>CM066995.1:89108661-90393661 GCA_033977485.1 Hydrangea macrophylla
CGTCCTTTAATTTTGGGAGCGCTTCGAGCTTATGGGTGTAGATAGATGTTTCTGGGAACTCCTCATCTACGAGGGTGATGTGACCTGGAGATCTCTGTTTCTCCCCTTTCATGGTCAAGGGGATGGTACCATTGTTGGGTATTGCCTCCAGAATTTTTATAGGGGATTGGGGACCAACAGAGGTCCATAGGAAATTGTACATCCTCGAAGTGGCATTGGGTATGGGTACAATGAGACTCCTCGTGCCATGGAAACTTGAGTCTCCATACTGGCAACTTGCATGTATTGTTGTTTCTCAAGATTCTAGAACTGTTTTTGCTGCGCCTCCATTTATTCAAGCCATTTTGGAATACTGAGTTATACATCGAAAAATGACTCCAAATAGTTGTGAGTGAGAGAGTGGCCAAGTTCCTCCCTACTGGGGTTCGTACTCTGGCTAGTGTTACTACTGTTGCGTACTTACCATGTCTACGAGTATACCTCCCACTGTGGCCGCCAAAATGTGTGAGTTCTTTTGAGTGTGGATGGGATGTGAAGAGAGGTATAACACGTAGGCATGCTAGTGAGTGTAAGATATAGTAAAAAAATAGAAAAGTAGTAGTATAGTTAGATGGGTCCCAGAGAGGACGTGGCTCGAGTGAGAGCCAAGGTAGTTCTAAATAAGAAAGAGAGAAGCAGTAGGTGTCCTATGATGAGGATATGAGTATGGGAGGAGTGAAGGTGGAGTAGGAGTGGTACTAGGGTATGAGTGAGGGTGAAGGAGGAGTGGTAGGTAAGGTACGAGTGAAGGTGGAGGAGGAGTGGTAGGTAAGGTATGAGTGAAGGTGGAGGAGGAGTGGTCGGTAATAGTAAGGAGGGTGTGATAACTTGATTAATTGCTCAAGCTTCAGGTTGATTCCGGTTATTTTCAGGTTCTTGAATGTATTGAATGAGGTTGGTATTTATAGAAGAGTTGTGAGGGATTATGGTCTTGCTGGAGGAGCTGCCAATGTGATGTGTTGGAGCTATGGGATAAGTCCCTCTGTTTAAGGTAGGTGACTTAAATGTGGTGGTTGGGGTATTAAATGAGATTTGACCAGGAGATGGTCAAGCAATGACGGGTCATGTAGAAAAGCAAAGCTAACATTGATGAGTGGCAGGTGAGGCAGCAGGTGCTGTAAGTGTGTCAACGAAAGTATGGCTTGCTATTGGTTGCAGAGGCTTAAACAAGGGAGTGTATCAAGATCATGCTATTGGTCTGCAGAATGTGCTGCAAGGTTGAAGTGATAAGGCATGGGAAAGTTAATGGCCCAGCTGGTCTTACAGTCATGGGACTCCCTAATTGGTTTGTGAGGCCTGGTTGCAGGGCACGTGAAGGTCACGTGTCTCTCTCTCTCTTTGGAACCAACCCTAGCTTTGCCTGGGAGGCATAAGCTAGGGAGATACCCTTGGCTCTAGCCACCTAGCCATGAGCTCTCGAGATCCCAATGGGCCAGGCCACCCTTCAGTACTGCTCCTGACTAAGGGTGGTTGACCCAAGTGTGAATATGTGTGTTTGTGTATTGATTATGGGCTCTTGTAATTGCCATCGGTCTGGCCTCTAAAGTGTCATGGCCTTGGGGCTGGGGCTCTCATCATAGGCTGGGCCTTTTGAGGTGGAGGGCCCTAAGTATTGGAATTGCACTTGAGCAGTGGGCCTTCTTGGAGATTCATGGAGAGAGCCTCCCATCATGGGCTTAGCCCTTTGAGGCGTCGTAAGTGTTGGAGATGTACCCTTCCTACAGAGGGCATTCCATTATCTTGGGCTTGGCCCTTTGGGGTCCCCAAGTATTGAAGTTGCAGCTTCCTAGGGAGGGCCTCCCAGCATCATGGGCTTGGCCCTTGGAGATGCTATAGGTAGTGGAGTTGCGGGGCCCTCTTGGAGATTTAAGTGAGTAGGTAAGTAGTCTATGTGGACATATAAGTAATGACGATGTTGGAGATACGTTTCCCTTTTGGTGACGTATGCAACTACCACGTGGCGGATTAATACACATTACCTACACTTTGCTATCGTGTTTGCCTCTCCGTGGCCATAGTAGCAATTATCGCCGACATGCGATCCTGTAATTCCATTTGGTAGTACCGACTCACTACATGTCAACTTTCGGACCTCCGCGGTCGACTACACATATTTTCAAATGCATATGGACTTGGTCTCCGCGACAGTCCGACTCTATACCCGTACACGTCGACTTGACGTTACGACACCGACACGTGAGGTGTATCATGTGACATGCACGAGGTACAAGTTAATCAAACATGTGCTATTTTTGAAATATAGTATGAGCCCTAAGCTCGTAGTACAACACGTTAAAGCATGAGGTAAATCAAACTGATAATACTAAACAATAATAATAATAATAATAATAATAATAATAATAATAATAATAATAGTAATAATAATAATGATAACGGAAATAAAAGTATTCGGGGTACAACATATTAAAGCAAGGTTCACTTGATAATGATTCTAAAATCAATAATAATACTAAAGATAATAATAATATTAGTATTATTCACGGAATAATAATATGGACATAAATCTTTGGGGTATATGTGTTAAACATGAGATTTATTGGAGTATAATAATAATAAGCAAAAATATAATAATATTATTCACGGAATAATAACATGGATAATAATCTGTTCAGGGTACAACCTGGTTACATGGAGTTTAACCAGAATAATTAATAATAATAATAAGCAAAAATATAATAATACTCAAGATAATAATAATAATATTATCATTATTATTCACAGAATAATATGGACATTAATCTAGTATAATATATTAAACATGAGTTTAAACGGCAGACCAAATAATTTTATAATAATAATAACAATAATAAAACAGGAATCATAATATGAACTTAGATTAGGGACACCACATATTAAATCACGAGAGTTACGGTTAGCTAATAAGATATTAATAATAAGAACGGACTGATAATACGGGCCTAGGTTAGGGGCACCACATGTTAAATCACAGTATTTCCTAGAAATAATAATAAAATGAAGATAATACATGCATTAATCTAGTATACCGAGTGAGTTAGGAACTCACCGTAGGGTCGGGGTCGCAGTGTAGCTCGGGGGTGAGCTTTCTTTCTTCTCCTTTCTTCTCACTCTCGGACTCTCTTTTCTCCACTCTCTATTTTTACTCTTTTCCTTTAATTTGTTGTAAAGAATGGGAGATTGGGGTCTCTTCCTCTAACTACATGTATATATATAGAGCACACACACAAACTACATATATATATATATATATATATTCATATTATATAAATAATACCACACACACATGACTAATTTATATTCACTTAAACACTCCACACACCTTACCACCACTACACACATACACGACACACACATATTTATCTATTATATACACACATGCACTCAATCACCATACTACACACTACCCTCACTATCACTGCCACATGCCACACATACCATGCCACCCTATCACTTACACCAAATACACCACACACTCACTCACACACCATACTCCCTCATGATCACTACCATTTGTCTTCACTGCCATTCACTGGGCACACACTGCACACTTACACGCCACACACATTGCACACTACTCACTCTCTATCATTAACACACTCACATACATGTATACTCAAGTATGTAAGGGGGTTGGTTGAGGGATGTAAGGGATTGGTATGGTGAGGTGATAGGTTGAGTGTGCAAGGGGTTTAGGTGGTTGGTTGCTTTCCCAAATTCAAGGGATTGACCGATAAGACTGATGTGACGTACCTCGAATTGCGCGCACTCTCGGAGTACGTGCAACACAGGTAAAATTACGGGTTCGTGTGTAAATTCCAGTCTGGGTCTAAATACAGCCCGAGTCTAATTAACGTGAAGCAAAATAAAACATAATATAAATATTATAACTATAAAATAAACTGCTTTAATAAAATTAATTGACACCGGGAATTAAAATACGTATTAATATTACGAAATTTAAAAGATAATAAACACAGTCTAGCGCATACAGTCTGAAAATTACATAAATAAAATAGAAAGAAATTTACAAGTATTACAACTTGAATGTTAGATTCCAAATATGATTTGTTAAAAGTTTATAGACGTTTTATCCTTTGCCTTCCTCTGGAAAATAACTCTTAACGGGTCCAAGTCTGGGTCATTGCTGCAATGTATGAATCATACTCTTACTAAGGCTTAGTTGGCCTCCACATGGCTTTTTTAAAAGAAGTTTATGAAATTTATTATTAAATTATTTAATAATTTTTTTACAAGTGACACATTACTCTTCAAAAAAATATCATGAAATCAAAAAGTAACCTTGAGCTTTTAAAAGCTCCATTCTAGAGTTTTAAAAGCTCCCCCCCGGAAAAGCTCTAAGTTCAATTTTTACAAAGCTCATAAACTAGTTATCAAATAAATTAATATAAAATTGTGTTTTAAAAAAGGAGAAGCACCAAAATGGGGGCAAACTAAGCCTAAATTTGGTTCAAGGCTTCTAAGGGCAATGGGTATGAGGTTCACTATGTGATTTCTTCGTGCTTCCGATTTTATCCTTCCTATCTCCTGATCTTGAAGTCTGATTTTTTCTGCATGGTGCACTGGGCCAACCTTGAGATGACAAAAATTGTTCGAGCCCTCAAGCGAACTTTCAAAGGGGCCTAAAAAATGAGGTCTCTCTACTAAGTTTCATAGAAATTAGGAAGAAATTAAAAGAAAATAAGCCTAAAAATGAGAGGTTTCATAGGAATTAAGAATAAATTAGAAGAAAATAGACCTAAAAATGAGGTCCCGTGCGGTCACCTCGGGCCATGGCCTCAAGGCCGGCCCTAATGGTACAGGTGGCTCGAGCACCCTTTATGTGATAAGAGCATGATCGTTGCTCGTCTTGATGCTGTTTCAGAGATTTTGAAATCCATGGGGTCTTGTGAAAGCTACACAAAATTTGGATGACCTTAGTGTGATAGTCTTGGTATATGGAGTGTACAACCCGGTCTTATTTATGAGTAATGATAGGAGCACAACGAAAGTACATGGTTGGACCTTGTGCTGAAAAGCCAATAATCATTATTGTACAGGCTTTTCAGCACAAGGTCCAATCATGTACTGCACATTTGTGCAATTCGTTATGCACCTATCATTATTGCTTATTTATACGCTTTCCTCAGCTTTGACAGCTTTAGGAAGATCTCCCAATACTCAACGTGGAATAACAAGAATCTCTCATCAAACAGCCACCACATCCGAGGTATGATCGCTTGTCCTCATGGCTCATTCTTTAGCTCTGTTTGGTTGATAGATTTACTAGGAAAAAGGAAACAAAACAGTGAGGAAAACGCGTTTCCTTGTTCGTTTAGTAAGGAAAAGAGTGAGTAAGAAAGGAATTAAGGAATAGAATATACGGTAAAAAATTAGAGTCATTTCCATTCCTTTGTTTTTTTTACAAGTTCCTTTTAGATTTAGATTTTTTATTTATTTATTGCAAATGTCATTTACGAATGGATGAAAACACAAGAAAAATAGATTCACAAACTACATTGGAATAATTTTGTATCGCTCTTGCCTTCATATGTTACAGATATTTTAGATTTGACCAAGGAAGAGTACCAATGCTTAGAGAATTGCTGGATGAAGTTGAGAGCGCAAGAATTGTTTATGTTGAGAGACCAAACGGTGTGAAAAATATTATTGATGTTTAATTTAGGTTTGGATGAATGAATCAATTTGGATTCTACTTGTTAATTATTATTGATTGTATTTGTTGTGTTTGTTTATAGATTGAGTTTGTTATGTGTTTCTTAGAATAGATTATGTGTTATATTTGGTGTGACTGTAATTTGTTGTAATTTTTTTTTTTGAATTTGAATAAATTGTGTTTTTTTTCCCAAATTTGAACAAATGGTGTTTAATTAGCAACTTGTGGTTTATAGTAAAATTGTTTTGGATTGCAATTGTACAGGTCTTAAAAAAACATGCTCTTTTTTCTTCTTCTTTTTTCAAAATTCTTTCATAATTTGTCATGGTTTAAGCAAATAAGCAATGATAAACCCATAAAGTTTAAAGCTGTGACAAACTTGAAAATTGTCACCACAATTTGTCACGATTTAACGGGGTGACAAAATTAAAACAATTGTCACCAAAATTGTCAAGGTTTATGGTAGTGACAATGTTCATAATTTGTCACGGTTCACAGCAATGACAATGTTCACAATTTGTCATAGTTCATAAAAAATTGTCACGGTTCTAACGGTGACAAAGCAAAGGCAATTAACCCTTTTACGGGGACCTCAAATGGGCGGTGACAACTCCGCAGAAACCAGTGACAAATTACTTTTGTCACCGCCCTAAGCGGTGACATATCGGCCCATCTGGTGTAGCAATTTTTGAAAGAATCTTTGTAGTTTCGTAAGGAAACTTTGAACTTTAGTAAGAAAGTATTGAACTGTAGTAAGAAATCTTTTGTAGTTTTGTAAGGAAGACTTGTACTTTGATAAGAAAGCAATATATTTGAAGTTGTTTAGGTATTAAAAAAAAAGACCTAATATGAGTTACAGAAAAGTAATATGAGTTTGAACTCGAAAATATTTTATTTGATGGGGCACGCAAACCAATGTTCAATTGCCTTTTGAAAATGCTTTCTTATCAATATTCACTTTCACATCACCTGATATATATATATATATATTTATATTTTGTTGTGCAACTTCCTATGCTATACAGGTGTGAAGGAATTGCCTGAATGACAATACAATACCTGTATATCAATTTGACATCCGCGTGCTCCGGAGAGCTTTCTCTCTCCTAGATGCATCGTAGTACCATATTTTGATGAGCTAGAACCAGATTTGGTGTACTAGGTCGCAGAGTCTCTTGTCGAGGAGACCGTGCTTAATTGAAGAGCAAAAGGTCTAGTCAACGCCAGATTCATATACATGGGCATGTCACATTTATCAGGTTACTAGTGACGCTCTTCACTTCGTTGCCCTCAGGCATCTTGGAGAAGTAGTATCTAATTGGAAGCCCATGAGGGTCCGTAAAAACCCTACACTACAAGTATCAGAAGTACAATGATTTATAAGCAAAACTGCGATTTTGATTGCAATCGCAAGAAATAAAATAAATTAAATTGCCATCGGAAAGAAGCAGGCTACTTTTGGCCAATTGCACATGCAAACTACTCCTTAAAGTTGTAGTGATCATTGAGGAATTTTCTTCTCAAAATGTGTTTTTAGTCTCGTATTCGAAATTTTTTTGGATTTGTGATATGTTTTGTAAAAGTCACATTTTGGGAATGGTTCGGCTTTGTAAATGATTCACGTTGCAACCAAGATTCAGCACATGAAGGCAGTGACGGACCTAGGTTTTTTGGTCAGGGGGCCTAGATTATATGGGGGTTCGTTGCCCCCGAGGCGATTTTTTTATTTTATTTTTTTATTTATGTACATATACATAATTGTGTGTAAAATTATAAAATTGTATAGTGAGGTCACTGAGGTGTGACTTGATGTTTGACAGCCTTTGCTTTTTGTTTACCTAGCTTTCCTTTAGATTTTGTAGAATAGAATATCTTAAATATGGAGGAGAGATTTTAAAAAAGTACAAATTTCAGTGTTTTTTAACCTTTGACAGCCTTTAATTGCCTTAGTTTTCTTTAAACGAATCTCTTTTCTCCATTAAAAAAAAGAGTCTTAGGCGACGATAGCAAATTATCTATCTAGGTCTTGAATGCAATGGTTATCATTTATGATGCTATTGGTCCTGTTAGGCGACGATAGCACTGTAATTATTTTATTCTCCAGACAAGGTAACAAGGACCAAAGAGTAAAGTGATTACGTACATACACCATTTTAAACCAAAACTGTTATTGGGCCCTGCTAGGCGACGATAACAACGTGATCATTCTACTATAAGCTAACAACGTTACACTGGTAATGTAACAAGTCACATGAGTCAGGAATGGTGTTTGGATAAAGTCGAATAGATCGACACTGCATTGTGTTGTCACTATCTCACTCCTACTATTATGTTGTATACTTAACAAATGTCTAGTTTGAAATATTTGTTGTATTTGTATAATATCACTTGTATTAGGAGTGATCGGTTAAACCAAATCACTTAGCCTCAAAAGTTAACCGAAACTTTAAGAATGAAAATTATGTTTACACCCCTAAATTGGTGTATATATCATTGCATGCGTATGGGAGCCTATGGGTGTGTTTGATAAAATTGAAAATTAAGAGCTGAATTTACAGTATTGCAATTCATGTTTTAAGTGCTGAAAATTAAGTACTGAATATAATTAGACTGTTTGATAATACTAATATAAAAACACTGAAATCTCAATAGATTACAATTTTATCCTTGATTGCTTACCATTTATTTAAATAGCATGCAAAAAACAAAAAAATATGTTTCTACTGACAATAAAATTCAAAATATGCTCAACTTTGACTTTTTAACAACACAATTGCAATTTGTTCACGCAAATTGATCATAAATTCTTGATCTAATTGACTTCTTCCACCTAAATCTCTTGCTTCATTTGCACTTGCATCATTTTGAAGATCTTCTAGGGGAACATTTTCATCCTAGTATTGTTCGAACAGTGAGTCACCAAGTGCAGTCTTCCTAATATAGTTATGAATCGCTACACAAGTAATGACGATATTTCTCTGGACAGAAAAGGGATACGATGCCATCTTTGTTAAGATTGAAAAACGAGCTTTTAGAACACCAAATGTTTGTTCAATCATATTTCTTAACCTAGCATGTGCATGGTTAAGCATTTCTTCCTTTGTCCTTGGACGACCGCTTTGTCTGAAATCCGACAACCAATACGGTACATTACGATAAGGTGCCATAAAACTGTGAGTGTGGGTGTATGCAACATCACATAGGTAATATTTACCTGCATTAGTTATAAACAAATTAAAAATGTAACAAAATATCACAGCAATTAAAATCATTAAAAAAAGAAAAGAAATAAATAAGCAATTTCTTGCCAGGTGGAGGAAATGGAAAGTTGTTTGATGGATCACGCATAGTCTCTGTTAACACTCTAGAGTCATGTGCCACATCTTCCCATCCAGCCCATATAAATGTGAAAACCATATCAAAATCACAAATACCAAGCACATTTTGGTAGCATTCACCTCTTCCTCTGCCTCGATAAGGTACTTGCTTATCGGATGGTATAACAGCACGAATCAAAGTATCATCCAGTGCTCCTACTGCACCCTTTTTATTGATTTAAAAAAAAATAATCAAATTATTATATAAAAAATTGGTAAATTTAATAAATTCACCAACAATTTCAAATGTTACCTGAAATATAGCTCTGAGACGACGATATTGGGTAATCTGATTAGGATTATGATTAAACGGTGTGGGCACAATTATTTCCTTTGAAAAATATAGCACTATTT
This sequence comes from Hydrangea macrophylla, assembly GCA_033977485.1. Classification (NCBI taxonomy): domain Eukaryota; kingdom Viridiplantae; phylum Streptophyta; class Magnoliopsida; order Cornales; family Hydrangeaceae; genus Hydrangea; species Hydrangea macrophylla. The sequence goes on from CM066995.1 coordinate 89,118,106, forward strand.
GTAGTACTTCATGGAAATATCTGTGAATTGTTTGGGTTGAATGGTTGAACCGCCGTTTAACTAAGCGATGACTAGTATTATGACTAATTGTCATGATAAATATCGCCATCTTCTCCTCTACGAATATATAACGGTTGTCTTGCAATCACCCTTTAGCTCAAAAATGATTGCACAGATTCAAGAATACATCTTTTTTCATCCTTAGTATCTCTTCACAATGTGTCTCGTTCCCTTCAAGCAATTCATCCACATAGGCAGCTCCACTTAAGGAGAATTGGTATATGGTCTTCTTCCTTTACATCTCATCTTCAATCTCTTTATTATTAGAATTAATATTTAAGATATGCAATTGAGGGGGTATTACCCAACTCGACGCCAAACGAGCTATCACTTTATGATTTGTGTCACGCCCCGACGTAGCATAAATATGAAAAGCATTTAATTTCCTTTATGGACCCGTAGGTCGCGACAGTTTGAAGGATCGATTCCGTCCCAAACGTCGAACAATGATAAACAATAATCAGAGTAGAGCAATCAAAGCTTACAAATATTTTTCTAACTTATTACATATTACAGCACGGGGTCTCTAAAGGCACAAACCGCCTTAAAACAAAATAATAACTTAATATCTATTACAGTCATCCTTATTACAAGAACAGTTTATAACTTAAAACATGGAGTATAGATAACAGTCTTTCTTCCAAGCAGTCGTTCTCAATTAGCATAATCATAATGTTCAGCTTGATCATAACCTGAAAAACCTGAACACGAATGTCCAGGACGCATCAACGTCGTCAGCTTCAAGAAGCTGGTGAGTATTAAAAACATAACTTTGAATGTAAAACATACTCATTTACCATTTTCCAATTCTCATTAGATTCAACGAGTTTATAGTAAAGCAAGGAGTTCATTTTAGGAAACAAGCACAATATTATTTAAGAGATATGATTCATGTATATGTGACCATGTATGAGAAAAATGCACCATCTCATCTTACCGATTCTTTTCTCTCGACAAAACCCAACAACCCACTATCACACACCAGTATCTTTGAAATACTCCGATAGGCACACTTTAGCACAGGGGTGCCAGGGAATGTCCAGTTTGCCTCACACTTTGGTCCGGGGTACCAGGGAGTGTCCATTGCCTCACACTTTGACTACCTAATCCGCCATGCAAATACCGGAGGAACCCTCACGCAGTATCCAGACTCGGGTATCAGGGAGTGTCCGTAGGCCACACTTTAGCACTTCCATGGGTGCCAGGGAATGTCCAAGTTCGGCTTCACACACTTTGACGCTACCATGGTCGTCAGGGAGTGTCCAGTTTTGCCACCATCGTATTTCAAAGACACCCTCATCGAAATCTCAATCACAACACACTTTGGTACTCACTTACCAGGGAGTGTCCACAACACAATCTCAACCGCACTCACTATGCCACACTGACCATTACTTTTTTTCCATACTGACCAACCTTCACACTCACTATGCATGTACAACTGACTCCACGTGTATGTCATGAGACTTTAAAACATGAGGTAATTCACTGAATTATATAATTGACGTGCGTACGGGGATTGATAAGTCACAATTCATCGTTTTAATCGTTCAAACATAACAAATTAAGATTCTGATTTAATAAATTTCCCAAACAGTATCCAAACAGTATATAAATTTTATCCCAAACAGTCCCTTATCACAAAACAAGCAAAACTAGAAACTACCCAAAGTCGCGCGCGCGGGCCGCTCGCGCGAGGGGTCGCTCGCGCGGACCGCTCGCGCGACCTGCCTATTTTTCATTTTCATTATATAAAATTTTCTGTCTGCCTGGAAACCCACACCTCGCACGCGCGGGCCGCTCGCGCGATCGCGCGCGCGAGATAAAGCAGAGGCTTCGTCTTCCTCGCTGGTTTTCCCCTGTTTTCAGTTTTAAGGGGTCTTTGGACCCATTTTCAGAACTGTTAGTATATATATCATGTTATATATGGATCTCTTTATTTTTTAACATGGATTAAGAATATAAAATCAATTTAACATAATTTAAACCATAGCTCTCCAATTTTATGAAAAATTAAAAGTTGTCAAAACTTAATTTCTTATATACTTTTATAACACCTACATTTGTGTTATTGCTTTTACATTTCATTGTCATGCATGATAATGTGATGTGGCGTGTCTTATGACACTTGGTTGAGTGAGTTTTGACTCACGAGTTGATTTGGGTGTCTGTATTAGAGAACCCTTTGAAACTGTGGTGATTGAGAATTTGTTGTTGTGACGTCTCTCCGAGTGTGAGACGGTCACTGTGGAACACTTTAAATGTTTATCTGAAAATAAATGTTTACCTGTGTATTTCAATATCTGTATTATTTTATGGCTTAGAATATATTTCTGTTGTTAGATTTAGTATCCTGGTGAGAACGAATTAACACGCTATTAATTTGGTAGGCTAATTAGCAACTTCGGAAACGTCATATAGAAATTCGCGTTTTAGCGACCAAACGAAACTTAGTCGAAAACTTTTATAAATTTGAAGTTTCACTCGTAAAGCTATGAATAAGCTGTATAGAAAGTTTTAGAGACTGATTAGGAGTTTTGAAAACTCGTGGGGAGGTAAACGTAATTCCCCGAGAATGTTGCCTATATATAGATAGAGATGAACTTAGATTTTTCTTAACTTTTAACCTAATTTCAAAAGGAGGCCAAAAAGGGGGCTAGAGGGAGATTTGGTTGCTTCAAGCTTTGCGACGCCAAACGACGACCTTCCGCCAGTCTGGTTTCTCCCAGATTTCATATTTGAGCTCCTCGAGGTAAGAGCTTCGTTTTGGTACCTATTAGGGCTTGTTTGGCTAAGTTTTCCGAAAAGTTATTTTCTAGAATTTTTCATAAAAGTTGATAAATGGAATTCTGATCCATAGGAATTGTACTAGACGGACTTCAGCACGTTCTTTGTGCACGGGTTTTCTTCAGATTGAATTATAGGAGCGTTATTTGGAGGTGAGTGATTCAACTATGTTTTGGAATGATTTCTTGGCATGTATTCATGTTATGATTGAATAGCATGTATTAATTCATAGAAATATCTTGTGTAGTTCATATTGGGCATTTATATTGATAAGTAGGCCCAATAGCATGGTGATATGTTTTGATTACCGCGAGTATGGTGATATGTATTTGAGCATGTTAAGTTGCTTATTTGGGTCAGAAGGAGCACGTGGTCACCGTGCCATTTTGTGGAGCCGATATAGGCATTAAGGTCGCACGATTGAAGAGAAGAATCGTGGGTCTTACCCTTTCGCGTGGACTTATTGGCAAGGAGTCGCGGATTGGGAGTATGGACGGGCACGTGAGTCTCCGGCGACTAGTCTGAAATGTAGAGATGTGAATGCGGACATGTTTATCATTCATGTACATATGTTGTTTTATTCACTAAGCTTTAGCTTAAACAAATTGAAATATGTGTGGTTATTCAAATAACCATTTCAGGTGTTAATGCTGGCGAGGAATCGCAGAAGTGAGCACGAGAATTGGGAGTTTAACTTGGGAGGCAACTTGAAATGTTAATCTTGTAGTTTTGGGAGAATAGGAATGTTGTAATAAGAAATTTGGTTGTTTTAACCCATGTTTAACTTGGTATGTTAGAATGGATCTAGAACGTTGTAATAGACTATAACATGTTGTAATTATGTTTGGTAATGTTTTAATACAGCTAGGATTACTTTGGGTTGAGTTTGGTGTCACGCCCCGACGTAGCATAATTCAGGAAAGCATTTAATTTCCTTTATGGACTCGTAGGTCGTGACAAGTGAGTATGACCAATTGTCCCTGCAACAAATAACTTAACAACATTTCTAAAATAAAGGATACTAATAAACATAAGCTCCGAAATTTAAAACTTGCTAAACTATTACATAAGTCAATGTCTTAGGCACAAACGCCCTTATTCAAAATCTATCCTCCAGTCTATTACAACTTCAGAAATGAAAGACATAGGAAAATAATAAGCAGCCTCCTGGAAAGTTCCCTGCCTCTAACTAGCATAGTCGAAGTACCCTGGCTGCTCCTGCCCCTGAAAATCTGGACATACAGTCCAGGACGCATCAACGCCGTCAGCTTATGAAAGCTGGTGAGTAAAATAAACAAGTGCTCGCAATGTATATATAAGCATATAAACAACGGTGCAATTTAACTTTAACAGTAATATATTCAAGGTTCCAATTCCAACATGAATCACGGGGGAATATTAAAATACGAAATTGTACATGAATTGTGAAACATCTTACTTTGCCAATTCTTTCTTTTAGAACAATCCAATTCAATCAACACATCATTTCAGCTACCAGGAGTAATAAGTATTCAGTCATCCAATTCATACGCTACACTATCACCTCCAATACCAGGAATACTATCCGATCGGTATTGAAGTCACACGCCACACTACTGCCTCAGATACCAGGAATACTATCCGATCGATATCTAGACCAAACACAACCAACCATCGCTCCGGATATCAGGAATACTATCCGATCAATATCCGAAACGCGCGCCTTAGATACCAGGAATACTATCCGATCGATATCTAAGTCGTACACAACACTATCACCATCGCTTCGGATATCAGGAATACTATCCGATCAATATCCGAAACACGCGCCTTAGATACCAGGAATACTATCCGATCGATATCTAAGTCGTACACAACACTATCACCATCGCTTCGGATATCAGGAATACTATCCGATCAATATCCGAAACACGCGCCTTAGATACCAGGAATACTATCCGATCGATATCTAAGTCGTACACAACACTATCACCTCCAATACCAGGAATACTATCCGATCGATATTGAGGTCACACACCAAACTGCCACCCTTTACTCTTTTCACGCTTTCTCATACACATGCATGTTGACCCAACCTCAACCCTAATATGTATGTCAATGTTTCATAAATAACACCATTACTTAATCACAAAGTCGGATAATCGTACGAGCATAAATTTCGATCTAAGTTGTTCTTGTTTCGTACAATTCTTAAAACACAGACCTTTAAAACAATATTTTTGCCAAACTGTTCTTTAAAAACTTTTAAAACATTTTCCAAACAGTCCCTAATAAGAAAACATAGAAACTGCTCAAACTGCCAGGTCGCGCGAGCGGGGGAAAAGTGATGTCGCGCGCGCGGGTCGCGCGAGCGAAGGGGAAGGCCGGATCGCGCGAGCGGGTCGCGCGAGCGGAGGGGCTGGACAGGTCGCGCGAGCGGATCGCGCGCGCGAAGGGGGGGGATGGTTCGCTCGAGCGAGCCTCGCGCGAGCGGGTCGCGCGCGCGAGTTCTTGCAGAATGCTATCTTCTTCGTTTTCTCCCCTGTTTTCAATTCTGGACTGAAATTTACCCATTTTCAGAATCTGTTCGTACTAGGACATGTGATATATGGTTCTCTTCAGTTTTCCGCGTAGATTAAGAATACGCGATCAATTTTAACTAATACGGATTATATCGATTAATTTCTGCGATTAAAGTTAGAGTGACAAAACTTAAAATCAACAGTACGTCGCGATACGGGTGAATTACTGTGTAGGATTCGAACCACAGCTTATCGGGATCAATATCTTCCATTCCCAATTTACAGAATCGATTTTGGTTACGATTTCTAAAACTTCAATTTTCAAGCTCTCATGGTGTTTTCATATATATACATATATACACACTTATATACACTGAAAAATACATATATAGACATTGAGAGTGAGTTTAAATTACTCACCGAGGCTAATTAGACTGAGAATTTGAGACCGAGAAATCCGCCGTAATATCCGTCGTCCAAACTCTAATTCTCCGTTCTTGATTTATATATATATATATATAGAGCTATGTATGTGTGTATCTATATATCTATAAACTGTATGTGTGTGTTGTTTAATGTTCTTGAGAGAGTTGAGAGATTGAGAGAATTGAGAGAGAAATTGAGATACTGAGAGAGAGTTGTGAGGGAGAGAAGGCAACTGTGATATACATATACATAGAAATTATTTGGGCTCCAAGAAAGACAAAGAAATTCTCCGGTGTGGTTGAGCTCACGTGCTCCCACACCCACGTCGCGGTATAACACAGATTTAAAACAAAACTGGTATTATTCGGTTCAAAATAAAAATACAGAAATAGTATTAGCGTAGGAATTAAATTCCGGGTTGTTTCAAAAGTGTAAATATAGTTTTCAAATCCACAGAAAATATTTTCTTTATTTATAGAAATTATGTTTTGACCCCAAATAAAATTATAAATAGAAATAAAATGGAAGTATTCATTTATTAATAAAAAGGAAATTACAGGGTGTTACACTCTACCCACCTTAACAGAGATTTCGCCCCGAAATCTGAGCTAACTAATCCTGAAACAACTCGGGGTATCTAGTCCTCATGTCCGACTCTAACTCCCACGACGCTTCTCCTTCGTCATGATGCCTCCACTGAACCTTAACCAAAGGAACGTCCCTTCTTCTCAGCCTCTTGATACTCTGGTCAAGAATCCTCACGGGTCTATCCTTGTAGACAACATTCTGACTCCTCTCAATATCATCAAAATTAACCACATGTGAAGGATCCCGTATGTATTTCCTTAACATACTGACATGGAACACATTATGAACACCAGACATCTTTGGTGGCAACGCGAGTCGATAAGCCACTTTCCCAACACGCTCCAAAATCTCGAACGGTCCGATAAAACGAGGTGCCAACTTCCCTCTCTTCTGACCAAAACGCACTACTCCCCGAACAGGTGAAACCTTTAGGAGTACGTGGTCTCCAACGCTGAACTCCAAGTCCTTTCGACGTCGATCCGCATAACTCTTGTGTCTACTCTGTGCAGTTTTCATCCTTTCCTTGACCAGTGAAATCTTCTCATTGGTCTCTCTCACCAACTCTGGCCCCAAAAGTTCTGTGTCTCCCACTTCAGCCCAACACAATGGAGATCGACATGGCCATCCGTATAAAGCTTCGAACGGCGCCATTCCAATACTTGAGTGATAACTGTTGTTATACGCAAATTCAACCAAAGGTAAGTGCGTCTCCCAAGACTCTTCAAAGTCAATTGCACAAGCTCTGAGCATATCTTCCATAATCTGATTAACACGTTCGGTCTGTCCATCGGTCTGAGGATGGAATGCAGTACTCATCTTGAGCGAAGTTCCCATAGCCTTCTGCAAACTTTCCCAAAATCCCGAGGTAAAACGTGCATCGCGGTCTGATACAATTGACACAGGCGCACCGTGCAGTCGCACCACTTGCTGTAGGTACATTCGACTCATCCTTTCTACTGGGTAAGTCATATTGTACGCGATAAAGTGTGCAGACTTCGTCAAATGATCCACAATTACCCAAATCCCGTCATGATTCTGTTGTGACCGGGGTAATCCAACCACGAAATCCATAGTTATGTGTTCCCACTTCCATCCCGGAACAGGTAAGGGTTGCAACAATCCCGAGGGTCTCTGATGTTCGGCCTTCACTTGTTGACAAGTCAAACATTTAGACACAAACTCGGCTACTTCTCGCTTCATCCCTTCCCACCAGAAGTTTCTCTTCAAATCCTTATACATCTTCGTTCCTCCTGGGTGTACTGTCAGTCTTGATTTATGTGCTTCTTCGAGAATATCTTTCCTCAATTCTCTCAAATCTGGCACACACAATCTGTCTCGACATCGGTATCCTCCATCGGCCCCAACCTTCCATTCTGTCGGGTCCTTCTCTAACATCTTTGCGAACCATACTTGAAACTTCTCATCTTCCTTCTGGGCTTCGATGATTCAACTCACCAGTGTTGGTTGTACCACGAGGCATCCAAAGTGATGCCCAACACTTCCCTCAGAAATCTGCACATCAAATTCTGCGATTGTCTCTAAAGCTTTCCACTCCCTTACCATCAATGAAGCAATCATTCCTTGAGGTTTCCGGCTTAGGGCGTCGGCGACTACGTTAGCCTTACCGGGGTGGTAATCTAATGTAAAGTCGTAATCCTTAATCAGCTCCATCCACCTACGTTGCCTCATGTTCAACTCCTTCTGAGTAAACAAATACTTAAGGCTCTTGTGGTCCGAGAACAAATCAAACTTCTCCCCATAGAGGTAGTGTCTCCAGATCTTGAGCGCAAACACTACTGCTGCCAGTTCCAAATCATGAGTTGGGTAATTCAATTCATTCGGCTTCAACTGTCGCGAACCATAGGCGATAACCTTTCCGTCTTGCATAAGGACACATCCCAATCCTTGATACGAGGCGTCACTAAAAATAGTGAACTTCTCACCATCCCTTGGTATCGCAAGCACTGGCACTGTTGTCAATCTCTCTTTCAATTTCAGAAAAGCGCGTTCATGCTTATCAGTCCATTCAAACTTCAAATCTTTCTTAGTCAAACCAGTTAACGGGGCTGCTATCTTCGAGAAACCCTCTACAAATCTCCGATAGTAACCAGCTAGTCCCAGAAAACTTCTGACTTCTGTAGCATTGGTCGGCCGAGTCCAATTCGCCACTGCATCGGTCTTTGATGAGTCAACCGCAATTCCTTGTTGAGAGATCACATGCCCGAGAAACTTAACTTCCTGAAGCCAGAATTCACACTTGCTGAATTTAGCATACAGGCGGTGATCCTTGAGAGTCTGCAACGCGATCCTCAGGTGTTGTTCATGCTCTTCCTCTGACTTGGAATAGATCAAAATATCATCAATAAAGACAATAACGAATTGATCTAAGTATGGCTTGAATACTCTGTTCATCAAGTCCATAAACACAGCTGGAGCGTTTGTCATCCCAAACGGCATCACTAAGAACTCATAGTGTCCGTATCTCGTCCTGAAAGCAGTCTTAGGTATGTCTTCCTTCCGCACCCTCAACTGGTGATACCCTGACCGTAGATCAATCTTAGAAAAGGTCGTGGCTCCTTGTAACTGATCAAACAGATCGTCTATCCGAGGTAAGGGATACTTATTCTTGATAGTAACCTTATTCAGTTCTCGGTAGTCAATACACAACCGCATCGTCCCATCCTTCTTCTTCACAAACAACACTGGTGCTCCCCAGGGTGAAGTACTTGGACGAACAAAACCCAACTTCTCAAGTTCTTGAACTTGTTCCTTCAGCTCCAACAACTCTGTAGGGGCCATCCTGTAGGGAACCTTGGTTATAGGTCGAGTACCTGGCACCAATTCCACACAGAATTCTATGTCCCTTTCCGGCGGTAATCCTGAAATATCTCGGAACACTTCCTCGAACTCTTTGATTACCGGTATTGATGATACTGTCACCTCTGCACTGACAACCTCAATGTTTGCTAGGCATCTAGTGAGGAACATATCACCCGAAGGGTTACATTGGAAATCGAAGAGTCGATTCCCCTTGTCCGCAAATGTGATCCTCTTCCTTGCACAATCCAACTTCGCATCATTCTTCTCGAGCCAATCCATTCCCAGGATTATATCGAACTCCTTCATCGACAGAACCACCAATCTTGCCAAAAGTTCGCGGTCTCCTAACCGAAGAGGACAATCCTTACACACATGTAATAATTTGACTGTGGTCCCTAAGGGTGAGACAGCACTCAAAGCTTCCTCTAAACGATGCGGTACGATACCCAACTTCTGAACGATCTTAACAGATATAAAGGAATGTGTAGCACCCGTGTCAAATAAAACCTTAACATGAGAGTTAAACAAGGTTAGAGTACCTTCCACTGCTCGTTGCTCAGGCAGTCCCTCCTCATGAGCACCTCTTTCATACCCTGTTTCTTCATAACCAGCAGCCTCGGGAATAACAGCATTCAGGCGGGCCTGTCCTTGTTGACCATAGTTGCCTTTCCTAGGAGCCTTGCATTCCGGACTTATGTGACCGGGCATGCCACAGTTATAGCACACGACTCCTGGACGATCCGCACGCCTAGGTGCTCTGCAATCTTTAGCTCGATGACCGGGAACTCCACAATTGAAGCAGTTATTGTTTTTGGCCCCTTCTATTGCTAGAGGCTGATACTGCTAAACTGCTTGTGTCTGCTGTGGTTTCTTTCCTCCATCCCAGGTCCTTTTCTGTCCTTGAGGGTACCCAGGTTTCTGTCCTGAATATCCCTTCTGCAGAGGTCGATTTCCAAACGGCTTCGAGTTCTGACAACCATCATTCTCTAACCCCGTAGCCAATCTCACTAGGGCTTCAAATGACTGGCCCAGATGCCCCATAGTCAGATGTCGAAGAGACAGGTTGAGACCCCGGTGATACTTCTTGATTTTCTTCTGGGGTGTGTCCACCATATGTGGAGCAAAGCGAGACAGACGCTCAAACCGAGTGGTGTACTCACGGACAGTCAGATTCCCTTGAGTCAACTCCATAAACTCTTTCTCCCTCTTGTCCTTCTCTTCTTCGGGGAAATACTTCTCAAGAAACCTTTCCTTGAACACCACTCATGGCATTCTCCTTGCAGCTTCTTCCCCTATGGTCGCCTTTTCAGCATCCCACCAATCAGCCGCTGCATAAGACAACTGAAAGATAGCCAGACGCTTCTTCTCCAGATCTGTGCACTCTATGGTCTCAAAGATACGTTCCATCTGACGTAACCACTGTTCCGCTTGCCAGGGTTCATCAGTCCCTGCAAAATACTCAGGTCGCAGGGCGTGAAACTCCTTGAGAAGCTTGTCTCCAGTCTGGTGGGCTTGCCTCCCATTCCCGTTGTGATTCCCATTCTGATTATTGTTCCTTGCATTCTGATCACTAACCCTCTCCAATCTTCTAACAAAGGCCTCAAACATTCCGGTTGGATCTATTACCGGGGGTGCATCTTCAATAGCGGGACGATTCCTGAGATTTCTTCCAGCCATCTGATCGAGAGAACGGTACCTATCCATCAATCAATAGAATTCGGTCAAACCCTCGAGAAGAAAGAAAACTCTAAACGATAGAAAGCGACTAGACACGGAATAAAGTCGAACTATCTTATCTCAATTCTATCTTAACGGCAGATCCTATGTGTTCTGGACAATTGGTCGAGCCATAACCTGGCTCTGATACCAAAAAGCCTGTCACGCCCCGACGTAGCATAATTCAGGAAAGCATTTAATTTCCTTTATGGACTCGTAGGTCGTGACAAGTGAGTATGACCAATTGTCCCTGCAACAAATAACTTAACAACATTTCTAAAATAAAGGATACTAATAAACATAAGCTCCGAAATTTAAAACTTGCTAAACTATTACATAAGTCAATGTCTTAGGCACAAACGCCCTTATTCAAAAGCTATCCTCCAGTCTATTACAACTTCAGAAATGAAAGACATAGGAAAATAATAAGCAGCCTCCTGGAAAGTTCCCTGCCTCTAACTAGCATAGTCGAAGTACCCTGGCTGCTCCTGCCCCTGAAAATCTGGACATACAGTCCAGGACGCATCAACGCCGTTGTAATAACCTGCATTTTCATGCATTATTATATTTAAAATTTTCATTATCATTTGCATTATCATATTTAAAATTTAATATATATTGTCTGTTTATATGTTAATTCTTATGTGAAAAGTTTAATTCTTGACTAATTTCATAATTGAAATTTCTTTTGGGGTCAAAATGCAATTTTCATAAAAACTTGCAATACCTGTGTTAAATTTCAAAACTGTATTTCAAGACGGTGGAATTATTTCTTTTAAACTCAAACTGTATTTTTATAAAATCAGAAAACTATTTCTAACGTTAAAATGAATTCTCTGTATTTTTGTGATAAACACCGTATCACGAAAATACCAGTGTAAGTTTAAAACTGTCCGCGCAGTGTTAAACTTCCACAGAATTTTGGAAGTAAATGATTGAACAAATATATTTATACCCAAATTATTATGCTGATGCTTTTCCTTAGGTCTTGTTTGGCAAATGTTGTTGTATGTGTATTGTCCTTATGCCATAAGCTAGATTACCCAAACACACATTGACCCACCTCATCTCCACCTACCTCTTACTTTCAGTAGTGGAGAATAAAGGGCAGTGCATACACCTCATTGCTGCACATTCATGGTATTATATGGGGGTTAATGGAGATTGAGTGGGAAGTTAGGCCAATGTTTTCTTGGTAGGAATTTGGTTATTTATACACCCAACCACACTACACTTTCTGCACATTCATCACAGCATAATTCAGTATACACAGAGAGTTTAGAGAGTGCAGAGAAGTTCTTCAATTTCGTAGAGAGAGAGAAGAGCTCAATCCTCCATAGCCAAAGCTTGGATTTTGGGAATTTCGTAATTATATTTCTTTCTCAACAATTTCTTCAAATCTATATCACAGTGAGTATTACTAACTCACTCCAAATGTAACTCATTCCTTATTTACTGATTTAGGTAGTTAATTTTAACAGTAGCAGAATTTTGTTTTCAGATTTTTGTTAGGAAAACGAATGAAATTTAAGGTTCTGCCCGCGTTGTCCCAAGTAAAACTCGATTCTGCACACTTTTCGTCTAATGCAATTTTCTCAGATTTTGCACCGTTTGGGCAGAAAATGAGGATTACAGTAGCAGAAAAAGTATATTAGAAATTCAATCTAATATTTTCTCTTTTAATTTTAACAGTAGCAGAATTTTGTTTTCAGATATTTGTTAGGAAGACGAATGAAATTTAAGGTTCTGCCCGCGTTGTCCCAAGCAAAACTCGATTCTGCACACTTTTCGTCAAATGCAATTTTCTCAGATTCTGCACCGTTTGGACAGAAAACGAGGATTTCAGTAGCAGTTTTTAGAATGCTATTAGTTATGTTTAAAATGATTAAGGCAATGAATTACGAATTTTCAATCCCCGTACGCGTATTATTTCTTTAATTCTGTGAATTCCTTTATGTTTAAAGTTTGATGACATTCATGTGGAGTCAGTTGTACATGCATGGTGAGTGTTGGTAGTGTGTAAAAGAGTAATGATAGTGTGGAAAAGAGTAATGATTGTGTGGAAAGAGTATGAGTTTGAGTTGTGGTTGTGGTTGTGGTTGTGGTTGTAATTGTGGCTGTGGTTATGGTTGTGGTTGTGGATGTGATTGTGGTTGGAGTTGAAAAAGAGGATGAGGGTGTCTTTGAAATGCGAAGGTGGCAAAAATGGACACTCCCTGACGCCCATGGAAGCGTTAAAGTGTGTGAAGCCGAACTTGGACACTCACTGGCACCCATGGAAGTGCTAAAGTGTGGCCTATAGACACTCCCTGAATGACTCGAGTCTGGATACCTGTGTGGGGGTTGCCCCGGTATTTGCATGGCGGTTAGGGTATTCAAAGTGTGAGGCATTGGACACTCCCTGGTACCCCGGACCAAAGTGTGAGGCAAACTGGACACTCCCTGGCGCCCCGTTGCTAAAGTGTGGCTATCTTAGTATTTCAAAGATACCAGGAGTAGGATAGAGGGTTGTTGGGTGTTGTCGAGAGAAAAGAGTCGGATAGATGAGATGGTGCATTGTTCTCATACACGGTCACATATGTGTGAAATTATCTTTTAAATAATGTTGTGGTTGTTTTCTAAAACGAGTTTTTTTTATCATAAATATAAACTTGTGGTATTTAAATGGAAATGGGAAAAAGGTAAATGAGTATGTTTTACATTCAGAGTTATGTTTTTAATACTCACCAGCTTCTTGAAGCTGACGGCGTTGATGCGTCCTGGACATTCGTGTTCAGGCTTTGCAGGTTATAATCAGGATGAACCATATGACTATGCTAATTGAGATCAACTGCTGAGAAGAGAATTTACTTTTATATGCTTTATGTTTATGTGCTTTAAGATATGATTTGGTTTTGTAATAAGGATGACTGTAATAGACTTTAAGTTATTGTTTTTTTTTTAAGGCGGTCTGTGCCTTAGTTAACCCCGTACCATAAGTTGTAATAAGTTAGAAAAATTTTTATGAGCCCTGTTTGCCCTACTCTGATTAATAGTTTTATGTTGTTAGAAGTTTTTGGGACGGAATCGATCCTTCAAACTGTCGCGACCTACGGGTCCATAAAGGAAATTAAACGCTTTCCATATTTATGCTACGTCGGGGCGTGACAGGATTTGGTGGTATCAGAGCCATATGTTTTCTAGATTGACCAGGCTCAGTTTTTCACGCCATAGATTAGTGACATAGGTTACCCTTAAGTTTTACTAAGCTATATAACCAAGTTCTAGTTTTAGTTTAGTACGGTTTACCCTTAGTTCAGAAACTAAAATTCTAAGTTGGTTTTATCATAGAAATGATTACCCGTTTGTCTTGTCACATCGACAAGAATGATAGCAATTTCCATATACCTTCAGACATATCCATTTAGGATTAGCCGAGATAGCCATATTTTACGATGCCCCTACAGACATATAGTAGCCGAGTTTCTAAGGAGTTAAAGCATACCATAGCCCTCATTAATAGCTTAGGCACTGACCAACTTCCTGAGTCAAATCTCGGAACAGTCAGTATGGCCCACAACCCAGAGTCTAGAGGATAAGAATACGACCTCTTTGCTATTAGACAGCCCTAGTTCGAATACGAGTATTATATGTACTTAATATATATTTTATTGTATGCTTATGTGATAATACGAGTATGTGATATAGTGATAAATACTCCTTTGAAAATTTTCGTCATAGTACTGTTGCATGCATGTTTCTCATTCTACTACCCTTATCATGCATAGAATGGCTGGAAGACCAAGGAGGAACAGAAATCTGATTGAAGGAGCGCCCGAGGCTGCCGACCCCACGGGAATATTTGAAGCTTTTATCAGACGTCTCGAGAGGGTTAGTAATGCGAATGAAAACCAACGAGACCGCCAGACGGGAGATAAGCTGCTGGAGAGATTCCGTGCGCTCAGACCCGAGCAATTTGCGGGTACCACGGATCCCTGGAAGGCAGAACAATGGTTAAGACAGATGGACCGCATGTTTGAAGCTGTCCAATGCAACGAGATGGACAAAAGGAGATTGGCTACTTTTCAACTAACCGACGCCGCTGCAGATTGGTGGGACTCGGTCATAGCCACTATCGGAAACACCGCTGCTATGGGGATGACATGGACGGCGTTCAAAGGGAGATTCCTGGAGAAGTACTTTCCGGCTACGGAGAGGCACAGAAGAGAGAAAGAGTTTATGGATCTGACGCAAGGAACCAAGACGGTGCAAGAGTATACCACACAGTTCGAGAGGCTGTCACGGTTTGCCCCGCACATGGTTGATACTGAGGAGAAGAAGATCCGGAAGTATAACCAAGGGTTGGCACCGCAGATTCGTCGCCTGACTCTCGGCCACCTAGACAAATCGTTTGAAGGACTAGTCGGCCTGGCTACCGACCTGGAAGAAGATGCAAGAGTATACCGTAAACAATTCGAATTCCGACCGCCTCAGAGGGGTAATTTTGGGAATAGACCACCAATGAATCGTACCCAAGGGCAGAAGAGGAACTTTGATGGGAGCAAGAAGACACAAGCTATTACCCATCCGACTCAACCCCGAGTAGGAGAAGGAAGTAGTGGAGTAAAGTGCTTCAACTGTGGCAATCCTGGACATGTGGCTCGGGACTGCAGGGCACCAAGGCGTGCTGCTCAGCCAGGAATAGTCTGCTTCAACTGTGGTGAACCAGGTCACATCAGCAGGTTCTGCACTGCTCCTAAGCAAGCGACTTATGGACAACAGGGTCAGACCCGCTTGAATGCTGTTATTCCTGATGCCGCGGGTGATGATGGAGCTGCATATGAAGATGGAGATCTTGGAGAAGTTCAACCTGATCAGCAAGCAGTGGAAGGTACATTGACTCTATTTAACTCCCATGTTAGAGTATTATTTGATACGGGTGCTGCTCTTTCATTCATATCCATTAATACAATTCGGAGATTGGGTATCTTACCTCATCGCTTAGAGAAAGCTTTGAAGGCTACATCACCAATAGGAGCTGCGGTCAGTTTAGGACATGTATGCAAGGATTGTCCTCTACGGATTGGAGACCGAGAAATCCCTGCAAGGTTGATCGTCCTATCGATGAAGGAGTTCGACATAATCCTAGGAATGGATTGGCTGTCTCAGAATCAAGTGAAGTTGGATTGCACGAGGAAGAGAATTACATTCTCCGACAATGAGAATCAACCCTTTGATTTTCAATGTAACCCTTCGGGAGATATGTTCCTCACAAGATGTTTAGCCAACATCGAAGTCGTCAGTACAGAGGTGACAGCATCATCTATACCTGTAGTCAAGGACTTCGAAGAAGTATTTCAAGACATTTCTGGATTACCGCCCGAGAGAAGTATAGAGTTCTGTATTGAGCTTATACCGGGTACCGTACCAATTACCAAGGTTCCTTACAGAATGGCCCCCACAGAACTGCTAGAATTAAAGGGACAAGTACAAGAGCTCGAGAACCTAGGTTTTGTACGTCCAAGTACATCGCCTTGGGGAGCACCGGTGTTATTTGTGAAGAAGAAGGACGGGACGCTCAGGCTGTGTATCGACTACAGAGAATTGAATCGAGTGACAATCAAGAACAAGTATCCTTTGCCTCGGATCGACGATTTATTTGATCAACTACAAGGAGCTACGATATTTTCCAAGATAGACCTAAGGTCGGGGTATCATCAGTTGAGGGTACGGAAGGAAGACATACCTAAGACTGCTTTCAGAACCCGATATGGTCATTATGAATTTCTGGTGATGCCGTTTGGATTAACGAACGCCCCGGCAGTGTTTATGGATCTGATGAACAGAGTATTCAAGCCTTATTTAGATCAGTTTGTCATCATCTTTATTGATGATATTTTGATCTATTCTAAGTCAAGAGAAGAACACGAGCAACATCTTCGGATTACGATGCAGACGCTTAAGGACCACCACTTGTATGCCAAGTTCAGTAAGTGTGAGTTCTGGTTGCAAGAAGTGAAATTTTTGGGACACAAGGTGTCATCTCAAGGAATTTCTGTGGATTCGTCCAAGACCGATGCTGTATCCAACTGGGTTAGGCCAAGCAACCCTACAGAAGTTCGGAGTTTTCTTGGACTCGCAGGCTATTACAGGAGATTTGTTGAGGGATTCTCCAAGATAGCTGCACCATTGACTGGGTTGACAAAGAAGAATTTGAAATTCGAATGGACAGAGAAGCATGAGCGAGCCTTTCTAGAGTTGAAAGAGAGACTCACTACCGCACCAGTACTAGCAATACCCAAGCCTGGTGAGAAGTTCACTATCTTTAGTGACGCATCATATCAAGGACTAGGGTGTGTACTTATGCAAGATGACAGAGTTATAGCCTATGGATCCAGGCAGCTGAAGCCGAATGAGTTGAACTATCCTATTCATGATTTGGAGTTGGCAGCAGTGGTTTTTGCACTCAAGATTTGGAGACATTATCTCTACGGTGAGAAGTTTGATTTGTTCTCCGATCACAAGAGTCTGAAGTATTTGTTCACACAGAAAGAGTTGAACATGAGGCAGCGCAGATGGATGGAGTTGATCAAAGATTACGACTTCACGTTGGAATACCACCCTGGTAAAGCTAATGTGGTCGCTGATGCTTTGAGTAGGCAGACTCGGGAGACGATCGCCTCCTTAATGGTTAGAGAGTGGCGAGCTTTGGAGACGTTGGTGGAGTTCGATGTACAGAGTGCTGAAAGAGGAGAAGGACAACTTTTTGGATGTCTTATCCTACAGCCTGTTCTTATCGACCGCGTTATTGAAGCTCAGAAAGAAGATGAGAAGTTTCAGACATGGTTTGTAAAAATGTCAGAAAAAGACCCGACCGAATGGAAGGTGGGGAGTGACGGAGGGTATCGATGCAGAGACAGATTATGTGTACCAGATTGTGGGAATTTGAGAAAAGATATTCTGGAAGAAGCACATAAATCAAGGTATACAGTTCACCCGGGAGGAACTAAGATGTATAAAGATTTGAAGAGAAATTTCTGGTGGGAAGGCATGAAGAAGGATGTGGCCGAGTTTGTATCCAAGTGTTTGACGTGTCAGCAAGTCAAGGCCGAACATCAGAGACCGTCAGGATTGTTGCAACCGCTACCTATTCCTGGTTGGAAGTGGGAGCACATTACGATGGATTTTGTAGTAGGATTGCCCCGGTCGCAACAGAATCATGACGCTATTTGGGTAATTGTGGATCGATTGACGAAGTCAGCTCATTTTATTGCTTACAGTATGACATACCCGGTGGAAAAGATGAGCCGGATGTACATACAACAAGTTGTGCGACTTCACGGTGCACCTGTATCGATTGTGTCAGACCGTGACGCACGTTTTACTTCTGGATTTTGGGAAAGTCTGCAAGAAGCTATGGGAACTTCACTCAAGATGAGTACTGCTTTTCACCCTCAGACAGATGGGCAAACTGAGCGTGTTAATCAGATCATGGAGGATATGCTTAGGGCTTGTGTGATCGATTTTGAAGAATCTTGGGAGACACACTTGCCTTTGGTTGAATTTGCCTATAACAATAGTTATCACGCGAGTATCGGTATGGCTCCGTTCGAGGCACTGTACGGACGACCGTGTCGTTCTCCATTGTGTTGGGCAGAAGTTGGTGATACAGAGTTGTTGGGACCGGATTTGGTTAGAGAAACCAACGAGAAGATTTTCTCGGTCAAGGAAAGGATGAGAACCGCTCAGAGCAGGTATAAGAGTTATGCTGATCGGCGCCGGAAAGATCTGGAGTTTAGTGTTGGAGATCACGTACTTCTTAAGGTTTCACCAACACGAGGAGTAGTACGCTTTGGTCTCAAGAGAGGGAAGTTAGCTCCGCGTTTTATTGGACCGTTTGAGATTTTGGAACGTATCGGGAAAGTGGCCTATCAGCTGGCGCTACCACCGAAGATGTCTGGGGTTCACAACGTGTTTCACGTGAGTATGTTGAGGAAATACATACGAGATCCCTCGCACGTGGTTAGTTATGACGACATTGAGACGAGTCATAACGTTTCTTACAAGGAGAGACCTGTGAAGATTTTGGATCAGAGTATCAAGAAGCTGAGGAATAAGGATATCCCGTTGGTGAAGGTTCAGTGGAATCACCATGACGAGAATGAAGCCTCGTGGGAAGTTGAAGCTGATATGAGGAAGAAGTACCCGGAGTTGTTTCATGACTAGTTAGTCTTGATTTCGGGGACGAAATCCTGTTTAAGGGGGGAAGGGTGTAATAACCTGCATTTTCATGCATTATTATATTTAAAATTTTCATTATCATTTGCATTATCATATTTAAAATTTAATATATATTGTCTGTTTATATGTTAATTCTTATGTGAAAAGTTTAATTCTTGACTAATTTCATAATTGAAATTTCTTTTGGGGTCAAAATGCAATTTTCATAAAAACTTGCAATACCTGTGTTAAATTTCAAAACTGTATTTCAAGACGGTGGAATTATTTCTTTTAAACTCAAACTGTATTTTTATAAAATCAGAAAACTATTTCTAACGTTAAAATGAATTCTCTGTATTTTTGTGATAAACACCGTATCACGAAAATACCAGTGTAAGTTTAAAACTGTCCGCGCAGTGTTAAACTTCCACAGAATTTTGGAAGTAAATGATTGAACAAATATATTTATACCCAAATTATTATGCTGATGCTTTTCCTTAGGTCTTGTTTGGCAAATGTTGTTGTATGTGTATTGTCCTTATGCCATAAGCTAGATTACCCAAACACACATTGACCCACCTCATCTCCACCTACCTCTTACTTTCAGTAGTGGAGAATAAAGGGCAGTGCATACACCTCATTGCTGCACATTCATGGTATTATATGGGGGTTAATGGAGATTGAGTGGGAAGTTAGGCCAATGTTTTCTTGGTAGGAATTTGGTTATTTATACACCCAACCACACTACACTTTCTGCACATTCATCACAGCATAATTCAGTATACACAGAGAGTTTAGAGAGTGCAGAGAAGTTCTTCAATTTCGTAGAGAGAGAGAAGAGCTCAATCCTCCATAGCCAAAGCTTGGATTTTGGGAATTTCGTAATTATATTTCTTTCTCAACAATTTCTTCAAATCTATATCACAGTGAGTATTACTAACTCACTCCAAATGTAACTCATTCCTTATTTACTGATTTAGGTAGTTAATTTTAACAGTAGCAGAATTTTGTTTTCAGATTTTTGTTAGGAAAACGAATGAAATTTAAGGTTCTGCCCGCGTTGTCCCAAGTAAAACTCGATTCTGCACACTTTTCGTCTAATGCAATTTTCTCAGATTTTGCACCGTTTGGGCAGAAAATGAGGATTACAGTAGCAGAAAAAGTATATTAGAAATTCAATCTAATATTTTCTCTTTTAATTTTAACAGTAGCAGAATTTTGTTTTCAGATATTTGTTAGGAAGACGAATGAAATTTAAGGTTCTGCCCGCGTTGTCCCAAGCAAAACTCGATTCTGCACACTTTTCGTCAAATGCAATTTTCTCAGATTCTGCACCGTTTGGACAGAAAACGAGGATTTCAGTAGCAGTTTTTAGAATGCTATTAGTTATGTTTAAAATGATTAAGGCAATGAATTACGAATTTTCAATCCCCGTACGCGTATTATTTCTTTAATTCTGTGAATTCCTTTATGTTTAAAGTTTGATGACATTCATGTGGAGTCAGTTGTACATGCATGGTGAGTGTTGGTAGTGTGTAAAAGAGTAATGATAGTGTGGAAAAGAGTAATGATTGTGTGGAAAGAGTATGAGTTTGAGTTGTGGTTGTGGTTGTGGTTGTGGTTGTAATTGTGGCTGTGGTTATGGTTGTGGTTGTGGATGTGATTGTGGTTGGAGTTGAAAAAGAGGATGAGGGTGTCTTTGAAATGCGAAGGTGGCAAAAATGGACACTCCCTGACGCCCATGGAAGCGTTAAAGTGTGTGAAGCCGAACTTGGACACTCACTGGCACCCATGGAAGTGCTAAAGTGTGGCCTATAGACACTCCCTGAATGACTCGAGTCTGGATACCTGTGTGGGGGTTGCCCCGGTATTTGCATGGCGGTTAGGGTATTCAAAGTGTGAGGCATTGGACACTCCCTGGTACCCCGGACCAAAGTGTGAGGCAAACTGGACACTCCCTGGCGCCCCGTTGCTAAAGTGTGGCTATCTTAGTATTTCAAAGATACCAGGAGTAGGATAGAGGGTTGTTGGGTGTTGTCGAGAGAAAAGAGTCGGATAGATGAGATGGTGCATTGTTCTCATACACGGTCACATATGTGTGAAATTATCTTTTAAATAATGTTGTGGTTGTTTTCTAAAACGAGTTTTTTTTATCATAAATATAAACTTGTGGTATTTAAATGGAAATGGGAAAAAGGTAAATGAGTATGTTTTACATTCAGAGTTATGTTTTTAATACTCACCAGCTTCTTGAAGCTGACGGCGTTGATGCGTCCTGGACATTCGTGTTCAGGCTTTGCAGGTTATAATCAGGATGAACCATATGACTATGCTAATTGAGATCAACTGCTGAGAAGAGAATTTACTTTTATATGCTTTATGTTTATGTGCTTTAAGATATGATTTGGTTTTGTAATAAGGATGACTGTAATAGACTTTAAGTTATTGTTTTTTTTTTAAGGCGGTCTGTGCCTTAGTTAACCCCGTACCATAAGTTGTAATAAGTTAGAAAAATTTTTATGAGCCCTGTTTGCCCTACTCTGATTAATAGTTTTATGTTGTTAGAAGTTTTTGGGACGGAATCGATCCTTCAAACTGTCGCGACCTACGGGTCCATAAAGGAAATTAAACGCTTTCCATATTTATGCTACGTCGGGGCGTGACAGCCGTCAGCTTATGAAAGCTGGTGAGTAAAATAAACAAGTGCTCGCAATGTATATATAAGCATATAAACAACGGTGCAATTTAACTTTAACAGTAATATATTCAAGGTTCCAATTCCAACATGAATCACGGGGGAATATTAAAATACGAAATTGTACATAAATTGTGAAACATCTTACTTTGCCAATTCTTTCTTTTAGAACAATCCAATTCAATCAACACATCATTTCAGCTACCAGGAGTAATAAGTATTCAGTCATCCAATTCATACGCTACACTATCGCCTCCAATACCAGGAATACTATCCGATCGGTATTGAAGTCACACGCCACACTACTGCCTCAGATACCAGGAATACTATCCGATCGATATCTAGACCAAACACAACCAACCATCGCTCCGGATATCAGGAATACTATCCGATCAATATCCGAAACGCGCGCCTTAGATACCAGGAATACTATCCGATCGATATCTAAGTCGTACACAACACTATCACCATCGCTTCGGATATCAGGAATACTATCCAATCAATATCCGAAACACGCGCCTTAGATACCAGGAATACTATCCGATCGATATCTAAGTCGTACACAACACTATCACCATCGCTTCGGATATCAGGAATACTATCCGATCAATATCCGAAACACGCGCCTTAGATACCAGGAATACTATCCGATCGATATCTAAGTCGTACACAACACTATCACCTCCAATACCAGGAATACTATCCGATCGATATTGAGGTCACACACCAAACTGCCACCCTTTACTCTTTTCACGCTTTCTCATACACATGCATGTTGACCCAACCTCAACCCTAATATGTATGTCAATGTTTCATAAATAACACCATTACTTAATCACAAAGTCGGATAATCGTACGAGCATAAATTTCGATCTAAGTTGTTCTTGTTTCGTACAATTCTTAAAACACAGACCTTTAAAACAATATTTTTGCCAAACTGTTCTTTAAAAACTTTTAAAACATTTTCCAAACAGTCCCTAATAAGAAAACATAGAAACTGCTCAAACTGCCAGGTCGCGCGAGCGGGGGAAAAGTGATGTCGCGCGCGCGGGTCGCGCGAGCGAAGGGGAAGGCCGGATCGCGCGAGCGGGTCGCGCGAGCGGAGGGGCTGGACAGGTCGCGCGAGCGGATCGCGCGCGCGAAGGGGGGGGATGGTTCGCTCGAGCGAGCCTCGCGCGAGCGGGTCGCGCGCGCGAGTTCTTGCAGAATGCTATCTTCTTCGTTTTCTCCCCTGTTTTCAATTCTGGACTGAAATTTACCCATTTTCAGAATCTGTTCGTACTAGGACATGTGATATATGGTTCTCTTCAGTTTTCCGCGTAGATTAAGAATACGCGATCAATTTTAACTAATACGGATTATATCGATTAATTTCTGCGATTAAAGTTAGAGTGACAAAACTTAAAATCAACAGTACGTCGCGATACGGGTGAATTACTGTGTAGGATTCGAACCACAGCTTATCGGGATCAATATCTTCCATTCCCAATTTACAGAATCGATTTTGGTTACGATTTCTAAAACTTCAATTTTCAAGCTCTCATGGTGTTTTCATATATATACATATATACACACTTATATACACTGAAAAATACATATATAGACATTGAGAGTGAGTTTAAATTACTCACCGAGGCTAATTAGACTGAGAATTTGAGACCGAGAAATCCGCCGTAATATCCGTCGTCCAAACTCTAATTCTCCGTTCTTGATTTATATATATATATATATATATAGAGCTATGTATGTGTGTATCTATATATCTATAAACTGTATGTGTGTGTTGTTTAATGTTCTTGAGAGAGTTGAGAGATTGAGAGAATTGAGAGAGAAATTGAGATACTGAGAGAGAGTTGTGAGGGAGAGAAGGCAACTGTGATATACATATACATAGAAATTATTTGGGCTCCAAGAAAGACAAAGAAATTCTCCGGTGTGGTTGAGCTCACGTGCTCCCACACCCACGTCGCGGTATAACACAGATTTAAAACAAAACTGGTATTATTCGGTTCAAAATAAAAATACAGAAATAGTATTAGCGTAGGAATTAAATTCCGGGTTGTTTCAAAAGTGTAAATATAGTTTTCAAATCCACAGAAAATATTTTCTTTATTTATAGAAATTATGTTTTGACCCCAAATAAAATTATAAATAGAAATAAAATGGAAGTATTCATTTATTAATAAAAAGGAAATTACAGGGTGTTAAATTTGGTTTGAGTGGTTGATCATTGGGTGGAAGTTAGTAAGCTTTAAAACTTGAAATTCTGCAGATTGGGCTGCTGTCAGGGGAGCAGTCGACTGGTCCTGTGTTCAGTCGACTGAACCCCTGTGTTTGCTAGCTACTGCTTCGTTTTATAGCAAAAGCAGTCGAATGGGCCCCGCCTCAGTCGACTGGACCCCCAGCCTCAGTCGACTGGAATTGCTATTAATTCCCTGCCCTCTCCCGTCGACTGAGTAGTCGACGGAGCAGTCTACTGAACCTCTGCTTTTGAAATGTGTTTTGTTTTTCCGCTGCGTGTGTTCTTCAAACCTAATTTTGGGAACGTTAATGAATTGGTTTAGCCTCGGTGGCGTGCCACAGGCTCCGGTTTCGCTATTGTGGGACCGGGCTGTGACATTTAGTGGTATCAGAGCATAAGTTTATAGCCTTGGGAACGAGTGACGTTATATATGCCGAGTGACGTCGAGTGGAGTGTGTAATTGTAAAGATAATGGACATCATTGTAGAAATGCTTCATGTGTTAGCATTTGTGGATTGTGATGAACTGTGCACATATATCTATATTGTGGCATAGCATGCATGGTCATTATGCATTGAACTCAACAGGGGAAATATTTGAAACGTTATGGCTGATCCACCAAGAGAATTGTCACTGCATTCGCGGATGGACCAAATAGTGAATATGGTGGGAAATTTCATACAAGCGGTAAGTGATAGAGAACAGATGAACATTCAGCCTCCACAAGTGGAAATTCGTTATATCAATGCACCATCGGCACCACGACCTCTACACACAATCGTAGAACAGTTTCATAAGCGGAAACCGACCTTGTATCATGGACAAGTTGACATAGACTTGGCCGATCATTGGATGATGGACATGGAAAGACACTTCCGTCAAGTAATATGTACCGATGAGGAGAAAATTTTATGCGCATCCGATACGTTGATGTGCGAAGCATTGGATTGGTGGAACAACGTGCTTGAACAAGGGAAGCCAACCACGTGGGAAGCATTTAAAGAAGAATTCAACAAACATTTCTTCCCGCAATCTGCTTATACTCAGAAACGCCAAGAGTTTGCAAGTCTGGTTCAGGGAGACATGACTGTGAGTGAGTATGTTTCTCGTTTCAATGCCTTGTTACGATTTGGGAAAACTACCGTTCCGACTGATAGGGATAAAGCTCGTAAGTTTGAGGAAGGGCTTAGAGAGAATATCCGTGGCTGTGTGGACATGTTACAACACCCGACCGTTTCTCTCGTTGAGGAAGCTGCTCGTATTGCTGAGTTCTTGAAGAAAATTGATCATGGTGGCTTTACAATTACAAGTATATACACAGGAAACAAACATGAATTACATGTAGAGTGAGTTTAGAATACTCACTGTGATCAAGAATTGTGTGTTTGTTGAGAAAGAATAAGATCAAACAAGAAATACACCAAGCTTTGGCTATAGAGTTTTATGCTTCTCTTTCTCTAAAATCTGAAACTATGAACTCTTAGCTTTCTCTTTTCTCTCTATGTTTACAGATTCTGGAGATGTGCAAATTGTGTGATTGTATGTGTATATATAAGGAGTTCACTACAAGAACTTAGGCCCCAAGTTCATTACCAATCACTCAACAAATTAATTGATTTCATTACTAATTCTTATTTGCACAATTAAACCCAGCTCATATATGCTGGTATATATATACGTATATATATATTATATAGACTCTCAGATCAAGCGAAGGGTCAAGTTAGATATATAGGGGCCAACTTGTGGGCGTTTGGGAGTTTAAGCTTATGGTCTTAAGTTAACACACTCACACAATGCATTGCCAAACAAGGCCTAAGACAATCATTAGTTGCCATAATTGAAAAGTAAAGTGTATGTCATGTCTAACTTTACATCACTTCCAAAATTTGTGGAAGTTTAGCACAACACGGACATTTTTGAACATAAACTAGTATTTTCGCGGCGCGGTGTTCACCACAAAAATACAGAAAATTCATTTTTGTGTAAGAATCGATTTCCCGGTTTTATAAAAATACAGGTTGAGTCAAGAGAAATTATTTTCACCGTCTTGAAATATAGTTTTGAAATCCAACACAGGTGTTACTAATTTTGTAAAATTGCAGTTTGGCCTCAATAAGAATTTCAAATATGAAATAAAACAAGAAATAAATTCTATACACAAGAATTTTAATTAAAATAAAAGTAGACAATGAATATAAAATATGACTATGCAAATAAATGAAAATGTAGGTTATTACAATTTGTACCTTAATTGAATTAGAATCTAATTTTTTTTAACCTTAGCATGCTACATTAACATGATGGGAAGGGAAACCAAAATCCAAAATGGACACAAAATACCTTGTAAGACTAGTGTTAAGAATAATGCTATGCTGTCTATGGTACAACTTGGTTATTCAAATCACCCAAAACTGTACAAGCTGAAAGGGCACTTAAAATTATTGTGGAATCATAGTTTTCCCACAATCTCTAATCTTGCTAATTATTATGGCACTTAAAATCCAAGTGATGACAATAAAAATCTTAGAAGCAGCTTCCAAATCCATCAAACTTTAATGTACAACAAGAATTGAATTATTTTGAAGAGTGCAGTTTTGCTCACCCCAAAATTACTCATTCATTGCTCACCCTCCTCTCCCATTGGCTAATACAGTGGGACCCAGTGCATTAACCAATGGGAGAGGAGGGTGAGCAAGGGTGAGCAATTTTGGTGTGAACAAAAATGTATTCTACTTTGAAATTGCTAAATCAAGATCCGAAGATCCATATGTAATCAATCATATATTAAGGTCAGTCAAGTACCAAATCACTCAAATCAAAGTCCAACAATTCATACTTGTGAATTAATCCTTATTTAAAAAAAAAAAAAACAACAAAAACAAAACAAAACTTCCATTTTAAAAAAATGTCTAATTTTAATCCATACCAAAAAAGGGTATCACCCAAAAAATTGAAGTCCATCAATTCTCTGAATTCAGAGCACATGACATCACAGTGCAAAAAGATAATCATTCAATATATATATACAGTCCGGATCTTAAGTGGGTGTCAAAAGACGGACTTTGGCACTGACCACTTTTAGCGAGGAAAAATGTGACTTTTAGCGACGAATTTTTTTGTCGCTAAAAATCATTGTTTTAGCGACGAAAAATTTCGTCGCTAAAAGCGAGATTTTCGTCACTAAAAGTGGTCCGTCCCAAAGTCCGCTCCCCTTAAGATCCTCGCTATATATATATATATGCATAATTTATGTATATGTATAAATTTGTAAAGGGAGAAAAAGAAAGGACCTAACTAAAGAGAACCCAATAGGAGAAATTGCATATATATATATATATATATGTGTGTGTGTGTATAATCTATGTATATGTATATATATGTAGAGAGAGAAAGAGGGAAGAGCTGCTTAAGGAGAACCCAAATGAAGGAGAAGAGGGATGAAAAGAGCCCGTTGTCGACCACTGCCTTCACAGATTCACCTCTATCCTCTCTCTTCCTTTGAGTTTCTCAGGGCAGACATCTTCATACGTGATAGACTATGATAGTCCAAAGCAATATAGGAAGGTTAATTGTGTAATTAATTGGTGAAATATAAGGGTTTATTTGTCAACATTCAAGAAAATTTTAAAACCAAAATCGTGGACCGTGTTCTGCGATTTGTTTCAGTAGATTTTTTTGGCTGAAACTCTTCAGCAGTTATTTGGATTATTTTTCCGTGAAATAGTGTTTAACCAACACATTGAAAACAAAAAAAGTGCTAAAAATTTTCATTTTCAGCACTTAATGGGGTTATCAAACACACTCTATCTCTAAAAATTATAACATTACTGCTAACTCTATAATATCCACAAGTCCAAGAGGGACCTATTTCTAAAAATTATAAAATATTACATACAAAATCAATAATTTTCTAAAGTTCAGGGGCATGTGCCCACCCTCACTTATGCGTGTGTCCGCCCCTTCATGAAGGTCAACAGTGTTTTGACTTTCCGAACATGGGAATTCTACGAGTGGTGAGTTTTAATCTATTTGTGTAGGTTATGGAAATGTTGAATGAAGTTTATAAATCTTTTTTTTCCATTGCAAGATATTAAAAATGTTTTTTCAAGTGCTTTTTGGGTTGCTTGGATGCTTAATTAACGCGGACTTGGGTGTTCGGTGCAATGGTTATTATTATTTTTTTTTGAAATATAACATACAAACATAAATACTTTTGAAATGTAACACCCAAACATTCATGCTCTCACTAATTATGTCTATATGACATTAAACTGTAGTATAGTAACCATGTTAGTAAATCTATTCAATGATGCCAAACTCTCGGGTAGTGTTTGGCCTGAGTAAAGGAGAAGAAATAACAGAAAAGAAGTAACGAGAAAACACTTATTTTTTTGGTTAATATGAAAAATGGTTTGAAAAAAATGAATAAGAAGTATACGAATTTTTTTTTTTTTTTTGAGAGGTTAGAATTATGAGGAAGATGGAAAATTGCGGAAAATAGTTTTTTTTTTTTTTTTTTTTTTTCCGCTTTGCTCTTCTTTTTTTTTTTTTTTTCCTTTAAAAGGTGAACGGAAAGGAATTGTTATTTTGCTTAAAGCTAAGCATAATATTCTTTCTACTCTTTTTTTTTTTTTGGAACCATACTCCTTCTTGGATTAATTTTTATTTTGTTTTATCTTTTAATGTAATAGTCTCATGTAAAGACATCAGTGTCGATGGAGATCCAAACTTTGATAATGAGCTTGCCATGGAGCATCGACTTTATTTCTCTCTTTTTTTTTTTTCATTCTTTGATAAACCCATTTTTACCATAATAATAATAGTAAGGGTTAAATACACTTACACCCCCTGTGCTTTAAATTTTGGCACTAAGACCTCTTGTGATTCTGACTAAAGTGCAACCGTGACTTTTTCCATCCAAATGAACGATTTTACGCTTGGGAGTTCCAATTTGAAGGGCAATACGATTCTTTTGCCCTGAAAGTCATATTAAAAGGAAAATAGATCATAAATCACTTTCTTTCGGTCAAGCACATGACCTACACTAAGAAAATCCTAAAAAAAAAAAATCAAGGACTCTCTCACGTAATTCAAAATCATATGTTTCTCCCTAAACAAATTGAAGTAATTTTGTCATTAACACTGTCATGAAGACTTGGGAGGGTAATTTGGTCATTTTAGCTTGCTCCATTAACAAATTTTAACAGTTACAATTTAGTCCAAACCATAGAGACTATTAGTGTCAAAATTTAAATCATAGGGGTAAGTGCAAATCGGCCAAACTACAAGGGGTGTAAGTGTATTTAACCCTAATATTAATAAACCAATTTTCTATCAACCTACCCGGAGGAAGTCAATGTCGGCAAAAGAGACAAAACATAACGCACTCATATTTACATAACTGCCATTACCCGCCATCCACTATATAATAATAATAATATAGATATAGCAACTTTATTCAACTAACCAAGTTACTCTGTGGTTGAGTGGTAAATTTTTTGGGTGTACTACCCAAGAGGTTTAATGTTCTGAGTCATGAGGGGGCGTGGTCACTGGAGTATTCACTCGGCGCCTCCAGGCCTCGAGATTAGTCGAGGTGCGCGCAAGCTGGCCCTGACACCCCGATTACCAAATAAAAAAAAATAAAAAAAAAACTTTATTCAACTGCCTCTAGGTCCACTACATATATCTTTATCCACGATCTGGATTTTCAGATCACTCTCTTTCTAAATTTAGACTCTCTCTCTCTCTCTCTCTCTCTCTCTCTCTCTCTCTCCGACACTCTTGCGATGGAGGGTCTGATTAAGGGTCTGCTGGATGTTGCATTGGGTCACGAAGACAGAGAGGAACAAAACCAAACCAATCCCCAATCTCGCGATGAACGGTCCAGATCTTCTTGGGCGCAGGTTAGCATCGACTTGAAATTTCCAACACCCTTTAGTTGATCTTCCTTTTTCATTCATATACTTAGTACTGATGATAGATTGATTATACGATGCGCAGGTGGTGTCCGGGGAGCAGGATAACGAGGACAGCGACCCTAGACCTGGCTATAATACACAGAATCAGGGGAACAGACAAGTGGGTATTGGGTTTATATATATAATTAATATGAAATTTGAGTGAAATTGTAAATATAATTGTGCAGGAACAGAACTATGGGAGGAATGAGGAGTGGGAATCCGGTGGATCGCGGCCTTCAATGCGACCCCACAAGGTTTAATTCCTCTTTCTGTCTTTCTATGGAATTTATTTTGTGGTTTATGATTATTGGATTAGTGACGTAGATTGCTTGTGTTGATAAATTTGGGTATAAATGGAATTTACTTTATCAATCAATGGCTCCTAATAAAATCTAGAAATTTAGTGAAAAGTCCCTCTTTTAGATTATAATTAAGTTTAAAGGACAATCCATTTTTAATTTCAGTCAAAACTCATTTACTAGTGAAACTTAATCAGATCAAAGTACCTTTTTTTTAAAAGTTGTGTGAAATTTCACGTAACTAGTTCAATTTTTCATAGAAGTTGTGTGAATATCACATAACTTTATATAACATATGAACTTTTTACTAAAATAAAAATTTATAACATATGAACTTTTTACTAAAATAAAAAAAAAAACGGGTTGGACCTAATACTAAAAAGGCCTATTTTAAAGGGCTTTTGACTAAAATTCCCATTAAAAAATCCCTTTACACAATGCAAGATTTTTACTGTGTTTTTCTTTTCTTCTTTTTTTCCCTTTCTGTTCTGATAAAATAGCCATAACTATGGATTTTTAGACCACCCATTTACTGTAAGCCCATTACTTGTTTCTGCATGCTGTTATGTGGCTGCCTTGTGACTTGCTTAACTCAAACTAAATCTAAAAATTGTATGGTCCTCTGAAATAGCTAAAAGCTCACTAAATACTTAAAATAGTTCATGGCAAAGCTATCCAAGTTGGGGTGCTTGAGTTATGCAAAAAATGAAACTGAAGCAAATATTTCCGCACTTAGTGTTGAAAAGGGGTACCAGTTTCTGTGGAATGCACATTGTTATTTCTTTTTATTAGACTAGGATTAATGACTGAGAAGTTGTCGCCAAAATGCCTATAATGGATTGTGTAGATGGTGTACTTTTTTCATTTAAGTGAATTCACTTTTTAATATTATCTTGTGAGAAGAAAAAGATTTATGTGAAGTTGATTGCAGAAGGACTCGAGCACTTATATAATAAATAAGTGCTTTACTTCATACTATGGATATATGGATAACTAAGTGGTTAAGATTGGCTGATCCCATTTAAGGATTATATCCATTCACTTAATATGTGATTTATTGTTCTGAATTGTTCATCTGAAAACATAATTAATACTGAGCATTGGCCATGTTATCTTTATGTTATTTAGATCCATTTTAAGTTTGTCAATGGTGCATGTACTAATAAATGCCCCAAATGCAGTCCGTGCATGAAGGATATGAAGATGGTAGGCAACATAGTTATGCTCAAAGCAATTTGAACCAAAAGGTTTTTTTTTTTTTCAGTACTTTGATTTATTGTGTTCCAGTGAAAGTCATTGGTGAAAATCTAAACTCATTTTAGGGAATATTTACAGGAAGGAGAGGAGAAGAATGATGGTTGGGAGACTGTGGGCAAAAAGCCTCAAAGGCGACCACAAAAGGTACATCCTTGAATATTTCATAATCATGAAAGGTAAACTGCAACGCGTTTTGGTTGCTTGTTTCATTTGATGTAAACTGCAGATGGCAGCATTTTTCCCTCTGAAAGGAAAAGGTGGAGTTGAAATTACGTGCCTTTACACTTTGTTTGGTTTGCGGATTCAGAGAAGGAAAGGCAAACTAGTTCCATGTGTTTTCCCCCATGCTTAAATTAAAAATTTTAATGTCTGAAATATAATTTAGATAAAAGGGAGGGAAGCAACTCAAAAAAATTCAAAATTTTTTGGTTCTCACTAAATTTTCTTTCTCTTTCTATTTTCCTAATTAATAAACCAAGTGTTTTCCTTGATGTTTCTTTTCCTTTCCCTGACTAAATCCGTGAACCAAAGCAAGCCTTGGGGGTCTCCAAAATGGATGCTAGCATCTTTGTTAAATGCAATTGCTGATCGATCTTGGGCCAGTTATTTGAATAGTCTAAACAAGTTTGTTCTTAGTAATGAGGTGGCATGCAAATGGCATTAGGTGGGAATCCCGAGACCTTAGATCAATTGATAGTGACATTGGGCTAATGATTCAGTAGTTTCGTAAGAACCCTTTCGTGAAAAGTTATGCTCAGTAGTTTTAATGGCTATTGCTGGTATAATGGTAAAAACTTGGGTTGACAAGCATGAGAATGCTGGTAAGTTTGAGAGCAGCTACTTCATACAAATAAATCGTATATTGGCATTTGAGTAGAGCTATTATAAGGTGGCTTCTTGCACTCCAAAATGATGGGTCTCATTGGTCAGAGGTGGAACCAGGATTTTTGTGCTTCAGTGGGGAGTAAGTTGTTAGTAGGAGCGATTTTCTTCTCCGATTTATTTATACTCACTTTGTCTCAAATTAACAGTGCTTCATTCCATTTTTTGATTTCCCATTTTAAGATTCATCTTTGAGTGGTCAATGTATTTTAACTACACATTTCCAACTTTACCCTTTATTATATGAAACTCATCTCGCTTTTTTTTTTTTTTGGTATGACACTAGAATTTTGAAATTTGAAAAGGGCAATAATGGAAAATTAAAAATTTAACCACAATTAAAGAGATCCCTTGGAAAGGTGGAATTCTCAAAAGATACTCTTAAGTCTTAATATGGTGTAGAGAAGAGTATGTTTTCAAGCATGAATTTTTGTATATGGAAGTTACAATTATAGTTTGTAAGGCTATGTACCCGTTTTGAGAATTTGAAGGTCTGGTGTTTGTGATTTTTCCTGTATAATGTAATAGTTTGGCTTATTTTGTTTATGACAATGTGTATTGTAATTGTATATATAAGTATGAAGCATTTTGTAGAAATTAAAAATTATTGGGTGGGGGGGAGGCAGTATGTATATTACTTTTTGAATTTACAAATTACATATACATAATTAAGGTTTCAAAATATGTTGCAAGGGCCGTGGCCCCTCCGTGCCCCCACTAAGTTCCGCCCCTGTCCGTTGTAACTCCCTTCAGTATTAGGCAAAAGTTTTGGGTCATGATTTCTTTGAAACCTTGAATTCAGCAGATTTAATCATAGTTGAGTTGGCAGTAAAGGTTCAAAGATGTCGTAACTCGTAATGCATCATGAATCACGTAACTGTAATCAGCTTTTACTTCCTGCTACTCTTATCACCATAAGGCTGTGTTTGGATCATGGATTTCGAGAGGGAAAAGAAAAGTGGAGGGAAAAGGAAAGAAAAGCGGAAGAAAATGGAGGGATACAAAATCCTTGCTCTTGTTAGGTTGTGTGGGAAAGCAAAAGGGAATCTTTCTTTTCCCCCGACGAATCCGCAGTAACCAAACAAGGGATATTGAATCCTTCATCGAATCTTTTCTTTTCCCTCACGAAATTCATAATCCAAACACAGCCTAAAAGATATATTTTAGTACTATGTTTCTGAAAAAAACTTGGTTAGAGAACACAGAGTTGCAGTGTTAATGAAGTTGTGATGTATCTCAGTGAGTTGGACAGAGTTTCCTAACTCAATTACTCTTGGAAGTGATGAGTTTTGGGCTCTGTTGGGTTCATGGATTTAGAGGGGGAAGGAAAGGAAAACACTTTTCTTTGTTTGGTTATTACGGAGAGAGAGAGGGAAAGGAAAGGAAAACACTTTTCTTTGTTTGGTTATTAAGGAGAGGGAGAGAGAGAGAGAGAGAGAGAGAGAGGAAGGAAAAGAAAATTTGTGAGAGAAAAGGAGGAAGGAAAAGAAAAATAGTGAGAGTTAAGTTAGAATTTTGTGACTTACTTGCTCCGCTCCCTTTTTCCTCAAATTACAATTATATTTCAAATATTCTTAATTTTTAACGTTGTCTAAGCATCGAGGAAAACATACGGGAACTAGTATTCTTTCTTGCTTTGCTTTCCCAGTTTTCTTTTGCTTCTCTAAATCCGCAAACCAAATAGATCCTAAAGAAATTTATTTTGGTGCTGTTTAACTCTCATACTTCATCAACATACTTTGACAGGTACAGATGGATCAGTGGAACAACTACAAACGTCCGGCAAGTGAACAGGAATATTCTAATGAGGTTGAAGATAGTGAAAGCATAGAACCTTCAGAAACCGAGCTTTCTGACCTCTCAGAAGCTTGCAACAAGCTCTGGGAACTTGATTTGAACCGTTTAGTACCCGGAAAAGATTATCAAATCGAGTGCGGTGAAGGCAAGAAGGCTTACCAAAAGGAAGATATGGCCGAAGGAAGCCTATTTTCTTGGCTGAGCAAAGACATATTCAGAAAGTCCACCTTTTCTCGTTTCTGCTCTCTTCTTGATAATTACAACCCACATCAAGGATATAAAGAAGAAGTCACATCTGAAGAGAAGCAAGAGCAAGCTGCATTTATAGAAGAGATCAGTAGAACCGCTCCGATTAAATATCTTCACAAGTATTTGTCATCCAAGCGCGTTGTATCAGGTAATTATCAAGATTTTAAGAGGATGATGACAAGTCTCTGGTTTGACCTCTATGGCCGAGCCGGTACATCTGCTAGCTCTTCTGCTTTTGAACATGTTTTCGTTGGAGAAATCAAGGAACGTGGAGAGCAAGAAGTTTCGGGATTCCATAATTGGCTTCAGGTGTATACCTGGCTCTTTCTTTCCCGTTCGATATTATATACTGAAGAATTTTATTAGGGTGATGCTATTGCCACTCCATCATTGAACCAAGGCACTCCATGGTACCACTCTTAAACTATGTGGTACCATGCATGTCATGCATTGCATACATGGTACCACATGCTCTGAGAGTGATACCATGGAGTGCCTTAGTACAATGATGGAGTGGCAATAACAATTCCCTCCTATTAATGCAATTGTTTTCCTTTTTTTCATCAGTAGGATCAAGAATGGACAGTGATTGAGAATAATGATTGCATATCATTTTAGAGGCCAAAAAATCCATTATACATTCATTTTAGGAAGTAAATACATAGTGAAATCAATTGAGCTCTCAGTTTCATTCTGAAGTCGAACTCCAGCTCCATGTTATTCATGTAGTATGTAGAATTTCATTTTGGAACTGTTCATGATTATTGTGTAAACATTGTTTCTTATGCTGTTTACATTATTTGTGCTTGTTTTTTGAAAAAAAAAATAAATAAATAAAATAAGAATATCTTCAATCTATCCAATTGTGATTCTTTTTCTCAACAAAGACCAATCTCATTGTTTGTCTATATGCCTTCTTTTGCAGTTCTACTTAGAAGAAGCCAAAGGGAGAGTTGACTATCAAGGTTATATTTTTCCCCGAAGACGTGGAGAGATTGTAAGTGATTTCATTCTCACTAATGCTCAATTTGGTTGATGAGAAGGCAGAGAAATAATAGTAGATTTGGAATTTTACAACCATCATTTTGAACCCAAATTGATGCAAAATTCTAAAATGTCTTCAGAGTTTCCTTGTTTCCTATGCGGCCACATAAACGTTATAACAAATTTCTAATATGTCTGAACTTGGCAACTCTTTTACTAGTTCATGTAGAAAAGATCGCAGGCTTTTTACTGAAGTAGAACCTGCAAGAGTATTAAAACTTAAGAAGATCCTAAGAGCAGCATAGCATGAGTGTCAGATCTAATTCTATATCTTGCTATTTTGCTTCAGTTTTCTAGAAACAGTAGTCCCAACTTCCAAGTGTGAATCGGATAGAGAAGAGAGTAAATCACGATAAGATCATTGAAAATAGAAGTTCAAAATTTCCTTCTTTTTCTTGAGGTCTGCGCAAACAATTGATTAATTATGTGTAGAACTGCCGTTAGTCATAGATCACTGAAGCAATCGCATTAAAATGAGGTCTTGAATGCTCAAGAATAAAGTTCCCTTGTAATTTGAACATCAGGTGGTTGAAGTCGGAGACTTGAATCCGAATCTTCATACCTGGTTGGTGAATATTGGATTTAAAAAGTATTGAGGAAAAGAGAAGCCAAAGATGATACTGCGTGTTGATGCCTATTTAGGAAATAAGTAAAAGTTTTCTTACCCTTTAAGTAATGTCAATGAGGCTTAGGCTCCATTTGGTTCGCGGATTTAGAGAAGGAAAAGTAAAAGAGGAAACCAAGAAAGATAGCTATAGTGCCCTTATGTATTCCCTAGTGTTTTCAATCCATGTTTAAATCACTTTAGCAAATAAAAATTTCAACAAGCGATAGTAACTTGAAATAAGAGGAAGGGAAGTGACTCACAAATTTCAAAACTTACAAGTTACTTTTCACCCTATTTTCTCTTCCTTCCCATCTTCCTCGATGTTTTCCTTATTAGCCAAACAAAGAAAAATGTTTTCTCAGTGTTTTCTTTTCTTTGCCCTCTCTAAATCCATGAACCAAACAGATCTGGTTCTTATGAGTAGCAAAGGAGAAGAGAAAAGGATAATACAGTTTAGGGGAGATTAAGGAATGAAACTGACAAGTCTCAGTGTCATTTCCTTTTCGTCAACCTTTAACATAAGCATACAATATTTTCTATTAGCATTTGACTTAAGACCTCAAATGAAAATGCCATTTGAAATGGGCATGAAGTCTTACTTGCTTATGCTTTTAAGTTCGAGATGAGAGTTTACATAGTTATAGGCCCATGTGCATGCGAAATATGTGCATGCGAAATTATCCCATGTGACGGGTTTTGGTGTGATGGATCATCGTGAACCGTTGATCTTGTGGGCCCCACATTGATCTAACAGTTCACGATGATCCGTCACACCAAAACCAGTCACACGAGATAATTTTCCCATGTGCACCCACGCCCTCCAACCTTTTCAGTGAATATACTCTTTTTTTTTAATCATGTTTTGAATTCTACTTACCTGAAAGAAAAAAAAAATAAAAATAAAAATTAATCGTGTTTTGGGTTCAAAATTTACTCATCTCCCTTATTCTATCTCAACAATTGATTTCCGTCGAGTTTTGGATTCAAAATTAACTCTTCTCTCCCTTATTTTATCTCAACAGTTGAATTCCGTTTATACTCGTATTCATGTGACACAAAAAAGAAGTCTTTTGTATCCAAACCCACCTTATCAAAAACCATGTACATTCTTTCATGTCATACTGGATCATCTATTGATAGTCTCTTATATGTCCCATGCTCAGCTCAAGATTTGTTTGTCCTTCATTAAATTGGGATAACCATATCCAAGTTCTCATTTTTTTTGTACTTGGTGTGAAATTGCAGCCTGACTCTGAGACCCAGTTGCTTACTATACAATTTGAATGGAATGGTGTTCTCAAATCAGTGTCAAGCACTTTGGTTGGAGTGAGCCCAGAGTTCGAAGTAGCTCTATATACGCTATGTTTCTACATGGGCGGAGAGGACAACCACGTTCAGCTTGGTCCGTATGCTGTCAATGTTAAGTGTTATCGTCATGGAGACAGAATTGGGTCTGTGTTTCCTATAGCAGAGTGATGAATGTAAATGCTAATGAAGCTGAAACCTTATTATTGTTTCCTTGTAATTTGAGGTTCGAATTTGAGAGACATTGTTTTCCAAGTTTACGGTTAATTGTGTTTGGTTCTGATGCAAATCATCAGTTCTAAAATTTGTTTACTGATTTGGTGTTATCAGTTATAAAATGTGTGGGAAGGTTTCCTAGTTGTGAAGTTCTTAGATCATCTTCAATATTAAGTGTGATGCTAAACCTATATTTTGACATTATTAATTGTTACAGTGCCCGGAATGTCACTTCTCTTCTAACGGTACATTTCCTAAAATAATATTAACAATAAGAAGAAGGAAAAAAAAAAAAATAGAAGTCATTTTTTGACCCCACCACAACTTGTGTGCACGGCAAGGAGAGCTAGATTAATGAGTGTATTTTCTCTGTTGCTATAGTTTTTAGGGAAAATTACACTGACCTCTCCCGAGGTATTTGACAATTACCAAGGCCTCCCCTGTATTTATAAAAATCACACTCACCTCCCTTGTCAGGGTAAGTCAACTAACAATGCTAGTAAAAAATGTGTGAATTACCTAACTATGACCCTTTGTGATATTAGAATGTGAGAGTTTGACCAAATTAATTATTTTTAATTAAGAACATCAAACGAGTTAAATCATGAAAATAAATCCCACCCAAACCATTTGCACAAACCTTTTCCCAACCGTCATTAACACTCATGATAATGAAAACTATGCATGGGGGGACTATTTGGCCAAACTACAATGGTCCGACTAGCACCAATAACCAATCTCATTGACTATATCTATATTTTTTATCATCACCCGTGGCACTATACATGTACACATATAAGACTCCACTAAGCAGGAAGAATTTGGTTGTACCTGGTATTGATGAGATTTATAAGGCACCTAGCAGTGAACCCGCACAATGTGCGGAATGCACTGGAATTTTTTTATTTATTTATTATTTATTTTTTTTTGGTAAAGGAATACAATGGGATATAAATCATTTCAATTTGTTAATTCCGAATTCAAAAGCAAAATTAATTAAACAATTTGGATGTACAATTATGGCATTTGAGAATGAATATTCAAAACCATGAGATAAAAAATATCCATAACCATGCCAATGCAAGCCCAGGACACCTATGAATGCAATTTAATTATTTAAACAAATCCAATGCACTGAACTTTTTGAAGGGAAGCATTTTGCGGTTAAGTTTTTTAGTTGTCAATACGATAGTACCAAATAAACCAAGATCATTAGAAGAGAAGGCCAAATAAACTCCCTTGTTGACCATTTTCTGTAATTGTATATATTAGACACTCATATTTGAAAGGCCAGTGGGGAACTGATGGTCTTGAGATCATATCGATAAAATAAATTTTCATTCAATTGCATAAGGTATAGTAAAATATAACAAATGGATTAAGGAGAGTATTTTACTTTCTGATACATCTTCATATGTACTCAACCAATAATCATTTGCAATATAGACTAATTTTATTGATTAGAATGCCAATCAATAAAACCTACAAATCTCTTACATTAAGAAAGATCAGTGCTTGATATCCAAAAAAAAAAAAAAAAAAAATCAGTCCTTCGATAATAAAACAAAGCAGCAAAAGTAAAACAACTGCTAAAACAACTACTACTCATATCAATGAACAAATTCACACATAGTCAACAATAGTAGAAAAAACTTTCATTCAATACCTAATAATTAAATCCGTACGGAGTAGAAATTTGGTGATAAGTCCCTAATTATCCTAAATACAAAGCCAAAATACAAAGCAATTAGTCCATTCCCAATTGCTAGTATAGCAATAGGTCCCTACCTATGTAATGTTTAGGCCCACCTAATTAGTATTTTTATGGTCAATTCTACCCTTATATATATATATATATATATTGGCAGTCAGGCTATAAAGAGGGCGCCCTTTCTTTATTAAAGAGAGGACCTCTGTTTTGGCCGTCGGATCGTGTTTTCATTAATGGTGGTTTTGTCATTTCACAGTTTTTGAACACAATCCAATGGCCAAAACAGAGGTCCTCTCTTTAATAAAGAGAGGTGGTCCTCTTTAGAGAATCTTTGTATATATTGGATAGACTGCATATTTAGTTATATACTCCCTCCGTCCCATGATAAGTGTCCACATTTCCTTTTTTGGATGTCCCACAATAAGTGTCAACTTTCCTAAATTGGTATATAGCTTTTACTTACTTTCCAAAACTATCCTTATAATAATAACAAAGTAACATTTATTTGTGGTCCCAAAAGAAGCATAAAGTCAAACACTCATCACATCTAAGGGTAAAATTGGAAAGTGACTCTTTAAAGAAACAAAAATATTAATATAATACAATTTTCTTAAACATTGTGCAAAATGGAAGTGGACACTTATTATGGGACGGAGGAAGTATCATTTACTAGTCTTTAATGTTATGGAAAGAGAGAGCATAAAAGTTTGTTAGCTTATCCAATATTTTTTGCGAATAATGATATAGACACAACACATTGCACAACACAAAGCACAACAAAGTAATTTGACCAATGATGGGTCGCAACCATTGAGATTGAATTCGAACTGATGGGTCGCAACCATTTAGATTCGATTCAAAATGAAGTTCAAATCCATAGGTTGTGTTCCTTGGACCAATGGTCACAAGGCTAATAAACACACATGTCTATGAAGGGACATCAAGGATTCTATATATAGAATGGATCAACTATCATTTGAATGATGAATAGATCTCTCTTCCTTATGGAAAATTAGAAGTTTAAATTATGTTGCTTTTCTTTATACAAAATACATATTTCTAGATTCTGTTTTCTGCAGAAACATAATCCTATAACTGACTTTTATTTCTTGGTGGATATTTTCGGCTATCTTCAATAGTGCATATTGCAGATAGGATTGACTTCGTTGTATCTTGAATACAGATTTGCAGAATACCCGTTTGCACACCAAATTATAATTATGGTGGGGGCAAATACTGTATTTAGGGAAGTGTCTCGTACACGCCTTGAAGCATGTTATCGGAGTACATTTTCTGTGGTTTTGTTTTTAGATGGATTTTGAAGACTTTGAAGACCAAATTTTCCAACATTGTGTAATGTGTTGTGTCTTTAGCATTACTCATTTTTTGCACAAAAAATCATGAAAGAAGGAAATCTTTTTCTGGAATCATGTTTTTGATTTGTTGAGCGTGTAAGTCGAAATTTCTACGATTTTGATATTCACAGTTCACCATTAATCATTGTTCTCAAGATTTGTTTTGATAAGCAGAATTTCACTATTTTTCACCATTAATTTTCACCAGTTCGATTTAGTGATGTTTGTATGGTTGGCTGAGTTTTAATTTCCATTAATTAGAGCTGTCTGGTTATATATGCTAAGAAACCATTAACGTACGAGTCATTTTCTAGACGAAGAGTTTTGCATTTTAGGTTTTGAATAACAGTTTTGTATTGTTTGATGCATGTTCTATATATTGTCATCTAATTTTTAGTACTATTCAATGCATGTGATGTTTTCGCATGATTTTTCCATGTCGTCATTTTTTTTTTTACGTTTGTTTCATGGGAAAGTTTTTTTTTCTTGAGCAAGAAAATGTTTTAGAGGAATAAAATGGACAATTTTTACCTATTTCTAAAGCCTGGATGTGAAATTTCACATCATAGTAAATTTTCACATGTTTGGTCTGTTTGGATTTGAAATTTCACACCCTAACCTGTGAAATTTCGTACCGAACAAACAAACTAGACCGTTTTTAAATGGTTTGTCTGGAAGTAAATTTTCACACATCCTACATGTGATATTTCATAATGAAAAGTTTTTTTTTTTTTTAAATGAATTTCTCATTTTTTGTGTTTGAACACTGTGAAATTTTATATGATCATGATCAACTAATAACTTCCCAAAAGTTCATATGATCTGTACAGTGCGCAAAATACAGTGCATTCCTCGGAGTACGTAGAAACATATTTCTATCAATCATGAGTAATTTGAAACACCACCCAGTCCATTTTTGACAAATAAATACCCTTCCATGATCATGTGATTTTTTCCACTGTAATTATCGCAGACTTGGAAAAATATATATATATATATTCCCACAATTTTTTCACGTGAAATTGTGTAAGAAGATTGGAGAGGGTTAGTGATCAGAATGCGAGGAACCATAATCAGAATGGGAATCACAACGGGAATGGGAGGCAAGCCCACCAGACTGGAGACAAGCTTCTCAAGGAGTTTCGTGCTTTACGACTTGAGTATTTTGCTGGGACTAATGAACCCTGGCAAGCAGAACAGTGGCTACGCCAGATGGAGTGTATCTTTGAGACCATAGAGTTCACTGATCTGGAGAAGAAGCGTCTGGCTATCTTTCAGCTGTCTTACGCAGCGGCTGATTGGTGGGATGCAGAAAAGGCGACCATAGGGGAAGAAGCTGCAAGGAGAATGCCGTGGGGGGTGTTCAAGGAAAGGTTTCTCGAGAAGTATTTTCCTGAAGAAGAGAAGGACAAGAGAGAGAAAGAGTTTATGGAGTTGACTCAAGGGAATCTGACTGTCCGAGAGTACACCACTCGGTTTGAGCGTCTGTCTCGCTTTGCTCCACATATGGTGGACACACCCCAGAAGAAAATCAAAAAGTATCACCGGGGTCTCAACTTGTCTCTCCGACATTTGACTATGGGGCATCTGAGCCAGTCATTTGAAGCTCTGATGAGATTGGCTACGGGGTTAGAGAATGATGGGTGTCAGAATTAGAAGCCGTTTGGAAATCGACCTCCGCAGAAGGGTTATTCTGGACAGAAAACAGGGTACCCTCAGGGACAGAAAAGGACCTGGGATGGAGGGAAGAAGCCTCAACAGCCACAAGCAGTACAGCGGTATCCGCCTCGAGCAACAGGAGGGAACAACAACAATAACTGCTTCAATTGTGGTAATCCCGGTCACCGAGCTAAAGATTGCAGAGCACCTAGGCGTGCGGATCGTCCGGGAGTTATGTGCTATAATTGTGGCATGCCAGGTCACATAAGTCCGGAATGCAAGGCTCCTAGGAGAGGCAACTATGGTCAGCAAGGACAAGCCCGCCTGAATGCTGTTATTCCCGAGGCTGCTGGTTATGAAGAAACAGGGTATGAAGAAGGTGTTTATGAGGAAGGAGTGCCCGAACAACGA
The DNA here is from genome assembly GCA_033977485.1 of Hydrangea macrophylla. Lineage (NCBI taxonomy): Eukaryota > Viridiplantae > Streptophyta > Magnoliopsida > Cornales > Hydrangeaceae > Hydrangea > Hydrangea macrophylla. Next base: position 89,160,898 of record CM066995.1, read on the forward strand.
GCAGTGGAAGGTACTCTAACCTTGTTTAACTCTCATGTTAAAGTTTTATTTGACACGGGTGCTACACATTCCTTTATATCTGTTAAGACTGTTCGGAAGTTGGGTTTAGTACCGCAACGTTTAGATGAAGCTTTGAGTGCTGTCTCGCCCTTAGGGACCACCGTCAAGTTATTGCATGTATGTAAGGATTGTCCTCTACGGTTAGGAGACCGTGAACTTTTGGCGAGTTTGGTGGTTCTGTCGATGAAGGAATTTGATATAATCTTGGGAATGGATTGGCTAGAGAAGAATCATGCGAAGTTGGATTGTGCAAGGAAGAGGATCACATTTTCGGACAATGGGAATCGACACTTTGATTTCCAATGTAACCCTTCGGGTGATATGTTCCTCACTAGATGCCTAGCAAACATTGAGGTTGTCAGTGCAGAGGTGACGGTATCATCAATACCGGTGATCAAAGAGTTCGAGGAAGTATTCCGAGATATTTCAGGATTACCACCAGAAAGGGGCATAGAATTCTGTGTGGAATTGGTGCCAGGCACTCGACCTATAACCAAGGTTCCCTACAAGATGGCCCCTACCGAGCTACTGGAGTTGAAGGAACAAGTTCAAGAACTAGAGAAGTTGGGTTTTGTTCGTCCAAGTACTTCACCCTGGGGAGCACCAGTGTTGTTTGTAAAGAAGAAGGACGGAAGCATGCGGTTGTGTATTGACTACCGAGAACTGAATAAGGTTACTATCAAGAATAAGTATCCCTTACCTCGGATAGACGATCTGTTTGATCAGTTGCAAGGAGCCACGACCTTTTCTAAGATTGACCTACGGTCAGGGTATCACCAGTTGAGGGTGCGGAAGGAAGACATACCTAAGACTGCTTTCAGGACGAGATACGGACACTATGAGTTCTTAGTGATGCCGTTTGGGATGACGAATGCTCCGGCTGTGTTTATGGACTTGATGAACAGAGTATTCAAGCCCTATTTGGATCAATTCGTTATTGTCTTTATTGATGATATTTTGATCTATTCCAAGTCAGAGGAAGAGCATGAACAACATCTACGGATCGCGATGCAGACTCTCAAAGATCACCGCCTGTATGCTAAATTCAGCAAGTGGGAATTCTGGCTTCAGGAAGTTAAGTTCCTCGGACATGTGATCTCACAACAAGGAATCGCAGTTGACTCCTCAAAGACCGATGCAGTGGCGAATTGGACTCGGCCGACCAATGCTACGGAAGTCAGAAGTTTTCTGGGACTCGCTGGTTACTATCGGAGATTCGTGGAAGGATTCTCAAAGATAGCAGCCCCGTTAACTGGTTTGACTAAGAAAGATTTGAAGTTTGAATGGACTGATAAGCATGAACGCGCTTTTCTAGAATTAAAAGAGAGATTGACAACAGCACCAGTGCTTGCGATACCAAAGGATGGTGAGAAGTTCACTAATTTCAGTGACGCCTCGTATCAAGGATTGGGTTGTGTCCTTATGCAAGACAGAAAGGTCATAGCCTATGGTTCACGACAGTTGAAGCCGAATGAATTGAATTATCCAACTCATGATTTGGAACTGGCATGCAGCAGTTGTGTTTGCGCTCAAGATCTGGAGACACTATCTCTATGGGGAGAAGTTTGATTTATTCTCAGACCACAAGAGCCTCAAGTATTTGTTTACTCAGAAAGAGCTGAACATGAGGCAACGTCGATGGATGGAGCTGATTAAGGACTATGACTTTACATTAGAGTACCACCCTGGTAAGGCTAATGTAGTCGCTGATGCCCTAAGTCGAAAACCAAGAGGAAAGATTGCTTCATTGATGTTGAGGGAATGGAAAGCCTTGGAGACAATCGCAGAATTTGATATGCAGATTTCTGAGGGAAGTGTCGGGCAACACTTTGGATGCCTCATTTTACAACCAACACTTGTGAGTCGAATCATCGAAGCCCAGAAGGAAGATGAGAAATTTCATGCGTGGTTCGCCAAGATGTCAGAAAAGGACCCTACAGAATGGAAGGTTGGGACCGATGGAGGATACCGATGTCGAGATAGATTGTGTGTGCCAAATTCTGAGGATTTGAGAAAAGATATTCTCGAAGAAGCACATAAATCGAGACTGACAGTACATCCAGGAGGAACAAAGATGTATAAGGATTTGAAGAGAAACTTTTGGTGGGAAGGGATGAAGCGAGAAGTAGCCGAGTTTGTGTCTAAATGTTTGACTTGTCAACAAGTGAAGGCCGAACATCAGAGACCTTCGGGATTGTTGCAACCCCTGCCTGTTCCAGGATGGAAGTGGGAACATATAACTATAGATTTTGTGGTTGGATTACCCCGGTCACAACAGAATCATGACGCGATTTGGGTAATTGTGGATCGTTTGACGAAGTCTGCACACTTTATCGCGTACAATATGACTTACTCAGTAGAAAGGATGAGTCGAATGTACCTACAACAAGTGGTGCGACTGCACGGTGCGCCTGTGTCAATTGTATCAGACCGCGATGCACGTTTTACCTCTGGATTTTGGGAAAGTTTGCAGAAGGCTATGGGAACTTCGCTCAAGATGAGTACTGCTTTCCATCCTCAGACCGATGGACAGACCGAGCGTGTTAATCAAATTATGGAAGATATGCTCAGAGCTTGTGCAATCGACTTTGAAGAGTCTTGGGAGACGCACTTGCCGTTAGTTGAATTTGCGTATAACAACAGTTATCACTCAAGTATTGGAATGGCGCCGTTCGAAGCTTTGTACGGACGGCCATGTCAATCTCCATTGTGTTGGGCTGAAGTGGGAGACACAGAACTTTTGGGACCAGATTTGGTGAGAGAGACCAACGAGAAGATTTCACTGGTTAAAGAAAGAATGAAAACTGCACAGAGTAGGCATAAGAGTTATGCGGATCGACGTCGAAAGGACTTGGAGTTCAGTATCGGTGATCACGTACTCCTTAAGGTTTCACCTGTTCGGGGAGTAGTACGTTTTGGTCAGAAAAGAGGGAAGTTGGCCCCCCGTTTCATCAGACCATTTGAGATATTGGAGCGTGTTGGGAAAGTGGCTTATCAGCTCGCGTTGCCACCAAAGATGTCTGGTGTTCATAACGTGTTCCATGTCAGTATGTTAAGGAAATACATTCGGGATCCTTCACATGTGGTTAATTTTGATGATATTGAGACGAGTCAGAATGTTGTCTACAAGGATAGACCTGTGAGGATTCTTGACCAGAGTATCAAGAGGCTGAGAAGAAGAGACGTTCCTTTGGTTAAGGGTTAAGGTTCAGTGGAGGCATCATGACGAAGGAGAGGCGTCGTGGGAGTTAGAGTCGGACATGAGGACTAGATACCCCAAGTTGTTTTAGGATTAGTTAGCTCAGATTTCGGGGCAAAATCTCTGTTAAGGTGGGTAGAGTGTAACACCCTGTATTTTTAATTTTCATTAATAAATAAATACTGCATTTCATTTCCATGAGTATTTGATTTAATTTCTCTTTGTAATAATTATCTGGGGTCAAACTGTAATTTCCATAAATACAGAAACATGTTTTCTATGGTTTCAAAATCGATATCTATATTTTTGTATAAACCGGGAATTTATTTCCTACGCTAATATGATTTCTGTATTTTTTTATATCAACCATAAAATACCAGTTTTGTTTTAAAACTGCGCCTTTACCGCGTTTTGGTGTGGGAGCACGTGAGCTCAACCACACCGGGCGAAATCTATTGATTTCTTGGAGCCCAAAACTGTAAGTTTATATATATGTATAACAGTGTCTCTCATTCTCTCCCACACAACTCTCTGCATCTCTCAATCTCCCTCAATTCTCTCAATCTTTCTCTTACTCTCTCAAGAGATAACATACACACAGATTATATATTATATACATACACATAGTTATATCTATTGATATATATCAAACCAAGAGCGGGAGTAATTTCGAAACGACGGAATTCTCGGCGGATATTACGGCGGAATTCTCGATCTCAATTTCTTTGTACTAGCACCTCAGTGAGTATTATAAACTCACTCGCCATGTTTATATACGTGTATGTCAGTATATATAGGTGTGTATATGTGTATATATATGTATTTCACCATTGAAGCTTGAAATTAGAGTTTTGTAAATCTTAACCAAAATGAAATTTATGAATTGGGAATGAAAGATCTTAGTCCCAATAAGCTGTGGTTCGAATCCTACGCAATAATTCATCCGTATCGCGGCGAACGGTTGATTTAAAGTTTTGACACTCTAACTTTAATCGTGAAAATCAAGCGATATAATCCGTATTAGTTAAAATTGATCGCGTATTCTTAATCTACGCGGAAAACCGAAGAGATCCATATATTGCACGACATGTTTGAGACAGAATTTGAAAATGGGTAAAATTCAGTTTGAAAACCAGAAACAGGGGAAAAACGAAGAAGATGACATTCTGCAAGAACTCGCGCGCGGACCATCCCCCCCTCCGAGGTGGCAGTTTTGGCAGTTTGTATAATTTTGATAAGGAACTGTTTGGAAAATGTTTTGGGAGATTTCAAGGAACTGTTTGGCAAAAAAAAATCTTGTTTTTAAAGGTCTATGTTTTAAGAATTGTACGAACAAGAACAACTAAGATCGAAATTTATGCTCGTACGATTATCCGGCTTTGTGATTAATTAATGGTGTTATTTATGAAACATTGACATACATATTAGGGTTGAGGTTGTGTCAACATGCATGTGTGTGAGAGAGCGTGAAAAGAGTAAAGGGTGGCGGTCTGGTGTGCGACCTCAATATCGATCGGATATTATTCCTGGTATTGGAGGCGACAGTATTGTTTACGACTTAGATATCGATCGGATAGTATTCCTGGTATCTAAGACGCGCGTTTCGGATATTGATCGGATAGTATTCCTGATATCCGAAGCGATGGTGATAGTGTTGTGTACGGCTTAGATATCGATCGGATATTATTCCTGGTATCTAAGGCGCTTGTTTCGGATATCGATCGGATAGTATTCCTGGTATCCGAAATGATGGTATTGAGTGTGGCTTAGATATCGATCGGATATTATTCCTGGTATCTGAAGCGATAGTTTGGTGTGCTGTTTTGGATATCGATCGGATAGTATTCCTGGTATCTGAGATAATGGTTTGGTTGGGTTGTGTTGAGTTTTGTTGAGAGAAAAGAGTCAGAAAGATGAGATATTACATTGTTCATGCACGGTCGCATATTTATTGCTTTCTTTATTCCCCCATGGCTTATGTTGGAATTGGAACCTTGAATCTATTGCTTTTAAAGTTAAATTGCACCGTTGTTTATATGCTTATATATACCTTGCAAGCACTTGTTTATTTTGTTCACCAGCTTTCATAAGCTGACGGCGTTGATGCGTCCTGGACTGTATGTCCAGATTTTCAGGGTCAGGAGCAGCCAGGGTATTTTGACTATGCTACTTAGAGTCAGGAGACTTTCCAGGAGGATGCTTTATATTTCCTATGTCTTTTAATTTGGGTTTGTAATAAACTAGCTTTAGACATTTGAATAAGGCGTTTTGTGCCTAAGTTTATGACTGTTGTAATAGTTAGTAAGTTTTAATTGTGGAAATTATGTTTTGTTAGTATCCTTTGCTCCAGAAATGTTGTTAAGTTATTTGTTGCAGGGACAATTGGTCATACTCACTTGTCACGACCTACGAGTCCATAAAGGAAATTAAATGCTTTCCTGAATTATGCTACGTCGGGGCGTGACAGGTTTGATGGTGGTAGAAGTGGAAATGAACTGATGAAATCCCACTTGTAAATCAAAGTGAATTGCAAACCCTAAATGAATATGTAAAGAGGCATATAGCAAAAGACTAGAAAAAAGGAATTTGAAACCCAATATGAGAATGCATATAAGCACACACACATACAAATTGTATTACTAATAAATATCAAATTGATTTCGGCGGTGGTGATATGTATTATATGTCTCATGGTCAATTGGTCATATACACATACATGTATATATATATGTATCGTATTTCATTTGGGCTATGGTGGTACCATCTCAGTGGGGGTGACGGATATTTATGAGTCATGACAAGGGTGTTACAGAGGAATGAAGTAGAAGTACATGTGCTGAACGTAGAGGAGTATAGAGACAAGAAAGGAGAAAGAAGATATGTCCTTCAATGTCATTTTGTAGAGGGGTTAATTGTAATAAGAAAGCATCGTTGAGTGGTGGGTGTAGAGAGCAAAATACGTGGGTGTCAATAGAATCACCCATATATCTGCCTCCGTAAATAAAGGAAAAAAATTTCTTCTACATTTAATTTCTTTTTCTTTACTAAATCTAATAGGGCAATGCTATTGTGAGAAGTTTCTCGCATGAAAAGCGGGTTTTAACCGTTGGATGAGCATCTAGCCTTAAGATTCTCAAGAATCTGGAAAGAATCTTAAGACTAAATGCTCATCCAACGATTAAAACTCGCATTCTCATGTGAGAAACTTCTCACAATAATCATACAAAGCCTAAAATTAAAGAGTCCCGGGTGTTCAGGACAAATGAGTCGACACAAAGTGAAAAAAGAATGGGAGGCTTGGTGATCGGGAGAGAACTAATCCTAAATATACGCCTTAACGAGCATTTGTTAGTACATTTTATCCTGTTTTTGTATATTTTTACTTCGTTTTCTAGTTTCTGACAGGTTTTGGAAGAAATCAACTAAACCAGGCTAAACAGGGTGAAAAAGCATAGTTGAAAAAGCTGAAAAAGCCAAGTCGCGCGCGCGACCCGCGCCCGCGAGAATCCAGAAATTGCTCGCGCGACCCGCGCCCGCGAGAACTCCAGATTCGCTCGCGTGATCCGCGCGCGCGAAGGACCAATTGTCCCGCGCGCGAAGGACCAATTGTCGCGCTCGCGCGATATGTGGAAAAATCAATGTTGCGTATTTCAGTATACTGAAGACTCCTGTGCAAACGAAACTGCAGAATGACGTCCAGATTGTAAATTACATCAGTTTCAGTCCGTTTCGAGTTGTAAAGGCTTCCAAAACTTGTTGTAAATCTATATATACTCTATTTTACTTCAATTAGAGGGTTGGCAATTATTATACACACATTCTACAACCATACTTCCAGCCATTGAAGGGAGGAAAGCAAGGAGAAGAAGAAGAAGACCAAGGGTTTCCATGGCCTCCTCCATCAACCTCTTGCTATCTACTACTTCTATGGCAGCTTAGATCTTAGATCTAGGGTTTCAATGAAGCCCTAGATGAGTAATAGGGTTTTATTTATGCTTTTATTTTAGTTTTATTATGTATGGATGACAGTCACATGTTTAGAGGATTTTTATAAATAAATCGTACTTCTATTGTCTAAATCATTGCTTTCAGAATTTATTCTTGTCTTAGATCTATTTTGACTGTGATGTGCTCAACGATCTATTCTTGCTGTGCTTGTTTAGATTGTTTACATGTGATGGTGCTTTACTGATTCGTGCTATCAAGTATCCGAATAGTCCATGCCTAGGTTAGACGGATTAGATCACAACCCTAGTTTAGTGTGAGATAATTCGTGCTATCCGCAGATGGATTATGTTGGTGCTTGAACCATGATTATCTTCTTGTCGGAGGAATTGGGCTTGTAGCTACAATTCCCCATATTCATCCAACGTAATAAGCTAAAGTAATTCATGAATATTCCTATTATGAAGCTAGTGGTGGATTTGCAATCCTAGGTTCCCTTAAACATTACTTAAAACAATTTTAATTGCTTTCATAAGTTAGATTTACTTTTAGTGTTCTTAGTTTAATTAAATCCAAATCAAATCCGTTTTTCCTAATTAATTAGACGTAGGTTTAAAAATTAAAAGCTGTAGTAATCAATCTCTGTGGGTTCGACCTTTACTTCCACACTGCAAATCTTTTGAAAAGTAAAGAATACTTTTATATCTTGATTCTGACAAGATCAATTTTTGGCGCCGTTGCCGGGGATTGTATTACTACTCTTAGTTTTATAATCATAGTTTAGTTAATTCGTAAATATTAGATTAGCTTTTATTTTTCTTATTTTCTGTTTTTGTTTTTAGTTACTAATTTGTTTTTTTTTATTTTGTAGTCAACGTTTCCGAGTGGAGCAGCTAATTACATCAAAGGAGCTTACGCAAATAAAAAAATATAAATAAAATTAAATACATTGCTTCCTTTGGAATTCGCTTTAAACCACTGTAAGTCAGGGCGCTGTGACGCACTATTTGCATTAGTTTAGGGTTAATTGCACTGCATTAGCTAGGAAACCCGGGGCGCTGGGCTTGACGCGGTCATTGCATTACAGGATAATTTGCATGCATCATAGTAGTTGAGTGCTTGTTATCTTATTTGCGTGATTGTATTTGTTTATTTTGTTTAGTTAGTCTTTGTTTTTAGTTTCTTTTCTTTTGTTTTAGTTTATGTTGGGTACACGTTCAAATAAACCAGATTTAAAATCTTTCGATCTTGAACTTGAACGTACCTTAAGAACTAGTAAGTCCACAACCCAAGCTTCTAGAGCTAGGTTGCAAGACGACGAATCAACTCCGATTCCGTCGTCGTTGTTTGAGGCCGAAATTCAGAGTACCCGTGAACGGATAAGGAAAACTCGAACTTTTCAAATTGAACCGATTAAAATGGTTGACGGTGGAAATAACAATAACAATCAAAACGACGGTGCGAATATGAACAATCCTAATATACCACCACCTCCTCCACTTAAAGATTACTTTATTCCGACGATTTACACACCACAAACATGTATTGAATTACCGGAGGCGACGGCATCTCACTTTGAGATTAAGTCGTCTACCATCTCGCTGCTTCCATCTTTCCATGGCCGTTTAAATGAAGATCCATATAAACACTTAGGAGATTTTCAAGATATATGCTCTACGTTGAAAATTCAAAATCTTACTGATGATGAATTAAAAATGCGGCTCTTTCCATTCTCATTAAAGGACAAAGCTAAATATTGGCTCCAATCTTTGGAGCCAAACACAATTAGAACATGGGAAGACTTACACACCGCATTTTTACAAAAGTTTTTCCCGATTATGCGTACAAACCAGATAAGAAAATCAATAACCAATTTTGTAATGCAAGATGGGGAATCACTTTACGACACGTGGGAAAAATTTAAAGAATTACTACGCTCGTGTCCACATCACCAGGTTCCTAAGTGGCAACTTGTTCAGGTCTTTTATGAGGGGCTTATTCCCTCTGTTAGGAACACCGTCGATGCCGTTTGTGCGGGAACCTTCCTACACAAAAGCGCCGACGAGGCCTGGAAAATTTTGAAACGTTAAGCGAGAATTCGATGCACCAAACGGTGTCTGTCCGTTCGGAAGGATATCTTAATCAACCTAAGAGGGATGTAAAATTTGAGTCAAGTCAATCAATTGAAATAAAAGAACTATCTAACAAACTTGACCGACTTTTAACAATGAACCAAACGACAGCCTCACCCGCTCGTGAAATTTGTGCATTATGTTCTGATCCTTCACATTCGATACTTGCATGTCCATCGGCGAGTCAATTCCCGGAATTCGTGGAGCAACACATTAATTCTATTCAACAATACCCACGAAATAATTATAATGCAACTACTAATAATCCGAATGCACCATGGAGAAACCATCCTAACTTCTCGTGGAAAAATAATAATAATAATCCTAATGAGGCGACTAACTTTCCAAATGCGTATCGACCTCAGTTTCAACCTAATCAATACCAACACTCACCTCCTAATTCGAATCCTTCAAAGGGTAATGCTTTTGAGGAAAAGGTGTTGGCATCCCTTAAGACTATTGAAACGCAAGTCCAGGCACAAGCACAAATAGTGCACTCACACACACAATCCATTGCGAAGCTTGAATCCCAAATGGGACAATTAGCTACTGTAGTGAGTCGTAGAAACGAGGGGACGTTGCCTAGTCAAACAATTCAAAACCCTAAGGGACAATATGAGGTTAAGGGGTCAAATGAACAAGTAAACGCCGTCTCAACTAGGTTGACTACACGAGAGGGAGAGGTAATAGAAATTCCGAATAAGAATGTGAAAGATATGAATAGCAACTCTAATACAACGAAGGGTGAGGACGTGAGCCAAGATAAGAAAGAAAAAGACTCGGTTCCAACGAATTATATTCCGAGAATGCCATATCCACCTAATGTTGAGGAGCCGTCTAATCTTACAAATAAAAAGTCTAAGGTTGAGGATATACTCGAGGTGTTTAAACAAGTCAAAATAAATATTCCTTTCCTCGATGCTATAAAACAAATTCCTGCTTATGCTAAATGTCTAAAAGACCTTTGTACACAAAAGCGCAAAATACGGAGTCATACTCCTAAAAAGGTCTTTCTCACGGAAAAAGTAAGCTCTATATTCCAACACGCTCCTCCAAAATATAAAGATCCAGGTACGCCTACGATTTCATGTGTCATAGGTGACACTATCATTCATCGGGCTCTCCTTGACTTAGGAGCGAGTGTTAACCTTTTACCCTATCATGTCTATAAACAACTAGGTCTAGGTGAACTTAAGCCCACGGCCGCTACTATTCAATTAGCGGATCGTTCTGTTAAAATACCTAGAGGAATCGTCGAAGACGTACTAGTAAAAGTTGATCAATGTTTCTATCCCGTTGATTTTATGGTTCTTGACACCGAACCAGTGCTAGATGCTAGGAAACATACTCCTGTCATCTTAGGCCGTCCATTCTTAGCAACCGCCAACGCACGTGTTAACTGTCGGACGGGGGTAATGAAAGTGTCATTTGGGAACATGAACTTAAAATTAAACGTTTTTGATGCTATGGATCAACCTCCTAAAAACGACGATTCCCTATGTGAGGTGGAAGGTGAGGTAACACGGAATATTGAGCCTACTAAAGAAATAAAGGTGAGTGGGAAAAATAATATAGCGGACGATGATGAGTGGATGAATCCTAATCCCGTGGACCCTAATGCGGAATCTACTCGGAAGGTAAGAAATCGATTCGAACATAATGACAAACCGTTAATTGATTTAATTCAAAGCGATGTTATTTCTGCTTACCATCGAGCTCTACCTGACATCCTTAGGGGTACACAGACCGATTTACGGCCTCCATAAAATCTTGAGCTAGAATGGTCTAGCTGAAGACAAAAAAGTTAGCGCTTCTTGGGAGGCAACCCAAGCTTTATTTCATTCGTTTTTTTTATTTTTGGATGTTTTTGAGTCTGTTTGGGTCTGTTTTGGACATTTTGGATAGGTTTGGGGGTTAGAATTAATTTATTTTAATAGTATATACATAATTTTAGCTAAAAAATGGAAAATACCATTCTCGCGCGCGCGGCCCGCTCGCGCGAGATGTCGCTCGCGCGGCCCGCTGGCGCGAGAATGTGCCTTAGACGTTTTTCCTTTCTTTTTCTTATATGGTGCCTCAGGTTCTCCTCGCGCCTGGAATCGCGGGCGCGAGGTACCTCGCTGGCGCCACTTTATTAAAAAAAAAAAAAAAAAATCGCTGGGATTCGCGCGCGCGACGGCCGCTCGCGCGATTTCCCCAATTTCTGTTTTTTCTCTTTTATTTTCTATATTCTTTCCCTCTACCTATTTAATTTGTGTTCCTTTTCTGTTTTTATTTATTCGGTCATTTTAGATTGAGTTAGTTGTTGTTTTCATTTATACTTTTCCGTTTTATTCCGATTGTTCGTTTAATTTTAACTTCGATGAGTTTATCGATTGTTATTTTGTATTTCGATTTCATTTACTTTTAATATTCTTTTGTTAGTTTCTTTTTCGTTTATCTAGTATTAACAGGTAACATTGAACTTTATTGTCATATTCCTTTGTGTTAACCTGTTATGTGTTTGTCAAAGATCGAGGTACTATCGTTCCTTTCTTACGTACTCTCATTTCTTTTATTTTATTGTTTCATTGGGGACAATGAAAGGTTTAGGTTTGGGGGTATACACACATTAGTTTATGCAAAATTTTAAAATTTTAAAATTTTTCAATAAGTGTGTTTAAATAAACGATGATTACCGATGTTTTTGCAATATTAATTTGGTACTTCTTGTTATGTAACTATAATTGTTATAGAATGATAAACAAGAGAATATGTGATTAAACATTTACTGAAGTCATGTTGAAATGTTTTAAGTTATGTATTGTTTGAATCGTAGTTTTATATCATGAATATGCACACATAAACATATGCACTGCACGTAGTCATTTGAATACATGTTTGATGTGAACTATAATATGATTCGGATTTCTAGATAACACATGGTGGAGACTAAGCCCAGTGAGCTTTTGAGCCTAGCTTTTCTTTTTAGAGGGTTATAAATACATCTTGTGTTTGTCAAATTTCATTGAAATAGCGCATCTATTTGTTGTTTAGTCTCATTATTCTTGTTTTGGTTGATAATCAAGTTAAAATAGTTGTTACCATGCTAAATAATCTTCCGTCGTACATGTTGAAGAACCAGATAACCCTAGGAAATGATTTTAGGCCCTCTTTGTTTATTACCGACCGATAAATTATAAATTTCCTTAGTTCGCCCTTTTGAGCCGTTACAATGCCTCTTTTTCTTTATTCACCATTATCCTCTGTAAAAGCTCCAACTTGATCAACTTGGAGTATACCACTGGAAGAGTGATCAACTTTTAGTAGTATTAAGGCGGTGTGTTGAAGAAGAAGAAGAAAATAAGATGCTATTGGGGTAGTTGCTTGGTATTCAATGCATATTCATTTGAGAAGCGAGATAAGAAAAAGGAAAAGAAACAAAATAAAGAAGATGAAGGTTGAAAAAAAAAAATGAAAGAAAAGAAGAAAAAGGAATGAAAAGGAATGAAGAGAAAGAAAAGATGAAAGTTTATAGAAGAAGAATGAAAGAGATCGAACATGCCTTACAATGCCATTCGTAAACCTACCCAATTAATCCTTTCTATCCTTTTTCATTGCCTGAGCCACATTACAACCTTTGAAAAGTCCTATTTGATCCTAGGAAACATGGTTCGGATATGAAAACGATGGGAGGGGGATTAAAACATGGTAATGATTAATTTTTCTTGATTGATTGGCATCCTATCCATGAGACTATTGTTCTTTCGTGTCATGCGTCTTTTTTGAGTCATATGTGAGCATTTATCGTTTTGAAAATATATTTCCTTTGCTCCCATATATTAGAAAAATTACACCTGTTTCTGAGTGTTTCATTTGAGAGTGTAATTGACATTGTGAGATTTGTAGTCAAGACATAGTTAGATGGTCATCCGATTTATATTCCAAGTTCATGACGCACGCGTGTTCATTTGACTACCATATCACACACGTGCAATTTTATGAGAAATTCTATTGATTTATACGATTCATGTGCTTGGGATTGCTTGTCATGATGTAGGTAGACGTTTGATTCCGTTTCTTCTTGTTCGTTATTCTATTTCAAATCATTGTGTTATAATAAGGAGTATTGATTGTTTTATTTTTCGTTTGAATAAAACTTTGTAAATTTCCAAGTTAATAAAGATGGTTGTGGGTAACTTGTTGACGAGAACCCTCACGAGACTTCACTCGTCCGACTAGGGACACCTAGGGGTTTAAAAGGCTTGTTGCATAAGCTAAATGCAATCGTGATCCATACGAAAATGGAATAGATTTTTATTAGTAGTTTTTATTTTAGTTTTGCTCGAGGACTAGCAAAATGTAGGTTTGGGGGTGTGATCGGGAGAGAACTAATCCTAAATATACGCCTTAACGAGCATTTGTTAGTACATTTTATCCTGTTTTTGTATATTTTTACTTCGTTTTCTAGTTTCTGACAGGTTTTGGAAGAAATCAACTAACCCAGGCTAAACAGGGTGAAAAAGCATAGTTGAAAAAGCTGAAAAAGCCAAGTCGCGCGCGCGACCCGCGCCCGCGAGAATCCAAAAATCGCTCGCGCGACCCGCGCCCGCGAGAACTCCAAATTCGCTCGCACGATCCGCGCGCGCGAAGGACCAATTGTCGCGCTCGCGCGACCCGCTCGCGAGATATGTGGAAAAATCAATGTTGCGTATTTCAGTATACTGAAGACTCCTGTGCAAACGAAACTGCAGAATGACGTCCAGATTGTAAATTACATCAGTTTCAGTCCGTTTCGAGTTGTAAAGGCTTCCAAAACTTGTTGTAAATCTATATATACTCTATTTTACTTCAATTAGAGGGTTGGCAATTATTATACACACATTCTACAACCATACTTCCAGCCATTGAAGGGAGGAAAGCAAGGAGAAGAAGAAGAAGACCAAGGATTTCCATGGCCTCCTCCATCAACCTCTTGCTATCTACTACTTCTATGGCAGCTTAGATCTTAGATCTAGGGTTTCAATGAAGCCCTAGATGAGTAATAGGGTTTTATTTATACTTTTATTTTAGTTTTATTATGTATGGATGACAGTCACATGTTTAGAGGATTTTTATAAATAAATCGTACTTCTATTGTCTAAATCATTGCTTTCAGAATTTATTCTTGTCTTAGATCTATTTTGACTGTGATGTGCTCAACGATCTATTCTTGCTGTGCTTGTTTAGATTGTTTACATGTGATGGTGCTTTACTGATTCGTGCTATCAAGTATCCGAATAGTCCATGCCTAGGTTAGACGGATTAGATCACAACCCTAGTTTAGTGTGAGATAATTCGTGCTATCCGCAGATGGATTATGTTGGTGCTTGAACCATGATTATCTTCTTGTCGGAGGAATTGGGCTTGTAGCTACAATTCCCCATATTCATCCAACGTAATAAGCTAAAGTAATTCATGAATATTCCTATTATGAAGCTAGTGGTGGATTTGCAATCCTAGGTTCCCTTAAACATTACTTAAAACAATTTTAATTGCTTTCATAAGTTAGATTTACTTTTAGTGTTCTTAGTTTAATTAAATCCAAATCAAATCCGTTTTTCCTAATTAATTAGACGTAGGTTTAAAAATTAAAAGCTGTAGTAATCAATCTCTGTGGGTTCGACCTTTACTTCCACACTGCAAATCTTTTGAAAAGTAAAGAATACTTTTATATCTTGATTCTGACAAGATCACTTGGCTTAAGGTCCTTAAAGTTGGGCATAATTGGATTAAAAGACAGCCCATTAACAACAACCTCACTAAGGACAAAAGCCCAGGCCCATATTTAACCTACATCCACAATATTAAAACATCACTTTTAAAATCCATTTTACTCTTTTCATCAGACCAAACTACCCTTAAAGAAATTGTAAAATAACCAAGTCAACGCGCACAACGCGCAAGAAATTCTTTCCCGCGCCAACACACGCACTACCCAACACGCGCTAAACCTGGGGAAATGTCTCCCACGCCACTCACATGGTGTGAGTATAGTACTGTATAATTTCTAATTTCAAAAAAATATTTTTAAACTTTAAACCTCCATAACTTTTGTTCTACAACTCCATTTTTTGTAAATTTTATACCGTTGGAATCGTGTCGACGAGATCTACAAAACTAGTACCATTGTTGATATGTTTTGAGCAAAAAAAAAATTTTAAATTTTTACATATATAAATAATAAGTGAAATTTCACTTAATATTTATGGAGGTTGAAATTTTCTCTATTGTAAGATTTCTTAGTTTAAAAAGGGGCAAATTAAATACTTTAAGTATAGATTAGGGCTTAGTTTGGCCCCCACACGATTTTTAAAAGTAGCTAATGAAATTTATTATTAAGCCGTTTGATAATTTTATGCAAGTAGCTAATGAAATTTATTATTAAGTTGAAATTTCAGTTCAGAATGATCCTAAGTCAAATTTGACTTAAGTTGAGTAAATTTTAGTTAACTTTGATTTGTCATAAATGAAATTTCGCTTAACTTTCTCCGTGAAATTTCACTTAATTCTTTTAGTGGGGGGAACTGTTCAGGTTCAGAAGAGGTTGTGTAAATTTTCTTAGTGAAAAAATACAGTATTGAATGTAATTTTCAGTTCAGAATGATCCTAAGTCAAATTTGACTTAAGATGAGTAAAATTTACGTAACTTTGATTTGTCAATTAAAATTTTACTAAGTACATGAAATATTAAGTGAAATTTCACTTAATATTTATGGAGGTTGAAATTTTCTCTATTGTAAGATTTCTTAGTTTAAAAAGGGGCAAATTAAATACTTTAAGTATAGATTAGGGCTTAGTTTGGCCCCCACGCGATTTTTAAAAGTAGCTAATGAAATTTATTATTAAGTTGTTTGATAATTTTATGCAAGTAGCTAATGAAATTTATTATTAAGTTGAAATTTCAGTTCAGAATGATCCTAAGTCAAATTTGACTTAAGTTGAGTAAATTTTAGTTAACTTTGATTTGTCATAAATGAAATTTCACTTAACTTTTTCCGTGAAATTTCACTTAATTCTTTTAGTGGGGGAAACTGTTCAGGTTCAGAAGAGGTTGTGTAAATTTTCTTAGTGAAAAAATACAGTATTGAATGTAATTTTCAGTTCAGAATGATCCTAAGTCAAATTTGACTTAAGATGAGTAAAATTTACTTAACTTCGATTTGTCATAAATGAAATTTCACCTAACTTTCTCCGTGAAATTTCACTTAATTCTTTTAGTGGGGGGGAACTGTTCAGTATCAGAAGGGGTTGTGTAAATTTTCCAATATTTCAATCTCCTATGAATGATAATTTCAGACTATATCTAGGGAAGATTGTCCTGGACCTTTTTGTTGATATTTTAGTTTATAGTAAGTGTATGGAATACTATGTGGAATAGACAACTTTGGTATTTCATTTGCTCCCTATCTCTTTCCTAGTATTTCATAATCCAATTTCCATAATCCCTACATTCAGCTTCTCGAATCAAGCAACTTTGGTCAAGTCTAAAAGAAAGATATTAAGCCAAGAAAGTCGTGCAACTATGAGAGAGAGAGAGAGGTTGGCTTCATGTTAGATTTCTACCTCTTCCTATATCATAATCCAATTTCCAGAGAGAGCTTCATGGTAATTCTCTAACCTCTCTCTTAATCCAATTTCCATCCTGCTAGCTTTCATCTTCTTGCATCATCTATTCTAAAACTATTCACTCCTCCTACAAGGCTAAATGGCTTCAAAACCTGATCATCAGCTTCACATCCACTTCTTCCCAATGATGGCCCCCAGCCACATGATCCCAATGGTGGACATGGCCAGGTTGTTTAGCCGGCGTGGTGTCAAGGCAACCATAATTATGACACCCCTGAATGCGTCCCAATTCTGTAAAACAATCCACAGAGATACCCAAAACGGTATTGAAATCAGTATTCGCATAATCGAATTCCCTTCAGCCGAAACTCCAATTTTCCACCTAAATTTACCCGTTCAAGAACCCATTTTAAAAATCTATCCTATTCTGATTCTAATTGCTTCCACTTTTGTTATCTTCTTCACATGTAGTAGTATAGTAAACCATTACAACTGTTCAATTCTAGAATACCTTAAATTCCTTTCAAATTTCACTTAATAAGAGAAATTTCACTTATTATTTATATATGTAAAAATTTTAAAAAAAATTTTTTGCTCAAAACATATCAACAATGGTACTAGTTTTGTAAATATCGTCGACACGATTCCAACGGTATAAAATTTACAAAAAATGGAGTTGTAGAACAAAAGTTATGGAGGTTTAAAGTTTAAAAACATTTTTTTGAAATTGAAAAGTATATGGTACAATGCTCACACCATGTGAGCAGTCTTTTGGGGAAGACATGCGCGTGAGGCGTGTGAGGCGCCTGGGGAGGCGTGATCCTGCGCATGTGCGCGTGTGGCGCCAAGGGTAGATGCGGTATTTTTAACTTTATTTCTTTTGTCTTTTTCTGGCAGGACTTGTTTCCAATGTGCATTTTAAATTGTCTTTAACTCCAATAAAACTCCTTTTAATACCCTTTTCACCAATTTTCCCAAAAAGAATCTCCTCAAAATGGGAAGAGTGTACTAAAATAATAGAACTCTACTAAAAGTTGGAAATCAGTCAAAATGATTTTGGTGCGTGTCTTGTCGACACTTTTACCACAATATATTTTGCCACCTTTCTTCTCGGGGGAGTCATGATTTTCTTTCCCTATTTTTTTGAACCGTTGGAAACCATTCTGACTTATTTCTCCTCAAGCTTAGCCAATTTGTAAATGGAGAATGCTTCTGTGCAGTAAGCACAGTGCTGTTCGTACTGTGCTACTCACAATTTGCACAGTAAAACTGCCCAGTTTTTTAAAACTGCTTTTGCAAAAGCAGTTTTACTGTGCAAACTGTGAGTAGCACAGTGCGAACAGCACTGTGCTAACTGCACAAAATCCTTCTCCTTTGTAAAACTCTCCGGGGCCTACTGAATATTCTATTCACTTAGTGACCAGGTAAATCGCAAGACTTTTATCTTCGATAGGTGGTCATTCAATGAGTTGAACACTAAATCAAGATTATCTGGATTGCGGATCAATTTGGTACGAGGAACGAAATCTGGAATACGGATCGTCACGTGCTATAAAATGTGGTACGGTGGAGGACTGAGGTATATTTCTTCCGATCTTAAGAGGAAAGTAGTATGATAGATTAAAACATAAAAATATTTTTTAATCATTTTATTGTCTTAGTAAAGTTCTAAATGAAAAAGTATAATCAATGTGAATTTGTAGTGTTATAAGTTCACTAGATATTGGTAGTATTATTACAATATTAGGTGATTTAAGGCAGGATCGCTAGGGTCTAATAGTTTTCTGATAACACTGCACTAAACAAATGAATAATACTCCCAAAGATCTACTGCTCAATCACTAAGAAAGTATTTTAATTTTGGGGATCATGATCTAATATAGGTATAGCAGTTACTTGGAGACGCTCTTACCCTTGTATAGTTCCATTAGTCATGTATTGATTGCATAAATGGCTTTTACGTCTCCTTACATTAGCCGATACTAACACCTCCGATAGAAGGCTTCAGTGATTATTATGTGCGGTTTGCTAGTTCGAGTGCCCTCTTTAAACAACGAGTAAGTTTTTGGGCACAAACATCATAATGTGTCTTATCTCTTTTTTGGTGGTGTCCACAGAGGAAAGAAATAGACACATTGTGGTATACGCCTATAAATGAATCAAATTTTATCCGGATCCTTTCCGAATCCGACAGAAATCCGACTCCTAATCCAATTATAAAAATATGAATCTGACTCCGAATCCGAATCTATGCGTACTTAGCGGATCCAATCCGATAAGGATCCGAATCCGAAGTGTTTTTTTTAAAATGAAATCAGATTTAGTGATCCGATCCAATTCTTTACTAGTTATGCTGAGAGTAGCAAGAACTTCCTCTAATTGAACTATAAAAGTGAAGTTTTGAATTTCTGACCATCTATATATATATTTAATCTTTTTTAAAATTTGACTGTATTATATACATAAACTCTTGTAGGGTTCCATCAAATCCAACTCATATCTCTATATGCGAGACATCTACTTTAATTTAAAAACAGAAGCAAGTAAGACTTGATTTATTTAAAAAGAAAAAACTGTGTACTAACTAGCATGCTTCTTGAAAATAAATTGAAAATAAAGATGATATATATTGTAATCATAATGGGTGAGAAAGAATTCCATAAATTTCATTCCAAACAGACCATTAGCCAACTGGCTTAGAAACTTTAAAAATAAAAAGTTGGAAGTGAAAATGATAGATCATATATATATATGCAATCATACAAATGATGAGTCATATCATCGATCAAAAATATCTACTTCTTTTTTTGGAAAGTATACCATCAAAATATCAGTACTTTTTTTTTTGGCTTAATTATATTTTTACACCCTCTTAGTTTGCCTTTTATGTTAATTTGGTCCCTATAATTTCGAAAGTGTCATTCTAATCCCTGTAGTTTCATAAGTGTATCAATTTAGTCACCCAAATACTTTTTGTGATAATTTTTTTTTTACTTTCAGTGAAAAATTATTCGTCACTAAAGGACTTATTGGACTTATTTGACACACTTATGAAACTGCAGGGACTAAAGTGACACTTTCTAAATTACAAGGACCAAATTGACACATGTGACAAACTACAAGGGTGTGAAATGTATTTAACCCCTTTTTGATACTAAATATCAATACTTAATGGAAAGAGCGTTTTAATTTTTAAAGCAGCCATTACAAATTTACATTGCTTAGTGAAAATATCTTGAGAGAGCTGGGAAGATCGGATATTTTTATTTGAACAAGTGCAGAACCCATGAAATTCAATCATTAGAGTTAATTACACTCACCTCCTCTGTGTTTTGTCTTAATTATACGGACCTTCCTCGTATTTTGAGAAATTATACGAACTTTCCTTATGCCTAATATTTTTTTACACTATAAGGAAGGAAATTAGTGTTACAGAACATTAATTTTAATGGGAGAAAGTGTTAAAGATTACTAAATTTAAGAGAGGTCCGTATAATTTTCCAAAATGTGAGGGAGGTTCGTGTTATTAAGGGAAAACACAGGGGTGGCAAATGTAATTAATCCTAATCATTATCGTTTATTCTCTCATCTAATCTCTTTTTTTTTTTTTTGATATGTTCTCTCATCTCATTTTGAGGAGAAGTTATTCAGTGAGCCCGTCAGGGCATCACGCCACGCCAGAATGCTGACGTGGTATGATCATTTAATCTTAACCACTTATTTGCCCCTTATTTTTAAGGGGATCATGACAAGTAGTTAGTGAAATTTCAAATTTTAAATATGATAACCACTTGTGATCATGATCCCTCTAGAAGGAGGGGATAAGTGGGTGATTAAGATTAAATGGTCACACCACGTCAACATGCTAACGTAGCATGATGGGCTCATTGAATAATTTCTCCATTTTGAGGATTGAAGTGTGTACCTTACATAGCTTATCTCCTATAGTCCTATGTCAAATTATTACATAATATCTCACATATGATATAACATTTGGAAATTAGTGGCTCAAAGATATTTTACAAACGACGAACCCTACGTATTAGGTCAAGTCATACATGAAACATTTGGAAGTGGCTCATATAATGACACGTAGGCAAGGCATACGAGCAATACTCGAGTACATTTCCTTAGATATATACGATTAATTAAGAGAGTATTTTTGCTCACCCATTATTTATTTAAGTATTTCATTGGGTGAACGTGTGATATCTATCAATTTTTAAATGATGAAAAATGATAGATCACACATACTCACCTAATGAGATACTTGGGTGAGTAAAATGTTCTCTAAAACTAATTAAAATCTTAATATACGCAACACTTGAACGTGTGGATCAATCAGATCTTGAAATGATAATGTGTATATCTAAGGAAATATAGTGAGCCCCCCTTTCAACATATTTTCTCTGAAAATTTCCAGTATTCTTGTAATTGGATCCTCTTTATTCATTTCCTTTCTAGTTGTTTACATAGTTGGAATTCTTCTATCAGTCAGGCTTCAAGCTTCATATAAATATACCAAACTTTCATAGAAAGTCCCCATTGTTTCCACGTGGAAATCTTCAAAAAAAAAAAAAAATGGGAAGGTTTTTATTTTTATTTTTTTACTGTTTTAAGATGTGAATGATCCATGTGTACCAATGTATTTGAATGCAGTGGCAGACCCAAAATTTTGTAATTGAGGGGGCCAAAATAGAATAGTGGACTTATATGGGGGTTCCCTAAGGCGAAATTTTTTGCATTTATTTATTTATATTTTTAGATAACTTTTTTTGTATATCACCTTTTTTTTTTTTTTTTTACAATAATGATCGATCGCATCCTACAATTTGTAAAGCTCACTAGTGGGAAAACAATTTAGGTTATGTTAAATTTATAAAATTACATATACATATTGACTGTTTCAAAAATATTGGGATGATTTTATAAAATTACATGTACTGATGCACATATCAAGGGTATAAATTTTTAAAATTACATAGAGGTACAAAATATTTTGAAAAGTTACATGTAGGTATAAAATAAATTCTAAAATTATGTAAAGGCCATGACCACCCTTGGCCCAAGGTAGGTCCGTCCTTGTCTGAATGGCACTTATGTGCTACATAGTTGGACAAATAGCATTTTAGACTGGATAAAGAGTAACAAACCAAAGTGCTGAAATATTCTCCAAGGCTTTGTTAATTTGGTTCTTGTATTAATTTAGTGAGGGGAGAAAAATGGGAAAATGTTTTCCTTTGTTTAGTTAATGAGGAGAACCATGAGAAAAACATAAAATAAAAGAGAATAAGTTGAGAAATTAATAAAAGTTTTGAATGTTGTGAGTCATTTTCTTTCCTTTATTCATATACTACAATTAGATATTAGAAACTTTAATTTTTTAATGTTACTTTAGCTTTAGTTCTTGAATTTAGTGAAAGAAAAGAAAGGAAAACAGGGAGGAAAATAGTTTTCCTTTTTTGGTTAGTAATAAAAACGATGAGAAAATAGGAAAGCTAATAGAATAAGTTGATAAATAAATTCAACATTTTGAACGTTGTGATTCACTTTTCTTCCATTATTCATTTATTAGAATTATATTTTAGAAAATTTTAATTTTACTATTATTTAAGCATGAAGGAAAATACACGGGAAAATACGAGAGAAGTAGCTTTCCTTCTGGTATTCCTTTCCTTTTTCTTTTCCCTCACGAAATCTATGACCCAAACATAGCCTTAAGCATAAAGAAAAATACAAGCAAAAACATGAGAGAACTATTTTTTCTACTTTTTTTTTCCCTCGTAAAATTCTTGAACCAAACTGTGAGCTACAGAAATATGAGTAATGATAGACACACTACGAATTGTACAACTGTTAATCTTGATTCTTGATGGATGGCAAGTGAAGAATTTTTTTTATACTATTAGTAAAAACAATATTTCTTCTTATTCAGTTTGTGTGGATGTGCTTGGGTGTTAAGTTTATAATAGTTAGATATTGCTATATTTGTAGTATTTTGGTATTTAAGATGTACGTGTTAGTAATTGATACATTTTATGGAAGACTTGTTTGTGTTCTTAGTAGGGCTGTAAGCTTATTTCGAATAGCCGAACCAAGCTAACCGATTGGGTTTCTTAAATTACTTACAACTAAAAAATTGATCTGATCGCCAAAATTGGCAAAATAGATCGAACCGACCACTTCGGTTGGTTTTCAAAACATGAAAAAAAATCAAAAATAAAAAAATAAAAATTCGATTCGATCCGATCCGATCTGATCCGAACCGAACTGAACCAAACCGATGACACCCTACACGGGTTAAACGGGTGACCCGTATATGACCCGGCACGATTATAACCCGACACGATTATGACACGTTAAGAATGACACGATTATAACCCGACACGACAATGACCCGACACGATAATGACCCGACATGATTATGACCCGACACGACCCGATTGCCACCCCTAGTAAGGATGACTTGTTATAACACCCACATTTGTGTTATTTCATTTGCATTACATTGTCATGTATGATAATGTGATGTGGCGTGTCTTATGACACATGATTGGGTGAGTTTTGACTCACGAGTTGATTTGGGTGTCTGTATTAGAGAACCCTTTGAAACTGTTGTGATTGAGGATTTATTGTTTGTGAAGTCTCTCCGAGTATGAGACGGTCACTGAGGAACATTTTAAATGTTTATTTGAAAATAAATGTTTACCTGTGTATTTCAATATCTGTATTATTTTCTGTTTTAGAATTTATTTCTGTTGTTAGATTAGTATCCTGGTGAGGACGAATGAACGCGCTATTAATTTGGTAGGCTAATTAGCAACTTCAGAAACGTCATATAGAAATTCGCGTTTTAGCGACCAAACGAAACTTAGTCGAAAGCTTTTATAATTTTGAAGTTTCACGTATAAAGCTATGAACTAGCTGTGTAAAAAGTTTCAGAGGCTGATTAGGGGTTTGGAAAACTCGTGGGGAGGTAAACGTAATTCCCAAGAGTTTTGCCTATATATAAATAGAGATGGTTGAGATATTTTCACAACCTCTAACCTAAATTCCAAAAAGGAGGCCAAAAGGGGGCTAGAGGGGGATTTTGAAGCTTAGAGCTTTGCGACGCCAAACGACGACCTTCCGTCAGTCTGGTTTCTTCTAGATTTCATATTTGAGCTCCTCGAGGTAAGAGCTTCGTTTTGATACCTATTAGGGCCTGTTTGGCTAAGTTTTCCAAAAAGTCTTTTTCTAGAATTTTTCATAAAAGTTTATAAATGGAATTTTGATCCATAGGAATTGTACTAGACGGACTTCTGCACGTTCTTTGTGCACGGGTTTTCTTCAGATTGAATTATACGAGCGTTATTCGGAGGTGAGTGATTCAACTATGTTTTTGGAATGATTTCTTGACATGTATTCATGTTTTGTGTGAATAGCAGGTATTAATTCTTAGAGATATATTGTGTAGTTCATATTGAGCATTTATATTGATAAGTAGGCTCAATAACACGGTGATATGTTTTGATTACCGCAAGTATGGTGATATGTGTTTGAGCATGTTAAGTTGCTTATTTGGGTCAGAAGGAGCACGTGGTCACCGTGCCATTTTTATGGAGCCGATATAGGCATTAAGGTCGCACGATTGAAGAGAAGATCGAATCGTGGGTCTTACCCTTTCACGTGGACTTATTGGCGAGGAGTCGCGGATTGGGAGTATGGACGAGCGCGTGAGTCTCCGGCGACTAGTATGAATTGTAGAGATGTGAATGCGGACATGTTTATCAGTCATGTGCATATATTGTTTTATTCATTAAGCATTAGCTTAAACAAATTGAAATATCTGTGGTTATTCAAATAACCATTTCAGGTGTAAATGTTGGCGAGGAATCGCAGAAGTGAGCACGTGGGTTGGGAGTTCTTTTAGAAGGCAACTTGAACGTTAAATCTTGTAGTTTTGGGATAATAGGAATGTTGTAATAAGAATTCTTATGGTTTCTAGTTATGTTTAACTTGGTATCTTTGAACGAATCTAAAATGTTGCAATAGTTAGTAACATGTTGTAACTGTGCTTCGGTAATATGTTAATATGGTAATACAGTTAGAATTGTTTTTGGAGTACTTTTGGAAGTGTGTGTTTGACCCCCGTTTGATTTCAAAAGCGTTCAATCTTGAAAATGCTGCAGAATGTGCTGCTGCCAGGGATCAGTCGACTGGTTTGTTGAACAGTCGACTGGAGCCTCCTTTCCAGCAACTCTCTGCCTCGTTTCATGGAGGATCAGTCGACTGGGTCCCCGACACAGTCGACTGGATCAAGGTTTTCAAAACTAATATTTTGGCCAGGTTAAACTTCAGTCGACCGGACTTTACCAGTCGACTGAAAATTTGAAGCCCCAGTCGACTGGGTGTAGAAAGCAGTCGACTGAATGATGTTTTAAAACCCAACTTTCTGCTGGACTAGGATCAGTCGACTGGATCCGAGGATCAGTCAACTGGACGGATGGTTTTCAAAATGACTTGTTTTATTCCGCTGCGTGTGTTCTTCAAACTAATTTTTGGGAACGTTAATGATTTGGGTTAGCCTCGGTGGAGTGCCACGGGCTCCGGTTCTGCTATTGTGGGACCGGGCTGTGACACTTGTGGTCAAAAGATGCTTAGCAAATTAGTTATGGGGGTATTACATTTAGGGATGGCAACAGGGCGGGTATGGGACGGGGCCCCCATGCCCCGCCCCCGTCCAGCTTCACTGAACCCTCCCCCTGCCCCCGTCCCGTTTCATTGAACCCTCCCCCCGCCCCCGACCCAATCCCGATTAAGAGTTTTTTTTTGTAAACAAATTGAAAAAAGTTGTTTTTTTAATGCATTCTTTTTCCCATACACAATCACACACAGTACACAAACAGATGAGGGAGAGAGAACTGTTTGAATTAATAATTGATGTTTGAGGGTCTGTCATGAACTATTCCATAAAACTATGAATTGGGCGAATTACTAAGCTTATCAAAAATTGGGGCGGGTTCGGGTTTTTTGACCCTACCCCCGACCCCGACTCGGGTTTTAAAAATCTCCCCCATACCCGCCGCCCTTAACCCTATTAAGCCCCCGCCCCCCCCCCCCCCCCCCATACCCTACCTATTAGGGCGGGGCGGGGCGGGGCGGGGAACCAGGGAAAACCGTCCCATTGTCATCCCTAATTACATTTAGATGCATTTCGTACAATTACGCTTCGCTGGTTGAACGTGATTGGTTCAATTTCGGTCAACAATAAATATTTTCACATACCAAAAAGGTATAAAAATTGAACACCACTATACTCAGACGGTGAATCACACATTTTTTCCACACACAACTTAAAATGTTTGTACCTTGTGCTGTTTAAATTTTTTTATATTTTTTTGTGCCCTATTTATACAGCACAGGGTACATGCAATTAAAGCTGTGTGTGGAAAAAATGTGTGATTCACTGTGTGAGTCTAGCATTTTCCATAAAAATTTTCGAAGTAATTTTATTGATGTAGTGTCTTAGGCCTAATCTACGATAGAGATTTTCATATCAAAATACATCATATGATGAGTAAATAATAGATGTAATTATGGTTTAGTATATTTTAGAGTACTTTTTAAGCATTAAGTCCAAACAAAAAAAAATAGTAAAAAATTCCTCAATATAAACGTGGGCAAAAAAAATCCCGAGTTTGAGAAATTTCACACTTTTCTTGTGAAATTTCTTAAAACTTAGAAAAGTTTGTGAAATTTCACAAGAAGAGTTAGTGAAATTTCTCAAACTCATTAGGGAATTGTGAAATTTTTTAAAACGTAGAAAAGTTTGTGAAATTTCACAAGAAGAGTTGGTGAAATTTCTCAAACTCGTCAGAGACTTTTTTGCCCAGGATTATATTGAGGAACTTTTCACTAAATGTTTCATTGTGTCCTTTTAACTAATTACTTTTCCTAATAGGGGACGTAACACTAATTAACCATAAATAATAGTATTGATTATAATGATTGTACTACATCACTATTTATACATTTCGTACTTTATTCATTTTTGCCCCTAATTGTCCCCTCAACTTTTCAAAATAATTCTTTTACCTTATATATTTCTCCGTATAAACCTCTACTCTCCTAAACAAAACTCTTAGGGGAGACAAATACATAATTGTGATTGACTTATGATACCATGTCACTCATACATTGTAACCAATAATTATTCCATATGATGGCACGACATATACTCTTTCAATGGCTCTCTTATGTTGCCACATGGCATGTTTGGATATGCATAAAGGGTTATTAGAGCATCTCCAGTGCACCTCTCATTTCCCATTCTATAGTCAAATTATAGCATGGATGCTCAAAAATACCTCTCAAATGCACTCCTATTCCTCCTCTCAAAAAATCGCAATGCTATTCTTATTCTTTCTCTCAAATTTGAGAGCAAGAATAACATTGCTATAATTTGGAAAGAGTGATAGAAGGTGCATTGAAGAGGGTTTCTTTTGGATTAATGCTATAATTTAACTTTTACACTCATTCTAAAAAAAAGGTGTACAAAACACAACTTAAAGTACAACAATAATAGCCAATATGTCACAAAATAGCATTTATTTTAGAATGTAGCAGTGGAGTAGAAATATCAAAATATAGTATTTAAGCCTTGTTGCAATGCCAAAATATAGATTTGATATGGACAAAATAACATCTTGCATTAGAGATGCTCCTAAGCCTATCACGTTCTTGGTTCAGATCAGATCAGATCATCATCACCATCATCATCATCATCTTCATCATATATATATATATATATATATCGTATAAAAAGAAATAATTATATGTACCAATTTTATGGTACATATTTACATGTTTTTTTTTTGGTAATCGGGGGTGTTCGGGTCAATTTGCACGCAAATTGACTAATTTCCCGAGAACCCGAGGCTCTAGAGTCGCTGGGTGAATTCTCCAATGGCCACGCTCCCCACGACAGCTCGAACACTAAACTTCTTAAATAATACACCTAAAAAACTTATCATTCGACACAAAAGATGTGATTACTTGCATGTTACTTGCTGATAATGATTAGATTGACCAAAAAATGGGTCAGTTTCATGATGAGATCATTACTAATCTCCCATTACCGCGGAATTTAATAACTCCGGAATTTAATCTCTCTCTCTCTCTCTCTCTCTCTCTCACACTCACAAAGAAGCAGGATTGCTTGGTTGCTCAAGATGTTTGTATGGGTATTTAAGGGTGACTACGTGTCACTCTAAGGAGAACCACAAAAAAAAGTGCACATTTTGGAAAATTTTGTTTGGGGACCATTACAGGAGCTAAAAAGGTCACAACAATGACAGGTGGCTTTTTGCAAGTGTGTAAATGGTGACTATATGTTAAGCTCTCTTGTCCTAATACCCTGAAGAATATTGGGAGATCATCTATACACACACATCCTTAATATGTTATATTTGATTCACGTCCCATCTCGCCGTCCTGCTGATTTGCGAATATTTTAAATTTACAAGTCCAGTATAACTCTTTATATATACACATACTTACAAGTATATATATATATATATATATTGATTATTACAAGCTTGTTAACTGAGTTTAATATACCCATCCAAAAGCCGCTTAACCTAAATATCAAGAATCACAGATTTAGTGCCAATCCATACAACGCCACTTAGATCCAATATTGCAATGGGTGCCTTTTTTTATTTTTTTATCTGAGGATTGCAATGGGTGCCTTGTTTGTGTGTGTGTGTGAGAGAGAAACCTATTTTCATTTAAATTCAAATTAAGACACTAGGAGAAAAAGCTCAAAAAAAAAAAAAAAAAAAATATTTGGCCCACCAGGCCACCACCCTCATTTTGAGTAGGCCAAGCATTGCTATTCAAAGAAAAACCAGATAGCAATTCTATTTCCAGCCAAATCAATGGGACCTACCCAGGACGTGTCCTCTATAATACAAGGTTGCGAGTCTTGTGATTTAGCTACAAAAATTTTGGCCCACAAGGGCCACAACCCACTTTTTTGAGTAGGCCAAGCATTCCGGAAGCTACTACTCCAAGAAAAAACCACATAGCAATTCTATTTCTAGCCAAAATCAATGGGACCTACCCAGGACGCGTCCTCTATAATACAAGGTTTGTGAGTCTCCCTTAGTCATGAATCAATACGACCCGTTGTGTAAGCAATGACTCTACAAGAGCATCTCCATTCCAAAAAAAAACACCCGTTGTGTAAGCAATGACTCTAAAAGAGCATCTCCATTCAAAAAAAAAAAAATACACCCACATACCAATTCTATTTCTAGCCAAATCAATGGGACCTACCAAGGACACATCCTCAATAATATACGGTTGCGAGTCCCCCTTAGTCATGATTCATGAATCAATACAACCCATTGTGTAAGCATTAAGCAATGTCTCTATAAGAGTATCTAAATTTCTAAAAAAAAGGGGAAAATACCTTTTACCCCGTGGTTATACCCATTTTCTCATAATCCTCCTGTGGTTTATTTTGTAACACTTAACCCCCTATACTACGGACTAAAGTGAGACTGTTAACTTTTCTAACGGAAAAAAATGAAATGACGTTAATACCCCCAAGCCCCTATACATACTCTTTAGGGAAAAATACCTTTTACCCCCCTATGGTTACACCCATGTTCTCATAACCCCCTGTGGTTCATTTTTGTTACACTTAACCCCCTATACTAATGACTGAGTGGGACTGCCGTCAAAAAAGTTAACAGTCTCACTTTAGTCCGTATTACAGGGGGGTTAAGTGTTACAAAATAAACCACAAGGGGGTTATGAGAACATGGGTGTAACCACAGGGGGTAAAATGTATTTTCCCCTAAAAAAAAAAAAATTATGATTAGTTACTTTAGCACAAAACTATTTGTGCTATTCCAGTGGACCAGTGGTACTCATTATTTTATCTAGGTATATAATTTTATTATATTTTCTATGCCATTTGGTTTTTCTTTTTATTTGATTTAACTCTTTTTTCGAAGGAAAAGAGAGAGAGATAGATTTGTACCAATTGATTAAAGAAAGAAGATTCAAAGATTAAGATTTAAAGAGGGAATATAGAGAGTCATTCTTGGCTGATTAAAAAGAAATATATTAAATAGTCACTCATGAGGCTAGCCTGGTGGGACACATAAAATTCTCTATGACTAATTATTTCGTCTGAAAAGTTAAAATAGCTAGTCTACTGAAATTGTCCTAAGGGACCAAAACACTTTGGGTTTGTTTGGTTCATGGGAAAAGAGGGGCAGAAAAAATAAGATGAAAATCTAGTTTCTTCGAATTCTCGTACTTTTTTTCATGATTAAATAATATTAAAATTTTAAATTTATAAAATATTATTGTATTACAAGAAAAAATGAAAGAAAATGACTCACAAAGTTTAAAGCGTTTAATGGTATATTTCTTAACTTATTCTTCTTTCTTTCCTAATTTTTTCATATTTTCTTATTAACCAAATAAAGGAAAAAAAAATTTCCTTTATCTATGAACCAAACAAATGCCTTTGAGTCCTTGCATTTGCATCTCACAGGAAATAGCATTGGTCACATGTCTCATGATTACACTTTGATTTTATGCATGAGTATATGTGTACACACAAAGGGTTGAGAATCCTCTCCAATCTGCAGGGATGCAGCACCCGTGTAGTATTTGTAGGATCATAATTTTTTTTTCTCTTTAAAATAGTATATATATATATATATTATAGTCCTACAAATACTATACGTGTGCTACCCACCAAACAGTCCAATTGACTGCCAATGATCCCTCCCTGAAAGAGAAAGTGTGTGTGTGAGTAAGTGAGAGAGTAGAAGGGATAAGGTCAAATGTACTCCCCAGAAAATAAAAGGTGTCCTGGTAGCCATGAGAAATACTTGGACAACAGCTGGCACAATATAAAAACTGCATTTTAAATATAAAAATAAAATAAATAAATAAATAAAACAAACTATCAATGTCAAAGTAGCATTTAGATTCGGTATAATCTTCACTTGACATATAATTCACCAACTTGACATATAATTCTACCAACACCTAGAGTAGGTGTATACGAGTCGAGCCGAGTTCATATGAGTGTAAGTTTTGTCACAAGTTTAAGTGAGCCAAGTTTTCAAGTGAGTGTGAGTTTTCTCGCGATTTTTTGCACGTCCTTTAAAATTATATAGTTTAATAATAAATCAGTCATTTATCAAGTCTATTTACAATATTTGTCATATTTTCTCTAAAATTATATAGTTTTATAATAATAATATATGTATAAGTCAATATACAAGCTCTTTATCAAGCCTATTAACAAATTTTTTCACAAGCCTACTCACGAACCTGTATCAAAAGTGTTCACGAGCTGTCAAGCCGAGCCATGCCTAACCTTTATCAATCCGAGCCGCGAACCCTTGTTGAGCGTCTCAACTTGTGCACACCCCTAACTACACCACATACAACAAAGCTTTGATAATATCACTGTTCCTTCAAAGACACTAAAAATATCAAATGCTCCAAAAAAAAAAAAAAAAAATTCAGCATGCATCAAGGCAGCAACTTCAGGGGAGAGGAATGACTTTTTCAAATGAGCTTTTTTTTCTTTTTTTTTTTGAAAAAGTGAAGTTGCAAACATAGTGCATGGTTGTTAAGTGTTAACATTAGCAAAAAGACATAAATCAAGTATGAAATAGGAGCCAATCTCAACTACCAAGGAAAAAAGCAATGGTTATTGCTTCTTTCTAGCAAATGTATGTAGAAATTTTCATTATTTTGGTACACCAACATGCTTCATAGGAAAAACATTACAAATAAAATGAACAGAGAAGAAAAAATCACCTGGATTTAAACACCCAATTTAATATTTTCATGTAAATGTACCAAATAACAGTACAAGGCAATGTCAATATCCCACTGAACCTTACCCAAATTTTTCTATATTACACAGCACACACACACATTTAGTTTTTCAACAAATGGCGGGGAAAAAAATAACAATAAAAATAAAATAGACATAAGTATGAAACTACATTTTTTTTTTTTTTTGCTTGAAAAGTATGAAACTACATTATGTAACAAAGGTTCAACATAGGACTTCAGTTTAGGATTTTTTTATTCATTTCTATTTAAATTTTTTTTTTTTTAAAGCAATCCTCCTATAGGTCAAAACTCTGCTTACAACATATATTCACACAATGCTCTCTTAATCAAGCTTAAGGCCACGAGATTAAGAACCTCAGCCCAGCACAGTTCCACTATTATTTTTTTTCAATACAATTTGGTTCTATATGTGGAAATACATAAGAAACCACAGAATAAGTATATTATCAGATGCCTAAACGTACACAGAGAACCGCCTACTCAACACCTCACATTATAATTTAATCTTTTAAAATTAAGTCTTAAAGTCTTCTCATCAATCTTTGCTTCAAAGCAAACTCTCATATACCTTCCATAAATACCGGCATGAATAGGAAAATTCGGATAGCTCCAAATATTATAGCTATGACTTCTAATTTGAATAGCAAGGAGCGGACATTCGTTAAGTTTTCAAGCATAGTGGACCCCATCAAGCTCAAATCACATACACCTTATGGAGGATCAATGAAGCAGTTAAGCAATGGGCACATTTAGACATATAGAAAATCCAAGAAAATTGAAAGCATTGATTTTTGTTACAACCACTGAACCACATGCTCTCCCCCTCAAGGAAAGACCCTCCAGTCTCTTCTTATCCTAAACCAAACCAAACCAACCAAGAGAAAATTGAAATTTGAAAGATTGCCATCCACATATATACTTGTATGGTATAGGTGGACATAGACTACAGAGAATTGAAAGTTAGCCAAGTTTGTGGGGCTTGTTTGGGTCAAAACAAACCTTACAATATGTCAATATTGGTTTATCACACCAAGAGATATATGGCTCAGAATTTTGTGTAAAATAAAATGACTACCCATTTCCTAATTAGTTGTGCTGTGCAACCTCTTTATAATGTCCTTGAATAGTAGGTACAAAGGTGGACTAAAACTAATTAAAAAAAAAAAGATTTACAGCCAAAGGGAAATACCACTGAATTGGAAATAGAGGAACTTAAGATGAGATTTACTTACGTTTTCAAGATATGAAAGCAAATGCCAGGGAGCACGGATGGAGTTAATTAGTGGTTTGATTGTTTGTTAAAAGAATAAAGGCGGCTTCACTTATTAGCGTAGGACACGATATCCAACAATTTAGTAAACATATGACGTGTACGCACAATTAAATGATAAAATAAAACAAAAGTTTCAGGGCTTTTCCATAAAACCTGCCACCTGGCATACCCATTCTGAGGGTTGTAGCTAACACGGAAACTACTTAAAAATACGGGAGTATGACATTAAGATGCTTTATGACACACTCAAGAAGATATTCTGAACTGGTACTTGATTTTCAGTATCATATAGTACTAATAAATAAAGCAGAAGAATATCTAGGGAGTACTAAGCATATGCAAGTCGGTAGAGCTAATGTTTTATGTTTTCCCAAGAAGAATCTTTTTCTATGCAAGAAGCCAAATCATGGAACACTAAGGCTCTGTTTGGGTTTGTAAATTTAGAGAATGAAAAGAGAAGGGAAATGAAGACTATTTCTCTTGTGTT
Organism: Hydrangea macrophylla; assembly: GCA_033977485.1. Lineage (NCBI taxonomy): Eukaryota > Viridiplantae > Streptophyta > Magnoliopsida > Cornales > Hydrangeaceae > Hydrangea > Hydrangea macrophylla. Next base: position 89,194,464 of record CM066995.1, read on the forward strand.
TTCTTTCATGCTTAAATAACTTAAAAATTAAGAATTTCACAAATGTAATTGGGATACACCAATATAGGAAGGGAAATGAATCACAACATTCAAAGTTTCTAATTTATTTATCAACTTCTTTTTCCTTGCCTATTTCCATATCATTTCCCTTATTAACAAATCGAAGGAAAATGTTTTCGTGTATATTTTCTTTTCTTTTCTTTTCTCTCGCTAAACCCAAGAACCAAACAAAGCGTAAGTCCTCTATGTAAAATATACATGTATATCAAAATATGGACAACAGTTTCATAATTTTCCTTAGGTCCTGTAGGCGTTGTTTTCTCTCACAGAAGTGGGGTTCCAGTATTTAAAAACTGTTTTTTTGTAATTGTCCATCAAAATATTTAATCTCGAGAGAATATCCCACATCTGCAAAAACACAAAAGAACGTTTTTTCCTCTTTAGCCCCTTCACTTGTTAGAAATTACACAAAAGGGTAAACGCGTACAAAGAAAAAGAAGGTGAGCCGTGAGGCACCTAGATCTCATCTTTTGCACTTTTTCCTTCTTAAACATGAGCCCACCAACGTTGTCCTCTTCAAAACCTAAACATGAGCTTACTTCTATAAATAAAACACCAACAGCCCTCATTCATTCCCACAATTCTCTCTTATCTTCACACAACACCAAGGGAAAAAAAAAACCATGGCTTTGACGCTTCATTCTCCAACTTCTTTTATCAATTTAAAAGATACCAACAAAAGTTTAAAATTACCCGATGACATCTCCGGCATGGTTTGTTTTGCACAAATCAAGCCATCATGTCGTCTCCGGGTAAAGAATTTCACACAAGAAACTCAACTCTCATATGAAAAAACCTCAATCATGGAAGGAAGGAGAGAGACGCTTCACGGGCTATCGAGTTCGAGTTCTCACGCTACAAACGATTCAAAAGTGCCCGTGTATGTGATGTTGCCATTAGATACAGTCTCATATGGCGGAAACTTGAACAAACCGCGAGCTATGAACGCTAGCTTGATGGCCTTGAAAAGTGCGGGAGTGGAAGGAGTAATGGTAGACGCGTGGTGGGGATTGGTAGAGAAAGACGGGCCTTTGAAGTACAACTGGGAAGGATATGTTGAGCTCGTGAAGATGGTCCAACAACACGGATTGAAGCTCCAAGTCGTTATGTCCTTTCATCAATGTGGAGGAAATGTTGGAGACTCTTGCAGGTATGTGAGGATTTTATTCGCAATTCTTAATCTTCTTATTTTCCTTATATTTTTAATGCAGTATCTTCATCTTTCCCACTCAGAAACTGCATAATTTCAATTTTGTGCACAATTAAGCAGTCCTCAGTCCCTTTCATATCTAGATTTGGCAAAAAGAATGAAGAGAACTACTAACTAACCTGCAGAGACAGTAGACTCTTGTGAATTGCCACTTTTTTGGTCTTTTTTTTCCCTCCAGTTTTGTGGGTCTAGAAATTCTAAATTCAATAGGTAGTTGAGAGTGAATCAAGTCCTAGCATTTCTTATCTTCAGAGAGAGAGAGAGAGAGAGTACCATAGATCAAATATATAGTAACCTTTTTTTTTTTGGTTTTCCTAATTGTTTTGAATTTTTGGACTTGGGTTTTTTAGTATTCCTCTACCCCCATGGGTGCTTGAAGAAATCAGCAAGAATCCTGATCTTGTCTACACGGATAGATCAGGCCGGAGAAATCCCGAGTACATCTCCTTGGGTTGTGATTCATTACCTGTTCTTAAAGGAAGAACACCCATCCAGGTCTATGCAGATTACATGACGAGCTTCCGTGACAGATTCAGAGACTACTTGGGGGACGTTATTGTGGTAAGGATTCAAATTCTATCTTATTTTCTTTAGGCTCTATTTGGTCCGCGGATTTAGAAAAAGTGAAATGTTTCACTAGTGTTTTCATACATGCTTAAATATTGCTTTGGGCACTAAAAAATAACAAAACTTAAAAACAAATAGAGTAATACTTCACTCATAACTTTCACACAACTTTTTATTCACAATCCACAAAGTTGTATCTATCTCGTCATCTTGTGATGTCAGTGGACCCCATAACCAAGACACAGTTTTGTAGGTTGTGAACAAAAAGTTTGTGTGTAAATTGTGAATGAAATTTTATTCTAACAAATATAGGCTTTCGGCATCTTTTTTTTTATTATGATAGGCAAGTTTTGCCTTTATAGTACATATGTGGATATAAATGAGATAACAACGCCATTTTAAAATTTTATCAAGGTTAACAAATCCAAATATTGGACCACCAAACTTTTAGAATTATGCTAAAAAAATCACATGTTCAGGGCCCGAAGATATTCTCCTTTTATTTCCCTTCCTACAGATAAGGAGCTAAATTTTATTAGCCTTAAAAGCTCATTCTATATATTTCTAATGCAGGAAGTTCAAGTGGGAATGGGCCCATGCGGAGAGCTGAGATATCCATCCTATCCAGAAAGCAACGGAACTTGGAATTTCCCTGGAATTGGAGAATTTCAATGCTACGACAAGGTAAACTTTTGAAATTAGATTTGCAGCCTATATGATGGCCCACATAACTTGTCTACCGCGTTGATAAATGGTTCATCAATTTGACTATTACAAACATTGTGGTTTGAATCGGTCATGTCACGTGTCAATTCCTAAGAGTTAATTCAAGTTTCATATAACACCATACGATTGTACGTAGTATACATGTATTCATATGTGTATATATATACTACATACGTACGTGTCAATTCCTAAGAGTTAATTCAAGTTTCATATAACACCATACAATTGTACGTAGTATACATGTATTCATATGTGTATATATATACTACATACGTAGTAATATGTATGTTCTACAAAAAGTACAAACTGCGATTCATAATTTTGTCAAACCAATTCAAGATACGATACACGATTAGACAACTATTACTATGACCAAAGAATGATGTGCCACACATTATTTATTGGAAACAAATTATCACAACAAAAAAAAATTCTGTGATTGAGGGAAGAGTTAGTAATTAAACGTATTTACATGTATGATTTTTTTTCTGAAAATTTCCTTTTGTAACACAGTATATGAGGGCTTCACTGGAAGCATCAGCTGAGGCACTCGGAAAGAGAGACTGGGGGAAAAGTGGACCCCAAGATTCGGGCCACTACAAGCAATTCCCAGAAGAGACTGGGTTCTTCCGTAAGGATGGTACATGGAGCAACGAGTATGGCCAGTTCTTCCTCGAATGGTACTCCGGAAAGCTACTAGCGCATGGCGAGAAAATCCTAGCGGCCGCAGAAGGAATATTCCAACAAACTGGAGCTAAATTATCGGGAAAAGTAGCTGGAATTCATTGGCACTACAGAACCCGATCCCACGCAGCTGAACTAACCGCGGGATATTACAATACTAGACAAAGAGATGGTTACTTACCTATAGCACGAATTTTGGCTAGACATGGAGTGGTATTGAATTTCACATGTATGGAAATGAGAGATGGGGAACAACCCGAGAATGCAAATTGCTCACCAGAAGGATTGGTTCGGCAAGTGAAGATGGCAACTAAAACTGCTGGAACAGAGCTTGCTGGAGAGAATGCGTTGGAGAGGTATGACTCGGGGGCATTCGCGCAAGTTGTGTCAACGAGTAGATCAGATGCTGGACATGGGTTGAGTGCATTCACATATCTACGACTGAATAAGAGGCTGTTTGAAGGAGAGAATTGGCGGAATTTGGTAAACTTTGTGAGGAACATGTCAGAAGGTGGCCGGAATACAAGACTTCCGGCGAGTGACACAAGCAGGACAGATCTTCATGTTGGATTTATCAGAGAGCGTAATGCGAAGCAGGTTAAGGAGGCAGCTCTTGTGTAAAGATATAAGTTTATTCACATATACTAATGAGTATTTAAGTCCATAAGAGATATTGAAGAAAGGAAAATGGCAAAAAAAAAAAAAAAAAAAAATTTGAACATATCATACATATATACAATATCTATGCGTAGTTGACCGAGCTCTGAAGATTTGTTCAGAACAAGATAAATAATATTGTACCTGTATCTCCACATAATAATGTAGAAATATTCAATTGGTGGCTACTGTTTTTACAATCCCACCTATGTAGTTCATTTGGACTCGTCACTTTTTAGTGTGTTTCGATGATCCATGGACACCAAAAATGTATCAACTATCCAGTTTTACTTAGAATTTAGAGTTATTAAATAGTATCTTATGGCAAGTAAATATTTTTGTTCCTTTCCATGCTGTTCCAATAAAGATCAATTCGAAATCTTAGCTTCCTTTCAAGTATGATATGATATTATAATCAGTCCATATTCATTGCCAAATGTGGCGTCCAATTGTAGAACGAAACGTCCACATATTTAACCATTAGAAATCAGTATTCTAAGTACATCAATGTTACAAAGAATTGCCACCAAAAAGCACCAAGACGGCATCTAGGGGATCCAATGTGTTCCAACTTCGAAAAATGAATTGTGTAAAGTACAATGCCCTGTCCAATTTGTCTCAAATATTCAAAAGTACCTATTTATGTAAGTGAAAAAAACCCTACACAAACTGTACTTGTACTATTCACATTCATTCGCTGGTCTAATACATCAGTTTGGTTACATCATCTCAACATATCAGGTAGGTTGCTAATAGAGAAGAAAAGAAAGAAAAATGTCAATACAAATTAATTAAACAGAATGAACATAGTAACTTGTAGACTAGTTGATGGGAAACAAAAGGGTGATTGGCTGAGGATTGGGCTTGGGCTGCTTGTCTTAAAAGAAAGGTCTGGGGTTCCTTTAAATGGGAATGGGCTGAGCTGTTGGGTTGGTGTAACCGTTGGGATTGTTGGGCTGATTATATGGGTTGGGTTGGGCCATTTTTGTTTAGTAGCTCGGTTGGTTTTCTTCTAAGAAGCAAGAGGATTGCTGGGCCTTTATTGCACAACCCAAAGTGAGAGTACCAAACCCACAATAGATTTAGAACTCATGGTGATCTGGTTTGGAGCAACAAGGGTTTCGAAATGGTGGTGGGAAAGGATGCTTTAATTAGGGTTGCGAAATGGCAGCAGTGGATGTTCATGGACTGGAGCTTTGGTTGGTGCATGACTATGGGTATAGGGCTTGTTTAGCTAGGTAAGGGGCTGGTGAGCTGGCAATGGTTCCTACTACCATTACTGATGATTTAGATATTCCAATTGCTACACGTAAGGGTGTTGGGTCATGTACTCAACATCCCATATCTAAATTTGTCTCATATAGTCGTCTGTCTCTTTCTTACCAAGCCTTTGTATCCAAATTTGCTTTTGTGTCTGTCCCTATCCATGTTCAGGATGCACTCACTGATCTCAAATGGAAGCATGCTATGATTGAGGAGATGAAAACTCTCCACAAAAATAGCCCCTGGGAATTGGTTGAAATACCTAGAGGGCACAAGACAGTGGGGTGTAAGTGGGTGTTTACAATCAAGCATAAGGCAGACGGATCTATTGAGAGGTATAAAGCTCGATTGGTGGCAAAGGGATATACACAGACTTATGGAGTGAATTATGAGGAAACATTTGCTCCAGTTGCTAAGATGAACACTATGAGAATTCTTTTATCCCTTGCTGCAAACTTAGATTAGCCTCTCCATCAATTCGATGTTAAAAATGTCTTTCTACACGGGGATTTGGCAAAAGAAGTTTATATGGATATTCCTCCCGGGTTTGAAGATTCCAAAACTAAGGGAAAAGTTTGCAGACTTAAGAAGTCCCTGTATGCACTTAAACAGTCTCCAAGGGCATGGTTCGAAAGGTTTACTCAAGCTATGCTCAAATATGGCTTTAAACAAAGCCAAGGTGATCATACCCTTTTTATTAGACATTCCTCACAAGGGAAAGTAACGGCCCTCATAGTATATGTGGATGATATTATTCTTACAGGAGATGATGTGTAAGATATATAGGAGTTGAAGAGATACATAGCCAAGGAATTTGAAATAAAAGACTTGAGAAGCCTCAAGTATTTTCTGGGAATTGAGGTAGCAAGAAGCAAACAAGGGATTTTCATCTCTCAGAGAAAATATGTTCTTGATCTCCTGCAAGAAACTGGTATGCTAGGGAGTAAGGCGTGTGATACACCTTTGGAAGTTAATCAGAAATTAGGGGATGGCACAGATGGAGAAGTGGCTGACAAGAGGAGATATCAGAGATTGGTTGGGAAGCTAATTTATCTATCTCACACTCGCCCTGACATTGCCATTGCTATGAGTGTAGTTAGCCAATTTATGCATGCTCCTCGTGAGTCTCACTATGATGCTGCTCTTCGAATCCTCAGATATTTGAAATCTGTCCCTGGACAGGGTTTATTTTTTGGTATACATAATCACCTTCAAGTGGAAGGATATACAGATGCAAATTGGGCAGGTTCAGCTACAGACAGAAGATCTACCTCAGAGTATTATACCTTTGTTGGAGGAAATCTTGCTACTTGGCGTAGCAAGAAATAGGCTGTTGTATCTAGATCTAGTGTCGAGGCAGAATTTCGGGCTATATCTCAGGGAATTTGTGAGTTGTTGTGGATAAAGATTTTATTGAGAGACCTTAATCTTACGTCCCCGATCCAATGAGACTGTATTGTGACAATAACGCAGCCCTTAGTATTGCTCACAACCCAGTGCAACATAACCGAACTAAGCATGTGGAGATTGACAGACACTTTATAAAAGAGAAACTGAGAAGTTGTGTGATCTGTACTCCATTTGTGAAATCTAGTGAACAGTTGGCAGATGTTTTCTCTAAAGTCTTGGAAGTAGGCCTCATCATTATATCCTTAGCAAGTTGGGCATGAGAGATATCTTCGCACCAACTTGAGGAGGAGTGTTGAGATGTGCTGCCTATTAACTGGCAATTAGTTGTCAATTAGTTGAATGAGTTGTTAGCATTTTTATTATTTTATTTTATGGTTTATTACCTAAGGGCCCTATTGTAATTTCTCCCTGTGATGTTTAATATAAATATGGTTGAGACTCCAGTCTCAACCTATGAGACTCCAGTCTCAACCTAAGTTTGCCCTAATCTAATTTCACAGTACATACATGATCTAAGTGTTATCATCCAATAATCCTCTCCCAAAAAAAAATGGTCATGATAGATGCAAAACACAGAGCCTATGATAAATTCTAACCAAAAAGAAACTAAGTTCTGCAGCTTCATGTTAGGTCAACCCAGACTATATGAACACAATAATAGTCAATAGACCATCTTGAATCAAACACTGTCACATTTTCTTTCGAAATAAATTACATCTTCAAATTACTTCTCCAAAATTGTGTCTTTAGAGTCAACATGTCAAGTTTCAAAATTATCACCCATAATAACAAGAACGCTATTCACTCGAGTACAATTTAACAAGTAATCAAATATACATTGCCAATTATGCCTTTAAGAGAACTGTCAATGAGGGTCTAAGTACCTTCAGCATTAAGATACATCCTTTGCCTAAATTCCAAGAAGGAAGGATGAGAAGCCATCTATCTCTCCCAGCACATGTGATGCCCAATCCTTCACCCAAGAACCTGCACATACCATAATATAAATCAAAGGCCATATTTAAAACTTCAAAGGTGCATCTACGTTTAAAGCATAATTTTTTGTGAAATGTGAATAGATAACAATAAATTTTGGGGATTTTAGTCAAAGTCCTCTAAAATACACTTTTTTGGTCTCAGGTCCAACCCAATTTTTATCTTAGTAGAAAGTCCCTCAACAGAAAATAGTTAAAATGAAATTTGAAACTTCCACATAACTACTTATATGAAATTTTGTAACATAAAGATTTGATTTGATTTAAGTTTCACTAATCAGGACTTTTGACCAAAATTTTAAAAAAACGGGTTGTCCTTTAAAACTCAATTAATCCAATATGAGAGACTTTTTTACCAATATTCTAATAAATTTTCAGTGCACAATTATAAAGAAAACTTCAATGAATACACAAAAAACTTCAATGAAATTAATTCTTTCCACAGCTCATCCTTGTCATTACTCTCTCATTTATCCAAAGCTATAATCACCTTCTTGCTCTCAAAAGCAATAAACTACCTCCTAATTTTAGTAAAATTTGAGGTTTATCTCAACTGTCATGTTTCTATTACTGCACCAAGTACACACAGGGGCGTAGCTACATGGGAACGAGTGGGTACCATGGTGCCCACTTGTGCATTATAAATTTTGCTACACTTAGGTTATGAAATGGAAGAGATTGCTGCCCTAGTGGTTTGTTACATTGGTTTCAACCCAAAGGGCTGGGTTCGACTCTCCCAGCCTCCTTTTTTGTTTTCTTTTTTCTTTTTTTGAAAAACTGATTTGGTTTTCAACCCCTTGTTTTATAAATATTGCTTAGAAAACCCTACTATCTATCTCTCTATTTATTTCTTTTTTCTTTTTTTGAAAAATTGATTTGGTTTTCAGCCCCTTGTTTTATAAATATTACTTAGGAAACCCCACTATCTATCTACTGAAAATATTCATTAATGAATGCGATCTATTTCAATACTTGAAACACTATTTTTAGTTTTGCAAATTTAATCACTTAAAATTTCCAGTACTTAAAAAACAACACTTAATTTCCAGTACTTAGCTAAGGGTTTATTTGATAACCCAATTAAGTTCTATCAATGAAAAGTTTTAGCATTGCATTTTTTTTTTTAGTTCGTTTGATAATGTACAACTTCATGAAAATGTGCCCAAAAACTACTAAAAATTTTAAATAAAAAGGTTATATTAAAAATTGTATGATGGTATTAGAATATTTTGGACATAAAATCAATTCTACATATAATTATGATAAAGTAAACCCCAAAAAAAAATTCACCTCGAGGCTGCTGCCCCGAACCCCCGCATAGCCTAAGTCGCTGATTGGTACCACTGGATGAGATTTTCTGGATGCGCCCCTGAGTACACATAAAGTTTCTATAGATACATAAATATGTATTGATACATACATAACATTTTTTTAGAGAGAGAGAGAGAATTACTGAATTAGGAATGTGGAGAAGAATCGGTGGTGGAATTGCCACGTCGAAGATTTTGGATCAAATCGCCGAGCTCTTTGCGAGCGGACTCTCTTCCGAACATGAAACCGTACCTGTGAAGAGAAATCAGACGATCAAATTCCAATCAAATGATCTGAATTTTCATAGACGAATGTGAAAGGAATTACCAGAAGGAAACAGCAGAGAAGACGCCTGCCGTTGCGATCGTTTGAATGAGAGTGAATGATTTATCCATCCTCGAGAGAGAGAGAGAGAGAGAGAGAGAGTGATGAGTTGTGGGCTTCATTGAGAGTTTTAAGACTTTAAGGTGGTGTATGGGCTGGGGGTTTAGGATATGTGTTTGGTTCGGTTGGCCCACAAAATGAAGGATCACTCTATTGCCAAAATAAAATTGGGCTATTGCCATTTCAATGTACAACTATAGAAGCTTTGATGCGGGGTGGCCCCCAGTCACCCCATGAGAGTGGGTCTGTGGGTTTGGGTGTGTGAGTATCCCTCTGACAAAAAAATAAAAAAAAAATAGAAGCTTTGATGCAACTATTGAATAACGCTACACTTTTCAAATTTTATTCCTACTAGATTTGAGATATAAAACTCTACAAAATTATTGAAATTTAAAGTCTGTTTGATAAAACTGATAATTAATTATTGAAAACTAAGGGTGTGTTTGATAACCCAAATAAGTGGTGAAATTAAAATTTTTTGGCACTTTTTTTTTTCAGAGCGTTTGATAATGTATCACTTAATTAAAAAAAGCAACCAAAAACCTACTAAAAACTTTAAGTAAAAAAATTCCACTGAAAATAACCACTGAATGCAGTCTATTTCAATACAGAAAACACTGCTTTCAGTATTGCAAATTCACTCGCTTAAAATTCTCAGTGCCTAAAATTTAGCATGTAATTTTCAGTTTTATCAAACAGACCCTTAGTGTTGAATTTTAAGTACTGAAAATTTAAGAATTAAGATATGGTTAAATGGATAACTTCTTCTTTGATTAGAACTTTTGCACTTGTAAAAAGTATAGATTATATTAGATGTGATTTAAAAAGTAATAAAGTATATACTAGGATTTAATGGTGTGTATATATATTTATATATATATATATATATGTATATATAAAAAAAAATGTGAAAAAATACAGATGGCAAGCGTCTAATTCTATTTTATAATATATATATATATTAGATTAAATTAAATTAGATGTGTATTTTTTTAGATATATGTATATATATATATATTAAAACATATTAGATATATTAGATATTGATGAGATTAGACATAGTTTAAAAAGTATATTATAGTTAATCTTGGACTGCTACAGTTTTGGGATATATACTATAGTTGCTATATTTCTAGATATACAGATATATATATATACATATATATGTGTGTGTGTGTGTGTGTGTGTGTGAGAGAGAGAGAGAGAGAGAGAGAGAGAGAGAGATGAGGAAGAGAAAGAAAAGGAAAAAGAGAGATTATACATATACTAGTTGTATCGTATCGAATCGTACGATATGTATTGCGTGTCGTACGATTTTGACAAAAGAGCTCTCAAGAATTGCATCATTCTTATAAGTTTATGTTTGCGAAATAATTGCAAATTCGTGGCGTGATAGATGGGAGATCAAGGATTTAATACTAAAATTCTCTGATAATATTCTGGTTTCTTATCATGCATAAAATAATAACAACAGGATGGTACTTCGTCCATCTAATTTTAGTTCAGTACGAGTAGCTTTTCTTTTGTCAACAATGAAATATAAAAGATGCCGTAGAAGAAAATATCTTTTAGATGAGTGACTAGATTATTTGGACACACTCATTGGGTGTTGTGATTGTGTTGTCAGCATGTAACATTGATAGAATTGGGTACATTGACGAAATGTTTCCATTTTTCCTCACTCTGATCCAAGTACTCTCGTCTTTCTTCAGGGAAAAATGTTGTTAGGCCGTATTCAATTGTTCCTCGTTAAGTGAAGACATTTTAAATATCTCTAGGAGTATTTCTGGACCTGAGAGAAACCTTGATGTATTGCATTAATACGCAAGTGCATTGTCTTCCAATCATGGTTCAAGGTCGCGGTATCGGCGCCCGATGAGATGAGTCGGCTGTTGCATCGCGGCCTGGTATCGAGCAATACACAGCGATACGCTAGATTTAAGGTTCAGAAAAATATGAAAAAATAACTAAAAATTCTAAAATAATCAGAATAGCAAAATTGACCTAGTAGATTATCACAATACACAATGTACCAATTATATAATCACAAATTATTCAATTGACACGCTGTCGATCTAGTGTTTGATAGCTCTACGCACATAACTGGATAAAAAGAGGCATCTGCTCTTGGAGATGATTTGACATGGTTGAATGAAGGTAATCAAAATAGTGATGAAGGTCGAAGAGGAGGAGCTGAAGAAGAAGAGGAAGATAATACTCCTATTCCTTCAAGGCCAAAGCAATCTATAGTCATCAAAAAAGGGAAGGGTATTGCACAGAGAAGTCAATCAATTTTCCCTAGTTCTAGTTCTAGTAGTGATGATGATGATGATGACGACGACGACGACAGTGGTGGTAATGATGATATCATCAAAAGAAGAGGTGGTGGTGATTATGGTGGCAACAGTGGTGGTGGTGGTGATTCTAGCTTACCCCCTGGCATGTCACGGGCGCAGGGAAATAGTCAATATTATGCAACACAAGACACAGACCATGGATACAGGCCAGGAATAGATACACAGCACCAACATCTGGCTAGGGTGACTGAGATTTCTAGTGGTGATGATTATTATAGTGGGCACAATGCTGGTTTAGGTATTGATGATTAGTTGCGTACTATGGGAATAGGATATCAGGATTATGTAGGACACGAGGGATATGGTCAACCGTATCATGCTACGATAGGACATGGATATGGTTCTTATGGCGATCTTGGATTTTCAAGTGGTAGCACGGGGAGTAGGGGACACCTACACCTAGTACGACAACTTGAGAGATCTATTCGTACCAGTAGTGGTGGGTATTATAATCGTGCTCCTAGGAGGTATCAGGTACATTAGCTAGCCTGCCACAGGTGATGGAGGAGGTTATAGTGGCTATGATTTGGGTTGTAATTATGATGGATCATCAAGTAGTAGCGTTGAGTATCGAGGATTTGGATTTTATCATCATACAGATCCTGTCAATCCTTTTCAATCTCAAAACCCATATTATGGATCATCAAGCCAGTCGTCTCAACCTACACCTTCAGATTATGCTTCAATTTTATTTGGAGGCCTTCAGTTTCTATATCCATATAATACCTTCAATAATCAAGGGAATAACGATGATGATTTCGAGCCCCCATGACACTCCATGTGGCACTGTTTTTTCTATTGTATATTACAAAAATAGTGTGTATTATTTAATACTATTGAATAATTTTTATCTAGTTATGTGTGTAGAGCTATCAAACACTAGATCGACAGCGTGTCAATTGAATAATTTTGTGATTATATAATCGGTACGTTGTGTATTGTGATAATCTATTAGGTCAATTTTGTTATTCTGATTATTTTAGAATTTTTGGTTATTTTTTCATATTTTTCTGAACCTTAAATCTAGCGTAGCTTTGCGTATCGCCCAATACCAGGCCGCGACACGGCGGCCGAGTCGTCTCATCGGACGCCGATACCGCAACCGATATTGCGACCTTGAACCATGTTCTGAATAGAGACTGCCTTAATCCCCTAAGAATCACAATTGTGGATATAAATGCTGTGAGTTCCAAATCTTTTGAAGACAATTACCTTCTAAACATTTGTGTGGCACCATTTGTTGAGATCTGGAATTTCACTCAGAATAGTAAATCTTATGAAGACAACCATCATGTATATAGCAAATCGTTCAGAATAGAGACTGGTAGACTGCCTTCATCCCCTAAGAATCACAATTGCGGATATAAATGCTGTGAGTTCCAAATCTTTTGAAGACAATTACCTTCTAAACATTTGTGTGGCACCATTGTTTGAGATCTGGAATTTCGCTTAGCTTGACTGTTCTCGTTCTTCTCTAATAGCTCTGTTTGTTTTGATGTAACCCGTGCCTAAAGGCACTACCAAGCAACTCCAATCATGCGATTGGAAAATGATGTTCAAAATATGCCTAAAGACCAATAACTAACTTGACGTGCCTAAATACTATTCTAACCAGTCCTACAAATATTTGAATAGACTTTGAAATAAAATTACTTTTTCAAGAGTTTGTGATTAACATAAATTTCAAAATAATTTTTACCTTTAAAATTTCTCACAACAATGTTCAATCTTCAGTATTGTGTGTGTGCTGTGACTTGCCATATAACCAAACTAATTGAGATATTTCACGCAAGATTTGTGGGTTATATTTAGTGAATCCTCTATTTCTTTAAGAGGTGCATGATTAGTGGGTCAAATTTGGTGAAAATCTTAGTTTTGCATCCATGGAAGAATAATGCTATGCGTCCCAAATTTGAGTCTTAAAAATAGTTCCGAGTACATGTTGTAATTGACCCACTTGATTTCTATTGGAGGATATAGAAGTTTTCCCACCATTATTGAAGGTGGCTCCGCTACCACGTGTTAGGAACTGCATTTGGGATACAAATTTGGGAAGTACGACATTACTCAAACTTTAGTTGGAAATATGAGTACATTGTTATGCTCCCAAATTTGATCCAAATTTGGTTCTCAAAATGCTTCAACAGTAGTACCACATGCTATGGCGGTTGTTAGTAGTACCACAATTTACTCCATGTGGTACAACTGGACAAGCATTTTTTGAACTAAAATTGGAATTCAAATTTGAAGAGCATAGCATTATATAGGAAATATTTATGCCAAAAAACACATGCATTTAGAGAAAATTAGTATTTTCTGACCGCTAAAAGTATCTTAATTTTTGCATTCATGCCAAACTAAGCATTTCTTAAAGACGTTTGTATATTCAAATTATAATCAAATTGATTGATTATTGTAAAATCTATTTAGGAAAGTGAGCTATCAAAAAAAAAAAAAAATAGGAAAGTGAGAGTTAGGGAGAGGTATAGACTGATAAGGAGGAAACAAAATTAAGGAAACATGTTAATTTAGGAGACACTAAAATTTAGGAAAGCAAAAAATTAATTAAAATAGCACTTAAGAAAAATACTAAATTAAGCATAAGGCACCCGCCTGCTCTATCCCCACCTCATTCTTGTTGCTAGTTTGACCTGGTCACAATAAATTGAACTTTGCAAGCAAATCCACTTCTTTTGAACTTTAGAATTTTTAAATATGAAACATATTTAGAGAGAGAAAGAGTAGTAGAGAGGAAATAACAATTAAGGAAACACCAATTTATGAAACACTAAAATTGAAATAAACACAACAATTTAGGGAACACTAAATTTAAAATTTAATTAAACACAACAATATCGGAAGCACTAATTTAGCATTTAAAATTGAATTAAACACAACAATTTCTAAAACGCTAAATTTGGCATTTCCTAAATATGCCCTAAGACACCTATCCGCGACTCCTACTATTTAACCACACACATCAATTATATGCCCCAATAATTTGATGTATTATTATCTTAATTTTTGTGTTCCTGCAAAAAAAAGAATTTCTTGCATAATGTGAACTTACGCAATTTAACTAAAAGAAATTACTCAACTTACAAAAACTATGTTCCAAATTATAATCATATTGATTTATTATTGTCAAATCAAATAAGAAAACATATATAGGAAAGAGAAGTGGAAGAGAGGTGCATAGGTTGGCATAGCTCAAGTGGCAAAGAGCTTGGCATTTATAAGTTCTTTCCAATGCATAGGTTCGGGGATCGAACCTCATCCCCTTCCCCTATATCAAAAAAAAAAAAAAAAAAGGGTGAAGAAGAAGAAGTGGAAGAGAGGTAAATTGACAAGGAAGAAATTAATAACAATTACAGAAACACCAATTTATGAAACACTAAAATTTGGGAAAACACTAAATTTAGCATTACTCAAACAGGGCCTAAGACACCCACTGGTAAAATAACAATTAAGAAAACAACATTTATGAAACACTAAAAGTCGGGAAACACTAAATTTAGCATTTCCCAAACAGGCCTATGACACCCGCCTCACCTAATCGCATAGAAGGTTCAAAACAATTCTTTGCATTGTCTTGAACACACCTTCATTTTCTTTGTGAAGAAAAATGCATCCTTTCTAACTCTATCATCTTATCATAGGGTAATACTTGAGACACACCCAAAGAAACGACTTTTGTGACACAACTCAAGAGATGTGTCTATCTCTCTCCTGTGTCACTGTGGGGTCTAGTGACATCGCAAGAGAGATATAGACACATTTCTTGGGTTGTATCCCAAAAGTTGTCTTTGGGTGTGTCTCAATCTTTACTCCTTATCATAAATGAGCAAATATCAATAGAAGTTTACTACGTAGGAAACATCAGTAGAAGCTTGTTATATGTATCACAAATTATATTGCACGACGTTCAAATAGAAGCATGCCTAAAATCCAGTGCTTCATAGTTGATACTATCCAGCCATGTAAGGTCACAAAAAAGTGACTATTTCCCAGAAAAAAAAAAAAAAAGAAAAAAAAATGATATCTCAAGTAGTTAGCATTGATGCATGAGTTGGATCATGATGCATGAGTTTAGCACAATGGATACATGAGTTTTCAGTTGAGTAAAAGATACATTCAGATAGGTTAATATAGACTTAGAAATACAAAAACAAAAGTAAAAAATACTAAAAATACCACGATTTTTTCCTTCAGATCCTTTAGACTTTCAATGATTGTGGCTGCAGTGAAGGTGGGAAGGGCTCCGGGGGTGGCTGCAGTGGAGATTCACACAGAGAGAGAGAGAGAGAGCCGACAGTGTAAAGGAGACGGGGAGACCGAGAGAGATTGAGGGTGCTCCAGTGGTGGTGGCTGTGGATAGCTGGAGGAGGGATTTGAGAGAGAGATGGAGAATGAAAAGTGAGAGGGAAAGAAACGTAAATATTATCTTTTTTTTTTTTATTACTTACTTACCAGCTAACCAGTGACAATTTTGTAGCCAATTATTTTTGGAGAGAGAAAGTGAGCCAATTAGTTACCCAACTAATCACTGACAATTTTGTAGCCAATTATTTTTGGAGAGAGAGAGAGAGAGAGAGAGAGAGTCACTCATCATTTTTTAGCCAATTATATCAATCCTAGTCATTACTAATTCTCCAAGTCATATTTTATGAATGTCCTTGTCAAACAAAGTCCTCCAATATAATATAGATATATATATATATATATTATTAATTTTAGAAATATGAAAAATAGGAAGAAAAAAAAAATTATATATATATATATTGAAAAATGGAAAAAAATCACAGAAGCGTCACGTCACAGACTCACAGGGGTCTGATTTCGCTTTATATTTTATATATATATATATATATGATTTGGTTCTCCAATAAATTGTGATCAAATTTAGTATCGCTTTACCAAATAGGGACGGGACGGAGGGGCTGAGTGACTAGTCGCGGTAGCTTTGCTGGGTCCTTGGTAATGTACAACGTTTTATATAAGTTTTTTTTGTTTTTTTAAGAGATGCTTGCTAATAGAGTATTAAACACTTGGGTGAAAAGGAGAGAAGACAAAAAGAAAGAAAAAGAAAAAATAAAAATAAAAATAAAAGGAGAAATGAATAAGAGAGGAGTAGTGTACTAGTGTTATTTAGTAATCGGAATTATTTGTCATTTATTCTTTCTATCTTTTTTTTTTCCTTGTAATGATGAGCAAAGTATGAGACTGGCTTGTGCATCAAATAAGTAAACTAAGTAATCTCAATAGAACGACCTATGCACATGAATATACTCCGCATTGTGACTTTAATAGGTTAGAGGCTAAATAGAAGGGAGTAAAACTTATTGAATTTGTCTTAACAGAACGGTGTTATTTCATTCACAATCGCAGGAAGTATCACTTATAAATTATAAGGGTAATGAAAAATAGTTCTAACCACAAAAGTTAAAATACATTTATTCCTTTATTATTCTGGTAATCGCTTAATGCATTACACTAATCCTTTACGCAGTCTTTTCTCAAAATGTAGGAGGTCTTGAGTTTGTTCAATCACCCCATGGGAGTCCCACATATTCATCTCAACAACCACCAGATGAGATTCATAGAAGTTCAAAAAAAAAAAAATAATGAAGGAAAGGCAGAGGGGGGGAATTTATTCTACATTTTAATTCATTTTTCATTTTTCTAATCTTAATATGTAACGATTTTTTTGAGCGTTAATGGAGGGAGGAAAAAAAAAAAGAGTTTGTTGGTTTCCGTACCTATTTCTTTTATTTTAATTTGCTAAATCTGCAAACCAAACAAAGTATAAAGGTGACACCACCCCCTTACATGCCCGCATTGAAGTGAAACATACTCTTCACCAAGAAAAAAAAAAAGCATATCCAACGGGCAATGGTAAGCGTTAAAATCAATGTTTAAATATTGAAGAGAAGGTGTCGATTTCAAAATGAACAAAGAAAAAACTGCACATAGGGAATGAAAAAAAATAAAATGCTCCAGCAATAAAACAAGAAAATCACCTCACAAATTACATTCCAATAATCTTCACAACTATGTATGCATATATATATATATATATGTATGATAAGCAATCATACAAACAAAGCTCTCTCTATAAGGTACAGAATTTTCTATCATGCTATGCATTGCATCAATCATGTCCAAATCAAAGGTAGAGTTCCCCAGCATGCATGAATTTAAGACGTAAACTTCACGAGTCAAAAATGATTAAAACCCCCCAACAAATGCCGGTCTTCAAGCATTTAGACCTGTCAAAAATTACAATACATTTTTAGTTAGCTAATTAAAGAAGTCAAGGTTCTTTGGTCCTCTTGGTCTTGGTTTTTGGTACATTTGGTCCTCTTAGGCTTTGTTTGGTTCATTCGTTTACTGAGAAAAAAATAAAAACATAGGCTTGTTTGCAGGTTACAGAAGCAAAAGGAAAACTTATCCCTAGTGTTTTACTCCGTGTTTACGACAAATTGAGTAATTACACTTTTCGAAATATAACAGAATCCCAAGAAAAAGAGTAAAGAAAGATGATTTATACAATTCAAAACCTTTTCACCCTATTTTCTTCTCCTTAGTAACCAAACAAAGAAAAAATGTTTTTCCGGCCACCGTGTTTTCTTTTCCTTTTCCATGCTAAATCTATGAAACAAACAAAGACTAAATCCTTGAAACAAACAGAACCGAAGAAAAACCCTTTCCTTTGTTTGGTTACTACGGAAAAAAAGTGAGGAAACTAAGAAGAGAAGGGAAATAGAATTAAAAATTGAGAGGAAAAAAACGAAGGGAAAATAAAATATGATGAAAAACTTATTTAAAAAATCTTAAATTTTTAGGAGACGATTTCCTCCCTCTTTTCCTGATTTCCTACTATATGTAAGAACTTTTCTAAGCATGAAGGAAACCATTGAGTTTTCCCTTGTATTTTCCTCCATGCTTAAATAACAGGAGAAATTAAATTATTTTTTTAAATATAATAGAAATTTAAGAAACGAGGAAGAAAAAGTGACTCACAAAATATAAAATTTCAATTTCTTTTTCATCATATTTTCTTTTCAGTCCTATTTTTCTCACCATTTTCCTTATTAGCCAAACAAAGGAAAATGATTTCCTCTAGCCCTTCATCTTTTTTTTCTCAATAAATCCATAAACCAAACAAAGCCTTTAAGTTCATAAAATCTTCTTCTTCTTCTTCTACTGACCTTAACTGAACTCCCTCTTGGCAGAGGCAACGGAAGCATCTGTCTTGGACTCTCACTAACTCCCATTCGATTCAATTGCTGTTTTGAGGCAAATAGATTTCCTCGAGATGACTCGGGACTTCTTATCTCAGATGAACTTCCCACTTCCGAATCTTCCATTGCTTGCTTCAAGCTCTCAACCACCATACTCATCGATGGCCGATCTTTCGCGTTCTTGTTCAAACAACTATCTGCCAGCTTGGCGATTCTCCGAGCTGCGTTGATGGAATACTGGTTTCTCATTCGTGGGTCAATTATCATACTAAACCTCCTAGTATCAGATGGGTACTGTTTGACCCAATCTAGAAGCTTCTGCTCCTCAGTTGGACGGTTTCTTTCCACTGCACGCCTCCCGGTGAGGATCTCGTAGAGGACCACACCAAAACTCCATATGTCACTCTTGATTGTTAGATGCCCTGTTTCAACGTAATCCGGAGCAGCATACCCGTATGTTCCAACAACCTGGGGAAAAAAATAAAGTTGAAAATCAAACAAGATTCTTAGGACTTTTATACTTCGTTTGATTGGTGGACTTATACAAGAAAAAGGGAAGGGAAGAGAAAACGAGAAGGGAATGACATTTCACTAACACTTTCCTTCATGCTTAAACAATTAAACATACGAAATCAAGAAAAGCGGAAGAGAAGTGACTCGTAAAATTCAAGTTTCAATATATTTTTTATTATTTTCTTAAGTTTTTCCTTAGTAACAAAACAAATAGACACATTTTCCTTCGTGTTTTTTTTTCCCCTTTTCCCGTCACTAAATACATGAACCAAATGAAGAGAGAGAGTGGGGGAAAAAAACTAAAGAATTTACTTGGTTCCCTGAAAATTAGCGGGTTCAAAGGTCGTTTAAAAGAATCTAGCATTGTCATTCTAATCATGTGTTGTTTAAGGGTTGGAATGTAAGTAGGCCAGGATCCAGATATGAATATTTTGTATACAAATATGTTATAAAAGTCACAGAGCTGGCCATTTGCAGTCTACAAAATTATGAGCAAGCATAAATACATTACGTGCTTACCGCGGTGGATACATGAGTACGGTCACCAGTTGGGCCCTCCCTAGCGAGCCCAAAATCTGAAAGCTTCGGCTTAAAATCCTCGTCCAAGAGGACATTTGAAGATTTGAAATCTCGGAAGATGACCTGGCAATTATAACAAGAAAGATCAATATTACAGTTCATATATAACAGTACCTCAAAATGAAAAGATTGAGTCGAGAGATCAACAAAAGAATTCGGACACAAAATTAAAATTCACCAAAATGAATCAACTTGGACCTCCACTATTTCTACTCCCTGCTTTTCTATATATGCTCCGTTTGGTTTGTGTAGTTAGACAAGGAAAAGGAAAACAAGAAGGAAAAACTATTTCCCTACTGTTTTCTGTAGTGTTTTATACACATGCTTAAATAACATTGGAAATTAAGTACTTCTGAAAATAATAGGAACTCGAGAAAATATTGAATGAATTAACTCACAAAACTCAAAAACTTAATTCTATAATTACCCTATTTTCGTTTTATTCACATTTTCCTTGTTTTACCTATTAACCAAACAAAGATATTCATGAACCAGCAAAGACTTATTATCCAAGTTTAGAGAATTTGAACTCGTAATGAGATTGCCAAGACTACCTAGTTAAAACTAGAATCCCAAAACCTTATAATTAGAACTTTAGACTTAATCAAACTCTGGATAAATACAAATACGCATGTGTGTGTGTAACAAATTTCAGTCAACTGGGAATGAGTAAATCGAACCTGGACTTCCAATCCCTCATGAAGATAAGCTAATCCTTGAGCAGCACCGAGGATAATCTCTAATCTTGTTTTCCAAGGAAGGGTCGGTAAAGCTCTGTTAAAAAGATGATCCTCTAAGGTTTTATTAGGCATGAACTCATATACCAATAGCCTTTGAATCCCTCTTTCACTATCCACGGAACAGTACCCTAAAAGTTTTACAAGGTTCGGGTGATCAACAACACCAAGAAATAGAACTTCCGCGAGCCATTGTTTATGACCCTACATGATAGAAGAAGATAACCATGAGAATCCATTTGAAATTTTGGAAAAGAAATTGAAAATTAATGTAATTAGAAAGCAAAAATATGAAAAATAATCAACAAAAAGTGAAAGAAGTAAAATAAAAGTTCACTAGGATATTT
Source organism: Hydrangea macrophylla (assembly GCA_033977485.1). NCBI lineage: Eukaryota > Viridiplantae > Streptophyta > Magnoliopsida > Cornales > Hydrangeaceae > Hydrangea > Hydrangea macrophylla. The sequence goes on from CM066995.1 coordinate 89,215,508, forward strand.
GATTACGCTTAACATTTAGTAAAACAAAGATCCCATTTATTAACAATAAGCAGTCGTTATGCCATAAAAGATTGTTTAAATCCTTGAATTTTGGGTCATTACGTAAGGGCTTGTTTCGCGTTCTTGAATGAAATAACTGCATTCGCAGTTTAATTAAGAAAACCATCATCTTGAATGAATCCACTTAAGACAAATTGTGATTAGTCTCCAAAATGATGTTTAAAGTCATGAACTTTGACATTTCAAGGTTACATAGAAACGACCCTATAAGGAAGAAAAAAAAATATATTTGTTGAAGTCCCCAATTCTTCCAAATATCTTCACCCATGATGGTAGATTTTACTCCAAAAAATACTATACGGAGTACGAATGAGCCTTTTTAAGTTCAAGAAGCAACCAAACAGGCTATAACTAGTTTGCTCACATACAGAGAATGTTGAGATTGTTTGTCCCACATCGGGGACTTATAACCAAGCTACTCAATATATAAGTTCAAGGGGCTACTCGTGTTGAGATTGTCTGTCCCACATCGGGGACTTATAACCTAGCTACTCAATATATAAGTTCAAGGGGCCACTCCACCCATAGCCAATTGGTTTTTGGGTTGGATGCTCCAATTTAACATGGTATCAGAGCAGGTTATTGTTGGGCCCAATTTGTCCACGTGTGCTCCACGTCACCCTATCTCAGTAATCCACGTGTTAGGCTCTCAGTCATGCCACACGTGCGGGGGCGTGTTGAGATTGTTTGTCCCACATCGGGGACTTATAACCTAGCTACTCAATATATAAGTTCAAGGGGCTACTCCACCCATTGCCAATTGGTTTTGGGTTGGATGCTCCAATTCAACAGAGAAAGACCACCTACTACAGTAATGAAGCATTTTTAATTGACAATTCATGAATGGCATGCTTCAAGGGGTAGTAGTACATGACATTTTATTACCAACAACAGGAAAAGTAAAGAAAGGCTGCAAAAGAAAATAAGAATGCCCGTGTCAAGACGGAGAATGCAAATTACATAATCCTCCACACATATAATGAAACAGACTAGTTTTGAATGATATGGAAAAAAATAAATAAATAAATTAGCTTGCCTCGAATACTATATAAACTCTTTTGTATGCATCTGATTTCCAAAATGAATAATCCCATTACAAATGGGTTAGCAAAACATGATTTATATCATCCCTTTTTTGCCCAACTGTCGGTTTTCTATTATAGCATTTCATCATGAAGTCTAGTTCATATTCAATCAATCTCTATTAAGTCCCTAAAATTGCATGCTAAAACATTCTCTCCTATGTGTTGCCAAAGTTTGTAGTCACAACTATCTCAAATTCAGTAAAGTTTAGTAATATTGGAATGTACATATTAAGATCACAAACATATGGCAATCAATGGTTACAGTCCTCCACTTGAGTAAACAAAGAAGGCCACATTCTCTTTTTTACCCTTTACATATCCAAATGCCACATTTCAAACTCAGTCCATGTTAGTATCAACTAAAACTCCCATCTACATGAACTTACCCAATTATTTATAACTGAAAAGAAAATGAAAAAATGCAGCAAAGTAATACCTTTATGGCCTGTTTGGGAGTCCATGAAATTAAATGGGTCATTTCATAATATTGAAAAACATTTTAATATAGTAATCATCATAGTAAATTAGTCCCATCATGTTTCCATGTGCTCATTTCCTAATCTTTTTTTAAAATTATATAATTAATTATTTAAATATAAACTATTCCCATACTGTTATTTTATTTTTTTAAAAAAAATAGTCCAATGCTTTAACAATTGTGAATGATCTCAATCAAATTTATGGGATGACCAAACAGCCCATTACACAATAACACACTAAACAATGCTCAAGATAATAAAATTGAACCAAAAAAAAAAATTAAAAGGGAATTAGTAATACCTGCAAGCCATGCCTGTTGAGTTTTTTAATGGCAACCACAATAGGATCACCAAGTCCATTTTCAGGCCTAATAGTACCTTTATATACACTCCCAAAACCACCCTCTCCAAGCTTTAACAATCTATTAAAACCATTAGTTGCATTTCTAAGCTCTGAGAAAGAGAAAACTCTCAAATTCTGCTCCTTTTCTCTGTACATTTCTGGGATGCTCCTAGGGGATGCTTGTGAACCTGCTGATTTTGCTACCCTGTTGGAAGTTGAATTGTCTGATTTACTTTGGTTCTTGAGATCAGGGGCTGATCTTGCTTTATGGGACTTGGATTTATCCTTGAAAATGCTGAAACACTTCATTTTTTTTAGGATATCAATCTCTTCTGAACTGGGAATTTTTGGGTTCTAATGATTTTGGGTCTTGCTCAACATACATCCACTAGAGAGAGAGACAGAGAGAAGATGAAAAGCAATTGGATTTAGAAGAAGAAAAAAAAAAGAGATATTGGTAGACAAAGGAGAGCCAAACAGGGCAGAACAAGACAACCCAAATGAAAAGGTAATAGAAAAGAAAAGATTTTGGTTGTATATAAGAAGATAAAATTGAAGACAACTTGAATTTGTGAGGAAAGTGTTTAAGGAAACGAAAACCTGTGAGAAAAGACGAAATTGAATTGTACTAACTCTTAATTAGATGTAAAAAAGCAAAACCCTGATGAGAAAAAGAGAAGCAAAATGGGGGAAAATTTTTTTTGGGGAATTTAAAAGGAAGGGAGAGAAATAAGAGAGATGAGAGAATAAAAAGCATGAATTCAATGATAACTCTAAAAAGGATGTTTCTAGCAAAAAAAAACTCTAAAAATGATGTAAAAGAGTAAAACCCATATGTGAAAAGATTAGTAAAAAAGCAAAAATGGGGATATTTCGACGGAAGAGAGAGAGAGAGAGGGGACAGTGTCGTGTATGAAACGAAAAACAAGGACAAAGATGACTACACTGCACTTTCCCACCTACATATGAAGGGGAAAAGGTTGAAGAAGACCAAACGAAAGAAAAGACCCCTCTGCTTTTCCTTTCCTACTTTTCACATGCACTAATAACTGCGTTGAATTCACTGAAAGCATTTTTGTGGGTTTTGATGATAAAGAGGACCCACTTAAGTATAATTTTATCCATTTTAAGGTGAAACTATTTTTGCTCAGTCAGTTTTGATTATTAATCCTCAGTTAAGTTTTTGTTGAGTAACATGTGTTTCATTCTAATAATTATATTATAGGACATATATCATTTAATGAAGGCTTGAATACAAAATGGTGAATTAAAAAAGGATGAACAAAAATGCTCTCTTTCATGAGAAAATATTGGTTTCAATGATGACACCACGTCATCGTGCATATGTGGTGTCACCAACCAATCAAATTACTCTAACTTGCCCATTAGACATCCACAAAAGTTATTCAGTGTAACCGTCGCACCACATCAGCAAGCATGCAGATGTGGTGTGACCTTTTATTCTTTACCAAATTTATGTCCCCTATTTTTAGGGGGAACATAATAATTTGGCCTCTCACAACTACATGTCATGACCACAAGAAATAGAGGGCAGGTGTATGGTATAGATTAAAATATCACACCATTACTTACATGGTATAACCGTCACAGTGAATGATTTTTTTCTAAAAATCTTATTGGTGGGTGATAACACGTATGCACGATGTCGTGGTGTTACCGTTGTAACTAATATTTTCTCCTCTTTTAGGAGCCTATTTGATAGTGTAAGATTTGATCTGAATCAAATTATATTTTTCTCATTTCCAAAGAGGCCCCCTTCAATGCATATGTTAGTATAGCTTAAGTGGTAAAGCTTAGCATATATAAGTTCCCTCCAATGCACAGGTTTAGAGTTCGAACATCATCCCATCTCCAGTATCAAAAATAAAATAATAATAAGAGGTACCAACGAAAAAGAAAAAAGAAAAATGTTTAAACTATTCTTTTTTACCAAGACTTGTTTGGTCTGTAAATTTGGAGACTGTTTGAATAACACAAAACAGATTTAATGGTCAAGTAAAATTGAGATATGATCTTAATCTAATTAACATGCCCTTACGAAAAGAAAGAAAAACAAGAAAAAAGTTTTGTTTTTTCCTTTTTTGCTTTTCTTCATACCAAATAATATTAGAACTAATTTTTTTTTAAATTGATTAGGAACCCAAGAAAAACAAAAAGAAAGTGGTTCAGTGGTTCACAAATTCAAAAACAAGTTTCACATCTCAACTTTTTTCAAAACTATTTTCCTACTCATTGTTTTGCCTATTAACCAATTTATTTATTTTATTTTTTTTAAATAAAATCTCGATTTCTTTTTTCTAACTAAATAAATGAACCAAGCAAAGCCTAATAGATTTGTTCTACATTCGCCCACAAAATTCATTTTAAGTTTTAACATCTATTATCTTGCATTGAGGATGAGTATATGATGCATTATTATCATCCAAACAGATGTAGAAAGAAATTTCGGGAGTACATTTAGAAGCTCTCTTTGGAAAGGATAACTAAGGATTAGACATAGAGCGGCTGCCTAGTGCCCCTAAATTTTGTTTAGTTTTTGATCTCTAGAAGGGCTCCAAACAAAAATACTAAATAGGACCCAAACTAAAATTTATATATATATAATATATAGATCCAATTGTAATGGATTCCATACAAATATCAAAAAACATAAATGTATATATGTAATGTATTTGCCAGGTTGTAAATCCAACCCTCCTTAAATAGTTTACCCAATACTTCTCTTCTCACTTTGTTCAAATTATTTTATGTTGGTCCAAATATTAAAAATTATAATTAACGACAACCTCTTATTATTAAAATAAAATAAAATAGTGATAATACGAACACATGTGAAATTACAAAATGGGCTGGTCGGAGTAAAAGAAGTTCAATATTCTCTACATGCAATAAGGATTACTATTACTAAACCTCCCAATTCTCAAAATTATCAACAAAAAAAAAAAAAACAAAACAAAACCTCACAAATCAAAACTATAATATGTCTTCTATAAAAATTTTACTTGTAAAATATGTATAAATAGATCTATAAGTGTTTGCTTCGGGACACTATCCGAATCCCAGTTGTTTACAGGCTTCGTCTTTAAATGTCTGCATTCCAATTTGTCAAGTACGGCACTGATTAGACATTTCCATGTCCTTTCTAGGCCTTGTTTGGAAACACCCTGCGACTTACCCCGTAACATATACATCAGAATTGCGCCAAAGAGTTAGTGAATAGCCTTTGGCAAACAAGGCCTACGAAAAAGACCAAAAAAAATCTCGCAGTCCTTTTAAAAGGTTGGCGACTTTCAATGAAAGCTAGTCCCTTAATTTGGTTCGAGACTATTCCATCCATGTGAATGATGTGATGCTACGTTGAAATTTGAGGCATGTAATTATCTACAGGGTTGGTCTAAGTATTTGGATACTTAGGACGAATTATTAAAATGAAAACTCTTATATTAGAGTTTGGGGTTATCCTGAGGTAATTTTTTTTGAGATTTATTTATACATAATTGGCAAATTTTTTAGGATTTATTTACACATAATTGACGAATTTTTGGGGGTCTACTTATAATAAAAGTCTATTTGTGAAACTTAAATATTGCATGATGTCTTCCAAAATACTAGAGGAGCCTATTTTTAAAACTTAAAAAATTCTTACACTAAAAGTGTAATTTTCAAAATTATAGGAGTCTTTTGCTTTTGAGTTTTATATGCATCTATATCAATATATATGTATATGTAGTTGATGGTACTAAATTGAGCCTTGGGAGGGCCTAAATGTAAAATACTAAAAATTCTCATGACAAAAATATAATTATAAAAATTTCATAGAGGCTCTCAAAATTTTGTGAACTTTGGTGACCCGGGACGGTTGCCCTTTTTGTCCCCCCTTTTGGGCCGGCCATAATTATCTATAATATCACTAATACAATAGCAGTTTTTCTGACGTGAAATGGAATTTTCCTGAAAATATGGGGACAAATGGACTGATTAAAGAATTTAATTGACTTGAAATACCAAGTTATCTCTATAACCATTGCAACTAATATTTTTCCCAATTCGTGGGAATATTACTATGGTTTTTGAATTTGGGATATTTCAAATGCTATTAAAGTGGTGTTGTTACTTTTGTGATATCAGGAATATGTGGTACAACTGTCAAAGCATATGGGAATTAAATTTGATATTCAAATTTGAGATAATGTTGTGCTCTCCAAATTTGTATTTGATATTTGATTCACAACACACACATTTAACTCAGTGGGACCAGTTAAACTTTGATTATAAGTTATTTTGAATGGTCAAAGTGTCACGTGTGTTGAGAATTAAATATAAGATCAACATTAATTTAGAATCATAAGACCAACGGAATGTCTAGTGGTAAGGGATTTCGACCACCTATAAGTGGTTACAAGTTTGTGTCTATCTTGAGGTGGGTGAGTTTACAAGTTGGAAGAGCACTACATTTTCCTTTGTGTAGCACATAAAAAACAAAAACATTTAGAATCATTAAATTATTCCTAATTTGTGCTTTTATGAGCATCTTCAACAATGTGTTATTTATCATATTATTATCGTAATTTGGCTTGGACAACAAAAATGATGTCCAAGTAGTAACATTCGTTCAGCAACAAAAAAAAAAAAAAAAAGGGTTGTAAAATTCAATTTTGTGATTTTTTTTTATAGCAAGAGAAACATTTCATTTCATAAACATTCAATTTTGTGATTCGGAATAGGTGTAGTGTTTTTTTTTTCTTTTTTCTTTTTTATTTTGAATGTTAATTAGTGTAATAGTATCCATTTTAACAAATGCACAAAGTGTAAGGATTGGGACACACCCAAAGACACAACTTTTGGGGCACAATCCAAGAGATGTGTCTATCTCTCTCCTGTATCGCAGACTTGGGGTTCTTTCTTAAGTGGTATACATCACAGGAGAGATATAGACACATCTCTTGGGTTGTGTCCAGGGACAGACCCAGGATTTTGGGTCAGAGGGGCCTATATTATACGGGGGTTCGGGGGCAGCGCCCTCGAGGCAAATTTTTTTGGGTCTACCTATGTGTAATTATCGGTAAAACGATAGAATTGTATGTAAAATTGGTTTAACACCCCTAATTTGGGGTAAATCATGTAATTTTAGGGGGCCTATGTGTAAAACTTGTAAAATATTATATCCTGTGTCTCAAACTTGTAAAATAGTACATGTAAATCTAGAATTTTTAGAAGTCCAGGGGGGGCTTTGTGAAATTTAAGAGGGCCCATTTCCAAAATCTACAAATTATTACATATAGTTTTGTAATTTTCAAAAACTCAGGGGGGGCCTGTGCCACCCCTGAAGATAACATGGGTCCGCCCATGGTTGTGTCCCAAAAGTTATCTTTGGGTGTGTCCCAAGTATTACCCATGCACAAATGTCAAATGCATATGGATAATACTATTATGAAAAGCTTCTCATATGCACATTAAATTGTTAGTTTTCATTGAGATTAGTAATAGACAATTATTTATTAATATTTTTACGTACTATCTTAAGACCAAATCTCCATCCCATGGTTATAAAATGTTTGTGCATAGGAAACGCTTCTCATAATACCACTGCCCATGTTGAAATATAATGACCTTTGATTGTTCTTTTTCTTTCTTTCTTTCTTTTCATTTTTTTTTTTTTTTTTTTTTTTTTTGTTTACTTGGAAATAGGAGCGGTTTTAGAAAATGAATCAAGGGAGGCTGGTTTTTTTTTTTTTTTTTTTGGACCTATTTATACATATATATATTTTTGTATATTTTGGACATAATATGACAAACTTATAATGCCGGGGGGACGTGGCTTTTCGACCAATTTATACATATTTTGTGTAAAGTTTGAACCAAATATGATAAATTTATAATGTTATGGGGAACTTAATTGTAAAATATAAAAAAATAAAAATAACAATTTTAGTGCAAATCTACAATTTAAAAAAATTGTGGGGTGAGCTTGAGGTTCAATGTAGATCCCCCCTGCTTGGAAAAGGTTGTATTGGAGTTCTAAACTTAAAATTTGATAAATATTAAAGAAAAATCATTTCAACTGAAAAAGAAAAAGAAAAAAGAAAAAATCACCATTTTAACTTGATGAGATAATGAGAAGACCATGACGTTGGGTAGGAAATCCACATTCTAAATGCCTCAAACACTCTGTTTAATGCTCTTTTTTTCCTTTATGATCTAAAGATTAGTGTTTTAAATCCCGGATCGGTTAGTTCAATAGGTTGAAATGTTGTTAAGAAAACTGTCAGCTGGTTTGGACCGGCAAAGCGGAAAATATTTTAAAGCATTCTATCTTAATATTTTTTTTTCCTTTATGATCTAAAGATTAATGTTTTACATATTTTTATTGTAAATTATTATTAATAGATAATTTTGGCATTACGGTTTAATTTCAGTTGACCCAACATTTCAACCAGTAATTCGGTCATATTTTTTCGATTCGATGAACGGTTTAATTTTTAAAACATTGCTAAAGATCATTAATAAGTGATGAGTTGTTACTACAAGTGATAGGTAAAATACAAATATAAGGGCTCAAATAGTAACATTGTGGTTTTTGGTTTTCAGTTTTTGTTTTTATTTTTTGTATTGATACCTGCCTTCGATTCAATACAAAAGATAAAAACGAAAAACTGAAAATAAAAAATCACAACATTATCATGCAAGCCCTAACTTATTTGGCATTATTGTGGGAATGGGCTCCTCTTAGCCATGTTGCCAATTTCGTACCATACATTTACAAGACAAATCAAAATTTTCTTTTGCACCAACCAATTAATGAATTTGCACACCCCCAACACTCTACTTATGAGTAATACTACAGACACAATACATTGTACAATACAAAGCACAACAGGGCTTTGAATGCCTTGTACCCTATGATATTTGAATTTTTCACAATTTTCTATGCACCACTTACACAGCATAGGGTACGGGTATTTAAAGTCATGTTGTGCTTTGTGTTGTGCAATGTGTTGTGTCTGTAACATTACTCCTCCACTTATAAGTGCACATTTATAAAAAGTAAACTAAGAATTTGTTAATTGTTTATCTCAAGTTCTGTTATATACACTCAACTTACGACCTTTTTTATGAGTTGGAATCAATCCATGCCAAGTAAAAGGACCCGACGACGATGCAAGTAGGGATGGCAATGGGGTGGGTTTTTCGGGTTTCCCACCCCGCCTCACTCCTAATAGGTAGGGTATGGGGGGCTTAATAGGGTTAGGCTAGGGCCGGGTATGGGGAAGGTTTTTATAACCTGATTCGGGTTCAGGTTAGGGTAGGGTCAAAAAACCCGAACCCGCCCCGATTATACTCAGAAATTACACTTATGCCCTTATTTATCATATATTACCTAAAACCCTTGGAGTATAAATACTCTTAATAGAGATTTAGCCTCATTTAGGGCACACCACAAATTAGTCACTCATTGGAGTCACTGCTCACGCACAAACAGAGCCTCTGCCACTGGCGACCACAGCTCGGCTCCTCATCTTCCTCCACCGCAAAGCCTCTGCCACCGGACCACCGCCGGCGTGAGTCGTTCCCCCCCTCCCTCCCTCCCTCCCTCCCTCCCTCTCTATCTCTCTCTCTCTCTCTCTCTCTCTCTCTCTCTCCCCACATGACCACAGAATCGCCTCCACCACCGTCCTCTTCCACCGTTGAAGCTAGCGTCCCAAATTTGGTAAATTTTAGACTATCAAAATTCAAACCCTAACTTTCCCAAATCTGTTCGTGTCGTGTGTGTGTTAGAAGGAATCATATTCCATATATGACGTCGTCCTAAGCTTGATCGATGCTACACATATATAGTTTTTGTATTATTGTGATGCATGCACCATTTACTAATTAAGTGTGTGTCTTTACCTTTAGTTAAAATCCTTTAGATCGAAATCCTCTCTTGATAAAAAGACCAGTTAATTGCTATTAGGTTGAAAAAAAACCCTTTTAACTTGTAATAAGCACCTCAATTTGGTGATGAATAAATGTAATATATAAGTTAATTTAATAATGATTGTTTTGATTGCAGTGTACGTGTGCCATTCTCATATGCACCAGCAATATAAGAAGTTTTTATTTCTATGGGTAATTAATCAAATTCAATTCACAAATGCATTAAAATAAACTGCATTTTCAATTTGTTTACAAAAAAATAAAATCAAACTCTTAATCGGGGCGGGGCGGGGCGGGGCGGGGTCGGGGTCGGGGACTCCAAGTGCGGGTTGGGGTCGGGGTCGGGGTCGGGAAGAGACATCATGCAGGGCGGGGCGGGGGCGGGGGCGGGGGCGGGGGCGGGGGCGAGGGCGGGGGGAAGGTTCACTAAAGCGGGGCGGGGGCGGGGTATGGTGGCCCCATCCCATACCCGCCCCGTTGCCATCCCTAGGTGCAAGGTATGACCTGGTACTAGCAATGTCATGACTCAAGTCTCGCTCAGTAAGATATTGTCTGCTTTGGTTTCAAGTCCTCACAGTTTTATTCTTGGGCCATTGTCCAAAATGCCTCTTACTAGGGAGACTTGGAACCACACATATATAGCACATTACTTTTCTACACTCAGGCGATGTGGCATGAACTTCGCATAGTATGTAGCCTGCCTGCACTTATTGCTGTCATGCCCCGATGCTGCATAAATAGGGAAAACATTTAATTTCTGTATGGACCCGTAGGTCATGACAGTTTGAAGGATCGATTCCGTCCCAAACGTCAAATATTATAATAATATAAATCAAAGTAAAAGCAATCAAGGCTTATAAAGTTTTTTAAACATAATAATTATTACATCACGTAGGAATCTTAAGGTACAAACCGCATTGGAAAAATATTAATATCTATTACATCAATCCTTATTACAAGTTCAATTTATAATAAAAGGCAGAATTAAATCGTTTATCTCCACGAGTAGTTGTTCTCAATTCGCATAATCGTATGGTCCATCTTGATCATAACCTGAAAAAACTAGACATAAATGTCCAGGGCGCATCAACGCCGTCAGCTTCAAGAAGCTGGTGAGTATTAAAAACATATACTTGTAAAGTATAACACACTTTCTTACCATTTCTATTTCACATGTTTATTATTCAACATGTTATAAATACATGAATGAATTCGTATTTAAACAGAAACAAAAGGACAACACAATAATATTCAATTAATATAACATGTGACCGTACATGAAACAATGTAGCCCACTCATCTCACTGACTCTTTTACCTCAACTACAAAACCCAACACAAACAGTTCCCCTGAACCACCGGCCCACAGTCGTTAGGTTTAGAATGTCTGTCAATATGTCTACCGTATTCGAGTTGGCCTGTACGTATCTAGACATTCAAGGTTATAATAACCTAATCGGTTTACCGTATCCGAGTTGACCTGGGCTCAATCCCTCTTAAGTAACCTGATGTATCCGAGTCGACCTGGGATAATTAAGGATATTGCTGATTGGCCTGCCGTACCCGAGTCAATCTGGACTCAATCTTTCCCAATTAACTTGTTGTATCCAAGCCGGCCTGGGATAATTAGGGTCACAACTCACATAACACATTCTCTCAACTCTTTTCAACTCACCAACACATATCATGCATGTCAACTCGACTCTAACATGTATGTTAGATGACTTACGTAGGCAATACATAATTACTGGAATGTAACACCAACGAGCGTATGAGGAATCATGTTTTTTTTTTACTTTATCTTTTAAAAAAAAGATTCTGAAATAACCTATTTCCAAAATAACGCCTTAAAAAACATTTAAAGCATCTTTCAAACAGTTCCTTATGCAAAAACAGACAGAAACTGGAAAAATGCCCAGTTGCTCGCGCGAAATGGCCATTTTTCGAATTTCCATTAAAAATTTCCAGATAATGAAAAAAACATAGGTCGCGCGAGCGGGTCCCTCGCGTGATTGCACGTACGAGAAAGTGCAGAGTTGTCTTCTTCCCTATATTTCTCCTCTGTTTCAGTTTCTGGATTGATTTTGACCCATTTTTAATCCCTAATGCAAACATGGCATATAATACATTATTATCTTCATTTGTCCGCAAAGATTATGAATATACAATCGGATTAACACGAATCGAAGCGTAACTCTTGGAATCTTCGACAAACCGAGAGGCGACAAAATTTCATTTCTAATATACTTTTAATACGAATGAATTAAACTTTAAAACTTTAACCATGGCTTCTAAAGACTGTAATCTATCATTTTTATCTATCAAGACGAGTTTTGGTTAAGTTTCAAAAATCAAGTTTTTCAAACTATGAAATTTCAAGAACAAATTCATCAATGGTGTTTCTCAATTTAAACTATTCAAACTGTAAGCAAGACAGGTAATATGTTCTAAGTGAGTTAATAAAACTCACTGTGATTGTGTTTGAAGAAATTGTTGATAAAGAAAATAAGAATTCCAAGCTTCAAACTTTGGCTTTGGAAAACTCAAACTCTTTCTCTCTTTCAAAATTTCTGTTAATTCTTCTTTGGATCTGTCACGCCCCGACGTAGCATAAATAAAGAAAGCATTTAATTTCCTTTATGGACCCGTAGGTCGCGACAGTTTGAAGGATCGATTCCGTCCCAAACGTCGAACAAACAAAACATAATAATCAGAGCAGAGCAATCAAGGCTTATAAAATTTTTCTAACTTATTACATCTTATGATACGGGGTCAACTAAGGCACACACCGCCTTAAAATAAAACAATAACTTAGTGTCTGTTAGAGTCATCCTTATAAAACAACAGTTTAAAACTTAAAACATATAACTTAAAGCATATAATCAATAAACAGTTCTCTCATTCCAAAGGCAGCCATACTCAGTTAGCGTAGTCATAAGATTCCTCCTGATTTACAAACTTATGACATTTCTGATTGTAGTGGTTGTAAACTGGCAAAATTTTCCGCTTTACCATTTAATAGAAGTATTTCTTATTCTCTTGCACCATTTGATTTAGTTCATTCTGATGTGTGGGGACCCTCTCCTGTTACTACAAGAGGGGGGTCTCGATATTATGTATCATTTATTGATGATTGCACTCGTTACTATTGGGTTTATCTTATGAAACTTCGTTCAGACTTCTTTGATATTTACAATACCTTTCGTGCTTTTGTTAAAACTCAACATTCTGCTGTCATCAAATGTTTTAGATGCGATTTAGGTGGAGAGTATACCTATCATAAATTTCATGAGTTGCTTGCTTTAGATGGAACTATTCACCAGTCCTCTTGTACAGACACTCCTGAGCAAAATGGTGTTGCTGAAAGGAAACATCAGCATATTATTGAAACTGCTCGCTCTCTTTTATTATCTGCATATGTCCCTAGTGATTTTTGGGGAGAGGTTGTCCTTACTGCTGTCAATCTAATTAATAAAATTCCGTCCTCTCACTGCTCAGGTCTGTCACCGTTTGAAAAATTGTATGGGCATGCTCCTGATTATTCTTCCTTAAAGGTGTTTGGTTGTACTTGTTTTGTCCTTCGACCTCATGTAGAGCGTACCAAATTGTCACCTAAGTTTGCTATTTGTGTTTTTCTAGGTTATGGTGAGGGTCAGAAGGGATATCGTTGCTTTGACCCACTTACTAAAAAACTATATGTCTCTCGTTATGTTGTGTTTCTCGAGCACATACCCTTCTTTTCTATTCCTGATAATCATCATGAGTTGACTAAATCTGATCTCATCCATCTTGACCCATTCTCTGATGATACCGATAGTGTGCCCTCTCAAGCCCCATGCACCACTGATATTGTCTCACCTCATGGTTCTACTTCTGCTGATACTGGTACCTTGCCGCTTGATGCTACCTCCCTTCCAGAGGCCACCCAAGCACCTACTGAGACTGTGGAACCTCCTCACTATCTAGCTCGCACTCGTAAGTCTACTCAATCACCTGATTTTGTTTATTCTTGTTATTCGGATTCTTTTGCTTCATTTTTAGCTTCAGTTCATGATCTCTCTGAGCCTCTGTCCTATAAAGAGGCAGCTCTTGATCCTCTTTGGCAACAGGCTATGGCAGAGGAACTCTCAGTATTGTATAAGACAAACACTTGGAGTTTGGTTCCCTTACCTTCTGGTAAGAGCGCTATTGGTTCTCGTTGGGTTTATAAAATCAAAACCAAGTCAGATGGGTCTGTTGAGCGGTACAAAGCAAGATTGGTTGCTAAGGGTTTTTCCCAGCAGTATGGTATGGATTACGAGGAGACTTTTGCTCATGTTGCTAAAATGACTACTGTTCGTACTCTTATTGCAGTTGCTTCTATTCGTCAGTGGCATATAACTCAGATGGATGTTAAAAATGCTTTATTGAATGGAGACCTCCAAGAGGAGGTTTATATGGTTCCTCCTCCGGGTGTTCCTCATGGTCCTGGTGAAGTTTGCAGGCATAAAAAAGCCTTATATGGTCTTAAACAAGCTCCTCGAGCTTAGTTTGAGAAGTTTTCCACAGTGATTACCTCATTTGGGTTTTCCTCGAGTGAGTATGATTTACCTCTCTTTATTAGGTGTACCACTGTTGGTCGTATTATGCTTTCTTTGTATGTTGATGATATGATTATTACTGGTGATGATGTTGATGGGATTGCAGTGTTGAAGTCTGAATTAGCTCGTTGTTTTGAAATGAAGGACTTAGGTCCACTACGTTATTTTTTGGGGATTGAAGTAGCCTATTCTCCAAAAGGTTATCTTCTTTCTCAGTCTAAGTATACAGGTGACATTCTTGAGCATGCTCGCCTCATTGATAATAAGATTGTTGATACCCCTTTGGATCTTAATGTTCGTCTTTCCCCTTCTGATGACGTTCCTTTGCCTGATCCTACCTTATATCGCACTATTGTTGGTAGCTTGGTTTATCTTACTATTACTCGTCCGGATATTGCTCATGCTGTTCATGTTGTTAGTCAGTTTGTTACTTCCCCTACTACAGTTCATTGGGCTGCTGTTCATCGTATTTTGAGGTACTTGAGGGGCACTAGGTTTCAAAGTCTTTTACTTTCTTCATCATCTTCCTTGGAGTTGCATGCGTACTCTGATGTTGATTGGGCCGGAGATTCTACAGATCGCAAGTCTGTTACTGGGTTTTGTATATTTTTGGGTGATTCTCTCATTTCTTGGAAGAGCAAGAAGCAAGATGTTGTTGTTGTGTCTTCCACAGAAGCTGAGTATCGTGCTATGGCTTCGACTACCCGTGAGCTTATTTGGTTACGCCGACTACTTACAGATATGGGTGTCTCCCTTCCTCGCCCTTCACCTATGTATTGTGATAATAAGAGTGCTATTCAGATTGATCACAATTCCATTTTCCATGAGAGGACCAAGCATATAGAGATTGATTGTCACATTACTCATCATCACCTTAAGCATGGAGCTATGACTTTGCCTTTTGTTTCTTCTTCTGCACAGATTGCTGATTTGTTTACAAAGTCACATCCGATTCAGCGATTTCATTTTTTAGTTGGAAAACTCTCTATGCTTTTAGCTGCAGCATCGTGAGTTTGAGGAGGGGTGTTAGAATTAGTTTTATTAGCTTTAGGGTAGTTTAGTCTTTTCTTTTATATTAGGGTAATACTGTATACCTAGATATTCTATTCTTATTGCCTCTTCTTTTCCATTGTATTCATTCATTCAGTTTTAGTGTTATGAAAAACTCTAGCTCTCTTTTCTCTTTTCCTTTGTTGTTTTCTTGATTATTTAATATATTCACAATTATGACCTTAGTGTATTCGAAAGGGTTAAATGAATGGTTAGTTTGATAAAACCTTACATGAAATATTCATGATAATTAAGAAATATATGTGAAATTCGTTTTTTTGTAATTCACACGTACAGTTGCAGAAACTTCAAAAAAATATTAGAAAAACTTGGCTTTGAATTTGAACATTTCTGTCCCCATGTTTTAGGTAAAACGTGATTCTGCACACTTTTCGTATTTTAAGTTTTTCCTGATTCTGCCCCGTTTGGGCAGAAATTTAAGATTATAGTAGCAGTTTCTAGTATGGTTAAACGTGCAAAATTTGGGGGAATATGATTTTATTGTGGATTTTCTATTCGTTAATATGACTTAACGAAAAATTACTTGGAGATATGTGAATTCTCATATAATTTTGAGCTACGAAAAAAATGGGTGATAGTCATTAACGTTGAGTCCGATGAAATTTTATAATTCCAAGAATGCAAACTGGTTTCAAGTTCCTTAGTGTTCACCGCTCCTAGTTGTGATATATATATATTTTTTGGTAGCTCGACTTGATGAGTGTATCTTTTTCTAGTGGCTTCGTGATCAAGCTGGCATAAGCCTTATGCCCGGCTTATTTGTTAGACATCTAGGCATATTGACCACCCTTCCGTTGTGTACACCTGGTTTGATTGATATCCCAACCAAACTGGCATCGGAGTGGATGTTGGTAGTATGTCCGGGCACACATCGGATATATGTGTGGGTGTACCATGGAGGGTAGCCAAGTGGTAAACGTAGGAAATTGAATAATGAATCATTTATAAAAGTAAGAGGATTATTGTCAATAAATTTCCGATGAGTAAAAGGATCTAAATGTTGATTTCCTCGACTGCTGTTCTTTTCTTATACATTTATTTTGGACGTGTAGTGAGTAAATTGTGATGATAATTCTTCCGATATCTTAGTACAAGTAGTTTCGCATAATCTTGTGGTATTTTACTGTTATTAATCTTTGTGGTTGTAGGATGGTGAGTCCACTAACATTTTTGCAGGTATTGACTCACCATGTAACGGAAGGTAAGTATTATTTTATTTAAATTCGGGCGAGAACTGCATGGTCGCAACATAAAGGAAAACTACCGCTCGTCCCGATATGTGAAGTGGAACTACTCGATCTCTTGCCCGAGTTAATGTTTTGTGTGGTAGTTAAAGGGTCAACGAGTGATCCCAAAATTCTCTGTGTGTGATTTAACTCATACCAGTCGTGTAACTGACCCGTTGAGTTTTCTCGCGGGTGCGTTCTTGTTGGAGCGTAGCCGATCAAAATTTGCAAGGCTAGTAGGGAGTTCGTGGCACCTGGTAACAGAAGGCATGTAGAGTCTTTGAGCTGTTTCTCCTTATTCATTTTTGTTTCACTTTAGAGAGTTCAGTAATAAATTTTTGGCATTGTGGGCCATTGACAATTTAGATATTATTTAAGTGAAGTTTTCTTTCTAGATATTGTTTGAGTGGAGGTTTTGGAGCGATATTTATTATGTTTTGGTGTTGAATTTAAATCTTGATTTAACTTTTATGGTTGGATGTTGACCGTTACTTTTGCACGAGTGAGTTATGATTTATCCCGTACAGTCTGTGTGATGTTTTTATATTACAATCACCTCTGATGATTTGACAGCTGGATATTGGTTGAGGGTTCTCCCTTGATTAATAATTGGTTGTCTAAAAATTGGGGTGTGACATCCCACCTTCAACTATCGTTATATTTTTAAGAAACAATTAACAATTATCAAGCGAACCTCTCTCTCTTTAGTGGAGAGATTGATGGTTCAAATCCCTTTAAGGGGATTCATTTGCTTGTCCCTGTTATTTGTCAGTCAGAGTGAATGGCTCTTTGTCGACTTTGGGTGGATGTCAAAAAAAAATTTAATGATTTGCGAGAGAGTCATTTCTTCACCAAAGAGGTCACCTTAAGGTATCTGTAGAGTGGTTTGGATTGTTGCCTATTGAGAATGGGTTTCACTCATTGACTGACCATGGCCGGGCCAAAGGAGGGGCAAAAGGGCAACCACCCTGGGCCACATCAAAGTTTACAAAATTTTGAGAGCTCCTATGAAATTTTTATAATTATATTTTCATCTTGAGATTTTTAGTATTTTACATTTAAGCCTCCCCAAGGCCCAATTTAATGTCATCAACTACATATATATTGATATACATGTATATAAAACTCAAAAAGCAAAGGCTCTAAAATTTTGAAAATCATACTTTTAGTGTAAATTTTTTTTGAGTTTTAGAAATAGACCCCTCTAGAATTTTGAAAGATAACATATAATGTTTAAGTTTTACAAATAGACTTATATTATAAGTAGACCCCAAAAAATCGTCAATTATGTATAAGTAAACCCCTAGCAAAAGTGCCAATTATATATGTATAAGTAGACCCCCAAAAAAATCGTCTCAAGGGCGCTGCTCCCGAACCCCCGTATGAAGGCCTCCCTTTTAATAGTTCGTTCCGGGCCTCCAGATACTCAGGACCGACCCTGTAACTGACCATTACATTCTGAACGAGAGTATTTTTGTTCACCCCAAAAATAGTTCACTAATGCTCATCCAAGTATCTCATTGGTCAATGCAGTGGGACTCAGGATTAAACTATAACACCCGCATTTGTGTTATTGCATTTCATTGCATTTGTCATGCATGATGATGTGAGGTGTTGTGCATTTTGGCACGTTGTTGAGTGAGTTTTGACTCACGAGTTGATTTGGGTATCTGTATTAGAGAACCCTTTGAAACTATTATTGATTGAGGATTTGTTGTTGTGACGTTTCTCCGAGTATGAGACGGTCACTGTGGAACACTTTAAATGTTTATCTGAAAATAAATGTTTACCTGTGTATTGCAATATCTGTATTATTTTCTGGTTTAGAATTTATTTCTGTTGTTAGATTTAGTATCCTGGTGAGGACGAATGAACACGCTATTAATTTGGTAGGCTAATTAGCAACTTCGGAAACGTCATATAGAAATTCGCGTTTTAGCAACCAAACGAAACTTAGTCGAAAACTTTTATAATTTTGAAGTTTCACTCGTAAGGCTATGAATAAGCTGTATAGAAAGTTTCAGAGACTGATTTAGAGTTTTGAAAACTCGTGGGGAGGTAAACGTAATTCCCCGAGAATGTTGCCTATATATAGGAAGTGATGAACTTAGGTTTTTCATAACTTCTAACCTAATTCCAAAAAGGAGGCCAAAAGGGGGCTAAAGAGAGATTTTGAAGCTTAGAGCTTTGCGACGCCAAACGACGACCTTCCGTCAGTCTGGTTTCTCCCATATTTCATATTCGAGCTCCTCGAGGTAAGAGCTTCGTTTTGATATATGTTAGGGCTTGTTTGGCCAAGTTTTCCGAAAAGTTAATTTCTAGAATTTTTCATAAAAGTTGATAAATGGAATTCTGATCCATAGGAACTGTACTAGGCGGACTTCTGCACGTTCTTTGTGCACGGGTTTTCTTTGGATCGTATTATAAGCGCGTAAATCGGAGGTGAGTGATTCAACTATGTTTTGGAATGATTTCTTGACATGTATTCATGTTTTGTATGAATAGCATGTATTAATTTTTAGAGATATATTGTGTAGTTCATATTGGGCATTTATATTGATAAGTAGGCTCAATAGCACGGTGGTATGTTTTAATTACCGCGAGTATGGTGATATGTATTTGAGCATGTTAAGTTGCTTATGTGGGTCAGAAGGAGCACGTGGTCACCGTGCCATTTTGTGGAGCCGATATAGGCATTAAGGTCGCACGATTGAAGAAAAGAATCGTGGGTCTTACCCTTTCGCGTGGACTTATTGGCGAGGAGTCGCGGATTGGGAGTATGGACGGGCACGTGAGTCTCCGGCGACTAGTATGAATTGTAGAGATGTGAATGCGGACATGTTTATCATTCATGTGCATATGTTGATTTATTCACTAAGCTTTAGCTTAAACAAATCGAAATATGTGTGGTTATTCAAATAACCATTTCAGGTGTTAATGTTGGCGAGGAATCGCAGAAGTGAGCACGTGGGTTGGGAGTTCGCTGGTGAGGCAACTTAAAAGATAATCTTGTAGTTTTGGAATAATAGAAATGTTGTAATAAGATTTTGGTTGTTTTAAACCATGTTTAACTTGGTATGTTAGAATGGATTTTTAAACCGTTGTAATAGACTATAACATGTTGTAATCTTACTTTAGAAATGTTTTAATACAGCTAGGATTACTTTGGCATGAGTTTGGTTTGAATGGGTGATCATTGGTGTTGGTTAGAAAGCTTTTAAAACTTGTATTTCTGCAGATTGGGCTGCTGCCAGGGGAGCAGTCGACTGAGCAGTCGACTGAACCCCTGAGTCTGATAGCAACTGCTTCTTATTTTAACAAAAGCAGTCGACTGGACCCCTCAGCAGTCGACTGGGCCCCTCAGCAGTCGACTGAACCCCCAGTATCAGTCGACTGGAATTGACATTTAAATCCCTGCCTAACTCCGTCGACTGAGCAGTCGACTGAGCAGTCGACTGAACCTCTGGTTTTAAAATGTGTTTTGTTTTCCGCTGCGTGTGTTCTTCAAACCTAATTTTTGGGAACGTTAATGAATTGGTTTAGCCTCGGTGGCGTGCCACGGGCTCCGGTTCCGCTATTGTGGGACCGGGCTGTGACATTTAGTGGTATCAGAGCATAAGTTTAGAGCCTTGGGAACGTTCGACGACGAGTAGAGTGTTGAGTGAATTGTCACATGTTCTAAATTGCATCCATACATATTAGAGATGTTTGATGCATATGGTATATTGTTATACATACATGATTATGTTATTGCCATACATGCATAGTATTTATGCATTTGTGAATCGGTTGAATCATACGGATGTGGAACTGTATGATGAGATGACGTTATCATGAGTTATAATAGACCACGTGTTGTGGCAAGAGGGAAATATGATATTTTGGTAGTGATGAACGGTGGAATCTCTAAGCGAAAAGAAAATGGTTTTGATCGAATCGGTGGAAGTTTTCAACGATAATGATGAGTGTCCTTTGAGGGATCTAACCGAGAGCGGGGTTGAATAGTGAACGTCAGAGGAGATTTCTGCATAGTCCACGTAGAAAATGAAAGAAATTGTTCGTAGTGAAGTTTGGGGATTGGGATTGAGATTGATTGATAAGAGTTCTGTTTTAGACATTAGGTAAATCATTGTGACGTAAGAGAATAAGGATGAACAGTTGGGTATTATGGTAGCGAGATAGTCCAGCAACATGTATTGCTCGTGTATGGGATAGGTGAGGAATCTCTCACCTTATCTTACGGTGTTAACCTACGGTACAATCGTACGAGATTATCTTATGATGTATCTTACGGTATATACGGTGTATGTCAGGTAGTTGAAGAATTTTTCGACTTATTGTACGTCATTGAGACGATTGGATGGTTGAGGAATCTCTCAACCTATCTTACAGTACGTATTGGACGGTTGAGGAATCTCTCAACCTATCTTGTGTTATGTATTGGTAATTGAGAAATATCTTAACGAGCTATGAGTATTGTGGTTATTGAGGAATCTCTCAACTGAACCTGATTCCGAATGGTTATGGCACCAAGGTAGATTTAGATGTGGTATGAGGATTAGAAGTGAATGCTACTTGATCGATTGTATGTGTGAAAATGTTGGGATTGGAGGACTGACCTAAGAGGAGGGGTTAAGAACGGGAATGATAGAGTATACTTTGACGGTTTGAAACTACAGTTGGTAGAAGTTTAATTGATGACATACTTCGGGGGTGGTTACTTAGACTTGATGATTATGTGCGTATAGATGTAACGATAAGGACGATATGGGTTGAAGGAGAAACTGTAGAATTTCTTGATGAAGAGTAAATGGACAGAAATGAAGAGTAAGAAGAGATAGAATAAAGGAAGTAGGAATAGGAGACTGGGAGTAAAAGATAAGTGTGAATTATGGAACGTGATAAGAGATTCAGAGGAATCGAGTGAAAATTTGGATAACATGAAGATGGGAGGACCTTGATAGGGAGATTGTAGCAAAGATTGTTATCACAGAAAGTTGTAGTACGGGTGACCTCGAACCTAGATTTTGAATGTATTTTCAAAATAAAACGAAGACCTTTCCTCAAATGCTTTTAAAACATCTTTGGGTTTCTGAAGCAAGTGGTTGTCAACTGGAAGTTGGAGTACGATAATTATTACGATACTGAACAAGAGCAATTGTGAAAGTGGATAGAGTAAAGAGACTTTTGGCAAGTCAAGTTAGAGAAATGAAGATGTAAAATGGGAAGATGAATCTTTGATGAGTAAGTGAACAGAACCGGTAAGAATGGGAGGAAGACATGGTATTACGTTGAGTACATTATCGAATATGATAGTAGAAATGCAAAATGGTTGGAGGATAATGGTGGATGCAATGAAATACGATCTCAGTGTCCGGGATTCCAACAAGGTTAGAGAGTTTTGAGACTGTCGAAGTCCACCCTAAGAAAATTTTAAAGTGTTTAAAATATTTTAAAACTTTCGTTGAGTAAGAAAATTTGTTTTAAAAACTTGTAATAAGGTATCAAGAGGACTTTGGAAGACAAGTATCGTGGAAGGATATGGTATGCTTAGTGCTTGAGACAAAACGGTGGTCGTCAAACGAATGGGTTCTACGTGAGTAGATTATCAACTTGGAAATTCTAAAGGAAAAGGGGCTAGTGAAATGTTGTACACTTGGAATTAGTAAGTTGGAAGTAGTGCTGTTAAACGAGTTGACTTGAGTATTGTCAAGAAAGGTATGTGAATTGAAAGCCAATAAGAAATTTATCAAACACAGTGAGACTATAGTACTTGATTGGGAACACCAAATTATTGAATTATTTTCAGATGGTTACGGGAATAATATGAATTACTTAGGACAACAGGTTCTTCGTGAACAATGAAATTGAGATCAGAATGGCAAATATAAAGGATTAGAGAATCTGAATTGGAGTTAAGTCAGGTTGACTAGAGTTATGAAATACTAAATTGTTAAATAAGGTATGAAACCTTGAGATGTTATACAAGGAATATATGTTCAGTGTAAAAGGCAGTTAGGAACTCAGTGAGAATTGAGATACAGAAGTATGATCGATATGGACTTGTGCAAGGGTGAAAGTGAAACACCAGAGACGTATAGAGTTGTAAACTACGTAAATGGTAGAGGTCTACCTAGACGGATAGACTAAAGAATAGTATACAAGTAGGGTATGGGATGAAAATGAATTGCATTGCAGTTGAGACCTTCGGCAGAAGAATAATTGACTCAAGATGTGTGTATGTTACATAAATAAAATGAATTGTGAATGGTCAAGGGTTGAGACAGGAACAAAATATGTTCTGAGCATGGGAATAAGTGTTGATGAACTCTATGGTAAGTATATGACTGAGTAAGCCAAATTTTTTGATTTACAATGTTATTCGTTATTATGAATATTGGGAGAAATTATGTTGAGAAGGAGATGAAGTGTTATGCGTAATTTTAAATCTATTTGTTTTAAAAGAACAACATGAAAGAAATGTGTTTGACTTTGATGAAAGTTCTAAATCAAAACTGTTAGGTATGATTTTCTACTTCAATCGGCAGTAGTTCGAGTGCAGACTTTAGAGAGCTAAATGATGAATCTGTTTGACCTCATTGTGGGTGATTTGGGATGTTATGTAAGCTTGAAATCTGAATGGTATCTGATGAGGCACGTGTGATTGAAAGTATAGTACGGAATTTGTTAAATTGAATGAAATGATAAGAACTTGGGAGTCGTTTGAAATGCATTATAGCGCTACAAGTGGTCTGGTGATTGGCAGAGTAAGAGATTAAATCTATAGTATGTGAAACCATTGATTGAAGCATTGACTTATCGACGGGGTATATATGTGTGATAGTACTCAGTTGTGGTTCATTTCGGGATGAAGAATCGTGTATAGATGTTAACCAGTTGAGACGTAATGTCAACGACTTTTAGTCAACAAGAAAGATAGGTGAAGGGGGATGCGTTACTTCCTTCGTTTTGGTGATTGGGATATAACCTTTGGATTTCGAACAGCATATGTGATAAGTACGATAAAAGGATATGTGAGTGGACGTGGTGACGTCGTGATGTGTTTTAGTGTCAGGTTTGACTATTGAGTAAGTTCTACTCAGGTATCGATGTTCTCATTTATCGAGATGCTTCGGGGTATTGCTAGGATTCTGTTTGAATCTTCTATCAGATTGAGGCGGGGACTTTGAGGATTTATTTTCCTTAAAAGCCTGAGGATTTATTTTCCTCATAAGATTGTGTCATCTCAGTGAAGGGGATTGTGTATGTGGTAAATGTTGGAAGTACTTGCGTGAAATCTTAGGGACTTGAGAAGATGAGATGCGTACTCAGTATCCGCACCTTTTGAGACATGAGGTACAAGTTTGGGGACAAACTTCTTTTAAGGGGGAGAGTATTATAACACCCGCATTTGTGTTATTGCATTTCATTGCATTTGTCATGCATGATGATGTGAGGTGTTGTGCATTTTGGCACGTTGTTGAGTGAGTTTTGACTCACGAGTTGATTTGGGTATCTGTATTAGAGAACCCTTTGAAACTATTATTGATTGAGGATTTGTTGTTGTGACGTTTCTCCGAGTATGAGACGGTCACTGTGGAACACTTTAAATGTTTATCTGAAAATAAATGTTTACCTGTGTATTGCAATATCTGTATTATTTTCTGGTTTAGAATTTATTTCTGTTGTTAGATTTAGTATCCTGGTGAGGACGAATGAACACGCTATTAATTTGGTAGGCTAATTAGCAACTTCGGAAACGTCATATAGAAATTCGCGTTTTAGCAACCAAACGAAACTTAGTCGAAAACTTTTATAATTTTGAAGTTTCACTCGTAAGGCTATGAATAAGCTGTATAGAAAGTTTCAGAGACTGATTTAGAGTTTTGAAAACTCGTGGGGAGGTAAACGTAATTCCCCGAGAATGTTGCCTATATATAGGAAGTGATGAACTTAGGTTTTTCATAACTTCTAACCTAATTCCAAAAAGGAGGCCAAAAGGGGGCTAAAGAGAGATTTTGAAGCTTAGAGCTTTGCGACGCCAAACGACGACCTTCCGTCAGTCTGGTTTCTCCCATATTTCATATTCGAGCTCCTCGAGGTAAGAGCTTCGTTTTGATATATGTTAGGGCTTGTTTGGCCAAGTTTTCCGAAAAGTTAATTTCTAGAATTTTTCATAAAAGTTGATAAATGGAATTCTGATCCATAGGAACTGTACTAGGCGGACTTCTGCACGTTCTTTGTGCACGGGTTTTCTTTGGATCGTATTATAAGCGCGTAAATCGGAGGTGAGTGATTCAACTATGTTTTGGAATGATTTCTTGACATGTATTCATGTTTTGTATGAATAGCATGTATTAATTTTTAGAGATATATTGTGTAGTTCATATTGGGCATTTATATTGATAAGTAGGCTCAATAGCACGGTGGTATGTTTTAATTACCGCGAGTATGGTGATATGTATTTGAGCATGTTAAGTTGCTTATGTGGGTCAGAAGGAGCACGTGGTCACCGTGCCATTTTGTGGAGCCGATATAGGCATTAAGGTCGCACGATTGAAGAAAAGAATCGTGGGTCTTACCCTTTCGCGTGGACTTATTGGCGAGGAGTCGCGGATTGGGAGTATGGACGGGCACGTGAGTCTCCGGCGACTAGTATGAATTGTAGAGATGTGAATGCGGACATGTTTATCATTCATGTGCATATGTTGATTTATTCACTAAGCTTTAGCTTAAACAAATCGAAATATGTGTGGTTATTCAAATAACCATTTCAGGTGTTAATGTTGGCGAGGAATCGCAGAAGTGAGCACGTGGGTTGGGAGTTCGCTGGTGAGGCAACTTAAAAGATAATCTTGTAGTTTTGGAATAATAGAAATGTTGTAATAAGATTTTGGTTGTTTTAAACCATGTTTAACTTGGTATGTTAGAATGGATTTTTAAACCGTTGTAATAGACTATAACATGTTGTAATCTTACTTTAGAAATGTTTTAATACAGCTAGGATTACTTTGGCATGAGTTTGGTTTGAATGGGTGATCATTGGTGTTGGTTAGAAAGCTTTTAAAACTTGTATTTCTGCAGATTGGGCTGCTGCCAGGGGAGCAGTCGACTGAGCAGTCGACTGAACCCCTGAGTCTGATAGCAACTGCTTCTTATTTTAACAAAAGCAGTCGACTGGACCCCTCAGCAGTCGACTGGGCCCCTCAGCAGTCGACTGAACCCCCAGTATCAGTCGACTGGAATTGACATTTAAATCCCTGCCTAACTCCGTCGACTGAGCAGTCGACTGAGCAGTCGACTGAACCTCTGGTTTTAAAATGTGTTTTGTTTTCCGCTGCGTGTGTTCTTCAAACCTAATTTTTGGGAACGTTAATGAATTGGTTTAGCCTCGGTGGCGTGCCACGGGCTCCGGTTCCGCTATTGTGGGACCGGGCTGTGACATAAACATCATTAATTTACTCCTGAATCCCACTGCATTTATCAATGGGATGCTTGGGTAAGCATTGATGAACTATTTTTAGAGTGAGCAAAAGTATTTTCCATTCCGAATTATGCAAATTTATCAAATTTGTATTCCCAATTTGGTTCTAATTGATGCGGTAATTCCAATTTTGGATACAAAGTTGACAATCATCATATTATGGGTAAATTATACTACTTTTCACCCTTCAACTTTTGGGCCTTATTTCACTTTAGTCCCCATACTCAAGTTAGTCCCCATGCTTGTTAAGTGTTTAAATTTGGCCCAATACCAAACATTTCGTCTCGAATATAGATTTTTAGCGATGAAATATAATATTTGATATTTTGCGATGAAATATCTGTTATTGGACCAAATTTAAAAACTTATCAATATGGAGGACTAAATTGAAAAGGTTAAAAATATAAGACCTAAGTTGAAACCGACTCCGGAGTTGAAGGATTTAAAGTGTAATTTCCCTAATATTATTCTTCTATTTTATATTACTCCGTAGAATAATGCTAGAGATGCCAGAAATATGGCTAAAAATGTTACCAAATAAATAAAACGTAATTTTAGTTCCATAAGTAAAAAAATCATAATTTCGCACTTAACAATTGCAAAAAGATTCTTTTATTAATCAGAGTACCGTGTTAAAGTCAAGTGTAATATATTCCAAAAACAAAAACCAATTTTACAGGATAAATATTACTCTTTCTGTCCCATATTAAGAGTTTTTGATACTATTTTTTGATGTATCATTTTAAGAGTCCTCTTTGAAAAGTCAAAGCACTTTAATACGCACTTTTCAAATTTACCCTTTATTATATTCAACTCTTCCCTCTCTCTTTTTTGATGTGACACTGTAATTTTGAATTTTAAAAAGGGTAATATTGAAAAGTTAAAAATCTCACCAAAATTAAGGTTGTCCCTTAATAAGTTAGAATTCCCAAAAAAGACTCTTAATATGGGACGGGGGAGTATTCAACTTTTTAAATTTTTTTTGGCTGAAAACTTTTCAACTTTTTTCTTTTACCTTGAGAAGAAATTCAATTTGATTTTGTGCATTCATTGAATGTTATGACAGTGACATATGACTCAAATGAGTCCTCGTCCTAATTTTGAATGGATCGGAATAATTAGCTCGGTTAGTCGAGTTGGCCAGACTCATACTCTTTAATGAGAAAGTTGTAGGTTCGAGTCTTATTTTTTATAGGGTAAGTGATTAAAGTAGACAATTTCTTTAAATTAGGGTATGACCCTACTTTATGTGTATGTACTACTAACATTTAGAATACTAACTCCGACCATATCACAAAATCGATTAAAGTTATGAGACACAGACAAAAAAAAAATTGGGTAAATTACACAAACCTCTCCTGAGATTTGCCTTAATTACACGGACCTCCCCTCTTGTTTCAAAAATTACACAGACCTCCTTCGAGGTTTGTAATTAGGTAACAAAACGCTCCTCCCTCCCCTAACGGTCCGTTAGTTTTTTTTTACATTAGCCTCTCCTGAAAATTACAATTAACCCCCCTAATATTATAAAATTGTCATACTAAGCTCCCTTTCTCTTATATTTTTGTTCTAATTATAAAATCCCTCCTCCCTCCTATATTTTTGGGTTAATTTTTTTTAGCATTAATTTATATCATCTACACAAAATACATATAAATAGGTCCAAAAATTTTTTTTTCCCCAAACAAACCTCTATCAAGCCCCTCATGTATTAATTTTCTAGATCCGCCCCTGTCCATATGCTTCAAAAGTTGACTCTTAACCCCTGTGATTGTGGACTAAATATTAAATGGCCAAGATAAGATGTGGCCCACTGAATTGGATGCTCAATTTGACAAATAAAATCAGCCCATGACCAACTATAAGGTGCCAAATATAACATGGACCGATTACCTTTGACAACCAATAAGATGGCTATTAATATTTATCATTGGTCTCATGGGTCCGATTAAAATATCTCAGTCAGTCTCTACCAACTTTAATTTAAAAAATGTATTTTTTAGGTGCAAACAATTGCCCTCCTGGCTGTTTAAAATGAAAAAAACTTGAATTTTGAATAGCCATACTATGCTTTTTGAGACCGATTACCTTTATAATAATAGCCAACGAATGTGATCTTTCAGTGCTGACACCAACAGATACACAATATATGTATACTACAGCCATTCATAGAGCTTGGGCCCACTTCTCTGCCAGTTTCCACGCATGAAGACTCCTACATGACGTAAGCACATCTCATCTCATTGAACACACATCTATTCAAAAGCTTTCGGCCTAAACACCAGATAATGACCGAATTTTTTATTATTTATCCAAGCAGGCAGCCAACCAACCAAATTTCAGACTTTAATTTTCCTCGGGCCATTCCACAAAGCTTGGCTGACATGGTCAGGCATAAATGTCTCCAACTTGTGAGCCCTTTTAACATAAAAGCATAGGGCAATGCTAGGGGCACTAACAACTTCCACTAACACTTACTAACACACTCTATCTCTCTCCTAGTGGTACTGCAGGGCCCACTGCGGACCCCACAGTACCACTAGGAGAGAGATAGAGTGTGTTAGTAAGTGTTAGTGGAACAGTACCACTGCGGACCCCACAGTACCACTAGGAGAGAGATAGAGTGTGTTAGTAAGTGTTAGTGGAAGTTGTTAGTGCCCCAAATATTACTCAAAAGCATAATGACCAGACAAGTGAATGAGTGATCAACATCAGTCCACATTTTTGTGCTCCTTTTCTCTCCGATTTTGCATCTCGAACCGAAATAATTTAATTCGGTTTTTAGTAATTTTTTTCCCTTAATATTTTGATAATACCAGTGTAACAGCAAGACCCACCAAATTAGTGACAATTTTTTGTGGCATCCACACAGCCATCGTGGATGTGAATCAACCCAAACCAAATAATTAATTGGCTTAAAATAAAAATAATAATCGGTCACAACAAAGAGACCAAAAATTTTGAACAACTCTTTGAGGCTAAGTTTCCTTAAGGAAATATGTTCAAAAGCTTCATGGACCGATTTAGTGTCAATCGGTCTCTGCGAAGCTTGCCACCCGAGCGGTTCATCACCGATTTCTTCATCACCAAGGGGGTCTTCGTCTTCGTCCTCCTCACTAACAGGAGGCCCTACGGCCGATACAGGGTCACTCGGCCTTAAAAATTCTATCCCTTTGGCCTTCAATTGTTCATAAACGGCCTTTGGAAAATCCTCCCATGCACGTTTGATTCGGTGAGCTACCTTGATTATAGCCTCAAAAGGGTCTTCAGCCGAAATATGATCACTCGGCCTATCAAACTCTTCCTTTTCGGCCTCAACAGAGTTGTGAGGCTCGTTTAAAGCTTGCCCCCCGAGCGGCAAATCTGAAAAACTGCTTGGTTTTTTCCTCCAACCACCTTCTAAAAATTCCTTCATTGACATGAAAATATTTCCATTGGGTGGTGGCTCTTCCGCTTCACTCACGGCAAGAAGGAGGCCGATTTCTTTGTTGAAGAACTGTATATCGGCCTTAAAACGGTCAATATCTTTGTAAAGATGACCGATCTCATCGTCATCTCGGTCCATAAACCGATAAATTAAACCATGAAAATGGCTTATTTTTTCGTTCCTCCAACGAATCTGGTCGTGGTAGAACTACAGCCATGCTCCGCGGTGTGCATGGCTCATCACCTGGCGGTCCCTTTGAGGACAACCCTTTGAGAGGAGGTGCAAAATAGATGCTTTGAAAGCCAGTATAAGAGGAAGCAATAATATTCTTTATCTGTCATCCCTCCTGATGTTTTTCTATGGGTAGTCAAGAAATTGGTGTACCCAAGTGATTTGGAATCAGTGTTGATAGGGGAGCTATCAGATTCAGCCATATAAAGATGAGCATCTTCTCCGTGAGATAAAAATCCTAATAAGTGGCAAATATCCAAGACAGTTGGACCAATTGGACCAAATCGAAATTGTAAATGATTAAAGATAGGGTTCCAAAAACAGAGTGTCACGCCCCGACGTAGCATAATTCAGGAAAGCATTTAATTTCCTTTATGGACTCGTAGGTCGTGACAAGTGAGTATGACCAATTGTCCCTGCAACAAATAACTTAACAAACATTTCTAGAGCAAAGGATACTAATAAACATAAGCTCTGAAATTTAAAACTTACTAAACTATTACATAAGTCAATGTCTTAGGCACAAAACGCCCTTATTCAAAAGCTATTCTCCAGTCTATTACAACTTCAGAAAATGAAAGACATAGGAAAATAATAAGCAGCCTCCTGGAAAGTTCCCTGCCTCTAACTAGCATAGTCGAAGTACCCTGGCTGCTCCTGCCCCTGAAAATCTGGACATACAGTCCAGGACGCATCAACGCCGTCAGCTTATGAAAGCTGGTGAGTAAAATAAACAAGTGCTCGCAATGTATATATAAGCAAATAAACAACGGTACCATTTAACTTTAACAGTAATATATTCAAGGTTCCAATTCCAACATAATCACGGGGGAATATAGTAATAAATAAATACGAAATTGTACATGAATTGTGAAACATCTTATTTTGCCAATTCTTTCCTTTAGAACAATCCACTTAAATCAATACATTATTTCAGCTACCAGAAGTAATAAGTATTCAGTCATCCAATTCACACACTACACTATCGCCTCCAATACCAGGAATACTATCCGATCAGTATTGAAGTCACACACCACACTACTGCCTCAGATACCAGGAATACTATCCGATCGATATCTAGACTGATCACAACCAACCATCGCTCCGGATATCAGGAATACTATCCGATCAATATCCGAAACGCGCGCCTTAGATACCAGGAATACTATCCGATCGATATCTAAGTCGTACACAACACTATCACCATCGCTTCGGATATCAGGAATACTATCCGATCAATATCCGAAACGCGCGCCTTAGATACCAGGAATACTATCCGATCGATATCTAAGTCGTACACGACACTGTCGCCTCCAATACCAGGAATACTATCCGATCGATATTGAGGTCGCACACCAGACCGCTACTCTTTACTCTTTTCACGCTTCTCACACACATGCATGTTGACACAACCTCAACCCTAATATGTATGTCAATGTTTCATAAATAACACCATTAATAAATAACAAAGCCGGATAATCGTACGAGCATAAAATTTCGGCCTAAGTTGTTCTTGTTTCGTACAATCATTAAAACATAGACCTTTAAAACAATATTTTTGCCAAACAGTTCTTTGAAATCTCCCAAAACATTTTCCAAACAGTCCCTTACCAAAAATCACACAAACTGCCAAAACTGCCACCTCGCGCGAGCGGATCGCGCGAGCGAGGGGGAAGGCAGATCGCGCGAGCGGATCGCGCGCGCGAGGGGGGGGAAAGGTCCGCGCGAGCGAACCTCGCGCGAGCGGGTCGCGCGCGCGAGTTCTTGCAGAATGCCATCTTCTTCGTCTTCTCCCCTGTTTTCAGTTTCTGGACTGAAATTACCCAGTTCCAGATTCTGTTCGTACCAAGACAAGTGATATATGGTTCTTCTCGGTTTTCCGCGTAGATTAAGAATACGCGATCAATTTTAACTAATACGGATTATATCACTAGTTATTCGCGATTAAAGTTAGAGTGACAAAACTTAAAATCAACGGTTCGTCGCGATACGGGTAAATTACTGTGTAGGATTCGAACCACAGCTTATCGGGATCAATATCTTCCATTCCCAATTTACAGAATCGATTTTGGTTACGATTTCTAAAACTTCAATTTCCAAGCTTTAATGGTGTATTGATATATATACACCTATACACACATATATACACTGAAATACACATATATAGACATTGAGAGTGAGTTTAAATTACTCACCGAGGTTAATTACACAGAGAATTTGAGACCGAGAGTTTCCGTCGTCGAATTCCGTCGTCCAACTCTACTCCTCCGTCTTCCTCTCTTGATATGTATATATATATATGTCTGTGTATGTGACTGAATATATATGTATATAATCTGTATGTGTGTGTTGTGTGATGATCTTTGAGAGATTGAGAGAGGTTGAGAGAATTTGAGAGAGTTTGAGAGTGAGAGATGAGAGACTGTGAGTGAGTGATTGAGAGAGAGAGACACCAACGTATATACTGATATATGATTGGGCTCCAAGCTATGGGCGGATTTCGCCCGGTGTGGTTGAGCTCACGTGCTCCCACACCCCAAACGCGGTATAAGGCGCAGACTAAATCATAAACTGGTATTTTCTGGTTTAAAATAAAATACAGAAAATTATATTAGCGTAGGAAATAAATTCCCGGTTTATACAAAAATATAGATATCGATTTTTGAAACCATATAAAATATTTTGGAAAATACAGTTTGACCCCAGATAATTATTTATAAATAGAAATTAAATCAACTACTCATGAAAATAAAATGCAATATTTATTTATTAGTGATAGTAAAATACAGGGCGTTACACAGAGAGCTCCAGCTAATAAGTTAGGGCTTGCTTCGATGGGATATTTGGAAAGGTTAACAGCATGATAAATCCATGTGGTGATCAGAACTTCTCTTTTGCTATCTAAAATCCTATCTACCCATTCTGGCCAGTCCTTCGCAGGTTTGGGCCAATGTCGAAACTTCAATTCTAACTTAGGAATAGGAATCTCCTGTTGGTAAGTCAAGCGTTGCTGTCCTAATCTAGGATAGTAAACATGGAGTTTAAGGCTGGGGGTGCTCAGACAAGGACCTACAGCAATAGAGGATTCATGGTTGGGGAAAGTTATAGGAACAAGAATCTCGTGGATTAATGAGGTCTCTTGTCCCTTCGCATAACGATCTTGTTCATCTCTGATAATCTTTTCAAAATCATCGCAGATCTTTTGAAGCTGAGTATTGTCACCAGATTTTGCCATTTTTTGGGAACAAAGTGATAAGATTGTAGTGAGAACGATGAGTACAGAAAACAGATTGCAAAGTGAATGGTTTGAAGGCAAAACGAATTTGTAGAAGTCAGAAGGTTTGTTTCCCTTTTGTTTAACTATTTATAGCCTTGGGTGACGTTTGGGAAATGGCGCATTTATTGAAAAAAATAGCCGTTAAAATCGGTTGTGTATTTTTGAACCGTTGTATCAAGAGAAAAGACATATTGGTTCAGAATGAACTAGTCAATAGAAACATGAATTTCTTATAATTCATTTCATTGAAAGGAAAATGCAGTTACAATTCAGAGACATAATTGGAAAAAGTGTGGAAATCCATAGATCACTAAATTATGGAACATAGCCCAATAATAGGCAAAGTATTCTGCTTCTAGTTCTATTTCGAGGCATAGGTTCCTGGTTTGTAGAGCTAATTTATCTTCGCTTCGAAGCGTGAGGTAAGCCTTCTTGAGTTGTTCTTCATACTGATTTAACCGCAAATTAATCTTGAACAAAGATTTGCGAAGACTTCGGAATTCCTTGGCTAATGAAATCTTGCCTCGAAGAGATATGTCAACAGCTTTAGCTTCTTCTTTAAGATATGCAATTTGATTTTCGAGGTCAGGTTTCGAGTAGTGAGAAACATCACTTTCTTCATCAAAACTTTCACAACCATAGATGTATTTTTCCTTGAATTCTGAGACTTCATCAAGAAGTGCACTAAGTATTTCCTTAAGACCTTCATAAAGACCCATTAGGCAATTCAACTGATGGACATTTTCTTGGTGATGAGAATACCATCTTATATGAGAAGCCAGGGTTTGAAGGGTGAAATCCATTTGAGTTCGAACAAGAGTTGAAATACTCCATTTGTGGCATAAGATGTGGCAACTCCATTCGAAATTAATTCGAGCCTTTGGATTTTGTAAAATGGAAAAGGGAAGATGTAAAAAGGCAACCCAGAAGTCTTTGGGCTTGGATGATCAAGCAAGGAGAAGGTGACAGAATGGGTGGAACATGTTCGAAAATGGGGCCATGTCTGCATAATTGGTCTAATTTCAAAAAAGGGTCATTGATATCTTCAGTAGGATCCACCACTTGAACTTTGGTGTCTGGAAAGCCTAGTACAGAATGGTCGAAGAGAAGTACTCTCTCTTTATAATCTTTCTCAAAAAGTTTGCATTTAGAAAGGAAAGCTGAGGAATAATGTTCATTTGAAAAATTTTCATGAGATGCTCTTACATATGTATGGATGGGGGGTCTGCCTTGAGGAATTAAGATATTACCTCTTTGAAGTCTCTCACCAGGAGGACTAGTTGAGGAGATTAACCAGGCATTCAACAGATTTTGTTCTCGAGAAAGTTGATTAGAGAATGGATCATATGGTTTTATGACTCTACTTCGAATGATACCTTCAGCTTCAGGGTATTCAAAGTTTGGATGAACAACTGAAGGCATTGTAATTGGGGTTTCGAGCTGCATGCCTTTATGATATCCTACCCCTTCACCATGGGAAATAGGTTGTTCCTAAGCAGGATGGAAAGTTTGGCTATTGTAGATTGATTTTAAAGGGATCGAAGTTAAATTTTGTCCTGAAGAAGAAGCACTGGGTCGGTTTAGCATAGTATGCCATTTTCTCCACTTCGAATAAGTAAAAGGTTCAGGAGGAACCTCAAGAGGATCCCAATTAGTTCGAAGAGGAATTTCAGGGCGTTTAGTTGACAGCTTTATTTCTTCAAGAAGATCTAAAGGAAAGCTATCACTAACATCAAATGAAGATTAAGAAGAAGACATGAGTAGTAAAGTAGATTCGAAGTAACAAGTAGAGTTAGGAATTCGAGGATTAAGGCAGATGCAACAGTCTAAGTGAAAATAAATGAAAGTTTGGATCTTTTAAATCATTATGATAAAGTTACATGAAAGGTTTCAACCGCATAACATGATCTAACCATGATCACCATTATCATTTTTGAACCAAAAGAAAAATGGCGCTGGGGTTAATGTTTGTGATGAAAATATGCAGCCAATGTAAAGGTGTCATGTAAGATACAATGTGGAAGAGAAGTTGATCAAATCAGAAACAACTCAGGAGCAGTTATAACAGTTTATGGGTTTGCTTTATCAACTGCCAGGGGACACGTGTCAATTATTGTGGGATAATTGAAATGGCAAGTGTCAGTATGAGGATATGCCAGGTGTGAAAGCAGTTTTATTTTGAAAAGAGAAGGGAACATTCAAACAGAGTTACTGAGAAGCCTCGATGTCTATAAATAGAGAGAGTTTGTGTTCGAAAAGGGATCTTTCGATCAACATCGACATATATCTCTTAATACATTTCTATCTAGATACTTAACTTTAGGAGTAGAATACCTTCGAAGTCATCTTCAAGGTTAGATTGTAGTCTGTTTAATTTAATAAAAGTAGTTTCTTACTTTATTGCTTTCCTTACTGTTTATTTAGGAGTAGTTGTCCTAGAATAAGTTTGAAGTGCTTCAATTAACTACATCTTTACACGATTAAAGTCATGTTCAAGGCATCGAACGTCACCACAATTTGCTTGGTGAGGCGCAGTTTGGATAATCACATTTACGCATTGGCAATTTGCTTGCCTGGCACGCTCGCACACACATAATAATTTTCCAACCAAACAGTATTATAGTCCCTTGTTTCCTCATTTTTTGCTCTTTTTTTCCTTTATGATCTAAAGATTAATGTTTTAAATCCTGGATCGATTAGTTCAATAGGTTGAAATGTTGTTAAGAAAACTGTCAGCTGGTTTGGACCGGTAAAGCGGAAAATATTTTATAGCATTCTATCTTAATATTTTTTTTTTCCTTTATGATCTAAAGATTAATGTTTTACATATTTTTATTGTAAATTATTATTAATAGATGATTTTGGCATTACGGTTTAATTTCAGTTGACCCAACATTTGAACCAGTAATCCGATCATATTTTTCGGTTCGATGAACGGTTTAATTTTTAAAACATTGCTAAAGATCATTAATAAGTGATGAGTTGTTACTACAAGTGATAGGTAAAATACAAATATAAGGGCTCGGATGGTAATATTGTGATTTTTGGTTTTCAGTTTTTGTTTTCATTTTTTGTATTGATGCCTACCTCCGATTCAATACAAAAAATGAAAACGAAAACTGAAAATCAAAAACCACAACGTTACTGATTCGTGTCTAATATTGCATTCTTCACTTCATGATTTTACCCTTATTGGACACGAATTATCACTTACACTGGAAGATTTAATGGATAAATTGTACTTTTGTTGTTCTTGTTATTGTGTACTTTTTGTTAATAAAATCTCTTTCTTGTAGGTGTTTTGGAACCTGAGTAGAAATTGGACCCAATCTTTTGGAAGCTTCACTAAAAGGAAGAGACAAAAAAGAGCATTTCTGAGGGGCCGGATCGATCCGTTTTCTTAAGGCAGATCGATCCGCTGCTTCCGCAGGATCTGGAAACATTTTCTCGCAAAGTCGGATCGATCCGGCTTTTACACGCGGATCGATCCGCGAGTTTTGCGGAACATTCTGCTTCCCAATTGAAGAATAGGATCTATACGGCTTTTTGCCTCGGATCGATCCGCTGCTACAGCTTTGTCTCCCTTTTTTATTTACAAGATTCCCATTTTTGCTTAGAGTATATATAGTTAGAGATGGTTTTTAATTTAGGGTTAGCTTTTATTTTTCTTGTATTGCTTGGTTGTAAACTCTCCCTCTCTCTAATCCCCTCACCTCTCTCCACCATTACTCCTCAACTACTTTTCATCTACTTACATTTAGTGTTAGAGAGAGAAGAGTGGGTTTGTATTGAATACTTTGAAGCTTTTTGTTGAAGATCATCTTGGGATTTTTATGGCATTTATTATGGGTTACTCTAGTTGGTATACTTTCTCTTCCCTTCTCTTTAATATTGTTGTCATTATGATTATGAGTAGCTAAATCATGTAGGTTGGGGATCATAAATCCACCATTGGACCCAAGTGTGTTTTATTGTAGGACTCTCACATTTTGTAGCATTTCTAGAGTTCATGGGTGTATGGTTTGATGTCTTGAGACCCCACCTCCAATTTCAAGCATTGTGAGTTGTTAAATCTCTAAACTCTAACCGCATACCTATGTATTGCATTAGAACATCTATCTAACATGTTGGTTGACTACCACATGTTTGATAGTTTGTCACAATGGAATTTTTTTCTCTAGAAAGTGCTACAAGTATGAGAGCCATGTGTTGTTTGGTCCAAGGTGGGGGGATGCTCCCCAACCTCAATTTCTCCATTTACAAAACTCCCAATTTTTAATTAAACTTAGGCCTTAGCTTTGTTCAAATTTACTTCACGATTTCTAAATAGTCATTGTAGTATAAGTTAACACAAATTGAATCGAATCCAAAGTCAAAAAGACTCAATTTTATTTCTTAGTTTGGTAATTTATTCTCGCTTGATAATTGGTCTTTACGCGCCCACTAAGCATTGTTGCATTCTAATCCCTGTGGACTCGACACCCTATTTCCATTGTACTACGTCTTTAATAGGGTTAAATAAGAACTTGATTTTGACAACATCAGTTACCATGCAAGCCCTAACTTATTTGGCATTATTGGGGGAATAGACTCCTCTTAGCCTTGATGCCAATTTCGTACCACACATTTACAAGACAAATCAAATTTTCTTTTGCACCAACCAATTAATGAATTTGCACACCCCCAACACTCTACTTATGAGTAATACTACAGATACAACACATTGCACAACACAAAGTACAACAGGGCTTTGAATGCCTTGTACCCTATGCTGTTTGAATTTTTCACACTTTTCTATGCACCACTTACGCAGTATAGGGTACAGGTATTTAAAGTCATGTTGTGCTTTGTGTTGTACAATGTGTTATATCTGTAACATTACTCCTCCATTTATAAGTGCACATTTATAAAAAATAAACTAAGAATTTGTTAATTGTTTATCTCAAGTTCTGTTATATACACTCAACTTACGACCTTTTTTATGAGTTGGAATCACTCCATGCCAAGTAAAAGGACTCGACAACGATG
Source organism: Hydrangea macrophylla (assembly GCA_033977485.1). Lineage (NCBI taxonomy): Eukaryota > Viridiplantae > Streptophyta > Magnoliopsida > Cornales > Hydrangeaceae > Hydrangea > Hydrangea macrophylla. Next base: position 89,253,736 of record CM066995.1, read on the forward strand.
CAAGTAGGGATGGCAATGGGGTGGGTTTTTCGGGTTCCCCGCCTCACCCCACCCCACCCCACCCCACCGCACCCCAGCCCTCCCCTAATAGATAGGGTATGGGGGGCTTAATAGGGTTAGGCTAGGGGCGGGTATGAGGAAGGTTTTTATAACCCGATTCGGGTTCGGGCCGGGGTAGGGACAAAAAACCCGAACCCACCCCGATTATACTCAAAAATTATACTTATGCCCTTATTTATCATATATATTACCTAAAACCCTTGGAGTATAAATACTCCTAATAGCGATTTAGCCTCATTTAGGGCACACAACAAATCAGTCACTCATTGGAGTCACTGCTCACGCACAAGCAGAGCCTCTGCCACCAACCACCACAGCTCGACTCCTCCTCTTCCTCCACCACAAAGCCTCTACCACCGGACCACCGCCGGTGTGGGTCGTTCCCCCCACCGTCCTCTTCCACCGTTGAAGCTAGCGTCCCAAATTTGGTAAATTTTAGACTATCAAAATTCGAACCCTAACTTTCCCAAATCTGTTCGTGTAGTGCGTGTGTGTGTTAGAAGGAATCATATTCCATATATAACGTCGTCCTAAGCTTGATCGATGCTACATATATATAGTTTTTGTATTATTGTGATGCATGGACCATTTACTAATTAAGTGTGTGTCTTTACCTTTAGTTAAAATCCTTTAGATCGAAATCCTCTCTTGATCAAAAGACCGGTTAATTGGTATTAGGTTGAAAAAAACCCCTTTTAACTTGTAATAAGCACCTCAATTTGGTGATGAATAAATGTAATGTATAAGTTAATTTATATAATCATTGTTTTGATTGCAGTGTACGTGTGCCATTCTCATATGCACCAGCAGTATAAGAAGTTTTTGTTTCTATGGGTAATTAATCAAATTCAATTCACAAATGCATTAAAAAAAACTGCATTTTCAATTTGTTTACAAAAAAATAAAATCAAATAAAATCATACTCTTAATCGGGGCGAGGCGAGGTCAGGGGCTCCGAGTGCGAGTTGGGGTCAGGGTCGGGGTCGGGAAGAGACATCATGCGGGGCGGGAGCGAGGGCGGGGCACGGGGGCCCCGTCCCATACCCGCCCCGTTGCCATCCCTAGGTGCAAGGTATGACCTGGATACTAGAAATGTCACGACTTAAGTCTCGCTTAGTAAGATATTGTCTGCTTTGGGTTCAAGTCCTCACAGTTTTATTTTTGGGCCACTGTCCAAAAGGCCTCTCTTACTAGGGAGACTTGGAACCACACATATATAGCACATTACTTTTCTACACCCAGGTGATGTGGCATGAACTTCGCATAGTATGTAGCCTGCCTGCGCTTATTGTTGTCACGCCCCGACGCTACATGAATAGGGAAAGCATTTAATTTTTGTATGGACCCGTAGGTCACGACAGTTTGAAGGATCGATTCCGTCCCAAACGTCAAATATTATAATAATATAAATCAGAGTAAAAGCAATCAAGGCTTATAAAACTTTTCAAACATAATAATTATTACATCACGTAGGAATCTTAAGGCACAAACCGCCTTGTAAAAATATTAATATCTATTACATCAATTCTTATTACAGGTTCAATTTATAATAAAAGACAGAATTAAATCGTTTATCTCCACGAGTAGTTGTTCTCAATTCACATAATCGTATGGTCCATCTTGATTATAACCTGAAAAGCCTAGACATAAATGTCCAGGGCGCACCATTTCCATTTCACATGTTTATTATTCAACATGTTATAAATACATGAATGAATTCGTATTTAAATAGAAACAAAAGAACAACACAATGATATTCAATTAATATAACATGTGACCGTATATGAAACAATGTAGCCCACTCATCTCACTGACTCTTTTACCTCGACTACAAAACCCAACACAAACGGTTCCCCTGAACCACTGACCCACAGCCGTTAGGTTTAGAATGTCTGCCAATATGTCTGCCGTATCCGAGTCGGCCTGTACGTATCTAGACATTCAAGGTTATAATAACCTAATTGGTTTACCGTATCCGAGTTGACCTGGGCTCAATCCCTCTTAAGTAACCTGCTGTATCCAAGTCGACCTGGGATAATTAAGGCTATAACATATTACTGATTAGCCTGCCGTATCCGAGTCGATCTGGGCTCAATCCTTCCCAATTAACCTGCTGTATCCAAGCCGGCCTGGGATAATTAGGGTCACAACTCACATAACACATTCTCTCAACTCCTTTCAACTCACCAACACATATCATGCATGTCAACTCGACTCTAACATGTATGTTAGATGACTTCTGCAGGAAATACATAATTACTGGAAAGTAACACCAACGAGCGTACGAGGAATCATGTTTTTTTTACTTTATCTTTTAAAAATAGATTCTGAAATAACCTATTTCCAAAATAACGCCTTAAAAACATTTAAAGCATCTTTCAAACAGTTCCTTATGCAAAAACAGACAGAAACTGGAAAAATGCCCAGTTGCTCGCGCGAAATGGCCATTTTCGAATCTCCATTAAAAATTTCCAGATAATGAAAAAAACATAGGTCGCGCGAGCGGGTTCCTCGCGTGATTGCACGTACGAGAAAGTGCAGAGTTGTCTTCTTCCCTATATTTCTCCTCTGTTTCAGTTTCTGGATTGATTTTGACCCATTTTTAATCCCTAATGCAAACATGGCATATAATACATGATTATCTTCATTTGTCCGCAAAGATTATGAATATACGATCGGATTAACACGAATCGAAGCGTAACTCTTGGAATCTTCGACAAACCGAGAGGCGACAAAATTTCATTTCTAATATACTTTTAATACGAATGAATTAAACTTTAAAACTTTAACCATGGCTTCTAAAGACTGTAATCTATCATTTTTATCTATCAAGACGAGTTTTGGTTAAGTTTCAAAAATCAAGTTTTTCAAACTATGAAATTTCAAGAACAAATTCATCAATGGTGTTTCTTAATTTAAACTATTCAAACAGTAAGCAAGACATGTAACGTTCTAAGTGAGTTAATAAAACTCATTGTGATTGTGTTTGAAGAAATTGTTGATAAAGAAAATAAGAATTCCAAGCTTCAAACTTTGGCTTGGAGAACTCAAACTCTTTCTCTCTCTCAAAATTTCTGTAAATTCTTCTTTGGATCTCTCTCTTTTCTCTTTGTATTCAGTTGTAAACTCCAGCAATGTGTGAGTGTATGTGATGTTTATATAGAAAATCAATTTCAAGAACTTGGGAGCCAAGTCCCTTAAACTTAACTCAACAAATTCTTGATAAAAGCTAATTACATAAATATACGTATATACAGTTCATATATACGTATATAATCTGCAGATTGTATAACATATATAATCCAATTTGGTTATGGGAAGTTGCTAGGCTAAACTAGGGGCCACATTGTGGTGTTTGGCAATTCAACTTATGGCACTAGTTTAACACTCACTCACATAAGCATTGCCCAACAAGGCTCTAGCAAGTTGTCTAGAAAGTTTAGGGGTATTTGGGAAAATAACTTATGGCCACAAATTAACACACGTGTTAGATACATTTCCCAAACAAGCCTAACATAATCATTGCTTACATTAAATGTGTATAAAGCAAGTGTCACATCATGATTGACGTAGATTCCCAATCTGTGGGAGTCTATCGCGGCACGGACAATTTTCATGTATAAACTGGTATTTTTGCAACGCAGTGATCACCACAAAAATACAAAAAACTTGTATTAACGTAGAAAATAATTTTTCAGTTGTATAAAAATACAGTTTGAATCAAAAGTAAATATTTTTACCGTCTTGAAAATACAGTTTTCAAACCAACACAGGTATTCCTAAATTTATAAAAATTACAGTTTAACCCCAAATAAAGAATTTCTATTAAATCAAACAAGTAATAGGAATATAATATTGAAATTACATTTAGCAAAAAAAATTAAAATATAGGTTGTTACAATTGCAGCCACAAAGGCACCTACAATAGCCCGTCCACAACACCAGGGTCTTTACATCCCACCCCCCTTAGGGCCCAACATCCGCGTTGGCACACTTCCGGCTGGGTCTAGCTATTATATCATTCTGTAATGCCCCAAGTGGTCTACTAGCCCAACAACTTGACGGGCTTGCCACATTGGCCCTTAAAATATTTAAGCCCAAGTTGTTAGTAGTAGCCATCTTGGTTCTACATATATCGGACTAACATTTTATATTTATCCGATGTGCACGCTTATGGGCTGCTCTGTAGTCACCAATGATCTGCTTCCACATCGACCAGATAAGGGGAGAATTGGGCTAACGCGACGCATCCGCGTCTTTGAGTGGAGGAGATTGTGAGATCACATCCCACATCAGATAAATATAAAATGTTAGTTTGATATATGTAGAACCAAGATGGCTACTACCAATAACTTGGGCTTAAGCATTTTAATAGTCAATGTGGTAGGCCCATCAAGCTGTTGGGCTAGTGGACTACTTGGGGCATTACAGGCAATGTCCTGCAAGCCACTAGTGACAGGTAAGACAAGGTGGACAATAGGTAGGGGTGACAATTTTTAACACGACAACCCGTTTTACTGAGATAATCCGAACACGACATAACATGACACGATTATATTAAAGATAATTTGTATTATAGATGAATAATACTCGAAACTAAAAATCAAACCCAAAGTACACAATCCAATTAATGACACAATCATGACACATTTAACCCTAATTACCACCCCTAACAATAGGTGGAGTTAAACGTACCCAATGTCTCAGTTTAAAAGGTCAATTTGCATTGGTAGTGACTTTGTGTTTAGACAAAAGCAAAATCTCTAATCATAAGGGCCACAATTAAGAAGTTCAAAAAAATTCATTAAAATTCAAATGTGCTTCTTGCATGTTTAGACTAAAGCATCTGGACCTCCTTCATCCTTACTGTGCTTTTGGATTTGAAAGTGCTTTTTAGAATCCAAATGAACCAATATATGGAGAGCATTTTTGCTCACCAAATTTTGGTTCACCATTGCTTACCCAGGAGTTCATTGGGTGACATGTGTCTCATTCCAGTAATTTTGTTGATAGTCCATGGGAATGAAGACCTGGGTGAGCAATGGTGAACCAAAAAAGGGTGATCAAAAATGCTCTCAAGACTCCAATATATGTGGTTTAGGTAGGGGTGCCATTTGGAACGGAAATTCCGACCGATTCCGATCCGAAAAATTCCGATTTTGGCACCAAAAATTGAATTTTGAAATTTCGAAATTCCAAATTCTGAAAATTCCAGGAAAAAAAAAAAAAAAAAAACCCAGATCGGAATCGGAATTGTTTTGAAAATTCCAAAAATATTCCGAAAATATGTTTACCGAAAATTTTCCAAAAAAATCCGAATATTTTCCGAAAATTTGGAAGAATGTGGACTTGTTTGTCCCACATCGAATAAGAAGAAAGTAGGGGACTCTCTATAAAAGCATAACTTACCCTTTCAATAGTATTTGTATTCCCAAAATTATGAAAATTTTCAATTCCAATTTCGAAAATTCCAAAAAAAATTTGAAAATTCCCGATTCCAAAAATTTCGGAAAATTCCAAAATACCGAAATCGGAAAGGAAAATAAATTTCCAAAAAAATCGGAACACCTCTTTAATTTTTGATTTTTTATTTTATTTTATTTCGAAAGAGGGTATTCTGATCCGTTTCGGCCGAAATACACCCATAGATTTAGGTCTTAGAAGTATATTTAGACCTAAACCTACATTTGGCAAAGAGTTTAGCGTATAAGTCCCCTCCAATGCATAGGTTCGGTGTTCGAACTTCATCCCTTTTTCCCATAAAAATAATAATAATAATTTAATATAAAAAATAAAAATAAAAGTAAAAAAGTATGGAAAATAATGTCACGTGATTCACTTATATATGGTCATGTGAAATCACAAAGGAAGAGATTCCTTCACCTAAAATAAATTCAACATTTATCCTTGCTAAGGAAAAACACATTTTTCTCATTACAGTGAGTGTAGGTATATGCAAATCTCTCACATGCACTCCGTGGTAGAAAAATAACAATCTATAAGATGCCAACTTAATACAACACAAGTCTTCAACATTTTAGATGTAAATGTAGATGAGATGAGCATAAAAATGCATGAATTTGATAGAGTAAGGGATGTTTGGTTGTTTTGAATTTGAATAGTTTTATTTAGATTTTATGTTGAATTTTGAAGCAAAGTGCATCACTATGAATGACTCTATTTATAAAAATATGAAACTTTACCATACTTCTTCTTATGTAACCATTTTATAATTTTTTAGAATGCCAAAATTTATAATTGCAAGCATCATTTCTGAGACGAGCATCTTATTTCTAAATGAAACCATTCAAGTTCACCATATTATTTTTTTTTTGTAAAGTTCAATACAAACGATAGAATGCAATTATTACATTTAAAGACACAAATAGTCTAAATAGACCCTAATAATTTTAGTGTAAGGCCCCTAAGGTTGGGCTAAGTTGGACTAAAGGACAAGTCATAATCAAACACCCATACAAGGACACACTCTAAAAAAACTTTCCCTCCTAAAGTCTTTTAAAATTTAAACTATCTCTCTTAGTCCTATAAAATTTTAAATTTCATTCTAAATGGCAAAATTGCCCATGGAATCCTAAGAGACCACCACCACCATCTCTTTTCTCTCTCTAACTTTCTCTCTCCTCCATAGCCACCACCACCAACATCTCTCTCCTCCCTCTCCATAGCCACCACCACCAACATCTCTCTCTCCACCATCTCCATAGCCACCACCATCACAACCACCACCACCATAGCCACCATCTTCTCTCCTCCTCCCTCCACCATCTTCTCTCTCCTCCCCCACCATAGCCACCACCACCACCTTCTCTCATCCTCCCTCCATAGCCACCACCATCACAACCACCACCACCACCAGAGCTGTCGCCGGAGCTGGAGCCGTCGCCGTCGCCACTAACACCAACTCTCTTCTCTCTCTAACTTTCTCTCTCCTCACCCTCCATAGCCACCACCACCACCATCTCTCTTCTCTCTCTAACTTTCTCTCCTCCTCCCTCCATAGCCACCACCACCGGAGCCACTACCGTAGCAGTCCTCGTCGTCGCCGGAGCCGTCGCCGAAGCCATCGCCATTACCCCAACTCTCTTCTCTCTCTAACTTTTTCTCTCCTCCCCCTCCATAGCCACCACCACCACCATCTCTCTTTCTTCCCCCTCCATTGCCACCACCACCGCCGACCACCACCACCGCCGTCCACACAAAAATCATGGCCAAACTGATCTTAGTCATCCTAAGAGAAATTTCTCTTACGATGACTGATCTCAGTCCACCTCCACCACCGACACTTCCACCTCCACCACCACCACTACCAGTCTCTACTGCCACCGTCCCTAATCCACCACCACCACCAGTCTCCACCACCACCATCACCACCGTCCTATTTGTCGTCGTCGAAGCCATCGCCACTACCCCAACTCTCTTCTCTCTCTAACTTTCTCTCTCCTCCCCATCCATAGCCACCACCACCACCATCTCTCTCTTCCCCCTCCATTGCCACCACCACCGCCGGCCACAGAAAAATCATGGCCAAACTGATCTCAGTCATCCTAAGAGAAATTTCTCTTACGATGACTGATTTCAGTCCACCTCCACCACCGAAACTTCCACCTCCACCACCACCACTACCAGTCTCTACCGCCACCGTCCCTAATCCACCACCACCACCACCACCAGTCTCCACCGCCACCACCACCACCATCACCACCGTCCCATTTGAATAGAAAAATTTCTAAGACAAATATCACTTAGAATATATCCTAAGACAAATTTCACTTACTGAGTGGTCGTCGGAGATTGAGAGGGTGGTGGTCGTCGGAGATGGCGAGGGTGGTGGCTGGAGGTCAATCGAGTGGTAGGGAGTGGTCACTAGTGGTTAGGAGTGGCGTTGTGGTGGTCAAAAGGTGCAATGGAGGTGGTCGCCGGAGATGGCCATGTGGTGGTCGCCGGAGATGAGGGTGATGGTCGCCGGAGATGGCGAGGATGGTGGCCGGAGGTGGCAGGGGTAGTGGTCGGAGGTGGTGTGGAGTAGGGGTAATGGTGGCTAGGGTTTGTTTAGGGTTAGAGGTTGAAGGTGAGGGTATTTTTGTCTATGGACATTGGGAGGACTCATACCCAATGTGTATTTTAAGTTGTCCTTGATCCCAATAAAGGACAACTTAATGACCTTTTAGCCAATTTTCCCATAATTTTATTGGCATGTTTTTTCAAAATTAGAGAGAGAAAGTAGTTTGGAAAAGTAAATTTCTCATTATTGATCTTGGGAATTACATAAATGAACAAATATATAGAAGGATAAAGCTATTGTGAGAAAGCACTTTATGGCCCTTGGAGAGATTTAGCTGCTTTCTCATCTAATAATCATAAAATACTTTTTCATATGATAAACTTCTCACAATAACTTTATCCGTACAAAAAATCTAGCACACTTCACTCTAGTAGTGCCTAACAGCCTTTTGACTTAGACATAACTTTCCAACAACTTGCCAGACTAATTAATAAGAAAGAGATTTAATATGTTTGACATTTGTTTCCTTATTTCTAAAGTGGTGATTCATAATATATTAGGTATTTTTTTAAAAAAAAATTATTTATTATTGAATTATAGTTTTTATTCAACTACCTTGGATTCAAGTTGGTACTTCAGAGTTGTTAGTTACTAAAACTATGAATTTCTTGGATTAAAAATTAGAAGAAAAAGTACACCTATATGAATTTTTTTTTTCTTGTTAAAGTTGCTCCCTTAAATTATACTATTTGTAGGGTTTTAAGACTTCTGAGGTTGAATAGTCCGCTATGTCCCATGTAATAACCCTTTTTATTTTAAATAATTTATAGTGTTTTAATTAGAATTTTTATGATTTTATTTAAATTATTAATGTGATTAAAATACTAAAAACTGGTGTGAGTGTTTTATACTATAAAAAACTTACCTAACAACCTATAACATTAGTAAAGTGCACGTGTGTGTATGGTTAGTGTGGCCTGTGTGTGATATATATAAACTATAAGAGTAATATTTGGGGCACTAACAAATTCCACTAACACTCACATCCACACTCTATCTCTCTCCTAGTGGCACTGTGGGGTCCGCTAATAAACCCAAAGTGCCACTAGGAGAGAGATAGAGTATGGGTGTAAGTGTTAGTAGAATTTGTTAGTGCCCCTAGTATTGTTGAAAATATAATATTGTGTGTGTACATCTATGTTTACTAATATAATATTAGGATTAGTAGGAGGATTAGAAAGAAAGAAAAAACCCACAAGGAGCTCACTTCTTCAGTCCAGCCGCAAGAGAGAGAAAGAAAAGAAGAAGAAGAAGAAGAAAAGGGAGGAGAAAAAGGAGAAGGGTCTCGGGTTCGAGGGTACGTGTGGAATCGCGAAGTGTTATTATTATCGATTTTTTATCGAACTAGGTGAGTTAAATTTGTATATCTGAGTATATCTATATATATATATATATATGTGTGTACACGAGTAAACTAAACTCTTACATGTTTAATTTAATTATTGGGGCGAAATTTTTGTATTGAATTGCGCATCATTATTGTCGAATTACTATCGATATCTCTTTTCCCCTCCGCGTGACTTTGTGATTATGACCTTAGTGTATTCAAAAGGGTTAAGTGAATGGTTAATTTGATGAAACCTTATATGAAATATTCATGGTAATTAATAAATATATGTGAAATTCGTTTTTTTTTTTTTTTTTTTTTTTGTAATTCACACGTACAGTTGCAGAAACTTCAAAAAAATATTAGAAAATCGTGGCTTTGAATTTGAACATTCTGTCCGCCCGTCATAGGTCAAATGTGATTCCACACACTTTTCGTATTTTAAGTTTTTCCTTATTCTGCCCCGTTTGGGCAGAAATTTAAGATTATAGTAGCAGTTTTTAGTATGATTAAACGTGCAAAATTTGGGGGAATATGATTTTCTTTGCGGATTTTCTATTCGTTAATATGACTTAACGAAAAATTACTTGGAGATACATGAATTCTCATATAATATTGAGCTATGAAAAAAATGGGTGATAGTCATTAACGTTGAGTCCGATGAAATTTTATAATTCCGAGAATGCAAACTGGGTTCAAGTTCCTTAGTGTTCACCGCTCCCAGTTGTGATATTTTTTTTTTTGGTAGCTCGACTTGCTGAGTGTACCTTTTTCCAGTGGCTTAGTGATCAAGCTGGCCTAAGCCTTATGCCCGGCTTAGTTGTTAGACATCTAGGCATATTGACCAGCCTTCCGTTGTGTACATCTAGTTTGATTGATACCCCAACCAAACTGGCATCGGAATGGATGTTAGTAGTATGTCCGGGCACACATGGGATAAATGTGTGGGTGTACCATGAAGGGTAGCCAAGTGGTGAACCTAGGAAATTGAATAATGAATCGTTTATAAAAGTAAGATGTCACGACCCATCCCACTACGCGTGGAAATAGGACATGTGGCACGCCATCAAGGCTTATCTAATTCTATTAAAGTAAAATAGCAGCGGAAAACATTATTAAAATCCATTAAAATCAGAGTTATAAAAAACCTTTGGTCAATTGGAACGCGTCCAAAAGAAACAGTTTGAAATGCAGAGGTCCAGTCGACTGATCGGTGGTCCAGTCGACTGAAAATCTGAAGCAGAAAGTGTATAAAGTTCAATGGCCCATTCCAGTCGACTGTATCGGGGATCCAGTCGAATGGAGCCTTAATTTATCAGTCGACTGATGCCCCTTCCAGTCGACTGGACACTATGCATGCAGAACATGATGTTTTTGTGTAGAAACCAGTCGACCGAAAATCCCTCCAGTCGACTGTTTCCTCACAAACCAGTCGACTGAAACAGGGATCAGTCGACTGTTTTCTCTCAGAAATGCCCAATTCTGCAGCATTCAAACACAAGGGTCTCCAAACCAATTTCTAACAACAATACGATTATAACCCACGATTCAGCATATATACAACCGTGTTTATTAGGAATTACAAGTATTACAACCAACCCATGATTCTATTACAACATATTACAATTTCCCAAATCCTTATACAAGTTAGGATTAAAACAAAAGTATAACTAAGTGATTCCCCCGGCATTTCTCGACCTCACTGCTCACGCTTCTTCTTGTCTTTCTTCTTACCTGCAATGGAGTAAATCTCCACTGCTCAGCTATATGCTGAGTGCACAAGTTCTAACATATGCAATATAAGATAAAACATGCTCTAATATCACAGTTCATACAAATAGTCACTAGGGAGAAAAATACGCCTTCATCCGGTAGCGGCAAGTCCAAGCCTTAAACCGAGATGTCAATGGCTAGTCCAAGCCTACAACCATTACATCCCCAAGTGCCCTAGCAAGTCAAAGCCTTAAACCATGCACAGTAGTCGTCGGTACTAAAATTCTCAAACATCGAGAAGCTTACTCTGGCATGAATTTGTGTAAGACCCCCCATTTGTCCCATATAGACAACTCAATGTGTTCGCGTAAATTTTGACATGCTTCTCACAATTTAGAGCGTGCAGAATTAACGGGCCTACAATTAATACATGGTTTTTGCCCGGATCTCAATTTTGTCGTCGAAATATAAAACATATATTTCTCTATATTTCACAATTTAGAACTTCATACCTCGTGCGATTGCTCTCAAACTTTGAAGGATCGACTAGAGGGCCGATTAATCGTCGGATTTCAAATTTGAGATGATTCCTACAAGTTTTATTGGGTTTTCCCCAAAAGTCTAGAAATTAGATTTTTATAAAAGTTTGTCAAACATGGCCTAAGTAGTATCAAAACGTAGATCTTATCTCCACGAGTTCAAATCTCGAATTTTAAGAAATCTGACGGACGAAAGGTCGCCGATCGTCGTCGCAAAGCTCGAGGGATCAAATCTCCTTTTCTCTCTCCTCTCTAACGATATTTATAAAGTTTTGTGAAATAATGAATTTCACCCCTCCTCTATTTATAGATAAACTCTTCGAAAATCGCGTTTACTTCCCCGCGAGTTTCTCAAACATCTAATTAACTTCTGAAACTTCACACACGTCCATTTTATGTCTTTACGAGTGAAAATTATAATTTACAAAGGTTTTCAACTAAGTCTCGTTTGGGGCCAAAATAACGTCTGAAAACTAAATTCTGCAGAATCTCTACACAATTAACCTTTTTATTTAACGTAACGCTCACGTTCTCACCACAGTTCCTAAAATGATATCTAACATCATTAAAATTACCAGAAATTATACTACACAGGTATAATTACTATTCACAGGAATACCAGATATATCAAATAACATTTAGATCATATAAATGTCATTTAACCATGCCAATGCAACATGAAATGCCATGTTCCCGTGTCCTCACTGACACCTTACCATTGACTCACAGTCAATCTCATTACCATTATCAACTAACATTAATAACCTCGCTAATTTCAATTATGCATGATAAAACTATGAAATTTTTGGAATGGGTGTGACATAAGAGGATTATTGTCAATAAATTTCCGATGAGTAAAAGGATCTAAATGTTGATTTCCTCGATTGCTGTTCTTTTTTTATACATTTATTTTGGACGTGTAGTAAGTAAATTGTGATGATAATTCTTTCGATATCTTAGTACAAGTAGTTCCGCATAATCATGTGGTATTTTACTGTTATTAATCTTTGTGGCTGTAGGAGGGTGGGTCCACTAACTTTTTTACAGATATTGACTCACCATGTGACGGAAGGTAAGTATTATTTTATTTAAATTCAAGCGAGAACTGCATGGTCACCACATAAAGGGAAACTACCGCTCGTCCCGATATGTGAAGTGGAACTACTCTCTTGCCCGAGTTAATGTTTTGTTTGGTAGTTAAAGGGTCAACGAGTGATCCTGAAATTCTCTGTGTGTGATTTAACTCATACCAGTTATGTGACTGACCCGTTGAGTTTTCTCGCGAGTGCGTTCTTGTTGGAGCGTAGCTGATCAAAATTTGCAGGGCTAGTAGGGAGTTTGTGGCACCTGGTAGCAGGAGACATGTGGAGTCTTTGAGCTGTTTCTCCTTATCCGTTTTTGTTTCACTTTAGATAGGTCAACAATAAATTTTTGGCATTGTGGGCCATTGAGAATTTAGGATATTGTTTAAGTGAAGTTTTCTTTCTAGATATTGTTTGAGTGGAGGTTATGGAGAGATATTTATTATGTTTTGGTGTTGAATTTAAATCTTCGTTTAACTTTTATGGTTGGGTGTTGACCGTTACTTTTGCACGAGTGAGTTATGATTTATCCTGTACAGCCTGTGTGATGTTTTTATATTACAATCACCTCTGATGTTTTGATAGCTGGATATTGGTTGAGGGTTCTCCCTTGATTAATAATTGGTTGTCTAAAAATTGGGGTGTGACATCCCACCTTCAACTATCATTATATCTTTAAGAAACAAGTAACAATTATCAAGCGGACCTCTCTCTCTTTAGTGGAGAGATTGATGGTTCAAATCCCTTTAAGGGGATTCATTTGTTTGTCCCTGTTATTTATCAGTTAGAATGAATGGCTCTTTGTTGACTTTGGGTGGATGTCAAAAAAAATAATAATTAATGATTTGCGAGAGAGTCATTTCTTCACCAAAGTCTTCACCTTAAGGTATCTGTAGAGTGGTTTGGATTGTTGCCTATTGAGAATGGGTTTCACTCACTGACTGACCATGGTCGGCCCAAAGGAGGGGCAAAAGGGGCAACTATCCCGGGCCATCAAAGTTTACAAAATTTTGAGAGCTCCCATGAAATTTTTATAATTATATTTTTATCTTGAGATTTTTAGTATTTTACATTTAAGCCTCTCAAGGCTCAATTTAATGTCATCAACTACATATATATTGATGTACATGTATATAAAACTCAAAAGCAAAGACTCTAAAATTTTGAAAATCATACTTTTAGTGTAAGAATTTTTTGAGTTTTAGAAATATACCCCTCTAGAATTTTGAAAAATAACATATAATGTTTAAGTTTCACAAATAGACTCATATTATAAGTAGACCCCAAAAAATCGTTAATTATATATAAGTAAACCCTAACAAAATTGCCAATTATATATGTATAAGTAGACCCCCAAAAAAATCGTCTCAAGGGCGCTGCTCTCGAACCCCCGTATGAAGGCCTCCCTTTTAATAGTTCGTCCCGAGCCTCCAGATACTCGGGACCGGCCCTATGACTGACCATTACATTCTGAACGAGAGTATTTTTGCTCACCCCAAAAATAGTTCACTAATGTTCATCCAAGCATCTCATTGGTCAATACAATGGGACCCAGGATTAAACATTATTAATTTACTCCTGGATCTCACTGCATTTATCAATGGGATGCTTGGGTAAGCATTGATGAACCATTTTTGGAGTGAGCAAAAGTATTTTTCCATTCCGAATTATGCAAATTTGTCAAATTTGTATTCCCAATTTGATTCTAATTGATGCGGTAATTCCAATTTTGGATACAAAGTTGACAATCATCATATTATGGGTAAATTATACTACTTTTCACCCTTCAACTTTTGGGCCTTATTTCACTTTAGTCCCCGTACTCAAGTTAGTTCCCATGCGTGTTAAGTGTTTAAATTTGACCCAATACCAAACATTATGTCTCGAATATAGATTTTTAGCGATGAAATATAATATTTGCTATTTTGTGATGAAATATCTGTTATTGGACCAAATTTAAAAACTTATCAATATGGAGGACTAAGTTGAAAAGGTTAAGAATATAAGACCTAAGTTGAAACCGACTCCGGAGTTGAAGGATTTAAAGTGTAATTTCCCTAATATTATTCTTCCATTTTATATTAGAATAATGCTAGAGATGCCAGAAATATGGCTAAAAATGTTATCAAATAAATAAAACGTAATTGTAGTTCCATAAGTAAAAAAAATATAATTTCACACTTAAAAATTGCAAAAAGATTCTTTTATTAATCAGAATACCTTGTTAAAGTCAAGTGTAATATATTCCAAAAACAAAAACCAATTTTACGGGATAAATACTATTCAACTTTTTAAATTTTTTTTGGCTGTAAACTCTTCAACTTTTTTCTTTTACCTTGAGAAGAAATTCAATTTGATTTTGTGCATTCATTGAATGTTATGACAGTGAAATATGACTCAAATGAGTCCTCGTCCTAATCTTGAATGGATCGGAATAATTAGCTCGGTTAGTCGAGTTTGTCAGATTCATACTCTTTAATGAGGAGGTTGTAGATTCGAGTCTTATTTTTTATAGGATAAGTGATTAAAGTAGACAATTTCTTTAAAGTGGAGTATGACCTCACCTTATGTGTATGTATTACTAACATTTAAAATACTAATCCCGACCATATCACAAAATCAATTAAAGTTATGAGACAGACCAAAAAAAAATTGGTTCGGAATCATTCCCTTGAAGTACGGTACCTTCCAAACTTCAAACTTCAAAGTACACAATTTTAAGTCCAATGGTAAAAACAAAAACAAAGCAAAAATTTCCACAAAGTACAACGGAGTTTGAATTCAAGGAGGAGGTTTAGTATACATTAATGAAATTATAACAATTCTATCTGAATATTTTGGTCCAAGGAAAAACAATTTTTTTCCAAAGGTTACATCATGAAAAATAAGAAAGAAAAATAAAAATATGAGCCCAGTCTTTAAATAATGTATAAGATGGTATTTACCGAGATTTGTATTGTAGCCACGTGTCCAAAGAGCTTATAATTGAAAGTGTTCTTCTCAACAGACAAAAAAAAAAAAAAAAAGGAAAAAATAAAGAAAGAGAGAGTAGGGTAGGTAGATTGTCTAGCTGCACATGTTATTTATCTTATTTTTCATGATATTCGGTGTTTTCTTAGGAAAAAAAATGTTCTTAATCTAGCAAGAGAGAGAAGACCATGGTAAATTCTTTTTATTATCTTTATTTTCTTTTTGTTTGCAATTTCGGGTTTAAAATCTTTAGAGGGCTCTACTAAGGCTTAGATTGGCCCCATGTGGCTTTTTTAAAAGGAGCTTATGAAATTTATTACTAAGTTCTTTGATAATTTTATACAAGTGACACACTACTCTTCAAAAAGACATCATGAAACCAAAAAGCAACCTTGAGCTTTTAAAAGCTCCATTCTAGAGCTTTTAAAAGCTCATTCCAAAAAAGTCCTAAGTTCAATTTTTACAAAACTCATAAACTAGTTACCAAATAAATTAACATTAAATTGGATTTTAAAAAAGGAGAAGCATCACGTGGGGGCCAAACTAAGCCTAAATAAACATAACCAAATTCTCTCTACAATCACATTACACGTTGATAACATGCAGTATACTATATTATACCTGCGGATTAAGTGAGGAATTTGATGGATGTATTTATAAACTCCCAAATCTTTATGAAGCGAAAAAGAAAAGAAGGTTTATGCACTATGCCTTAAAGATTGAGTTTGAAAGGTACATGATTTTAAGTCTTGGTAAGCAATGATAGTGTTTGAAAACTTTATGAAAGAAAGTATGACTATGATCTCCCCAATTGTGTTCTAGTCCATGCCATTGAAGCCGAAAGAAAGAATGAAAAAAATGCTAAAAAAAAAAAAAAAAAAAAAATCAAAACAATCGACAACTACAAATTGTCAATTCACCATGATTATCACACACGGTATGAACTTTTTTCTGAACCTAGTACCAACAACAAATAAAAAATAGGTCAAATTAGTCCTGTCAATAAACATTTAGATATGTATATAATTAATTATAAAGTAACACTAGTCACTAGTGGTATGAGTACATGAAATTCAGAACAAAAGTGGTGAATCATGAACCGAAATACTTTTTTTTTTTTTTTTGTCAAACTCATAGTCAATTGGATGAGTGATTAAAGGAGATTATCTATAGAGACTAGTCAATAGGCAGAATAAACATTTAACATATGTATTACTGGGAAAGAGCATTTTGGGCTTTGATTTTGACAATTGTACCAACACAACAAATGGTGATGGGAGTATTATAAAAGGTAAGTCTATTGTGAGAAGCTTTTCATATGTGAACACAAGTTTTAACCGTTGGATGAATATCTGGTCATAAAATTTCTAAGAATCTAGAAATGTATTTATTGCTTGATGCTCATCAAACGGTTAAAACCCATATTCTCATATGAAAAACTGCTCACTATAGACTTACCCTATTAAAAAAGTTTTAATTCTTGCCCCATTGAATGTGGGGACATGGGAATATGGGATGTTTCTTTCTTTTCGGTTGTTTGGGGGTGCCATTAATAAGGCGGTAATTAAATTCTGAGTAAAAAGATTGGGACGCAATTTAAAAGATGTGTTCATATCTCTCATGTGATGTCACTGGACCCTATAATAACACAAGAGAGAGATATACACATCTCTTTTATATCCCAAAAATTATGTCTTTAGGTGTGTCTCAAATATTAACCTTAAATTCTCAAGATGTTCATATTGACATATGTATCTGCTTTTGGTTTTGTTTTTTTATGGTACAGATAGTAGGCCGTGTTTGCCAACGCAAAAGATTAAGATTAGGCTCGCCCCTCTATTTGGTTTTATGTGAAAGAGGAATATCGTGTTGACTTAACTTTTGGATGTGGGAAACATAGCATTACTCTCTAAATAATGCACCAACCAGTGCAACAAAACCAAGATAAATAAAGCTATGATTCCCATATTTGAATCCCAAATTTGATTTCCAATTGGCTTAACAGTTATATCACATGTTGTGGCATTATCGGTGGTATCACATGCCACTGTATGTGGTACAAGTGACAAATATTTTGACAATCAAATTTGAAAATTGCTAGCATTACTCAACCAAGATATCAAACGTTTTTGAAGTCATTTCCCTCATATTTACACTTATTCCAAAAATGAAATCATTGGGGAAATGGAATCACTTCAAAATAAAATGCTCATCTTTGAAGGAAGAAAGCTACCAAGTAATTTATGTTCCATTGTAGAAAAACAGCATGTGTATATCTAGAACATAAAATCTAGGCTATCTGTCAAATTTTTTCAACTAAACGCACGTTCACACACGCACACACATGTATCGATGATCAAAAAGACCAAACAGCATGTTAAATGAATTGATCAAATACAAATGAAATGTAAACACAACAAATCCATCACAAAGTGGAAACAGAAAACTATGGTCGTGATTATAAAAGGTTGTAGTGTGAACAAATACAGCAGTAATTCATATTTCCGGTATCACCCGTTCAAATGAGTAATAATTTTTCTCAAAGTATAATTGCAGAAAATGATTCACACAAAGTTGAAGCTACCCAATTGGCCATAAAAGCTCGGGGGACTGACATTGAAGTAAGCCGATTATGATAGCTTTGGTAAAATTATGGTATTGACTGAGTGCTCCTTTTTAACCAGATCAGACACAATCAAACTGGTCGCCGCCAATAGCATCACAAGGTAAGCTAATAAATCGCTCCAAATTAAACAAGCCGTCCAAATAACTTCCCGAGATGATCTTCTTCGTGCCACTCTTTAATTAGGACTCCATAGTAATTTTCGACTTGGTGCAGGAGGGGCCAAACCCGGAATATCCCCAATACTTTTGTTATTAGGGTTCACAAGCTGAAAATTTTCAAATAGTTTATATAAATAAAACACCAACCAAAAAAACGTAATAAGCAGGTAAGATAAATGAGACTAGTACAAGTAGCGCATTTTTTGTGCTTGTGTGCAGGAATGGCTTAGAGGAGTTCAAAATGCAACCTTAAATAGAGAGCATGAAACCAATCTACCAATCGAAAGGTTCTCCTCAGCAATATATGGAATTTCCCCGTAATTTCCCCATTAATACATTGATGAACATTATATTTACCCTCCCACCTAGATCGTTCCTTAATTAGTCCGGATGCAAACGTTAAAAGCTTACATTTACACTAATTAGAGAACTTCCAACATAAAAACACCACCTATAAACCAAGAAAATTTGTTTAAAGAAGAGCGATTACACCATGAAAAAGATGATACGAACACTAAGTGAGGGAAGGCTGACTTAATTGAACTGCCGAGAAACCAGAAATCATGTGTACTTATTGTAGTTAAGCTAAATGACAGCTGTAACCTTAAATCACACTACAGTGTAGCCTTGGCATCCAGGTCATTATAAAAATATAAAAAATAAAAATCTGATAGTTTCAACTGGAATAAAAATATATATATATAAATAAATGACTTTTGGACTTAGAGCCCGTTTGGGTTAGCTTTTAAACAAATATGAATAATCCAAATGAACTGGCTAGTACCAATGAAGCTACGTGCAATGTTGAAAAAGGAATATCAGGTTATCAAGTAAAAATGGACATAGATCCAGTTTGGATTAGCTTTTAAACTAATCAATTTTTGGAATACGAGATTTAAAAAAGCTACAAATTTTTACTTTTTAAAAAAAGTTGTTTCTAGCTTTACAAAGGAATCAGGGTTTTTAAAAAGCTGTGAAAAATATAATCTAAATGGTCCCCAAAAAACGCTATCCATAACGGGCTCTTAAGAAGTTGCATCTAATCTATGTAAGAACAAGTAACAAAAGAAACTGTAAAGTTAACAGACACCCCCACCTTCACAATAATGATGGTTATGACTCCAACCACAATAAGGAAGAGCAAGGCCATGATACACCGATCAGTTGCAACCTAATTAAGAAATTCAAGTAAGTAACACAGAGACCAGGTGTTAAATATAAAGAGAGTAGGAAGATGGGAAAATTTCAGAGATTGACCTGCCTACCAATTTCCTTGACCAGTTGAGAAGCTTTCTTGATCGAGAAGTGGATAGAGTCCAGCTCATTGACAATCCTACCCATTTGTTCAGTCTGAAACAACAAATGATATAATATTTAGTTCCCATGTTTCTACGACAAAATTTGCCATGAAATCTACTTTATCTTTTCTGCATACTCATACACACCTGGGCCTTGAGCGCTGCTGCAGTCTCTGTTCCAACATTGACTGTGTCCTGGACGGTCTATAGAAAACAGAATTTTCGTAATCAAGCTTTATGGGAATTTGAAATATCTCCCAAAACTAAATTGAATGGATAATTTAGCAACTCCCTTCTTGTTTTAATTAATTCACTGTCTACTTGTTTTCAGCAGGCACAAGAAGGAAGGGTGGGGTTTGTAAATGCTTTGAACAGCAGGGTTTATGCTCCACTTGGTACAAAAGTGACTTTTTTTCATAGTACATTATCAATATTGATTTATTCGATATACACAAAGAGGGAAAAAAAGAACAAAAGAGGGTAGAGATGGAGATAGAAAGATTATATAGCGAGAACTATTTGCCATAGAAGCTGAGGAGCATGGGGTTCCATCAACCCCCAACCCATGTCGTCATGTCCAAAACAACATCTCTAACTTCAAAGCCGAAGTAATTAAGACTTGCTTTTGTGAAAAAGTAAACACTATAGTAGAAGGCATCTATAAAGCAAGTTGATAATAAAGAGGATAATATAATTACAATTGGTGAGAATGCATTCCGAAGAAGTCATTCCAAAGTCCAAACACACCATTACTTGTGGTTTCTCATTGGTAGGTACTAGAGGGACGAATAAGTTCCCTCAATGTTCTGATTTATTGATTAGGGAAACACTTGTCATTTGTTCTTCCCTTTTCAGTTTCAGTTCAAAGCAGCTAGCTTCTACAGCTAGAGACAATAGTATAGCTATGAAAGCACAGGATGAGAATACCAATGAACTTCTAAAACGTTCATTGGGTACTAGTTCATAAAGGTAAACCTTATCTTTGCCTTTGACTTTTAGGCTTTGTTTGGTTTTTGGATATAGTGAGGGACAAGAAAAGAAACATGGAGGAAAACCTTTTCCTATGCTTGGTTTATACAGAAAACGATGAGAATAGGAAAGAAAAGATAATAAGTTGAAAAATAACTAGGCATTTTGAATGTTGAGAGTCATTTCTCTTCCTTTATTCACATAATATTGTTCTACTTTAAATATTTTTATTTTCTAATGCTATTTAAGCATGAAGGAAAACACAAGGGAATACACGAGGGAACTAGTTTCCTTCTTGTTTTCCTCTCCCTTTCTTTTCCCTCACGAAATCCACGAACTAAACAGAGTCTTAATGAATATTCAGTTTCACCCTCCTAGTTTCTGGTCCACATCTTCCACTCTTGCCCTCGATTAGAACACACGAGAAAAAAATAAGGAACTGGAGAGCTATTTGGCTGTAGGTTACATTCATATGGAGGGAAGATAGAGAGAGTTTGCTATGGTGGATTCAAGGCTAATTTACACATACGTTATTACGCTATATGCATATACCTTTAAATTAATGTTAGCCTCATATAAAATCTTGAGATAAATTGCTTGTAAAATATTTTCACAAATGATAGAACTCTAAAAATGATCTTAAAAAAAAAACTATCCCTTAGGCTTTGTTTGGTTCTTGGATTTCTTGGATTTCATGAAGGAAAAGAAAGGTAAAAGGGACTAGGTAAAAGGGACTAGTTTTCCATCTTGTTTTCCTTTCCCTTGTCTTTTCCCTCACAAAATTCATGAACCAAACAAAGCCTTAGCAGGCAAATCAAATAGATCCGACATAGGGGTAAAAGACCAAGAGGTGAGATATTGTTAGTGACATTAGAAAAAGAAGAGTAAATGTGAATGTAAATCAAACTTTGAGGGCAAAAAAGAGGTTTTCCCTATGTTTAAAAAGTAAAATAGATTGTATATGATATAGAAAATTATCAAGTAGTTATTTCTAAGAAAAAAATACTGCTGAAAGAACAATAAATTCTAGTTAACAATAGGTACACATATCATAACAAATGAGAAGCTATGAAAATATATCTACATATGTATAGATACTTTGCTCGTATTAGCCATAAGGAGCATTATTTGATTTCCCTTGGCACAACCATAAGTATTTGATTCTTTCCTTAACACGTACTAACCTTTTTTGACCTCTCAATGGCTTGATCAGTCTCATCCATCATCCGATTTCCATTATCTATTAGCTGTTGATTCGACATGGCTGCAAAAAATAGTCTTGGGCTCAGAAATTTAACAAAGACGAAAACCTAATGTGTAAAATGAAACATGCAGCTGACCATTAATCCCAAATCTAGAATCTCTCACTTTCTGCATATAATACTCCAAAACTGGACCTTAAATCAATTAAGTTGTATGTTAACAAAGTGCCAATGCTTACATGAAGCTAGCAAGACATTGTCTTCTGCATAACCTTCACCAGGCCCCTCAAAGAGATCCACACGCTTGTTTTCAAGATTGCTCGTATATCTACATTATAATCCATGGAAAAGTAAAGGGTAAATAATCTTGATAACATTAACTGTACAAGTAAAACAGAGAGCCTAATCAAGAATACAATCGACACCTCTACATCACCAAAATAACTTCCACATACTATGATAGAAACATGTATTATAAATCAACAGTTGCCACATAAATCTAAGGGTAAATATCACCTCCCCTGTCGTTTGGCCTTAATACACATAGCTCCCCTCACGTTTCAGGAATCTCACTTACTTCCCTTATTTCTGAATTTTAGTGTTAGATTCCCTTAAATTTTCTAACGATTTGTTAAAGGGAGGGGGGAAACTGATACTAAGTTTAAAAATAAGGGAGGTAAGTGATGAAACGTTAGGGGAGGTATGTGTATTAAGGCCAAACCTCAGGGGAGGTAGGTGATATTTACCCTAAATCTAAAACGCAAATTTAGCTTCAAGACAAACCAATTTCTAGACTCAGAAAACATGAATAGTGGATAAACAATGAGATAGAATTAGCCAAAATGCATCCAATAAGTATGCCCAACAAATAAAAAGAAGTTAAATTTCTAGTCTGCAGGAAAGTGTTTATCTCGGTTCACAATAAGGTTTTGGTCAGACTACAATGGTAGGGTCACACAGACATTTAAAATGTTTAAATTACACGTCAGGCATGCTATTAGAAGGTTGATGTAACAGCAAAAAAACCCTGGTATGGTTAGCCCTCTACGAGTCTACATAAAAACTGAAAATACTTCTATCACGATTATGAGATCAAAATCCAGTCACCACATTCATCATTAAAATAATTAATATATATGTGTGTGTGTGTGTATTTGTATACATATATATATATATACATATATATAGAGAGAGAGAGAGAGGAGGAGGATTCTTCTGATTTAGTCACCCAACACACAGTGCCCTCATAACATAACCTCTAATCAACAATCTATCAAAAAAAGATAGTCTTCTATTCTCTTAAATCCCAATGACCTGAGACCCAGTTTATTCCCCACCATCGTTGTATCCAGGAATGATAGAATCGATAAAGTTTCAAAGTAGTATAACTACATTGCACCTTCTACAAAATGCATTCATTGTTCCTAATGAGATTACATAGGAAAAGAACGTCAACAGGTAGGTTTAGACAAGACACAAAGATTATCACCAGAAAGACAAGAATTTGAACAGCAATTCTTTAAGCTAATGCAAGTTGAATACAGAAACACATATACAAAAAGTTCACCTGAAACTTTCAAAAAATTACTTCCAACTTGTGACACTATGCAGAAAAAAGAAAAAAAAACCATATATGGAGGGATGAGAAAAGAATGAACTTAGACAAAAATATCCAATTTCCAAGCATTCAAATGTACTTTCTGAAATGCTAGATGGAAAATGTTAACTTACTGCTTTTTCAGAGCAACATATGAATTCAACTCCTTGATCTGCACAAATATGACACAACATTCCTTAGTACAGAACTTTTACTACAGGACTTAAGCAATAATTTGCAGGAATTAACCAGAAATACAATTTTTGAATTAAGACCAACCAACCATTGATTGCTTTTTCTCACTCAGCAACTTGTTGGTGTCTGGATCATTTTGATGCTCCAAGTTCTTCATTTCTCTATCAAACTCTTTAATAAGCCTGGAGAGACAACACATGATAATTTTGTTATGGGTAATACTTGGGACACAACCTTCATACAACTTTCATACAACCTCCCCAAAAGATGTGTCTATCTCTTTCCTGTGTCACTGTGGGGTCCAGTGACATCACAGGAGAGAGATAGACACATCTTTTGGGGAGGTTGTATGAAAGTTGTATGAAGGTTGTGTCCCAAATATTACTCTTTTGTTATCTTCAAAGAGGAAACACCAAATATAGCAACAATATCATTGTAAGAAACATTACACTTGGATGGCTGATTATGTTTCAATATTAATAAGAATCAATTGCCTCAAAACGTAGTTGTGGACTTCCCGTATTCCATTTAATAGTTAATACTGCCAATTATCTCAGCAGAGTGACATAGATCTTAAAAAAATTTAGTTTCTATATTGGTAAACCAACTCTCTCACACCTGAAATCTACTTCATCCTGCTGTTGTTTAGTAAGAACCTAGGTAGCACCGGTGCGGGTGCGGCGATTCGGCTACGGGGATGCGGGTGCGAGGGATTTGCCAATTTTCAAAAAGTAAGGGTCGGGAGTGCTTGGATAAGATATTAAAAATACATTTTCGTATAATAGTATATACAAATTATTTTATAACTAGTAGTGCATTAGTATATACCCTAGATAGTAGCTATTATTATTTTCTATTATTTCTCTTTTAAACCACCAAAATTTTCAAATTTGTATGAACAACTTGTGATTTTTTCCAAAAGAACGCTACAAAAAAGCCCCAGCCACACCAAAAGGACTCAAAGAATCCACGGCGCACCTAGTACGGGTGCGCACTAAGGCTTAGTTTGGCCCCCATGTGGCTTTTTAAAAGTGGCTTATGAAATTTATTATTGAGTTGTTTGATAATTTTGTACAAGTGACATATTACCCTTCAAAAAAACATCATGAAATAAAAAAGCAACCTTGAGCTTTTAAAAGCTCCACCCCCAACCCCCCGCGCAAAAAAAAAAAACCCTAAGTTCAATTTTTGTAAAGCTCATAAACTAGTTACCAAATGATGAAATGAATTAGCATGGATTTGTGCTTTAAAAAAGGAGAAGCAACAACTAAGCCTAAGTGCGGGTGCGGCGACCTTTTCGAAGACTCCGTGCTTCATAGGTAAGAACTGAAACCAATAGTAAAGCAAGTTACTTTAACACAATTTAGAAATCATCTCATTCTCCGTCCTGACGGTTTGCACCCAAAAGTTCTTTACTTTAGTATGTTGTTCTTCCATCATAGTCAATTCACTAAATGACTCAAAGAAAATAAGAAGATAACAAAAACACAACAATAATTGTTACTATTTCTTATCAATTTCGTTGTGCCAGGTTAGCCCCAATTTAATCTAAAACATATGGATGCAGCTCATAAAAGCCCGTGGGAACTTGAACTTGGGAAGGCCAAGTTAACTATATAACTTTCAACACATGACCACATTCAGCATTTTAACTCAAGATAACTGCAAATGCAAACTAATCATCAGTACCTCTTACAGTCTCTCATCTTCTCTGTGAGCTCTTCCAACTGCCTACTCTGCCTGTTTGAGTCCTTCATCTTCTCCAATTTCTGAAACCCATTTCTGCAATGCAACAAAATTACATCATCCTATCAAAGTTGTCATACACAAACTGAGCATACCAAATAATGTGTGTGTATATATATATATATATATGTATATATCAAAATGGATGCTAAGCAACCGAAAATTATGAACATTTTGCTGAAAATTCTTACGATAAAGCTCGGAAAATATCTGCAATTTGACCATCGATCTCCGCGAGCTCCTCGCTGATAGCAGATATCGAGGCCATGTTATATATACAAAAACCTTAATTGCGCTACTATCCTCGTAGATTCCAGATATTATGTTATAAACATAGAAACGTAAAACAAAATGCCGATACTATGAATCATCCAAGTCGCCGCTTTTCAAAATTGAATCTTGAGAAGGAAAAAAAAAAAACAGCTTTCGGATTTCCGATCAGATACAGACAATGCCAAAGCAATTCAATGCCAAGGATTTTGAAATTCCGATCAAAACAAAACAGAACCAAAGTTTCCAAATCTTACATTCACCCAAAACTTTGAGTGCGTTTGCATTCAGATTCAAACAAGCTCGTAAAACTTGAAATTTAGTACGAGTATTAATTTAAAAAATTTCGGCCAGATCCGAACAATGTAGGTCCGACAAACAGATCTTTTCGAAAAGCTAGGGTTTGATAGATATCATGATCATGATAGATTAGTTAACAGATACCACCTGTGACAACTATCCTTATTTACAGATAATTTTTGAAATTTTTATACTTTTCGTTATTTACATAATTCACGGACTGGCCTGCAGATCTGCGCCTATCCTGAATTTTTTAAATGTTCATCCTTAGCCTCACACCATAATAGTCAGTTTCTAAGTTAGGCGTCCTCTTTTTAGAGAGCATTTTTGCTCACTCAAAATTTGGTACACCAATGCTCACCCAAGCATCTCATTGGTCAATGTAGTGGGACCCAGGATTAAACAAATGTTGTTTAATATTGTTTAATCCTAGGCCCCACTGCATTGGCCAATGGGATGCTTGGGTGAGCATTGGTGTACCAAATTTTGGGTGAGCAAAAGTATTTTCCTCTTTTTATTAAGGAGACTACTTCTGTTTTGACCGTCGGATCGTATTTAAAAACTATAAAATGACAATACTGTATTAAATGAAAATACGATCTGACGGCTAAAACATTTAATAAAGAGAGGGAGTCCTCTTTAGAGAATCTTTGTGTATATATATATATATATATATTATTTTTATTGTATTAAGGCTTAATTTGGCCCCCATGTGACTTTTTAAAATCAGCTTATGAAATTTATTACTAAGTTCTTTGATAATTTTATATAAGTGACATACTACTCTTCAAAAAGACATCATGAAACTAAAAAGCAACTTTGGGCTTTTAAAAGCTCCATTCTAGAGCTTTTAAAAGCTCCCTCCAAAAAAGTCATAAGTTCAATTTTTGCAAAGCTCATAAACTAGTTACCAAATAAATTAACATTAAATTATGCTTTAAAAAAGGAGAAGCTTTGATTGTCATAGGTTCAGCTGTAACATTTTTTTTTCAAATACCCTTTTAACTACATATTAAAACTCAAAAAATTGACACATTTAACTATTACAAAATTTTACTAACACCACTTTGATTGGGTTGTTGTTCAAAAAATAAATATTTTTGTATCGTGTTGCCAATGAATGTGTAATACCTGTATTTTTTGTTTTCTTTTATTTATGAATTTTTGTTTCCCAGACTATATTTTTAACTATAATTTCTATTCTTAAGTCGCGCTCGTACTATTAATCTTGATTTCTTATTTTCGGTGTCTTTTTAGGATGTCGAGTAATGTTTAGGAATCTCATTCAGTTTTTGCATATAATTATTGCATTGACATTGTGATATTGGCTAACATTTCAATGGATGTGCTGATTGAAACCTTGATTGAGACAAGCCTCTCTGATGAAAAGATTCTGGGTGAATATTGAGATGGCATTCAATGAGATGTGTAAGAATGGGGTGGTACACATTGTGCCGTGTGTTATGGGGCTACACGCATTGTGACGTGTGTGTGTGGACGACACTATGTGTGTCGTGTGGGTGCATGGGTGACGACGTCCTAATAACGCGTTTTCTTATTAACACCCAAGTGTAGGTGATCGTATAAGTAATAAACTTCTAGTAAGACCAGGTCGAACCCACAAGGAACGGAAATAAAGATTTTAAAGATAGGCAATAATTATGTTGTCTATAAAAAGATGATAGATTTTTTGGACTTTTCTTAAACTACTAGTTTTTATATTTTTGCAGTAAAACTTAATTAAAAGTTATTTTTTTAACATTTTACGGTAAAGATTTTAACTGTACAAATAAATTAATTAAGTTACTAGTAAGAAAAAGAAGAAAAAGAAATAAAAGCTAAAACAAGAAATGAACTTTTTGAATTTTATTATAGCGAAAGATGGAAATAATACAAATATTTAATTTAAGTTGTTTAAAAACGGGAAATATTAATTAACTTGGAAGAAATTATTTAAGAGATTGGGAATATGCAAGTCAACACTAGATCTCACAACTTCTATGCTTTTAAAAATGATTTGTCATTTTTAAATAGAGTGATTCTTTATTTGAAAAGAACTTATACTAAGTGCAGTCATATCAAATGTGTCAGGTTTGATATGAAACGACACCGTTTAGTTTAAAGAAAAATAAAGAGGCAATTCGACAGTAGCCATGTTTGAACTGTGACTCGCCGCGGACATGGGTTATTCGGCGCCCAGTCCCCACCACTCTGCCACTACACAATTGTCTGTCCATTAATGGATATAAATATATACATATATATACACACACACATACTTGAAATATATGCTTTGTTAAATAAATTATTTTTGTATGCTAGGTGTTTTTATTACAAAAGGCATAGTTTGACAATTCACAGAATTATATTTTTATTTCAAAGATGTAATATTTTGATGTCCAATATAGCTATAGTCTATAAATATGTTAAATAGTCATAAACTATAGATATATAGATATTTTTGGACATAAATGAAAAACCAACCAATCTAAATAAATTTGCCCATTTAAGATTAGTGCACAAGAATTGTAGCTTCTGAGTTTTTATTGCATATCCCTAATCAAAGTTTTAGCCTACCATTTTTGGAATTGAAATTGTCATCTAAATAAATTTTAAAGAAAGATTAAATAGATGCACACAATCACTAGTTATTTAAGATTAAGATCATAACACCAAGGTGAAAAAGAAAATTAATATTAATAAATTTTTTTTCCACTTACCATGAGTTGGGATTGAATTCTTGGAATATGCAAAATAAGAAAGTTTAGTACAACTAAGCAAATAAAATATAAATTGAAATACTGAACCAAAAATAAAATACTAAATCTTTGATTTTGAATCCTTGTAGGATCACAGTGGGTGAATTCCAAGAACACAAGCAAGGCCAAACCCAATCCTAATCTAATTTGGGAATAGAATATGGATAGGGTGTACTTGGGACTTTAATAGGTGATTATAACAATTACGTAGCAAAGAAATCTAACATTTACTTGCCAATTTTGTCTTCTAGTGAATGGAACTATTGTTATAAAAACTGAACATTTGGGGTTTCAAACTATTTTAGGGGACTTCTACAACTACCAACTATACTAAAAACATTAAATCAAAATTTTAATAGGAATATTTTACTACTACAGATTAGCAAATGAGCTACGAGAAAACAAACATTTAAGAACTAATTTGAGAAATATAGTACACAAAGTTTTGTTACATATTTTTTAACATGAAATCATCAAATACAGAAAAGTAAATTTTTACAACTTCCAGAACTAGAAAAAGCAAAGAAAAGCTTAAGTTTACTACTTCTAGGGACACTATGAAGTGCTCACATGGTAACCTCCCTAAACATTTCTCACTCTATTTGGTTGTGTGCGTGTGTTGTGCCTCTTCTCTGCATTGTGTGTTCTTTATTTATAGACAGAGGTGCGGATGAAGATACTCTGAAGATGTCATTGAGTTCGTCATTTAAACAGAGACGAAAATAATCCTTGGTTTAATTTTTCAACTTCTTGTCCATTTTTTTCAAATCATTATGACAATCAACCTGCAGAGAGAGAGAGAGAGAGAGAGAGAGAGAGAGAGAGAGAGAAGAAGAAGAAGAAGAAGAAGAAGAAGAAGAACGAAAGAACGTCACTATCAATGATATTTTTTTTTTCAACGTTACTTTGGTTCCTTTTTTAAAAAAAAAAATTTAATAGTGAATATATCGTTTTCAAGGCAATTAATACCTTTCACACTTTGGAGTTTCGTAAACAATAGGCACATGGGAGATAATCATATGTGCTTGCTGCTTCTTTCCTTCTCTTTATTGCATTATTTCACCTTCATTTTCACCTAAGCATATAAAACACGTAAAAGCACATAATTACATACATTTAAGTGAGATCACCATTAAATTATATTAATTCCAAAATGCATGTAAAACTAGAGATTTGGGGATTAAATGAGCACTACATCTATTATATTGGCACATGAATATGCAATATTCATTGTTTATCGCAACCCTCAACTAACTTATTGCTAGTTCCTAGCAGTGAAGTGAAAGAGAAATTGTTCTAAAAGTTTTATTAAAAGTAGGAGTAGACTAATGAAAATAAAATCTAACTCACTGTCGCAGGAATCGCGATTGCATTTAGCATATGCAACAAGTCATTAAACCCCTAGGTTACCCTTAGTGAACGAGTGTTGTCTCGTGAGGGTTTGCAGTGAATATACCCCCCAAATTCAATTTTAAATTTAAAAAAAAAATAAAGGTAGATTTTCTCTTTTTATAGCTAATAAGATCAAATTTGGCAATAAAATGAAATTTTCAAGTATGTAATAGTAATGCAACACACACACTCATAGTTTGTCAAAATTAGCATTCTTTTATATACTCTTTAAACTTACAGTGTGTATTTGAAAAGTTAAACAACTGATCTTAATTTCAAAGTTTACATAACTAACAACAGTCATAAAACTTGTAGTTTAACTCAAATCTAAGGGGGATTTCACTCTTTTAGTGAGAAACTCTCAGAAACCGGTGTAGAGAACATCTCACTTGGTAGGAAAGCAAAGACAAGAAAGTTGCTTCAGTTTTTTTGATGACTCAATATATATACATTTGGAGTATAATAAGCCTCATGAAATGATACTTAACACTAGAAGAGCGATCTACCGTGGAGAACATCTTTATCACTTAAATTTAAAAATCAATTTCTTTTAAATCATTAGGACTTTGATGACTGGTATTGGGTAGAAATTAAGATAATTAGGATATTTGAGGTGCATTTGTTTTAAGCATGTGATTGGAGTGTCTGCGCAATTCATTCCAATATCTTTTTCTTCTTCTTTTTATATCATTTGTACTGTCTTTTGTAGTTTTAATTTCTTTCTTTACCACTTTTTTTTCTTGCAATATCATTATAGTTCAATCACATACCTGAATATAGAAGTGAGGTTTGTACTCTCAGGTGGAGCAAGGCATGATTTGGAGAGAACTGAGAATAAGGCAGTATTAGGTGAAGGGGGGTGTCACGCCCTGGCGTAGCATAATGCAGGAAAGCATTTAATTTACTTTATGGACTCGTAGGTCATGACAAATGAGAATGACCAATTGTCCCTGCAAACAGATAACTTAACAGCATTTCTAAAAAGAAGGATACTAATAAACATAAGCTCTCAAATAAAAAAAAAAACCTTATGAAAGTATTACATCGGTCATAATCTTAGGCACAAACTGCCTTAATCAAATCTATCATATAGTCTATTACAACTCCAAAATAAAAGACATAAGAATTATAATGCAGTCCTCCTGAAAAGTCTCCTGCCTCTAACTAGCATAGTCGAAATACTCTGGTTGCTCTTGACCTGGAAAATCTGGACATAGAGTCCAGGACGTAACAACGCCGTCAACTTATACAAGCTGGTGAGCAAAATAAACATATGCTCGCAAAGTATATATAAACATATAAGCAATGATACAATTTAACTCTAAAAACAATAAATTTGATTAAGGCAGTTTGTGCCTAAGATTATGACTGATGCCATGAATAATATCCGCTCGATATCCGAAACGCGCGCCTCATATACCAGGAATAATATTCGATCGATATCTGAGTCATACACAACGCTATCGCCTCAGATACCAGGAATAATATCCGATCAATATCTGAGTCGTACACAACATCGCCACTCTTTACTCTTTTCACGGGGTTCTCACACACTATGCATGTCGACTCAACCTCGACCCTACCATGCATGTCAATATCATGAATCGTAACATCAGTTATTAAGTACAAATCAGAATACTCGTACGAATGTAAGCCTCAGTCTTAATCGTTTTTATTAATCCAATCCTTAAATGTAAGCGCCTTTAAAACATTATATTTTTCAAAACAGTTACTTAAAAACTTTCAAAACCTTTTCCAAACAGTCCCATATACATAAATACACAAACTGCCAAAAATGTCTTGTCGTTCGAGTGGGCCGCGCTAGTGGGCCGGGCGCGCGATCATGCCTATTTCGTAAAATCTGTTAAAAATCATTTTCTGCCCAAAACTGCTCAGGTCGCGTGAGCGGGCCGCGCGAGCGAGGGGTCGCGCAAGCGGGTCGTGCGCGCGAGTTGAAGCAGAAGCTTCATCTTCTTCGTTTTCCCCCTATTTCAATTTCAAAACTGTATTTTGACCCATTTCAGAAATCTATTTCAATCAAGACATGTATATGAATTTATTCAGTTTTCCATGTAGATTAAGAATACGCGATCGAATTAAACTGATACGGATTGTATCTCTTGATTTTCGTGATTAAAATAAGAATGACAAAACTTCAATTCAACAATACGTCACGATACAGATAAGTTAAGCCGTAGTATTCGAACCACAGCTTATTGGGATAAAGATTTTTCTTTTTCAATTCACGAAATTGATTTTGGTTGAGTTTCATAAAACTCCAATTTTATGCTTTAATGGTGAAACACATACATATACACACTCATATATATATATATATGTCTATATATATTGAAAAATACATATATATGTCTATATATATTGAAAAATACATATATATATATATATGCGTTGGGAGTGAGTTGAAATTACTCACAGAAGTTCTAGTACAAAGAATTTGAGACCGAGAATTTCTGCCGAAGTTTTCTGTTTTCTAAGAAATTCTTCCCGTTTTCTCTTTTGATCTTGATATATATATATATAAATAACTATGTATGTGACTGGATATACATACACTATATGTGGGTGGGTGTGTGTGTGTTATTGGGAGACCAAGAGAGAATTGAAGAGTTTGAGAATCACAGAGAGTTGAGAGATGAGAGACTGTGAGATTTGAGAGATACGCACACATATATATAATGTGCCCAAATTTGGGCTCCAAGCAATTGGCAGAAATTATACGGTGTGGTTGAGCTTACGTGCTCCCACACCTATAATGCGATAAAGTCGCAGCTAAAAATATAAATTGGTATCTTACAATTGAAAATAAAATACTGAAAATTTTATTAATGTAGGAAAATAAATTCCCAGTTGTACAAGAGTATAGTTACATTTTTCAAAATCATATAAAGTATTTTCTATATTTATAAAAATTATGGTTTGACCCCAAATAAAGAATATTTATTAATAGAAATAAAAGAAATATTCATTTATTAATGAAAATAAAAAATACAAGGTGTTACATGGGGTGTATTTGAAAGAAAAGATGGCCTAAATCATTTTCAAAATAGATTGATTTTGTTCATTTATGCAATTTAGAAGTTCTGCTGGTAAATCATGAACGTTCTCTTTTAATGATCAGTCAAAAAAGAATAATGAGACTTTCAACGAGTGATATGATAAAAAGACTGAGACTGAAAAGAACTGGCACAAAAGCTCACATGCGATAATTAGTTTCCACTACTTGTCTTTAAAATGCATAGTTTATGCTTTCTCATCCATTTGGATTCAGTAAATATTTTCACACTGTTGCAAAATGTTTAATATTTAAAGAGTTTCTAGCATTTGAAAGTAGTTAAACATGTGACAATGTGTTGTATGCTATTAAATACCCAAAATAACATTAACGTGTCAAATTTATCTTATATAGAAGTAAAAGAAAAAAAAACTTCTGAAAAATCCTAAGCGCATCCCCTATTTTGGATACATATATGGTGCGACTAGTATCCTCTACACCTATACAAAAGAGGCTACACAATCCGGAGCGTCTAAGTTGTCACGATCGCCATCCACCTCTAGTAAAACAGATAGGTCTAGAACCACTAGCAAGCTAAAACATTAGTAAGAGGTTAGGAGATAACTCTGGCATTACTTAGTTTTTCGCTATCTCTAGGGTTAATCACCGTGCTGGACATATCTGGTGATATTGGGATCATGCCAATTACTCCTATCGAACCAGCTAATGAAAGGCAGATGTACACGTAGGATCATTTTAATGTCTGACTTGACTGAAAATTATTGAATGTACTGAAAATTAATTATAAATAAATAAAAATAAAGTAAAGGATGGGAAACCAAAGTTCATTTGGGCATCAATGGATCCAGTCCTCTTTCTCAACCAAAATTTTCTTTTGTTTCGATTTAAATTGTCTTTTGTAACAGTAGTAAAATTTAAAAGAAGGGTCATTGTGAGCAATTAAACCAGGACATTTTTCTCTGTAACAATTCAAAATACCATCCTAACCTTTTAGCTTTCTTTTTAATGGCATAAAGGCTAGTGCCAACAAAATGTTTCTTTTGCCCAGAAACAAGTGAGCGACCCATTAACGTTTGGTCATCGACTGTCGGATCCATTTTTTATACTCTCAGCCAACAAGAGAGGCTAGACTCTACCCTCCACTCCTTCCAATTATCAACTAAGATCTAATTAAAGAGAGCTTGGATGGGGGTGCGTGGGAATTTATTTAAAAGCTATGTATACATATATACATATATATATATATATATATTTTTCTTCAGAAACTAAAAAAAAAAAAACAAATATTTTTTTTCAAATTCTAAGAACAACTTTTTTTTTCCAACAAAAAACTAGAAAACTGCATTTTTTTCTCTTTTTTTTAGAAAATTCTAAAACAATGTGTCATTACAATAATAATAAGAAGACAAAATTATGGTACATACTTCAAAAATCATAAGAGCGCTGATTTGTGCGTCATTCAATTTTTTTTTTGGTAAGGAAATGGAAAAATATCACCTCTCATGGAAATCTGAGAACCTGGTAGGGCCATGGATCGAATGGTATTTCCAAGATTCTATGGTGAGTACCTACAACTTATGGATTTTATTTTTTTTGTTACACAATGGAAAAGAGAGAAATAAAAATAAAGGTAAAAACTTAAGCCGAAATCGGAAAGAAAGGGAAAAAAAAAAGCTAAATAAAATCAAAATCAAGCTTTTCTCTAGATTATAGATCTTACCTTTAGTTATCGATAAAGTGGATCTTGATTTTGGATCGAAGACATCAAAGAAAATGGCAAAAAAAATTGAGAGAATGAGAGATCGGGGGAGTGAGTGAGTTGCAGAGAGTGTGAGATGAGAGAGAGCGTTGCGAGAGAAAAAGAGAAAGGAAGAAGAAAAAGAAAAGAAAAAGAGAGATAGGGAAAGTTTTTTTAGGGTTTAAAGCCTTATTTATAGTCATTTTCTCTTTTTTTTTTTTTTTTTTGTTAGTGTAGCTTTCTCTAGGAAAACTAATCTTTTTTTTTTTTACGAAATAAAGATAAAACAAACAAACAAGTGTTAATCGTGAAACTGTCCCCCCCCCCCCCCCCCCCCCCCCCCCCCCCACAATCCAATTGAGTCTGACATTGTCCTCAATGAGTGAGATGAGAAAAAGAAGCCAAGGATAACACCAAGAATCACTGTACAACCGATCTTTTGAAGTGCAGTTTAAAAGGAACGACCTTGTGTTCAAATTTTGCTATCTGGCAGTTTTAGCAACATAGTTTCTAAACCAACAATACTTCTGGTGTGCCTTTTTATTTTGGATTGTAATGGGATAGTTTAAACATACAATTTAGTACATTTATTAGATAGCATTATTTGAGATTTGTAAGACTTGATAAAAATCAAAACTCATAAAATAATAAGTGCAAGTGGTTCTGATACTTAAAACACAGTGATGAATTTTTATTTATATATATTTATATAACAAAAAGAATAAAAATAAAAGTACAATTACAATAATAATAAAGACAGGAATTTCTTAACATATCTAGACATCGCCTAGGGTTATTGCCCATGAAAAACGATCATTTCAAGGTCTAGGACAGTGGACTCGAAACCTCAAGTAGGTGTGATAGTCATATACGTCGGAATCATCATACAGTGTTACTTCTATGAATATATTATATTCGACAATGACTCTTTGAGGAATGAACTTTTCAATAAAGACATAGACTAGAGATGTCCCCCATTCGAGTATGTGAAAAAATCAATTCCTCTGGAAGGCGTACTTTAACAGTTCTCCATTAATAACTCTAGTTAATAAATGTCTCCATCCAAAATAGTGTCATTTTCCCATTTTCATCATAAATGGGGAATTATTCTAAGGATGTCAGGTATTGCTCCCATTCATTTTCTTCATATTCATTATATAATTCTTGGAACACCTCATATTGAGCTTGTTCCCATT
Organism: Hydrangea macrophylla; assembly: GCA_033977485.1. Lineage (NCBI taxonomy): Eukaryota > Viridiplantae > Streptophyta > Magnoliopsida > Cornales > Hydrangeaceae > Hydrangea > Hydrangea macrophylla. Next base: position 89,289,990 of record CM066995.1, read on the forward strand.
CATCGTAATTTGAACTAATATTTTGTCAGTCATCTAATCCATCATATATTGGTTCACCATCCCAATCCGTAGGTTGGTCAGGCTCCACTAAATAATTTATATCTTCATCAGTGTCATCATTCATTTTATTGACACACCTAGCATAGAACATCTCTTCATCATCAGAGTCCATGAGATATTCGAAATTTGGGGGTGTACCATCAACTGACAGAGTTCTATTCTATGATGGATAGTCGTTATTCATATTAGATGAACTAGCATGGTCTGATCCTGCACGTGTATGACGTTGAAATGGGTTCATGTCTCGTTTGTTACCTGTGACATCACATAATATGTTATAATTCCTGGAAAATATTAAATAGTAAAAAAAGAAAGAAAATTAAAATTAAAATAAAATTCCTACTATGTATAATTCTAATCATGATTTAAGAAATTAAGGGGTATCATAGTTGGGGTCCTCCAAAGGAATGGACTCCAACTCAGCTTCAAAATCTCCTAAGAACGGCTTTAATTTATGTTTACTAACTTTAAATGTATTTCCATCTTTAGGGTCCTCAATCTCGACAGTTCCATAAGGATAAACAGTTTTAACTATATACGGACCAGTCCATCGAGATTTCATTTTTCTTTTAAGAAGATGCAGTTTTGAGTTATATAATGAAACTTTTTGCGCGAGGGTAAATCTTTGATAAACGGGAGTATTAAGGCATTTTTTTTTGTAGAGAACCCCATCATATGACATATACTGCACAGTTCTAATTTCTTCTTAGATAGAGGGGGATTTTCTTTCTCCAATTTAAAAGCTTCTAGCTTATGAGTTAATTCTTCAATTTTTATTACTAATTCATCTTCTGATTGTGATTGCTGTGAACTCTTAGCCTTTTCTTTTCTAGTAATTTCTTCTTTTTCCCATTGTGGAGTGTTTTCGCCAAGCCAATCAAAGTATGGTTCTGCTTTGTCAGTATTTTTAAAAAATTCCCCTTGATACATGGCTTTAATTATTTCCTTTAACTCTGGATCTAATCATTCATAAAAGAAATTAATTATACGCCATTTTTTAAATCCATGATATGGACAAGCTAGTAGGAGATCTATAAAAAATTTACAGTTTTCAAGGCATGGTTCCTTCTCTTTTTGAGTGAAAAATTTAAATTGTCTCATCATGCTATAAGTTAAATTTTTTTGATAGAATTCATTTGGAAAAGCTTCATTCATACTTTGCCATGAAGTTATAGATCCATGACGGAGAGATAAAAGCCAAGATTTAGCTTAATCTTGTAAAGAAAAAGGGAAAAGCTTGAGATAGACAATCTCACGAGGACAAGTTTGATCAGCAAACGTATCACAAACGTCTTCAAATTCACGAATATGGACATAAGCATATTCTTTCTTAATTCCATGGTAAGTTGGTAAGGATAGTTGCATGTAATGTCTAAAGTGAAAATTTCATGTATGTCTTGGTAGTGTGATGCAAGAAGGAGTGATATTTAGTTCTGGGGTAAATAGATCACGTAAAGACCATTGTTCACGCTCAAGTTGTGGTATATTTTCCCCATGTTCACTATGAGCATCATCAGCTATTCCTTCTATGCCTTCAATTTCAGCCATTATTCTAGAAAATTGTATACTACATGAATCAGTAGAAATATTAGAATTATGTAGAACTTGATATAAAGCTTCACTAGTATCTAAGGACATATGAAGTAAAAGAAAAACTAAGTGATAAAAATATTATTATTATTATTTATAGCTAAGTAAAAAAAAACTCCTTTTTTTATTTCACATTTTTATTTTATATATATATATATTTTAGAAGATAGGTTTATATATTTTTGTATATACATGTCTTTATTTTTTAAAAGATAGACACGTACATACTTATGAATTTATATTAATATTTATCAAGGAAAAATTATCTATAATTTATTATTATTATTATTATTATTATTTTCTTAAAAAGAAAACTAGATTATTTATAAGGTAGAATGAGTATATATATATATATATCTTGTATATATAGTGGGAGAAAATATTAGACCTAACTTTATTTTTTTAGTTTGAATTTTATATTTTAACCGTTCTCCGGCAATGGTGCCAAAAACTTGACGACGTCCTACTAACGCGTTTTCTTATTAACACCCAAGTGTAGGTGATCGTACAAATAATAAAGTTCTGGTAAGTTAGGGGTGCTCACGGGTCGGGTGAGTCGGGTTGGGCCCTCACTCGATCATCCATCCGAACCTCATCGGGTTATAGATCTATCACCCGTCATCCATTCGAATGGTCAGGTGGAACCGACTCGTCGGGTTAGGGTTGGGTCAAGTCGGGTTCGGGTGAAACCGACAATCCTAGGGTTTCATGAGATGAGATGAGTGGAAACAAGATTGAATTAGATTTTAAAATCAAATATGGATCAGATCAAAATTTTTTTGAGAAAAACTCAAATGGAATCACATTTGCAAACCAAACAAACCATGGGATCAAATCAGAGAGATATACAACCCATGAACCCAAATCTACAACAATTAAAAAAAATTACAACACCATTGTACCAGTTCGATGTAAAGGATGAATCCACCATGGTCGAAGGCTTGAAGCTTCGTCAAAGTGGTTGAGGATGGAAGATACTTACCAGATGCATGCTTTCGATGGCGGCGAGACGAAGGCTTCATCAGGCGACGACCGACGAGAGGAGGGAAGTGAGTGGTAGCCGAAGTGTCACGCCCCGACGTAGCATAAATATGGAAAGCGTTTAATTTCCTTTATGGACCCGTAGGTCGCGACAGTTTGAAGGATCGATTCCGTCCCAAAACGTCGAACAACATAAAACCATTAATCAGAGTAGGGCAAACAGGGCTCATAAAAATTTTTCTAACTTATTACAACTTATGGTACGGGGTTAACTAAGGCACAGACCGCCTTAAAATAAAACAATAACTTAAAGTCTATTACAGTCATCCTTATTACAAAACCAAATCATATCTTAAAGCACATAAACATAAAGCATATAAAAGTAAATTCTCTTCTCAGCAGTTGATCTCAATTAGCATAGTCATATGGTTCATCCTGATTATAACCTGCAAAGCCTGAACACGAATGTCCAGGACGCATCAACGCCGTCAGCTTCAAGAAGCTGGTGAGTATTAAAAACATAGCTTTGAATGTAAAAACATGCCCATTTACCTTTTTCCCATTTCCATTTAAATACCACAAGTTTATATTTATGATAAAGAGCTTGTTAGAAAACAACCACAACAATAATTAAAAGATAAATTCACACATATGTGACCGTGTATGAGAACAATGCACCATCTCATCTAACCGACTCTTTTCTCTCGACAAAACCCAACAACCCTCTATCCTACTCCTGGTATCTTTGAAATACTAAGATAGCCACACTTTAGCAACGGGGCGCCAGGGAGTGTCCAGTTTGCCTCACACTTTGGTCCGGGGTACCAGGGAGTGTCCAATGCCTCACACTTTGAATACCCTAACCGCCATGCAAATACCGGGGCAACCCCCACACAGGTATCCAGACTCGAGTCATTCAGGGAGTGTCCATAGGCCACACTTTAGCACTTCCATGGGTGCCAGTGAGTGTCCAAGTTCGGCTTCACACACTTTAACGCTTCCATGGGCGTCAGGGAGTGTCCATTTTTGCCACCTTCGCATTTCAAAGACACCCTCATCCTCTTTTTCAACTACAACCACAATCACATCCACAACCACAACCACAATCACAACCACAACCACAATCACAACTCACACTCATACTCAACCACAACCACAACCATAATCACAACTCAAACTCATACTCTTTCCACACTATCATTACTCTTTTACACACTACCAACACTCACCATGCATGTACAACTGACTCCACATGAATGTCATCAAACTTTAAACATAAAGGAATTCACAGAATTAAAGAAATAATACGCGTACGGGGATTGAAAATTCGTAATTCATTGCCTTAATCATTTTAAACATAACTAATAGCATTCTAAAAACTGCTACTGAAATCCTCGTTTTCTGTCCAAACGGTGCAGAATCTGAGAAAATTGCATTGGACAAAAAGTGTGCAGAATCGAATTTTACTTGGGACAACGCGGGCAGAACCTTAAATTTCATTCGTTTTCCTAACAAAAATCTGAAAACAAAATTCTGCTACTGTTAAAATTAAAAGAGAAAATATTAGATTGAATTTCTAATATACTTTTTCTGCTACTGTAATCCTCATTTTCTGCCCAAACGGTGCAAAATCTGAGAAAATTGCATTAGACAAAAAGTGTGCAGAATCGAGTTTTACTTGGGACAACGCGGGCAGAACCTTAAATTTCATTCGTTTTCCTAACAAAAATCTGAAAACAAAATTCTGCTACTGTTAAAATTAACTACCTAAATCAGTAAATAAGGAATGAGTTACATTTGGAGTGAGTTAGTAATACTCACCGTGATGTAGATTGAAGAAGTTGTTGAGAAAGAAATACAAGAATTAAGAATCTCCAATTTCAAGCTTTGGCTATGGAGGATTGAGCTCTTCAAATTCTGAAATTATTATCTCTCTATGTGACTCTCTCAAGCTCTCTATGTTAGGAGTGTAGAATGTGTAGTGTGGTTGGGTGTATAAATACTCAAACTCCCACTTAGAAAACATTTGCCTAACATCCCACTCATTCTCCATTAATCTCCACTAATTACAAAGAAAGTGCAGCAATGATGTGTAAATATACACTTGCAATTCATAATGCTCCATTGATAATTGAAAGGGTAGGTGGAGTTGGTGTGGGTCAAGGTGTGTTTGGGAATCAAGCTTATGGCATTAGGACAACACACATACTACAAGCATTTGCCAAACAAGGCCTAAGGGAAAACTTTAGCAATAATAATTGGGTATAAAGAAATTTGTCCAATCAGTTACTCCCAAAATTCTGTAGAAGTTTAACACTGCGCGGACAGTTTTAAACCTAAACTAGTATTTTCGTGACACGGTGTTTATCACAAAAATACAGAAAATTCATTTTAATGTTAGAAATAGTTTTCTGATTTTATAAAAATACAGTTTGAGTTTTAAAAGAAATAATTCCACCGTTTTGAAATACAGATTTGAAATTTATCACAGGTATTGCCAGTTTTTATGAAAATTGCATTTTGACCCCAAAAGTAATTTCAATAATGAGATTAGTCAAGAAATAAATTTTTCACATAAGGATAAAAGCAGACAAAATATATATAATTTTAAATATGACAATGCAAGAAAAATGCAGGTTATTACACCCTTCCTCCCTTAAACAGGATTTCGTCCCCGAAATCAAGACTAACTAGTCATGAAATAACTCCGGGTACTTCTTCCTCATATCAGCTTCAACTTCCCACGAGGCTTCATTCTCGTTATGGTGATTCCACTGAACCTTCACCAACGGGATCTCCTTATTTCTTAACTTCTTGATACTCTGATCCAGAATCTTCACAGGTCTCTCCTTGTAAGAAACGTTATGACTCGTCTCAATGTCGTCATAACTAACCACGTGCGAGGGATCTCGTATGTATTTCCTCAACATACTCACGTGAAACACGTTGTGAACCCCAGACATCTTCGGTGGTAGTGCCAGTCGATAGGCTACTAACCCGATACGTTCCAAAATCTCAAACGGTCCAATGAAACGCGGAGCTAACTTCCCTCTCTTGAGACCAAAGCGTACTACTCCTCGTGTTGGTGAAACCTTAAGAAGTACGTGATCTCCCACACTAAACTCCAGATCTTTTCGGCGTCGATCAGCATAACTCTTATACCGGCTCTGAGCGGTTCTCATCCTTTCCTTGACCAAGGAAATCTTCTCGTTGGTTTCTCTAACCAAATCTGGTCCCAACAATTCTGTGTCCCCAACCTCTGCCCAACACAATGGAGAACGACATGGTCGTCCGTACAGTGCTTCGAACGGAGCCATACCGATACTCGTATGATAACTATTGTTATAGGCAAATTCAACCAACGGCAAGTGTGTCTCCCAAGATTCTTCAAAATCGATCACACAAGCCCTAAGCATATCCTCCATGATCTGATTAACACGCTCAGTTTGCCCATCTGTCTGAGGGTGAAAAGCAGTACTCATCTTGAGTGAAGTTCCCATAGCTTCTTGCAGACTTTCCCAAAATCCAGAAGTAAAACGTGCGTCACGGTCTGACACAATCGTCACAGGTGCACCGTGAAGTCGCACAACTTGTTGTATGTACATCCGGCTCATCTTTTCCACCGGATATGTCATACTATAAGCGATAAAATGAGCTGACTTCGTCAATCGATCCACAATTACCCAAATAGCGTCATGATTCTGCTGCGACCGGGGCAATCCTACTACAAAATCCATCGTAATGTGCTCCCACTTCCAACCAGGAATAGGTAGCGGTTGCAACAATCCTGACGGTCTCTGATGTTCGGCCTTGACTTGCTGACACGTCAAACACTTGGATACAAACTCGGCCACATCCTTCTTCATGCCTTCCCACCAGAAATTCCTCTTCAAATCTTTATACATCTTTGTTCCTCCTGGGTGAACTGTATACCTTGATTTATGTGCTTCTTCCAGGATATCCTTCCTTAACTCTCCATCACCGGGCACGCACAATCTATTCCTGCACCGATACCCTCCATCGATTCCCACCTTCCATTCTGTCGGGTCCTTCTCTGACATCTTCTTGAACCATGATTGAAACTTCTCATCTTCTTTCTGAGCTCCAATAATGCGGTCAATGAGAACAGGCTGTAGGATAAGACATCCGAAAAGTTGTCCTTCTCCTCTTTCAGCACTCTGTACATCGAACTCCGCCAGCGTCTCCAATGCTCGCCATTCTCTAACCATTAAGGAGGCGATCGTTTCCCGAGTTTGCCGACTCAAAGCATCAGCGACCACATTAGCTTTACCAGGGTGGTATTCCAACGTGAAGTCGTAATCTTTGATCAACTCCATCCATCTGCGTTGCCTCATGTTCAACTCTTTCTGTGTGAACAAATATTTTAGGCTCTTGTGATCGGAGAACAAATCAAACTTCTCACCGTAGAGGTAGTGTCTCCAAATCTTGAGTGCAAATACCACTGCTGCCAACTCCAAATCATGAATAGGGTAGTTCAACTCATTCGGCTTCAGCTGTCTTGATCCATAGGCTATAACTCTGCCATCTTGCATAAGTACACACCCTAGTCCTTGATATGATGCGTCACTAAAGATAGTGAACTTCTCACCAGGCTTGGGTATTGCTAGTACTGGTGCGGTAGTGAGTCTCTCTTTCAACTCTAGAAAGGCTCGCTCATGCTTCTCTGTCCATTCGAATTTTAAATTCTTCTTCGTCAATCCAGTCAATGGTGCGGCTATTTTAGAGAATCCTTCAACAAATCTTCTGTAATAGCCTGCGAGTCCAAGAAAACTCCGAACTTCTGTAGGGTTGCTTGGCCTAACCCAGTTGGATACAACATCGGTCTTGGACGAATCCACAGAAATTCCTTGAGATGACACCTTGTGTCCCAAAAATTTCACTTCTTGCAACCAGAACTCACACTTACTGAACTTGGCATACAAGTGGTGGTCCTTAAGCGTCTGCATCGTAATCCGTAGATGTTGCTCGTGTTCTTCTCTTGACTTAGAATAGATCAAAATATCATCAATAAAGACGATGACAAACTGATCTAAATAAGGCTTGAACACTCTGTTCATCAGATCCATAAACACTGCCGGGGCGTTCGTCAATCCAAACGGCATCACCAGAAATTCATAATGACCATATCGGGTTCTGAAAGCAGTCTTAGGTATGTCTTCCTTCCGTACCCTCAACTGATGATATCCCGACCTAAGGTCTATCTTGGAAAATATCGTAGCTCCTTGTAGTTGATCAAATAAATCGTCGATCCGAGGCAAAGGATACTTATTCTTGATTGTCACTCGATTCAATTCTCTGTAGTCGATACACAGCCTGAGCGTCCCGTCCTTCTTCTTCACAAATAACACCGGTGCTCCCCAAGGCGATGTACTTGGACGTACAAAACCTAGGTTCTCGAGCTCTTGAACTTGTCCCTTTAATTCCAATAGTTCGGTGGGGGCCATTCTGTAGGGAACCTTGGTAATCGGTACGGTACCCGGTATAAGCTCAATACAGAACTCTATACTTCTCTCGGGCGGTAATCCAGAAATGTCTTGAAATACTTCTTCGAAGTCCTTGACTACAGGTATAGATGATGCTGTCACCTCTGTACTGACGACTTCAATGTTGGCTAAACATCTGGTGAGGAACATATCTCCCGAAGTGTTACATTGAAAATTAAAGGGTTGATTCTCATTGTCGGGGAATGTAATTCTCTTCCTCGCACAATCCAACTTCACTTGATTCTGAGACAGCCAATCCATTCCTAGGATTATGTCGAACTCCTTCATCGATAGAACAATCAACCTCGCAGGGATTTCTCGGTCTCCTAATCTTAAGGGACAATCCTTGCACACATGTCCTAAACTGACCGCAGCTCCTATTGGTGATGTAGCCTTCAAAGCTTTCTCTAAGCGATGAGGTAAGATACCCAATCTCCGAATTGTATTAACAGATATGAATGATAGAGCAGCACCCGTATCAAATAATACTCTAACATGGGAGTTAAATAGAGTCAATGTACCTTCCACTGCTTGCTGATCAGGTTGAGCTTCTCCATGATCTCCTTCTTCATATACAGCTCCATCATATCCAGCGGCATCAGGAATAACAGCATTCAAGCGGGTCTGACCCTGTTGTCCATAAGTCGCTTGCTTAGGAGCAGTGCAGAACCTGCTGATGTGACCTGGTTCACCACAGTTGAAGCAGACTATTCCTGGCTGAGCAGCACGCCTTGGTGCCTTGCAGTCCCGAGCCACATGTCCAGGGTTGCCACAGTTGAAGCACTTTACACCACTACTTCCTTCTCCTACTCGGGGTTGAGTCGGATAGGTAATAGCTTGTGCCTTCTTGCTTCCGTCAAAGTTCCTCTTCTGCCCTTGGGTACGATTCATTGGTGGTCTATTCCCAAAATTACCCCTCTGAGGCGGTCGGAATTCAAATTGTTTGCGATATACTCGAGCATCTTCTTCCAGATCGGTAGCCAGGCCGACTAGTCCTTCAAACGTCTTGTCTAGATGGCCGAGAGTTAGGCGACGAATCTGCGGTGCCAACCCTTGGTTATACTTCCGGATCTTCTTCTCCTCAGTATCAACCATGTGCGGGGCAAACCGTGACAGCCTCTCGAACTGTGTGGTATACTCTTGCACCGTCTTGGTTCCTTGCGTCAGATCCATAAATTCCTTCTCTCTTCTGTGCCTCTCCGTAGCCGGGAAGTACTTCTCCAGGAATCTCCCTTTGAACGCCGTCCACGTCATCCCCATAGCAGCGGTGTTCCCGATAGTGGCTATGACCGAGTCCCACCAATCTGCAGCGGCGTCGGTTAGTTGAAATGTAGCCAGCCTCCTCTTGTCCATCTCGTTGCATTGGACAGCTTCGAACATGCGGTCCATCTGTCTTAACCATTGTTCCGCCTTCCAGGGATCCGTGGTACCAGCAAATTGCTCGGGTCTGAGCGCACGGAATCTCTCCAGCAGCTTATCTCCCGTCTGGCGGTCTCGTTGGTTTTCATTCGCATTACTAACCCTCTCGAGACGTCTGATAAAAGCTTCAAATATTCCCGTGGGGTCGGCAGCCTCGGGCGCTCCTTCAATCAGATTTCTGTTCCTCCTTGGTCTTCCAGCCATTCTATGCATGATAGGGATAGTAGAATGAGAAACATGCATGCAACAGTACTATGACGAAAATTTTCAAAGGAGTATTTATCACTATATCACATACTCGTATTATCACATAAGCATACAATAAAATATATATTAAGTACATATAATACTCGTATTCGAACTAGGGCTGTCTAATAGCAAAGAGGTCGTATTCTTATCCTCTAGACTCTGGGTTGTGGGCCATACTGACTGTTCCGAGATTTGACTCAGGAAGTTGGTCAGTGCCTAAGCTATTAATGAGGGCTATGGTATGCTTTAACTCCTTAGAAACTCGGCTACTATATGTCTGTAGGGGCATCATAAGTTATGGTTATCTCGACTAATCCTAAATGGATATGTCTGAAGGTATATGGAAATTGCTATCATTCTTGTCGATGTGACAAGACAAACGGGTAATCATTTCTATGATAAAACCAACTTAGAATTTTAGTTTCTGAATTAAGGGTAATCCGTACTAAACTAACACTAGAACTTGGTTGTATAGCTTAGTAAAACTTAAGGGTAACCTATGTCACTAATCTATGGCGTGAATAACTGAGCCTGGTCAATCTAGAAAACCTATGGCTCTGATACCACCAAATCCTGTCACGCCCCGACGTAGCATAAATATGGAAAGCGTTTAATTTCCTTTATGGACCCGTAGGTCGCGACAGTTTGAAGGATCGATTCCGTCCCAAAACGTCGAACAACATAAAACCATTAATCAGAGTAGGGCAAACAGGGCTCATAAAAATTTTTCTAACTTATTACAACTTATGGTATGGGGTTAACTAAGGCACAGACCGCCTTAAAATAAAACAATAACTTAAAGTCTATTACAGTCATCCTTATTACAAAACCAAATCATATCTTAAAGCACATAAACATAAAGCATATAAAAGTAAATTCTCTTCTCAGCAGTTGATCTCAATTAGCATAGTCATATGGTTCATCCTGATTATAACCTGCAAAGCCTGAACACGAATGTCCAGGACGCATCAACGCCGTCAGCTTCAAGAAGCTGGTGAGTATTAAAAACATAGCTTTGAATGTAAAAACATGCCCATTTACCTTTTTCCCATTTCCATTTAAATACCACAAGTTTATATTTATGATAAAGAGCTTGTTAGAAAACAACCACAACAATAATTAAAAGATAAATTCACACATATGTGACCGTGTATGAGAACAATGCACCATCTCATCTAACCGACTCTTTTCTCTCGACAAAACCCAACAACCCTCTATCCTACTCCTGGTATCTTTGAAATACTAAGATAGCCACACTTTAGCAACGGGGCGCCAGGGAGTGTCCAGTTTGCCTCACACTTTGGTCCGGGGTACCAGGGAGTGTCCAATGCCTCACACTTTGAATACCCTAACCGCCATGCAAATACCGGGGCAACCCCCACACAGGTATCCAGACTCGAGTCATTCAGGGAGTGTCCATAGGCCACACTTTAGCACTTCCATGGGTGCCAGTGAGTGTCCAAGTTCGGCTTCACACACTTTAACGCTTCCATGGGCGTCAGGGAGTGTCCATTTTTGCCACCTTCGCATTTCAAAGACACCCTCATCCTCTTTTTCAACTACAACCACAATCACATCCACAACCACAACCACAATCACAACCACAACCACAATCACAACTCACACTCATACTCAACCACAACCACAACCATAATCACAACTCAAACTCATACTCTTTCCACACTATCATTACTCTTTTACACACTACCAACACTCACCATGCATGTACAACTGACTCCACATGAATGTCATCAAACTTTAAACATAAAGGAATTCACAGAATTAAAGAAATAATACGCGTACGGGGATTGAAAATTCGTAATTCATTGCCTTAATCATTTTAAACATAACTAATAGCATTCTAAAAACTGCTACTGAAATCCTCGTTTTCTGTCCAAACGGTGCAGAATCTGAGAAAATTGCATTGGACAAAAAGTGTGCAGAATCGAATTTTACTTGGGACAACGCGGGCAGAACCTTAAATTTCATTCGTTTTCCTAACAAAAATCTGAAAACAAAATTCTGCTACTGTTAAAATTAAAAGAGAAAATATTAGATTGAATTTCTAATATACTTTTTCTGCTACTGTAATCCTCATTTTCTGCCCAAACGGTGCAAAATCTGAGAAAATTGCATTAGACGAAAAGTGTGCAGAATCGAGTTTTACTTGGGACAACGCGGGCAGAACCTTAAATTTCATTCGTTTTCCTAACAAAAATCTGAAAACAAAATTCTGCTACTGTTAAAATTAACTACCTAAATCAGTAAATAAGGAATGAGTTACATTTGGAGTGAGTTAGTAATACTCACCGTGATGTAGATTGAAGAAGTTGTTGAGAAAGAAATACAAGAATTAAGAATCTCCAATTTCAAGCTTGGCTATGGAGGATTGAGCTCTTCAAATTCTGAAATTATTATCTCTCTATGTGACTCTCTCAAGCTCTCTATGTTAGGAGTGTAGAATGTGTAGTGTGGTTGGGTGTATAAATACTCAAACTCCCACTTAGAAAACATTTGCCTAACATCCCACTCATTCTCCATTAATCTCCACTAATTACAAAGAAAGTGCAGCAATGATGTGTAAATATACACTTGCAATTCATAATGCTCCATTGATAATTGAAAGGGTAGGTGGAGTTGGTGTGGGTCAAGGTGTGTTTGGGAATCAAGCTTATGGCATTAGGACAACACACATACTACAAGCATTTGCCAAACAAGGCCTAAGGGAAAACTTTAGCAATAATAATTGGGTATAAAGAAATTTGTCCAATCAGTTACTCCCAAAATTCTGTAGAAGTTTAACACTGCGCGGACAGTTTTAAACCTAAACTAGTATTTTCGTGACACGGTGTTTATCACAAAAATACAGAAAATTCATTTTAATGTTAGAAATAGTTTTCTGATTTTATAAAAATACAGTTTGAGTTTTAAAAGAAATAATTCCACCGTTTTGAAATACAGATTTGAAATTTATCACAGGTATTGCCAGTTTTTATGAAAATTGCATTTTGACCCCAAAAGTAATTTCAATAATGAGATTAGTCAAGAAATAAATTTTTCACATAAGGATAAAAGCAGACAAAAAATATATAATTTTAAATATGACAATGCAAGAAAAATGCAGGTTATTACACGAAGCTCAATCAGTGGAGACCGATGAGAAGAGAGATGTGGGTGGTGCTGTGGTGGTTGGCGGTCATAGTGGTGGTCGACGCTCATAGAGAGGTTGAGATGAGACGAGAGAAGACTGAGAGAGTTTCTAAACTCAGTCCCAATGTTTGATGTACAATAACTGATAAAGAGTATGTATACTCTTCAATTTCACCCTAATCAGCATATTCAATTTAAATATTTTTAAAAAATGATATAGAGGATATACACGAGTCGGGTCGGGTTTATCGGGTCAGTAGAAATTGAAACTGATGACCGAACCGATCCTGACCAAATTTAGCCTCAAAGACCCGCGCCTCATCCAATATCTTTTTAAAATCGAAAAAAAAAATCCTCAGGTTGGGCCGGGTCGGTCGGGTGAGTCGGTTTAGCAGGCCAAGTTGATCACCCCTACTGGTAAGACCAGGTCGAACCCACAGGGAATGGAAATAAAGATTTTAAAGATACGCAGTAACTATTTTGTCCCTAAAAAGAAAATAAAAAGATGATGGATATTTGGGGCTTTCCTAAACTACTAGTTTTTATATTTTTGCAGTAAAACTTAATTAAAAGCTAATTTTTTAACAGTTTACGGTAAAGATTTTAACAGTACAAAATAAATTAACAAAGTTACTAGTAAGAAAAGGAAAAAAAAAGAAATAAAAGCTAAATTCACATGAAATGAACTTTTTGGATTTTATTATACCGAAAGATGGAAATAATACAAATATTAAAATTTAGTTGTCTCAAAACAGGAAATATTAATTAACTTGGAAGAAATGATTTAAAGGGATTGGGAATATGCAAATCAACACTAGATCACACAACTTTTATGCTTTTAAAAAGGATTTGGCATTTTTAAATAGAGTGATTCTTTATTTGAAAATAAACTTATACTAAGTGCAGTCATATCAAGTGTGTCAGGTTTGATATGAAACGACGTCGTTTAGTTTATAGAAAAATAAAGAGGCAGTTGGACAGTAGCCAGGTTTGAAACATGACTCACCGTGGACGTGAGTTATTCGACGCCCAGTCCCCACCACTCCGCCACTACACAATTGTCTATCCATTGTTGGATAGAAATATATATATATATATATACACATACTTAAAATATAAACTTTGTTAAATAAATTGTTTTTGTATGCTAGGTGTTTTTTTATGACAAAAGGCATAGTTTAACAATTCACATAATTACATTCTTATTTCAAATATGTAATCTTTTGACATCTAATATAGCCATAGTCTATAAATATGTTAAATAGTCATAAACTATAGATATATAGATATTTTTTTGCCATAAATGGAAAAATAACCCATCTAGATAAATTTGCCCATTTCAGATTAGTGAACAGGAGTTGTGGTTTCTGAGTTTTTATTGCATATCCCCAATTAAAGTTTTTACTTACCATTTTTTGAATTGAAACTGTCACCTAAATTTTTTTTGAGGAAAGAATAAATATGATCATGCCAAAATTTGGTTAAAGATAAACAAGAGCAGATTAAGGAGAGAGAGAGAGAGAGTGTGTGTGAGAGACCGTTTTTTATATGTGGTTCGGCCCTGTTAATGAAGGAACCTACGTCCATGTATGTGTGTGTCTGAGCACATTCACTATACTGTAAAAACTCGGTGACCTGTGGTGAACCAACAATAGTTTGGAGCTACCGTAGGTCGGTTGTGCGTGATGATGAGTGCTATAGAGGCGCAATAAAGACTGAAAAGTTGATCCTTTCTATGGGGGTGAGTGGTTTCTTTTATAGATGCAAGAGACCTACTCATACAAGGAATTATACAGATTAGGTAATACAATCTGATTCAGAATTGATTGACATTAATCATGGGGGTTTTCTAATTGGAAAAAGAAATAATTTGCACTTTCTATTAGTCTTCTAACTTGAGTAGGAAACAGTCTGGAATATTCTAGGCCGTGTCTCGCGGGCCCGGCTGGACTCGCCCTTACGAACCGAGCCTGTATTGCACTCCCGACCTATTGGTCGGGGCCTGTTGATGTACTGCTCGGGAGGTCAGGATAGGGGTCGGTCGCTCAGTATAACCGCTCGGTCACATAATAGAACCAAGTTTGGGCGTATCAAAATAGATGTACACAATCACTGCCTAATTAAGATTAAGGTCATAACACCAAGGTGAAAGTGAAAACTAATATCAATATACTTTTCATGAGTTGGGATTGAATTCTTGGAATCTGCAAAATAACAAAGTTTAGTACAACTCAGCTAATAAAATATAAGTTGAAATACTGAACCAAAAATAAAATACTAAATCTTTGACTTTGAATTCTTGCGGGATCACAGTGGGTGAATTCCAAGAACACAAGTAAGGCCAAACCAAATTCTAATCTAATTTGGAATAGAATGTGGATAGGGTGTACTTGGGACTTTAATAGGTGATTATAACAACTACGTAGCAAAGAAATCTGACATTTACTTGCAAATTTTGTTTTCTAGTGAATGAAATTATTGTTATAAAAACTGGAAATTTAAGGTTTCAAACTATTTTAGGGGACTTCTACAACTACCAACTATACTAAAAACATTAAATCAAAATTTTAATAGGAATATTTTACTACTATAGATTAGCAAATGACCTACGAGAAAACAAATATTTAAGAACTAATTTGAGAAATATAGTACACAAAGTTTTGTTACATATTTTTTAACACGAAATTATCAAATACAGAAAAGCAAATTTTTGCAACTTCTAGAACTAGAAAAAACAAAGAAAATCTTAAGTTTACTACTTCTAGGGACACTATGAAGTGCTCACATGGTAACCTCCCTAAACTTTTCTCTCTCTATTTGGTTGTGTGAGTGTGTTGTAGGTGCAGATGAAGATATTTTGAAGATGTCATTGAGTTCGTCATTTAAACAGAGACGAAAGTGATCCTTGGTTTAATTTTTCAACCTCTTGCCCAGTTTTTTCAAATCATTCTGACAATCAAACAGAGAGAGAGAGAGAGAGAGAGAGAGAGAGAGAGAGAGAGAGAGAAAAAATTAAAGAACATCACTATCAATGACAACTTTTTTTTTTCAACGTTACTTTGGTTCCTTTTCTTTTTTCTTTTTTATTTTAATTTAATAGTGAATATGTCGCTTTCAAGGCAATTAATGCCTTTCACACTTGGGAGTTTTGTAAACAATAGGCACATTGGAGATAATCCTGTGTGCTTGCTGCTTCTTTCCTTCTCTTTATTGCATCATTCTCCTTCATTTTCACCTAAGCATATAAAACATGCAAAAGTACATAGTTACATATATATGAATGACATCACCATTAAATTATATTAATTCCAAAATGCATGTAAAACTAGGAATTTGGGGATTAAATGAGCACTATATCTATTATATTGGTACATGAATATGCAATATTCATTGTTTATCAATGGGGCAGCACTTAATGTGTCGTTTGGTGATGCTCACGGCTCACCAAACAACCGTCTCAAATCCCACGGTTTTGTGTGTGCCGTTACTCCCTACATTAGCTCGAACTTAGTGTACCACAAAGTTAAGTTTTGGTAAGTTCAGGTATCCTGTACATTAGCTGAAACCACCCCATTGTTAATGGCTTTACCCTAAGTTGTACTAAGTTGTCCTACAAACACGTCCCATTATCGATGCTCTCATATTGGTGAGAATATGGACATCGAATATCTATAGGTGCATATAAGCAATATGTTAATGAATTTTTAGGACCAAAATTCATAGTCTTGAATATTAGAAATTGCTCTTTGAAGATATAAACTAGTTACAAAAAAATCATTAAAACAAAAATTGGGGTGCTTGTTTTTGGGTACTTTTTGTTTTCCCTGTAATCTCTATTTTACTTAATAATAAGTCCCTTTTGCTGTTAAAAAAAATGAGGTAGTCTGACTATTAATGAATGTGGTGTTGTTGTTTCGTAAGTAGAGAATCATAACATTATTAAATAATATAAAAATATTTTCTGTCACCAGCTATGTAATTTTCTTTAAGATTAATGTCTATCCAAGTTGGCTAGCAAAAACTAAAGTAAAAGGACTGTGAAATTATCATTTTTAACACTACAACAAAAAACCCTTATTATGACTTTAAAAAAGAGTCATAAATGTATATTTATGACTCTTTTTTAAGCTTTTAAAATAAGTCATAACATTGCAGTCATAAATAAGTTCGAGTTTGTTAAAAAAGTCATAAATAATTATTACTTTTACAACAGTTCTAAAAAAATAGTCATAAACAATGAGTGCTTTCAAATTGTTTATGACTATTTTTTAATTGATACAGTCATAAATAATCTTCAAAAAAGTCATAAATAGCCTTTTAAAAAAGTCATAAATAATCTTTAAAAAAGTCATAAATAGCCTTTTAAAAAAGTCATAAATAATCTTCAAAAAAGTAATAAATAACCCTTTAAAAAGTCGTAAATAATCTTCAAATTAGTCATAAATAACCATTTAAAAAGTCATAAACAATCTTCAAAAAAGTCATAAATAACCTTTAAATAGTCATAAATAATATTTAAAACAGTCATAAATAACCTTCAAAAAGTCATAAATAATCTTTTTATAGTCATAAATAATCTTCAAAACAGTCATAAATAACATTTTAAAAGTCATAAATAATGACACTATTTATGACTTTAGTAGAACTATTGCTAATTTATGATTGTTTTTTATGAAACAGTCATATATAATATAAAACACATTTAAAGAAAAAAAATATTTTGTTGATAATCCAACAATCAAGATTACACAATTCAAATACATCATCAAAACATGCATGTTACAAATCAACTCAAGAATCATATTCAGATATTATCTTCCTTCCAACCAAAATTTTTCAATAATCAATCTAATAATTAGTTATGTACAAGAAAAATGTAACAGTAACCACTAAGTATGTATTAAACCAACAAACCAATAATATATATGTAACATTATTAAAAAAAAAAAAATAATAAATAAATAAATAAATAAAAACAAGATTAGTGTCTATTTAAACTCTTCAATCTCCGCTAGTACATCAACTTATTTGCAATATTTGTTCCATGTAGTCTAACTGTGTAACACTGAAACAAAAATGAAATCAATGTATTAGATTCTATATAACGAGTATATAATTTTCTTAAATTATAAAAATATAGATTACCTGGAAAAAGGAAAAAATGTTGAAATTTTCAATACTTAAATGTATTCTTGAATGAACTCAAGTTGAAATACATTTAGCTCGTGACTTTCATATTTCAATTTTTGAGATAACTCTTTCATCTGAAAAAGTTCAGGAAAGAATGAGATGTTAAGGATGTATTCCCTCCCCACAACACCACCACCACCACCTCCAACACATATGAAAAAAAAAATTCCACAATTTATGAATCAAAGTCAAACAAGAAGAAGAGAAAATTTGGCGACACATTTACAAAGAATACTATGATAATACCTTTATCTTGATAGATTTGGATGGATTCTCCATTATCACTTTCATGAAAAGTGACATATAGTATCCACATTCATAATTTCCTGGTTGCTTTGGTCCCTATGAATAAATGTATAACAAATGTTAGACAAACAATAAATTACTGCAATCACAAGTCGTGGTAAAACTAACTTATCTTGGAATGAATGTTGACCTAGAATTTCTAAAACTTTCGACAGAGTCTCCTCTATAAATAGAACCTCCCAAAAATTTCAAACAATGAAAACATACCCAGCAACAATTGAATAACCGCAACATACATTATATCAATACATTAACCATAACATACTAAGTATAATTTAAACAGCTACCATTATATCTACCATGTTTTTATTCAGATTTAATTACCTTTACGAATTGCCAAATTGGTTTTGGCCTTCTTTTCCCTTTGAAATTTAAAGCCTTGAGTCCACTTCAAGATAATAAAACGTCACTTCAAGACAATATTCTCACACACAACGATTACAAAACGAAAAATTATTAAAAAATTCGATGACTAAGCGTCCACAACTTTCTAGGATGCAACCATAATAAGAGGTAATTAATTATAATTCAACTTCTAAACGCAAGAATAAAACACCACAAAATATTTTATTTTATTACACCTTATGTTCACCACCTCGGCCACCCATCCATGGTCCAGCCTACACAAATATCCCATGTGTCTCATAACGTAATACTAACTCCCACTCCGGTACCAACTCCCATGGGGTATCACTGGGATTTGAGTATACACCGAAAGGATAGTCCTTACGTTATTGACGTCAATAAAACAATGTCTAGATACACATGAAATAGACCAACAAGTCGGGCATAAGGCTTAAAATAATGAAGAGACGGGTCATCCACATAGTCGCCGTTTAATCACACAAGGACGGGTCATCCAGGAAGTCGCCGCCTAAAATGATAAGGAGCAGTGGTAACTCTAAGGATTTTCTATCGTTCATACATCCACGTTTTTCACAAAACTCTACTTCATAAGAGATTCATATATCTCAACTCAAATTTCCGTTAAAATTATATTAACAGCTACATGTTCACACAGATTCATAACCCACACAAAATCACACAGTCATAATTTCACAAAGCTCAACTACACATGAGAACTCATATCTTTCTATGTACAAATAAATTAATTTATATTAATGAACACGAAATCACACAAAAATATGATATAGCAAATACGCTTATTTTAACATTAATAAAACTGCTACTGTAATATGAATTTTCTGCCCAAACAGTGCAGAATTGGGAAAAATACCATTAGACGAAAGTTGTCTAGAATTGAGTTTCCTACAGTCCTAAGCGGACAGAATCACGAAAACTGTAACGTATGATTTATTAGGAATTTTCTACTAAAATCTGATCCGTGAAAATCTCAAATCCGAAAATTGAATAATTGCTCAAATGTATATCCAAGGCTCATCTATAAATCTCAAATCATAACTTCAATCATTGTAAATAAAAACCTAAATCTCATAACCCATAACCATACTAATTTCATAATCTATCCATTTAAATTTCAATCAAACGAGATTGAAAGAAAATAACAAGTTAACTCACCGATTTAGGACTTCAATGTTGATGAAGATTCGCAAAACAATATTTGGGGTTCCTCTTTTCTTCTCTTATTATCTTCTTCTTCTTCTTCTTCTTCTTCTTCTTCTTCTTCTTCTTCTTCTTCTTTCTCTCTCTCTCTTGACTGCTCTATTTTTCTCATGTCTCTCTTTTCTTTTCTTTTTGTTATCAAAACCCTAGGAGGTATATTATGTATGTATATATGATACACCTACATATATTATAACACAAACACACAAAAGGCTAAAAATCCCGTTTTTTGTCTAGGGGCCTCATAAAAAGGCTTTATATGGGCCCGAAATACATTTTAAAGTTCTAAAATGAGTGACTCAATGGGTGTACATAACCCGGGTACTTAATTTAAATGTTAAAAACACAAATTAACACATTCACGGGCCTATAATCACTACAAAAAAATAAACACATCAATTCTTCAATGACTTGTTCAACTTAAGTTTTTACAACTTGACTCCACCACTTAGCTCTATAAAATTTCACACAATAATTAATGAATAAAATAAGAGAATTGTTATTGCCACTCCATCATTGTACTAAGGCACTCCATGGTACCATTCTTAGAGCATGTGGTACCATGTATGTCATGCATTGCATACATGGAACCACATGCTCTAAGAGTGGTACCATGGAGTGTCTTAGTTCAATGATGGAGTGTAAATAGCATCACCCTAAAATAAATACACACATATAAATAAATAACCACGGTTGTATACACAAAAATTTAGGTTGTCTCATTATTTTGTTTTTTTAAATGAATATTTATATAAAGAAAATACGGGGTGTTACATGTATACCAAGTGAAATTTCATTTAAAATTTTTATACAGCGCACATTTCCCTAATCAAGAATCTTAACTTTAAAAATCTTAACATATTGTCTTTTTCACTATTTTTCCCAAAAAAAAACAGTACTTTGATTCTAGAATTCAAAGAAAAAGAGTCATAAAAATAAAGAATATTTATGACTACCCAAAAATGAAGTCATAAAAGTCTTGTTATTTATGGCACTTTTCTAAATACTTATTATATATGACACTTTTCACAAACATGTCATAAAAAATCTTATTTTTTATGATAATTTTCAAAAAACTGTCATAAAAAATCTAATATGATTCTTAATAAAATCTAAATTTGTGACACTAAAAGTAACTATCAAGTGTTAATAGTCCAATTTCAAAAAGTAATTTCTTAAAAACTAGTCTCTCAAAGGTCGATTTAAGTGAAATTTCACTTAATATTCATGTAAAGATTTAGTGAAATTTCACATAATATTCGTGTATGCCAAGTGAAATTTCACAAAATATTTATGTACATAGGACCTTTCCCTAATCAAGAATCTTAACTTTAAAAATCTTAGCATATTGTCTTTTTTTCACTATTTTTTCCAAAACAGTACTTACGTTTGATTCTAGAATTCAAAGAAAAAGAGTCATAAAAATAAATAATATTTATGACTACCAAAAAATGAAGTCATAAAAGTTTTATTATTTATGACCATTTTCAAAAAACTGTCATAAAAACTCTTATTATTTATGACCATTTTCAAAAAACTGTCATAAAAACTCTTATTATTTATGACCATCTTATTATTTATGACTATTTTCAAAAAAACTGTCATAAAAACTCTTATTATTTATGACCATTTTAAAAAAACTGTCATAAAAACTCTTATTATTTATGACCATCTTATTATTTATGACCATTTTCAAAAAACTGTCATAAAAAATCTTATTATTTATGACCATTTTAAACAAACTGTCATAAACAATCTTATTATTTATGACTAATAAAAAAATGGTCATAAATAAAACACCACTTACCAATCTTATGACTATATTTGCAAAAAGAGTCATATATGTTAGAAAAAAGTATTTGTTATGACTCTGTAGACACCCCAATTTTGACCGAACTATTAAACTTAGGGGGATTTACCTCTAGAGATCAATGATGAATATGTCTCGACGGAATCAAGACTCTTACAAGCAATCTGACTCTCTTCCTAGAAGAATCTCGGTTCAAAATCACCATTTTCAGCCAAAAGACCAAAATTCTCATCTACTCGTCACCTTGTAGACCATGAGTTTTGAACACGTATAGGAATACGGCAATGTTCTCGGAGCATCTTAAAATCATTTTCAAAAGAAGAGGAATTCAGCATGAACCCCGAAAGAAAAAGTCAACAGTTGACCCAGTGAAAAGTCAACGGGTCAAAAGGGAGTCAATCGTAAAATTTTCGAATTTCAAGATGAAAAGTCCCGGTAATTGTTCATTCGGTCTCCCTTATGCTAGAAATGATTTTTTAGAATTTTTAAATGAAAGGAATCATGGTGAAATTGAAAGGCTTTTAAGAAGAATCGTGCAGAAAATCGAAATTTTGCCTTCGGAGGGAGAGTTGACTTTTTTTCCTTAAGGATTTTGATTTTCTAGATATTTTTATTGAATCCAAATGGGGGGTATTTCCTTAATTACATTTAATGTCTTAAGTAAATACATAAATTAAACGACATTTACTTAAATGACATGAAATGAAATTAAGGTGCTGAATTGCTGTGAATAGTGCTGGATTGCTGTGCAGCGGCACTCAAAGTGCCCGAACGGCAGTCAGTGAATGCCGCTGCGGCGTTCACTGAGTGCCGTCCGGCATTCAGCGAGTGCCGCGCGGCACTCAGAGAGTGCCGTTTCATCTCATCGAGTGCCGGCCTGGGCTAATTTGCATTTTTAAGTCAAAATTCTTTTTCAATCTTTGATCAAATAAATGCACCAAACGATGCCGTTTTTTGTGTACGTGTTTACTACTCCTAGGTCATGCAAACCATGTTCCCACCATCCCTAATTGACCTATCTACCCTTATCTTAGCCCCCAAGATAATGAAAGTCTATAAAAGCCCCATTTTCTCTCATTTTGAGGGGTTGGAGACTTGAATCTTGAGAGAGAGACTTGAATCTAAAAGAGAGAGGCTGAATTTTGAAGAGAGAGGTTGTTCTTAGAGAAATATAGAGAGAGAAACCCCAAAACCCCATAGAAATCTTACCCAATTCATCCAAATTCCTCAAATCTCCATTGAAGAACCTTGAAGCTTCAAGGAAGAAGAAGAAGAGCATTGCTTGTAAGACTTGGATCTCTCCAAATCAATCAAATCCTGAGAAGATCTAGAGGTTAAATCCTTATCCCTATACTTATTATATATAATTCAATCACAAGTTCATAGTTCTAGGAACTTTACACATTTTCAAAACCTCTCTTCTTACCTCATTTCATCACACACCACTTAGAACTTGTGATTGAATCTCATATTACTTCATTGATTTGGGTCTAATTGATGCCTTGGGTTTAAAATAAAATCAATTTTGAAGAATTTGTGTTCTTGGTTTCTCAAAGCAAATTTTGATTTCTTATTTCTACCATTTCTTGTAAGGTTCATGAGATCTTCCATATCTCATTGAACCTCTTAGAGTATGATTCTTCAACTTCTAAGATCTCATGATCTACATGGAGGTTAGAATGAATCATAATTTTAATCTATATATAGTTAGAGAGATTCAAGTTTCAATCCATAACTTGAACCTCTTCATTAAGGAATCTTATGGAATCCTTACCATATTCCAATAAGGTTTCATTAGATTTTAACTTCATTTAAGACTCCAATGACCATCAAATGGTAGGAGTAATCTTAATTTCTCTAAGTAATCTTTGATTTTCCTTACTTCTATTTCACTAATAAGGCTCATGAGATCTTCCATATCTCATTGAACCTCTTAGAGTTTGATTCTTCAACTTCTAAGATCTCATGATCTACATGGAGGTTAGAATGAATCATAATTTTAATCTATATATAGTTAGAGAGATTCAAGTTTCAATCCATAACTTGAACCTCTTCATTAAGGAATCTTATGGAATCCTTACCATATTCCAATAAGGTTTCATTAGATTTTAACTTCATTTAAGACTCCAATGACCATCAAATGGTAGGAGTAATCTTAATTTCTCTAAGTAATCTTTGATTTTCCTTACTTCTATTTCACTAATAAGGCTCATGAGATCTTCCATATCTCATTGAACCTCTTAGAGTTTGATTCTTCAAAGATCTCATGATCTACATGGAGGTTAGAATGAATAATAATTTTAATCTATATATAGTTAGAGAGATTCAAGTTTCAATCCATAACTTGAACCTCTTCATTAAGGAATCTTATGGAATCCTTACTATATTCCAATGAGGTTTTGAGTAGATGTAACTATATTTAGACTCCAATGACCATCAAATGGTAGGAGTAATATTTTTGAACTCAAGTTTTGGTCCATAGGTTTAGGTTCTTTATTTGAGGATTTTGTGAAGTTCATTTCAATACTTCATCAAGATCCATAAGTGTGGTGTGCCTCATAGTCTTCAATGACCATCAAATGGTAGAAGAAGTAGTTTGGTTTGAGCCCCAACTTCATGTTTTAATAGTTGAGGCCAATCAACAAACTTGAACTAGCAAAATGAAACAGTGGGTTCATAAACTGTTTTTGATCAAGGATTTTTAGTTTGAAATCCGACCGTTGGAATCGAATGAAACCAACGGGAAAATGTTCATAACACATTGTTTTACCACTGTGATTTTTGTTTTAGTAAGATTTTATGCTTAGGAGGGTTTGATCATGGTTTTTGTGAGCTAAACACAATCTGTCCAGAGTTTCAGAATACTTTCAGAACAGTAAGTCCGTTTTGAAATTAATAAATCAGAACCCTAATAAAGTTTTTGGGGTCTCAAATAATTTTTTATAAGTACCTTAATGTGTTAGGAAGGTACCCTAAAAAGATCTAAGTGTTTCTCATATTTTTACTATTTTTAGAAAATCATACAAGATCTCTGGACAGAGAGTTGCAGAATCCTGAGTGAGGTCTAGTATTTTCAGTATTCCTGGAGATCTAACCGTTGAAACCTCAATTTTCTTTTTGGGTTAGAAACTAGACTCACAGAGGCATAACATATCCAAAAATCAATAAGATCTAACCGTTGAATTATTTTATTCTTATTTTTGAATGGCTGGTCTGCTCTCTGTAAATCACAAAAAACTGCTACTGTTTTGTCTAATCTTATTTGTTTCAACTCAAATGGTCTCTTAATGTCTTGAGACCCAAACCATGTTTTGAATAATGATAATTTAGATTAAATCCAGAGGCTTAGTGATCCAAATTGGTGAATAAATTCATGACCCATATTTGTTCATATTCATGCATTCATTCATACATGTTAATATCCATAAGTAGGACTTATCTCTTGCCTAAGATGTATCTAATTGAACATGACTTAGGATTTACTTATTTATGATATTATATCTTGTCTAAGGCATGTGTACTAACCTTTGTTTTGTAGCGCTTTGAGGTACAATTTCTCAACCCTTCTCTAGTTTAATCTATTTTATTGAGTTTAATTGATTTTTTGACTCCATGTGCGACACCTTAGCTTAGGTTTTGCCTTATGTGTATATATGTGTTAGAGACCTTTCTTAGGTTTATTTTTGCATGCATTGCACGTTTGATATTCGCGGCTGGATCCCGGGTATGTTTTCTAGTTCTCTATTGCATATCATGTTGTTTGCTACTTGTATTACGTGGCTTATGAATGATATTTTGTCGTTAGCAATTTTACACCATTTCCAACATGCTTGTGTGATGTATACCTATATATGTATTAATTGAGGGCATGCTTAGATTAATAACTTGATTAAAAAGGATGTTGAGTAGAGGCCTATCGTGAGATAGGATGAAAGGGGGTGTTTTAGTCCGCCGGGCTCCTTCCCCTTTCATTCCATAATCCCCGGACCCAGTTTATCTTTGGTTTCGCAAAAGATCAGTTTGCTTTTAAAATGGTTTCTTAATTTTTCCTTTTAAAAATTAAGTGGCGACTCTTTGTACTTGAATTTAAAAATTTGTTTTAAATAAAAAAAAACAAAAGTGGGTAAAATTTGAAAACCTGCGATATCCACAGACTCTTTTTTTAAAATAGTCATTAGCCCAAAATAAAAAAAAAGTCATAAAAAAGGTTTTTTCTTGTAGTGTAAATACATCACAAACCGCTGCATAGTTCCATCAAAAAGAGGAAGATGATTTCATTATAATTTATAGACTAGGTAAAAAGATGAGAAGAAGCACCTTATATAATGAATTCCTAAATAGACCCTAAAACTGGTATTCCCAAGCCCAAGGTACAATTTTTACAACAGAAGAGTCAGAGAATACATTGTTGCTCATCCCATTTTTGCTCACCCAGATTTCAATTGGGTGAAATGTGTCACATTTTATTCTCATTTTACCCTATTTTGTATGTATCATCAACATAGCTATTGGAATGGGACATATGTCACACAGTAAAGGTCTGGGTGAACAAGGGTGAGAAAAAATGGAGTGAGAAAATTTGCCAAGGTTCGAGCTAGACTTCAATACACCCCTTAGTTAAAGGGGATGACATACACCCCCTTGTTTATAACCATTAGATCAAGCCAATTTAATTTTGGCCCTTGAAGCTTATTACCTACTACTTGGGTAACCGGTTACAATTTGAACCAAAAAAAAACCACTACTCTCTCCTTCTCTGGTTCCTCCGTCTCTCACTCTCTGTGTCTCTTCTCTCTCTTTGTGTCTCATCTCTCTCTCTCTCTCTCTCTCTCTCTCTCTCTCTCTCTCTCTCTCTCTCTCTCTCTCTCTCTGTATGTGTCTCGCCTTCCCTCTTGTGAAGGGGCCAAAGAATCATGCCCATCAAACTCTGGTTCGTCCATCTTTCTCTCTCTCTATCTTTCTCTATGTGTGTGTGTGTGTGTGTGTGTGTGTGTGTGTGTGTGTCCTCTATAAGAATAAATCTTGAATATGTTGCTCTTCTTTGTCTATGTCCAATCAATTAACTTAGGGTTTACAGATTTGTCAATCTCATGCTTCAAGGTCGCCTATTCATCTCCCTTTGTTTACCTGTAAGTGATTTTCAAGCTCTTGCTTCAACGATTTCTGGTATGTATAACTATATATGTATATTGTATATGTTTTGGGTACTACTTGAGTTTTGGTATTTCTTGCATTTATTGGCTTTAAATGACAACAATGCATGATTTCTTTCCAAATTACACACCTAAGACAAGTTGCTGGCAATTGGGATTTATTCCTCTTGAATATTTTTTTTTGTATATATGTAATTTAATGAATCGCCCATTGGTGGTTCAATCATCATATTCAGGAATCTCATTCAGTTTGTGCACACAATTAGTGCGTTGATATTGTGATATTGGCTAACATTTCAATGGATGTGCTGATTGAAACCTTAATTGAGACAAGCCTCTCTGATTAAAAGATTCTGGGTGAATATTGAGACGGCATTTAATGAGCCGTGTAAGAATGGGGAGGCACACATTTTGCCGTGTGTTATGGGGCTACACACATTGTGTCGTGTAGGTACATAGGGCAACACTTAGTGTGTCATTTGGTTATGCTCACAGATCACCAAATGGCCGTCTCAAATCCCACGGCTTTGTGTGTGCCTTTACTCCCTACATTAGCTCGAACTTAGTGTACCACAAAGTTAAGTTTTGGTAAGTTCAGGTATCCTATACATTAGCTAAAACCACCCCATTGTTAATGGCTTTACCCTAAGTTGTACTAAGTTATCCTACAAACCCATCCCATTGTCGATGCTCTCATATTGGTGAGAATATGGACATCTAATATCTATAGGTACGTACGTATAAGCAATATATTAATGAATTTTTAGGACCAAAATTCATAGTCTTGAATATCAAAAATTGCTCTTTGAAGATATAAACTGGTTACAAAAAAATCATTAAAACAAAAATTGAGTGCCTAAATGAAGGTTTTGACCACAAGTATTTTTTTGCCAAATTTGAGGAAGTTGTATGATTCATATCCTAATTATCTTTATACTTTTAGTGAGTTTATTGTTAGATTCAAACTTTTCAATGAGAATTCTATGGGTGGTTGTGGAAGTCGATGAGAACTTCGTACGTTGGCAGATGGTGTATAGATATCTGATGAGGTAAGTGTGTTTCCGTAGTACAAATTTTATTACGTTTAGGGTGTTAAATTTTTTTTTACTCTTACATGTTTATTTGCCCTCTATCTTAGGTCATAAATTTGGTGGTTATTTAGTTGAATAATGCACAAAGGGAAATTTCTAGGGTAGTTGTACTGGAAACCAAGTCGAAAGACTACATGCACCAGGCTTGGTATTTCCCGACCAATTTTGCGATACGTATACTCCTAGTAAATGTTTGTCGCATACATTGATGTCATGATATTTTCAATGAAGACAATTATATGCCTTTAATATCCGATGTGCGGCAAAATATTGTGGAATTGGTAAGCAACGATGATGAGAAGAGAAAGAAATTGTTGTTTGATTTGGTAGAGTTGTACCTTAGAGAAGATCGGTATGCTCCAGGCCCATTTTATATATATGAAGAGGTATGAGTATAATATTTCGTTCTGAGGAGATTAGTCATATCAATGTATTGACATCACATTAGGCCAAAATGTAATATATATATATATATATATATATAACAAACAAACAAACAAACAAACAAACTTTTTAAAACTCTCATACCATAACCACATTGTTCACAATTATGTCATAACAGAAATACATTTCTCATAACTGCAGCATCATTGAATAAAAAAGGCATGTTAATGGTCCATAACATGCAAGTATGTATGTTAATGATTAATATGGAGGGGGTGTCACGACCCATCCCACTACGCGTGGAAATAGGACACGTGGTACGCCACCAAGGCTCATCCAAATATCATATAACTATACGCAGCGGAAAGAACTTTAAAACAATCCTGGGTATTTTAAAACATAGGAAACAATGCCCTCTGAGTTGAAAAATCCATTGGAATCAGAGTTATAAAAAGTTTTGGCCAATTGGAAACACATCCAAAAGAATCAGTTTTGAAAACAGAGGTCAGTCGACTGTGCCTAGGGTTCAGTCGACTGTACCTAGCAGAAACCAAAACCCAAAATTCTCAACAGAGGTCCAATCGACTAATCAGGGGACCCAGTCGACTGTGTTATGCAGAACCAAAATGCAACACTTCCAAAAGGGGTCCAGTCGATTGATTTATGGTACAGTCGACTGGTTTTGCCATATATAAAAGCAGTAGCCAAAATCAACAGTGACTCAGTCGACTGATCAAGGGTCCAGTCGACTGTTTCCATTACTATTCACTTTCAGTGTCTCAATCCCACGAGATCCAGTCGACTGATCTAGGATCCAGTCGACTGTTCCCCTGCTGGGCAGCCCTTTAATGATAATACTAACTCATGCTTCTCTAATCTCCACAAACAATCACAACCAACACCAATTACAACATTTAAAACATAACTACAGACGTTCAATTACAAGATTTCGATACTACAAAACTAATCCATGGTTCTATTACAACATATTACTATTTCCTAATCCTTACACAAGTTTTAGGATTAAAACAAAAACATATACAAATGTGGTTCCCCGGCGTTTCTCAACGGCCTCACTCCTCACGCTTCTTCTTGTCTTTCTTCTTACCTGCAATGGAGTAAATCTCCACTGCTCAGCTATATGCTGAGTGCACAATTCTAAATGTATGCTTATATGACAGTTCATGCTTTAAGCATCTAAAACACATAAAAAAATAGTCTCTAGGGTGAGTGGTACGCATTCATCCAGTTGATGCCGTAGGAGGCCCACCTCTCCCACGCATCTCGTACAGTGGTTGGGCCTTCCTCCATACCAGGTACCGTGTACTGGTTGGGTCCACCTCCAATCCAGACACAACAACAATTCCAATTCCATTACAATCACAATCAAAATCATAATCCTTAAGGTTCGAGGGGCTTACCCCGGATGAATTTGCACCAAACTCCCCTTTGACCCAAGTAGACACATAACATGCTCACATAAACAGTTATACGTGCTTTTCATACAATTTCACGTGCATAATTAACGGGCCTAATTAATACACGAATTTCGCCCGGATCCAAGGATATCAAAGTTGATGTTCAAAACATGAAAATCCATATATTTCATAGATCTAGAATTCATACCTCGTACGATTCTCTTCAAACTTTGAAGGATCGTCTAGGGGGCTAATTAATCGTCGGATTTCAAATTTGGGACGATTCCTACAAGTTTTACTGGGTTTTCCCCAAAAGTCTAGAATTAAGATTTTTACAAAAATTGGCCAAGCACGGCCTAAGTAGTATCAAAACGTAGCTCTTACCTCCACGAGTTCAAATCTAAAATCTGGAGAAAATCTGACGGACGAACGGTCGTCGATCGGCGTCGCAAAGCCCGTTGGCTCCAATCTCCCTTCTCTCTCCTCTCTCTAGATATTTTTGGCAAGTTTTGGATGAGAATGAATCTCATCCACTACTATATATAGGCAAACTTTTCGAAAATTGCGTTTACCTCCCCACGAGTTTCTCAAACTTCTAATTAGCTCTCGAAACTTTGCACACGATCATTTTATGTCTTTACGAGTGAAAATTATACATTCCAAAAGTTTCCGACTAAGTTTCATTTGGGTTAAAAAATAACGTCCGAAAATTACATTCTGTGGAATCTCTACACAACTTACCTTTTTAATTTACGCATCACTCACGTTCTCACCACAGTTCTCCAAATGATATACTAAAGTATCCAAATACCAGAATTATACTACACAGGTATAATTACTATTCACAGGAATATCAGATAAAGTCAAATAACATTTAAATCATATAAATGCCATTTACTTATGCTCATGCAATATGAACTGCCATGTTCCCGTGTCCTCACTGACACCTTATCGTTGACTCACAGTCAACCTCAACTCAAATTATTAATAACATTAATAATTTCAAAATCTCAAATGATGCATTTTCAAAATCATAAATTTTTGGAACGGGTGTGACAACTCTCCCCTCCAAAAAGGAAGTTTGTCCCCAAACCTTACCTCATGTGTCGAATAAGTACGGATACTCATTTTTCATGTCTTCCTCATTTTCCCATGTAGCCTCCTCTGCCGTATGGCTACGCCATAGCACTTTCACCATTGGAATAGTTTTAGTTCTCAAGACTTGTTCCTTTCGATCTAGAATCTCTACTGGTTGTTCCACATAAGTCAAGTCTCCCTGAATCTGCAGCGGTTCAGGTACAATGATCTTACTCGTATCACTCATACAACATCTCAACATAAACACGTGAAACACGTTGTGCACATGTTCTATTTTTGATGATAAAGCCAATCGATAAGCCACCGGCCCTACTCTCTCTAGAATCTCAAAAGGTCCTATGAATCTTGGATTGAGCTTTTCCCTCTTTCCAAATCGTACAATGCCTTTCGAAGGCGATGCTCGCAAGTATACAAAATCTCCGACTTCAAAATTCATCGATCGTCGTTTAGAGTCCGCATAACTCTTATATCGGCTCTGAGCTACCTTGAGTCACTCTTGAATCAACTTCACCTTCTCAATAGTCACCTGTATTAACTCAGGTCCTAACAACTTCCTTTCTCCAACCTCAGTCCAACAAACCGGCAATCGACATTTACGCCCATACAAAGCTTCATACGGTGCCATTCCGATACTTGACTGGAATCCATTGTTATAAGCAGATTCAATTAACGGTAAGTGGTGCTCCCAATCATTCCCAAAGTCTAATACACACAATCTCAACATATCTTCCAAGGTCTGAATCATACGCTCTGACTGTCCGTCGGTTTGAGGATGAAATTCAGTACTGAAACTCAATTTTGTACCCATTTCTTTTTGTAAACTTCCTCAAAACCTCAACGTAAAACTACTATCACGATCAAATATGATCACGGCTAGTACCCCATGTAGTCTTACAACCTCTCTCACTTACAATTCGGCCAACTTAGATGGTTTAGTCATCTTGATCGGTAGAAAATGAGCTGACTTGGTTAATCGATCGACTATAACCCAAATCTTATCATTCTTATTACACGATCGCGGAAATCCAGAAACAAAGTCCATCGCGATCTCGTCCCACTTCCATTCCGACACTGGCAATGGCTGTAGTAACCCCACGGGTACTTGTCTCTCTGCTTTGACCTGTTGATATGCCGAACATTCAGATACAAACTTAGCGACTTCACGCTTCATACCCTTCCACCAGAAATTTTCTCTCAAGTTCCTATACATCTTATTACTTCCCGGGTGCACTGAATATTTTGTACTATGAGCTTCTTCTAGAATCTTCTCTTTCAAGTCTTTCACATTCGGTATACATAATCGATTTTCCAGTTTCAACATTCCTCGTTCCAACACAAACCCAGGTCGTCTCCCCAAAGGTATCTCGTCCCTCATTTTGCACAAATAGACATCGTTAAATTGTTCTTTCTTGATCTCATTGATAATATATGGGTGTGCTATGATCGCCATCATTTGTCCCTGGAATTACATTCAATTCTAAGCGTTCCATCTCTTTTATCAATTCTTTTTGTTGTGTTAGCTCATCGGCTAAAATCCTCGGCGTCTTCCGACTTAATGTATCGGCTACTACATTCACCTTTCCCGGATGGTACTCAATCGAAATATCGTAATCCTTCATCAACTCCAACCATCTTCGCTGTCTCACGCACTTTTCCCCGTACAAGTAGTGTCTCTAAATTTTCAAAGCATGAATTACCGCGGCTAATTCAAGATTGTGAGTCGGATAGTTAACCTCATGTGTCTTTAACTGCCTAGAAGCATATGTAATTACTTTACCACCTTACATAAGCACATATCCCAGCCCTTTGTGTGAAACATCACTATAGATTACAAATCCTTCGGTTCAAGATGATATTGTCAATATCGGTGCTCTCGTCAATCGTGACTTCAACTCTTGGAAACTGTCTTCACATTCTTGACTCCATTCAAAG
Organism: Hydrangea macrophylla; assembly: GCA_033977485.1. Lineage (NCBI taxonomy): Eukaryota > Viridiplantae > Streptophyta > Magnoliopsida > Cornales > Hydrangeaceae > Hydrangea > Hydrangea macrophylla. The sequence continues at coordinate 89,322,909 of CM066995.1, forward strand.
ATAACACCCTTTCTCATTAACTTTGTCATTGGCAATGAAATCTTTGAGAAATGTTCAATAAAACGGCGGTAGTATCCCGCTAATCCCAAGAAACTTCGAATTTCAGATACGGAAGTCGGCCTGTGCCAATTTGATACAGCTTCTACTTTGTAAGGATCAACTGAAACCCCATTCTTGTCAATCACGTGACCAAGAAAAGTAATACTAGGTAACCAAAATTCACATTTCTTAAGTTTTCCAAATAGTTGTTTCTCTCGCAATCTCTGAAGTATCAACCTCAAGTGATTCTCGTGTTCTATCTCACTCGGTGAATAGATAAGAATATCGTCGATGAACACTATCACAAAGTCATCAAGATAGTCATTAAAGACTCGGTTCATAAGATCCATGAACGCAGCTGGTGCATTGGTAACTCCAAATGGCATAACTAAGAACTCATAGTGTCCATAACGCGTTCTAAAAGCTGTTTTCTCAACATATTCGGCCTTCACTTTCAACTGATGGTAACCCGATCTCAGGTCTATCTTGGAGAATACTTGTGCCCCACGAAGTTGATCAAATAAATCATCAACTATGGGTAATGGGTACTTGTTCTTAATTGTTAACTTGTTCAGTTCCCGGTAATCAACACACATACGCATTGAGCCATCTTTCTTCTTTACAAACAATACTGGAGCTCCCCACGGCGATACACTTGGTCAGATGAAACCTTTATCAAGTAACTCATGTAGTTGAACTTTTAGTTCCTTCACTTCTACTGGTGCCATCCTATACGGTGCTTTGGATATCGGTCTTGAGTCTGGCTTTACCTCAATGGTGAATTCAATTTCCCTCTCAATCAGGGCGTCTGGTAAGTCATTGGAGAATACATCCGGGTACTCTCGCACTACTGGAATATCCTCTACTATTGATTCGGTCGCTGAGACATTAGTCACTGAACATAGAAATCCCTGACATCCCTTTTTCAATAACTTTCCCGCTCGGATAGCTGAAATCAAGTACGGCGGCAGTGTAACCCTACTCCCTTGAAAGCAAAAGTTCCCATGCACCGGTGATCAAAAATTAACCTCCTTCCGTTTACAGTCTATGGTGGCTTGGTTAAGGGCTAACCAATCCATCCCCAATATCACATCGAAATGGTTCACCACAATCGGTATAAGGTCTACGGTCATTAACTTCTCGCCTAGTTTGATCTCACCGTCTTTATATATCGTAGATGTCACTACCGGTTTACTAAACGAAATGGCAATGGATAAATCATACCCTAGTGGCGCGGAAAAGTTATAAGATACAAACGAATGCGTAGATCCCGAATCAACGAGTATGCGTGCTAAGTGCGAACATACAAGCACCATACCTGAGACCACTGTATTAGTAGCAGGTACGTCTCCAGGGTTCATCTGGAATGATCTTCCCTGACGTTGCTCCGTCCTTTGTCCTCCGTCACTAGACTGCTTAGGCTTCGAACCACTAGAAGCCATAGAACTTGCCCCTTGTTGAGAACGCTTCTTTGGGCAATCCTTCGCTTGGTGTCCCAAGGTACCACAATCAAAGCACTTGAGTTACGGGTAGGTTGCAGAACTCACACTGTTTTCCCCTGTAGATCTGTTTGAAAGTTGGTCAGAAAACATCGACCGGTGTGTGGTCGGTTACAAAGCGGACACAATGGTATATCACTTGGTACTCTCCTGGAATCATTAAAACCAGAACTAGAGCCTTGTGAAAATGACTTCTTAAAAGATCCCCCCTGACTTCGGTCACCACCCTCATGACTTCGCTTTCCTTGGTGATTTTGTCTCGATCTCTCTATTCCACTTTCGGCTACAAGTGCCGTCTGCTGTACTGCTGCAACAGTCGAATGCTCATAGGTCTCTACTCTTAACCGGATATTATCCCTTAAACCCTCTTCAAATTTTCTTGCCCTATCTTCCTCTTCGGGCACTGAACCCTTACCAAACCTCAACAACGCGTTATACTTGGAAGTATACTCCCTTACAGTCATGTATCCTTGCTTGAGGTTATCAAACTCTCGCTTCTTGGCATTGTAGGCAGCTCGCAGAAAGAATCGGCGATTGAATTCTAAAACGTTTACCCACCAGTTCTGAGCTTCACCCCTCAATACGTCACTTGCGTTCTCAATCTTCTCCCTATCTGACATCGAAATAGATCGAAAAATTCGTTCCATGTCCATGACCCAATGTTCTGCCAATGTTGTATCAGGTTTTCCATGAAATTCCATTGGTTTCTTTTGATCGAATTGTTCGGATACGGATCTTATGCCTCTAGTTTCGGGTGCATGCACTATAGTTATTGGTTCTACTTCGATTTGGGGCGTAGGAGGCAGTCGCTCCGCTATATTCCGTATCATTTCTTCCATATTCCCCATCATTTCTGCCATTTCATTCATACGTCGAGTGTGTGGCGATAGGTTTTGCTCTTCGTCACTCATGATTACAATCATGTAGTTCTCAATGCATAAACAATATGCATGTACAACAATAACAATAGCATGTATGTAAAACAACATACATATGCATCAAACATCTCTAATATGTATGTATGCAATTTAGAACATGTGACAATTCACTCAACACTCCTCTCGTCGTCGAACGTTCCCCAAAGTTTTGTTACCTATAGCTCTGATACCACTAAATGTCACGACCCATCCCACTACGCGTGGAAATAGGACACGTGGCACGCCACCAAGGCTCATCCAAATATCATATAACTATACGCAGCGGAAAGAACTTTAAAACAATCCTGGGTATTTTAAAACATAGGAAACAATGCCCTCTGAGTTGAAAAATCCATTGGAATCAGAGTTATAAAAAGTTTTGGCCAATTGGAAACACATCCAAAAGAATCAGTTTTGAAAACAGAGGTCAGTCGACTGTGCCTAGGGTTCAGTCGACTGTACCTAGCAGAAACCAAAACCCAAAATTCTCAACAGAGGTCCAGTCGACTAATCAGGGGACCCAGTCGACTGTGTTATGCAGAACCAAAATGCAACACTTCCAAAAGGGGTCCAGTCGATTGATTTATGGTACAGTCGACTGGTTTTGCCCTATATAAAAGCAGTAGCCAAAATCAACAGTGACTCAGTCGACTGATCAAGGGTCCAGTCGACTGTTTCCATTACTATTCACTTTCAGTGTCTCAATCCCACGAGATCCAGTCGACTGATCTAGGATCCAGTCGACTGTTCCCCTGCTGGGCAGCCCTTTAATGATAATACTAACTCATGCTTCTCTAATCTCCACAAACAATCACAACCAACACCAATTACAACATTTAAAACATAACTACAGACGTTCAATTACAAGATTTCGATACTACAAAACTAATCCATGGTTCTATTACAACATATTACTATTTCCTAATCCTTACACAAGTTTTAGGATTAAAACAAAAACATATACAAATGTGGTTCCCCGGCGTTCCTCAACGGCCTCACTCCTCACGCTTCTTCTTGTCTTTCTTCTTACCTGCAATGGAGTAAATCTCCACTGCTCAGCTATATGCTGAGTGCACAATTCTAAATGTATGCTTATATGACAGTTCATGCTTTAAGCATCTAAAACACATAAAAAATAGTCTCTAGGGTGAGTGATATGCATTCATCCAGTCGATGCCGTAGGAGGCCCACCTCTCCCACGCATCTCGTACATTGGTTGGGCATTCCTCCATACCAGGTACCGTGTACTGGTTGGGCCCACCTCCAATCCAGACACAACCACAATTCCAATTCCATTACAATCAGAATTAAAATCATAATCCTCAAGGTTCGAGGAGCTTACCCCGGATGAATTTGCACCAAACTCCCCTTCGACCCAAGTAGACACATAACATGCTCGCATAAACAGTTATACGTGCTTTTCATATAATTTCACATGCATAATTAACGAGCCTAATTAATACATGAATTTCGCCCGGATCCAAGGATTTCAAAGTTGATGTTCAAAACATGAAAATCCATATATTTCATAGATCTAGAATTCATACCTCGTGCGATTCTCTTCAAACTTTGAAGGATCGTCTAGGGGGCTAATTAATCGTCGGATTTTAAATTTGGGACGATTCCTACAAGTTTTACTGGGTTTTCCCCAAAATTCTAGAATTAAGATTTTTACAAAAATTGGCCAAACACGGCCTAAGTAGTATCAAAACGTAGCTCTTACCTCCACGAGTTCAAATCTAAAATCTGGAGAAAATCTGACGGAACGGTCGTCGATCGGCGTCGCAAAGCCCGTTGGCTACAATCTCCCTTCTCTCTCCTCTCTCTAGATATTTTTGGCAAGTTTTGGATGAGAATGAATCTCATCCACTACTATTGTAATAACCTGCATTTTCATTCATTTGCATTGTCATATTTAATATTCATTATCCACTTTTATTTTAATTTCAATTCTTGTGTGTAGAATTTATTTCATATTTGAAATTCTTATTGGGGCCAAATTGCAACTTTACAAAATTAGTAATACCTGTGTTGGATTTCAAAATTGTATTTCAAAACGGTGGAAATAAATTCTTTTAACTCAAGCAGTATTTTTATAAAACTGGAAAATCACTTCCTACGTCAAAATGAATTTTTCGTATTGTTGTGACGAACACCGCGCCACGAAAATACCAGTTTATGTTTAAAACTGTCCACGCTATGCTAAACTTCCACAGATTTTGGAAGTGATGTAAAGTGTGATTAGACATACACTTTATTTCTATTTATGGCAACTAATGATTGCCTTAGGCCTTGTTTGGCAATGCTTGGAGTATGTGTGTAATTATAGCGCCATAAGCTAAATTCCCAAACACCCTTGCTTTGCCCCCTAGGAGTCTACATTTGGCTCTTGACTTAACTGTGGAGTTATATGTATCAGTGTATATACGTATGTTTATTTGTGTGTTATAGCATTTGGTTAATTAGAAAAACAAATTCAATTTGTAGAGTAATCAAGGTGGTTCTTGGGCACCAAGTTGCCTTTTTGTTATTCATCTATATGTACACTACTCACACACACATTCTGCACAATATACTTGCACAGAGAGAGTTTAAGAGTTCCTTGTTGCTGAATAATATAGAGAGAGAAGAACTCTAATCCCCATAGCCAAAGCTTGGGTTTGAACTTCTTCACTTGGTTTCCTTTCTCAACAAATTCTCCTACACTTATCACAGTGAGTATTTTAAACTACCTAGAATGTAATTTCATAGTTCAATTACTATTTGTATGCTTGAATCATGAAACACTATGGTTGATTTCACGTATGAACACCATAGCTTTGAAATCAAGATTTTTCAAACTCAACCAAATTTCATAGATAACAATGAAAGATTATGTTATATACAGACTATGTTTAAAGTATTGAGGCCTAATTTGTTCATATGAGAAAGTATATAAGAAATTAAGTTTTGAAAACTTTTAATATTTCATAAAAATAGAGAGATATGGTTTGATTCATGTTAAATTAGTTGTAGATTCTTAATCCTTGTGAAAGACCAAAGAGATTCATATATTGTAAGACACACTTACTTTCAAATTTGATCTGGGTCAAAAACAGACCCCAAAATTGAAACAGAGCAGTTTCACGAGGAAGATGAAGACTTTGCAAAGACTCGCGAGCGCGATCGCGCGAGCACGGCCCGCGCGAGCGACGACCCGCGCGAGCGACCCGCGCACGCGAACTACGTGAATTCAGGCAAATGGAAAAGTTTTATAAAGGAAAATAAGAATTAGGCAGATTGCGCGAGCGGCCCGTGCGAGCGATTCGCGCGAGCGACCCGCGCGCGCGATCTTCCTGTACTCTGGCAGAAAGGAGAGTTTTTAACAAAGAAAAGGAAAATTGGGCATATCGCGCGAGCGGCCCGCGCGAGCGACACTTCGGGTGAGCGACCCGCGCGCGCGACTTCTGACAGTTTCTAGTTCTTGCTTGTTTGTGTTTAGGAACTGTTTGGGTAGTATTTTATGAACAGTTAAAGCTCTGTTTGAGAATTTATTAAATCAGAATCTTAATTGGTTATGTTTGAACGATTAAGACTTTGTATTGTGACTTATCAACTCCCGTGCGCGCGTCGTTTGTATAAATCAGTGAATTGCCTCATGTTTTAAAGTTTCATGACATACATGTGGTGTCAGTTGTACATGCATGGTGAGTGTGAATGTTGGTCAGTATGGAAAAGAGTAATGGTCAGTGTTGGTCAGTATGGAAAAGATTGTGTTGTGGACACTCCCTGGTAAGTGAGTACCAAAGTGTGTTGTGATTGAGATTGTGGCGAGGGTGTCTTTGAAATGCGACGGTGGCAAAACTGGACACTCCCTGACAACCATGGTAGCGTCAAACTGTGTGAAGCCGAACTTGGACATTCCCTGGCACCCATGGTAGTGCTAAAGTGTGGCCTACGGACACTCCCTGATACCCGAGTCTGGATACTGCGTGAGGGTTTCTCTAGCATTTGCATGGCGAATTAGGTAGTCAAAGTGTGAGGCAACAGACACTCCCTGGTACCCCGAACCAAAGTGTGAGGCAAATTGGACATTCCCTGGCACCCTTGTGCTAAAGTGTGGCTATCGGAGTATTTCAAAGATACCGGTATGTGGTGGTAGGTTGTTGGGTCTTGTCGAGAGAAAAGAGTCGGTAAGATGAAATGGTGCATTGTTCTCATACACGGTCACATATACGAGAAATATATCTTTTAAATAATATTGTGGTTGTTTCCTAAAATGAACTCCTTGTTTTAATATCAGATTAAATGAGATATGTAAAGAGGTAAATGAATATGTTTTACATTCAAAGTTATGTTTTTAATACTCACCAGCTACTTGAAGCTGATGACGTTGATGCATCCTGGACATTCGTGTTCAGGCTTTTCAGGTTATGATCAAGCTGAACAGTACGATTATGCTAATTGAGAACGGCTGCTTTGAAGAGAAACTGTTATCAATATTATATGCTTTAAGTTATGAACCGTTTTGTAATAAGGATGACTGTAATAGATACTAAGTTATTATTTTGATTTAAGGCGGTTTGTGCCTTTAGAGACCCTGTGCTGTAATGTGTAATAAGTTAGAAAAATATTTGTAAGCTTTGATTGCTCTACTCTGATTATTGTTTATTGTTGTTCGACATTTGGGACGGAATCGATCCTTCAAACTATGGCGACCTACGGGTCCATAAAGGAAATTAAACGCTTTCCTTATTTATGCTACGTCGGGGCGTGACAACTATATATAGGCAAACTTTTTGAAAATTGCGTTTACCTCCCCACGAGTTTCTCAAACTTCTAATTAGCTCTCGAAACTTTGCACACGATCATTTTATGTCTTTACGAGTGAAAATTATACATTCCAAAAGTTTCCGACTAAGTTTCATTTGGGTTCAAAAATAACGTCCGAAAATTACATTCTGTGGAATCTCTACACAACTTACCTTTTTAATTTACGCATCACTCACGTTCTCACCACAGTTCTCCAAATGATATACTAAAGTATCCAAATACCAGAATTATACTATACAGGTATAATTACTATTCACAGGAATATCAGATAAAGTCAAATAACATTTAAATCATATAAATGCCATTTACTTATGCTCATGCAATATGAACTGCCATGTTCCCGTGTCCTCACTGACACCTTACCGTTGACTCACAGTCAACCTCAACTCAAATTATTAATAACATTAATAATTTCAAAATCTCAAATGATGCATTTTCAAAATCATAAATTTTTGGAACGGGTGTGTCACACCCCAATTTTCAGACAATTAAATATTAGTCAAGGGAGAATCCCTAAACCAATATCCAGTTGTCCAATTATTAGAGGTGATTCGCAATGTAAAACATCACACAGTCTGTACAAGAAAAGAACTTAACCGACAAGCGCAAAACCAATAAAATATCCAATCCATAAGGATCAAAACCTAAAGTTCTAGAAATCATAATTAACATCTCTCCATAAACATCATTCAAACACCAACTGAAAAAGTTAAATGGCCCACAATGCCAAAATCTAAAATGTTAAAACTCTCTAAAATATATAAATATTTATACAACGAAAAGAAAGTCTCCACAACTCTCCTGCAACTGGATGACATGAACTTCTTACTATCCCTGCAAATTTCGATCGGCTACGCTCCAAAAAGAACGCACCCGCGAGAAAAACTCAACGGGTCAGTCACATGACTGGTATGAGTTAAATAGCACTAATCACACACAGTATTAGGGATCGCTCACAATCCCTTACACCAACAAAAAAATAAAAGTTCGGGCAGGAAAGTAGTTCCACTCACATAACGGGACAAAGGGTAATTTCCCTTTTATGTGGCGGCCATATAGTTCCTACCCGAACTAGACCGAATAAATACTTACCCTTCTTAACTATGGTAGGCCAATACCTGCAAACACATTAGTGGGCCTACCATCCTGCATAAATAGATGTTAGTAAAAATCAAAAATCAAGATGACGTTTTTAGGAAAAGTGTAAAACACGAAAGTCGCTTGGATTGTCGTTTTACTTTAGGTTACGCGAAACGACCCTCAATTGTGAAGTTAAATGACCAAATTATCTAATTTACTAATCTGATCCTATTTATTTTTAGTTCACAATGTTCCCAAATATTTTACGGTACACATACAATACTACATTTAAACTAACGGATGCCCACATAAGTTGTTTGGTATGACAAGGATTCGAATACACAAAATATACCGAACTACATTACAACGTATAGCCGCAATTTAAGCACCACATGTGTTTTAGTTAATTAAACCTTATGTTCACCACTTCGGCCACCCATCCATGGTTCAGCCTACACATATATCCCATGTGTCTCCTAACGTAATACTAACTCCCACTCCGGTCCCAACTCCCATGGGGTATCACTGGGATTTGAGTCTACACCGAAAGGCTAGTACTTACGTTTTTGACGTCAATAAACAATGTCTAAATACACATGAAATAGACCAACAAGCCGGGCATAAGGCTTAAAATGAAGAGACGGGTCATCCACGTAGTCGCCGTCTAATCACACAAGACAGGTCATCCACGTAGTCGCCGTCTAAACTCATAAGGAGCAGTGGTGAACACCCTAAAGGATTTTTCTAATATTAATTTAAAAAAATATCTTCACATGGATGGTCTCACATTCACAAATTTATGAAACTCAACATTTGATGAGAATGCTTATATCTCAACGAAAATTTTCACGTTATATCATAATAACGAACACGAGTTTATCCCGACACATAAATCAATTTAGACATCCAATACGTTTTTAATCATATAAAAACTGCTACTGAAATTTAAATCTACAGCCCAAACGGAGCAGAATCAGGGAAAACTCAAAACACAAAAAATGTGCAGAATCACGTTTTACATAAGTCACGCGGACAGAATGTTCAAATTCAAAGCGAGGATTTTCTAAAAATTTTCTGAAGTTTCTGCAACTGTGTGAATTTAAAAAAAACGAATTTCACATTTGTATTTCTTAATCACCATACTGAAATCCTAAATTTCTACCCAAACGGTGCAGATTCAGGAAAAACTCAAAACACGAAAAGTGTGCAGAATTGCGTTTTACACAGGACACGCGGACAGAATGTTAAAATTCCAACCCACGAGTTTACAATGATTTTCTAAAGTTTCTGCAACTATGTGAAATAAATAAAACGAATTTTACATATATTTCTTAATAACTATGAATATCTCACATAGAGTTTTATCAAACTAACCAATCACCTAACCCTTTTCGAATACCCTAATATCATAATCACAAAGTCACACAAAGGGGAAAGAATATATCTAAATTACTTCAATCATAACAACGTGTATTGATCTAATACAAAGATTTAACCCTAACAATTAAATTTAACATGTACTAATTTAATTTTACTCTCGTATACATATATACATACGTGTATATATATATAATCGAATACACAAAATTTAACTCACCTCGTTGATCAAAACTTGACAACCACGAATGCTCCGAAATTTCCCCCACGTGCCTACGAACCCAAGACCCTTCTCTTTTTTTTTTTCTCCTCCTCTTTCTTCTTCTTCTTCTTCTTCTTCTTCTCTCTCTCTCTCTCGGCTGAACAATGAGTTCTCCTATGGTCTATCTATCTAACCTAATATATATATTATACCTAACTTAATATTATATTATACCATATATATAATACATACCACATATATTTATATATTAATAATACCACACACACCACACTCAACCCACACACAACACCCACTTACACTACTGCACAATCATGACACACACACCACTCACAAGACACACACTAACACATGCACATGCCCCACACACCACTCACTACACACATTAAATATTAAACAAAGGAATAAATAAAATAAAATAAAAAAATCAATAATATCATTAAAAAAAACAAAGGTTGTTACATTATACACACCTCAAAGAAAATCTCGTCCCGAGATTTGAAACACGCACGAACACTACTCGAATAGCTCGGGATGTGACTTCCGAATCTTCTCCTCAAGTTCCCACGTAACATCGTTAATTCTTTCACTCCATTGCACTTTCACAAGATTCACTATTTTTCTCCGCAAATACTTCACATCTCGATCGACGATAGTGATTGGTCGGACAACATACGTGAGGTCATCGTTAATCTCAAGCTCTGTCGGACGAACAATAAGTTCAGGATCTTTCACACACTTCCTCAACATGGATACATGGAACACGTTATGGATTGTCGACAATGCCGGTGGCAACAATACTCTATAGGCCAACTCTCCAACCTTTCCGACAATCTCATAAGGTCCTACAAACCTCGGAGCAAGCTTCCCTTTCTTACCAAATCGCATCACACCCCTCATAGGAGATACCTTCAAGAACACAAAATCTCCAACTTCAAATTCTACTCCCTTGCGCTTCCTATCAGCATAACTCTTTTGCCGACTCTGAGCAGTCTTAATCCTCTCTCGAATAACACTCACCTTCTCAGTAGTCTCCCGAACCATATCCGGACCCAAAATAGGTACATCACCTACTTCCGCCCAACACACTGGAGATCTACACGGCCTCCCATACAATGCTTCGAAAGGTGCCATTCCTATACTAGAATGGTAACTATTATTGTAAGCAAACTCTACCAATGGCAAATGTTCTTCCCAACTACCACCGAGATCGAGAACACAAGCCCTCAACATATCCTCAAGAATCTGGTTAACCCTCTCAGTCTGCCCATCGGTCTGAGGGTGATAAGCAGTACTAAGGTCTAACCGGGTCCCCATCGCCCTCTGAAAACTCTCCCAAAACTCAGCCACAAACAACGAATCTCGATCCGACACAATTGAGACTGGAGTCCCATGCAAACGTACTATCTCCCGAATATACAACTGTGCCAACTTGTCTGCCGTACGGTGCACACTAATAGGGATAAAATGTGCAGACTTAGTGAGCCGATCCACAATGACCCAAATCGACTCATTCCCCTTCTTAGACCTCGGCAAACCATCCACAAAATCCATAGAGATACACTCCCATTTCCACACAGGTATTTCTAAAGGTTTCAACAAGCCAGACGGTCTCTGATGTTCCGCCTTAACCTGCTGACACACCATACACTTAGAAACATATTCTCCAACATCTCTCTTCATACCTTCCCACCAAAAGGTTCGTTTCAGGTCATGATACATCTTAGTCCCACCGGGATGTATAGTGTATCGAGACCGGTGTGCCTCATCAAGCACTTCCCTCTTCAACTCGTCACTATTTGCTACACAGAGTCTTCCTTGAAAACACAAACTTCCCTCTGTATCCACGGACCAATCTGTCGGACATTCATCAAGCAAATCCACAATCAAATCATTAAGACGACTGATCAAAACTTTATCTGAACACTGCATTTGTCGAATCTTACTTACTAGGGTCGGCTGAACCAACAAACTTCCAATGTACGCCTTCTCACTCTCTCGCACTGGTTGAATATCATGAGAGGTTAACACCTCAAGAGACTTCCACTCCCTAACCATCATAGAAGCCATCACGCTATGTTTCCGACTAAGCGCATCAGCCACTACATTTCCCTTCCCTGGATGATAAAGAATCTCAAAATCGTAACTACTGATGAACTCGACCCATCTCTGTTGTCTCATGTTCAGTTCCTTCTGTGAAAACAAATACTTGAGACTCTTATGATCTGTATACAACTCAAATCTCTCCCCAAACAAATAGTGCCTCCATACTTTCAGTGCAAACACGACAGCTGCCAACTCTAAGTCATGAGTGGGATACTTCCTCTCATGTGGCCTCAATTGTCTAGAAGCATATGAAACAACCTTCCCTACTTGCATCAAGACACAACCCAAACCAGTCCCACTGGCATCTGTGAACACTACAAGCTTCCCTCCTTCCGTTGGGATAGTCAACACTGGCGCGGTGGTCAACCGCTGCTTCAACTCCTGAAACGCTTGTTCACACTCATTTGTCCACACAAACTTCACATTTTTACGAGTCAACTTCGTCATTGGAGCTACAATGAGAGAAAACTTCTCAATGAACCTCCTGTAATAACCTGCTAATCCCAAGAAACTCCTTACCTCTGTCGGATTAGAAGGTTGTGCCCAATCTTGCACTGCTGCAACTTTTTCAGGATCTACTGATATTCCTTCAGCTGAAATAACATGACCTAGAAATCTCACTGCGGTCTCCCAAAAATGGCACTTGCTAAACTTGGCATACAACTGATGTTCTCGAAGTATCTGCAATACCACTTTCAAATGTTCTCTATGCTCCTCTCGAGTCCGTGAATAAACCAAGATGTCATCTATGAATACAATGACAAAACGGTCCAAATACGGCCTGAACACCCTATTCATCAAATCCATAAAGAATGCTGGAGCGTTGGTCAAACCGAATGGCATCACTGGAAATTCATACAAACCATACCGAGTACGGAAAGCTGTACGGGGAATGCTTTCTTCCACCACTCCCATCTGGTGATAACCGGTCCTTAAATCAAACTGTGAAAAGACCGCCGCTCCCTTCAATTGGTCAAGAAGGTCATCAATCCTGGGCAAAGGATACTTGTTCTTGATCGTCACCTTATTCAACTCCCTGTAGTCTATACACATACGAAGACTACCATCCTTCTTGGATACAAATATCGCTGGGGCTCCCCACGGTGAATTACTAGGACGTATGAACCTGATTCATACACACCTCAAAAGAATTACACTGCTAGAAATAAAGATCAACTAAGAAGAAAGAATGAATTTATCATAAAGAAATAATTAACGCACCCTTTCTGAAGCATCTCATCCAACTGCTTCTTCATCTCTCCCAACTCCTTGGGTGCCATACGATATGCTGCCTTAGAAATTGGTGCTGACCCCGGTACAAGATCAATCCGGAATTCCACCTCTCTCTTAGGCGGCAGTCCAGGGATCTCCTGAAAAACATCCTCAAAGTCGCATACCACTTCCACATCATATTGAGCCCGCACAGACTCCCACCATGACAAGGCCGCACCCTCCAACTGCTGAGATGCCAACTCTTGCTTCTGCACCTCTGTCAGCTGCATCCGCTCAAATACAAATTCACACTTGCGAACCCAAGCATGTGCTGCTAGCGGACCCTTATCCCCATCAAATGTTCGCCCGCCAATAGAAATAAAATCCCTGTTCCTTTTAGCGAATGGGTCACCCTGGTTTCCCTGCTGATTGTTCTGTACAGCTTGGAGAATCTGGTTCATCATAGCCCCCACGTCAACCTGAACTAAGTTGGGATTTCCTGCCCCAACTTCTCCAAAACTCTCACCACTTCCAGCCTGAGCTCCATGACGGGTATTGTAGCCTCCAGCCATAACCTTCATAAGACAACCACACATACATAAACATCTGACACAAACTCATTCATGGTAATTAACAACCCATTCACCACATTCCGAAGATCACCTAGACACTCTCCAGTCTAGGGTAACCTAAAGCTTTGATACCAAACTGTCACACCCCAATTTTCAGACAATTAAATATTAGTCAAGGGAGAATCCCTAAACCAATATCCAGTTGTCCAATTATTAGAGGTGATTCGCAATGTAAAACATCACACAGTCTGTACAAGAAAAGAACTTAACCGACAAGCGCAAAACCAATAAAATATCCAATCCATAAGGATCAAAACCTAAAGTTCTAGAAATCATAATTAACATCTCTCCATAAACATCATTCAAACACCAACTGAAAAAGTTAAATGGCCCACAATGCCAAAATCTAAAATGTTAAAACTCTCTAAAATATATAAATATTTATACAACGAAAAGAAAGTCTCCACAACTCTCCTGCAACTGGATGACATGAACTTCTTACTATCCCTGCAAATTTCGATCGGCTACGCTCCAAAAAGAACGCACCCGCGAGAAAAACTCAACGGGTCAGTCACATGACTGGTATGAGTTAAATAGCACTAATCACACACAGTATTAGGGATCGCTCACAATCCCTTACACCAACAAAAAAATAAAAGTTCGGGCAGGAAAGTAGTTCCACTCACATAACGGGACAAAGGGTAATTTCCCTTTTATGTGGCGGCCATATAGTTCCTACCCGAACTAGACCGAATAAATACTTACCCTTCTTAACTATGGTAGGCCAATACCTGCAAACACATTAGTGGGCCTACCATCCTGCATAAATAGATGTTAGTAAAAATCAAAAATCAAGATGACGTTTTTAGGAAAAGTGTAAAACACGAAAGTCGCTTGGATTGTCGTTTTACTTTAGGTTACGCGAAACGACCCTCAATTGTGAAGTTAAATGACCAAATTATCTAATTTACTAATCTGATCCTATTTATTTTTAGTTCACAATGTTCCCAAATATTTTACGGTACACATACAATACTACATTTAAACTAACGGATGCCCACATAAGTTGTTTGGTATGACAAGGATTCGAATACACAAAATATACCGAACTACATTACAACGTATAGCCGCAATTTAAGCACCACATGTGTTTTAGTTAATTAAACCTTATGTTCACCACTTCGGCCACCCATCCATGGTTCAGCCTACACATATATCCCATGTGTCTCCTAACGTAATACTAACTCCCACTCCGGTCCCAACTCCCATGGGGTATCACTGGGATTTGAGTCTACACCGAAAGGCTAGTACTTACGTTTTTGACGTCAATAAACAATGTCTAAATACACATGAAATAGACCAACAAGCCGGGCATAAGGCTTAAAATGAAGAGACGGGTCATCCACGTAGTCGCCGTCTAATCACACAAGACAGGTCATCCACGTAGTCGCCGTCTAAACTCATAAGGAGCAGTGGTGAACACCCTAAAGGATTTTTCTAATATTAATTTAAAAAAATATCTTCACATGGATGGTCTCACATTCACAAATTTATGAAACTCAACATTTGATGAGAATGCTTATATCTCAACGAAAATTTTCACGTTATATCATAATAACGAACACGAGTTTATCCCGACACATAAATCAATTTAGACATCCAATACGTTTTTAATCATATAAAAACTGCTACTGAAATTTAAATCTACAGCCCAAACGGAGCAGAATCAGGGAAAACTCAAAACACAAAAAATGTGCAGAATCACGTTTTACATAAGTCACGCGGACAGAATGTTCAAATTCAAAGCGAGGATTTTCTAAAAATTTTCTGAAGTTTCTGCAACTGTGTGAATTTAAAAAAAACGAATTTCACATTTGTATTTCTTAATCACCATACTGAAATCCTAAATTTCTACCCAAACGGTGCAGATTCAGGAAAAACTCAAAACACGAAAAGTGTGCAGAATTGCGTTTTACACAGGACACGCGGACAGAATGTTAAAATTCCAACCCACGAGTTTACAATGATTTTCTAAAGTTTCTGCAACTATGTGAAATAAATAAAACGAATTTTACATATATTTCTTAATAACTATGAATATCTCACATAGAGTTTTATCAAACTAACCAATCACCTAACCCTTTTCGAATACCCTAATATCATAATCACAAAGTCACACAAAGGGGAAAGAATATATCTAAATTACTTCAATCATAACAACGTGTATTGATCTAATACAAAGATTTAACCCTAACAATTAAATTTAACATGTACTAATTTAATTTTACTCTCGTATACATATATACATACGTGTATATATATATAATCGAATACACAAAATTTAACTCACCTCGTTGATCAAAACTTGACAACCACGAATGCTCCGAAATTTCCCCCACGTGCCTACGAACCCAAGACCCTTCTCTTTTTTTTTTTCTCCTCCTCTTTCTTCTTCTTCTTCTTCTTCTTCTTCTCTCTCTCTCTCTCGGCTGAACAATGAGTTCTCCTATGGTCTATCTATCTAACCTAATATATATATTATACCTAACTTAATATTATATTATACCATATATATAATACATACCACATATATTTATATATTAATAATACCACACACACCACACTCAACCCACACACAACACCCACTTACACTACTGCACAATCATGACACACACACCACTCACAAGACACACACTAACACATGCACATGCCCCACACACCACTCACTACACACATTAAATATTAAACAAAGGAATAAATAAAATAAAATAAAAAAATCAATAATATCATTAAAAAAAACAAAGGTTGTTACAGGGTGTGACAGGGGGTGTATGGTAACCCCTTTTCTATGGCGGTGTATCTTAGACTGACCTGTCAAACACATGTTATTAAATAAGTAGCAGATGTTCTTTTATTAGATTTACATTCCCTTCGATGATCGTTTGGTTCATTGGGTGCTGTTGAAGATCGATTTGGTAGGCAGAGTTGTTTACTTGTTTGACTCGAAGCCATGTTGAGGTCATAACATTGTGCAAGAATGATTGGCTAAAGATATTGTGAGTGATAAAATTTGAATAAGGTTGTAAGATATAACCAATTATGGATATTCATTGTACCTTATTATGGATCCAAATAACAGGTGGATTGTGTACATGATTGCCTGCGTTACAAGTTCCCTCTCAATTACAATGAAGGATTATCATCATTTGAGGTGAGAAAGTTAGACGATCAACCTTTGCAAGACTATCGTGACTAGTATGTGACTTTTAAGTACTTATTTGCAATTTTTAAGCTTATATTTCTTATGTTAAGCATCAATGTGACTTTCAATCATTTTTCTTCCCATAAGAAATGACTGCGGGCTTTTTGTTATAAAGTATATGGAAGGGAAACGTGTGACTGCCGGGATCTATACGGTATATAGTACATTGCCTTGGGTAATGTTTTTTTGTTTAACAACGTCTCACAAGCACAGTATCGTTGTGTAATGGTTATATTATACGCTTTTATTGGTAGTGTTGCCCTATGGAGGGGATGAAGGTGTTGGTTGATCTTGTGCAAGATACTAATAATGCACAAAGGGATGATGTACTGTGATCTGTTGCTGCATATAAGAACGAGATGGATGGACTGCGAGCTGTTGTTTTATATCAAAAAGAGATGGGTGTGTCTATTTTTCCCTCTTAGAATTTATTTTCACTACCAATTAGTTATGAATATTAAAATCTTATTGTCACTTGTCATTAAGCAGGTTGAGTGGACATTCTCCCCACTTTTTGAAGAACCAAGTTTTTGTCTTAAGCGTATGCCATGGATATTTTTGCATTGTTATGCATGGGAAATAGTTTTTTGGTGGCAATCCTGGGTAACTACTCCTTCTATACATAAGATGTATATATCAATGAATAAAATGCATTGTTTTATACACATTATGTCAATAATGCCACCCAGTTCATCTTTCTGACAACGTTGCCTCTATGGTTTCAGGAGTAATTATTTAATCATACTTACAACCGTTAAGGGAAGTTTTGGATACCCCATGAGAAGCGTGCGGCTTTTGCAAGTCTTGTCCTGAGATATAGACATACTGATGTTGATTTGGCGAATCTAGCTCAATTGTCATTGTTTTATTACTATCCATAAAGTGGCTTTTATTTATTTCATGATGTTTTCATATTTTTGTGTCAGGGAATTGGACTAAAGTGGAGCACAGAAACTCACGCTACGGAGGGCACTTCCTGGAAGTTACAGGGTTCAAAGTAAGAGCAGCACACAGCCCGATGCATCCAATGGACGCATGTTTAATTATAGATAGTTGGAGCACATACCCCACCAAAATCATTGGGAGGACTGTTATGAACAATGTCATTTTGTATTGGAATATTATTGTGTAATCAGTGTATTGAGTTTGAGATATTAGTTTTTCCACATTATGGATTGATACTACATGATGGGTCATTCCTTTTCTTACTGAATGATGAATTTAGTTTGTTTGATATGCAACATTTTATTAAGTTCGAACAGAGAAATATTCACTTTTAAGTGGTCAATAGCTCCAGAAACAAATTGAACTATGCCCAATATTCATAAAATGGTTAATTATATTATACCATTGCGCATAGTTTCAAATTCATTTGAATTTTCACTTCTTGCATAACCGAATTGCGTTGTACATAAGTAATTATCTCACACAAATTTCGGCAGAGTTTCGTTTGTTTCTTGAGCTACCCAGCACTTAAAAGTGCACATAGAACCATTACACTTGTTCCTGTTCAAATGTACAAGTAGCTACAACAATTACAATAGGGACATAATAAACATTAAAAGGCCAAACTTAAAACAAAAATTACAATCCACATGTTTTCGAGTAGTATATTGGTTAGTCTATAACATTTACATTACATCTAACCACTTCTTGCCCAAAAGACCAACAAAAACATACTGATTATAATGCACATATTGGTGTTACATATCAACTTTAAAACTACACATACTAATTACAATGCATTAGTCATGCCTGCAAAGCTATGCTTGTGGGGGCATGGGGAGGTGGGGAAGAGAAAACGGTTGTTGCTTCAGGAGTCATAGTTGGTGGTGGTGGTGGTGGTGGTGGTAGGGTTGGGGGTGGGGATGAGAGGAGTAGTATGTTGGTTCATACGGTTCGTGTCCCCTTTTTATTGCATCATTCACATAATATTCACGTGCTTTTTCCTATGAAGAAAACTTCTTGTGTTTTGCATGGTGGAACACATTAACCTGTGGTTCACACTCTTCCCAAGTATCATGTATTCCGGGCTTACGACCAACACATACCACGTAGAGGCTTGTCTTGTCCATTTGCCGATCCTGAGTAGGAAACCAGGTGCAATAAATTAGTTGTATGATTCAACAATAATAATAAGACATGTAGTTTAAATATGAATAATACATCAGTAAAAAAGGAAAGACATCAGCTTGTTTGCCGCCTTCCTTTGTGTTTCATGGAGGGAAAAAAATTATAATGAAACAGTCCCCTATTTCAACAAAATTTAATTACTTTCACTGCCAATTAATAATATGAATCTAAAAACTATCCGTCTCAGTGGTAGTCATTCAAATAAACAGTAATCTAACATAAATTATAAAGTATATACACGTTCCAGCCGTTGTTAGAATTGGAATTGGACTTCTTTTGTGTCCACTTTTGTGTCGAGCCAACTCCAAACAAAGAACTACAAGCACAAAGAATTCAAAAAAGCAAATTAAATCGACTAAGCATACGATTGATGTAAGAATATGCATGGGAACAAGTTAGGGTCTTGGGTACATAAAATTAAACCACAAATCTGGTAATATACTTGATTGCTTCGGTCAACACTGAAATTACTATTTCCTTAATAGTTTGCATTTACGCCCTCCATGTTATACAAAAACTGGCCACCTTCACCATTACATGGCATTGGATCATTCCCTTCTACTTTTACCGGGTGTTCCAACCTGGTTGACATACCTTCTTCAGTCTTTGACGGACTATTATTTGCTTGATCACATGAAGTTGACATTATGAATTATGGTTCATTCAATGACGCATCATCTGAATCATACCCCTTCCTTACTTTGAATTTTGGATATGTTCTAACTGTGTGCCCAACCATCTTACTTTTCCCACACTTTCTAGGTTTTCTTCACTTGCACGTTGGAGCATGGTCCCCCGAGTAGCCTTTGGTCTTAACTTATTTAGGTCACGAAAGCTAAACAAAGCGGGTGATCCCCGATGCTCATCCATTTTTGTGGTCTCGTGGTAATGAAATTTCATCCGGAATATCCCATCCACATACCCATTCAGTGCCTCTTTAAAGCCTCCATCATTTTTCGAGGCATAGTAATTATACTCATTCGATATTTAACTTAATATACCGTACCGTGCCATACGAGTTACGTGCTTAGAAATGTCATTTTCATTTCCTTTTTCGACAACCTCCATTGCATGTCTTGTCCACCTCTTCATGACCAAACATGTAGGAATCGAAGTTAACCATTCATATTTCATAACGGTGATCTGGTGGCAATAAGGTATCCCAAATGACTCTAATTTTTTACAAGAGCATCTCAATTTTCCATCTTCGAAATAGTACGACACATTCCAACTAGATCATGGCATGTCGTAATTGGACAAATAGTAGCTGCATCCATTGATATAGTCAATTTTTTTGTGCACCACCAATTTAGCCTCCAGCTTTATTTCATTACGGAACAAGAAGAAAATGTTTCGCATATAAAGTTCTGCTTCGTGTTGTTCGATGTGCCTCAATGCTGTAGTTAGGACCGGATAACTATTTTCAGTGATATTATGGGCCTCAACATTTGTATTTCGTATCTTAGCAAGTGCTCTGTCATAATCTCGGACAAATTCAAATAACCCAAGTCAAACTTTTAAGTAATCCTTCAAATATGCATTCATCCCCTCACAACGTTATGTGCTCTTCAATCCCAGCAAATAAATATTGACTGAGATATGCTTCAGCCCACATCTCAAGCTTGCGAGAAATCTTAGCAACCCAATTGTTGTTCTCAAGCCCGTACTTTGCAACAATTAAAGCCCAACAATCATCAAATTCGGCCGGAGAGCACTGTATTGACATACAACGTGCAAACTCCTCCCGAAAAAAGAGGTATATGAACATTTGTAACCGCATTCCTCTGCAAATGCCACTTACAAAGACGATGTGCACAACCTGGGAATATTTTTTTATGCATTACGCATAGCCTTGTCACCGTCTGTAATAACCGACCCAGGTATTTTATTATCTATGGCGCAAAGGAAGCTTTAAAGTACCTAAATATATGCTTCAACTATCTCATCAACTAGTAATGCGCAACCAAATATAGTTGTGTGAAAATGGTTACTCACACCAGCTAAGACAATAAACGGTTTCTTATACGAATTGGTGCGATACGTTGTGTTAAATACCATTACATCTCTGAATGCAGCATAATCCAATCGACATCGGGAATCTACCCAAAATAATTTATCCAGTCGTTTGTCTTCGTCAACATCGTACCTACTGGAAATAAAAGAACAGTCCCACTGAGAAGATTGAATAGTTTAAGACACATCAACAAAAACACAACAAAATCCATAATGGTTTGGCAAGAAATTCTTACTTGTAGTAAAAATTAGGGTCGCCTTCACCCTTTGTGCACAAGTATCCCAAAACAGCCTCTACATCCCCATCTTTGAGTTGTAATCTGCGCTCTGCATCAATATGGTTGAATAAGTCCTTCTTAGTGAAACCCATGTTCCCGTATAACCCGGATTGGTGTACCAAAAGTTCCATAATTTGACTTGCCTTAACTCCAACTTCACGCATTGTCCTAGACTGAGCTCTGTCACTACTTTGTACAGACCTATGCGATCGTAAAAATGGCACGCATTGTATAGACGCCAATTAATGGTTATGGTCTTTCACAAATGTTCCAACAATATATTTTTGGATTTTCTTATCATACCGTATACGGAATAGAGCTGGGCAACGAAATCTGGTTATTGCCTTCGCCTCTCTCTTTCGATCTTCAAGGTGAAGGAACTTCTCACGTCGCTCGCCTTTAGATGAACAAACCCATTTGCTTGTGCGAACCTTTTTGTCTTTATAAACCTTTACTTTATCTTTCCGTATGCTAAACACCATTAGTTTTGCATACAGATTGTAAAAATTGTATCCATCATCCTCGGACTCAATCTCAATAGCAATACATCAGTCTCAGTTAAATCTTGTGCATTTCTGTGTATAACGTAATCAATCTATTCTATGTCATCAACCTGTTCATCTTTGCCCTTATCGACATCATCTACTTCATGGACATCACTGTCATCATTCAAATCTATGCCCACTTTCTGTTTCTTAGGTACAACTTCATCCATTATATATGAACATTAAGTGTTTAAAATATAATACCTAGAAATTGAAGACAAAGCTAATGCTCTAGTACCTAGAAGGCAATCATTTTAACTTAAATAAAAAAATACCCACATTAAAAAAAACAAAACCCTAACTTTGATGAGATCTAAAGATTAAAAATTTCAAAGAATTACAGTTAGTATTACCTCAGTGAAAGAGAGTGTCGCTGGTCATGGTCGATGAGAGAGAGAGAGAGAGAGAGAGAGAGAGAGAGAGAGACTGAACGAGGCTGCGAGAGTCGTCGATCGCGGAGTCGTTTCTCTCTCGGCGGCTGAGATGAGAGAGAAAGTTAGCCTGATATGATAGAGAGAGAGAAAGAGAGAGGCAACTGAGTTGAGAGAGTCCCCAGTCCCTGGCGGTGTGGAGACTTTGTATTTGTGGTCGTGTGGACTAGTGGTTGTGTGTGGATGGGAGAGGTGGATGTTAGAAGGTTTGCGTTCATGCGGCCTATGTGGAGTCATGATGTTTGGGCTCTGTTATGAGAGAGGTGGGAGATGGGGGAGTGATGATAGAGGGAATTGGGTTGGAAGGTAAGGTTTGGCGTGATAACAAATGAAGTGCTACTAGGGTGGAGGAGGATTTTGGGGGGTAAATTCCCTCCAGGTTATTTATGTTTCAGAAAAGGTTTTATTGTTTCAAAATGGGCTGAGAGTTTAAATGTCAAAAATAACCCCACATAGACAGTTAATCTCAAAAATAGCACACAAAAGGGGCTAAGTGTTAAAAGTTAGCCCTAAATAGGTAGGTCAAATTGTAGAATAAACTGTTCATATGGGGTTAACATGAAAATTGACCTCACAAAGTGGGTTAATTGGATATTATTTTGGTCAAATTTAGATTATTTCATTAGTTTTGAGGCAGTTTCACCTGAGTCCAAATCCACAGGGCGGTAATTGTATACTTTAAAACCACAGAAGAGTGAAGTAAAAATGAATCTAACCACAAGGGGGTAAAATGTATTTATCCCTTCTTCTTTTTACCACTTCCAGATATATTTGCCATTATTAATTATTATTTTTTTTAATTTGTAGGTGGTTTAGTAATTACTCATATTTTTGCTTTTTCATTATTTTCTTACCGATTAGGGTATTTTATGAAATGGGGTTATTTTGGGGTTTCATAGTGGTTTAGGGTATTTTGTCGTACTCGCGTAGTGTCGGAGGAGGGTTGAAGACTTTTTCAGGCTACTTTAAGTGTTTTCAAACTTGGTCCAATGTTTATCCATAGTACTGGGGTGTTATCCAATGAGGGTTACAGAGTGGTCATCGGTGGGGCCAGGTTATGCGAAATCTCCCTCCGGATAGTAGCCGTTGCCATACGTTCCATTTCCTGCATTGAGAGGGATAGGTTAATCTGGACGGGGAATGTCCAGGCAATAACGGCCGTCGGCTTACTGAGAGCTGGGTGGATAGAAACTCATAAGATACCAATTATATAACGCAACAGCAAGTTATGAAAGTCATAAGATATCGTTTTACTAAGTAATATCTTCTCTTTATTCAACCCTGCATTACCCGAATCCACGTCTTATAATACGCAGACCTATAGACACTGACTCATAGACAAATCTGATTATAACATTCATGGATACACAATTGCTCTGTCGACTGCGGTTGAGAACATAGAGTACATATTCTCAGACCGATCCTATCACGAATACAATACTTTGAATAACGGCATATCACTCTATTGTCACGATCCATACGGTCTTTTTGCTAGTGATCCCCTATCCATCGCTCGGTAAGGACATAACCTGCCCACTGATCATTAAGGATATAACATAGATCACTTGGCTATCTCTGAACTACTTGGTCACACCCACTGCTCGTTAAGGACATCTTTGTTAGTAAACTGCATTCCCAGAATTCGTTGACAACGCGTATAAGTTGGTACTGCAAAAAATTACGTGAAAGCTACAATAACCCTACAAGGGCGAAAATAGGGTGACCTTGAACTGTAAAAATGGATTGTTGTAGTAGACAAATCGAGAACATGGGCTCGATAACAGCTCACGATCTTCTAGCGTATTCCTCCGCTGCCAGAATAACGACCTGAGTGTGGGATCTATCAAAATCCTTTATGTTTTCTGCTCTATCTTTCTACGCTCTCTTTCCTATTTCGAGTTATAATACTCTTTTTGGAAAAACGCAAATTGAGAGGAGATGCCAAGCAGCATATATATAGGCTACGATAGGGACCATAAGAAGTCAATAAGGAATATGTTTCCTTATGGAATTAGGAAACCCCAATTCGAACTGAATCAGATTCCTATTTCCATAAATTATAATTCATACCACTAAAGAATTATAATTGCACTCCTACCCTTATCTCAAAAACATATTTCGAGCTCCATGTTATTAAATGCTAATTATCTCCCCACGTTAAGATTACAGATATCCATTAATTAAATATAATTACTGACAATCATATTTAAATAATCTCTTAAAATTCCTTGAGATCCTCTGCTTAACTTATCTGATATGTCGGATACAAAATCCACCTGCAGGGTTTGACATAATCAAAATTTATAAGCTTTCTCAAGGGGATATCATCAATCCCAAAATTGAGACATGGATTCCATCATTAATTTATATCCACCACATAATTAATATTGTCACCTAATCCAATGAGATATTGTCCCAATTAAGGATCTCACCCTTTAAGGGATCAAAGTGTAAATATCAAATGTACGTGTCTATAAATTAACTTAGGATTTAGAGCATAAGCACTCATAATAGCCACGAGGTATTAATTATCTTATAAGTCAGTATAAAGATAATTACCCCAAGTCGGTCCCGTTTAATACACAAAGTGTACCAGCATAGTGAGTTGAAACTGTACCGTTTTCCGCGGTCAAGACAAACCTACTACAACACCATACTGTACTCCTACCGATGTTGTGTCCAATTCCATCTAAGACTGTAAACCAAAATCTTAAATTCCACAAGATCCGATGGTCTGATCTTCCGTGTGTAAGTCGAACTCTACACACCAAACCACCTACTATGTAGAATGAGAGACACACATGCATAATATTAAATAAATAATACAATACAAACATTGCCCACACAGATTCTCATAAAAATGGAATAACTGAATTTATTAAATGAATAATAAATTAACTACATAAAGCATGGCTTTTAGTATATATCCCTAACAATCTCATCATCCACCGCTCGTTAAGGGCATAGTACGACCAAGCGCCCATCCATGTACCAATTCCCAGAACTTATCCAAATCTATCTAAGTTTCGTACTAGGACTGATACATGGCATCCCATTGTGGCCTGACTACTTAGATTGAGATGAACGGATATCAAACTCATACATAAATCACATCGCATGTTATGTCATCACGTTAATATGTTATTCTTAATTGTACTTATCTTTGGTGTCACATTATCCCTAATTAACCCATAATCGCATAACGAAAGTCCGAATCGAGAATCGAACAATTGAACCCTATATATAATAAACAAAAAGAACAATCCATGTTCTGCAACTATCAATCAATTAGTATAAGGGTCCAATCGATTGGGATAAAAATTATGACAATTGATTGGAAAACATGGCAATCGATTGGGATCAAAACAATGCCAATCGATTAGAAAACACGTCAATCGATTGCTAACTTTGGCAATCGATTGGGTTACAAATAGTGATAATATATTGGAAAACTATCCAATCAATTGGGACTTCACAAAAGTAGAACTAGTTACAAATAATGTACTTTATGGTTATGCGAAACATTGTATTGTGGTTAAGCGAGGAGGTGGGTGGCGGTGGTTGTTATGATGAATATTACAAATACTGGTGTTTATAACCAACTGGTGATACGACGGTGGTGGTGGTGGCGGTGGCGGCGGAGGCGGTGGTTATGAATCTAGTTATGACCAAAAGTAGTTGTAGTTATGACAAAAGTTGTGTTGGTTTTCGAATAAAAGTGGGGATTGTTATGACAAAAGAGGTACTGGCTATGAATAATGTACTGTATGGTTATGTGAAACATTGCATTGTGGTGGTGGTGGAGGCGGGCGATAGTCAGTTTTATGAGGTCGGCTTTATAAGCAAGGGGTGATGATGTGGTGGTGGTAGTGGTGGCTGCGGTGACGTTGGGGTGTTTATGACACTAGTTATGACCAAAAGTAGTTCTAGTTATGACAAACGTGGTATTGGTTATGAATAAAAGTGGTGGTTGTTATGATAAAAGTGGTGCTAGTTGCGAATAATGTACTGTATGATTATGCGAAATGTTGCATTGTGGTGGTGGTGGTGGTAGAGGCAGGCGACATTTTTATGAGGTCGGCTTTATAAGCAAGGGGTGATGCTGTGGTAGTGGTGGTGGTGGTGGTGGTGGCGGTGGCTGTGGCGGCGATTATGGTGTTTATGACAGTAGTTATGACCAAAAGTAGTTATAGTTATGACAAACGTGGTGTTGGTTGTGAATAAAAGTGGTGGTTGTTATGACAAAAGTGGTACTGGTTAGGAATAATGTACTTTATGGTTATGCAAAACATAGCATTGTGGTTGAGCGAAGAGGTGGGCGGCGGTGGTTGTTACGATGAATGTTACAAATATTGGTGTTTATGACCAACTGGTGATGCTGTGGCGGTGGTGGTGGCGACTGCGGTGGTGGTGGTGGTTATGAGTCTAGTTATGACCAAAAGTAGTTGTAGTTATGATAAACGTTGTGTTGGTTATGAATAAAAGTGGTGGTTATTGTGATAAAAGTGGTACTGGTTATGAATAATGTATTTTATGATTTTGCAAAACATTGCGTTGTAGAAGACGCGAGCGGCGGTGGTTGTTATGAGGTTTGTTATGACCAATATTAGTGCATATGAGCAAGGGGTGATGCTGTGGAGGTGGAGGTGGAGGTGGAGGTGGAGGTGGAGATGGCGGCAGCGACGGTGGTGGTAAGATTACCAATTTACCCCTTGCCTTAAAGAGTTATGCTATGTTTACCAAATTACTTTACCAACATATGTGGCAGTGGAACCAGTTGATTTTGATTGGTTGATTTTAAAGTGATTCCACAGTGGTACCACTTTAACATCATTTGGGATATAAATTTTGAAAAGTATAGCATTACTCTAAAAACTTGTTCTAATGTCTTTCACCTACTACTTGGACAAAAAAAGTTAATGACTTAACACTAAAAAACTAAATCTATAAAATCATTGCTAAATACTATAAATTTGAATTTGTAAAATTTGCTAATGGATATATAATTTTATCTAATGCGCACGCGCTCGCATACGCGCGGGCACACACACACACACAACACAAACACAAACGTACATGTATATATATATAAAGGAGATAAGAGGTAAATTGATAATCTTACACACAAAAAGTGGTGGTTATGAGCAATTGTAGATAAGGGGTAAATTGGTTATCTTACACACACACACACACGTATGTGTGTATATATACATATATATATATATATATATATATAAGAGGTAAATTGGTAAACTTACACATAAAAAGTAGTGGTTATTGGTAATCTTACACACATACACACACACACACATACACGTACATATATATATATAAGGAGATAAGGGGTAAATTGGTAATCTTACACACAAAAAGTGGTGGTTATGAGCAATTGTAGATAAGGGGTAAATTGGTAATCTTACACACACACACACATATATATATAAGGAGATAAGGAGTAAATTAGTAATCTTACACATAAAAGTGGTGGTTATGAGCAAAAGTAGTTATTGTTATGTGAAACGCGGTGGTTATGAATAAAAATGGTGGTTGTGTATGACAAAAACGATGGTTATTGTGAGGAATGTGTATGTGAAGTGGATAAATTATTCAATGTTCCTACTCCACCGAGTGACCATGAACTTGATCAATTACACGTTGCCATGTGCAAGTGCTGCCACATGGCTAATCATGATTTGCATTGTCTATGGCAACGTGGTGGACCATTATCATGTAATAATTTTTAGTTGTTATGAGAAGTGTGGATCTATTATGAGAAATGTGATTCCGTTATGATCAAGTTATGAGTAATGTTGTTATAGTTATGATCCAGTTATGAGCAATGTTGTTCTGACCGGAAATAAATCGGAATAACCGGTCATTTATTTAATAGCTTTTAAAATTATTTTGGGGAGTGGCTGATTGTGAGCCATAATTTATGGGATTGATATCAACTCCTTTTTGAGATGGTGTATCCTAAATTTTCCCAACTGGTATATATCAGCGTGACATAAAAATCTTTTTTACCGACCAGGCTAAAGTCATTGCTGTACTTTTCTGTTTTTGACTTAAGAAGAACTAAATAATGGTTACATAAACGATATCTAATCACTGTCAAAAAGTCTGGTGGAGCAGAAGGTGCAGTAAATCTAGCTTTTAGTATCCAATTACTGCTTCTTACAGTTCTTAGGTGTTGGAATATGATTGGCTCCTCAGAACACCTTAGCTGCACTGTGCAGTACACTAAATCAGGTAAGCGGTGCCGTTTAAGGCACCAATCATCTCCTCTTGGTTAGAGGAGAATTATTGCATGATTTTGCAACATGGTTTGTCAAAGGTATTCCTCATTAGCCAATAACTTGGCTATATTGTATACTCTCTTAGAGCATCTTCAATTAATATGTTTAATTTTGGGATGCCAAATTGTTTTAAGGATAATGCTATGTACACATAAAGTATACACATAAAGATCTGAATTATTCATTTTAGTGAGACCTATGCCTGCATATATAGGACCCACTGAAATTAATGGCCCAAATCTTTATGTGCATACTTTATGTGCATGAATCATTACTCTTTTTTTAAAGGCTTATGTGACAATTTAATATTTGTCAATTTGACATCTTCTACATAGGATAATGCTATGTGCACATAAAGATCTGTGACATTCATTTTAGTCGAGGCCATCCCTGCACACATAGGACCCATTAAAATGAATGATCCGAATCTTTATGTGTACACTTTATGTGCACCAATCATTATTCTTCTACACAAATAAGACTATAAGAGTTTCCTCAATACTTCAATTTTATTATTTTGTTATATTTGGAGTTATGTTTTTGTCTTTATCTATTACATTAAATTCGTTGGCAGTCAACTTGTGGACCATAACAATTAAATAGTGTAGAAAAAAATAAAGAGAATTACTATAAGGGTAATAGTTGGGGCACAACCAAAATTAAAACTTTTTTATCACAACTTTTATTTTGTGTCTATCTCTCTCTAGGTGGGTCCCACAGTACCCACTATGAGAGAGATAGACATAAAATATAAGTTGTGAGCAAAAAGTTGTGACTTTGGTTGTGCCCCAAGTATTACTCTTACTATAAGTACTCCAAAAATCAATTAATGTACTTTATGGTACCACTCTGACAATCTGTTATAGGGGTGTTAAAGAAAATCGAAAACCAGTCGAAACCAACCGATCAAACATTGATTGGTCAGTTTTTCAAAATAGTGCACAAGTTAAAACCGACCAAAACCGCCTAAAATCGACCTACCGAAATCGAATGGTCGGTTTTAAAATCACTAAAACATTAAAAAAAATCAACCGCGAACACTCCTAATCTGTTATAACATGCACACAATGCAAGTCGTAGAGTGCATTTAGTAATCAATAGAGTGCGGAGAACATTTTCCAAAATAAAATGTCATACAACTTTTTGAAAATGTCAAATTTAACATGAGATGCACTTATTGGTCGGAATCGGGAATGGGAAATCGGTAACACCAATGGTGTGTTGACAGCATACAAATTTTTTAAGTTCCTTTTTTTTTTTTAATATATATATATATACAAAAAAGGCAAAAAAGGGAAAAAAAAATAAATAAATAAATAAAAATTGACAAGCACCCCTTAGGGTTGCCAAGGATCCATTGTTTGTTAAAACCTTCGTGTGGCCATGGCCCCGACCATACAATAATATATGGGGTTCTAACCTTCCATCTACTCAATGGAACCAACACAGTATATGACTTGCTATCGTATAAGAGATAAATTCTCACAATGCAAAATATTAGAGAAAATCTCCCTCTTTGTAATAATAATAATAATAATAATGAAAATTGAACTAATTTTTTTTTTTTGAGAGAAAAAAATTGAAGTGTTAAATGCATTGAAAATTTGAAATGCTTACACTTATTTATAAGTTAAGGAACCTAATCTTATTAGAAAATAATAATAAATTCGTTTTTACACTTGACTACTTAATCAAATACCTAGTATAACTTGAAAATCAAGGTATAACATATTAAAAACACTAATAACCAATATGGTAACTTATTAGGACTTAAATTTATCATCTAGACTCCTAAAAAGAGTTTATAAAAAAACCTATCAAGCTAAAAAAAACAAAAAATTACAACTTAAGAAATAGCCGAAATATTAAAATAAAATATTAGATGTGCTCCTAATTTCCTAAATGAGGGGTTTGGTGGTTTGGTTATGATTGAAAATAAGGGATACACTTGCATCTCATTCACACCCCATATTAAAGAATAAAGTATGGGTTAATGTGTTTACTTCTCATAAAATGATACTCCCCATAAATCTAAATCTATACTAATATAGAAAGGAGGAGTACCAAATTTTTTCTATAGCACCAATAAAATTAGGAAAATTTTTAAAAATTTCAATCTAAATAATTTTCACAAGTGTACTGAAATGTTTAGAATGTTAAATTAAATAACTTCTCTTAAAGCATAGGTTGGTATAACTCAAGTGGCAGAGAGCTTGACATATATATGTTCCCTCCAATGCATAAGTTCAGAGTTTGAACTTCATCCCCCTTATCCATATAAAAAATAAATAAAAAATAATAATAATAATAACTTCTCTTAACCCCCCACTCCACCTTCTTGTCTATCATTTTCTCTCTTACTTACAGTCACACAGTGAGTGGCATTGACTGGCGAGTGCCTAGTGTGTAAAGAGCCTAAATTCTATGGGATTACTGTGTTTACTTCTCAAATAATATCTCTTTCACAAGATCTTCTACGATACCTTGTATTAATTTTTGTGGTATCATTTATCCAAATTTAGTCTCATAATGTTTTGTTTTGTTTTGTTTTTTTTTTTTTTTAACCGTGGGTGTCCGGATTAGCTTGCTCGCACCTCGACTAATCCCACAAGGCCAGGGCGTCCGGGTGAATCAACTGTGACAACTCCCTTAAAATTCGAACTTGAGAGCTCTAAGTATATCATTCAGAAACTTTACCATGGGGCCACAAGGAAGTGGTTAGTCCCATAATGTTAGACATAATACAATGTATATGATAGAATTAAAACCAGTAGAATGTCTGATAGAAAAAAAAAAACATAAAATAAAACCAGTAGGATGCGTTTTCCATCTTTCACACAAGTATGGGACCACTAACTTCTCAAAACCACAACCACCTGGTCCACCTCTGAAACCTATATTACGCTTTACCCTTTTGGGGGAAACTTCGTAAGTAAACCAAGTGAATGTAGCATTCCAAATTCAGGAAAATTAACATAAATGTGATAAAAAATCATTTTCGAGTAACACTATTAATAATTATGTGATATAAAGGGTCACATTCACATGAAGGAAAAAGAAATAACAAATGCTAGAATTGGGAGGGTAGGGGGAGGAAATTCAACATCATTGACCAAGATTGACAATAAGCTGAGTCATGTACCATTTGAGGACGACTAGTTGATAGAGTTGTCCCAAGTTATAAAAAATTCAGATTATGCAACATCCATCACGTGTGCGTTTGGTAAAGTTAATGAGGTTCATAAATTTTATAAAAGATTGAAAATCCCATATTTGTTATTAAGTCGGAATGAGTTTGTTGTGGGTTTTGTGAAATTTTGGGGTTGGGTTAAAGGTATGTGTGTCTAGTTATAATTCAAGTAAGTATTAAAAAGAAAGATAAAAATAAAACTATTTGCAAACTAATTCATGCAAATCAATCACATAAATTTGCTATGGGTTATAAATAGAGAGTATTTTTGCTCACTCAATTTTTGATGCACTAATGCTCATCCAAGTCTCCCATTGGTCAATACAGTGGGACCCAGGATTAAACACCATTAATTAAATTCTGTGTCCCACTATATTGACCAATGGAAGACTTGAATGAACATTAGTGCACTAAAAATTGGGTGAGCAAAAATATTTTCTTATAAATAGCCTTCGATGGAAAATAATTTGTTATGATTAAATCGCAAAAACAGAAACAATTGCAAAATAGTCCCTTTACCAAGAATTAACTAATCTATTGACCATCCCCCAATCACTTGAAATTTGTATAGAAACTTGTTTAATGTAGTACCATTGTAAATTTAGAAAATATCATTATTCAATAGGGAAAGCAATGGAGTATAATTATTGGACAACACTTCAATTTTTTTCTTTATGTATTCAAAACGAGTAATGCCATCCTTTCCAAATCCCTGATCCCCAATAATGTGATAAAAAGATCAATGTAGGATCCACTTCCACATCTTTTAATCAAAATTTAGTGATTTCATAGTAGTGTTACTGCTACATCATTTGATATAAAAAATTAGGATGAAAATTTAAAAAATTATAACATTAGTCATTCAAAACCGCCATAAAAGTACCCAAGGAAAATCATGCAAGTAGTTTCCAAAATTATTACTATTCCTTTTCCAAAACTTTACAAAAAAGTAATTGAGGCAATTAAGACCTTTGAATGAGGGTAAAGTTGGAATTAACTGTACACTCCTAACAATCGCCGATTCCTTTCCTCTTGACTTGCATGTGTGTCCCTTCGCGCCCTTTACACTCTCTCTCCTCTCTCCTATCTCTCTCTACAAGTTTACAACATACCTCTGACGTCTATCTCGCTTCGCTGTAGATCGACATTCTCGCCGGAAAACTCGCTTCCTTCCTATCCGGTGACTGTGAGCGATACAACTCTTTCCTTCTATATACTCTATACCCATATGTATCGACTGCCATGTATTTTTGTATATATATATATATACAATATATATATATATATATATGGATATGTATGTGCGAGTGTGTATGATCATAACTGATAGCTGCTCTGATTGAACTTTTTCACAGAGCGGCCGATTTTTGCATGTTGAGTTATGGATTTTTACAGGAGGTTTCCGTTGGGGAAGCGAACTCGGTCTCAGTATGAGCTGTTTTGCAAACAATATTTTGAGGAAAAGAGGGCTGCGGAGAATCGAATCGGTGGTGGTAGTAAGAGGAGAGAGAGAGTGAGAGAAGCGGCGGTAGGTACAACTAGGGTTGAGGGTTCTGCGAATTTGGGGCCTGGTCGTGTGATTGACTCCGAGTCTGTGGCTACCGACGGTGTCGGTGATGAAGTTGAGGAAGTTGTAGTGATTGGTGAGAATTTAGGTGATAGAGAAGGGGTTGGTTCTGTTGATACGTATAGGGCTCGGAATTCTAGGTTGAAGAAAGGGCTTAATTCCAAAAAGGGGTTGAAGGAAAACAAGAATGTAGGTCGAATTGATGTTAATTTTAAGAAAAATTGGAAACCTGAAAAGGGTTTGGGGGAAAATCAGAATGTGGTTTTGAATGATAAAAATTCGAAATCGATCCAGGGGGTGTTGAGGAATGAGAATGTAGGTCCTGTTGGTGTTGATTTGATTACAAAGGGGTTGAAGAAAAATAGAAATGTAGGTCCAAGTGATGTTAATTTTATGGGAAATTTGAAAAGTGATAATGGGTTAGGGAAAAAGAAGAATATAGTCTGTATTGAGGTTGATGATGATGATGTTGATGGTGGTGATGATAGTGATGATAGTGAGGAAGTTGTGTTCCTACATGAGGTGGTTAGTTCAAATTCTTCGCCTCCGGTGTCACGGTTGAATGTGGGGTTGGAGAGAGACAAGGGTTGTGCTAACATGGATGTGGAGGAGGTTGTTTCGTGCAGTCGAAAGATGGATGAGAGTACTGGGGTCAAGATTAATGGTGGGAAGGGTTTTAAAGTGTCGAGTCAAGCTAGATCACCGGTGAAAAGTGAGGGTGTCTATGTTGATTTGGAGGATTCTGAGGTCTCTTCTGAATCATCTAGTGAGGAGGATAATGATGATTCAGATGATTCAGATTTTGGAGTGGACAATTCGTGCAGCTCTGTTAGGTCAGATGAGACTAGTTCTTATTGTGATGATGATGAAGAAGAAGAAGAAGAAGAAGAAGAAGAAGAAGAAGAAGAAGATGAAGGACAAGAAAAAGAAAAAGTAAAAGAAAAAGGAAAAGAAAAAGAAGAGTTTTGTGTTATGAAGAGAGGAAGTGATACTAGAAAGGGAAAGGAAAATGTGGCTGAGGTTGGGTTAGAGAGAAAAGGGAAACCAAGTAGTGTAGTTCGTTTGGAGAAATCAAGTTCTCATAGTGTGGATGATGAAGTGGGAGATGGAAATGGCAGCACCATTATGATGGAAGGGAATGTTGATGGAGAGGGAAAGGAGTTGAAGAAAATAAAATTCAGTGGATTAGATGTTTTGGTTGATAGCAGCAAAGAGAACATCATAAAAGACACCAAAGAGGCTAAAACTGAGAACATCATAAAAGACACCAAAGAGGCTAAAACCGTGGCAGAACGGATTCGACCCCGATTTCATTCTAAATCTCAAAAGAAGAAACTGGAATTTGGATCCTTTAGTCATCCTGTTCCTCTTGATGAGGATGAGGAGCCTGACACTTCATCCAGGCACGATGAAGAGAGTGACAGTGATCATCATGGCAATGATAATCCAGAAATTATTCAAGTTCCTAAAGATAAAGTGGAATTTGCGAGCAAAGTTTGTAGAAAAGCCAAAGGGAAGTTGGGGAACCCTGATATTCTCGAGATTCTTGCGAATTCTATGTGGGAAAACGGGGATGCACTATTGGAAGATATAGTTTCTTCTGGAGAGAATGGTCCGAATCAAGAAACAATTCCACAAGTTGAGCTGCAGTTGAAGTTCAGTTTCGAAGATGAGGATTATTCACTTCCACCAGAAAAATCAGAATCCGAGAAGGAAGTGGATCGACTTTTTGAAGAACTTGATTTTGCTCTCACTTCTTGCGAGATTGGTTCGGAGAATTCCTCTCAGGTGCGTTGCTAATAACTAGCATACAAAAACTAATATTTGCTTTCCAACATGATCTGGTTACAGCAAGTAAATATTGCTGTTACTGTGTTCAATATTGCCACAGTAATGGTTTGTTAGTTCTCAGAATTAAATTCTTGATCTCTGGGGAAGAATTATTGCATGCACCAACCTCCCCACTGTCTTTTATTTGTTCCGTTATGATGATAGATATTTAGGCATAGACCACAGATAGGGTTTATGGAAGAAGACAATGTGGTAGTACGAAATAGATTGCGTCTTCTTTCTAATTGAAAGGACTAAAAGGTGTCCTTTTGTAATATGGTTTGCGGGTTTGGAAAGGCATGTACATTATTTTGATCATCTGTCAATTTATTTAAGGTAGATGACTTTTGAAACTTTGATGATTAATTTACATGAAAATTATCCAGTATTTGCGTATGTCGGCCTGCCAAGTAGCTTCTCTTCTTACTTTTATTTTGTGCTTACCAAATTCCCTAAAGACAGAGAAAGGGAGGATTTAAAATTTTAATGTCTGAGGGTGTGTTTGATAACCCAATTAAGTGGTGAAAATAAAAAATTTCAGTACTTAAATCTTTTCAGTGCGTTTGATATTGTACCACTTAATTGAAAAACAGCCAAAAATCCACTGAAAACGTTAAGTGAAAATTTTCTACTGAAAATAATCACTGAATGCAGTCTATTTTAGTTCTTCAGATACTGTTTACAGTATTGCAATTATAAATCACTTAAAATTTTCAGTACTTAAATTCAGCACTTAATTTTCAGTTTTATTTCTATGAAGTAGTAATTCCACAAAACCAAAGGTCTAGATTTACAAATAAAGGATTTGCAAAATGAAGAGAAAAGGATCTTGAAAAAACTTAAAGAAACTTGCTCCTTTTTTCTTTCCTTATATTGGTTCCTTGAGGACTGTCATCTTGAATCAGGGGAATTCATCATGTATGAAAATTCCTCTTTGGATCTTTTTGAATATGCCAAAAAGTTGTATGAGGTGCTCAACCCCAATTGCGGCCTACTAGACTCTGCTTCTCAAGTCTAGGTGCATCAGCGATGATAATGTGAAAGGAACGTGACCATAAAATTTACTGGTTATTTGTAGAATTCTGTCAAGGGTATATGTTGTAGACTCTTAGACACATGTTATTTCCATTAGTTATCAAAATTGATTGTTGTTTGCCTGTCAATGCTGTTGTTGAAGAAGATGACCCGTCAATGTCATCCTCTCCCTCGCCTGAGACACACCTATGCACACACATGTTCATAACTTCATAGGTGGCCCTGCTTCAATATTGTGGAGCTTATTTTTTTTTTCTCCCTGACCCCCCCACCCCCCCCTAAAATCCCATTTTGCTCTCATAGTAACAAAAGCCACACAAAACATCAAAAAAAAATTGCGGTCCCTTGATTTGTCACATTAGCTCCTTTTTTGTACTTCTTTTACACAACCCGTTATGGCTGTTTGATTATCTATTTATCCTACGACTTATCTGACCATTTTAAGTTCTCAAAGGCAGTCAACTTAGCGTCGTTCTCATGTATGGTTGTTGAACACAGATATTTACAATGTATTTTGCGTAATCTTGGCGATGATGTTCTGCAGGTTGACAATGATGTTACTATCTCCACAGAGACTGAAACTGATCCAATTACTCTCTGTCATCAAGGGCACCATTGTTTTGTTCTTGATGAACAAATTGGTCTCTTATGCAAATTTTGCTCTTTTGTGGAATTGGAGATCAAACACATCTTACCGTCCTTTGTAAGTCATGAGAGCATGTTATATGTGTTTTATTTTCCACTTCCTTTTTTTCCCTTACACAAATTGCTTGCATTAGTTTCCACTTTCCATTTTCTCTTGAATTAGTCAAAGTAATTTTGGAAGTTTTTATTATAATGATAATACATTCGACTTTTAAATTAGGGCGATTTATATTTAACGAGAATGAGGTATGTGATTCAGTGATTGTGTCTCTGCCACTTTAGTTCGCCAGTAGTTTCTCATATTCTTGGTTTTGGAGCATAAACTAAACTGTGGCATGGACTTAATAATGCACGTGTCCTTGGAATCGGAATGTACTCTACCAGATAGAAATACTAAATCTAATTTTTGTTTTTACACTAGTGTTTTTCTTATACTTCTCCAAGTTAATTTGATTAACTCTTTTTTTTTTTGTCATGTATTTTGATTAGGGTAATATTTGGGGCACAAACACTGTTCACAAACACTTACAAACACACTCTACCTCTCTCCTGGGTGGCACTGTGGGGTCCACTGAAATTATCCGGACCCACAGTGCCACCTAGGAGAGAGATAAAGTGTGTTTGTAAGTGTTTGTGTGAAGTGTTTGTGCCCCTAGTATTGTTGTTTTGAATAACTTCATGTCAGGTATTTCATGCTGATCTTAACCCAATATCAGTTTTCACCAACATTTTAGTCTACTTGATTGACATCTATTACCTAATTATTTTTTTTTTAAAGGGAAATCTATTAACTAATTCTAGTTGCACTTTGTTTTTGTTACAGTGCAAGCACCCTTGGGGAAAACAATACAATAAAGAAACCGGCAAATCAGTGCACAATGTGTTTAATGAGCTTGAGTTTCAAAATTCCGGCTATGAATACCCATCTGCTTGTGATCACTCAGTTCAAGCCAAGGGCACGGTATGGGACATTATTCCGGGAGTTAGAAACAGTATGTACCCGCATCAACGCACAGGTTTTGAATTTATTTGGAAAAATATAGCTGGAGGAATTAATCTGGAGAGATTGAAAAAGACTTCTTTTGAGAGTGGGAGTGGATGCATTATATCTCACGCTCCAGGAACTGGGAAAACCCGTCTCACCCTAGTTTTTCTTCAGACATATTTAGAACTTTATCCAACATGTAGACCAGTCATAATTGCTCCACGGAATATGCTTCTGACATGGGAAGAAGAGTTCCGGAAATGGAAAGTTGACATCCCCTTTCACAATATGAACAAGAAACAGTACTCGGGGCATGAGAATAAGGTAGCTATGAGTATTTTGAGGCGGGTCAGCGATAGTGAGAGAAATATAAATACTCTTCGGATGGTGAAGTTATATTCGTGGAGAAAAGAAAGAAGCATCCTTGGGATTAGCTATAGATTGTTGGAGACGCTCGCCGGAGGTGGTGATGTGGATGGTGGAGGAAAAAAGGAGAAAAGAGAAGCTTATGAAGTGGATTTTCAAGTTAGGAAAATCCTCCGTGAACTTCCGAGTCTTTTAGTGCTCGATGAAGGACACACTCCTCGGAATAGCCAAAGTCTTATTTGGAAGGCTTTGTCAAAGATTGAAACTCACAAGCGAATCATTCTCTCCGGAACGCCTTTTCAGAATAATTTTAGCGAGTTATATAATACACTATGCCTGGTGAGACCCAAATTTGATGACCGAAATTCATCGGGAAACTATGGAGATTTTTGTACAAGGCGAGGGAAGAAAATCAGCCTGGAAAGAGGGAAATGGGCTTCTCTGACCAGTTGTATTGGAAAAAATGCTGATGATAAATCGAAGGAGCTGAGGGCCATGATTGACCCGTTTGTGCATGTACACAAAGGCACCATTCTTCAAAAATGCCTTCCTGGATTAAGGGACTGTTTGGTTGTTCTAAAACCAACCCCTTCGCAGAAAGTCCTTTTCCAAAGGATTGAAGGGGTGACAAACCCTCTTATTCTTGGACATTTAGTATCTTTGATATCTGTCCACCCTGCAGTCTTGCTTGAACGTCGTTTATCTGAAAAAGAAGAGTCATTCTTTGACATAAATGAACTTGAAAGGACTAAATTTAATCCGGGTTCTGGAGTCAAAACAAAATTTCTTCTGGAACTCATTCGACTCAGTGATGCATTAAACGAGAAAGTTTTGGTTTTTAGTCAGTATATTGATCCGTTAACCTTCATAAGGGACCAGCTAATATCTCATTTCCACTGGACAGAAGGGAATGAGGTTTTGTACATGGATGGAAAACTTGATGAGAAACCTCGTCAATGTTCTATCAGTAATTTTAATGATCCGACTAGTCAAGCAAAGGTCCTCCTTGCCTCTACGAGAGCTTGTTCTGAAGGGATAAATCTCGTGGGGGCTTCTAGGGTGGTTTTGCTTGATGTTGTTTGGAACCCCTCAGTGGAAAGACAAGCAATAAGCAGGGCATACAGGATAGGTCAGAAAAAAATTGTTTATATCTATCATCTTATAGCATCTGGTACTATGGAGGGAGAGAAATATGTGCGGCAAGCGGAGAAGGACCGCTTATCTGAGTTGGTTTTCTCCTCGACAGAAAGGAATTTTCATCATCGAGAAATTCCATCGGCAGTTATAGAAGATAAAATCTTGGAAGAGATGGTTCAGCATGATAAGCTCAAGTACATGTTTGAGAAGATACTAAACCAGCCAAAAGAATCTGATTTGATAGATACTTTTGGGTTGGTGGATCCCTAGCATAGTCTGGATAGAAGTTTTGTTGACCTTTGGAGCTAGAGATTCCACTGTATTTTGTCCAGAAGGTCTTGGTGGCGATTAAGAGTTCCTGATAATTCTTATGAGCTGTGTTTTGGGGTTCAGAAATTATGGGCTACCCACAGAATGGTATGTTTTTCTTTCTATTAATCATTATTACTTGCTGTCATCGGCTTATCGCCAAGTGCCTGTTCTTAATATTGACATGGCAACCACGCATGATTCATGTGCACAAAGATTTAGATGTTTAATTGATCGAGTTCATGGAAATCATCACACTAACCAATAAATTTTTTCCAAATTTGTTATAGACAATGTTATTTTCTAATTCATTTTATGCTAGATATTTGTTAGTGAGAGTGTATGTGGAATTTGAACAATAAATGCATGAGCAATATTGCTAGCTACGTATAATGCATAATCTTCTTCCATAGCTCACAGATATAGATTACTTATTAGTTAATTGAACTCACTCTTCCCATTATTCTCGGAATTTATTCCTAATATGACGTAGAAAGGAGTCTATCTATCTGCCTAGCTTTGGTAGATTTCCCCCAACGCAATCCACAGAAATTCCACGAATCCCTTGGTGGATAAATCCGATGACTCAGCAGCAATACAGAATGTATTTTTTCTCGTATGATCAATCTGATCTATAGTTAAAGGGGCACATTCCAAAAGGTTCGAAGAAGGAACGCGCATAAGAGTATATAACCAACCCACCCTTTCTGTATAACCTATTCGCAGTAGTGAAGCGGCTAGATGCATAAGGGAAGTGCACGTTTGTGTGACCTTAGTCGGGATGCATAAGGGAGTCAACCTATGAGCACGGAAAAGCATGGTACCGCTGCCCCGTGCTCTTGTTCACTCTTCCAAACAAACGAGCAGACCGAGAAGGGTAGTTACCTTTTTGCTTGATAGAATGTTTATAGAGTTGAAGATGGAGGAAGAATTGGAAAGGGGAAAACGAATACATGAACTAAAATCAAACCTCCCGTCATATTTTTCTTTAATATGATGTCATTGCAAACAAAATACTTAGGGCTCGGTAACGTTTTTCAATTTTCAGTTTTTTAAAAACAAAAACCAGTTTATGTTTTTTGATTAAAAAAATGAGAACACAAACTTGTTTGGTAACATTGTTGATTTTTGAAAAAATGAAAACAGAAACAAAAACGTGTGTGCTAATGGTATCAAAGTTAAATTTAATTTTCCAAATGCACCTTATCAAAATGCATTTTAACACAAAATGTTTTTTTTGTCAATTGAAACTCGAAGTTTATAGTAAGATCAATATTCACAGCCTTCAAAAATCAAGGGAGAGAGAGAGAGAGAGATTCTTCTGTGGTCCTAGACTATGTCATGTGGTGGTCTCGGCCCGTACAATACTGCCATGTGGCAAAGTTGTCTGACTTTTGAGTCTAAAAGTCTGCACTTTTGCACATGGCAGCCCCGTACTGGATGGGACCACCACGTGGCTATAGTCCCGGACCACGGGATAATTCCTCTGTCTTTACACTCTCATATCTGAACATCTCCCCTCTCTCGTCAGTCTTCACTCACCGTAGCACACCATAGCAGACTCTAGAGAGAGAAAAT
Source organism: Hydrangea macrophylla (assembly GCA_033977485.1). Taxonomy (NCBI): domain Eukaryota; kingdom Viridiplantae; phylum Streptophyta; class Magnoliopsida; order Cornales; family Hydrangeaceae; genus Hydrangea; species Hydrangea macrophylla. The sequence goes on from CM066995.1 coordinate 89,364,343, forward strand.
GTAGAGAGAGAAGACCAAGAGATAGCACTAAAACATGTTTTCTCACCAACCATAAGCAGCCATGTGTTTCTCCACCAAACCCATCACCGCCATGTGAAACTCTAAAACTGTGAAAGGGAATGACACCCAGCGATTGTGACAAGTAATACCCAACATCCAATGATTTCGTTTTTAAAAATCACGATATCAACTTTTTATGGTTTTCGATTTTGCCTCAAATTTTAAAAACGTTCCTTTTCTTTTAAATAAACAAAAAAGTTACTTAATGTTTTATCAGTTTTTGTTTTTTTATTTTTCTTCAGAAAAATGAAAATGAAAACAGAAAACTGCAACTTTACCAAACGAGCCCTTAGATGATTAAAAGGAATATTATGTCCTTGACAGAGGGTTTCCCATTCAAACGAAGTTTCTATGCTTTCTGTTGGCCCTCTTTTAATACTGAGCCAGTGGGATCATGCTGGCTTAAACAAAAAAAGTAAGATTGGTTGAATTGTTGGTGGCCCTTAAGGCTATGTTTGGTCAGCGTCTTTAGAGTAGTTAAAGTGCAAGGAATACCATTAAGTAAAACCATTTCCCAAGTGTTTTCCTCCATGCTTAAATAACATTTGAAATTAGAGAATTTTAAAATTACGAGGAATCCAAGAAAAAAGGAAGGGAAGGGACTCAAAATTAGAACTTTTTAGTTATTTTTCACTATGTTTTCTTTTCATTCCTTTTTTTCCCCTCATCAACCAAACACGGAAAAGTGTTACCACTATAATTTCACTTCTGTTCCTTCATTAAATTCATGGTTTGCTTATGCTTCAAAAGAATATAAAAGCCAAATTTGCAGAATCTCTAAATGGTGTGATTGGCAAGTATTCAAACTCGTCTATGGTTGCACATTGCTTTGTTTGGTTCATTGATTTAGTGAGGGATAGGAAAAGAATACACTAAGGAAAACATTTTTTTTTTGTTTGGTTAACAAGTAAAACAGTGAGGAAAATAAAAAGGGAGAGAAAATAGGTTGAAAATTAAATTAAAAGAATTGAATTTTGTGGGTCGCTGCCTTCCTATATTCTTAAGTTTTATGTAACTTCTTCTTCCTTCTTCCCCTCCCTCTTCTAAATTCTATTTTAAGCATATGGACTAAAGCAATAGGGAGAACACGGAGTTTTCCTTTCCCATTTCTTTTCCTTTTGTATGTCCATGAATCAAACTGAACCTCAAGATGTAATGTTTGCAATCGGATTTATTTTTTTAATTGGTATCAATTCTGTAAGGATTTACAATCTTCCCTTTAATCTCACTTGTTTCTTTGATTTTCAGATTGTTAGGCTTCCTCTTCACCATCTACATCGATCGTAGAGAAAATACGATTGTTTTTGCTTTATGGCTGCAGGTTTTCATGTCAGGCAGGTAATATTCATTTTTGTTTCCTTATAGAGTTTTGTGAAGCTCTCACATTGTGACAATTGTAAAGCTGTGGAAAGCTTCCCTTTTCTGTTAATATACTAGTTTTTTTGTTACCCCTCTCTCTCTCTCTCTCTCTCTCTCTCTCTCTCTCTCTCTCTCTCTCTCTCTCTCTCTCTCACACACACACACACACACGCACACACACACACACACACACACACACACCCCATAGCTCGACACATAAAATTTTCCCGGTGTTCAATCAGGAATTTTAAGTGTGAATATGTAACATGATGACCATAGTTATATTTGTGTTCAATACTGGTTGGTTTGGAATTTAGTGGATGCTCGGGGAGAAGATATAACATGTCAGTTGATTCCAGCAATTTTCTCGATAAGTAAATTGGTTATATGCATATCATTTGGCTGCAATTTGGTTATATATGTATAATTCTTTCTTTTTTCGCAAAATTTTCGCACTCACGCAAGGTGGGTTGAGTATTGCGCAATATTTAGTCTTGATGAAACCATGGACTGATTATATTATATTATATTACAAAGGTGAACCTGTGAATGACTGGCGAGCAACTATTCCCTTAATTATCATCTGGAAAACTGGTTCCAATTTGTCTGTGAATCTAATTTAGCAGAAGGTTTATTTGCGAGTTTGGAATTGGAAATGAGACACTGTAGGAAGAGAACTGGGAATGTGAACATGGAGAAGCATTTTGAAGGTGACGGAAAGACTTGCGAAGACTCTATTTGGTTCATGGATTTAGTAAGAAAAGGAAAAGAAAAGATTGATAGCAACACTATTATTTGTTCGGTTAATAAGGAAAACAGTGAGAAAAGTACGAAGAAAAAGAAAACATTTTGAAGCATAAATTTATGAGTCACTCCCCTGGCTCTTTCCTTGATTTACTATCATATTTTGTAAATTTTAGTTTCTAACGATGTTTAGTCATGGAGAAGAACACTTGGGAAAATAACTTTTCTTCTTGTTTTTCTTTTACTACTTCTCTAAGTTCGCAAAACTAAACAGGGTCTAAAAATGCAGGTGTTGCATCATTGTTCTATTTTAGCTCATTTTCCTTTTGCATTCTTACCATCTCTTTTTTCTTTTTTAACATTCAATTTCTTGAAAACTTTGAAGCCATACATAGGGTTGTATAGATTTGTGGTGTTCTTACTGTATATCTGAACATGCCTTCTACCACTAACTTGGCGTCCATGGAAATGCCTTTTCATTTTCTTCTGAGACATCAGTCTCTGTTAGTAACTCTTTTTGGCCATCATTTGGAACAACTGCTGAAACTTTACTCTCGATGGGATTGTGGAGCCTGGTCACAACAAACAGTTTGGGACTTAGTCGTAAGCATGCTTGCACAAGTGAGCACGGCATTTTGTTGCATCATGTGCGAGATGTGGCTGGCTCACACGAGAAGTGAAACTGTTGAAAGTTCACTCGAGTGATGGTTCGATGCAGTTTCGCTCTAACGAGGGTCGAGGTTGCTCGAGTGAGGTTTAGGTTGGCTGGCTAGCAGTTTCCTAACTCGTTTAGCACCATATTTTTCAGCTATATGCAAGTATATGTTTATCATTGTATAATTTGTATTCATGATATTTTGTTCTTTAGCCCTAGGGCTAATAAATCTCGTGTGTTTCTTGATTGTTCGTAGAGTTTTTTTTTTTTTTGTGTGTGTTTTTTTCTCAGATCTTGGATCTGGGAATTGGGGTATTGATTCTCTCTCCCGCTCTATCTATAAACACAGTTGTGTGTGTGTGTGTATTTACATATATTTCTTACTACTTTCGCTGCTTACGGACAGCGAATAATAGCCAATAAAGTTCATAAACAAACACGTTATATATTTGTGTTAAAACTGTGCTTTTGCATAGGAGAAATGTTTCATGTTTTGTTTTCTTATCCCCGCGGACCCCACCAATACAGTAATAGAAGTGGATCTTTCTATGATATAGCCAATCAATACATACACCAAAAGTTGGTACACATTAGATTTGCTAGTGTATAAATATAGAGTCAGGGTGGTGAGCCCACTTGGCTTTTAAGCCTAAAAAATTCTCGAGTCAACGGGGCAGCAAGACGGGGCGCGGGTCTGTGGGGTAGCTCGTGGATTTTTTAGGCTTAAAAGTTCAGTGCGCTCACCCAGTGCGCACTGGAGCCGAACTATAAATAAATAAGTATATTATAGCATGTGTTAGTATTCAATGTGAGTGATGCTAATGCCAAAGCAGAAAGTGTTAATGGCAAAGCAGAAAGTGGCTAAAACTTTTAGCGATACTTTCTGCTTTGGCTGCTTTGGTATTAGCACTTTCTGCTTTAGCATTAGCACTAGACTTCATTGTAACTATTATTGCTACAAAATAATACTTTAAAAAAGTTATTACACTTACTATCAAATGGCACCATAGAAAAAGAGAGTACTGACGGCACCAAAATGGTACCTAGCAAGTGTTACACAATGATGTATTGAATAAATTTTCTTGGTATGCCTTTACATTTTTTCACACGGACATCAATTAATAATGGGTAATACTTGGGGCACAATCTTCATATAACTTTCATACAACCTCCTCAAAAGATGTGTCTATCTCTTTCCTGTGTCACTGTGGGGTTCAGTGACATCACAGGAGAGAGATAGACACATCTTTTGGAGAGGTTGTATGAAAGTTGTATAAAGGTTGTGTCCCAAATATTACTCATTAATAATGCGATCAAATGAATTTTTTTAATCAAAGATGTTTTAGGCAATATCACTAACACAAAATTTGAGTTTCGTTTGTATGAAAGAAAAAAAAAACAAAAAAAAAAACATACACACACAGAGAATAAATATAGAAATTCTGTGGGAATTTTAAGAATGGACTTTTAACAAATATATACAAAGATAATAGGGTAAATTACCTTTTACCCCCCTGTGGTTTGCCTCTATGGCACTTTGGCCCTCTGTAGTTTGAAATGTAACACATAACCCCCCTGTAGTTTGCCTCTGTGGCACTTTACCCCCCTGTAGTTTGAAATGTAACACATAACCCCCCTGTAGTTTGCCTCTGTGACACTTTACCCCCTGTAATTGTTGGTCATTTAAGCAATTTGTTTTGGCTATAGGGGGGTAAAGTGTCACATAAGCAAATTACAGGGGGGTTATGTGTTACATTTCAAACTACAGGGGGGTAAAGTGCCACAGAGGCAAACTACAAGGGGGTTATGTGTTACATTTCAAACTACAGGGGGCCAAAGTGCCATAGAGGCAAACCACAAGGGGGTAAAAGGTAATTTACCCAAGATAATATATGTTCAGCAAAAAACATAGAATAAAATTACGCATAGTATTATTGGAATATATGTGTTATTTTGAAAGCTTTGTAACAAAGCAATCGAGAAATTGTACACTCTTAAGTTCTCCATGTTTAAGAGCAAGGGCGGATCTAGACAATCAATTCAGGAGGGCTTGCTCCCGAAATTTTTTTTTTGGGACCTATTTATATATATTTTGGACTTTTTAAGCATATTTTAGACATATTTATACATTTTTTGTGTATATTTTGGACCTTTTTATACATATTTTATAATTACTACAAAAACTTAAGAGAAATGGGACTTAGTCTGATAATTTTATAATGTCGGGAGGGCTTAGTAGGTAATTTTCATAACTAGGGGGGCTTGAATGGAATTTCAGGGGGGCCTGAATATAAAATATTTTTGCTCATAAGATAACATTTATAATTTTTAAAAATCTAGGGGGACTTGAGCCCCCTTGCCCTTTAATACATCCGCCCTTGTTTAAGAGAAAGGAATATCTTTAAGCTATAAAGTTGTTTACAACTTACAAGAGACTTTCTCCATGAAGTGGTTTAAAGGAGACTTTCTTAATCTTTTTAACAATTATGGGCACTTTATTGAGAGTTTCGTGTCACATCAGATTTTTCGGTTAAAATTTTAATTTTAAAATTTTGGGCATCATGCTTTCAAACCATTAAGGTTTCTAACAATTGTTATATACACACATTTGTTATAGTGAAATTAACATTTATTCTCCCTCACAGTTCTAGGCATGTTGATTTTGATTTTAAAAATTGACAAATTTGTCCCAAATATTATTAACTTCCAGTGACTAAAATAGGGAATAGACTTGCATGCCATGACAATAGAAAGACATAATAGTTTCATGAAACAGAGTGTTAAAAGCATTTCCACCCAATACTTCAACTATGAAGTTACCAAATTCAGATTATGTGACAATTGTGCATTTTCAAATTTTCCATCCCTACTAACAAGAACTCCATCCAATGTGTTATTTTTATTTTATTATATCTATTTTTTGAAAAATCAAGAATAAACATTATTTGTTGTTGGTAACTAGTTTAAAAAGCTCTAAAATGGAACTTTTAACAGCTCAATGTTGTTTTTTAGTTTCATGATGTCTTTTTGAAGAGAAGTGTGTCACTTGTATAAAATTATCAAATAGTTCAGCAATAAATTTCATAAGCTCCTTTTAAAAGGCCACGTAGGGGCCAAACTAAGCCTAAGTGCATCTGAACTTGTAACGACAGCGAGTTAAAAGCATACAAAGCAATATATGCCGACACTCTTGTAATGCATAATTACTTCTTTTAATTACGCCAGAGCATTCTAACTATTACATATTGCCATGTATAAATGTACTTACGTATGCATTTATGTTGCCTATTATATGAATGCACCAAAATAACATTATGTTCAAAGTTAAACGGACAAGAGAAATCATTGTAATATCATATCATATTATTAAAAATGAGGACACTAAAATAAATAATTTTAGATCATCCATATGTTACTTGTACCACTAATTTAACCATGTCGCATAGACTTTCTATGTATTCAAAATGTGTGCAATTGATATTATAGTTTTTAGGATCTATCTCGTAACATCTTCCATTCACCGGATTCCATTCTCAATTTTTGCGATTATCACTTTTTTTTTATCATCAAATTACAAAAGCTGATTCATCAAACAATTTCAAAAGAGTTCTTATGAAGAAATCACTTTCACCAAAGGAAATGCTGGTAACTATATGTATGTGGTCATGGGCGGACGCACATAGGGATAAGAGGGGGCAGTTGTCCCTCTTAACTTTTGAAATTACTATTTTACCCTATAAATTTCACATATTTTTCATTTTTGCCTCTTAATTGCCCCCCCCCCCCCCCCCCCCCCCCCCCAACTTTTCAAAATCACTATTTTACCTTATATATTTCATACATTAGTCATTTTTCCCCCTTAATTGCCTCCCCCAACTTTTCAAAATAATTCTTTTACCTTATATATTTCATACGTTATTCATTTTTCCCCCTCAACTTTTCAAAATAATTCTTTCACCTTACATATTTCATACTTTATTCATTTTTACCCTTAATTGCCTCTCAACTTTTTAAAAAAAACGCTTTCAAGCTAAAAAAAATTGGATCGGAGACACTGCCCCTGAACCCTTGCATAAGTTTTTGCCCCCTAGATAAAACTCCTGAGTTCGCCCCTGTATGTGGTCCTTTGCTCTCCCAAAAAATAAATATAAAAAGTGGTCACATTGAAAAAAAAAAAAAAAAAAAGGAAAAAGGAAAAACAAAATAGTCGTTGTACTAGTAACTTTAGCTTTTGGTCTTTCTTAGCCATGAAGTGAAAAAGACTGATGATGATAGACAAAGCGTCAAGCGATGCTCAACTTTTGCACAAACAGGGCCCCGCAACGCGAAATTATTCCATGCGACTAGTTTTGCTGTGATGGATTGTTGTGGAGTGTTGATTTTGTAGATCCTATGTTGATTTAACGGTTCACGATGATCCATCACATTAAAATTCGTTACACGGAATAATTTTTTCCCGCGACATCCTAACAGAACTCTATACGGTCAATGTATAGAGAGAAAATTAATTAATTCAGGGTTAATTAGATTTTATCCTCTGTGGTTAGGCCTATTTCCACTTTATTTTTTTATAATTCAAAAGTGGACATTTAAACCCCCTTATGGTGAAACTACCAGGATTTCTCTCAAAATTGCCCTACATGGGGATTAAGTGTTAAAATTAATACCATATAGGAGAGTTTAAGTGTTAAAAGTTACTTAATATAGGTCGTTAACCCCAAAATTAGACTTCCAAAGGGATTTAGTGTTAAAAATTAGCCCAATATAGGTTAGTCAAATGGCGAAATCATCCCCACATAGGGGATTAAATCCAAACTTAACCTCACAACGGGGTTAAGTGTTAATATTTTTGACCAATTTTAGAATTTTTATTAATTTTGAGGAAAATTTAAACAGTTTCATTTTAATCCGAAACCACAGGGGGTTAAGGGTCCTTTTGATAAAACTGAAAATTAAGTGTTGAATTTCAAGTAATAAAAATTTTAAGCGATTGAATTTGCAATACTGAAAATAGTTTTTCAACTATTGCAATAGACTACATTCAGTGATTATTTTCAGTAGAATTTTTTTTACTTACAGTCCATTTGGTATGCCGCAAACTAGAATAGAATTCATTTGCAATTCTATTTTGTGGAATTCTTGTGTTTGGTATGACACAAAACAAGAAATGAATTTATTTTGAATTCTACCCAATTCTTGTTTTGGGCTGTTTATAAATCCGATAAAAAATGGTCGGATTTGGCCAGAATTGATTTGGGATTTGCACTTTTCCCAAACTGCCCCCCTACTGTTCATCGTCTTCCTTTCCCAGCTTCTTCTTCTTTGTCTTCTTCTTCGTCTTCTGCGTCTTTTTCTTCGTCTTCTGCGTCTTCTTCGTCTTCGGTCTTCTTCTTTGTCATCTGCGTCTTCTGCGTCTTTGGTTTAGGGAAATGTTTGTTTGGATAATGTTAAGGTTTAGTTTGAGTATTTTAGGAAATAGCAATAATATAACACCCGTAATCGTGTTATTGCATTTCATTGCATTGTCTTGCATGATAATGTGTTGTGTTGTGCATTTTGACACATGTGTGAGTGAGTGTTGACTCACGAGTTGATTTGGGTGTCTGTATTAGAGAACCCTTTGAAACTGTGGTGATTGAGGATTTGTTATTGTGACGTCTCTCCGAGTATGAGACGGTCACTGTGGAACATTTTAAATGTTTATCTGAAAATAAATGTTTACCTGTGTATTGCAATATCTGTATTATTTTCTGGCTTAGAATTTATATCTGTTGTTAGTTTTAGTATCCTGGTGAGAACGAATGAACACGCTATTAATTTGGTAGGCTAATTAGCAACTTCGGAAACGTCATATAGAAATTCGCGTTTTAGCAACCAAACGAAACTTAGTCAAAAACTTTTATAATTTTGAAGTTTCACTTATAAAGCTATGAATTAGCTGTGTAGAAAGTTTCAGAGACTGATTAGGAGTTTTGAAAACTCGTGGGGAGGTAAACGTAATTCCCAAGAGTTTTGCCTATATATAGATAGAGATGGTTGAGATATTTTTCATAACTTCTAACCTAAATTCCAAAAGGAGGCCAAAAGGGGGGGCTAGAGGGAGATTTAGGAGCTTAGAGCTTTGCGACGCCAAACGACGACCTTCCGTCAGTCTGGTTTCTCCCAGATTTCATATTTGAGCTCCTCGAGGTAAGAGCTTCGTTTTGATATATGTTAGGGCTTGTTTGGCCAAATTTTCTGAAAAGTTGCTTTATAGAATTTCTCATAAAAGTTGATAAATGGAATTTTGATCCATAGGAATTTTACTAGACGGACTTCTGCACGTTCTTTGTACACGGGTTTTCTTTGAATCGAAGTTTAAGAGCGTAAATCGGAGGTGAGTGATTCAACTATGTTTTTAGAATGATTTCGTGACATGTATTCATGTTTTGTGTGAATAGCATGTATTAAATTCTTAGAGATATATTGTGTAGTTCATATTGGGCATTTATATTGATAAGTAGGCTCAATAGCACGGTGATATGTTTTGATTACCGCGAGCATGGTGATATGTATTTGAGCATGTTAAGTTGTTTATGTGGGTCAGAAGGAGCACGTGGTCACCGTGCTATTTTGTGGAGCCGATATAGGCATTAAGGTCGCACGATTGAAGAGAAGAATCGTGGGTCTTACCTTTTCGCGTGGACTTATTGGCGAGGAGTCGCGGATTGGGAATATGGACGGGCACGTGAGTCTCCTGCGACTAGTATGAAATGTAGAGATGTGAATGCGGACATGTTTATCATTCATGTACATATGTTGTTTTATTCACTAAGCTTTAGCTTAAACAAATCGAAATATGTATGATTATTCAAATAACCATTTCAGGTGTAAATGCTGGCGAGGAATCGCAGAAGTGAGCACGTGGGTTGGGAGTTCTTTTGGAAGTCAACTTGAATGTTAACCTTGTAGTTTTGGGACAATAGGATGTTGTAATAAGAATTTTTATCATTTTAACTTATGTTTAACTTCGTATGAAAGAATGGATTTTAAACCGTCGTAATAGTTAGTGACATGTTGTAATCCTGCTTTAGAAATGTTTTAATACAGCTAGGATTACTTTGGTTTGAGTTTGGTTTGAGGTTGGATTGAGTGGTTGATCATTGGTGAAAGTTAGAAAGCTTTTAAACTTGAATTTCTGCAGTTTTGGCTGCTGTCAGAGGAGCAGTCAACGGGGCAGTCGACGGGATAGTGCAGTTAAATATTTTTCCCTTATTATGGTAAAAGCAGTCGACGGGGCAGTCGACGGGACAATGCAGTCCAACTATTTTCCTTATTTTGGTAAAAGCAGTCGACTGGACCCTGCCTCAGTCGACTGGACCTCTGAAGGTTGATGTATTCTTTTTGTTTCTGCTTACTTCAGTCAACTGAGGGTCCCGACCCAGTCAACTGAACCTCTGCTTTTGAAAATGTGTTTTGTTTTCCGCTGCGTGTGTTCTTCAAATTAAACTTTTAGGAACGTTAATGAATTGGTTTAGCCTCGGTGGCGTGCCACGGGCTCCGGTTCCGCTATTGTGGGACCGGGCTATGACAAATAATCATTTCAATTCTATTCTTTTCATTTATGTTTTAAATTAAACAGGAGAATTAGAATTGTAAATCAATTCTATTCTTTTCTTTTCTTTTCTATTCTGTTCAATTCAATTTAATTCTATTTTACAATCATACCAAACGGACTGAAGTTTTCAGTAGTTTTTGGTTGTTTTTCAATTAAGTAGTACTTTATTAAACACACTATTTTTTTTTTTTTAAAATTTTTATTTTTTTCACTTAATTGAATTATCAAAGTTAGGGCTGGCCATCCCAACCCGAGACCCGACCAACCCGACCCAACCCGACCGACTCGAAGGGATTTGAGTGGTTTTGGCGGATGGCCGGATGAGTCATGGTTTTCCCAAGCCACACCCGATTGCTTATGGTTCGGTTGTCGATTTTTATAATCCAAACCCGACATCACCCGACCCGACTCGACCAACTATTGAAAACTTAGAAAACACAATATATGTGGTGGAACTATGGAAGTCATTTTCAATTTTGTTTTTTGTATGTTGTATGAACCTGATGGTGGATTGTATAATTGTTTTTCATTTTTTTCTGCTTGTCAAGTATATGTAGGATTTTTATTTATTAGTAAGTTAAATTGAATGTCTTCTTAAAAAGTTTGCAAGAAGGTGAAATGGTGAATAACAGGGTCATGCTTTGCAGTTGGGTACAATAAACTCAACACTATCAGGGTGTAAAATTGATGAAAATATGATATATTCTTTTTGTCGGGTTTCACCCGAAACCAACCCGAACCAACTCAAAACCGACGGATCGGTTTCACCCGACTAAATGGATGGATGACGGATTCTAAACTCATAACCCGATGGGGTTCGGATGGATGATCGAGTGGGGGTCAAACCCGACTCACCCGAACCATGATCACCCCTAATCAAAGTCACCCTAAACGTCCATTTTTAACTAAAGTGAAAATTGACCTGACCAACCATATTAAGCTAGAGAGAGAGAGGGAAAGAAACAAGCTGCAAAAAAAAAAACAAAAACCATTTCATCTTCCCTGCGAAAAACCACTCTTTTTACCGTGTTCAGGTATGTTCTGTGCTCATTTCAATACATACAAATATATATATACGCCATTTGTAACAGCATAATCTCTCTCTCTCTCTCTCTCTCTTCCTGTCGTAATGCTTCCCGCCACTGCATTCTATACGTTTTGCTCACTTAGTTAGAACCCTAATTGCTCTCTGAGTAGGTATAATCGCCGAAACCTCGAGACATAAATTTCACATTTTAGCCACCAATTTGGTCCTTTTTTGAAGTTATCCAAACCCTTGGTGTCTCATAATTTATATGAATTGATGTTTTTTGTTTGATCCAGTTTCTGAACTTTTGTTGTCAATGTTTTGTCACTTGTAGGAGATCGAAGAACAGAGAGAGTTTGAAGTATACAAAAAGGAAAACCATTTATGTCCTACAACCAGTATAGGGGTGAAAAGAGCGATTCATACTATAGGAAACCAGGTGGTCGACCCGTAAACTCAGTTTATCAAAGGGTCTCGTCAGGTGTTTCAGGAAAGAGCGGCGGTGGGACCGGCCTACCACCTGCTTCTTCCAATTATCAATCTTCGTCGTATTCGACTAGCCGGGGGTAATTATGAATGTATATGTGTAATTATTTCTACAAATGTATACATGTGTGTACCTATATATCCGTTTGGAAAATTAGTTTTTTTTTTTGGGGGGGGGTGATTGATGTTTGTACTATGTTTGGTTATGTTAGTTTTAGGAGGTCCAATGGACAAGGGGCACAATCAAAGTCGACTGTCGCGACTGCAAATTCAGAGTTCCGTGTTGTACAAAATGTTGCCGGTGCACAACCCTCACAATCAGGTACATAGACTTTGCTATAATAATGTATATTTTCGTTTTACATATATGGAAATGTATCGTTTGGATCAGAAGCACACCCCCTTCCCAATTCTTAACCCAACAATGCTACACCCACTCCTCCAACCACACCCCAAACCACACCCTTGCTTTAAATGCATGTACCCTGTGCTGTGTAAGTGGTGTACAGAAAAGTGTGAAAAATTCAAACACCACAGGGTACATGCCTTTAAAGTAGTGGGTGTGGTTTGTGGTGTGGTTGGAGGAGTGAGTGTAACATTTCTCTTCTTAACCTGTATCTGTAATTGGACTCGAACCCTCCACCTCTTTACCTATTTACTGAGTAATACTGAGAAAGGGAACTTTTTGGTGTGGGTTTAGCGAGTGCTACACTTATAAGACTTTGTTTTGGATCATAAGAGAGCCACGTGTTGATTGCGTGTAAACACTTATGAGATGTCGGTCTCATTTTTTGAAATGTTTCTGATAAATTTCCCTCCACTATACTCACTACTTCTACTTCTATTTCTGATGGATTGCGAATCATTACATGTGTTTTGAGCAGGAAAATAAAACCAAACAGTTTCCTGGAAAAAGTTTTGACCATCCTATGAAATACACTGCAGAATAACGAATCTGGGAATTTTCTAGGAATCCATGATTAAAAAAACTAAAGCATCACATTCTTCAATATTTGCATTGGCCGCTTGATGTCTTCAAAAGTCCACCCATTCCTTTTCCTCCAAATGCTCCATAAAAAACCGAGGGAGGCTAGGGACCCTGTACTCTCATACACGTAGAATACCAATTTAGAAGCATCTTCCTTAAATTATCCATGCATAGAATACTTTCTAAAGCCGCTGCGCAACCCAGAAGCAGGAAGCCTTGGAGGCATTTTCGCCCACTATATGACTGACTTTTTAGTAAAAAGCCCGTTGCCTCCCAAAAAGCAGCCTAAATACCATCTCATGGCAAATTTTGCGAGCAAAATGAATTCTTTCTGTAAAAGATTTTTAGATAAGTCATTTATGAATTCAAGCTGCCAATCATGCACTGGTCTTGAAATCTACTCCTAAATACCCCGTATCTATGGATCTAACATCCTCTGCAGTTACGAGATGCTTGTTGATTCTATGAAACTTACATCCTCTGCAGTTCAGAGATTCTTGTTGATGCAATCTGAGAGGGACCAAAACTCTTTAATGTGTTCCTCTGCCCAATGCGTTGTGCTGGAATTGGACCCTTTGTCCATTAACATTAGAAGCTATTTTTAATATCTTCCCATGAGCTAGCCCCGTAGACTTCTTGTGTTTTAATGTCTGTAATGAGTTCTGGCAATTTTCAGAATGACTCATTCTTTACTTATAAAAGAAGAAAAAAAGCTTCTGAGTGATTCATGTATAAATTATTATTAGTTTTTTTATTTTTTATTTTTGTTTTCAGGAGCTTTCAGTGCTTCAGTTTCATATGTGCCTGTCAAACCCACTGAATCACAAGCACAGAAAAGTAACCAACATGTTCCAAGGGCTCCACCTTCTCAATCCATATCTGCAACTTCAGATCCAACAGCCCCTAGTCCCCCCACAACCCCCGTAAGAGGTATTTTGTTTGCTGTTATAAATGTACTGTATTATATATTCTGTGATATCATAATAATGATTTTTTTTCTTGTACTGTCAGCTATTTTCTAGTCCTTTGTAGAGAGTTTATATTTTCCGAGGTGGCTAGATTTTTTAAATGTATTCCTGAAGGCTGAATCCTTCAGTTCTTTCATCTTATGCCGATTCTTTATTAGGTGACACTTCAAATGGAGTTTCTCTTCAATTTGGGAGCTTCAGTCCAGGTTTCATGGATAGGAGGCAGGTATGTGTAGGTTCTATCATTCTATGCACCTTTTGAGTAGTAATTGTTCCCGGAGAGAAGCAATATTTCCTTCTGTTTGCAGATACCTGCTCGAACGAGTTCAGCTCCCCCAAACTTGGATGAACAGAAACGCGATCAGGTTTAGTTAGCTTTTTGTATACCTCTCGTCAGCATTATATGTATTTATCAATGACGTTTTCCAATAATTTGTATGTCTGGACTTTGGTTTATACTCGGATGATTAGATTAGATACATGGTCTTCTTTAGATGTTACTTTTCGCATGTTAGAGTGAAGGCTGACTTACATTGTACTAATAATTTCTTACTAAACCGGCCCCTCTTTCGAACTGATGAAGTGAGACGAATTACGATATAGCCGCTTTTAAGTTGGATTTTAGCTGACTGGAATTGAGTCTGTGTTTTTCCTTCATCAGACGCTTATAAGTGGAACCTTTAGCTGACTATTGGAATCTTGGTGGTATCTGCTGCATATAGGTGCTTATAAGTTGTGACTTTAGCTGACTTTTGGAATCTAGATGGTACGTGTGGTTCTACTACATCAGTGGTTGAATCAAGTTATGTTATTTGGATCAAATATTCATAATTCTATATTGAAGCTTATGAACAAATTACAAAATTTGACTTACCAATTTTTGCCATTAACAGTAGTTGTGCAGTCTCTTGCAATTTTTGAGTTGCAAGTGATGAAGATATGTATATGGCAAACGACTTGCAATTACATTGTTCATTCCTTTTGAAGTCTCCGTCTTGGGTTGGTTCAGTATGATTTGGGCGTCACAGGCTTAAAACTCGTAAATAACCTCTATGCATGCAGGGGTAGAGGGCTGCATACATCTAACCCTCCACAAACCCCGCCTCGTGCACCGGTTTCCCTATTCCTGTTGAAGTTTTTCTCGGTTTCCGTTTGGGAGATACACCAAAGTTTCTATATGTTATTTTTTCTTGTAACTGGAAATTTGTGTTGCGCCACGTTGTTATATGTAGAAACAAATAACTGAAACATAAGGAGTTATATCTTTTATGTGCGGCAGTAATGGTTTTTAAGTGTCTATACTATCTCAGTTTTTCCCCCATTACCTAAATAGCATAATCTTGTTTTTGTTTTACCTTTTTTGTATGTTTCTTATTTCGTCAAGCTATGCTCTATTTGTTTCAGGCCCGTTATGATATCAGATCAGCGACAATGTTACCCACTTCTGTCATTTCTATGCCGCAGCAACCCAGGGAGGATGCCGAGCAGTCTAAAAGTAGTATTCATCACCCTCCAGCACAGGCCAAAAGGGATGTGCGTTCTCAAGTTCCAGCTGCTACTGTGGTCTCTAGTTCACGGAATTCGTCCACTTTTCCTGTTTCTGGGGTGTCAATGACTGTTCCATTTCAGCCGTCCCAGGTTCCTGTACAATTTGGCGTCCCCGGTCCACAGATCTCGGCTCAAGGAGTGACGGCTACTTCATTGCAGATGCCAATGGCACTATCAGTTGGAAATCCTAGCCAAGTATTCCAACAGGTCTTTGTTCCAGGTTTTCAGCCTCACCAGTTGCAGGCTCAGGGTATGATGCATCAGGGACAGACAATGCGCTTCCCCCCACAAGCAATGGCTCACCCGCTTAGCTCACAGTTTGGCAACTCGGGTTTGGGGATAAGCCCTCAACTTTCGCAGCAGCAGGCTGGAAATTTTGGTACTCCTCGCATATCCGTAAAGATTACACATCCTGAAACTCATGAAGAGTTGAGACTTGGTAAAAAGTCTGATACGAGTTTGGATGCTGTATCACTTTCTAATGTGCCTCTTCATACACAGCCTTCTTTTGGGCCCTCTCATCAAATGAACTTTCCACATAGGCAACCCAATCCCATTTTCTTCCGTAGCCCAACTTCTCTTTCCTTGGCAAGCACCCAGATGGGTCCTAGTTCCCAGACATCAGGGTTTAATTATGTAGGTGGTCAGGGTTCACAAGTTTTAACTTCTGTACAGGTGACAGTCAACCCCACTGTTGGTCATGATGGAGAAAAAGCTGTCCCTTCTTCACTGTCAGTTAGCTCAATAGTTGGTGACATGAGTACGATGACAAAATTCTCGGGACCCGCTGTGGAGCTCTCTAAGATTCGTTCAGAAATCTCTATTCAGCATCCAAAATCAATTCCTCAATCAGCACCTTCTGTTCTATCATCTCCCACAACTGAACCCTCTGGTTCACCATCTGGTAACGATTATGTAGAAAGATTGAATCCTTTCAAGGATCAATTGAAGAAGCAAAGCAAGAAAGATCAACGTCACTCCGGACCTCAGCAACAGGTATAGATGCTGTTATTTAAGTGTCACTATTGTCTAAATAATTTTGGATTTGTAGTACTTTTTAACTCTTTGTGTTCTGGCCGTTTCCATGAAGACCCTTTGTATTTTAAAGCATGACACTTATTACCTCTGTGAGGGGTCATCCTTTGATGCAATGATGAAAGGCAGGGCTGAAAAGTGCTGCAATGCGGGTATGGGTCTGAGAGTGCGGCTACTTTGTGCTATAATAATTTCAAAGTAGGCTTGTCTCTAGTCTACCCTTTCCTAACACCCTATCTCTAGTCTACCATCCCTAACACCCTGATTGGAATCTCTGTCTCCAGTTTATTTCTCTTACACCTTATAGTGTTTGTCTAAGTGAGAACTTAACAGTTTCTGTCTAAATGGACACTTGTTGCACACCTACCGTAGTTTCACTGTTTCAGTTTCAGCCAAGCTGGAGTTTTCAATTGATGTTTATGTTTCTACAAACCTGGTATTTTCCTCCTCTTCTTCTTTCTCTCAATAGATGAATTTAAATATGATAGCATAGTATTTGGGTGTTTGTGTATATATTTGATCATTTGTGGTTGTGGGTTTGTTATTAGAGTGAGAAAGCAGTATCCGACTGTCTCTGGGTTGATTTTAGAGACATTGCAATCATAGCCGTGGGGTTCAGATTCTGAGTGTTTTAGTGGCTAGATCTTAGAATTGATTGACCTTACGTTTCTTTCGTTTGCCTATGTAAAGGCCTTTTATTGTATGGAAATTCAGACTTGAATGAATGGACTATTTATCTTGATACTTTTCTTTCTACTCTCCCTTTTCTCCTTCTTCCCTCTTGTATTGGTTATATGCTACATTGAGGGAGAGAAAATGGTGAGGGCTTGCTTAAGAAAGAGAAGTAGCGAGGGGAGTTGATGGGTGGCAAGATATGAGGGGTTTGGTGAGATAGATAATTGACAAAATGATTGAAAGAAGACGAAGGGGTACAAGTATCACAGATTCAACGTTAACCCTGTCAGGTGTTACTGTACACCACTGTCACGCTTTGAATTACAGGAGGCCTCTGTAAATAAAACCAAGGGGTAGAATGTTAGTTACCATACATTTGCTTTCTACTTGAATGATTTGTGGTTATGGCTCTTGCAGGGAAAAACCTCTCATTCTGCAGACATTTCAACAATGAATACATCCAGAGAAGTGGCCAAGGCCCCTGATGAAATGCAGTTTCCTTGTCCCAGCGAGGTTGAAACATCGACATCTGTATTCACTGGCAGTTCTCCCGGGTTAGAAACTAGTACTTCTTCAGAAGAAGCTACTCTTGATTCATCTGAAACCTGTGGAGATTTTTCAGCACCCACTGGAGAATTCTCGCCTGATGTACATGCAAGTGTTCCCATTGCTACTGCAGAAAGGACTGATATTGCTCGAGTTGGGGAGTGCCCCGACTCTGAAACATTAAATGAATCCAATACAAAAACTGGTTTTGATATTCTGAAGGGTGATAATAATGCAAAACAGGATTGTTTTACTTCATCTAATACTCAACTGAAAGATGGAATTGCAGAACGTCAGAGAACTGAACCATCTGAGCAGCTTCAACTGGATCTCAAACTTAATGATGATTTCAATGTTCCTGCAGACTCTTATTCTTTAGATTCCTTGAGAGGCGATGATCAATTTGAGGACGTGAATACTGAGGAAGCTACGTTTTGCAATGAACATAATGCTGGTCTAGAGAATGAAAAGATAGATAACAATCATCTTTCATATGAAGCTTGTAGTGAAAAAGGTTTGATTTCGGATGCCTTGACTAATAGAAGTGATTGCAAGGATGGCCAAGAAGCTTCCGTTTTGGTATCTGAGGCAACGCATCCTGATACTGTTCCTATTAAAAACCCTTTAGTATCAGAAACAGTTTCAGAAGTTAACAAGAAGGTTTCTGAGAAAGCCATTGGTGATTTGGTTCTAGATCCAGCACCGGGACGGAAGGATAAAGCTACAGCAGAACTAAATAGTGTAAATATTAACCCTGCTAAGGGCAAGAAAAAAAGGAGAGATTTTCTTTTGAAAGCAGAAGCTACTGGACTGACCTCCGATCTTTATATGGCATATAAGGGTCCAGAGGAGAAACCGCAACTCATTTCTGCAGAAAGTGTAGACAGCAGTTCCAACATTTTAGTGAGGCCAGTCTCCTCTAGTTCTAATGAAGAGGACGTTGCAAGCAAAGAAAATGGGAAAAGCAAAACTGAGCTAGATGATTGGGAAGATGCTGCTGATATCTCAAATCAAAAGTTGGAAATTTTGGATGATACGAAAGATGTTCATGGTGGCTTGAGACATAGCGAGGCAGATGATAATGGAGTGGCATGTAGAAAGTATTCTAGAGATTTCCTTCTTACTCTTTCGAGGCAATGCTCTGACCTTCCTGCAGGATTTGAAATTCCAAATGATGTAGTGGAGGCCTTGATGGGTTCTAAAGCTGGCAACTCAAAAGTTGTTGAACTCAATCGAATTACTGACAGGCCGAGTGGGGCATCCCGCCAAGACTATCGTGGGAATGGGATGGCGGTTGATGACAGGTGGATCAAGTCCCCTGGTCCATTTGCAGTTACTGCGGACCCACGACTTGATATTGGCCAGGGGGGCAACAGTTTTGGTTTCCGGGTGGGCCAAGGAGGAAACCAAGGTGGTTTGAGGAATCTTCGGGGTCAGACACCTGCTCAGTATGTTGGTGGGTATCTATCTGGTCCATTACCTCCCCTGGCATCTCCAGGAGGAATTCAGAGGGGTGGCGCTGATGCTGACAGGTGGCAGCGTGCTGGTGGCTATCAGAAGGGTTTAATTCCTTCTCCCCAGTCTCCACTGCAGGTTATGCACAAAGCTGCAAAGAAGTATGAGCTGCGCCAAATTACTGACGTTGAAGAGGCAAAGCAAAGGCAGTTGAAAGCTATCCTTAACAAGCTGACTCCTCAAAACTTTGAGAGGCTCTTCGAACAAGTTAAGGAGGTTAATATTGACAATGCGATCACTCTCACTGGTGTCATTTCACAGATATTTGATAAAGCTCTTACGGAGCCAACATTTTGTGAGATGTATGCTAACTTTTGCTATCATCTTGCTGGTGAGCTCCCTGATTTTGTCGAGGACAATGAGAAAGTCACCTTTAAGAGACTGCTTTTAAATAAATGTCAGGAGGAATTTGAGAGAGGGGAAAGAGAACAAGCAGAGGCTGATCGAGTGGAAGGGAATGGTGAGGTGAATCAGTCTAAAGAGGAGAGAGAGGAGAAGAGGACCCGTGCACGACGACGCATGTTAGGGAATATTCGATTGATAGGGGAACTATACAAGAAGAAGATGCTAACTGAGAGAATAATGCACGAGTGCATCAAAAAATTGCTGGGTGAGTATCTGAATCCAGACGAGGAAGATATTGAAGCTTTGTGCAAGCTAATGAGCACAATAGGGGAGATGATAGACCATCCGAAAGCCAAGGAGCATATGGATGCATATTTTAATATGATGGCGAATTTGTCAAACAACATGAATTTATCTTCTAGACTGAGGTTCATGTTGAAAGATGCAATTGATCTTAGGTTGAATAGGTGGCAGCAGAGGAGGAAAATCGAAGGCCCCAAAAAAATTGAGGAGCTACACAGAGATGCAGCTCAAGAACGACAAGCACAGGTTAGCAGGTTGACTCGGGGTCCAAGCATTGGTTCTTCAGCAAGAAGGGGTCAACCTCCGGACTTTGGTCACTGGGGATCAACTATGTTGCCTTCTCCAAATACCCAGATGGCTTTCCGTGGGATGCCATCACAGGTTCGTGGGTTCGGGACTCAAGACATCCGCACAGACATTAGGACTCTGCTGGGTCCCATTCAACACAGGCCTATTGATGATAATGCAATTACCCTTGGTCCTCAAGGTGGTCTTGCCCGGGGAATGTCTGTCAGAGGACAGCCAATAATTTCAGGTACTTCTCTGTCTGATATATCTTACGGTCATGGTGAATCCACAAGAATGCCCGGTGGTCCGAATGGGTATAGTAGCTCTGTATCAGAGTGGACATCTCACAATACCAGACAAGAGCCAATGTCAAGATACGTCCAAGATAGGTTCACTCGACCAGCGGCTTATGAGCAATCATATCCACAAGAGCATAGTGTGCACTATGGGAAAAGAGACCTAACATACGCAGATCGTTCTTTTGATAGATCTAGGCCAGTTTCACCTGCTACACAGATGCAGGTATCTTCTGTTGTCACACCAAATTCTTCTTCAGTAAAGGTATGGCCTGAAGAACGTCTTAGAAGCATGTCCATGGCAGCAATCCGAGAATTTTACAGGTAATTTCTTTGCTTGTTTGCGTTTCTGCTTAAGTGAAGTTACTATGCCCTTGCAAACTTGAACTTGAGGATCATGGTTCGGTATATAAACTGTTAGTTTGTAACTATGCTTATTGTATTGGAATTGGGAGTCATGTTTCTTATACATAATGTGTAGACCATAATTATTAGGATCTTATATATTGTATCATACTATCATACTCCTTTTGTCCCAAATTAAAAGTCTCTTTTGGGAATTCGATCTTTTTTTTTTTGGTATAGGGAATTCCATCTGTTCAAGGAACCTCTTTTTTGATTGTTCTGAATTTTTTTTTAAAGTTTTTATTACTGGCTTTCTATTATGTACAAATTTCCAATGTCACATCAAATGAAAAGGGGGAGAGCTTTATATACTATGTGTAGTTAAAGTACATTGACTTTTCATAGAGGACTCGGGAAGTGGGACATCCTAAAATAGAATAAAGGACTCTTAATTTGGGACAGAGGGAGTATACACAATGTGTTTTGGAGGTAAATTGGTATGGGTCTATGGTTAACATTAATATTGAATGTACCTTTTGGTATTTAAACAAAGCAGACATATCATTGTTTTTTGGAAAGGACAAATTTTTTAATGCTTTTTGCGGGAGGTAATATTTAGAGTGTCTTTGTGCGGTTTTATTGTCGATGTTACTGTGATACTCACCTTTTGTCACCTGATGATTCTTTTGCTAGGCAGCATACAATATTAGATCACTAACCTCTTAAATATCTCGTAAATCTTTCTCCTTTGAAGTACATTTCATTCTTGTTCTTGCTCTATTTTTATAATCAATCCTCCTCTTATTTTTCTATTCTTGGCTTTCTACTTAATGCCATATAATGAGACTTACCACTTTTGGCTTCCATGGCCATCAACTTTTTTTATTCCTTGTAATTCCCAAGTTTTATTTAAAAATTACTTCGTATATTTTTCAGAGCTACGTGTCTTGTATTCACATTAGCTATGGTGGATTAGCCGAGAGACAGTAAAAGACTTGTCATGTCCCAAATTTGGATGCTGAAGTTAGGCCAGATATATGCTAAAAAGCTATCCGCTGTATAGCTATTCCACACCCTTACAGACAGGGTAAAATAGCCCACGAGGGGAGTAAGTTATTTTTAGGCTTTTAGCCACTCATGGGTGGAAAATAATAAGATTCCCAGCTGTTTTATTTCTCAAAGTTCCGGATGCAAGGAAGAGGGGCAGTACGAAAGATATAAGTAGACTACTCAATCAATCAATGATAGTTTTTTTATAAGAAGTATAAGTGCGGAAAGCACAAAATAATTGGTGTGTCCATGTATGATGTACCAATGTATACATTAAAACAAGCAACCAATTATCTAAATCAATCTTGACATGATGAGGAAGAGGGGGAGGGAGAGGGAGAGAGAGCGTTGGACCTATTAACTTGCCGTTAGTGATGAACTGTTGGACCTACTAACACGCCATTCCTAACTAATTTGTTGGACCTCTTAAGTTACCAATCCTGACAAACTCGTGGTGCAGAGTCATCTCCTCCACAGAGCCTCATAAGCGATCCGCTAGGACTCGGCCACATTTATTTACACTCAATTCCATTATTTTGTTGCACGAGAATGATTAAAGTTCCAGTACTAGACTAGTAATAAATATGATAATAACTAGATAGAACCACCCAATGTGCTCCCACTAGCTGGAGGATGCGGCAAGGGTTTGACTGGATAAAAACCTAAGCTTTAGTGTTATTTGTACAACTTTGTAAATTATGATTCAATTCTGAGGTCTATAGACAACCTTGAGAGCTCTCTGCATATTAACCATTGATTACAGTTTTTATGGTTTCCTAATAAGTAACTCTTTTTTTTTTTTTTGAAAACAAACTATACGGGCAGCATTGAAATGCACCAAATCAGTCCTATGTATTTGTCTAATAAGTGGCGAAGATTACAGTTTAATGATACGTAAATATGACCGATTGTATTCCCAGTCGAGCAACTATTATGCAAAAAATAAGTTAGTAACCAAATTTAAAACATGCCCCCGCTTTCTCCCACGCACACACAGAAAAAAAGAACACACAGCCCATTTGTGGAAAGATGAACATGTTATGCCATCATATATATACTCAAGTTCCTGTTTGGCACATGGTAAACCAGAGGGCTTAATGAGTTTATAAGGATCTATTATGTCGAAATTTCCCTTCTTTAACCATTAGCCTATAATTGGATTAATATTTCTTTTATTCAAGAGAATGTGTCCCACTGCCTAATTTTTCTTATGTCCTTACACTCGGGTTATTTGGGTGGATTAATTTTAAGAAGAAAGACATTGTGCACAAAGCGTTGATTTTCTTCGATGATGCTAGTTTTTTTATTTTTATTTTTATTTTTTTATATGTTCAATGATTTATTTATTTTTGTTCTATTTTAAAACTTTGAAGCAGTTTTAAGAATTTCCAGCGAATGAAATACATGAGTGCACTACGTTCAATATCATTTCTCTAAGATACTTGTTACATTCACGGTCTGTTACGACAGTGAGCATATAAAGCATGTCACGGAGTTAAAACATATCATGGGCATAGTATTCTGGTTTTATGCTTAATGTAGTTAATTTTCTATTTGCAGTGCAAGAGATGAGAATGAAGTTGCTTTATGCATTAAAGACTTGAACTCCCCAAGCTTCCATCCATCAATGATATCTATTTGGGTGAATGACTCATTTGAGAGGAAGGATTGGGATAGAAATCTTTTGGCTGGGCTTCTTGTTAACCTTACCAAGAATGTGAACTCAATATTAAGCCCTGTTCAGCTCATCAAGGGGTAAGCAAACAATTTGTTTTAGTATCTATTTTCAGTTTAATTGATTGTGAATGCTTTCGGAGCATTGTTTGGCTGTTTCCAAGCACTTTTTGGTCAGTTCAGGTCATTATAAACCTTTTTGATTAGGGACTGTTTGAAAGACAGAGAATTGGTTATTTGGTTCACAGATGAACTGGTTCTACAAATTCAAATGTTTGGTAAACATCCATTTCCTGCACAAGATTCCGAACCAACCTAAACTTGGTTCTGATAAAGATCAAGGGGATCGTATTTTGAGCATTCCCAAACATGCTTTTATATTACTGTCTTGCTTCAGATGCCTCCATGTAATTACTGGCCCTGTTTGAATTTCTTGTGTCTGACATAAATTTTTTATCTGCTTAGGTTCGAGTCAGTTCTTGCTACTTTGGAGGATACCGTAACTGATGCTCCAAAAGCCGCAGAATTCCTAGGCCATATGATTGGTAGAATCATAATTGAAAACGTCGTGTCTTTAGGAGAGATTGGGAAGCTAATACAACAGGGTGGTGAGGAACCTGGCCGTCTTCTACAAGTTGGACTTGGGCATGAAGTTCTTCAAAGTGCATTTGAGATCATACGGATAGAGAAGGGGCAATCTGTATTGGACGATATCTGCAGAAGTTCCAATTTACAGTTGGAGGATTTTCGATTTCCAGTTGCTGGCAAATGATTGTTTATATCATGCCGCTATTTCTATTCGTAAGCAGGAATATCTAAAGAATAGATACGTTAATATATGGGGAAATATATCTTCATCAGGCAATATGTGGGCATTATTTTTCTAAATGCACCTTAATATTTTAAGTCTATAAAGGTCCAAGTGCAAAACTAAATCTCAGTTGAGCTTCTAGTTTGTTCTTCTATATCCCCATTCTCTTGTTCCAAAAGGTGAAAGTGAGGTGGTTTTTTTTTTTGTGAGCAAATCACTGAAGTGAATGATCGCTAGGGGCACATGTTAACAAAACCCCTAAAACAAATATGTAATAAGAGCACTTAAATCTTTTCCTTTTTCAAAGTCAACGCGCCCTACCCTTGAAATGCACTTTTTCAATGAACATTGCCATTTGTAAGTATATCATTAATTTCACAGCTACCACAATAGTTGTGACTAGCGATCATTTTGTTAACATGTGTCCTTAGGGCATATATTAAGGTTCTAAAAGTGAAAATAAATAAGGGAGACAAATACTGAACCTCACACCGGACATTGAAACCCGCACTGTACTCCTTATTTATTTATACTTTTAGAATCTTAACATATGCCCTAAGGGCACATGTTAACAAAACCCTTGTTTTAGTGCTTTAAAGTATGATTTTAGCAACGGTTTCGTCTAGCTAGTATTAAAGGACACTCTATGCCATGCTTAGCTCCTCTCTCCTACATCGAACCCAACGTTGTGTTCTCGCATGAGATCACAACACCAAATGGTTAAAAAAAAAGGGAGGTTTGGTCTAAGCTCCCTATGGCTGAGTCAATTTGAACTAACGGCCCGTTTGGTTCATGATTTCATAGGGTGAATTTTGATTCCACTCGAAAATTACTAGTAATCTTAAAATATATATTTGTTTGGTTCATGGAATATTTAATGAATTGTGAGTCCCATTGGATTTAGAGTCCACCCAAAGGTGGAAAATAGGGTGGATTCTAAATCCTAGCTTGGAGGTGGTATTCCTAAGGATTACTGGGGTTTTGATTTATTATTTTCATAATATCTAAACTAGCCTTTATTAGACTATTAAACAAATAAATATTGTGATCAGAAGAAATTTATGATTATAATTATTATTATTTTCTAAAATGGAGAGATTGGTAGATGAGATTGTTTATGATGATTTCTTATGCTTGAAACATTATATTTGATGTTAGTTTAATGACTGAATTCAAATTTTGGTTGCTAAATGTTAATGATTGAAAAGTCTATATGATATTACAATAACTATATATTTGGCATATTGTGATTTGTACGTTAGACCTATACATGTTTTATGCTTAAAAATATAATTTATCTTTTGTTATTATTCAAATATATTTTAACTACATGTAATAATTTAGACTCATGTTCATGTATTAATTACTCTATTTATCTCATTTTTTATGTATCATTGATTTTTAGATTTATACCATTATTTTTTTTAATCACCCTCCATTTTTTGAGGGTTGACAATTTGATTTCAACTCATACATTCTTTTAGCCTTCAAGGGTAGCTTAGGTATTTAACAATATTTTCATTTCATTTTCCTTAACCCAATCAAACATTGGATTCTAAATGTAGCTAGAATTCTATTGTTGAACCAAACATTCTGCTGAGATTCAGATTCCTGGTAAAGTGATTACTGGTATTATGATTCCTAGTAATCAGAATCCACCTAAAATAATCCGTGAACCAAACGGGCCGTAAATGACAAGTCATAAATTACTAACCCAATAAGGATACAATAATAATATTTTTACTTCCCAACAGTCTATCATAATTAGATTATAATTGCCCAAGTCCTATTAGAGACAAAAATGCCCTATTTTGAAAATCAAATTTACTCGCTGTCTCTCACTCTCTCCCCACCACCATCACCACCAGTCCACCTCCACCACCGACACTATCACCACCACCAATCCCTACCGCCACCACCATCGACCACAGCCATCGTCCTCTGCCATAGCCACCAAACATCCCGCTGTCATGGCCACCACTGCCAGCGCCGTCATCATCATTACCACCAAGCACTGCCATTGTCACCGTCGTCGGCGTCGATCTAGATCTATATCTCCTTCATCTGTCAAGATCTAGATTTAGATCTAGATCGAGATTCGAATGTCGCCGCCATGACTAATGACTAATGAACTCCGGTGACCACTATGCAAGCCAACAATTTTCAGCTATGACATAGGTTAATTGCGCAGATTTTACCAATCTCAGTTGAAATTTCACTCACTATTTTTCAAGTGAATTTTTTAAAATTTTAAGTGAAGTTTAAGTTGTTTGTTAAATGTAAAGGCAGTCTTTACTGAAATTATAAACTTAAGAGAACAATTGAAAGTTTCATTGAGATGAGTGAAATTTCACTGAAGGTGGTGATTTGTGAAAGTTTTGGGTTTATGTAGCTAAAGATGCTTGTTGTTATGCCTCATTGGTTTTTTGTTGTTGATTGTGATCTTTTAAATGCTGCCTCTATTGTGACTACATTGATTGCATTGGTGTGTGAGTTGCATATTTTACAAATCAATCTTAAGTAAAATTTTACTTAAAATAAATTTTAAGTTAAATTTCACTTAAGAACAAACTGTCCATAAAAACAAAAGTAATTTTTGCAATAAAAGGTGGATGTGGTGTTACCGGTGATCTCCGAAGGTGGCAATGATAGTGGTATCATGAACAGTGGTGGTCAGAGGTGGTGTTGCCGGTGGTGGCAGGGTGGTGACCAAAGGTGGCATGGGGTGGTGTTAATGGTGACAGATTTGCTTGTAGGGTTAGATGATGAAGATGAGGGTATTTTCATCCAAAACTGTTCTAAGGACCTTAGACCAAGTTATCTTATTAAGTGTCCTTGGTTCCAAAATAGTTTATCCTAATGACCTTTTCATCAATTTTTCCTTAAAAAAAGTATGTTTGGTTTATGTGTACAAGCGTGTCTATGTGGTGCGCACATATATATATATATATATAGGTGGGCAAAAAGTATCTTGGAGCTTCTCCAATGCATCTTATAGCCTTCATGTTGTAGTTAAATTACAACAGGAATGCATAATGAAAACCCTCTCCAATGGACTTTAGGTGGACTAATAGTATCTTAGAACTTCTCTCTAATGTACCATTTATCTCTCGTACAATAGTCAAACTATAGTATGAATGCCGAATAACACTTCTCAAATGCACCTTCTATCCCTCATGCCTCATCTCAAATTATAGCAATGCTATCCTTCCTATAGTATTGCTATAATTCGAGAGGAAGAGTAGAAGCCCATTGGAGAGGGGTATTTTTTTTAATGCATTCATGCAATATTCATTTGAATGAATTAGTGTACAAATCAGAATACTTAGGGTAAAACATGAATATCAATCGTGCCAAAAAATTGTATTTTCTTAAAATATACCATTGAAACAGAGATATTATTATTTAAAAATAATTTATTATTTTTAAATTATTATTTTGGTATGTAACAATGCCAAATTAGAGATTTGGTATAAACAAAATGATACTCTTTTAGAACGCAAGTAAATAGAGGAAAGTCCAATCAAATTCGTGTTATTATTAGGGATGGTAATGGGGCGGGTTTTCCGAGTTCCCCGCCCCGCCCCTAATAGGTAGGGTATGGAGGGGCTTAATAGGGTTAGGGGCGGGTATGGGGGAGGTTTTCAAAACCCGAGTCGGGTTCGGGATAGGGTCAAAAAACCCGAACTCGCCCCGAATATACTTGTATTTATATTTTTACCCCTAAATACAATAAAAATTTTAAAAACCCGACCCGAACCCGTTTTAAGACTCAAACCTGTTTCAAGCTATAAAAATAGACCAAGGAAGAAAAGTAGGGTTTTGCCATCGTCAATCCCCCACCAGCCGCTCTCTGTTTACAGCTTCAGACACCCCCCCCCCCCCCCCCCCCAAATCGTCAATCTACGAAAATGGTACTAGCTCTCTCTCTCTCTCTCTCTCTCTCTCTCTTTCTCTCTCTCTATATATATATACACACACACACAAATGTATAGAAATGGATGTGTTTATGTATGTGTAGATAGATAAACAGTTGTGTCCAATTATTTGGGTAATTTCTTTTTTGATCTTCAACTTTCGCAAAGTCTTTTAGAAGGGGTTGTTGGTGTTTCAAATGAATGTTATGGATTGATTTTTTTTAATAGTTGTAAGTAATTAACGTTTGAGTCAGTTCGTCATTGATTGATTGTTTAGTTTCGTTGTGTTAGAATTAATCTTAGTAATTCTATAATATTTGATGGGTTTCTGAAACTTCTCCTAAAAGTTATTAGATTTATGAAAAATATATGTAATGTAATAACTCCCTTATTTCAATTGGTTGCAATATTATATACTTTGGTGGTTTTTTTTTTTTTGGTGTAGTGTTACCTTTGTTTTCCTTGTTATTGATTTACCTTTAGTTTTTGTTTCTATAGTGAACACCAGCCTTAGGGTGCGTTTGATAAAACTGAATATTAAGTGCTGAAAATTAAGTGCTGAATTTTAAGTACTGAAAATTTTAAGTGATGGAATTTGTAATACTAAAAATAGTGTTTCAACTATTGAAATATAATACAATTAGTGATTATTTTCAGTAGAAAATTTTCACTTAAAGTTTTCAGTGATTTTTTGCCTGCTTTTTCAATTAAGTGGTATGTTATCAAACGCACCGAAAAAGAATAAGTGCTGAATCTTTTCAATTTCAACACTTAATTGGGTTATCAAACATACCCTTACCCTTTTTGATCTTCTGTATCCATTCCAGATTTCTGGTTTTTAGTATAGCCAAAATGTATATTGGGTAGACTATTTTTAGATTAGGATTCAGTGGGAAATTCCTTTCTCCATTTACAAAAAAGGGGCGGCAGAAAAGAATATACTTTGGATTACTTAATTTAAGGCACTTTTAGTGTAGAAATTTACATTCTGGACTTGTTTGTACACGCAGAGTCCATTGATATATCGTTAGAACTTAGAAGCACTTCATTTTCTTAGTTCTTCTTGATGTGCAGACAGTTGGGTTTTTTTAATCTGTCTTCCATAGGGTCCCTTTTTCCGACTTGTTTGGTATTTGTTTTGCATTAATTTTTTATGTGGATTTTTATGTTCATGCATTTGTTTTGATGCAGACCAAGCGAACAAAGAAGGCTGGTATCGTTGGGAAGTATGGTAAGTGCCAAGCAATTTTGTTTAACTGTCGTCTTGCTTCAATAGTTTATGAATTTGTCAACAACCGTCCATCTTCTACATTGTAGTGTTTGGCGAACTAAAATTTTGATGTTTTAATGTTATACTTTGAGGATCTCGTTCACTGATTTCAAGTTAATTCTTGTCCTTGATGAATAAGCTTTTTACAATTCGGCGCAACTTTTCAGTTCTTTTATCGAGATTTAATCTGTCACATGGAAAGGGTGATGTCGTATCATTTGAGATGTAAAGCAATCCATTGGAATATGAAGATAATTGATAGATTTCCATTAGATTTGAGGTGCTTGGTTTAGCGAGTATGATCAAACTCTGAGGCTCAATAGTTTGTACGAGATTGGCCAATGACCAAAGTTGACCTTTCGGACAGGCTTGATAGCATTTGACACATGAATGTGTCCTATGGTAGACGCCTAATTTTACATATTCTACAAAATATTACAGATGCTAGTTTATGTGTTGTTCAGTCGAACGCAAGGGAACAGTATTTTATTTGATTCCAAGTTTTTGGACTGCAATGTAGAGTTTCTGAGCTTCTTGTTTCCCACCAACTTCAGGTACCCGTTATGGGGCTAGTCTGCGAAAGCAGATTAAGAAGATGGAAGTAAGTCAACATAGCAAATACTTCTGTGAATTTTGTGGGAAGGTAATGCTTTCAATTATTGCAGTTTTTTTTTCCCTGTATTATTATTCTACTTTTCAAGTGTTTTGGCAGTTATGCTTCATGTCTTGATTTTGGTGGCATGTTTTTTGTTCTCATCTCTACTTCACGGCTTGCAGTATGCGGTAAAGAGGAAGGCTGTGGGGATTTGGGGCTGCAAGGATTGTGGCAAAGTCAAAGCAGGCGGTGCATACACCTTGAAGTAATCATCGTCCTGACATCTTCATGTTCTTCTTTCATTTTCACTTTTGTTGCAGCTTCTAATGTTATTATTATTTGTTTTATTTATTTATTTATTTTTATTTATTGTTATTGAAACAGCACTGCTAGTGCGGTGACGGTAAGGAGCACAATTCGAAGGCTGAGGGAGCAAACTGAGAATTAAAAACCCCAGCAGTTACTTTGGTGTATTGCACAAGTTATTCAGAAAACTTTTGGTATTTGTCTACTTATTTGATTTCTTAGGTGAAAAGTTATGGAAACTGTTGGAACTAGGTTTCAATTTTGAGAATTCTGTGTTGTCAAAACAATGTTTATTCTGCCATAAGAGGAATTGGATTGTCTTTTGCTTCTACATGTTGCATTGCATGGCTTCCCTGGATTGTGGAACTTGGCCTGGCCAGGTGCCGGTGTTTTTTGATTTGTTTTGAGAAGTACTTTTTTTGGATATCATTTTTTGGCCGCCCTGCTCCACCTCCTTGTTTTTATGTCTTTCGGATTTTGAGAGTGGTATACTTTCCAAAGAAGCTCGAACTTCTATTTGGTTCGTGTATTTAGGCATAGTTTGGCCCCGATGTGATTTTTTAAAAGGAGCTTATGAAATTTATTACTAAGGCTTAGTTTGGCCCCCACATGGTGCTTCTCATTTTTTAAAGCACAATTTCATGTTAATTCATTTGGTAACTATAGTTTATGAGCTTTGCAAAAATTGAACTTAGGGCTTTTTTAGAGGATGCTTTTAAAAGCTCTAAAATGGAGCTTTTAAAAGCTCAAGGTTGCCTTTTGATTTCATGATGTCTTTTTGAAGAGTAGTGTGTCATTTGTATAAAATTATCAAAGAACTTAGTAATAAATTTTATAAGCTCCTTTTAAAAAGCCACATGGGGGCCAAACTAAGCCTAAGTTGTTTAATAATTTTATACAAGTGACACACTACTTTTCAAAAAGACATCATGAAACCAAAAAACAATCTTGGACTTTTAAAAGCTCCATTCTAGAGCTTTTAAAAGCTCTCCCAAAAAAGCCGTAAGTTCAATTTTTGCAAAGCTCATAAACTAGTTAACCAAAGAATTAACATGAAATTGTGCTTTATAAAAGGAGAAGCACCAAAATGGGGGCCAAACTAAGCCTTAGTTGGGAAATAAAGGAAAATGCCAGTGTTTTCTTTTGATTGGTTACCTAGGTTGAAAAATTGGAGGAATTGGAAATAATAGTGAGAAACAAATTAAAAACATTGAATTTTATGAGTGTTTTCTCCATTGTTTTTTCAAAGTTTCAATAATTTGGAATTAATGTTATCTAAGCATATGGTAACACAAGGGAAAAATAAAAAGAATTAGTATTCTCTCTCCTTTTCAACCCTTTTCTTTCTTTCCTTGCAGTAAACCTTTCTTTGGGGACAGTATTAACTAAACATATACGCATTGCCTACAAGTCAAATCCCATGGATTTGAATTTGATTAAATGTAGTTTCAAGATGGAGTTAAAAAAAAAGGGTTAATTCACTTAGTTTAGAAGAGGACACTTAACCCCCTTGTGGTTTTGGGTTGAAGTGAAACTATTAAAATTTCTCTCAAAATAGTTTCATATGGGGATTTAGTGTTAAAATTAGCCCTATATAGAAAGTTTAAGTGTAAAAATTAACTGTACATAGACAGTTAATCCCAAAATTAACCCCCACATGGGTATTAAGTGTTAAAAATTAGACCCACATAGGTGAACTAAATGACAGCATTATCTCCACATAGAGAATTTAACTCCAAAATTAACCTCACAAATAGAGCTAAGTGTTAATATGTTTGGCCAATTTCAAAGTTTTTATCAGTTTTGAGAAAAATCCTAACAGTTTCACTCGTATTGGGGGGCGGGGTTAAGTGTCCAATTTGGAACCGCAGGGGTAAAGTAAAAATGAGTAACTACAGCCGGATAAAATATATTTAACCCAAAAAAATTTGCAAATGAAAGGACCTAACCAACAAATGAATCACAAAAGAGAGCTATAATCCAACAAGAGATAGTTATTAGTTTGACAGAACACATGAACACAAGCACAGTAAAAAGGGGCAGTGGAAGGTTTACTCATTAACATTACACTTTAATATACAAAATTTTTCCCAATTTTTCAAGGCCAGCTGCACATACAAATTGTACATGATCAGAAACTGACGACGACTAAGAAAAAGAAGCCCCAGTCTAACCTCAAGCACTTTTGTGCTATATCCTTCACTCAAAGACCCTTTTCGTATCCTATATGTACATATTATCGAACCCAGAAGAAGGAAAAAAAAAGGTTGGAACGATCTTGCTCCTCAATCAGTCGTTTACTCCAGCTGAACGAGGTTCCAAGCGGGTACCCTGAAGTCGCACGGCACGATCATATATTTCAAAAGAAGGAAAAAAAAAAAAAAAAACCTCAAAAATTAAGTCGAGTGAGCCTTTCTTGGATCAGACATTTGGATTCCATGTGCCATCATTGTTATTGTTGTGATGAATTCGGTTTTGGACAGCTTTGACAGCAGCGACCCTGGCGGCATTGGCAGCCTTGTTGGCTGCTGCTACGGCTTTGTTAACCCTTTCATCCATTTTCCCCACATCGTATGCTTTCTCAGCAGCTCGTCGTGCTTCCTGATAGTAAATCGATATAAATTAATATTCCAACAATTAAGGTTGTGTGCTGTGGTAATAGATTAGAAGATTAAAAAGATATTATAGCAATTTCATGTGAGGTGATGCAAAATCACTTTAAGATTAAAACGTCAAGAACCTGACAGTCCCATATAACTTATGGTAGCCTTGGAGCTGCTGTCTGCAGGACACAAGAGGATTCTATTCTACTAGCAGCCATGGTGGCTAGGGTTGGTCGATTCATGACTCAATTCATACTCGTCGATTTGAGTTTCATATAACCCGATACGATTCACGATTAATAACTTTTATCTATGAAGATTTGCTTGTTAAGTCGAAAACTTTCATCAGTTTGAGCCTTAATGATGCAAGAAACTTATGTTAAATTGTATTCTGTTCATTTTAAGCACTGTATGTGTGTTTTTATATCTATACATTATATACATATCTATTATCATTTATTTTTGAAAAAAAAGAAGTGAATCTTACGATTCTTGATTCATAATTATGATAGGATTGATAACTATGCTTGCAGCTCGTCATGACCTTAACCAAACATGATATGGGTTAAAGATCTTCCTGTTATTCATGGTTTACACTCATTTTGGAACAAAACTGACTACCAGTATATATTCAAACTAAGATCCCCTTCAATTGGGTATTCAAACCAATTGAGCCATGTTAAATAACATGATTGTAGACCCTCCTTCGATGACAATCCAAAGTACGATGGTGACCTAAACTGATGACCCTTATGCGCGCATTTGTGCGAATATATTCGTAGGCACACAAAAGGAAATAATGGTCGTGGTCAAGCTCCTTCTGGAGACTTAAACCAAACTAATTGGTTTAAGTACACCCGAATGCCTAAGCTGGTAGGAGATATGGTTACCTGGACTGCATTAAGAACTTTGGGATTGTTAACTGAGAAGGGCGATCCACCAAGAGTCTCTTGAGTGCTAGAAACATTGAGAACTACCCCGTTTTGCCAGTGACCTGATTGAGTATCGCCATTCCTGAAAGTGTACATACCAAGACCCTGCCGCCTTCCCTCGTGCCACGCTCCTTCGTAAAGATGTCCATTCCCGAACCGATAGACTCCGAAACCATGAATCTTATCTGCAAAATATTCTCCAGCGTATGTATCCCCATTTCTGCATAATCATTTATGGCAAAAATAAAAAAGTTCAGTCCTAACAAAAAAACCAAAAGAATTTCAAGTGTCCATGTACTGTTACCGCATGAGAAAGACCACCAAAAATTTAAGTTCAATAACATTTGGTTACTAATCCACAATTAGTCAAGTGCTGAATTGGTTTGTGCCTTGAAGAAGAAATGCCAGCTGAATTCAAGAAAAAAGTGCTTTTGAAGTTGAAAGAAAGTTTGCCGATCAGATTTACAACTATTTGTACTTCCAATATTAACCCTGACATCTACCAGGCAACACACATTGTACTAGGTGAAGATGCTTTCTGATAAACAACTTTTGCACAAAACTGGAATTACAATATCTAGAATTAATGACTATCAACTCTATAAACGGTGGTAGAATGAAACAATTAACATTTGAAACAAAGGAATGACATAGCCAAAAGCAAACATGAATCCGAAAATCAAAATATCAGTTTACAATGATCGCAGATTCCATTTATCTAATCTTCTACTATTCGACAAAGCAAAATCACCTTCCTACAACCAAAGGGACCTACAGATATACTCTTAGCTCATGCACATAGTTTTACCTCCTAATGCCTTGAATGCAAATTTATATTGAAAAACTAACGAGTCAAAACTGAACTAGGCATTCCAATACCATGGTGTCCAAGATCAAATAACTTCAAAAGTTTGAAACATAGATGCAACAATTCCAATCTCTCCCCAACCCCAGAAAGGACATACTTTTTAGGAGAAGCAACTAAAAACAATTAACTATCAACATAATAAAATCCTCAGGAATACATGATCACTACAAGTTTGGAGAATTCAAGTCAAAACATTAACATAAGACCAAGAATGAATTCAGGAATCCAACTCAAAAATCCCAGGAAAAAATAAAGGCTTGTTTACCTGAAATGGTAATGACCAAACCCGTGTTTGACGCCTCGCTTGAACTCCCCAACATATCTACTACCATCTTCACAAGTATGAACTCCACATCCATGAGACTGCCCATTAGACCACTCCCCAGCGTATACATCGCCAGCGAAAAACCTATAAACCCCAACCCCATGCCTCAATCCTTGCCGGTATTGACCGCGATATCGGCTCCCTTTTGCCCATGTTTCTACACCATACCCATCATACTTCTCATCCACCCAATCTCCCTCATACTTCCCACTCAGATGATAGTAATAAACCCCACTTCCAGAGCACTTCCCTTTATGAAACTCACCCTCATAGACATCCCCATTTTTGTAAACCTGTACCCAAATCCCCGAATTCACCCGAATCTCCGATTTTGAGTTCGACCCAATTGACCAAACAACAGGAGGATTAGGCTCTGAGGGGCTAGTTTTTGGGGTTAGCTTAACTGGGAACGACCGGGCGAGAAATAGGCGAATTGAAGGAAGGCGAGGGATAGCTAGATTAAGGGAAATCAAAAGAGCAGCTGAGAAAGCAAGAACAGATAAGAAATCAACAACGAAAGCTCGATTATGGTTTGAGGTAAAGACGTAAAGAGAAGGTAAACATAGTAGAACAATGAACCGTAAACGAATTTGAATCAATCGGACACAGCAAAAATGGCGAAAGTGTCTCAGAGTGACTGTTTTAGTAGCTAAAGCAACTGCAAATGAGGAACAACAGCGAAGAGATGGATGAGAACACTCTGAATTCATCACTGAATGAGAAATAGTTGAAGGGTTTTGGGAGATGATGTTTATGTGTCTTTTGTGGGGAATCGAAATAAGGGTTTTGATTGTTGATGGATTGCTGGAAATGGGTTCATTCTGGAACTGGGTTTTTAATTTTATGGGGTTTCGATTATGGGTTGGCGATGAGTTGAATTTGAGGGTGGAGAGAGAAGGGGTTTGGGGTTTGAATTGATTTGGGTACTGAGTTGATGTGTAGTTGGTGGTATCGTGTGGGGTTGAGTGGTTTTGTTTGTGAAAACGAAGGTGTTTTTGTTGAATTGGAGAGAGAAAATTAAGTGGGGATGGGTTGAAATCAGAAGAGAGGCCACTCGTTTCTTCACCGATCTGAAGCTCAGATTTCTTCAGATGCATTTACATATAGAAAAATTGGTTCTTCACTTCTTCTGCAATATATATATATATATATATATCTTTCTCTATGTCTCCTGTAATATGTGTGGCCCTTTTGCGGATTTGCTTTTGAGTGTTATTTTTCAACAAATTAAATTGAATTCTGTGTCTGATTTCTGATTTATTGCAGAGCTAAAACTAGATGGGTTGAACTACTGACAGCAAATGTCAGCAATGGGGGGAGTTTGGCGCTCTATTTATTAATCCCTCCTATTAGATTTACTAATTTACCACTGTTAATTTCTAACCTTTTTTAAAAAATTAAAAAAAAAAAAAAATTGCAAGCCAATAAATGGAGCAGCAAGAATAGAAATTTAGTGGGATTTTTTTTTTTTTTTTTTGGAGACAAAAATCCCCCATTTTAATACAGGATACTAACACCTAGACACTAAAGTTTCGCTAGATACCCCTAGATACTAAAGTTTCGCTAAAAGAAATACAGATATTAATTTTTTTTTTTTTTTAAAGCACCAATAAAGGTATAGACACCCCTTTTGACCTGTCAAAAAGAGTACTATCTCCGTCCCATTTTATGTGTCTAACTTGGAGAATCCAACTATTTAAGGAGACAAAAAGAATCGATACCTACTTTTCACAATTGCCCATAATCATTGTACTTTCTTTTTTTGTTTTGTTTTGGTATTGATTGTAAAGAAGGGTAGTTTGGGAAACTAAGTACAATTTGCATACTAAATTAGGAAAGTGGACAACAATTTTGGGACATCCCAAAAAGGAAAGATGGACACATAAAATGGGACGGAGGGAGTAACTGTCACAGGGGGAGCCCACCAGGCACGCAAATTGAGGAAGAAAAAGTTGAAGTCCTAATCAGAATATTCGAAGGTCAAATCAAATGTCAAATCAAGTTATCATCAATTTTAATACCCACCAGCATGGTTTCAAAAGCATGTCGGATCAGTTGTAGACACTCGATTTTTGCCCACCTACAAAGAGACGGAAAGATAATGTACATTGAATCCGACGGGTGTGAAGAGCTCAAAAATACAAGGTCCCTAGACTTTGAATCGTCAAAATCGAACAATGGGCAAAGAAATAATCATTGTTTAAAGTTCGGATGAATTTGTTATTTTGCCAAAGAGGGACCGTGATTACTTTTTTAGCTTTTCGGGTGTCGAAACAAGCATTTTTCATGATAGAATGGAAGTGCGTGACATTACCGAGTACTCCCTAAATTTTCATCTCAATTGAACACCGGATCTGAAAAAGTACTTTATCAGGCGTAAGAATCAAATGAAAAAATTCATTTTCATCGCCAGAAAACTTCGGAAAGTTTAAAATTGATGCCAAAAATCCAGATTTGTCAAAATGAAGAGCCTTCAGAAATTTCGTTGCCATCAAACGAAGAAAGTTGCAAAATTGCGATAAGATCGCTCACAGGTGCGTCAATTTATACTGATAAATCATCAGAAAGTCCTGGTCTTCGAGATCAAATCGGCTGTGGTATTTTCGGTATGGATTAAAACACCTTTTACATCGAGATGGAGAAATCCCTGTAAACTTCGTCTCAATCTGATACCAGATTCCGAAAAAGTACATTTTAATTAACTGATTTGTCAAGACATGTGCTTAATACGAGTCAGATAGCGTTTCAAGAATTTCATTTTTGCACTAAAATTCTCCGTTTATCAAGAGGACCACGAAGGTCGAAGTTTTCGTCGAAGTGCCTTCCAGAGAATTCGAAAGCGCGACATATATATATCTAGATATTTTCTTTGTTTAGCGACTAAGTAATCCAAATTTGGGCCAATCGCGCCATAAGAGTCACTTTCTGATTGGAGGAAAATACTCTTCAAATTAAAATAAAGGGATCCATGTAATTTCGTTTCATTCCGACACCGAATTTCAGAAAGTGCACCTCGATTGGCGCGTTCTGTCATAACTGGTGCCGAATGTGAGCCAAATAACGTTTTAAAAATCCAACTCCGACTTCAAAATTCTATATTAGAGCCTAGAACCTAGCGGTCCAGTTTTCAACCGCGTAACTTTCCAAAAAATCTCGGAGAATGCGGCGCACACACACAATATCTAGATATTTTATTACTTTATTATTATTGTTAATATTAGTTCTTTTTATTTAATTATTTTTTAAAAAAATCAAAATTTTTCTTATAAATAGAAGGTCCCCCCTTCCAAAAAACAAAAAAAAACCTTTGTTTTTTCCTCAAACACTAAACCAAGACCACCTTCATCTCTGTAAATCAAAAATTCATTAGCCCAGCTCAACCATAACTTCAAACAAACCCAGAAAGTACCAGTGCGGGTCCGGCTCAATTCAGCCCGGACCCATTCTGACTCGACTTATAACTTTCCTAACTGTTCAGGCCCTTTCGGACCCAACAATGACATCCATTTAAGTCGATTTTGTGTCGAAATACGACTTGAGCCTTATCGGATTATTTTTGCAACGTTTTTCAGATTTCATTGATTCTTTCTCAACAAACATCGACTGAACTTCAATAGTCGCCTATGCATAGGTAACATCCTCAACTCTTACTCTGAGTGGTGTGGCCTCCCTATAAATCCACTGGTCAGTTCATCCGCCTTTACTGCTTTATTTACTTACTGTTGTACATACTTATTATATATAACAAATCTATGAACTTATCAATTACTTCACAACTACTTTTAAACCACTTACACTGGGCACCGACCTTTACTTCTGGCACATAAAACAAAAGATTAAAAAAAAAAAAAAAAAAACTCATCGCACGGTCGATCTACTCCGACTCTTACTCAAAACACTTTCTCATAACTTACTACTTTCTCAAGGTTAAAGTCTTAGACTACACCGTACATGTTAAAGTTCCTAGCTACACTGACTTTATTCAAACACTATTTTACACACTAACGGTCTAGATCGACCAAAATGCTCACACACATATACACAGCACAGAACTACGTACAGCCTGATTCTCGAGTCGAGATGCGTATGTAACCCTTACTAGGGTGCGGCCATAACCATCCACTAGTTATACTTTCTTACATTCTAAATATCTTTTACTTATCTCGAGTCGAGATAAATATATAGGCGACAGTGTGTCACGGACGCTTGAGTTCAATTTCTTGTATATGTATTCTACTATTTCTTACTTATGCCTCACTATTATGAAAACCACTAAAATTGACAAACGTGTGTCACGGATGCTCGAGAGTGCCTAACACATTCTCTCGACATAATCGAATCTCCAAACCCACTTCAAGAACTCTGGTTTTGCATGACTATTCGAGTCACACTTTTAAAGTTTTCAAAAGTCAAAGATGATCGTGTTGATTGTCTTTGCAGGGATCCTAACTCCTGAATAAATGTTAGATGGTGGCTCTGAACTCTTATCGGCCCTAATTTCACTTTCATGTACTTTTACACTTCTCACATTCTTTTGCACGCCTATCGACGTAAAGGTCGTGATCCACGAAGAGATCGCCCCCGACTTTTGGGGCGGGTGCAACAAGAGGTTGCAAAAATGACTTCTACTTGATTCAAATCAAGGATTTATTACAGTTTTTTTAAATGAAAAAAACATTTGTGAATATGATAGTTTGTAAATGGGGAAATTCACAAGCATTACTTTAGAAGGTGAGAACATATCTTAAGAAAATACTATTATTCTTTGGGTGGGGCTATTCCCACCACCTTTTTTTTGCTATTTATATCACTTTTGCTTTATTTTAATAGTTTTTAAATACTAATATCATTTATTTTTTTTTTATATACAAAATTACACTATTTTAATATATCTAAAATACTCTTTAAAAACCAATTAGGGCTTATCAATTTTAATCCACTCAGAGTTCATATTGCTCGTCTCTTTTAACTGACATTTCCCATCGAATGTCCATTATCGGTTGTCGCTGTTACCCTCATCAGCGACAATATACCCCACCGGAAGTCATCGTCGCTTTGGGAATACTCTTGTGAGAAGTTTTGTTTGTGTTTAGGGGGGGGGGGGGGGGGGGGGGGGGGGGGGGGGGGGTGACATTCTTGGATGTAACCATTATTTTGTCACCATTTGCAATTTATGTTTTTCCATAATGATAAAGCCCCTCATTCAACAATTTCTGTTTTGGTTCTAATATGTTGGATAAAGATTGTCAATTCTAAATTAGTGATGAAGAATGAGAACCATGTCATTTGTTAGTAAATGTGTTCATATAGTGCTTTTTGGTGGTGTTTTTTGATTATATATAGATTTTGTAAGATTTTAAAATCTATATTTTTTAGGCTATTTTGTTTAGATTATGTTACTCGTTGGGACTTCATTAATTTGACTTTGGATCTTATGTTGTTTGAGTCCTTAATAAGATCTTTTGGGTTAATTTGTTGTTTGTTCTTAAATTTTCTAACTTTTTATGCTTAAGTTATTCCCTAAATGAAATTGTTATGCCCTAAACCACTAATTGCTTTTAGAGCAAAGAGACATTGATTGGCTTTTAGAGGGTATTTTGGGTATATTCAAAAGAGTATAATTTTCTAGTAAAGTAAATGATTTTAGTGATTAAAAATAATTAAAACAAAAAAAGTGTAAATAGAAAAAAATCTGAGTGGAATGTTATGCCATTCGGCCTAAAAAATGCACCATCAGAATATTATGAA
Organism: Hydrangea macrophylla; assembly: GCA_033977485.1. Classification (NCBI taxonomy): domain Eukaryota; kingdom Viridiplantae; phylum Streptophyta; class Magnoliopsida; order Cornales; family Hydrangeaceae; genus Hydrangea; species Hydrangea macrophylla. Next base: position 89,405,222 of record CM066995.1, read on the forward strand.
TGACATTTTTAATTCTTATTCTGATTTTTGCAATGTATATATTGATGATGTTCTAATATTCTCATCATCAATAGGAAAACATTGGAAACACTTGGATACTTTTTATAAAATTATCCAAAGAAATGGATTTGTTGTTTCTGCCAAGAAAATAAAATTATTTCAAACAAAAATGAGATTTCTTGGCCATAATATTGAGAAAGGAACAATAATTCCAATTGAAAGAGCAATTGCTTTGTTAGACAAATTTCCCGATGAAATAAAAGACAAGACTCAGTTATAAAGATTTTTGGGAAGTTTAAATTATATTGCTGAGTACTACTACAAGGATCTTTATAAAGATTCAGCAGTCTTGTATGAAAGACTAAAAAAGATTCCTCCAACTTGGACTTCGAAACATACTGAAGCAGTTAAGAGGATCAAGGCCAAAGTCAAAGTTTTACCATGTCTTTGCCTACCTCTCCCTAAAGCTTTTAAAATTGTTGAAACAGATACTTCAGATATTGGTTATGGTGGAATTCTGAAACTGTCACACCCGTACTGGGAAATCTATTTATTTTAAAACACAAAATTTATTTATCGTGAATTATTAATGTTGTATAATAATTGTGGATGTGGTTGACGTGAGTCAATGGTGAGTGTCAATCGAGGATACATAGATTTGATAATCAATGAGGGATTGGCATGAGTAACTGACATTTATGTGATTTTAAATGTTATTTAAATTTACTTGATTTTATGGATAGTGAATTATACCTGTATAGTATAATTTTTGGTAGTTTTGATATCGCTGTAGAGCATTTTGAACACTGTGGTGAGAACGTGAGTGACACGTTAAATAAAAGGTAGGTTATGTAGAAATTCCACAGAATTTAGTTTCGAACGTAATTTTGGCTCCAAACGAGACTTAGTTGAAATTTTTTGTAATTTATAATTTTCACTCGTAAGGGCATAACATGGATGTGCGCGACGTTTTGGGAGTTAATTAGAAGTTTCGAGAAGTCGTGGGGAGTTAAGCGTAATTCCCGAGAGTTGTGCCTATAAATAGTAGTGGATGAGATTTCATTATTATCTAAACTTTCAAAATATCTAGAGAGAGAAGAAAGAAAGGAGATTTGATCCTACGACCTTTCCGACGACAAATGGCGACCGTTCATCCGTCAATTTTCAGCCAGATTTCATATTTGGATTCCTCGAGGTAAGAGCTTCATTTTGATACCTCTTAGGCCTCGTTTGGAAAAGTTTTTCCAAAAAAGTTAATTTTAAGAAGTTGAGAAAAACATGTCTATACTTGTAGGAATCGTTTAAGATCGGAGATTTGACGTCTATTTGGTCTCTTAGTACTTCTCCTGAAGTTTGAGAGCTATAGCTCGAGGTATGAATTCTGAACCTTTGTAATATAGACAATTTGGATGTTTTAGATGTTTTGTATGAATTGTGATCCCGGCAAAATTCCTGTGTTAAAGTAGGCCCGTTAATTTTAGCGAGTACGTATTGAAAAGCATGGTGATATGGTTATGTGAGTATGCTAAATGTCTATGTGGGTCAAAGGGGAGTTTGGTATAATTTCATGCCGATGCACGACTCTCGATGTTTGAGTGTTTATAGTAGTGACGACTACTTGCTTGGTGTGGGGTGTGGTCAACCAGAGCAGTTGGATTCAATGGTTGAGTGATTCTTGGCTAACCATTGGCATCGCGGTTCAAGATTTAAAACTTGTCGATATACTGGATGAATGTATATCTCTCTCCTCGGAGACTATATTATGTGATTTAGATGTTTAAAACATGAATTGCCCATATGCATTTGTTTAGAATTGTACACTCAACATATAGCTGAGCAGTGGAGACATCCTCCATTGCAGGTGAAAAGAAAAAAGGAAAGAAGAAGCGTGAGGAGTGAGGTCGAGAAATGCTGGGGAAAAACATCACCTTGTTTATACTTTTGCTTCATTCCTAAACTTGTAATAGGGAGTGGAATTTATAATATGTTGTAATAGCATCTGGACTTGAGTTAGTATTGAAATCTGTAGTAAGACCTCAGTAATTATGTTTTAAATCGTCATTTAATAGTTGTAAAGGTGTTGGTTTCGGTTTGGAAACCATTGGACTGGGTTCTGCAGAATGCTAAGTAAACTGCCAGGGGATCAATTGACTGGTCCAAGTATCAGTCGACTGGACCACTGTGTTTATTAGACACTGCTTTTAAATATGGAAAAACTAGTCGACTGGTCCATGTTTCAGTCGACTGGACAACTGACGAAAATGTTGATTTTTGATTCTGCTTAAGGCACAGTCGACTGGAAGGAGTCAGTCGACTGAGAAATTGAGGCCTCAGTCGACTGAGCCCCCGACACAGTCGACTGGACAGGCTGATGATCTTTTGAAAACCTTTCTGCTTCAGACCTTCAATCGACTGGACTCCCGATACAGTCGACTGGACCTCTGTTTTCAAAATTGAGTTCTTTTGGGAAGTGTTCCAATTGGCAAAACTTTTTATAACTCTAATTTTAAAGGATTTTACTTATGTTTTCCACTGCGATTTTACTTTAATGGAACTGGATAATCCTTGGTGGCGTGCCACGTGTCCTATTTCCGCTCGTACCGGGATGGGTCGTGACAGAAACAAATAGTTAATAACTCTGAACAACTTGTTCGTTTTGCTTCTGGAGTTTGGAAACCACCTCAGAAAAACTATTCAACTATTAAGAAGGAAATCTTAGTTGTTGTTTTATGTGTTACCAAATTTGAAGGTGATCTACTCAACCAAGAGTTTTTAATAAGAGTAGATTGTCAAGCTATTAAAGATGTTCTTCTTAAAGATGTTAAAAGCATCGCATCTAAGCAAATATTTGCTAGATGGCAAGGAATTTTATCTGCATTCGATTTCAAATTGAATACATAAAAGAAGCTCAAACTCTCTCCCTGACTTCCTTATTCATGAATTTTTAGTAGACAAAATATGAGACCTAACTTCAGAGGATATTCTTCTAAAGGAAGAGGTGGTGGTAGACGCCCCACTTACTTTAATTCTGGAAATAAAGATAAAGGTAAATATCAAGGTAATACCTCTTATGTCCCAGAAAGGGTCATAACCTATGTTGAGTTTCATGATAAGGTTAAAGCCAGGCCTACACTTGTTTTAAATAACAAGGAAGAAGCAGTTAAATCTACGGGTGATGTGGCGACACATTATTTTGACACCGCTAATGGCTGGTTTTATCCCAAAACAGCCACAGGAAATTCAAGATTATAATATGAGAATGTTCTCATTGAATCTGGCTCAGTTAAAATTGAGCATTCCAAAACTGGTAGTAACCAACATGCTGTCTCAAAGATGTTTATCTCAAAGGTTCTCTCTTTGTTTGATTAGGGAGTTGATCCTACACAAGAGAGGAAGTTAATTCACACTTCTCCAGGGGATTGTAGATCCTATAACTTCTATGATTACCAGAAAGCGTGGGATAAAATGCTTTTACTCCAAAATCCATTGTTTAAACACACATTGTATCTACATTTTAATAAGAGCTTCAATTTTGATATCCCTCCATGGTTCTTTGCTTGGGCATATAAGCATGGTCCAGTTATTGAAATTCTGCCTCAAGAAGTGTCCTGCTATTTCAAAGTTTATAAAGACAAAGACCTTCCAAGAAGAAGTACTGATAATCCACTTCTATATTTCTTTTTAGAATTTTCAATTCCATGGATTCTGAAGTGAGAATTTATTCTCCAAGATTCCCTTGCTCCTGTCTGGACTCTTTGCAGAAAATAGCAAGTTAGATGGTGGCCTAGATATTCCAATTCAGATCTAACTCCTGATCGAATAAAGAAAATACTAGATATTGAACTTCCTTCCACATCAATGAAATCCAGTGCTTCTTTTCCAGACATCTTTGAGATTAAATCTCAAATTAAAACAGATTTAAAATCTAAATTTCTAGAAATTCCCTATGATGAGCTTAAAGCTTTGATTAAAGAAGAATTATGTAAAAGATTAAAGTTCGATTCTGATAGTGATGATGAAACAGTTCCCCCCTTAGACTCCTCAATGCCAGATGGACAAGGTGATCCTTATCCTTCTTTCCAAGATCTACACGAGGATGATAATTTTGGATTTGAGACCTAGTTCAACCATTAATTATCATAAGGGGCAAAATACTTTTAAAAAAGTATAAAATAGATTCTTTCTTTTAAAAAGATGTCAGCCACATTGAGAATAACTTTTTGATAAAGAGGATTCTTCAACAACTTTCACTGTGTTCTTTTGAAAAAGGAGAATCTTCACTGTTACTAGTCAAAAAGTCTACAATTGACGAAAAAAAAACTTTGATAAAGTTAATTTTTGGGAAATTCTGAACCGTCCACACGTCAAAAGGGAGATCGAATCGTACCTCTTCCTCAGTGCGTGCCAGCTGTCTTTCTGGAGTCTTCAATGCCTACTTATAAATTGAAGCCTCTTCATTCATTTGAAAGCATCCTCAAGTGCAACGAGTTCAGAAGACACACACACACACACACACACACACACACACACACACACACACACTCTCTCTCTCTCTCTCTCTCTCTCTCTCTATTGTAAAATATTTATACTTCTAAAATAATTGTGAGTTTTGAGTGTGCAAGTGTGCTATTGTGACTGGAGCTAAGTGTTCTCAAGCTTCAAGTGTACTTCTACTATTGTAAGTTTTTTTGCTTATGTATAATAGACTTGCCTTACTTAGATTAGTTAAAACGTTGTTAAAACTCAGAAATTCTTATTGTCATATGCTTCATAATCTTGCTACTCTTAGTATTCTACCATCATAGTAGGCATGGCTGGCCCAAAGGGGAAGGGGGGAGGGGGATCAAAGGGGCAACCGCCCCGGGCCAGTAAAGTTCACAAAATTTTGAGAACCCCCATGAAATTTTCACAATTATATTTTTACTTTGAGATTTTTAGTATTTTACATTTAAGCCTCCCCCAAGTCCCAGTTTAGCGTCATCAACTACATATATATTGATATACATGTATATAAAACTCAGAAGTAAGGCTCTAGAATTTTGAAAATTACATTTTTAGTGTAAGAATTTTTTGAGTTTTAGAAATAGGCCCCTCTAGAATTTTAAAAGATACCATACAATGTTTAAGTTTCATAAATAGACTCCTATTATAAGTAGACCCCAAAAAAATTGCCAATTATGTATAAATAAATCCTCAAAAATTTGTCAATTATGTATAAGTAGACCCCCAAAAAATTGCCTCAGGGGCGCTACCCCCGAACCCCCATATAAAGGCCTCCCTTTTAATCATTCGCCACGGGCCTCCAAATACTCAAGACCGGCCCTAATAGTAGGCTTCCTTCTCGTAGCCTCTCGCCATGTACTCCTCTCTTGTATATTCATAACCCTAGCCAATTGGACGTAGAATATCCAGTGGCATAAAACGCCGTCAACTACAAAAGTTGAGTGAATGCAAATACTAACAGAATATCTACATATATGCATCATTTATATATATATATATATATATAACAATATCGATAAAGGATCATCTCATCGTATATAACAGTTGACATCGTTCCAACACATTCCCAATCATAGCATGGACTCTTGGGTTCGCATCTTGCACATAGCATCTTATCTCACATTGTATCTTGGCACGTAACCCAATACATTCTGACAATCAAATTCGACGCGCAGTCCCATCTTTTCGGCCAAAATGCCTTGATCCATTCTAGCCAAAACGCCCTATACCTTTCTCTTCCACGATTGTATCATTCTTAGTTTCGGTCATGGAATAAAGTGACGTATCCCTTAGCCTCTATTGGACTTCCCGTCTCGGTCATGGACTAAGGTTATATTCCTTTAACCTCTATCGGACTAGGTTCCTGATGTATCCCTCTTAGTCTCGGTCATAGACTAAAGTGACATATTCCTTTAGCCTCTGTCGGATCTCCCGTCTCGGTCTTAGACTAAGGTAATATTCCTTTAGCCTCTATTAAACTAAGATGATAGCATTGGCATAACCCTCAATCTCGGTCTTGGACTAACGTGACCATGCCCTTAGTCTCTGTCGGATCTCTCTTGTCTCGGTCATGGATTAAGGCGACATTTCGCTAGCCTCTCTCGGTCCAGGGTGCTAGCCACATTACCGTTACTACAACATGTATCCCTTAGCTTCTATCGGATCTCCTGTCTCAGTCTTGGACTAAGGCGATACTACCAGTATATTCCTTAGCCTCTCTCATGGACTAAGGATATATAGGTATACCAACAACAACAAGCCTGACACACAGTCCCAGCTTAATACTAACCATATAACTGAATCTCGCGCACTTGACTATCTTAATTATACGATATTCGTGATCGCATTCACGCACTTAATCACGAATAGTATCGACTTCTGTGGTTGATAGATCCACTACTATGTACGTCGGCTTCTCGATCCGATTAACAACTTATACAAATGGTTCCACTGTTTAATGCATTAAGCCCATTATTCAACGTGTGTATTATTCTAATACAGCTACCAATATCAACGTATGATAGTAAACAGTCTAACAGTTCATCAGATATAAAAAGCAAACCTAAATATTTACCAATCTGATATGTTTAATCAATTAAATTCATTTTAATCGATTGAGGTAAAGTTAGGTTCGATCGATTGAAGTCAGTTCGATCGATTGAGATCAGTTTGAGTTCATCGATCGAAATCAGTTCGATCGATTGAGAGTAATTTTCTTCCCAAACTGAACTGGACCCCCCTCGTACGTTCATGGTCCGTTCTTTCTTGCTGAAACACATATATACAAACATACGTACACTACTAAGTGAGTATAGGTACTTGCCGTTAAAGTCGGTGACGCCGGTGAGCTCGGGGTGGCTGCGGGTGCTTGGGGTGGTGCTCCTCCTTTTCTCTTTCACTTCTTCTTCTTTTTGGTCTTTTCTCTTTCTCTCTTTCTGCGCCTTCTTCTCTTCTCTCTTTTGGTCGCGAGTGTGTGAGGGAGTGTATATGTGTGGACATATAGATATATATATGGATGTATATATATATGTATATATATGAGTGTGTGTGTATGTATATATGGTATACTCTCTCTCTCTCTCTCTCTCTAAACTCTTATGGTTTCAGCAACTTAAACACACACTCACAACCAACGTATATATAAGGAGGGGGAGGGGGAGGGGGAGGGGGAGGGTGCAGGTGGCAGATCTGCATATACTAAAAATATCAAGTTCGATCGAACGAAGTGAGTTTGATCAATTAAGAATAGGTCGGTCTGGTCGATCGATTGAGAAGGGTTCAATCACTTGGGAAAGGGGATACGTCATGGTTTCAGGTCGGCAAAGTTTCGAGCGATCGAAGAGGGTTCGATCGATCGAAGAACCAAAAGTTCGATTGCTTGAAAGAAGTTCAATTGCTTATTTACATGAAAGGTAAGAACAAGTGTACTGAGTCTTATTTTTATCAAAAGTAATGTAAAAGTACCACGAAAATAGCGAGTATTACAAAGAGCATCTCCAACAGGGTATCAAATGGCTTTGCCAATCCAATAACTATCAAATTTAGTGACTCTATTCCTGAAATCACACTCCAACATGGATATTAAATGAATTTGTAAAATAATTAAGGGTGAAGAGAGTTTGCATTCTTGCAAATTACAGGAAGAGAGAGAGAGAGAGAGATAGAGAGAGAGAGAGAGAGGGTAACTAAATTTTGCAGGGAAGATTATAGTTATTGGATTGTCATAAAAAAAATAACATTTATGATTATAGTTTCACCAACATATGTAAACGTTAAAATGACTACTCATTTGACGACTGCTGTTAGAATATATTTGATGAAAATAGTCATTTGATCATTTGAGTAATCAAAAACACTATGCAAGAAGCTAAAAAACAATTTTAATTATTCAATTAATGCAAATTTCTTGTTAGATGCTCTTACCAACTAAACATTTTATTCTCTTCTATCCAATTTCTTCATTTCTTAAAACTCTTTAGCCTTTATTTAATTTCTTTTGAAATGTTAGCTAGAAAGTGTTGGGTCATACCAACTTCTTGAAAAAATTTAAGGGATAATCACATTTCAGTCAACTTTTTATATAAAATTTAAAAGTTAATTTATTACTTTTTTAAAACATCAACTTTTGAATTGTTGTTTGGTGTTTTAGTCTATTTTATATTTTCAACGTTGTGAACTTGCACCAAAATATTGTGATGGTTGCTCTCAAAGTTTAAAAGACTTGCTCCTAACGTTGTGAAGAGTTGTACCAGACTTTGAAACGAACTGCTCCCTACGTTTTGAAGATACGTTTTGAAGAGTTGTTCCCAAATGTTTCACATAGTTGCTCTTATCATTTGAAAGAGTTGTTCCCAAATGTTTCACATAGTTGCTCTTATCATTTGAAAGAGTTGCTCCACAATGTCAAGTAAAATTTATTGATTTTCTCATTTTACAAAAAAAGTTGATATTTTTTAATTTAGAAAAAGCAATAAACTAATTTTTTGAATTCTATACAAAAAAATTGATTGAAAGTTAATTATCCCAAAATTTAATACCAAAAATAGTAGTAATAAATACATATGAATTTTCAAGAGGAAATGTATTTTCATAAATTTGAGAAAATCCAATGGTTATTGTGGAAAGGAAGTTTGACCATAGTTTGGAAGGCACTTCAAGGCTTTTTGAATGGTCGCTTCGCCTCTTCTCAACCTCAAATGCGAAAAACGACAGAGAGGACCCATTCTACAAACTGGAAGCTCTGGTTAACGGCTAACCATCAACTGCTCACGAGGCACTCTGTTGTGTTGACACATCTATTTTCATAATTTGAATAAAAATTTGGCTAAATTTATTATTATTTTTTTTTTGGTCGAAAAAGGTTGGCTAAATGATTTATTAGAAATATACGATTTGGTCTTAATTATGGCAATTAATAGGAATTGATCCTAACTTGATTTGATGTATAGAAAATAATCCTTAATTTGCAATATAAATCAATAATTAGTCCCTATTCCTAAATGGTTAGTATAAATCCGGACCATTATATCCTTGTCATACATAGATACATAACTGTATATGTATACACACACACATATATATATATATATATATATGACACATGTGAAATTGAAATAAAGTTATATAAGGTTGTTAATAAATGGAGCGGGTTGTTAGGAGATCATGAATAATGATTTTTATCCCAAATATCATGCTGATTTGTGGTTCAAAACAATGCTTTTTTAAAATCTGTATGTAATATGTTTATAGTAGAAAATGATTCGTATGTTTTATTGATTCGAATAGGAATCATAGAAATAATAGATAATTTTGTTGGAAGATTGAAGGTTGCTGATAAAAAGGTGAGAAATTATCACAATATAGTGCGAAATTCATAACTGTAATTCACAATATAGTGCGAAATCATGCAGAAATTCATATTTTTAGAATTTGGTGATAAACTTGTTGGAAGAAGTGACTTAGTTGTGAGAAATTTCGTATTATATCCATTCAAAAAGTGAGAAATTTGCATTACTAAGTAAGAAATTTGTTATTAGAGCATTCGAAATTGGCCATATGATTAGATGTACATATGTATATATGTACCACCAGCACAAATAAGGCATGTGAATGACGGGTATGGCAAGTATAATCCATGGAGATCGTGGATAAGAGAATAAATATTGCTAAAATCAAGGAGTTTCCTTATTTTACTCAACTTTCAAATTTGTTTGCTAAAATCAAGGAGTTTCCTCACTTTGGTAAAATGATCTGTATGTAATACGTTTATAGTAGAAAATGATATGTGTGTTTTATATTGATTTGAATCACAGAAATAATAGATAATTTTGTGTGGAAGATTGAAGGTTGTTGACAAAAAGGTGAGATATTATCTTAATATAGTGCGAAATTCACACACACATACACACACACACACACACACACACACACACACACACATATATATATATATATAGAGAGAGAGAGAGCTGTGTATATTCAAAACACTTCCAAAATCGTCGTATATGCAGCCATGAGAAATGAATTTTTAGGAGATCATGGATAAGGGGATTAATATTCCTAAAATCAAGGGATTTCAGTTTAACAGAGTAATGTGATAATTTCTCACTTTTTTTTTTAATATACAATTGTGTATATTCAAAATAATTTCAAATTTGTGTTATATTCAGTTATAGGAAGCGTATTTTTTGGAGATCATGGATAATGAGATCAATATCACTAAAATCAACGGATAATTTTCTTATTATTTAGTTAGAATTTCTCACTTAATGGGTAAGAATATTTTCTCATTATTAAGTGAAAAACTTCTCAGTATGTTTGCATGTCTTTCTTTTGAAAACAATCATAGTTGTGTTATGTATATGCGTAATGGTATTAGCAAAGGTTTTTTTCGAATTTTTAATTTCAGGTGAGAAATTTGTGATTATTTAGTGAGAATTTCTCACCTTTTGTTCAAATATATACACACATTCAGACGATATTTATTAGAAATTTATCACTTCTCATTAACAAAGTGAGAAGTTCTCATCAAATAATCACAAATTTGATGAGAAATTTCTCACTTCTGTTCAAAAACAAAAATTCTAATACGACGAATTCTTTGAGAAACTTCTATTCAAATATATATATACACAAACAATTTTCACACTATTATTCTCTTAGCGGTTATGAAATTTTCCACATCACCAAAAAACTACAAACTAAACAAATATAATGTAGAAAAAATGAAAAGATTATAGAGGTTAAATGAAAGACTCGAGGTAGTGTTCTAGCCATTGCTGTCATGCAGTCTTCTAGTCGTCGTCGTCGAATCGAAAACCTTTAATGTGAAGCTAAGTCCTAATCAAAATAATAACCATTTTTCTCAGAAAACTCTAATGTTTCGAAGCTAAGTGAGATTTGTTCCAAAATTGTGAGAAATTTGTACTAAAATTCTTAGATTACGTAGTCGATAGTGAATCGAGTTTCTGTGTCGACGATATTCATGAATCGCCTATGAACGAAGGTGGTGGACGTGGTGTTGCGGAGGTAGTGTCGATGATCTTCTTTCTTTCTCTCCATCAACTTTGTTTCTCTCCCTCCCTCTCTCTCTCTCTCTCTCTCTCTCTCTCTCTCGTGAATTTCAAAACCCTGATTGTGGGAATTATATATTATATATGTATGTATATATATTTTTCTACATATAATTATATAGGGGTATTTTAGTCCTCAAAATAAATTAAGGACCTATTTCTAGTTTTATTTTAAAAAAAGGTTCAATTTTTAGTTAGGTGTCTATAGTAGGACTATATACTAAGTTATTCATGAATTATTGTAATTTTACCAAAAGAGATTGAACTTAAATTATGAAGGCTATTATTAATACACACAGGAAATTGTCTACACCATCATATGTATAATAAGAGCATTTTTGTTTATCCATTGCTCATATATGCTTCTATTAGATGACATGTGTCATATTTTATTCTCATTTTATCCTTGTATTATCAATATAATTAATAAAATAAGACACATGTCACTCAGTTAAAATCTCATGAACATACCAATAGTTAGTTATTGATGTTGACCGGGAGAGGAGTAAAACACAATGACTGCTGACTTAATTTTACTAACACTTTTTTCATAGTAAACTTGTTTTAGTGCCCTCTTTTTAAGTACGACTTTTAAAAAAAGGGCAAATATCCTGCTACACTTTGTAATAGGATAGCAAGACCCATATGTGAAATACCACCACACTTGTGCTTAATATAGTGGATACGCACATTTGTATTCAATGATGTAACTATAAAAAATATCTTAAAGTCACTTGTAGTGTCATTGAGGTAGTTCTATATTGGTAATTTGTGTCATTGTTTGATCATTTGAAATAAAAATTCAAATGGGTAATATTTGCTTTTTTTTCTTTTTGTTAAAAAATAGCAAATTTAGCACGAGGCTCTAGTTATTACGGGCCAGAGTTAGAGATGATTAGATAAAATAATATATGTAATCTTACTTCTGTATGCAGAGAGGCTATTTTCATGATTCCATCCCATAACCTCTAAATTAGAATAAAGCAATTTTACCGTTGTACCGAGAACTGATGAGTATTAAATATAAAGATCATTTAGGATTAATAGATTTATGTTCGTGTGGCCAAGATTGCTTTGCTAAGTCCTATTCCATAACTTATATTGAACAACACCTGCGTCCTTTTCTTTTTTTTTTTTTTTTTGGTTTTCTAAGGTATTCCCAGGCCTTCCGCCCAGTACTAATCCTCCGAGATACTGTCGGGCACCGAAGTGGGGACCTCTCCCAAAGTAGTTTTTTGCATACACAAGGACTCGAACTTGAAACCCTTGCTTAAGCAGCCAAAGCCCCTTCCATTTAGGCTAACTGACTCTTGGTACCTGCGTCCTTTTCTGACTGTTCTATGTGGCTATATATTTATTGTATGAACCCATTTGCATCAAAGATGATCACTAGGTCAGCATCATCATAATCATGACTAATCACATTTTTCAAACTTTATTTATAATAAATAATAATAAGAAATACCAACACGTATATTATTCTAACACTAGAATACAATTGATAGAATTAAGAAGGGTTAATTACACTTTACCCCTTGTATTTGGCTCGATGAGACTTTATCTCATTGTGGTTTAAAAGTGACTACTTAACTTCCATATTTTCGGGTAAAATGTCACCGCTACATAATATAACGGAGAGTATTAAGGCTTAGTTTGGTCCCCACGTGGCTTTTTAAAAGGAGTTTATGAAATTTATTACTAACTTGTTTGATAATTTTATACAAGTGGTACACTACTCTTCAAAAAGATATCATGAAACCAAAAAGCAACCTTGAGCTTTTAAAAACTCTATTCTAGAGCTTTAAAAGTTCCCCCCAAAAAAGCCCTAAGTTCAACTAGTTACCAAATGAATTAACATGGTTGTGCTTTAAAAAAAGGAGAAGCACCAAAATGGGGGTCAAACTAAGCCTAAGTCCCTAAAATTAGTGACCACTTTACCCTCATGTGGTTTGGTTCGATGACACTTTACCCCTATAGTTTGGCCCTATTATTCTTTAACCCCCCTGTGCTTCGGGGGTAAAGTATCAACTTGACATTCTTTGTTAGATTCTGTAGCGGTGACACTTTATTTGAAAGCACGGGGGGTTCAGTGGTCACTTTTAAACCACACAGGGGTAAAGTGTTATCGAACCAAACCACAATGAGGGTAAAGTGTAATTAATCCATTAAAGAAAACAAAAATATTAAGTTAGATATTCTAATTCCCCTCCTTCAATATCAATGTCTTCCTTATAATTCTTGTTTATTGCAACAACAATGATAGACACACCAAACGACACACTGTGTTTTAAATGCATGTGCCCTGTGCTGTTTGAATTTTTTTACACTTTTCTGTGCATCACTCACACAATACAGGGTAAATGTATTTAAAACTGGTGTGTCGTTTAGTGTATCGTTTAGTGTGTATCCCTATCATTTTTGTTATTGCAAAATATATTTCATCTAATGAAAGTTCAAAAACTTTCTTCTCTCTCTTTTTTTAAACCTATTGAACTACTTTTGTGCATGTGCTAGATCATCCAAAATTTACCCTAAGATATTCAGTGGCACATAAAGTTACACATCAAATATGATACAAAGACGTAACTAAGTTTTGTTCTTTAATTCCCAAGAATATAAGCTGAATCAGCCAACTAGGATTCTCACACTTTGCTCTTCCTGTCCGATCCGATTCTTGAAAATTACCTGTGAAAACATACTATGGTCCCTACTCTCCCTCTCTCTCAATACATATATGTGTATGTATATATGTGATAGTACTAAATTGGTAGTGAAATAATAAAAAAATGATATAAAAAAAATAATAATAATATCAGGATGGAACTTCCACATCTATGATTAAGCAATTTGATGGCCTTACTTTTGTTCTTATCCAGCTCTGCCTCACCTCTTTCATGGCCTTACATAACCCACACTTTTTGTCCTAGTCATCTCTCGCACATTCCCATGTTCCCTAATCTCTTAAAAATGACATTTTAGTTCTATCCTTTCAAAATTCATGCCCTAATAGCTATGTTCCAAAACATAGGAAAAATAAGACCAAACGCATACATCTCCTTTATTATTTGTAACGAGTCTTTGTACATGTCACACACACGTGTGTTTGCGGCAAGGTCGGCCCTGAGATAATAAAAATTATCCGACGCTTCAAGCGAGTTTTTAAAGGAGTCGAAAAAATTAGGCCTCTATACTAAGTTTCATTGAAATTAGGAAGAAATTAGAAGAAAATAGGCATAAAAATGATAAGTTTCATAGAAATTAAGAAGAAATTAGAAGAAAATAAACCTAAAAATGATAAGTTTCATAAAAATTAGAAAGAAATTAGGAAAAAAAACAGGCCTAAAAATGAGGCCTCATGCGATTGCTTCGCAAAATTGGCTCAGGGCCGACCCTGGTTTGCGGGCATATATATTAGAATTAGCGATCCAGTTCACCTACGAGGTAGTGTACGTCTTTGGTCTGCTAGCCTAATAGCGAGCCCGCACGGTTTTGTCCTTTTAGATTTTAACCCAAAAAAGGCCTCACAAAAAACAGATATATATATATATCGCTCGTACTTGAGTGCCAGACTCTTTTAACCTTCGCTATGAATGTGGGACAAGGATACATCGTGCGTAACACCTACATCCCCCACTCGGTGGAGACCCGTCACTGGCTCTGATACAGTGGTAGTATATTCCCACCCACTAACGAGATATTGTCCGCTTTTGATCCACCCACATAGTTTTTCCCTCTTGAACTTTAACCCAAAATGTATCTCACAAGGGAGAGGCATCGCTCACACTTAAATACCAGACTCTTTTGATATTAATTACCGGAGTGAGATAAGGCTACACCGTACACAACAGTTAAAGTATATATACACGTATATATATATATATATTGACAAGTGAACGTTAAAATCAAAGGGTAAAAAGAAAGATGAGAAAGGAATGGAAAAGGAATCATGCCAAGTGGTAATAAAGAATTAGAAATAACCTTTCATTTCGGTTTCTTCTTGAAAAGACTAGAGAGAGAAGACTTACTAAAATTGAATGAGAAAGTACATTTAGCTTTGATGGTTTTGGAGTTGGTTTTTGGATCATTAATTAGTCCACATGTTTATCTAGAGACTTGTATAAGATGTTTATTTGGCCAAATACTCATGTCTAGGTTGTGTCCACATCGCTGGTGGGACAACTCATTGAAATTCATGTACGAAGATTTTTCACTTGGGTGATGCAACAGATGACAACTTCTTGAAAACTTTATTTGCTGATATTTCGTTGGACAAAGGCAAGCCTAAGATTTTTTTATCATTGTAAGATTATTTTAAACTTTCTTGAGTTAGCCACTCATGATGAGAGTCAGTACAATATGATGTAACACACACATATATATATATATACATACATATTGTATAGATGTATAGAGATAGTGCCATTGATATGCAGACCAAGTGATTTGCTGGATAAAAAGGCAGAACCTCAAAGCCTGCTAAGGTTGAACTTTATATTCACTTTTGTTCTTTGTGGACTTCAACGATTGCCCTACCAACCCCTTTGGCAAACCAGCACTATCTTTGTTGGCAAATGCCCTGGTTTGTAAGAGATACAGTAGGGCTCTGTTTGGCTAATGGAGTTGGTGAAGAAAAGGAAATAAATGTTGAGAAAAACACACTTCTTTGTTTGGTAAACAACGAAAACAATGAGAAAAATAGATAGGAAATAAAACTAGGAAAAAAAAAAGAGAGGACATCGAACTGATGTTAGAATACGTTTCTAAATCTATAGTATAATCAAGAAAATAGTACTAGTAGAAAAGAATTTTAAACCACAATCCTATGAATCGCAATATAAGGAGAACCACAAATCATTGATAATAATGAGAACATTAAAAAGGGGAAAAATTGAATTAACTCAACATATAACCAAAGTTGTGGAAATGTTGCTCTAATTTGAAATTGATTTGTCACATCAAAAATTAAATCACTAGCATCATCAAGTAAATTAAGACAAACATGGCCATTGAGACTTGAAATTAAATCAGGGTGGAAAAAGATAAAAGTTAAGATACATCCTCCACTGAGAAATAGGCATGTAAAGTTGAAAAATTAAATAGCTATGAGCTCACATTGTTGAATTTTTTTCCCCCCCATTTTCTAGATAATTCCCACCCATCATTATATAAAAGGTGAACCAATTTTGTGATATCTTCAGAACCTTTGAGCTGTAGCTGCATTGTCAAAAAGGCAACGATCTCCAAACAGAAGCAGGTGATCATCGATTATATAGGCACCATAATAGGAACCTCCACTCTAAGCTGCAGCTCGGAATTTTCGCACCATACGACTGCTTCAAACTCAACAATCATGGCTTGTGGACCTTGAAACCAAATACTTTCGGAACATAGCTTTGTGAGGCCTTCTGTGGCTTAAGGTGGCCGTAAGTCATCAAAAAGAGGTGAGGAAATGTGGTTCCAAAATAAGCTCCATCAATGTCTAGTTAACAGTCAAGGGAACAATAATAGGAGAGCACAAAGCAATTCACAGGAGAGAATGGAGAAAAATAAGGAATGATAAACTTTGGAATGCATTCTCACCACTTGACTGACATTGAATTGGGTGTTGACAGAACCCATGCTCCTCAACTTCTATAGCAAATAACTCTCACTCTATAACGACTCTATCCCCATCTCTATCTCTACCCCTCTTTCGGTTTTTATCTCTCTCCATCTCTCTATATATAAATATATCAATGTTGATACATTTACTTTGAAAAAAAAAGTCACTTTCCTACCAAACGGAGCACAAGGCAACACAATCAAGGTTCAAGCATGAGCTATTGCCACTCTCAAGTATTTAACACTATGTTGATTAAGCGAGACACAGGTTGGTGGCAAAAACAGGCATTGCTGCACTTGATCTTTGACAGAAAGAAATAATTAGTTAATGGCAAGAAATTGAGAGAACTAAAGTCACTTTCACAAAAACAAATTCCCACCACAACTGAATGTCCAACTAGTCAAGTAGGTCCAATGATTATCTTCCACTTAAAAAATGTACAGTTCACTCAAAGGCAAAATGAAAAAAGTAATACGACACTTAATGGAGACAAACATTTAGCACCAAAAAAAAAATAGAGGTATCACTTGCAGGAGGAATATTTGTTCACATTCTGAAAGAAACCCTAATATTGCCATTACTAGTGGCTCTGTTATAGGTATTTCATGTATTTTCGTGAAAATTATACTCCATTTTATCAACTGATATCAAGTTCTATTGTTGATAACAATTTGTCCCAGAACCACGTCTCCCGTGAAAAAGATTAAATATTCCTATAAACCTGTTTAAGACCAGAGCCCGTACCTTAAGAAATGCAATTTAAACGCAAACAATTGGATTGTTAATTTTACTCAGAGACAGGAAGCAGTATGTGTGATGCTTACCTTTCTTTCTTGAGCAAGTCTTTGGGCACAAACAAATCTCACAAACACAATCTACAAACACCACAGTGTCTCTCTCTCTCTCTCTCTCTCTCTCTCTCTCTCTCTCACAAACACAATCTACAAACACCACAGTGTCTCTCTCTCTCTCTCTCTCTCTCTCTCTCTCTCCTGGTGGGGTCCACTGACACTGTGGGGTCCACAGAGGAGAGAGATAGACACATTCTGGTGTTTGTGGACTGTGTTTGTGAGATTTGTTTGTGCCCAAAGACTTACTCTTCGTTCTTTCCACTGGACAACTCAAAATTCAAATCTGATCCTAGTTTTTTTTACAAAAAACCTTCCCCCTTCTTTTTCCCAGGATGCTGCCAACAATAAAGTAATAATGAAGTAATGACAAAAGGTTAAGAAGGTTAACGAACAAATCATGCAAATGGAACCAAAAGAAGGGAAAAAAAAAAAAAAGAAAAAGAAAAAAAAGATGAACATAATTCAGTAACTAAAAAAAAGAAGGGAAAAAAAGATGAACAAATCATGCAAATGGAACCAAAAAAAAGGTCAAGAAATGAGCAAGCACCTGCCAGATTTGGCAGTAAGAGTTTGCAAAATTGGAAAAAGGATACTATTCTGAAACCTGGATCTGGGTGTATAAATATCCTCGCACTTGGGACAGTAAATTTTTGCGGTGCTTTGTCGAGGAATGTCTGATTGACCAACAGGAAGGCAGGGTTGCCCACAGCAATAAACTCTTGGGCACCTCCCAAACTCGCCGTTCTTGTACTTCTCTAGCTGTAAAAGGATTCCCATTGGCCGTTATAACAGCTAAGGAAGCATTGAAACTAAAGCTATTCAAAATATCCTCACCATAGCAGCCATTCCTTTAGTTGTCAATATATATCTGACATGAATTAGGCCATAGAGCATCTCTGCTGCCGATTCAACCAATTCGTTCTGCTCCTCTGTAAACGTATCACCTATAAATTTCCCAGCCAACCAAGTTTACTCTATGAAAATATCCAAGAACCAACTAAGTAAGATTAAACATTTGTACAATCATAACATTCAATTTTAAGTCCAAAGAAGATAACTAGAAACTAATGTGAAGGATATGTGAGGCCAGGAATTAATAAATCTTAGGTTAGTTGTCGTTGGATATAGCCGTTGCATGCATATTGCATCACAAGTCCCAACAGTTATGAAAGGCTACAATCGTCCATGAGCTTTCCTGACTTTGATATACAGTATGAACTTAAAAAAAAAACCACAAACTATTCCGGAGCTTCATGTTAACTGACCACGCATATTCAGAACCGGATGCCACTTGACAACAGTACTTCATCTTCGGCATTTCGTTACGTACAATACCAATACTTTTTAGCAATAAGCATTTGTAGAAGTGTTAAAACCAGTTTATAATTTTGGATGAGAATGCTCAACCGAGATTCTAAAGTTGATTAATTAGAGGTCCTTTTTTTTTATGCTTGAAAGATTAATTAGACGTCAACTTATACTAAAAGTTTCTCGAATACTAAATCACATCTCCCGGGTCATGATACTTCTACATATTGTCCTGTTTTGTACCTGAAATGACGTCCATTCAATTTTATCTACCAATGCAATACTTATGTCTTGTACACATACTACACAAAGTGGATACATATAGTTCACAATATATTAAAACACATCCTCCATAGTTCATAAGGCTCTGTTCTAGAGATTAATCAATTGATAGGTCAAATTTGGAAGGGTGAGTTACACTGACCTCCCCTGAGGTCTCCAACAATTGCATAAAGTTCCCTTCTAGTTCTCAAAATTATACTGACACCTCTTCTACTTCAATTGTCAATCAAAATTCCCCTTTCTCTTCACGAATTGTCATTGACGAGTGTAAAAATTGTTGAAATCACTCTATAACTTACTCAAATGCCTAATATTGTTTAAGTTCACCATGATCCTTTGACTCGGTTAAATAAAGAATAGGAGATTACCAAGTGTGCTATTGCTCATTACGTGTAAGTAAGTGAACTTGCCACTTAACCAGCAAACATGGAGTGCCAGGCCCCAAGGCATGATCACGATCCCCATAGGCGAAGAAAAGGACACGATCACGGTCCCCATTGGTGAAGAAAAGGAATATATACTACTCATTCTATATACGTGTGTCTCCGTATAAAATTACAAACATTGTATCATATAAAGTGGTAAGATTTTCTCAAACCACATCTCTTCACCAACTCCAAAATATCTCTCTCTCTCTCTCTCTCTCTCTCTCTCTCTCTCTCTCTCCTATAAAATACATATCACATCCTAAGATCTTTGTGAACTGTAATCAAGCTAGCTCCATTCACTATCTTCAATTTGGGTCTCTCTCTCTCTCTCTCTCTCACACACACACACACACACACACATGTATATAGTCTATCACATCAACTTGTAAACCTGTTTTCATCCTTCAACAACTTTCTGTGCATATGTGTGTGTGTGTGTGTGTGCGTGTTTACTTATTTCTATCAAACTGTGAAGTTGACATATAAAGTCACTGTGAACTTCATATCACGGATCACCATAATTGATGGAGGGAACTTGTGATATGGCCCCATTTTTTGTGCTGATCATTTGAAATGATGGCTTGTTAGTTATGGCGTAAATGATTGCCAGACACGGATGAGATGTTGGTCGAGGGAAAAAGTGGGGCAATGGTGATTAGATTTCATGATGATAGTGAGCTTGTCAACAAAATGCTTCTAGTGTCCTTTAGGCAATTAGACCACGTTTGCTTACTGGGTCAAGGGTAGAGAGAAAAAATAAAGAGCAGGAGAGCACATCGGATTAATTGTTTGGTGATGATGGATTTAAATTGTTTAATCTTTTAAATGGTTATATTGCTTCTCCAATGTTGTTGAAATAATTAATAGTGGTGATGGAAGTGGAGGTAGAGGCTATGGGAATTAAAGTGACTATGGTTGTTCTTGGTGGTTGTGGTGGTAACATGGGTTTTGGGTGGGTGGAAATGAAGAAGCCTAGCATAGGTTGAGTGTGAAAGCAAGAGGATGTAGAGTGTATGAAGTAAAGAGTTGATTCTATCAGTGGGGGTAAAATAGTAAAATCATTGCTTTGGTTAACGGCCATCACTTGGAAACTCCAGTAAGGGAGGTCAATAGGTCAATGTAACTTTTGAAGTAAGATGGGAATTATATGCAAGAGTTCGGAATCTTAAGGAAAGTGAACATAATTTACAAGCATACAAGTATGCACGAACATAAATAGAAGCAGGCAATGGTATTGTAGCACAATCTTAATTAATAAGTTGAATAGGCATAATAGCCCATCTTCCAGCGATTGGAATTGGCCACCCAAAGTCAACATAATTTACTCTTTTCGTAACATATCACGTCTATTCAGACTTTAAAATCTCTCAATTGTACCAAATATCCTTCTTATTTTTCTTCAACTGATTTCTATCCTTAATTCATGTTGTTTAAAGCAAATAAGACAAACTCTAGACAATTCTATCAATGGAAAAGTTGGACAGATTAATGTGGATAGTTGAGCATAAATAATGCTAGTCGTCTCACAAATATTAAGGGAAATGCCTCGCCGTAAAAGTTGAATTGATTACATAAAGCAAACTTACCATGAGATGATTCAACATCCAAAATTAGATCAAGTGCATAATCATAGTAAGGAACTTGACTGCTTAACCCACAGAGGTTAAAGTCATCTTGGATGTAATCATCATCAACTTCACAGAAAAACTCATTCCCACGCAGATTGCAAAACCAAGAGATCCACGCTGTGTCATCTGCATCAGAACCGCTAACATACGACTCCTCACTGTCTGTTTCGGATTCTTCTGCAATTAATATGAATAAGAACTAAATCAGCAATAATCAGAATGCCCATATGCAGTAAAAGGTTTAGGACAAAATGGAGAAACTAAAACAAACAGTATTGAATAGAAAAAGGAGTATTACACACATTACAGAAAGAAAACTCACACTTAAAAGACATACATTGCTACCCATGCAGAAAAAATGTCAGCCAAAGATATGAAAACCTGTTACCTCAACTTAGTCAACTAGTTTAGCAGACATTCTATTGCAATTAAATTGAAATTAAAAGTCAATACTATTGATCATTACAGCCCACACCTCCATCGTCTTGGACATTGTTCCTTTAGAGGTAACTAACAAAGACAGCCAAATATAACAGCTTCTACGGAAAAACCCACAACTCTTGAAGACGGATAACATTCAATCCATGACCCACGAGCATCAAAACCATCCAAAGGTTCTTGAGTATTTTGAGCTAGTTCATTAACGTTTACTGTTAGCATGGTCCTATGCTTTATTTAGAGTCACGCGTATTTTTTATTAAAAAAGAAAAAAAAAGTTCTTAGTCATGTGTTAAAGACACATGAGTCAATTAGTAAGGGGCAACATTACCTTCACTTCATCCACACCAAAATCCCATTGCCCACAGCCCCAACTTCCCCCCCCAGAAAATAGTTTTGTTCGCCATGTGTTAGTTACATGAGTCTATTAGTAGGGGGCAACATTACCTTCGCTTCTCTACAAATATTAACTAAACTCATGAAGTGAGTAGCCTCTTGTCTTTTGAAATGAAATCAATGAAGAGACTTCTTGGGTCTTAGATAAAACCCAAGTTATCTTTAAATTTTAGTACTCGCTTTAGATTGCGCCTTCGCTATTTGAGCCTATTTTTCTTACGTTTACATCGTTCCTGTCTCCTGACCAACCCACCCAATAAGGTAGACAACTTGGAGAGTTCTCTACTATGTTCGGAGATGCGATCTTGAATTCTAATAGGTTGAGGTCTTAGATGAAAATCCAGTATGCTGCACCGAGGGACCGACATGTCACGCCTAGGTGTTGCAAGCGAAAATAAAGCGGTCAAGGAGATATGTCCAAAATCTGATAGACCGCATATGTTGCAAAGAAAACTCCGTGTCTATATGTTAAGTCCTGCACAAGAAGACAAAGGTGGCATGTATCGCAATTTCTAGAAAAATCCACAAATGGCACCACACCGTAGCAAAGATGCTAGTGAAGTTTCTGATTTCACTCTCACAATATAGTTCCACTTCAACATGGGTACCCTGTCATTTCTTTTTTTCTTAACAACTTTGGTATTTGAATGTTAATGTTGCTCTTGGATGGACCATGCTGGTCTAAAAGCTTATTAGGATGCTTACTCCAGTATTTGGAGGCTTTCAGTAAGGAGTGGGCTATTCTTAAGTGGAACTAGAGCTGAAAATTTTGGAGTTCAAAATTACAAAAGGCTTAATAACACGGAAACATGGATGATCTGCAGTGCAACCACACAATGGAAATGACTGCTTGGACAGATAACCTAAGTAACAACTGCTACGAAATGGGCAGCTGAGATTCATAAAGTGGTGATACTCTACAAACCCCAGAAATTAAATGGATATGCTTTGAGGCACTCTATAGTTGTGGGGCTTTTGGTACTTTTAAGTTCCTAGTGGAGTCATTAAAACTGCCCATACCTGTCCTGTCCACAAGCTAGCTCCAACAAATGATGCTAGTGGAGACTAATTCCTTCCGCCTAATAATATACCACTCCAGCCTCCCCATGGATGAAGTTCAAATTCTCTTCCAACACCACAACGAAGCATCTGACTCTAGGCGTTCGAGCAAAGTTACTTAGTATGGGTCGTCCCCAACACAACCGCTTGAGGAAGTGCGGCCTATCATGGATGTAATGCGAAAATTTGTATATTGTAAATTCATATGCAGCAATCAACGAATTGTAGCCGTAAGTCAGCTAATGCAGTCTTTAATTGTTTGATCATTTGACAAATTTAGCACTTTAATGTGAACTGACATACTCCATAAAGGTTTACGATTAAAAAAAGAAAAAGAAGAAAAAGAGAAGTCTTGGGAGCTGAGAAGCTTTGAATACTAAAGTTGCAATTAAAATTCAAAGCTTTTTCAGAGGAATAATATACCACAAATTCATTACATATCACTAAAATTCAATTACAAATCATCAAAATCAGATCAAACTTAGCCGAGTGAACTCTTTGTGAAAACGAAAGACTGATGAAGAAATTTATGACAGACGATCAACATTCAATTTCGTAGCCACCTAAACATATATATTCACGCGCAATTACACATATATACATAATACACACACACAAGGAGAGAGAGAGAGAGAGAGAGAGAGAGAGAGAGAGAGAGACCATCTGAGCGTTTGTTCTCAGCCAACGAAGCAGAGCGAGGCTCTCTCTGATCAGGCGGTGGCTTCCCAATTAACAACGACGAAGGCGCCGCCAATTGACCCTTGTCTTTTCCATTAACGCCCCTCGACGTCCACGGCGAAGATCGCTCCAAATGCTTGTCTAGGGCATCGTTGATTTTCTTCCGATCAACCATCTCCGGCTTCGACCCACCACCACCTCCTCGATCTCTGTACATGTCTCTACTCGGAAATCAAAAATCCTCACCAAAAAAAACAACAACTAAGTCTCAGGTAAAGTTCATAGATTGATGAAGAAGTTAGGGTTTTGATAAGAAACTATGAAATACATTCAATGTCTTGATAAGAAGAGAGAGAGAGAGAGAGAGAGAGAGAGAGAGAGAGAGAGGCAGCTAGGACATTTCTCTCTCTAGATTTCGTCGTTACTTTGTTGATTTACAGTGGCTGGAGAGAGAGAGAGAGAGAGAGAGAGTGGGATGGTCGAGGTTGGCGATGTACCGGCGGGAATATCTAGCTAGCTTTAGTTTAGGATGGGGGGAGAGAGTTTTGTGTGTGATTGCTCGGAGCTTAATCATGGTATGTCAGTACACGTGGCAAACTAATGAGAATCAGAACTTCAATAATGCTATAGACACAATACTTTGCACAACACAAAGTACAACAATGTTTTAAATGTCTGTACCATGTGCTGTGTAAGTGATACATAACAGCGCAGGATATAAAGCATTTAAAACCTTATTATGCTTTGTATTGTGCAATGTGTTATTTCTATAGAACTTAGGACGCACATTTTGAGGTGAAATTAGGTCCCACAAGCATTTATTCTTTCCATTTGATTCTCAAGTACATTATTTAGTACAAAGTTATTTATTTATTTTATGTTAAGTAATTCTTTGGTGACAACTTTTGTACAACTTTCATACAATCTTCTAAAAAGATGTGTTTATCTCTCTCCTGTGATGTCACTGGACCCCACAGTGACAGTGACACAGGAGAGAGATAGACACATCTTTTTAAGAGGTTGTATGAAAGTTGTCACCAAAGAATTACTCTTTTATGTTTATTTGGATTATGGTTGTACACATAGATACCTTCAACTCAATCTTATCTTAAAGTCCCATAATGACTTACAACAAAGTCCAACACGGGCGGCCCATTCATTCCGACTGAAGAACAAATGGGGGACAAGCAAAGACTCACCCTAAGTAGGGGTGGCAAGCGTGTCGTGTCGGGTCATAATCGTGTCGTGTCATAATCGTATCGTGTCATTTCTAAACGTGTCAAAAACTTAAACCCATACCCGTCTAAGGCAATTCACGTGTCACCCATTTAACCCACCAACTCGTGTAATGAACAAGTCATTTTTTCGTAACCTTTTTTTTTGTTTGTAGAACATGACCTATTTAATGTATTGACTTCATGTAATAAAAAATGATCTCTAAAAATGGTTGTCTAACCCCATGTTTCTTTTCTTTCTTTTTTATAAGTATCCCTAACAAAAATGATTGCGATACTCTTAACTCCGCTTTTTCCTCCAAAAAAAATCAAAAAATAAAAAATAAATATTACTTGCTTTTAAAAAAAATGTATTAAAAAAATGCATATTTCCAAAAATACCCTCTATAATCGTGTTAAATGGGTTGACCCAATTAAAACATGACCCAATCCGTTTATTAATCGTGTTAAACGGGTCGACCCATTTATGAATCATACCCGTATAAGTTAAACCCAAATCCGTTTAATTCGTGTCGGAATCGTGTCGTGTCGAAAATTGTCACCCCTAACCCTAAGGGGGAGTCGAATCATCAATTTTCCCACTAGGGTAAAGGAGGTCACACTATTTAGAAAACATTTGCTTGATTATTTTAGGACAGAGTTTACATAGTCGTTGATCACTTAATCCTGAAAATACGACCGTTCTACGAACACTAAATAATGCTCTAAATTCGATCAAAAAAATAAAATAATAGTGCTCTAAATAATTGTGGGATAGTGAATGCATTTTTGAGAAAGGGAATGATATTGTAAGAAAGAGCACTTTATAACCCTTGGATGAAAAAGCAATCACATGATTCTTGAGGATCTCGAGATGTATTTATGGCTACTTTTACATCCAAGGATTATAAAGTGCTTTATCATATGAGAAACTTCTTACAATATCATTATCCTTTGAGAAAATATATTTTTCGTTCAAAAAAACAGATCATAAATCAAGTGGCCCACAATCGAGTAAAGAGGAGGTAAATTGCTTATGTTAAAGTTTCTGGGTACTCAATAGTGGGATTTCATTGCGTCCTCCACCCACCCTTCAAAATCCAGGTCTTTTTACAATGGTGGTGTGATTTAGGTTTTGAGTAGTGTTATAATTTGAATATCAAATTTGGTTATGTGGCTAGGTTTTAAATGCTCTTTGTGCCTCTATTCAGTGTAGATATCAACAAAAAGTTATTACCCAATTTTAATTTTTTTTCTCATACTTACCTCAAATTAGGATCATCGTGGAAAGTTTTCCATGACATATTTAGAGGAATATTTGTCTATTCACCTATCTTAGGGATGTTTGATAACCCAATTAAAAAAAAATAGCCAAAAAAATATTGTCAGCACTTATTTTTATTTCAGTGCGTTTGATAATGTACCACTTAATTAAAAAAAAAAGCCAAAAAATCACTGAAAATTTTAAGTAAAAATTTTCTACTGAAAATAATCACTGAATGCAGTCTATTCCAGTACTTGAAACACTGTTTTCAGTATTGCAAGCTCAATCGCTTAAAATTTTCAGTACTTTAAATTCAACACTTAGGGCTCGCATGGTAACGTTTTCTGTTTTCAGTTTTTTAAAAATGAAAACCAGTTTTGGTTTTTTTTTTTTGAAAAAAAAACAAAAACTTGTTTGGTAACATTGTTGATTTAAAAAAAAAAAAAAACAAAAACAGGAAACTCAAAACGACTTTTTGGTGTTTTTATTTTTTACCCAAAATTTGAAAACGTTTTTTAAAAACAAAAAACAAAAACGTTACCAAACGTGTTTTCAATTTTCGTTTTTTAAAAAAACGAAAACAAAAACAGAAAACAGAAAACGACAACGTTACCAAACGAGCCCTTAATTTTTAATACTTAATTCTCAGTTTTATCAAACGCACTTAGTGTGTCATAATTTTTTTTTCCAGATCAATGAAAATTTAAATTTCTTCAATTTTATGGTCCCTAAAAGAGAGATGAGCGCGTGCAACTTTATCAGCTAGATTGACAATTTAACCAGAAAAGAATTGTCCTAATGTGATTAATCCTCATTACAAATTTACAAGATAAAAAGGCTCAAAGGGTACCAGCATTAACACACAGCTACCAAACAACTGAAGCTCCCACCCAAAACAGGAAGCCATTAATCCAACAGGAATTTAAATGGACAAAGTATATACAGACTGCCGTGTAAACCATAATATGAATATAATTACACTTCCACTTAAACCTCCAACTTGTTCCATGAACTCTCTTTGATATTAATTGCAGAATCAGAATCAGAATCAGAACCAGAACAAAAACCATAATCATATCAACCCACAAGCGCTTTCTTCTTTTTATTCCAAATCAAATAGCAATACCACAGAGAATTGTCTAGACTAAAAATCATGAGAATGCAAGTTAGAGTTTTGAAAGCAACCCATTTGTGCAATAATAATGTAAAGAAAATGTTAGGTACCCCTCTCAAGTCACCTGCATAAGCAAGGCCACAATTGGACACTGGCTCTAAAGCACTGCTGCTCCAAATGGCTCCAGTATTTTAGAACACACACACACATACAAAAAAACCTGTGTATAATTACAACTGTACTACTCCCACAGTATAAGAAAGTGAAGTGTGAAGGAAACATGGTATAGTTGCAAGTCTGGGCTGTGGCTATTCTTCTTACACGTCAGCAAAGTACTTCTCTTCAGCATCGTGACTGGCCTCTCTCATCCAGTGATCATCTAAGGTCTTGTCCTCGTCTATTTTTGCGTAATCCAAGTGTTGATGATCTTCCCCTGACATAAACTTTTGATGCATGATGTGGGTGAACTGATCCATTCTATCCTGCATCTCTTCTGAAGATAAAGTCACTACTTCAGTGTGACTCGCAGCGGTGGATGGGGCATCATCATTGGAGGCACTGTTATTGCCCAAGTGTCCCTAACGAAATTAGAAGGAAAATATCACAAAATATCAGCCAGTTGCGTTACAATCCCGCATTTAACACAAGTACATCAATTACACAAGAAGACCGGCCAAATGGAGCATCATCCTAAGTATTTCACACGATGATAGTTCAAAAAAACGTTATCAGAACTTATTCTGCCTAGAAGACGGCTCCAAATTGTAGAGAAAATATAACATCAAAGCATTTCTATTTTCCATTGTTAAGAGATTGTAAGTTGTATGTGCGTGGTCGCCTCTTATCTTGTCAAGCCCTAGTCCATGTGACAAACAAAATAACATTGACAGTTGTTCAAGTGGGCATTGAAGTTCTAGGCAAAGATCCCCATGAAGTAAACGTGATTAATTTTACACTCTAGATAGGTTTCATGACACATCTCATCACTTGGAAGGGAAGCATGGGCTTTATTTTACAGCCCTAAAGTCTTTTAGCATGATTATCTGGGCTGGCAAATAGTTGATACTTCACTTGGATTCTCATATAAGGGACCTCATGGCAGACTATCTGGTTTTAAGGGCTGCAACTGCTTAAACGTGTATTAGGAGACCGCCAAGAACCTCCATGACTTTTGTCCCCCCCCCCCCCCCCCCCCAAATCTCATGTTCTTTTAGATCAATTGCTCTTCAAATATTTACTTATTCCTGTCACTGCCAGACGACTTCACCTCCTTTTCGCATCCAAATTTTGGATTTTCAGTATATATCACTTTCAAACTATGAAACTATAGAGAAGGCTAAATGTGGGCTCATAGACTAAATGTAACTTCATGTTTGCACTATAGATAGCTAACTTACTTGAATAGATCCTGTATTTTGGCGAGATATTGGCATAGACGTTCACCACGGGTGTAATCTCATTAAGAGCCAGTTTGGTTACCACAGAGGCACTGAGAAGTTCTACCTCCCATATATGAATGAAACGCAGCTGTCCGGCAACTCAGAACACTAATTTATAATTGATGGGTGACAAATCACTGTAGATGTAAATTTGAAAACTAGAGAAGAGGCAACCATTGAACTCTAACAGCTTTTATTAATATTAATTAACAAATAATAAACCATCGTCAACATAATGCATGTTAAGACTAAAAGGGCCTAAATCATGTTTTTATAGAATTATTTTTCTTTTCATATGTCCCTCTTTTAGGAGGGTGTTGTCCCTCTTTAGGAGGGTTTTGTCCCTCTTTCTGAGGGTTTGGTTCCTCTCTTTGATTTGTTTTGTTTCGTTTGAGGTTTCCACTCTAGATCTCTTTCATCTCCTCATGCTACGGTGAGATCCGGCTACTCCTCTTCTCAGATGCAGTATTGTCCTTTCAGATCTGGTGATTTACTCATTCAGATCCAGCGCTATCAGATTCGGTGTTTTCTCGTTAGATCTGACGTTTTGGTGAGATCTTTTCGCTGTCATGGTGAGATTTCAAGCGATCTCTATTGTGGATCAGTTTGACAGCTTTCTTCCCCAGCCGGCTCTGTCTCGAGCCACGCTTTCAGGAACTGGGGAGATTTGCAGTGCTGTTCCAAAGTTCGTTTTGCTTATTATTCATGTAGTTTCTTACTTCTGTAATTGTACTGGTTCCTTTTGGAATCTGCTTTTAATGAAATATTACTCTCGCTATCCAAAAAAAAAAAGCAACGTTACATTTATACTTGTATAGAGATATACTTCCTTCGCCCCAAATTAAGGGATCCTTTCTGGAATTCAACTATCTAAGGAAGATTATTTTATTGTGGTGAAGTTTTTCACCTTTCCATTATTGCCCTTCTTTTAACTTTAAAATTTTAGTGTCATATCAAATGAAAAGTAAAGTGTCAAGTTAAAGTAGGTTGGTTTTTCAAAGATGACTCTTAAATTGGAGTAAATATTGGTTGTAACGGGGATACCACGTCAATATTTGTAATGTCTCTAATATAGTGGAGGTTTTGGGCTTATGTGGAAAGAGTTTGGGCTTATGTGGAAAGGGATTCCCCTGGAAATAGGGGGCCAGGACAGTTAAGTTGGGAGGGAAGGAGTTATTTTTTCGTGTTTTCTATAGACGTCCTCACAGTGTTTGGACCTTACAAATTTTTTAAATCATTGCTCTTGCACTGCTAATCAGTTACCTAGTAACCCTTTTACCACATAGAAAGTAAGGCCAACAAACTGTATTTTTCATTCTTGTACTGTTGACTGCCCATACTTCACTGCAGCAATGATCATACTACTAACAATAACTATTAAGTTGGTTTTCCGGTGATGTCATTATGTTCCAATAATTTATGCAAAACGAGATTTAATTTCAGAACAGTCCAATAAGTATGTCGCCTGTGTTAATCTTTAGTTGCAAATTTGCATTGATCATATGCTAATTCCCTTGCACGAAAGAACACAACTATGAAATTATATTAACTAACCTTTCAAATTTAGACCCAGTCTTCCTCAGAAAGGCAACACAAACCAAAACACCACACTAACACATGCATATAGCAACGAGATATGTTCCCGGCAAACAAAAGCCTACAATGTATGCAAATGTTAAATTAATCCTACAATTACCTCAGACGGATTTGAACTGCCATTAGCCTCACCATGTTCACCATCTGTTTCTTCTTCCTCCTCTTCCCCCTCAGATTCTTCTTCCTCTTCCTCTTGCTGTTCTCTCTCATTCCCAACCCAATCTTGCTCAGCCACACCCATCCTCTGTTGCTCCCTTCTAATCTTCTCCACCAAAATTGCCTCCTCCGACCGCCTCATCAGTGTCTCCGACCACCGCTCCCCTGGCCTCGCCATGCTCCTCCCGCTCGGATCCTGAAACTTACCCACATACTCATGGTGCAAATAAGGCTCTCTCTCCCTCATAGAATCCTCCGAGAAGTACTGCCCATCATAAATCAGTTTATCCATGTAAGCGCGCCTCCGATTCTTAGTCTTAGCCAACCTGGACCTCAATTCCTCCGTTGTTGGACTAATTGCACTTCTTAGATGATTTAAATGCCAATTGATTTCCTAATCGTCTTTCAAAACATCGAATTCTTTAAGCTCCTCAAATTTCAATAGTGATCCGTACCTCTCTGAATTCACAAATCAAAAGTTTTTTTTTCTTTGCATTAAATAATTTTCTGAAGTAAGAACAGAATCAGTGAATTTCATGAATTTTCTACAGTGCATACATGTACATGTACAAATTACACAGATTTAAACAAATACCACAACTGTAAATTCATAATTTTTCTATAGCCTCTATGTGGGGTGGCAATACATACACACACCCATACAGAAAGGTATTTCTTAATTAACAAAAAACTGAAGTAAGGACAGAATCACTGATGAAATTTCTGTAGTGCATACATGTATATATACGAATTTCATAGATTTAAACAAATACGATAATTGTAAATTTCTAATATTTCAATAGCCTCCATATAGTGCAAAAATGCATATATAAACACACACATACACAGATGAAATTCTATAGTGCATAAATGTACATATACGAAATTCAGACATACACACGTGAAATTTCTAAAGTGCGTACATGTACGTATACGAATTTCACAGATTTAAACAAACATGACAATTGTAAATTTGTAATTTTTCTGTGGTTCGACAATACACACATCTATATACGCACAGATATACAGAAATATATATATATATACATAGAGAGAGAGAGAGAGAGAGAGAGAGAGAGAGAGAGAGGAAGTGTGTGTACCTAAGAAGACGGCGACGTCGCGGTGGAGGAGGTCGAGGAGGAGAGACTTGGGCTGGGAGCGATTGGCGGCGGAGGGTTGGAGTGCTCGAGGGAAGTAGAGGTTTTCGAGTGAGGATAGTCTCTCTGATATAGTCTCTGTTGGGAAATAATAGCAGAATTTCCCACAAGTGTAAATCACGGACGAATAAAATAGTGTAGCAGAAAATAAAAGAGAAGCACAAAGATTTACGTGATTCACCTACAATGCGTAGGCTACATCCACCGAGACCCTCAGGTCAGTTCCTTCTTCACTATCACAACTTTGAATTACAAGTGATCATAAGAGACACAAATGTCTCAGCAAATACAAAACACCCTTAGGTGTATACAAAATAAACCAAGAGGAAAAGCCTCACCAAATGATCATCAAAAACAGAGTGTTGCTAGAAGAGATCACAAACACTCAGTTTCAAAATAGCTTACTGTTATGCTGAGTTTTTCTGGAAAGATACAAGCCGATTTCTTTACTCTTATTTTCTCTTACTTTTCTCCTTACAGATTGCAAATAAGACACTCCTTAAATAGATATCAAAGAGCCTTTGAAGAGATCAAAGTGTGTTGAATGCACCAGCAAATTCCCAAACAAACTTCATTGAATGCATCAGCAAAACTTCCCACCTAACTTTATTAGTCTCCAAATCTGTAATAAACTTTCCAACAAACAGATTTAATTCTTGTAATAAGGAGGAACCCAACAATTCTCCCCCTTCCAACTTATTACATAGATTCAACCAAGCCTGCAAGAGCATTACACTTGTCATGCTTGAATTTTGGTAGAACTTTAGTCATCATATCTGAAGCATTATTATCAGTATGAATCTTCTCAATTTGCAAAGACTTTGATTCCAAGACATCACGAATCCAGTGATACCTTACATCAATATGTTTGGACCTTGAGTGAAAACTTGAATTTTTACTCAAGTGGATTGCGCTTTGACTATCACAATAAAGAACATACCTCTCTTGATTCAAACCCAATTCTTGTAAAAATTTCTTCAACCACAAAATTTCTTTGCAAGCTTCAGTGACAGCAATAAATTCAGCCTCTGTAGTTAACAGAGCAACACATTTTTGCAATCTGGATTGCCATGCCACAGCTCCCCCTGCAAAGGTCATCAAATATCCTGAAGTAGACTTTCTTGAATCAACATCACCAGCCATGTCTGCATCTGTAAACCCATCAAGCATAGTTTTACCATTTCCAAAACACAAGCACATCTTTGAAGTACCTCTGAGATACCTAAGTATCCATTTCACAGCTGCCCAATGTTCTGTACCAGGATTTGAGAGAAAACGACTTACAACACCCACGGTGTGAGCAATATTTGGCCTAGTACAGACCATTGCATACATCAATGAACCAACAGCTGAGGCATAAGGAATTGTGTGCATCTTTTCCTTCTCTTTCTCGCTTGTAGGACATTGATTCGAACTAAGTTTGAAGTGTCCTGCAAGCGGACAGCTAACAGGCTTTGAATCTTTCATATTAAATCTTTCAAGAACCTTCTCAATGTATTTTTCTTGAGATAGCCAAATCCGCCCTTTCTTTTTATCTCGAACAATTTTCATACCAAGGATTTGCTTTGCTGGTCCTAAATCCTTCATGGCAAAGGACTTGCTCAATTCCAATTTCAACCTGTTAATTTCAGAAGAATCTTGACCAACAATTAACATGTCATCAACATAGAGTAACAAAATAATAAATTTTTCATCAGAAAATTTCTTCATAAAAACACAATGATCTGAAGTGGTGTGGGAGTAACCATTTTCAGTCATAAAAGAGTCAAACCTTTTATACCATTGCCTTGGAGCTTGCTTTAATCCATACAAACTCTTCTTTAATTTACAAACAAAGTTCTGTTTTCCTTTAGCTTCGAAACCTTCAGGCTGCTCCATGTAAATTTCTTCTTCAAGATCACCATGAAGAAATGCAGTTTTGACATCAAGTTGTTCAACTTCTAAGTTCATACTTGCAGCCATGCCAAGCACCACTCGAATGGAGGACATTTTCACAACTGGTGAAAAAATTTCATCATAATCAATACCCCTTTTCTGCCCAAAGCCTTTCACAACAAGGCGTGCCTTGTATCGAGGTTGTGAAATTTCCTCACTATTCTTTATCCTGAAGACTCATTTATTTTTCAGCAATTTCTTTCCTTTAGGCAGCTTTACAAGCTCATAAGTGTTATTCTTATGCAGAGATTTTATTTCTTCTTTCATTGCCTTCAACCATTCATCATTGTTTTGATTTTTCATGGCTTCTTGATAAGTCTCAGGCTCCCCCTGATCAGATAACAAGACATACTCATTTCTAGAAAATTTCTTAGATGGTTGCCTTTCTCTTGAAGACCTTCTTAACTCAGGTTGTTGTAAAGGCTCTTGAGGTGGCTGCTGCTCCTGATTTTCTTCTTCATTTTCATTAGGAAAAACATCTCCTAATGCACCATCTTCATGTGGCTGCTCTGTTGGTGAAGAGATTGGATCCATATCAATAAGGTCATCACCATTAATAGACTTTGGAGCACTGTGAGACTCAAGTTGAACATCCTTTTTAAAATCTGCAGCAGTTTGGTCTTCAAAAAACACGTCTCTGCTTCTCACAAGTTTCTTTTCAACTGGATCCCACAGCCTGTAACCAAACTCTTCATGCCCATAGCCAAGAAAAATACACTGCTTTGATTTATTATCAAGTTTAGACCTCTCATCTTTTGGAATGTGAACAAATGCCTTGCAACCAAAAACTTTCAAATGATCATAAGATGGTTCTTTACCTGTCCAAATTTTCTCTGGCACATCACCTTGCAACGCTGCTGAAGGAGAGAGATTAATTAAGTCCACGGCTGTTCGCATAGCCTCCCCCCAAAAAGATCTTGGCAACTTAGCATGTGAAAGCATACATCTCATTCTTTCAACAATGGTGCAGTTCATCCTCTCGGCAATTCCATTTTGTTGAGGAGTCTTCTTGATGGTTCTTTGATGACAAATACCTTGGATTTTGCAATACTCATCAAAAGGCCCAATATACTCTCCACCATTGTCAGAACGAACACACTTCAATTTTCTCCCAGTTTCTCTTTCAACTTTGGCCTGAAAATGCTTAAACACATTTAACACTTGATCTTTAGTTTTTAATGCATATGCCCATAATTTTCTGGAGTGATCATCAATAAAGGTGACAAAATAGCGTGAACCACCAAGAGTTTCAACTTTCATAGGACCACAAACATCAGAATGTACTAGGTCCAAAACATTTGATTTTCTTGATGCAAAGTTCTTTCGGAAAGAAACTCTATTTTGTTTTCCAGCTAAACAATGAACACAAGTCGTAAGAGGGGTACCTTTTATGCCTGCTAGTAGCTCCCTTTTTGACAGAATCTGCAGCCCCTTTTCACTCATATGTCCAAGCCTTTTATGCCATAGTTCAGTGGAAGAGTCATCTTCTAAAGCATTCACAACTCCATTGCTGATTTTTGCTTGCATTGTATAAAGGGTACAACTCTTGTTCCCTTTAGCCACCACTAAAGAGCCCTTGGACAGCTTCCATTTTCCATCACCAAATTGGTTGTTGAAGCCTTCATCATCGAGCTTACCAGTAGATATCAAATTTAGACGAATGTCTGGTACATGCCTCATCTTTGAGCAATAACCTACAACCAATGTTAGTTTGCAAGCAAACATCACCAATGCCAATGATTTTGGACAAACCTTCATTACCCATACGGACATACCCATAATCCCCTTGAGTGTAGGAGGTGAAGAAGTCGGCTCGTGAAGTAACATGAAACGAAGCTCCAGAGTCAATCACCCAGTTGGTGTCTTGACTTATCAGATTCACGCAAGCATTATCACAAACAACAAGAAGCTCACCATCAGAAGAAACTGCAGCCGTGTTTTCTTGCTTTTTCTCATCACCTTTGTTTTGATTCTTCTCTTTATTCTTGAGCTTCCAGCAATCCTTCTTCATGTGTCCTTTCTTGTGGCAATAATTACATTCAATATTTTTCTTCCAATCTGGTGTTCGACTATCATGAGATTTATCACGACTGTTACGGCTTTTGCTTCGATTGTGAGATGATCTACTTCTGCCTCTCCCCCTGTTTTCAGTGACAAGAGCATCAACCTGGGAAGAGCCATTTGATTGTCTTCTTGTTTCTTCATTTAGCAAGCTCCTGGTAACTTGACTCATGGAGACAACTCCATCAGGAGCTGAATTGCTAACGGTTACCACCATAGTTTCCCAGCTTTCTGGCAAAGAACTAAGAAGCATCAAGGCCTGCAATTCATCATCAAAAGTAATTTTCATTGAAGCAAGCTGGTTAGTAATGCTATTTAATTCATTCAAGTGTTCCGCATTGGAACTTCCTGATTTGTATTTCAAATTTACAAGCTTTCGAAACAGAAAAGCTTTATTAGCAGCACTCTTTCTATCATATAGACTTTCCAGCTTTTTTCAAAGAGCATTTGCTGAATTTTCAGTGGATACATGATGAAAAACATTGTCATCAATCCACTGTCTAATAATTCCAACGGCCTTTCTATCAAGTTTGTTCCAGTCAGCATCAGACATGCCTTCTGGTTTTGCAGTAACACCTTCTATAGGACCATAAAGATCTTTACAATACAAGAGATCTTCCATCTTTGTTTTCCAAGTCATCCAGTTGGTTCCATTGAGACTGATCATGCGACCAACGTTGCCTTCCATGATTTACACACAAATGTGCAACCTAGCTCTGATACCAGATGTTGGGAAAGAATAGTAGAATTTCCCACAAGTATAAATCACAGAGGAATAAAATAGTGTAGCAGAAAATAAAAGAGAGACACAAAGATTTACGTGGTTCACCTACAATGCGTAGGCTACATTCACCAAGACCCTCAGGTCAATTCCTTCTTCACTATCACAACTTTGAATTACAAGTGATTACAAGAGACACAAAGGTCTCAGCAAATACAAAACACCCTTAGGTGTATACAAAATAAACCAAGAGGAAAAGCCTCACCAAATGATCATAAAAAACAGAGTGTTGCTGGAAGAGATCACAAACACTCAGTTTCAAAATAGCTTACTGCTATGCTAAGTTTTTCTGGGAAGATACAAGCTGATTTCTTTATTCTTATTTTCTCTTACTTTTCTCCTTACAGATTGCAAATAAGACACTCCTTAAATAGATATCAAAGAGCCTTTGAAGAGATCAAAGTGTGTTGAATGCACCAGCAAATTCCCAAACAAACTTCATTGAATGCATCAGCAAAACTTCCCACCTAACTTTATTAGTCCCCAAATCTGTAATAAACTTTCCAACAAACAGATTTAATTCTTGTAATAAGGAGGAACCTAACAGTCTCCATAGCTTCGCTGCTCAGAGGGCTCTTTGTCTTCGTCTCCTGCATCGCTCTCTCTCTCTAGCTTCTCGCTCTCTCTCTCTCTCTCTCTCTCTCTCTCTCTTTTCCTGCTCCCGACCTCTGTTTCTTTTTCTGTTTCGAGCGTCACTGTAAAGTTTTGTTTTGTTTAGAGACGCACCGAGTAATCGCTTTTGAGCTTTGTTAGGCGAGTGAACAAAATTCGTGTTTGGTGAATTAAAAATGCACCTAGCTTAATAATCAAATTATAAAAGGGGATTTTAGTCAAAAAGTTCTCTAAAATAATTTTTTAGTATTAAGCCCAACCATTTTTTTAGTGAAAAGTTCACATGTAAGTTATGTGAAATTCACATAATTTCACATAACTTTGAACACATAAGGACTTGATCCGATCCATTTTCAGTAGACATGGAGTTTTGGCCCAAAAAAAGGTTATCTTTTAAGATTAATTAACCTAAAATGAGGGACTTTTTACTAAATTTTTATTATAGGATTTGGAGGGTGTTTGGCCACAACATGTGGAGTTCGTAAGTGATTATGAACTCTAAAAGTGATGATGAAACCATTTTATAAATAGATTATACAACTTAATTATGAAAAATAAAAAATGCTGTAAATAAAAATTTTGATTTGTTCACAAAAATTTGCAATTGATGAAAAGCTAGCTTAGATAACTTTTGCCAAAACACAATGATTTTTAAGGATTGAATCACAAAAGCTAGACCAACATTCATTCAATAATGAGAACAATCACTTCTGGTAAAGCAAAACAAAGGTATTCCCAAACAGCTA
Organism: Hydrangea macrophylla; assembly: GCA_033977485.1. Lineage (NCBI taxonomy): Eukaryota > Viridiplantae > Streptophyta > Magnoliopsida > Cornales > Hydrangeaceae > Hydrangea > Hydrangea macrophylla. The sequence continues at coordinate 89,443,042 of CM066995.1, forward strand.
TTTTCAGTAACAATAGATAGGGCCTCCTCCTGTATAGCATATCTTTCAAATGAAAAGGGGGAAAACAAGAATAAAATCCAAGAAAAAAGGGTTTTTTGCTTTTTAGTTTTACTTATCAGCACATATTTATTTATTTATTTTTTGGATAACAAGGCACCTACAGAATTAAACTGAAAGAAACACAATACAGAAAGTTTATAAGAAATTATAAGAATATTTTTACCTTTCGTTTGTCAACAAAAAATCATTGATATTTTGCAATATACTAAGATACTAAAATATGTGACTTCACAAAATAATCACTATTTTCTAATCCATGATGAGTTACATGAACTTTTACATTTCTCGATCCATACTCTGGTTAATTAAAAACAGGGCTCCGTCAATCTTTACAACGCCATTCAAATAACAAAATAACAGAACAAAAAGAAAAGGAGAAAAATTACATATAATAGTATAAGACCAAAGATCTAAGTAAATGGAGTATATTAAACATCCCCAAGCACCCTCTTTTTTCTTTCCTTCTAAATCGACATTTATGTAGTATAATTAGTGGGGTTCCCTCCACGCTGTTATAATAGCTCAACATGGTTGGTAATGGCTTCTGGGCAAGTCTGTGCTTGAAGGAGCTCTAAACGAGCGAAAGGATGTGCAAACTGCAATATGTAGTCTTGATCTGATGCCACAAAACATACACACATTAATTACCTGAAAACATATATGATGTGTCTGGTTGCTGTGATTAAGGCTTTGTTTGGTTCATGGATTTAGTGAGAGGGAAAAGTAGTGAAAACACAAAGGAAAACGTTTTCTTTTGTTTGATTACCAAAAAAAAGAAAAAAATTTGTGAGTGGTAAGTTAAAAATTTTGAAACACTTTTTCTTCCCTTCTTTCTTGGGTTACAATCATATTTTGAAATTTTGTAACCTTAACGTTATTTAAGCATTGAGGAAAACACAAGGAAAAATACAAGAGAACTACTTTTTCTTCTTGTTTTTTTTTCCCCTTTCCCTTGTCTTTTTCTTCAATGAATCTGCAAACCAAACAAAGCCTTAAAAGGAAAGAGGAATCTAGTTCTAGAAACAATTTGGGGCGAGCAGCTGCAAGATTACAAATTGTTTATAGATTTAGATTAGGAAAAGAAAAGGAAAACGAGAAGAAAAACCATCTCCCTAGTGATTTCCTTGATGCTAAAATAACATTATTGGAACTCAAGAAAAGAGGAAGGAAAGTAACTCACAAAATTCACAATTTTTAATCTTTTTTTTTCACTCTATTGTTTTTCCTCCAGATTTTCCTCGTTAACCAAAAAAAAAAAAAAAAAAAAAATTGTTTTCCTTGGTGTTTTCTTTTCACTTCCTTCACTAAATCGATGAACCAAACAGAGCCATTAATCAAACAAAGATAAGAGATGAAGGAAGTGCATTCATGAAGTAAAATCTCACTCTCTTTGACAGTCCCATAAAGCCAGCATAACACCTCGTCAGCAAACGCTAGGCAAACTCCTCCCTGCCAACGGGTAACACAGAGAAATTCATTGCAACCAGGAAACACGGAAAATTGAAACAAGCTTTTATGTTACAGTGGTCTTTATTAATCTTAAAACAAACCAGGCACTGTTGCGTGGGTTCATATGCGTGTTTGTGTGAGTGACACGTGGAGTATAGTGTGTTGACTGACAATAACCAAAAGATTTCATTATTTTCCAAACTCATCCAAGTGCTCTGAGAATTAATTTTTTGTTTTGAATAGTAGGAGCATTAAACTTCATTCATGCTGTGTTGGTTTGCATTTATGATGTGCAGTTTTAGGAGAGGATATATAAATCACACTATGCCAGCAGACATGGAAATGTGGCCCCACTTCTTAGGCTACAACATGGACATGCCTCTTCCATGAACATCGATGAGTTAATCGTATAATCATGGCCCAGAATGGAAGTGCACTGAAAACCACAAGTGGAGGGGAAAAAGAAAAGAAAAGAAAAGGTCTCTCTCCATGAGTTGTGCAGCAATGATACCTGCCAATAGTTCTTCATTTTTACCCTGTGTGTTATGTCTTTGGTTCTTAGTCTCTCTGTGCGGACAAGTCGGCCTGCGTCATCCCTACATCAATGTAAGACCCGATAAAAGATTAGATAAACTAGGAGAGAGAGAGAGAGAGAGAGAGAGAGGGGGGGGGGGGGGGGGGGGGGGGGGGGAGGAAGAACCTGTGACACTATGCTAGCCTAAGATTGTGAAGCAGCCACATATAAAATGCATATAAATGTATACATAGGGGGCTACACGAAGGTAGTAGGAACTTTTAAATGGACAAGAAAAGTCTTTTTCACCTCATTAACGTGTCCTTGTACTAGAGAGTCCAAACCATCTTCACAGAATAACCAATGTTGTTTCCTTCTCACCCATTTAGATTTAGAGTAATGCCATGCTTCCCAAATGGGACGGGGTAGGGGCGGGTTTGGGGGAGAGTTGCTAAACCCGATCCGGGTTCGGGGCGAGTTCAGTATGAGAGGAGCTAAACCGAACCCCCGATAATATACAGCAAATTGTGCCTTGCACCAAGTGTGTCCCACATCGTTTGCATACAATATAGGCCATGAGTTTTTTCATTATAAAACCATGTGTAGCTAAGCTTCAATTAATGCTTAAAACGCACGAGTCACATGGTGACTGTCAGAATTTGTGGCAGCTAGCACATGAAAAGCTGTGCACAATTAGTTTAAGTAATTTTAAAAGTTGGAAGCCAAAGTTTTGTATTTGTTTGGGAATACAAAAAAGACGCGTGGAACAAAACGGCCATGCATTTGCATTTAAAAAGCATTTAAACTGTTAAATCACACATGGAATGACTCAATATAGGGTCGGGAACGGGGTGGGGATGGTTTGGAAGGTAGTCCTCGGGGTTGGGGATGGGATGCTACTCCTCCTGGGCGGGGCGGGGTCGGTAGAGACTTTTTGTTAGGCGGGGCGGAGCGGGGCGGGGTCGGGATATGGCTGCCCCGTCCCATACCCGCCCTGTTGCCATCCCTAGAAGTGACCCCACAGTGGTCAGTGGGCCTACTGGATTTTGATTGGTCCTATTATGAAGGCAGAAGAACAGGAGACAGGGTTTACCTAAATCCGATGACAATGTAAGGGACTCCAGCAAGGAATGACTGGATCTGCAATGAATAATTGAGGATGTTAATCTTAACAAATAGAAAGTCAAAACAAATTAAAAATAAAAATCAATAACAAAACCAAATTCCATCATACAACAAGCCTTTGATACATGTCCAACTAAAATTACAGTGAAGTGTGCCTAAAGGATTTAGGCTTAGTTTGGCCCCCATTTTGGTGCTTCTCCTTTTGTAAAGCACAATTTCATGTTAATTCATTTGGTAACTAGTTTATGAGCTTTGCAAAAATTGAACTTAGGGCTTTTTTGGGGGTAGCTTTTAAAAGCTCAAGGTTGCCTTTTGGTTTCATGATGTCTTTTTGAAGAGTAGTGTGTCACTTGTATAAAATTTTCAAACAACTTAGTAATAAATTTCATAAGCTCCTTTCAAAAAGCCACGTGGGGGCCAAACTAAGCCTTAGAGTGCAAAAGTAGAAATATACAATCAAAAATTAGCCAACCAATGAAACCGTTTCATAACAGCACATAAAACAAATGAAACCCACCACCTAGTAGATATTATTAGGCTGATTGTTTCTCAAAGCCAGTTAAAAAAATAAACTTCTACAACTGGTACTCCTGCCCCCTAGAGATTAGGGACTAAATAAATCTCAAACATGAAACACACCTACATAACATGCTTGTCCAAGTCAATGTAGCATAGCATAGATTAAAAGTGATCATCACGATGCAAATAATTTTTTATACAAAACAATCAGTATAACAAACTCAACTCCCAATAAAAAATTTAACACAATTACTAATTATCACGATGGAAATAGATCAACCAGAGTTGGGGCTTGTTTTGGTTGTTGTGTGGCTTCTACGTCTAGGTCATGGTTCGAAGTCTCGACCGAGTCAACTCGGTTTCGTAGGGTAACAAGACGAGATGTAGAGCCGAGTCAAAATATAATCAAAACGACGTAGGATCGGACGCCATCTCGGCCGTACCGCCATGTATCGGACGAGATGGGTCCGTCTCGCACGAGATCTCGGACGAGACGACGAGACGAATCTCAGAGGTACAAATTTGAGGGGAAAAAAATAGGGCAAAACGTACCTCAGGTCCGCGCCGACCAGATCTGAAGGAGAGACACCTTCGTCGAACTCCACGAGGTCAGATCCATCTTCTATGTTCGATTCTCTCTCGCATAGATCTGCCCTGCGCCGAGCAAATCTGGTCGACTTCTCCGGTTCGTCTCTCTCTCTCTCTGTTCGATCTCCACTTCTCCATTTCATCTCTCCCTCTCTCTGTTCGATCTGCTCCACGGTCTCTATCTCGATCGATCAGTGAGCCTCTCTCTCTCTCTCTCCATTTCTCTGTGTCGCAAAGGAGAGGGAAGGTAAGGGTTGGGTTTGGTTTTATTTTTTATTTTTTATTTGGTTGTGGTTTGTGGTTTTACATTTTTAGGTGACTTAAGTATAGAGGCTTAATAACACTACATTATAACATAACTCATTTTTTTTTTTTTTAAATATTAGACTTAACATTATTTATAATATAATACACTTACACTATATTAGACGTAATCTAATATAGTAGGCTTTATTAGTTTTTTTTTTTATTACATAATGCTAGGAAAAAAATATTATATATCACATTATATAGTTATTAATAAACAAAAGACTAAATTTTTAATAAACAAATGACTTAATTATTCTTAAACAAATGACTTATTATTTCCTTCTGAATTAAATTTGAAATAAGAAATACCCAATTATGTATGTAGTGTTATCAGATACTCAATCGGCAACGCGTGTATTGGATATTATGTGATATAGTAATTGGTACATTGTGTATTGTGACAATCTATTAGGCCAAATTTGTTATTCTAATTATTTTAGAATTTTTCATTATTTTTTTTAACCTTAAATCTAGCGTATCTTTGGGTATCGTCCGATACCAGTCCGCGGCGCCGCGACCGAGTCGTCTCCGCGACCACAGCGACCGCGACCGATACCGTGACCTTGAACCATGGTCTAGGTAGAAGCAGAAGCCCAATCACAAGGGCACAATGTGAATTAAGAAAGATGCATTAAAAACCAAATTTGCTTCCAGCATCATGTCTGGGATGAAGCACCTATGGATCCCTGCTTCAGCCAAAACATGCTTTTAGGGCTCTAAAGTGTTGCTTAAAATTTATCCAATCAGGCTATTTCACATGTTTTGGGTCCCAAAGCATGTTTGGGCCAAAAACGTGCATTGGAGAAGTGATTCCAAACAGGGCACTAGTGTGGTAGTCTGGACTCTGAACCAGTTGAGCATCAAACAGGCGAATATATATGTTTTGGGTCCCAAAAGCACGTTTGTGGCCAAAAACGTGCATTGGAGAATGATACCAAACAGGGCTTTAGCGTGGTAGTCTGGAAAGAGTTGAGCATTAAAACAAAATTACAAGAATACACAGAGAATAAGAACCAATGACTAAAGAAATACATAAATGCATAGATAATAGTAGGAGGCAGAGGTACCCAGAACTTGAGCAATTTCTCCCTCTCAAATCTCTCCTTAGTATGATAATCCAACTGCGGAGATGAGAGAATAAATTAAAAAAGGTCAAAGATTGACAAACTAGAGAACATAGATGAAGAGGAAAAAGCCAGCGGGCAAATCCACCTCCCGACTTGTCTTTAGTTCTACATAAAACCTCCTTCCATCATCAGTTGAATCACAGCAATCCGTTTCAGCACCCATCAGAATTCGGTGAGCTCCTAATTTGGTTTTAATTACAGAACAGTATTCAGCATTGGAATCAACATGATGTATCCCATCCCCATCAGCTCTTCTTGGATCTTCTGTGGCGAGACTCTCGAAACAATATCCCCAATAACATCTAATTCGAAGAAGCATAATCAGGAAAGAAAAGAATATGATGTTGATGACTTTAAACCATAAGAACCAAAAAGACCATCATTTGATTTATTTCGTCAATACTTAACATGTACAATTTAATAAACATTCAGTGGTATATCAAGGTAGTAAAAATTAGCATCTGAGTATTATCCACCCATCTCTCTCTATCCTTGTGTTTTAAGCAATTATTGACACAGCATTCTTGACATTAATCAGAATATAGCAATTATAATGAAATAATTTGCCTCAACTTTTCTTGAACACGAGTTTCTGGTTCTCCATCAGTGACACCAAGTTTTACTTGTTTCCACTCAATCAACCCTCTCCACTCATGAAAGAATATTTTGCTTCCTAAAAGAAGCCTTTGAATATTATATGAAACTAAACTTCCAGAATAGTAGACTTGTTAAATTTTAAACTTTGGTTTTCATTCCTCTGATGTTCCAGGGAATCATTTCAAATAAACCAGACAAAATACTGATGCCATTAAGGTATGACAACATAACAGATATAGCATAAGGTTAATAATTAAATTAGACCATAGACTGGCAATTTTCATGAACCCCAAGAAAATCACAGCAATATTTTTGCATCCTTACAATCTCTCGTTTCAATTCAAATTATGAAACTGAGAACCAAAATTTTCCCAAGGTAAAGAATATACACAGTCTAGTACCTTCGACGATCCAACTCACTTTGTGGCCTTTCTGGTAGTTTATGAACATCAAGATAGACAACTCCATTCCTTTTATGTACCCCCATTTCCCAAGGTTCGTGTCTGATATAAGCAGTTGCAAGTATCTGAACCAAGCAAGAAGAGAGAGGACATGCTATTAATAGGTTCAGAACCAAAGGGCTTGTAGATCTACCACACTGATCAACTATTTGCTCCATGAGGCAAAACAGACCAGTTAAAGATATCACCTTATTATTTTGTGATGTAACAAGATAAAAACAGAGTAAAGGAACAAACATAATATCTAAAAGAAAGGAACTCGTTCAGAGGTTTAATGGCCCAATGATACAGTCAATTGAACACGTTAACAATGTTCTGAAAATAGTCGCAATACCCAAAGGAAAAACAATTACCTTATTGAGGTTATTCCGATAAGTCTGCCAGGGGAAGATAGGGAAGAGGTGAAAAACAAAGAAAAGAGAACATGAAGTTAACAACCTTAAAGCAAAGTGTTAGATATATGAAAGCTAGATATCCAGCAGAACTCTTACCACAAAGTGAATATTTTGAAGAGGAATACTTTTGTTTCTTATGCAAGCAAGAAAGTCACCGAAACCCTGAGAACCCAAATCTGATAGGAGGGGAAAAAAAAAAGGGATTGGCTGCATAAATCAGTATTCACTTACATAAACCCGAAGAAACCAAGCTCTAAAAGAAGGCACCTTTGCCAATTTATTATATTTCACTGTTGTATTTTAGTCCTTAGGCATACCTTTCTTCTCAATATAAGTATCAAAACCTTGATTCAGGTCAGCTCCAATATCTTCAGTAATGAGACGCTTAAAGAGCCTCTAATATGTGAAATGGAAAGTGAAGTAAATAACTTCAAAATGATAATGGAGTTATACTAAAATTGAAAAACATTTGGATGAATTCAATGGAGAAATCTAAAGTGGGATAGAGCTACGAAGCACTTACCAAGCTGCGATCGTCGAAGTAGACATCTCCTCCTTCTACACGACTATAGCAAGCAACTTCACATAGCTATTGCAATAATATTTTGATGTGTTAGAATATACACTGAACTCAATTAAGTTGATAGAAAAGCATTTACTATCAATGTTTCAATCTACTCGCTATTTGATCTGCACATTTTTCTCTTATCCTTTCTGTTTTACAGTCTCTTATTAAGCATTACAAGCGAAGCTGTAGCAAGACCAACAACAAGTGGCACGGAGAAAAACGATGACCATTTATTTGTAATATAATTCCTAAATCCTAAGCCATTGTACATGAGAATACTTAAAGCCTGTTTAGGTTAGCTTTAAAATAATCACTTTTTGGAGTAAGAAATCTTTTAGAAAGCTACAAATGGAGCTTTTCAAAAACGCTGTTTTCTTAACTTTAAAAGGGATCAAATTTTGTAAAAGCTGTAAACAAGCTGATCCAGACGGTCCCAGGTGGAGAAATTCAGAAAAGGTAGAAGTATAGAACAATCTTACCTCCTGAATTGTCATACATTTTCTTGACAATGTTTCTTCACTCTTGGAAAGCTTTAATTCAGAAACAAAACGTTCATCACGATGGCCATTTTGACGACCATTTGAAAACCTTGAACCATAACCCTGATTCTGCCTTTGAGGATAAGGTTCGGGTCGAGGAAGGATGCCTGCTCCTCTATCGTTTTGCCAACGACCACGTCCAAAACCCCCTCTACTGGGGTTGTTGATACTACGTATGGCAGGCAAAACTGTAAACCAGATTCTGATCAGTGAAGTCGAAAAATAAAACCACACATTAAGGAGAGAGAGAGAGAGAGAGAGAGAGAGAGAGAGAGAGAGAGAGAGAGCAGTGTTATAAACGATATTCAAGCACAAGTTCATGCTTTCAGGAAAACACCTCTGGAGAGAGAGAGAGAGAGAGAGAGAGAGAGAGAGAGAGAGAGAGAGACATAAACAACATTGACACACAAGGTTACAATTTCAGCAATATGACAACTGACTCATTGATGGTCAAACCAATATGTATAGGTAACTCTTAGGTCTTAACTAATGATAAGAGATGAAGAAACCACAAACGAGGAAAAAATGATTTTTTTTTTGGGTCGTGGGTTGCATGTAATATACAAAGATTCAGTATAGAGCTATGATAAATCAGATTTCGCTTGACCATGCCAGCATATTTAGAATCAGCCTAAGCAACAAACCAGACAGTGTAACTAATGGCTGTAGGGTTGTTCATAACACCAATCCTTTAGCCCATCAAAGACTCATTTAAAGAGTTAAGCACAAGATTGACATGAACTTGTACATGTTAATGTCCAAATTGCGTACATAACCATACCAGTCTATCAAGTCCCACAGCTTTTTATGGCAATAACTACAAGTCTACAACTATTTGAATATCCAGGTGATGTCTTCAACTGTTCCTAGCTAAAAGACCCTTTGAATCACAACTAACATCCATCTGCATACATGAGAATATTTAGTAACCAAATTGTTAAGTTACTGGTTACCCCAAAAGCATAAGCTGATAAATAATGAGCCCAACAATATATATTTTAACACCCTCCCTCACGTGCAACCCCATCTTGCACGTGGCGAGTTGAATAGGCACACTGATAGAACATAGAGCTAGAGTGAGGTCCACGCACTGGAGCTAATAATAAAGTGCAACATAATGCACGATTAGACGAGGGAGGAGATTTAAACACAAGACCTCCTAGAACCATAGAGCATACAAGTACTCCAAAAGCTTAAGCTGTTAGAGAATGGGCACAACAACATATACATATATAAAGCTTTACAACAATAGGGATCAACCAATTTCTCCACTTATCCCAACTCAGTGAAGCCATTTCACAACCATACTTAGGCATTTTGTGCTATATCTCAGGCCATAAGTAGCTACAATTTCAACATCCAGAATATGAATTTAACGCAAATGAAACAAAAAAGCCGAAATAAGAAGATTTAGATTCAAATTCAATCTTAAACCTAATTACCCATGAAGAAAATCAGTCAAAATTAGACACCCATTAAGGAAATCATCAAAATCAGATCAAACTTAGCCGAGTGAACTCTTTGTGAAAACGAAAGACTGATGAGAAAATTTGTGACAGACGATCAACATTCAATTTCGTAGCCAGCTAAATATATATATTCACGCGCAATTACACATATATACATAATACATACACACACAGAGAGAGAGAGAGAGAGAGAGAGAGAGAGAGAGAGAGAGACCATCTGAGCGTTCGTTCTCAGCCAAAGAAGCAGAGCGAGGCTCTCTATGATCAGGCGGTGGCTTCCCAATTAACAACGACGAAGGCGCCGCCAATTGACCCTTGTCTTTGCCATTAACGCCCCTCGACGTCCACGGCGAAGATCGCTCCAAATGCTTGTCTAGGGCATTTTTGTTTTTCTTCCGATCAACCATCTCCGGCTTCGATCCACCACCACCTCCTCGATCTCTGTACATGTCTCTACTCGGAAATCAAAAATCCTCACCAAAAAAAACAACAACTAAGTCTCAGGTAAAGTTCATAGATTGATGAAGAAGTTAGGGTTTTGATACGAAACTATGAAATACATTCAATGTCTTGATAAGAAGAGAGAAGAGAGAGAGAGAGAGGCAGCTAGGATATTTCTCTCTCTAGATTTCGTCGTTACTTTGTTGATTGTACATTACTCCATATTTAGGACAAAGTTGCTTTTTATTTTATTTTATACTTGTATTATGACTGGATACACATATCACACGCATACCCTCCAACCCAATCTCACGCCAAATCTCTATAGTGACCCACAACAAAACCTAACATGGATCATTCATTTCGACTGAAGAACAAATAGGAGGGCAAGCAAAATCCTCAATATTTCCACTGGAGGAAAGAGGTCACACAATTTGTACAAGAGTAATGCTAGGCATACACACTTTTTGACACACAGCTTTAAATGCATGTACCCTGTGTTGTGTAAGTGGTGCACAGAAAAGTGTGAAAATTTAGCATTATTGTTTGTACAAAGTTCAATTAGTTATTTTAAGACACAGTTTATATAGTCGATCACTTGATCCTGAAAATACGATCATTCTATGAATACTAAATAATGCTCTAAATTTGATTAAAAATTTATAAAACAATAAGACTCTAAATAATTGTGGGAAGATAAATGTATTTTTCAAAAAATATTTTATATCAAAACAAACAAATAGATGATAAATCATGTGGACCACAATCGAGTACGGAGGAGGTAAATTGTGGATGCTAAAATTTCTGAGATACTCAATAGTGGGATTTCATTGAGTACTCTACCCACCCTTCAAAATCCAGGTCTTTTTACAATGGTGGTGTGATTTAGGTTTTGAGTAGAGTTATAGTCAGAATTTCAAATTTGGTTGTGTGGTTAGGTTTTAAATGCTCTTTGTGCCTCTATTCAGTGCTCTATAGTTTTATATCAACAAAAAATTATTACCCAATTTTAATTTTTCCTCATACTTGCCTCTAATTAGGATCATCGTGGAAAGCTTTCCATGACATATTTAGAGAAATATTTGTCTATTCACAGTCTCATAAAATAATTTTTTTTTTCCAGAACCATGAAAAATTAAATTTGCGTGCAACTTTATCAGCTAGATTGACAATTTAAATCCAAACCATGCACCAGAAAAGAAAAGTCCTAATGTGATTAATCCTCATTGCAGATCAAAAGCCCCAAAGGGTACCACCATTAACACACAGCTACCCAACACATAACAAAAACCTCCTAACTGAAGCTTCCCCCCAAAACAGGCAACCATTAATCCAACAGGAATTTAAATGGACAAAGTATATACAGACTATCGTGAAACCCTAATATGAATATAATTACACTTCCACTTAAACCTCCAACTTGTTCCATGAACTCTCTTTGATATTAATTGCAGAATCAGAATCAGAACCAGAACCAAAACCAGAACCAGAACCAAAACCATAATCAAATCAACCCACTAGCGCTTTCTTCTTTTTAATCCAAATCAAATAGCAATACAACAGAGAATTGTCTAGACTAAAAAGCATGAGAATGCAAGTTACTGTTTTGAAAGCAACCCTTTTGTGCAATAATAATGTAAATAAAATGTTAGGTACCCCTCTCAAGTCACCTGCATAAGCAAGGCCACAATTGGACACTGGCTCTAAAGCACTGCTGCTCCCAAATGGTTCCAGTATTTTAAAACACACACACACACACATACAAACAAAAAAAAAATGTGCATAATTACAACTGTATTATGAGAAAGTGAAGTGTGAAGGAAACATGGTATAGTTGCAAGTCTGGGCTGTGGCTATTCTTCTTACACATCAGCAAAGTACTTCTCTTCAGCATCGTGACTGGCCTCTCTCATCCAGTGATCATCTAAAGTGTCGTCCTCGTCTATTTTTGCGTAATCCAAGTGCTGATGATCTTCCCCTGACATAAACTTTTGATGCATGATGTGGGTGAACTGATCCATTCTATCCTGCATCTCTTCTGAAGATACAGTCGCTACGTCAGTGTGAGTCGCAGTGGTAGATGGGGCATCATCATGGGAGGCACTGTTATTGCCCAAGTGTCCCTAACGAAATTAGAAGGAAAAGATCACAAAATATCAGCCAGTTGCGATACAATTCCGCATTTAACACAAGTACGTCAATTACACAAAAAGACCGGCCAAATGGAACATCATCCTTAGTATTTCACACGATGGTAGTTCGAAAAAATGTTATCAGAACTTATTCTGCCTAGAAGACGGCTCCAAATTGTAGAGAAAATATAAAGCATTTCTATTTTCCATTGTTAAGAGATTGTAAGTTGTATGTGCGTGGTCGCCTCTTATCTTGTCAAGCCCTAGTCCATGTGACAAACAAAATAACATTGACAATTGTTCAAGTGGGCATTGAAGTTCTAGGCAAAGATCCCCATGAAGTAAACGTGATTAATTTTACACTTTAGATAGGTTTCACGAGACATCTCATCACCTGGAAGGGAAGCATGGGCTTTATTTTACAGCCCTAAAGTCTTTTAGCATGATCATCTGGGCTGGCAAATAGTTGATACTTCTTCACTTGGATTCTCATATAAGTGACCTCATGGCAGACTATCTGGTTATAAGGGCTGCAACTGCTTAAACGTGTATTAGTAGACCGCTAAGAACCTCCATGACTTTTGTGCCCCCCGTCCCCCCTCACACACCCACCCCCCCCCCCCCCCCAAAAAAAAAAAAAAAAAAAAAAAAACTCATGTTCTTTTAGATCAATTGCTCTTCAAATATTTACTTATTCCTGTCAAACGACTTCACCTTCTTTTCACATCCAAATTTTGGATTTTCAGTATATATCACTTTCAAACTATGAAACAATAGAGAAGGCTAAATGTGGGCTCATAGACTAAATGTAACTTCATGTTTGCACTATAGATAGCTAACTTACTGGAATAGATCCTGTATTTTGGCGAGATATTGGCATAGAGGTTCACCACGGGTGTAATCTCATTAAGAGCCAGTTTGTTTACCACAGAGGCACTGAGAAGTTCTACCTCCCATATATGAATGAAACATAGCTGTCCGGTAACTCAGAACACTAATTTATAATTGATGGGTGACGAATGACTGTAGAATGTAAATTTTGAAAACTAGAGAAGAGGCAACCATTGAACTCTAACAGCTTTTATTAATATTAATTAACAAATAATAAACCATCGTCAACATAATGCATGTTAAGACTAAAAGGGCCTAAATCATGTTTTTATAGAATTATTTTTTCTTTTCATATGTCCCTCTTTTAGGAGGGTGTTGTCCCTCTTTAGGAGGGTTTTGTCCCTCTTTCTAAGGGTTTGGTCCCTTTCTTTGAGGGTTTTTTGTTTTGTTTCGTTTGGGGTTTCCACTCTAGATCTCTTTCATCTCCTCATGCTACGGTGAGATCCGGCTACTCCTCTTCTCAGATGCAGTATTGTCCTTTCAGTTTTGGTGATTTACTCATTCAGATCCAGCGCTATCAGATTCGGCGTTTTCTCGTTAGATCTGATGTTTTGGCGGGGTCTTTCGCGGTCATGGTGAGATTTCAAGCGATCTTTGTTATGGATCAGTTTGACAGCTTTCTCCCCCAGGCGGTTCTGTCTCGAGCTACACCACAGACAGTTTCAGGAACTGGGGAGATTTGCAGCGCTGTTCAGAAGTTCGTTTTGCTTATTATTCATGTAGTTTCTTACTTCTGTATGCGTGTACTGGTTCCTTTTGGAATCTGCTTTTAATGAAATATTACTCTCGCTATCCAAAAAAAAAAGGCAACGTTACATGTATAGAGATATACTTCCTTCGCCCCAAATTAAGGGATCCTTTCTGGAATTCCAACTATCTAAGGAAGATTATTTTATTGTGGCGAAGTTTCACCTTTCCATTATTGCCCTTCTTTTAACTTTAAAATTTTAGTGTCACATCAAATGAAAAGTAAGAGAGTTTTATACAACAAAGGGTTAACTTGGAAAGTGTCTAGTTAAAGTAGGTTGGTTTTTCAAAGACGACTCTTAAATCGGAGTAAATATTGGTTGTAACGGGGATACCACGTCAATATTTGTAATGTCTCTAATATAGTGGAGGTTTTGGGCTTATGTGGAAAGAGTTCGGGCTTATGTGGAAAGGGATTCCCCTGGAAATAGGGGGCCAGGACAGTTAAGTTGGGAGGGAGGGAGTTATTTTTTGGTGATTTCTATAGACGTCCTCACAGTGTTTGGACCTTACAAATTTTTACAATCATTGCTCTTGCACTGCTAATCAGTTACCTAGTAACCCTTTTACCACATAGAAGTAAGGCCAACAAACTGTTTTTTTCATTCTTGTACTGTTGACTGCCCATACTTCACTGCAGCAATGATCTTACTACTGACAATAACTATTAAGTTGATTTTCCGGTGATGTCATTATGTTCCAATAATTTATGCGAAACGAGATTTTATTTCAGAACAGTCCAATAAGTATGTCGCCTGTTAATCTTTAGTTGCAAATTTGCAATGATCATATGCTAATTCCCTTGCACGAAAGAACACAACTATGAAATTATACTAACTAACCTTTCAAATTTAGACCCAGTCTTCCTCAGAAAGGCAACACACACCCAAGGTTTTTAAAATCGGGATCCTACGCGGGATCGTTTTTGGGTTTGTAGGATCGGGATCGTAGGATCGGATCGGGGATCGTAAGATCCTACAAAAACTCAGAAAATGGTGCATTTTTGTTCTTCCCCTTCCCCTTCCTCTAGAACCCATGGAAGACATAAAAATCTATAACTACAAGTAGTAAAATATTACATGCAATACATATCAGTAATGAAGAATCACAACACATTGAAGAGAAGAACAATAAAAAAGGGAAAATGTTGAAGCTACCAGTCGAAATCAGGGAAAGATGTTGAAGAGAAGCTCCACAACCCAGCAAAGAAGTCACCCAGCCCCAAAATCAAGAGTTGAAGGCTATTATCAAAGCCTCTATGGAGGGCAAAGGAGAGACGAAGGGTTTCTGTGGCTGTCGCAAGTCGCAAGGCCTGCTGGTGGCTGTCACAAGGTTTCGTTATGGCTGTCACAAGCCTTGGTTGAGGCTGTCGAAGGGTTTTGTGAGAAATTGTTGCCGTGGAAGGGTTCACGATAGTGTTATTTGCCCTAAAAGGGCCTGGGCTGAAGTGAACTAAGAGAAAAGTTCACCAAAAAAATCTGAAAAAGGCCCAAAAATTGGATCGTTTACGATCCTACCGATCCCCGATTTAACGATCCTACCGATCCTCAAACGATCCTGATACGATCCTGCACATATTACGATTTTGACTACGATCCGGATCGAATTATCAAAGTGGGATCGTAGGATCGTACGATCCTACGATCCGGATCGCGATTTTGATAACCATGCACACACCAAAACACCATACTAACACATGCATATAGCAACGAGATATGTTCCCGGCAAACAAAAGCCTACAATGTATGCAAATGTTAAATTAATCCTACAATTACCTCAGAAGGATTTGCACTGCCATTAGCCTCACCATGTTCTTCATCATCTGTTTCTTCTTCCTCCTCGTCCCCCTCAGTTTCTTCTTCCTCTTCCTCTTGCTGTTCTCTCTCATTCCCAACCCAATCTTGCTCAGCCACACCCATCCTCTGTTGCTCCCTTCTAATCTTCTCCACCAAAATTGCCTCCTCCGACCGCCTCATTAGTGTCTCCGACCACCGCTCCCCTGGCCTCGCCATGCTCCTCCCGCTCGGATCCTGAAACTTACCCACATACTCATGGTGCAAGTAAGGCTCTCTCTCCCTCATAGAATCCTCCGAGAAGTAATGCCCATCATAAATCAGTTTATCCATGTAAGCGCGCCTCCGATTCTTAGTTTTAGCCGACCTGGACCTCAATTCCTCTGTTGTTGGACTAATTGCACTTCTTAGATGATTTAAATGCCAATTGATTTCATAATCGTCTTTCAAGACATCGAATTCTTTGAGCTCCTCAAATTTCAATAGTGATCCGTACCTCTCTGAATTCACAAATCAAAAGTTTTTTTTTCCCATTAAATAATTTTCTGAAGTAAGAACAGAATCAGTGAATTCCATGAATTTTATACAGTGCATACATGTACATGTACGAATTTCACAGATATAAACAAATACCACAATTGTAAATTCATAATTTTTCTATAGCCTCTATGTGGGGCGGCAATACACACACACACACACACACAAAGGTTTTTCTTAATTAACAAAAAATTGAAGTAAGAACAGAATCACTGATGAAATTTCTGTAGTGCACACATGTACATATGCGAATTTCATAGATTTAAACAAATACGACAATTGTAAATTTCTACTACTATATTTCAATAGCCTCCATATAGTGCAAAAATGCATATATAAACACACACACAGATGAAATTTCAACAGTGCATAAATGTACATATACGAAATTCAGACACACACACGTGAAATTTCTAAAGTGCGTACATGTACGCATACGAATTTCACAGATTTAAACAAACATGACAATTGTAAATTTGTAATTTTTCTATGGTTCGACAATACAAACATCTATATCTATATAGTATATACGCACAGATATACAGATATATATATATATATGTAGAGAGAGAGAGAGAGAGAGAGAGAGAGAGAGAGAGAGAGAGAGAGGAAGTGTACCTAAGAAGACGGCGACGTCGCGGTGGAGGAGGTCGAGGAGGAGAGACTTGCGCTGGGAGGGATTGGCGGCGGAGGGTTGGAGTGCTCGAGGGAAGTAGAGGTTTTCGAGTGAGGATAATCTCTCTGATATAATTTCCATAGCTTCGCTGCTCAGAGGGCTCTTCGTCGTCGTCTCCTGCATCGCTTTCTCTATCTAGCTTCTCTGAACTCTCTCTCTCTCTTCCAGCTCCCGACTTCTGTTTCTGTTTCGAGCGTCACCGTAAGCTTTGTTTGTTTAGAGACGCACCAAGTAATCGCTTTTGAGCTTAGGCGAGTGAACAAAACTCGTGTGTTTGGTGAATTAAAAATGCACCCAGCTTAATAATCAAATTATAAAAGTGGATTTTAGTCAAAAGATTTCTAAAATAAATTTTTTTTTTTAGTATTAGGTCTAATTTATTTTTTTTATATATATATTTTCTATTTTAGTGAAAAGTCCATATGTTATAAAAGTTATGTGAAATTTACATAATTACATATAACTTTTAAACACATAAGGACTTGATCCGATCAAGTTTCGGTAGACATAGAGTTTGACCAAAAAAAAAACCGGGTTATCCTTTAAGCTTAATTAATCTAAAATGAGGGAGTGTCACTAAAATTTTATTATAGGATTTGGAGGGTGTTTGGCCAAAGCTTGTGGAGTTCGTAAGTGCTTATGAACTCTAAAAGTGAAGATGAAACCATTTGATAAATAGATTATATAACTTAATTAAAAAATTTTTTTTGATTTGTTTGCAAAAATTTGCAACTGATTAAAAGTTAGCTTAGACAACTTTTGTTTTTAAGGATTAAATCGCAAAAACATTCATTCAATAGTGAGAACAATGTAAAGTAAAAAACAAAGGTATTCCCAAACAGCTGTTCTCAGTAACTATAGACAAGGCCTCCAGTATAGCACATCTTTCAAATGAAAAAGGGGAAAACTGGAATAAAATCCAAGAAAAAAATGCTTTTTAGTTTTACTTATCAGCACCTCAAGATTTTATTTTTTATTTTTATTATTATTATTTTTTATAATAACACGGCACCTAGAGAATTAAACTGAAAGAAACACAATACTGAAAGCTTATAAGAAATTATAAGAATAAATTTACCTTTTCGTTTGTCAACAATAAATCATTGATATTTTGCAATGTACTAAGATACTAAAATATGTGACTTCACAAACTAATCACTATTTCTTTTCCATGATGAGTTGCATGAACTTTTACATTTCTCGATCCATACTCTGGAAAATTGACGCAAAACTGGGCTGTCAATCTTTACAAAGCCATTCAAATAACAAAATAACACAACAAAAAGAAAACGAGAAAAAAATTACATTTAATACCAAAGATCTAAGTAAAATATATTAAACATCCCCATGCACCCTCTTTTTTCTTTTCCTCTCTAAATCAACATTTATGTAGTATAATTAGTGGGGTTCCCTCCAACAAGCTGTTATAATAGCTCAACATGGTTGGTAATGGCTTCTGGGCAAGACTGTGCTTGAAGGAGCTCTAAACGAGCGAAAGGATGTGCAAACTGCAATATGTAGTCTTGATCTGATGCCACAAAATATACAAACGTATTAATTACCTGAAAACATAAATGCTGTGTCTGGTTGCTGTGATTAAGGCTGTGCCTTGGTTCATGGATTTAGTGAGAGGGAAAAAGTATTGAAAACACAAAGGAAAACGTTTAATTTTGTTTGATTACCAAGGAAAAAAAAAATTTGTGAGTTAAAAATTTGAAATTTTGAAACACTTTCTTCCCTTCTTTCTTGGGTTACAATCATATTTTGAAATTTTGCAACCTTAACGCTATTTAAGCATGGAGGAAAACACAAGGGAAAATACATGAGAACTAGTAATACTTCTTGCTTTTTTCCTTTCCCTTGTCTTTTTCTTCAATGAATCTGCAAACCAAACAAAGCCTAAAAAGGGAAGATGAATCTAGTTCTAGAAACAATTTGGGACGAGCAGCTGCAAGATTACAAATTGTTCATAGATTTAGAGAAGGAAAAGAAAAGGAAAACGAGAAAAACTATCTCCCTAGTGATTTCCTTGATGCTAAAATAACATTATTGGAACTCAAGAAAAGACGAAGGCAAGTAACTCACAAAATTCACAATTTTTAATCTTTTCACTCTATTGTTTTTCCTTCAGATTTTCCACGTTAACCAAACAAAAATAAATAAATAATTGTTTTCCTCGGCGTTTTCTTTTCACTTCCTTCACTAAGTCGATGAACCAAACAGAGCCATTAATCAAACAAAGATAAGAGATGAAGGAAGTGCATTCATGAAGTTTAGTATCTCACTCTCTTTGACAGTCCCATAAAGCCAGCATAACACCTCGTCAGCAAACGCTAGGCAAACTCCTCCCTGCCAACGGGTAACACAGAGAAATTCATTGCAACCAGGAAACGCGGCAAATTGAAACAAGCTTTTAAGTAACAGTGGTCTTTAGTAATCTTAATACAAACCAGGCACAGTTGTGTGGGTGCATATGTGTGTTTGTGTGAGTGACACGTGGAGTATAGTGTGTTGACAGACAATAACCAAAAGATTCATTATATTCCAAAATCATCCAAGTGCTCTGAGAATTTATTTTTTGTTTTGAATAGTAGGATCATTAAACTTCATTCATACTGTGTTAGTTTGCATTTATGATGTGCAGTTTAAGGTAAGGATATATAAACACACTATGCCAGCTGACACGGACATGTGGCCCCACTTCTTAGGTGACAACATGGACATACCTTTTCCATGAACATCGATTAATGATGAGTTACTCGTATAGTCATGGCCCAGAATGGAAGTGCACTGAAAACCACTAGTGGAGGGGAAAAAGAAAGAAAAGAAAAGAATAGGTCTCTCTCCATGAGTTGTGCAGCAATGGTACCTGCCAATAGTTCTTCATTTTTACCCTGTGTGTTACGTCTTTGGTTCTTAGTCTCTCTGTGCGGACAAGTCGGCCTGCGTCATCCCTACATCAATGTAAGACCCGATAAAAGATTAGATATTGGAGAGAGAGAGAGAGGGGAAAAAAAAAAAAACACCCCTGACACTATGGTAGCCTAAGATTGTGAAGAAGCCACATATAAAATGCATATAAATGTATACATAGGGGGCTTGCTATCCTACTACAAGAAGGTAGTAGGAACTTTTAAATGGACAAGAAAAGTCTTTTTCACCTCATTAAAGTGGGGAACTAAGGTATTTTGTATGGCAAGACTATAAGTAATTTACTTTAGCTTTATTGCAAAATTACTTTAGGCCCCTCATTTTGATGAGATGCAGGAGCTTTCTGTCCATGAAAACACGCATATGGTTAGACATATAGTAGGTTAACACTTCCCCACGGATAGAAAGAGAGACACACTCATCTTACATTACTTCAACCACGTTTCTTGTTTGGGGTTAAAGGGGAGATAGAGGGAGATTGGACTACTAATCCATTTTAATAGAAATAGTCCGGCGTTTGGCTCGCCAATATGGCGCGGCGGTATTAATCCATTTTATCTAAACAGTCCTGAATTTGGGCTACTAATTATCCCATGGGGGTTAGGGTTTATTTATCCCAGGTTCAGTCCAATCAAAATGGACTATCCGCTCCTTTGCATCCGCACATGTCCTCGTACTAGAGAGTCTCAGAGTCCAAACCATATTCACAGAATAACCAATGCTGTTCCTTCTCACCCATTTAGATGTAGAGTAATGCTATGCTTCCCAAATCCCCATCCCAAATGATGTGGCAGTGGATCCATTAGATTTTTATTGGAGGATGTTGAAGTGACCCCACAATGGTCAGTGGGCCTACTGGATTTTGATTGGTGCCACATCATTTGGGATGAAATTTGGGAAGCATAGCATTACTCTTAGATTTAAGCAAGTCTTCAACGTACTATTCTTTTCCTTTTCCCTTAATGTTGGTGAAAGACGACTTTAGGTTACAGTGGAAAGGGTGAGAGCAGGCAAGATCGAAGCTAGAATTTTTATTTGTCTTTTAAGTGTCAAGGATAGTCCTATTATGAAGGCAGAAGAACAAGCGACAGGGTTTACCTAAATCCGATGACAATGTAAGGGACACCAGCTAGGAATGACTGGATCTGCAATGAATAATTGAGGATGTTAATCCTAAGAAATAGAAAGTCAAAACAAATTCAAAATAAAAACCAATAACAAAACAAAATTCCATCATACAACAAGCCTTTGATACATGTCCAACTAAAATTACAGTGAAGTGTGTCTAATGGATTTATAGTGCAAAAGTAGAAATATACAATCAAAATTAGACCAACCAATGAAACAGTTTCATAACCGTACATAAAAGAAATGAAACCACCACCTAGTGGATATTATTAGGCTGATTGTTTCTCAAAGCCAGATAAAAAAGTAAACTTCTAAAACTGGTACTTCTGCCCCTAGAGAATAGGGACTAAATAAATCTCAAACATGAAACACACCTAAATAACATGCTTGTCCAAGTCTATGTAGCATAGATTAAAAGTGTATCATCACGATGCAAATAATTTTCTATATGAAACAATCAGTATAACAAACTCAACTCCCAATAAAAAATTTAACACAATTACAAGTTATCATGATGGAAATAGATCAACCAGAGTTGGGGCTTGTTTTGATTGCTGTGGCTTCTGCGTCTAGGTAGAAGCAGAAGCCCAATCACAAGGGCACAATCTGAATTAAGAAAGATGCATTAAAAACCAAATTTGCTTCCTGCATCACGTCTGGGTTGAAGCACCTATGGATCCCTGCTTCAGCCAAAACGTGCTTTTAGGGCTCTAAAGTGCTTCTTAAATTATCCAATCAGGCTATTTCACGTGCTTTGGGTCCCAAAGCATGTTTGGGCCAAAAACGTGCATTGGAGAAGTGATTCCAAACAGGGCACTAGTGTGGTAGTCTGGACTCTGGAACCAGTGGAGCATCAAACGAATATATATATGTTTTGGATCCCAAAAGCACGTTTGTGACCAAAAACGTGCATTGGAGAAGTGATTAAAAACAGGGCCTTAGCGTGGTAGCCTGGAAACAGTTGAGCATTAAAACAAAATTACAGGAATACACAGAGAATAAGAACCAATGACTAAAGAAATACATAAATGCATAGATAATAGTGGGAGGCAGAGGTACCCAGAACTTGAGCAATTTCTCCCTCTCAAATCTCTCCTCAGTATGATAATCCAACTGCGGAGATAAGAGAATAAATTAAAAAAGGCCAAAGATTGACAAACAAGAGAACATAGATGAAGAGGAGAGCCAGTGGGCAAATCCACCTCACGACTTGTCTTTAGTTCTACATAAAACCTCCTTCCATCATCAGTTGAATCACAGCAATCCGTTTCAGCACCCATCAGAATTCGGTGAGCTCCTAATTTGGTTTTAATTACAGAACAGTATTCAACATTGGAATCAACATGATGTATCCCATCTCCGTCAGCTCTTCTTGGATCTTCTGTGGCAAGACTCTCGAAACAATATCCCCAATAACATCTAATTCATAGAAGCATAATCAGGAAAGAAAAGAATATGATGATGATGACTTTAAACCATAAGACCCAAAAAGACCATCATTTGATTTATTTCATCAATACTTAACATATACAATTTAATAAACATTCAGTGGTATATCAAGGTAGTAAAAATTAGCATCTGAGTATTATCCACCCATCTCTCTCTAACCTTTTGTTTTAAGCAATTATTGACACAGCATTCTTGACATTAATCAGAATATAGCAATTATAATGAAATAATTCGTTTCAACTTTTCTTCAACACGAGTTTCTGGTTCTCCATCGGACCATCAGTAGCACCAAGTTTTACTTGTTTCCACTCAATCAACCCTCTCCACTCATGAAAGAATATTTTGCTTCCTAAAAGCAGCTTTTGAATATTATCTGAAACTAAACTTCCAGAATAGTAGACTTGTTAAATTTTAAACTTTGGTTTTCATTCCTCCGATGTTCCAGGGAATCATTTCAAATAAACCAGACAAAATACTGATGCCATTAAGGTAGGCCAACATAACAGATATAGCATAAGGTTATAATAATTAAATTAGACCATAGACTCTGGTAATTTTCATGAACCCCAAGAAAATCACAGCAATATTTTTGCATCCATCTAATCTCTCGTTTCATTTCAAATTATGAAACTGAGAACCACAATTTTTCCCGAGGTAAAGAATATACACAGTCTAGTACCTTCGACGATCCAACTCACTTTGTGGCCTTTCTGGTAGTTTATGAACATCAAGATAGACAACTCCATTCCTTTTATGTACCCCCATTTCCCAAGGTTCGTGTCTGATATAAGCAGTTGCAAGTATCTGAACCAAACAAGAAGAGAGCAGACATGCTATTAAGAGGTTCAGAACCAACGGGCTTGTAGATCTACCACACTGATCAACTATTTGCTCCATGAGGCAAAACAGACCAGTTAAAGATATCAACTTATTATTTTGTGACGTAACAAGATAAAAACAGAGTAAAGGAACAAACATAATATCTAAAACCCAGAAAGGATCTCGTTTAGAGGCTTAATGGCCCGATGACACAGTCAATTGAACACGTTAGCAATGTTTTGAAAATAGTAGCAACAGCTGCAACACCCAAAGGAAAAAACAATTACCTTATTGAGGTTATTCCGATAAGTCTGCCAGGGGAAGATAGGGAAGAGGAGAAAAACAAAGAAAAGAGAACATGAAGTTAACAACCTTAAAGCAAAGTGTTAGATATATGAAAGCTAGATATCCAGCAGAACTCTTACCACAAAGTGAATATTTTGAAGTGGAATACTTTTGTTTCTTATGCAAGCAAGAAAGTCGCCGAAACCCTGAGAACCCAAATCTGATAGGAGGGAAAAAAAAGAAGGGATTGGCTGCATAAATCAGTATTCACTTACATAAATCCGAAGAAACCAAGCTCTAAAAGAAGGCACCTTAGCCAATTTATTATTTTTCACTGTTGTATTTTGGTCCTTAGGCATACCTTTCTTCTCAATATAAGTATCAAAACCTTGATTCAGGTCAGCTCCAATATCTTCAGTAATGAGACGCTTAAAAAGTCTCTAATATATGAAATGAAGAGTGAAGTAAATAAGTTCAAAATGATAATGGAGTTGTACTAAAATTGAAAAACATTTGGATGAATTCAATGGAGAAATCTAAAGTGGAATAGAGCTACGAAGCACTTACCAAGCTGCGATCGTCGAAGTAGACATCTCCTCCTTCTACACGACTATAGCAAGCAAGTTCACATGGCTATTGCAATAATATTTTGATGTGTTAGAAAATACACTGAACTCAATTAAGTTGACAGAAAAGCATTTAATATCAATCTTTCAATCCACTCGCTATTTGATCTGTACATTTTTCTCTTATCCTTTTTGTTTTACAGTCTCTTATTAAGCATTACAAAAGACGCCGTAGCAAGACCAACAACAAGTGGCACGGAGAGAAATGATGACCAGTTATTTGTGATATCATTCCTAAATCCTAAGCCATTGTACATCAAGCTTGAGAATACTTAAAGCCTGTTTAGGTTAGCTTTAAAAAATCACTTTTTGGAGTAAGAAATCTTTTAGAAAGCTACAAATGGAGCTTTTCAAATACGCTGTTTTCTTAGCTTTAAAGGGATCAAATTTTGTAAAAGCTGTAAACAAGCTGATCCAGGCGGTCCCAAGTGGAGAAAATTCAAAAAAGGTAGAAGTATAGAACAATCTTACCTCCTGAATTGTTATACATTTTCTTGACAATGTTTCTTCACTCTTGGAAAGCTTTAATTCAGAAACGAAACGTTCATCACGATGGCCATTTTGACGACCATTTGAAAACCTTGAACCATAACCCTGATTCTGCCTTTGAGGATAAGGTCCGGGTCGAGGAAGGATGCCTGCTCCTCTATCGTTTTGCCAACGACCACGTCCAAAACCCCCTCTACTGGGGTTGTTGATACTACGTATGGCAGGCAAAACTGTAAACCAGATTCTGATCAGTGAAGCCAAAAAATAAAACAGCACATTAAGATGGAGAGAGAGAGAGAGAGAGAGAGAGAGAGAGAGAGAGAGAGAGAGAGAGCCATAAACAATATTCACACACAAGGTTACAATTTCAGCAATATGACAACTGACTCATTGATAGTCAAACCAATATGTATAGGTAACTCTTAGGTCTTAACTAAACATGCCAGCATATTTAGAATCAGCCTATGCAACAAATCAGACAGTGTGACTAACGGCTGTAGGGTTGTTCATAACACCAATCCTTTAGCCCATCAAAGCCTCAGTTAAAGAGTTAAGCACAAGATTGACATGAACTTGTACATGTTAATGTCCAAATTGTGTACCTAACCATACCAGTCTATCAAGTCCCATAGCTTTTTATTGCAGAATAACATTATCAGTAGTGATATCGCCAAATTGCTTCTGCAAGTATTTCTTGACATCTACTTTTACATAGAAGGAAATACAAATCAAAGTATTACTCTTTCAATTAAACTTGATGGTCCCGTATTTAACTCCAACCAAATAACTACAAGTCTACAACAATTTGAATATCCAGGTGATGTCTTCAACTGTTCCTAGCTAGAATACCCTTTGAATCACAACTAACATCCATCTGTATACATGAGAATATATAGTAACCAAATTGTTAAGTTACTGGTACCCCAAAAGCATAAGCTGATAGATAATGGGCTCAACAATATATATTTTAACACCGTCCCTCACGTGCAACCCATCTTGCACGTGGCGAGTTGAGTTGGCACACTAATAAAACATAGAGCTAGAGTGAGGTCCACGCACTGGAGCTAATAATAAAGTGCAACATAATGCACGATTAGACGAGGGAGGAGATTTGAACACAAGACCTCCTAGAACCATAGAGCATACAAGTACTCCAAAAGCTTAAGCTGTTAGAGAATGGGCACAACAACATATATATATATAACGCTTTACCACAATAGGGATTAACCTATTTCTCCACTTATTCCAACTCAGTGAAGCCAATTCACAACCATATTTAGGTATTTTCTGCTCCATCCCAATTCCCAGGCCATAAGTAGCTAAAATTTCAACGTCCACAATATGAATTTAACGCAAATGAAATCGAAAAGCCCAAATAAGAAGATTTAGCTTCAAATTCAATCTTAAACCTAATTACCCATAAAGCAAATCAATCAAACTTAGACCCCAATTAAGGAAAAACAAAAAAAGAAGAAGAATTACCAGGTACAGGGAAAGGGCTAGTAGCTAGGGTTTTACAGTAATCTTCATTATCAGAGCCAAACAGATCTTTATCTTCATTCTCATGATTATAATTATAATTAGACCTCACTTCTCCATTATTATCATCTTCTTCCTCCTCTCCGCCGCTGGCGCTTCCGCTACCACTATCGCTGCCGCTGGCGCCACTACTGCTATCAGCTCCGCCAGTGCGATTAGAGGAAGAAGCTGAGGAAGAAGAAGACGATGAAGAGGATGAGGAAGAAGAAGATTGGTGGCTCTGTTCTTCGTTGCCGTCTCGGCCTTGATTTTTGTCGTCGTCATTATCGTACTCTTCATCTCCGAATAAATCTACTTCTTGTTCCGAAAAGTCCATCTTCTTCGTTGTTTTGTCAGAGGAAATCTCTCTCTCTCTCTCTCTCTCTCTCTCTCTCCTCTTCGATTGTGATCTCCCTCTTTCTGCTTTAGAACTGAAGCTTTTATATGGGTAATAATTAGAAAATGGGGATCGACTCGTTTTTTGGGCTCGGTGAGTGGGCTCGAGGGTTTACAGTAAGATATTATATGGACCTGCACGTGGTTCGGGTCTTACTGGTTTAGCCTGTGAGAAGTTATTCGGTGAGAACGTCACACCATATCATCATTTTAATATGTGGTGTGAATTCCAATAATAGGCCTCTTAAAAGAAGAGCAATGCAAATACTTCCTAAATTTTGAATAACAAATACTTTTCAAAAACAATAGACTGCGAGCCTAATGAAAGAATTTTGATTGAAGTATGTTGAAATGATCTCTCTCTTTTTTTGCTTGGAAATGTTCAAATAATTACATCATTATTGAAGGTGATATTTGGAAGCATTTAAGATTCAACCCTTGAAAAGTATAGCATTCCTTAAAAAAAAAAAAAAAAAAAAAAAGAATGGGTACATGACATGTTAAGTAGTACTAGTATTTGTTATGTTCACCTAAAAATAGAGGTCACATGAATTCTTGTATATGTTCAACTATAAATAGGGTGTGTTGCTGTAACTAACATATAGATATGATGATCTTTACATCTAATCTGTTTTGACTGGGGTGCCATTTGGAACGAAAATTTCGATTCCGATCGATTTCGATCTGAAAATTCCATTTTGACAACTAAATATACATTCCGAATTCTAAAATTTTGAATACCAAAAATCCGTAAAAAATCATATCGGAATCAGAATTGTTTTTAGAATTATGAAATTTCTGAAAATATTCTGCAATTATATTTGTAGACACCCCATTTTGGGCGCGACAATATTTTCTGAAACTTTTTCATAAATTCTGAAATATTCCAAAATTTTAACTTGTGTTCATCCCACAACGAAAAAACATAAAAGAGGAGATGCAATGTGTTTCTATAAAAGGCCTATAAGCCTCAAGTGCAATCCCATTAAATTTGAGCTTGAGCTTTGGCTTGGTGGCATGGCTTGAGCTTTTAGTTTGAGCTCTTAGTTGAAAATTTTCATTTTTTTTTGAAAATTTTTGATTTTTTTTTTCGGATTCTGAAAATTCCGAAAATTCCGAATCGGAAAGCAAAATGGAAATTTCGTAAAAATAAAATAAAAAAAAATGCTATTTTCATTATGAAAATTTTAAATTTTTTCCCTAAAAGACGTATTTCTGATCGGTTCCGTCCGACTTTATAGTCCTAACTAGTTTTTTTACCCGTGCAATACACAGAAAAACTATTATCAAATACAATGGTGATATAAAAAAATAACCAAAATTTGTCAATCATATAGATAACATATAATCTCAATTTTCAAATATTTCAAATTCAACACCCATATTAATAAAATAGTAGAGTTATTATTATGAATTCAATGATAAATAAGAAAAAGTCTTTGGAGTACTTTAATGAGCAAAACTACAAAATTTTGCTAGTCTTCCCTCTCCTTATGCCAAGTGACTTCCATATTATTATAATATAATAATATTTAGGACAAATGTCTAAACATGGGAGTGTTCTATTTGCTTTTGTGTTACTTGCTTGTGTGCTATAATAACGCAACGTAATGGTTAATTATCATGATATATCTTTGCCCAATCAGCGTCACATTTTAAAAAAAATATCTAGCTTTTTGAAAATGACATGACAGGGATAAAACAAATAGAAATAGGTATATACAACTGATGGATCCTTTGTACACTGGCAAAACAAAAAAGAGTCAGATAATTCAATGTAGAATGCCAATTTTTTAAAACCATACCAATTTTTTAATATCATTCTTCCATTTCAAAACCATACCTTATGAATGCAAAATTAAAAGGCAGAAACCACAAGATTACAACAATACACACACATATATACGAGTATATACATATATCACAGAATGTCTCTGAAAGAATGAAAAGTTAAAAAAAAAAAAAAAATGAATATCATATAAGTGTTTTAGTAACAACAATAAATTGAAATCAAAGCTATCTCAATTCTTAAGGCCATGGAATAAGCAGAAGTTTAATGATCCCCAATTACCTTGATCATGTTATTTTCAGTATTTAATGAATTTGATGACTTGATTTTTTTTTTCCTTCTTTTTTTTGGAACTCTGTTACTTCATATCTATATCAAAATGTTAGTACTGTGCAAATTGTAGCCATATAAACCATTTAAAAAAAAACCAAAATCTATTGATTAAATTAACAAAAAGAAGACAAGAATGATTTACACACACAGAGAGAGAGGGGGGAAGGTTAATCCACAAAAAAAAAAAAAAAAAAAGAGTCAAAAAATGGGGGTAAAAAAAATATTCAAAGGGGGGGTGGGGTTAGTGCAAGAAATAAATGGGGAGGGTGGGTGGATGAGAGTGAGAAACAAATGAATTACATAACTGATTTACTGAAATAGTTCTCTCTTCTAAAGTCAACCAAAAAATAAACAAACAAGCAAACAAAGAGAAAGTAATAGGACCTGTGTAGGGATGGCAACGGGTCGGAGTTGGTACGGAGTTCCCCTATACCAACTCCTACTCCGTTTATTTTCCTCCTACTCCGACTCCGCCCCATCCCGTTTAAGTAAAATACCAACTCCTACTCCACTCCTACTCCGTTTACTATCGGGTACTCCTATTACACTCCTACTTCGTTCGTTAATCACCATTGCAAAATTAAATGTTCTTTTATAATTCAAAACCCACTTAATTTTAGCTTGATTTCTTAAAAATCACTCACGCAAATGATTCTAAATTTGTTAATCACAATTCAGAAATTAAATATTAATATTGAAGAGAAAGAGATGTACATATATGCCCTAATTTGTTGTAAATAACTGTAAGTATGAGAGTTATTTAGTAACTTAATGAATTAATAGGGGCGGGGCGGGTTTTAAATGGTAGTATTTCATGGATACCAACTCCGCCCCGACTCCTATAGGATTTTTATATTTCCATACCAAATCCACTCCTACTCCTATTATAACTCCTCCAAACCCGTTCATTAGGAGCGGGGCGGGGCGGAGGTCCAGCGGGGCGGGGTAAATTGCCATCCCTAGACCTGTGAGCTCATTCCCTTCCATAGTAGCCTGATCCATTAATTACACATGTAGTACTGATGAACATAGAGAGAGAGAGAGGGTGGAATGTATAATTTATAGAGAGAGAGCGGGAGAGAAGAAGAGATAGTGTAATATATGTATATACATATATATATATAGAGCGAGACAGGGGCGGAACCAAATGGAGACTGGGGGGGACCATGGCCCCTGCAAAAATTTTAAAAATTTTGGGGGTCTATATAGAATTTTGAATATTTGAAAATATTTTATATAGTGGCCTCCCCAAATTTGTGACTTTACATGTAGAGGTTCTTAATACATAGTGTCCATTTGACTTTCATTATGTTAAAATGGTAATGTGTTAAAAATAACATTGCAGGATTAATAACAGTATCCACTAATGTGACAGTGTGACATTAAAAGTCCCTATTAATAGTGAAAGGGAAGAATAATATCCCCTTATTCAGCTCAGGAGATAAACAATGTCTAAATCAAATTTGTCAAAACTACTTGTTCGACTCTTTGTCTCACTTAAAATAAAAAATATGTATAAGTGACCAAAAAAAAAATTTCCGGGGACGCTTCCCCCGAACCCCCGCATGAAACTTGGCCCCCCCTAGCACAAAATCCTGGGTCCGCCACTAGAGCGAGAGAGAGGGAAACAAAGAGTTTAGGTCTGAGTTTTCCAAGAGAGATAGAGAGAGGGTTCTTGAGGAAGGGGGAGAGTTTTGAGATAGAGAGAGGGTGATTGAGAGTATCCAAGAGGAGTAAAGATTGGGACACAAACAAATCCACAACCTTTTGGACACAACCTAAATAATGTGTCTATCTCTCTCCTGTGATGTCACTGGACCCCACAGTGACACATGAGAGAAATAGACACATTATTTAGGTTGTGTCCAAAAAGTTGTGGGTTTGTTTGTGCCCCTAGCATTGCTCATCCAAGAGATAGACGAGCATGGGAGAGAGTGTGCGAGGGAGGTGGGAAGTCACAAGCCTAAGGAGTGAGGAGAGATCATGCCCGATCACCCAATATTGATAAAATTTGGGAAATATTAGCATTTTTGCTAATCCAAAAATGTTACCCATTGCTTACTCAGGCCACACTGAATGACATGTGTCTCATTTTAGTAATTATACTGATGATATAAGGGCAAAATAAGAATGAAAATGGACACATATCACCCGGGCAGTAAATACTTAAGTAAACAATAACTGACCATTTTTAAGTGAGAAAAATATTCTCATATTCAGTACCCATTGATTTACAATATAATCCCAAGGTGATCATGCCAGATCACCCAATCTCGTGTTAATATCTATGAATAACCAGTTGGTAGACTCTTGAATCCGATTGACAAATACAAGTACAAACCATAGAAAAAAAAAAAGAACAAGAAAATCATCTAATCTCAGCTACTGGCTACTGCACACAACATTTTAAATGAAAGCATCACAAAAAAATATTGTTATGTTTTTAAAATTTTTAATTTTAAATTTAATTCTCAATGATTCATTAGTGGTACGTGTGTAGTAACGTGTGATACCAAATATTATTGTCATAATATATGATATTAATCTTAAAGCATTTCAAATTTAAATATGGAAAGTATATAATTATTTTGGCAAAATTGTCCCACAGTTCAAACACCCTGCATTTCCTTATGTCCCAAACTTTGCATGACTGTGGGCGCTCTCTATGTTCGACCAAGCACCAAGCTTAAGTCTCATCTTAGCTCTAAGCTAAGGCGACATATAAGGATATCAAGGTTTATATCTAGCTCGCAGTTCTTATACCGCGTAGATATAAGTGTTCTAGCCCGCTTTCCTAGTGCTATAGACACACATGTCCTAGCTAGCTATCCAAGCGCCATGAACACAAATGTCTCATCTTGCTCGCCATCTAAGCGCTATGGACACACATGTCCAACTTCGCTATCTCGGCGCCAAGGTGAATCACCCGTGTGAGCAGGTCGATTCAAGTCTGGTGACACTTTAAAGAAAAAATGTGCATCCATCCAACTAACAACTAATGAATTTGGAAAACCATTGATTTTATTATACTAATAAATATCTGGTAATAATAATGTCAAAAATAATGTTGTTAAAGTACATCAGAACCTACAGAGTCCCATACAACTAATGTGGGAGAAGAACTTAACGAATCTCTAAAAATTGGCTTGATCCAAAAGATCAGCCATTATATCACCAGTTGTGATGTACTATAAAAACAACCTCCCCTTGTGCAACCATATCTCGAATGTAGTGGTGGTGGATCTCTATGCGCTTGGACTTCCCGTGGTACTTATGGTCCTTTGCACTAGAGCTGCCGTGCTGTCTCAATAGACCAACACTGCTTCATCGCTCTGAGGCAAGAAGCCTACACTATGTAAGAACCCTTTAACCATACAGCCTCCTGAACGGCTGCAGAACAAGCCACATACTCAACTATCATTATGGATAAGGTGATGCATGTCTACTTCTCGCTACAACAAGCGAATGCTTCATCAACTAATGTGAATGCGTAGATAGACATGGACATGCGCTCGTCTCAATCGCTGAATGAGCGTCGCATCGTCTTCATCACTTCTAAAGCTCTACCATCCATAAGGTGAGATCCATAATCATGCGAACATATCGCAGAAAGATCTTCACTGCTCTCTAGTGAACTGGACCAAGGTTACTCTTGTAATGACTAACTAAACCAACCGTATGGCAAATGTCTGAACAAGAATACAACATAGTATTCGTCAGGCTTCCCATTGCGGATGCTTATGGCACTTTGGACACTTACTTCCTCATCGTTCTCTGGACATTGAATTAGGGTCAAGGGTATTCCCTTCTCAACTAGGGTATCTATGGGTTTTGATTACTGTATGCGAGAGTGTTCAAGAATCTTCTATTATGTAAGTCTCTAGAGACGAACAAAATAGGTTTATGAACGGTTCCCACAATCCTAACTCCCAACACACAGTTGGTTTGACCCATACCTTTTTATCTAAATAAAAAGGATATTATTGTCATACAATATAAGAATTAGAACACCTTTTATGGACTGTTCAATGTACACACACTGGTCTTCTTTAATCATCTCAACGAAAGAGATCGATCAAATCATGAAACCTCAAGTGTCATTGCCTAAACGATTACTAGAGATCGTAAATAGATCAATTAAGATGCCACACTTTGGCTCATTCCCATCGGTCGTAAAACCAATAGGTTGATCCATGTAGATCTCTTCGTTTGGCTCTCTATTGAGAAAAGCAGTATCAACATCCATTTGAAAAGAGTTCTAAAACTAAATGTGCAACAATCACTGAGATAAGGCGAACGAAAACAAAAATATCACCACTAAGGAGATTCTGTCTTCAAGGTCTACACCCACTCTTGGGTTTGACCTCTCACCACGAGGTGCGCCTTTATCTTTGTCAATTAAACCATCCGCCTAGAGTCTAACTTCGAAAACCCACTTGTTTCCATTAGTCTTACACTCGGACGAAATATCAACTGACTCCTAGACCCTATTCTTTGTCCATAGAGATCATATTATCCTTCATAGCAACTATTCACTCAACTTTAGTAGATAAACAAAGCGCGCTTCTACATAAGAAGCTGTCGCCACATCATCTACTAATGCGCACATGAAAATATGTCCCGCAGATTTCAAATCGCCAACGAAGAACTCATCCTCGTCAACTGCACTGTGCTATCTAAGAATCTTGAGTAACAAGTGGTGCACTCCCACTGTTTAGCACACTCCCACTAGCGTCTAGCGGTGTACTCCCACTCGGCTGCAGACTAGTACCATTTTCAGCGAGTACTGGATGTGGAATCACAATATCTCCCCACCCTCGCTTAAAGATGGTATGTTGTCTACAATTTCTCTAACTAATAGAGGTCAAGATTCTTATAGCAACAACAATACTGCGAAAACATTTTCAAACAGACTGTAAAGCTTGGAAAACAGGTTGAAAAGGCACGATTATGCGTATGAGGGTAGTAGCTATGAGTGCATCCTTCCAAAATTGGAAAGCTAGCTTATACCGTCAATGATCCAGACTTATCCAGAAGCATTCTATTCCTCCCTTCTACAATAACATTTTATTGCAGAATTTCTCGGAATAGAAAGTTGTATATGTACCCCTTTGTCCTCACACAGTTCTTCTGAACTAACCAAAGAAACTAACACAATTCCTCTGAACTAATCAGAGAAACTAACACAGTTCCTCTAAACTAATAAGAGAAACTAACACAATTCCTCTGAACTAATCAGAGAAATACTGGCGTACGAGATGACTCAAAAGTCTTCTCGAATCTTATTCTCAACCTCCCAACTGTAAAACATTTGATGTAATCTAGTGTTTTATAGTGGTGAGATGACAAGGTGAGGAAAATGGAGTTACCATAACATGCCTTTACAAACATAAGTCCAAGGTGTGAGTGAACTGGCTCTAAAGGTTGATTATCTCCTATAGCTTTACTTGAAAAACTTTCGGTATGCTTTGCCTCCTAGGCAAGACTCACACGTGGACAGGTCAACTTTAGCGAGTGAGCTCACAAGCCACTACGAGCTAATCGAGTCATCCTTTTCTTGTCCTACGTATCTGAGTTTAGCATGCCAAGTCATAGAATCAACAAAATGACTCAGTAACTTAAGAAATAGAGGAAGTAGAGTTAACATTTTAACTCTTAAGAAATTATTACGTAAATAACCATGTCCAATAAAAATAAACTATGTAACATAATATCCATCATATTGTAGTCCCACCCTGCCTCTTAGCCTGCTTAATGCACATGGGCCCACCGGCCTCGCGCATTCTTCCACTTATGGAAATACTGGTCATGTATACAACTTCCCTTATGGCGGTCTGCTGCCAGGTAAACATAACGAGAATAATCAGAACAAATCTTAATTATCTCGTTCTATGTTATGACCTATTTCATGTGTATCCATGAGTCAGACTGAAAACATATCACAGCCTGAACCTGATGTTCACCAGTGCAGGTAGTCCCTAATAGATCTTGAATCATACCAGATTTCAACCTTAGAATCTCGGTCATCAAGTGTTTGGGATTTTTTTTTTTTTTTTCACTTCGAACTTCAGTACCAGATTCTTCAATCTAGTAGTGGTTGTGCTCCAAAAACAAATTAGAGCTGGTTCCACAATTCACAGGTCATTGGGTTGTTCTTATACTCCCCAATTACATCATCATACATGCTACTTTATCAAAATAGAGCGCGTGTGATTGTCTTACTAGAATTAAATTCTATAGGCCTTTGACAATATTGGGCCCTAGGTCCAATGTGGGATCAATTGGTTGGATAGTTGATTGAGATAAGTTCTCCAAGAGATCTTAGCTCATTCAAACGTATATGTTACTTTTAGTGCCAATTTCTACATTCAATAATATGCACAAGAGGTTGACATTATTATGATGCACATCTTTCTATAAATGTTTGTTTTAAAATCCAGTTATCAAAATATTTTCCCTTATCACAATTTCAAGATCGAAAATTCGCTAAGCTTGTAGTCATCACTTTACTCTTGTAACTCAAGAAAAAATTTTAGAGTTATATTTGGGGCACTAACAATATCCACTAACACTTACTAACACACTCTATCTCTCTCCTAGTGGCATTGTGGGGTCCGCAGTGGACCCCGCAGTACCACTAGGAGAGAGATAGAGTGTGTTAGTAAGTGTTAGTGGATTTTGTTAGTGCCCCTAGCATTGCCCAAAATTTTATAACTGATTTTTCTAAACAAACATGCATAGATAGTACTAAACTTATCTACCATCATCCACAATAATAATATAATTGCGCCATACACACATGAATGCGCATGGGCCCTGCGTGGGCCCAAATTGACAATCTAGAGCTCACGCTAAAGTAATTAATGCATATATTGTGAAAACAAAGAAATTCATCCCTTTACAAATAGGCTTTACCCAAAACATAAAATAGAAACACTCATCCTCACTTTACATTTATAGCCATAAAAAAATAGGGATGCTTTGTTTTTCACACATATACAAAAACAACCTTAGAACATACATCGTGACAACATAAGCTCAAAATAAATTGTCAATTAAGTCGTCCATTCATTTAATCCAAATTAATTAATTAATCACACACGACAAGCACTCATGCGGTCTTTATTACAAGAATGAATGGACTCATCCATCTCTCCATTTAAGGAAGAGGACAAGAGGTCTTATGGTAATCCAATCACAAACAACATTAAGTAAACGTGCAATGATTCGAGCTTCTAATGCAAAAATAATAAACTAATCATTAAATTTGCCCTTCCAAACCTCTCAAATATTTAAAAAACTAATTAAATATGGCTTTTAAATTAAACACAATAATTTTAAAACCTCATGGAAAAATTTAAATAAATGAAAACAAATTTTCATTATAAATAAAAGTTTCCAGAATATTACTGGAGCCCAAAAAATATTTGAATCAATTTAACAAATAAATTGATCTAGTTAAACAAATTAACTATGAGCAACTAAATTCCTAAAAATACAAATTTTTTGAGAAATTTGTACTCCAAGGATTTTCAGTGGTCTAATATGGTGTTCTAAACACCCTATATTAATTTCAAAAATTAATAATTAATTTTGGATATTTTAAGCAATTAAAATGATGCCCACAAGCATAAATTTTATGCTCTAAAATACCAAAAAAATATTAGAGAATTTACTAAAAAAATTTCTCAAGTCCCCAAGTAGAGTACAAAACACTATTTATTAATTTCAAGAATTAACAACTTTATTTGCTATATTTTAAGCAATTAATATTGTGTACATAACACAATATATGCTCTAAAATATGTCCCAAAAAAATGAGAAAGTTTACTAAATAATTTTCTCATAGTGCAAATAGTGTAATAAAATACATTGTGTTAATTCCATAAATTAACAATCAATAAAAATATTTTAAGCAATTTAATACGTGTACAAAAACACATAATTATATACTCTAAAATATTAATATGATTTGGATAATTTATCAAAAATTATCTATAGGTCCTACTAAATTTCATATGGTCTCAAACAGTGTCCTTAATGTCCCTTATTAATTACAAAAATTAATAATGCATTTTTGCTATTTTAGGCAATTAAATAAATGTCTAAAAAACATAAATTATATGCTCTAAAATAATAAAAAAATACACGATAATTTACACAAAAGTTATCCTAGAGTCCCTTACAGTGTACTAAACACTATATATTAATCACAAAAATTAATATTTTGTTTAGGATATTTTAAGCAATTAAAAATACGTACAAAACACATCTTTAATGCTCTAAAATACCAAAAACTATGAAATAACATATCACAAAATTATTTCTAGTCCCACACAGTGTCCTTAATATAGGAAAAATAAAATTTGAATTTTTCATAAATTTCCAGAATTTTAATGCAATTAAAACGTATTTAAAACATTAAAAACTTATTTTTTAATTAACAGAAACTGTTTTAATTACTAAATAATTAAATATTTTTCCAAAAAAAATATGAAAAATATATATTAAGGACCGGAGTCGAGAAACGGACCTCCACTCTCCGGACCCATGGTCGTCGGACCAACGCCGGCCGGCGAGTGGGCCCTACTCTCCTCAGTGAGAGTGGGCGTGGTCAAACTCTGGTTCATCTTCCTCAAATCCAAACCAATCTGGGTTTTGGGGGCTGCTCAACCCTCCTACTTTGCAAGCTCATATCTCACTCGTTTTTTGTCGAAAACTTACAAATTCTATACCGTTGGAAAGCTCTCATGGAGTACTACAAGATCATACCAAAAAACAGATCGATTAAATAAGTCAATCTTCCGAAAACAGAGAGCAAAGTTATGAAAAAATTTCGTTTTTAACCCAAAAACGAATCTAGGGTTTGCTATATCTCACTCGTTTGAGATAATCAAGGCATGGGACTTTGAGGGGGGACTCTAGGGACCATATGGGACACAACCATATAAAAAATTCGGACTTATATTAGAGTTTTCATGTAGACCCACTTCAAATTCGATTTTATCAAGTTTAAGTTAAAAGCTTCACCAAGCTTTAATGGTAGATTTGTCTTGGGCAAAATACGGGCGAATCAACAACCTATAGGTTCTGATACCAATGTAAATAATGTATACACACATGCATACGGGTCGGGTAAAGGACATACCTTGCGGAATATACCCGATCACGGATCGTCTTGGCGGCGTTGTTACAAGCCCGGCGATAATACCCACGAACTGCTGCTCTTTAGTGCTTCCGTGTACGCTCTTGTGCTTCGAACGAGTCGTGAGAATGCCTACTAGAGACACCCCCTTTGTATCCACGCGCTAAATCCCAAGCCCTAGTGTGATTTGGCTAGAGAGAGAAAGTAACTAAAAGAGAGAGAGAGGGAGAAAGGGTGGCTGCCTTATTGTGTGCAGAGTTGTGTTTATGTGTGTGTTATACACATATATATATATATATATACACACACATATACATGCCCTAGGACTCCAAGTTATAATCCACATAGGATTTCTTGGACCCTAAGCTAAGCCCTTGGACCCGGTCCATAGATTATGTGGGTGACCCATAACCCACAATAATGCTAACAGGGGCTTTTGGGGTTTTTGTTCATATGTCAACAGTTTGTTGTGTCTATATGAGGTATACATGGATTTGTATATGGTTTTGGTTTGGGGGTTTTGGCTGTGGCTCCTCTTTTGAAACTCCCAAATGAAGGTTAATTGTTTCAGTGGGGGAAACTGTGCAGCTGATGGCTCTTTTTTTTTGGGGGGGTTTTTTGAGTGCCTATCAATGGTGTATAGTGAGTTTTTGTAATATTGACTACATTACTAATGAAACAACGACTTTGTTGTTCAAAAAAAAAAAAAACTGGTTCCATGGCCTGGTTCCAAGCTTTCTTGATAGATTTGTTGATTTGGATATAGTTATCTTTTGATCAATTAGGTGCTTGTGCATATATATGTCTAATGGATGGTGGTTTTTCTTTGTTTTGAGGTTTGTTTTTAGGCAAGTGTTTGGGTGTGTTAATTCCAAATGCATGTTTAAATAGTGGTAATTATAATACAGACCAATGGATTTTACGTTTGTAAACATTTCTACTACCAATTGCTCTCAGTAAAAGATAATTTTTTGTGTATATATCCAGGTATACTTTAGTTCCTTGCATATATCTTTAATTTTTTTTCTTCTAGTTTACAAACAACGACACACAAAATATTTTTTTCTCTAGTTTTAGATTTGATTAAAAAACAATCATGTGTATTAAAACTAACTAATAATTATATATGGAGTCATTTAATAATTGTTTTTTCAACAAGTGCATGTAGCCTATAATTCTTTGTCATCGATAAATTCGAGCTGGATTAGTCAATTGAAAAAAAATCTGAAATCATAATGCGAGACACATATAGCAAAAACAAAAGTTTCAAAAAATGAGAAACAACAATAGCCTCATCTCTAGGGGCGGATCCAGGATCTTAGCTCAGGGGGACAAGCTTACTCAGGGTTCGAGGGCAGCACCCCGACTCAATTTTTATTTTTATTTTTTGTTGCAAAAATTGCATAATTGTATATAGTTTTTTCCGTGGGTTTCATATTTTATGCACAGCTGTTGTAATAAATTGTCCTTTAACCACTACCTTTGTGGCCGGATGGCAAGGTCTCTGGGTGTTATACCCAGAGGTCTCAAGTTCGAATCTCAAGGGGGTGGTCACAGGTAATTCATCCGGACACCTTAACCTCGTGGAATTAGTCGAGGTGCGCGTAAGTTGGCCCAGACACCCACAATTATAAAAAAAAAAAAAAATGTACTTAGCATTTCATTTACCAATCTAATTTGAACATAAAATCTGAATGTAATTCAATCTTTAGGATCAAAGGTAATTAAAACTCAAAAGCAAACAAATCAAAGTTTCACAACTCCCAAGGTCTCAAATTAGTAACTTTCATATAGGGTTAACTTCCAAAAGAAAAATATATATAAAATGTGTGTGTGTGAGTGAGAGAGAGATAGAGAGTGTGTGTGATGTATATGGGTTAATTGATAAAAAGAGAGGAAAAGTACTTTTCGGATGTCTTTGACCTGGTATCAAATTATCATCAACCAGCTCCATTCAAATGTTGGAAATAAGTATACTTCTTTCTATATATGTACGTAGTCTTCAATTCTCTATTCATTCTCTGAATGAGCAATGATAGATGCACAACAAAAACCCACAACCAATTGCACAACCTGTTTAAAATTGTTGGACTTCGTGCTAAAAAAACTGTACACACAAAAAGACAAAAAAAGGGGTGTACAGCTTTTTCAGCACGAAGTCCAATATTTTTAAGCAGGTTGTGCAATTAGTTGTGGATTTTTGTTGTACATCTATCATTTCTCTTCTCTGAATATATACATCTTTACTGATCTATAGTATACACACACTTACATCTCTCTCTCTCTCTCTCTCTCTCTCTCTCTCTCTCTCTCTCTCTCTCTCTCTCTCTCTCTATATATATATATATATATATATATATTACTCCTGCAGATGGTCTGTTATAGGAACTCATCTTCCTGGACGCCTCTGGAAGTGGAGCCTAAAGGAGTACTATATAGGAATTAAAACATCAGAAATTGCTCTATAACATTTAATTTCTATCAGAAATTACACCATACCATGTATGTGTTAAATCTTTTTGAACGACAAATATTATTTCATTGTAGAGGGGTTCAAATTGGGTCTTGAGATTATTGGGGTCTTTCTTTTGCTATATACTCCCTCCGTCCCATATTAAGTGTCCACTTTCATTTTGCACATTGTTTAAGAAAATTGTATTATATTAGTTTTTTTGGTTCATTAAATGGTCACTTTCCAATTTTACTCTTAGATGTGATGAATGCTTGACTTTTTGTTTGTTTTGAGACCACAAATAAATGTTACTTTGTATTTATTATAAGGGTAGTTTTGGAAAGTAAGTAAAAACTATATGCCAATTTAGGAAAGTGGACACTTATTGTGGGACATCCAAAAAAAGAAATGTGAACACTTATTATGGTACGGATGGAGTATCTAGTGGCAGCCTTGAAAAGCAACTGATAGGCAATGGTTATTGTAATATTCTCATGGTTTATCATGATTAATAAATTTTGTTGTTGCTTAGCAAAAAAAAATTATAATGAAGATTACAATAAGAAGTAAAACATCATATGTACTAATTAACCAGAAGGAGAACCCATAATCCCAATCCTAGAGTCATGGATCGATTCCAAACTATAGAAAGACACAATACTTATATCTTAATTCTGAAAGATTGGATATATAGAGGCACCCAAAAGAAACTTAAGATTAATCTACCATAAAATCAAATCTTAATTACGACAATGAGCTCCTTATTATCGATTTTTCAAACCTTAATTCCAACTAACACACGTATATATCTTCCATCAGAAATTACACTGTATCATGTATTTCTATTAATTTTGAACAACAGATAATATTTCACATATTGATATACATAATGAAGAGTACATGCAACGTACAGGAATTAAAACATCATACAATATAAGAGGGAGATCCCATAAAATAACCCAATCCTAGACTCAAGGATTCCCAAACTATAGAAAAACACACATGAGTACTATACTTATGTAAGATGTATATATACCTATATATTATATGTATTCAAGGAGTTGCTTGCAGGAATATCTCAGTCGACTTGTAAAGTGAGCTCCTCCACTTGAATGACATGACCGGGTGGTGTTATTGGTGCTTGTGGAGTCTCCTGAGGGGTATTAATATTGATCATACGTTGTGGGTACTGTCGGAAACTTATAAAAATGTTGCAGATGGTAAAACTAGTAGAGAGGTGGGGTTTGACCCACTGTAAGATTTTGATGAACACCATGAAAAGGCGGTCAGAGATGAGAGATAAGACAATGAAGAGAGGGCAAGCAACGTACCAGAAGGGCGCTCGTGGGAGCATGAGAGAGGCTATAAGTGAAACCATAGCAATAAGAGAAGAGTGGCTGCATTGGACACCAACGCGAATGGGGCCGCCCCCCGTGTTTTCGTCATGAACACGTGGAATATCAAGGGGAATTTCGATGGAGGTGAAAGAAA
Source organism: Hydrangea macrophylla (assembly GCA_033977485.1). Lineage (NCBI taxonomy): Eukaryota > Viridiplantae > Streptophyta > Magnoliopsida > Cornales > Hydrangeaceae > Hydrangea > Hydrangea macrophylla. The sequence goes on from CM066995.1 coordinate 89,484,830, forward strand.
AGACTATGATTAGAATGGCGAGAAGGCATAGTTTTTGGGGATTAACTGGATGGTCAAACAGTAGCGGTAATATGTTAAACGGATCCATGTTTGGTTGTGACTTCAACATGTTCATCAGTACCAGAACAAAGTACCTCAAATCTATGTAGGTGTACATATTTAGTATTGGGTACTTAATTCTTAATTAATTGGTATCTATGATTGAAGGAGGGACAATTAAGCTGCTAGAAAATATGAGAGAGAGAGAGAGGGGGGGGGGGGGGGGGGGGGGGGGGGGGGGGGGGGGGGGGGGCGTGCCGAAAGATAAAGAGGCCGGCGGGAGTAGAGATGGATTAATGTCAGAGAGAGAAGAGAGAGTTTGGGCGAAGAAAAGAAGTGAAGATGAGCCCGTATATATATAGGCAGAAAGGGATCAAAATATATGTTTTGGAACCAAGTAGGTATACCATGGTTGGTTAAATGTCGATTTGGAGTTTAATTAAAAAAAAAAAGGGCGAATTGGAACCTATAAAGATCAAACTATCAAAGTGCATACTCCAACGTGAAGTTAACTTTTTTTTTTTTTTTTATTTTTTTTATTTTATTTTTATATATATATATATATATATCTGAGGGCCGGGAACCAACGTGAAGTTATTTTAGCCTTACTAAAATGGTCAACTGATTTGGAACTTATTAAGATCTAAATGTCCAAACGCTGAGTTTAGTCTTATTAAAATGGTCAACTGATTAATTGGAACCTATAAAGAAAAAAAAAAGATTTTAGTTATTTTAGTCTTATTAAAAAGGTTAAATGATTTGGAACCTATAAAGATCAAAATGTCCAAACATATAGTTATTTTAGTCTTTTACCTTAGTATGAGTTTGTTTTAGACTTTCTCCACTTATGGAAGGGTAGATTCTTACACTTCGTCACTTTTCTTATACAAGCGGCTGGATGTTGTATTTGCTGTATATGGATAAACTTAATTAAGAAAAAACACACACAAATGATTTAAAGTCATTTTCTGTTAGAGATGTTGGGTCTTGCTTTTGTCTGAGCAAACCAAGTCCTCACGTTCATCTTTGGTGAGCTTTTTCTGAGGGTGGATTCAAGTTGGGATTTGTTGGGGTTGGGTGCTGATTTTCTGCTTCTTTGGGGGAGGGTCGGGGGGTGTTTAATTCAAAAAATATTGGGCGGAAAATGATCTAGACATTAAGCAAAAGAGCAATGATATTGTAAGCACCTTCTCATCTCATATACCCGAGAAAGCACTCTAAAACCGCGGATGAAGATTTGATATTAAAATAGTGAGTAAAGAATTTATTAAATAATTATTGATTCTTCATCCAATAGTTATAAAGTTATAGAGTGTTTTCTCACATGAGAAGGTGATTACAGTGTCATTGTCCTAAGAAAAAATATCATATCCTACAATTACTCAGTAAAACAACAACAATGCTAGTTAGGGGCACTAACAAATTCCACTACCACTCACACCCACACTCTACCTCTCTCCTAGTTGCACTTTGGTTCCACTGCGAACCCTACAGTGCCGGCCACTAAAAGAGAAATAAAGTGTGAGTATGAATATTAATGAAATTTATTAGTGCCCCAATATTACTCTTCAAACAATACATAATTAATTGTAGAGATTGGGGAAACAATGGTTATGTTGTAGGAATGGACTGGGCAAAGAGAGAAGTGGGTGGCGTTTCGTCACCACATATTGTTTATCAATGAACATGCCGTTCAAAAAAAGAAAAAAAAAAAAAAAAAAAAAAAAAAGAGGAGAAGTGGGTGGCCATTTTGGGTAGTTTTTTAGTCCTCTATTGGTTGTGTGTAGTTTATACTGTACTATAGTTTTTTCGCTGGGTACCTAGTTTATTTGTATGGATTTTTTTTTGTTGCAAATATACAGTGGTGGATTAAGGAATTTCGGGCATGGGGCCTCTTTGTCACACGGAGGTTCAGGGATATTACCCGTGAGATAAATTTTTTTGGGTGTATTTGTAATTAGCCCAATATATTACATATAATAAGTGTTTTTTAAATTTTTTAGAGAATAAAGTATAAAAAAAAAAATTTTGAGAGAAGAATAAAGTATAATTGGATTAACATATTACACATAAAATCCTTTTTTTCTTAACCTAACTAGTATTTTTTGGAAGGTTATATAATAAGTTTAATTATTTTAAGGGAGCAAAGGTTAATAAAATTTGAATATTTATCTAAAGAGTAATACTTGGGGCACAACCAAACACACAACTTTTGAGACACAACCTAATTAATGTGTCTATCTCTCTCTTGTGTCATTGTGGGATCCAGTGATATCACAGGAGAGAGATAGACATATTAATTAGGTTGTGTCCCAAAAATTGTATATTTGGTTGTGTCCCAAGTTTTAGGGTATGTTTGATAACCCAATTAAGTGATGAAAATGAAAAGATTCAGCACTTATTCTTTTTCAGTGCGTTTGATAACATACCACTTAATTGAAAAAGCAGCCAAAAAACTACTGAAAACTTTAAGTGAAAATTTTCTATTGAAAATAATCACTGAATGCATTCTATTTCAATAGTTGAAGCACTGTTTTCAGTATTAAAAATTCAATCACTTAAAATTTTCAGTACTTAAAATTCAGCACTTAATTTTCAGTTTTATCAAACGCACCCTTACTCTTATCTAAAATACATGCATAAAAATATAATTTTCCAACATTTAAGATTTGCCACTACCCCTTGGCCTTCCGAATTGGGGACGTGTCCCCTTACGTTCACACTTTAAAGAATACTATAGACTATAGATGCCTAGCTATTAATATTCTATTTATACAATTTCTCAGCAAAAAAAGTAAATTATTATTTTATTTTAACTGTTAAACGACAACAAATATTTGTATACTTAGACACGTATTGTTTACTTTACTTGTTTAGTTGAAGATGAAAGATGAAAATGGCGGTCAGACCTTTGTTGAACATTGTAGGTAGTTTAACTTTTAAAAGAGCAATACTTGTTGGTACGAGCAAGTATTGATTTATAAATTATATATGTATATATATATCATATAATATTATATTATATCTATGTGAATAGGGTGCATCAATTGGGTTGTGTCCTATAAATTGTGTCTTTAGGTGTGTCCCAATCTTTACCCTTATTCGTACGTATCATGTTTTGGGGAAGATTTTATTTGGGTTTTTTTTTTTTTTTTTTTTTTTTTTTTTTTTTGTGTAAATATAAATGGGTGGATTCAGGAATCTCGGCCACGGGGTCTGTGTGTTAGAGCTTAGAGTCACACGGAGGTTTAGGAGGCAGCACCCCCGAGATAAATTTTTTTGGGTGTAATTGTAATTAGGCCAATATATTACATATAACAAGTGTTTTTTTTTTCAATTTTTTAGAGAATAAAGTATAATTGTGCTAACATATTACATATAAAATCTTTTTTTTAGCCTAGCTAGTATTTTTTGGGGGCTATATAATAAGTTTAATTATTTTGAAAGAGCAAAGCTTAATAAAATTTGACTATTTACCTAAAACACATGTATAAAACTATAATTTTTCAAAAATTAAAAGTGGCCACTACCCCTTACCCCCTTATCCGCCACAGTATACAATAAAGGGGGCGCGATTCACACTTTAAAGAATACTATAGATTATAGATGCCTATCAACATATACAAGTAAATTATTATTTTATTTTATTTTATGTTATTTTTTGAACGACAACAAATATTTGTATACTTAGACACGTATAGTTTAGTTTACTTGTTAGTTGAAGTCTTGAAGATGAAAGATGAAATGGTGGTGAGAGCAATAATTTGACTTTTAAAATCAAAGATGAAAGAGCATTACTTTTTAATAGGAGCGATCTTTGTTTGAAGATCGTTGGGTAGTTTTTTTTTTCCTTTTTTAGTTCTTGGTCCTTGTTGTGTTATATCAGAGAAATTATGCAGTGAGCCTGTTACCCCACGTCAGCATACTGACGTAGTCTGATCAATTAATCCCAACCATCCACTTATCTCTTCTTTCTAGGAAAATCATGACAGGTGATTAGTGGAATTTCAAATTTTAAATTTGATAACCACCTTGTCATGATCCCCTGAAAAGAGGGGGAAAGTGGTTGGAATTAATTGATCATGCCACATCAGTATACTGACGTGGTGTGACGGGCTCACTGAATAACTTCTCGTTATATCATAGTTTTAGTTTGAAATATTATTGAATTTAAAAATGGGTTAATTAGTCTTTTATCCTAATTTGGATACTTTTTCATTGATCCAGCCAACCCGTAATTAAGTTTACACAAAGATCCAAAAGAATCTGTTGGACAAAATTAACCCTCGCATTGAAGTACGCGCTCAGTGCACCTTACATGTGTCTTTTCCATTCAAAGGTAACAACGAATTTTGTAATTGCAACGAATTTTGTTACAGTTTTCTCCAACTTTAAAGGGATATTTATATATCAGTCAACTATTTGTATGAAATTTAAAAGTCAATCTACTATTTTTTTAAAATTTTAAAAAATCAGCAATATTTAAAAAAATATTTAAAGTTATCAACAAAATTAAAAAAAAACATCAACTTTTGAATAATTATTTTGTGCTTTAGACTACTTTATATTTTTAGCATTGTGACTTGTAAACCTATACCAAACCAATGTAATGATTGTTTTCATAAAATTTATAGCTTTAGAATCTGTTCGACGAGATCTATCAAACGAGTACCATTGTTGATATGAGATTATGAAGGAAAAAAGTCTGTGAAATTTTTCAAAATGTTTTTCAGTTAAATTGGTCAAATGATCTGATCTACCTATTTTTTATTTTTTTTGGGAAGTTATAGTCAAAATTACAATAAAATATATATTTTTTTCTTGTGAGGTCCAACCCATTTTTATGTGTAGTGAAAAGTCCACTAACAATTTGTTGGACAAAAACATTCATATGTGGATTGTGGAGAGGTATGCGTGCAATGTTCTTTATTTTTGAACAATAATATTGTATAGTCTTTTTTTTTTTTTTTTTGGTAATCGGGGGTGTCCGGGCCAACTTGCGCGCACCTCGACTAATCCCCCGAGGCCTGGAGGCGCCGGGTGAATACTTCAGTAGCCATGCCCCCCATGACTCGAACACTAAACCTCTTGGGTAATACACTCAAGAAGCTTACCACTCAGCCACAAGGAACTTGGTTATAATATTGTATAGTTACTCACGTCTAACTTCTTTAAAGTATTAGCTAGTTTTAAAAGTCCATAACTCTTAATCTATACATTATTTTTTGGGAATTGATTTTGGCACTCCAAAAGTTATTATTGGCACTCCATTGTACAACATTCAGTGCATGTAGTACCATACAGTTAATGCACTGCATGGAGTGTCAGTAGTAACTTTTGGAGTGCCAAAATCAATTCCCTATTTTTTTTTTGTAAAAACTATATTTTTAGAATCTATTCAAGATCTACCAAACAAATATCATTGTTGATATAATAATCTATAGAAAAACCTTATGTGGCATTTCTCATAACTATGGTTATGAGAAATTCTCATAAACAGTCTATGAACTTTAATAGCTTTACACTTGTTTAACATGACATATCTAGCTCTTAATCATATTTGTTGGATATGTATCCATAGAAATGTGTTTAACATACCTCTTGGAGTTGGGATACATATCAAATACAGTGTGCGAAAATTTCAAATAATCTATGAGAGTTCATAGAAAAAGTTTGCCGAATTTCACATTAAAAAAAGATGTGAAATTTCACATAATTTTACACTTGTTGTATATCATATATACAAACCACAAATCATGGTTTTATAACATTTATATTTTTAGAATCTAATCAACGAGATCTATCAAATAAGTACCATTTTTGGGTATAAAATTCTGCAAAAAAAAAGTTATGTGAAATTCATGCTAAAAAGGTTATGTGAAATTTCACTTTACTTTATAAATGAGTAAAGCTATGCTTTCCAAATTTTATATCCCAAACTGGTTTTCAACACATAAGATAGTGGAACAACCTTCAATAATGGTAGGACTACTTCAACATCCTCCAACGAAAAATCCAATGAGCCCACTGCCAGATGTGTAGCGAACCAATTTGGGATACAAAATTGGGAAGCATAGCATTATATGATGTGAAAAAGTCGTGTGAAATCACCCCAGCATTTGAAATTTCACACTAAAAAAGTTATGTGAAATTTCACATAATTATTTATGTGAATTTTATAAATATTCTAACATAATATCCCCGCCAAATATACAAGAGCATTTTTCAAAGCTCTTCTAACATACTTCTTATAACACCCACATTTGTGTTATTGCATTTGCATTTCATTGTCATGCATGATAATGTGATGTGGCGTGTCTTATGACACATGGTTGAGTGAGTTTTGACTCACGAGTTTATTTGGGTGTCTGTATTAGAGAACCCTTTGAAACTGTGGTGATTGAGAATTTGTTGTTGTGACGTCTCTCCGAGTATAAGACGGTCACTGTGGAACATTTTAAATGTTTATTTGAAAATAGATGTTTACCTGTGTATTTCAATATCTATATTATTTTCTGTTTTAGAATTTATTTCTGTTGTTAGATTTAGTATCCTGGTGAGGACGAATGAACACGCTATTAATTGGGTAGGCTAATTAGCAACTTCGGAAACGTCATATAGAAATTCGCGTTTTAGCGACCAAACGAAACTTAATCGAAAACTTTTATAATTTTGAGGTTTCACTCGTAAAGCTATGAATATGCTGTATAGAAAGTTTCAGAGACTGATTAGGAGTTTGGAAAACTAGTGGGGAGGTAAACGAAATTCCCCGAGAATGTTGCCTATATATAGATAGAGATTGACTTAGATATTTCATAAGCTTAACCTAAAGTTCAAGAGGAGGCCAAAAAGGGGGCTAGAGGGAGATTTGATTGCTTAGAGCTTTGCGACGCCAAACGACGACCTTTCGTCAGTCTGCTTTCTCCTAGATTTCGTATTCGAGCTTCTCGAGGTAAGAGCTTCGTTTTGATATATGTTAGGGCCTGTTTGGCTAAGTTTTTTGAAAAGTTATTTTCTAGAATTTTTCATAAAAGTTGATAAATGGAATTCTGATCCATAGGAATTTTACTAGACGGGCTTCTGCACGTTCTTTGTGCACGGGTTTTCTTTGGATCGTATTATAAGCGCGTAAATCGGAGGTGAGTGATTCAACTATGTTTTGGAATGGTTTCTTGGCATGTATTCATGTTATGTTTGAATAGCATGTATTATTCATAGAGATATCTTGTGTAGTTCATATTGGGCATTTATATTGATAAGTAGGCTCAATAGCACGGTGATATGTTTTAATTACCGCGAGTATGGTGATATGTATTTGAGCATGTTAAGTTGCTTATGTGGGTCAGAAGGAGCACGTGGTCACCGTGCCATTTTGTGGAGCCGATATAGGCATTAAGGTCGCACGATTGAAGAAAAGAATCGTGGGTCTTACCCTTTCGCGTGGACTTATTGGCGAGGAGTCGCGGATTGGGAATATGGACGGGCACGTGAGTCTCCGGCGACTAGTATGAAATGTAGAGATGTGAATGCGGACATGTGTTATCATTCATGTACATATGTTGATTTATTCACTAAGCTTTAGCTTAAACAAATCGAAATATGTGTGGTTATTCAAATAACCATTGCAGGTGTTAATGCTGGCGAGGAATCGCAGAAGTGGGTACGTGGGTTAGAAGTTCGCTTGTGAGGCAACTTAAATGTTAATCTTGTAGTTTTTGGGATAATAGAAATGTTGTAATAAGAATTGGGTTGTTTTAAACCATGTTTAATTTGGTATGTTGGAATGGATTTTAAATCGTTGTAATAGTTAGTAAAATGTTGTAATTATGGTTGGTAATGTTTTAATACAGCTAGAATTACTTTGGACTGAGTTTGGATTGAGTGGTTGATCTTTGGGTGAAAGTTAGAAAGCTTTTAAAACTTGTATTCTGCAGTTTTGGCTGCTGTCAGAGGAGCAGTCGACGGGATAGTGCAGTTAACTATTTTGTTCCTTATATGGTAAAAGCAGTCGACGGGGCAGTCGACGGGATAGTGCAGTTAACTATTTTGTTCCTTATATGGTAAAAGCAGTTGACGGGGCAGTCGACGGGGCAGTCGACGGGACAGTGCTGTTCAGCTATTTTTCTTATTTTGGTAAAAGCAGTCGACTGGACCCCAGTATCAGTCGACTGTAATTGCTATTAAAATCCCTGCCTTCCTCCGTCGACTGAGCGATCGACTGAGCGGTCGACTGAGCAGTCGACTGAGTGGTCGACTGAACCTCTAGTCTTAAAATGTGTTTTGTTTTCCGCTGCGTGTGTTCTTCAAACCTAATTTTGGGAACGTTAATGAATTGGTTTAGCCTCGGTGGCGTGCCACGGGCTCCGGTTCCGCTATTGTGGGACCGGGCTGTGACACTTCTCAACATGATCTATCAAATAAGTGTAATTGTCGGTTTGATTTCCGCATCAAAAAAGTTATGTGAAATTTGTATAAAGTATTCATCTCCAAATTTCACATAAATAGTGGTAAAATTAGTTCAAATTTCACATAACTAGTTACATAAAATTAGTTCAAATTTCACGTAGCGATACCAAGGGATGGACTAGTGGTAAGGGATTCCATCCCATCTACAAGTGTCTGAAAATTCGAGTCTCATGTGGGATGGGATTTAAGTGGGAGAGCACGATCTTCCCTCGTAGTGCCTAATAAAATAAAATAAAATAAAAAATTCACATATCCATTATTTTAAAGTTGAAATAATTTCTTGTGAAATAATCAAAATTGATCGATTCGCTTAAAAATTGGACCGAACCAAACCGTTGACACCCCTAGGTGGGACCACCTCAACATCCTTCAATGAAAATCAAGTGAACACACTACCTCATATGTTGTGTAACCACAGTTGCGAAACAAATTTGGGAAGCATAGTATTACTCCTAAAAAAAAGCAGTTTTTCCACACTAAAAAACCTATTTTTCCACAATAAAAAAGCCAGTAAAATTTTTTGAATTTCATGTAACTAAATTTCACATAAATAGCTATATGAAATTTGAACTAAACGTAAAGAATAATCCTATGCTTATCACATTTTGTATCTCATATGGTTCCCAAACACATGTTACAGTTATGTGAAATTTACTTAAACATATAAAATTTTACATAACTGGTGGTGTGAAAATAAAGTCATTTGAAATTCACTCTATTTGAACCTTCACATTATTGGTTATGTGAAATTTGTGAATAGAAAAAAATATATATATGAAATTCACTCCAGCGTCTGAAAATTCACATAACTGGTTATGTGAAATTTGTCAAACGAAAAAAGTTATGTGAAATTCACAACGTCTGAAATTTTACACAACTTGTTTTGTGAAATTTGTAAAAAGAAAAAGTTATGTTTGTAGTTTTGGATCCACTTGACAAGATATACAAAACAAGTATCATTGTCCATATGAAATTCTTTAAAAAAAAAAAAAAAAAAAGTCATATATGAAATTTCACATAAAAAAATTTGAGAGCATTTTTGCTCACCCAAAAAATGGTTCACCAATGCTCACCCAAGCATCCAATTAGCCAATGCAGTGGGACCCATACTTAAACATCATATGTTTAATAATGGGTCCCACTGCATTGGCTAATCGGATGCTTGGGTGAGCATTGGTGAACCATTTTTTGGGTGAGCAAAAGTATTTTCAAAAAAATTATGTGAAATTTCACATAAATGGTTTTGAGAAACCTAAGTTTTGCACAAAATTAGTAAGGTATTTTGAACTTCACCCAACTATATAAACATAGTTTTTGTTTAAAACATTGTGTAAATTTTACACAACTGATTATGTTAAATTTGTGAAAAGAAAAGGTAGTGTGAAATTCACTCAATCATTTGCAATTCTAAAGAAGAAAAAAAAATAGTTATGTGAAATTTACTAAAGCATTTGAAATTTCACAAAACCAGCTCTGTAAAATTTGTGAATAGAGAAAATAATGTGAAATTCACTCTAGCACCTAAAATTTCACAACCAGTTATGGGAAATTTGTAAATAGAAAAAATAATGTGAAATTTCTTATAATAAACAAAGCAAAGTACAAGCACTTAATTGGCTAAACAAGGCCTTAAACAAACCCACTTTGTTTGAAGAAAATTGTTTTGCTCACTCAAAAAATGGTTCACTAATGCTCACCCAAACATCCCATTGGTCAATGCAGTGGAACTCAAGATTAAATTAACAACAATGCTAGGGGCACTAACAAATTCCACTAATACTCACACCCACACTCTATCTCTCTCCTAGTGGCACTTTGGGTGCACTGCGGACCCCACAGTGCCACTAGGAGAGAGATAGAGTGTGGGTGTGAGTGTTAGTGGATTTTGTTAGTGCCCCAAATATTACTCTTAAATTAATGGTATTTAATCTGGGTCTCACTGCATTGACCAATGTGATACTTGGGTGAGCATTAATAAACCATTTTTTGGGTGAGCAAAATTGCTCTCTTATTTGAAAAGGTTGGCCAGCATATCCCTTAAATATCTAAAATCTATAAATTGAAGACACTTATCGGGAAAAAAATCAATTTTAAAAACTGAACAGCATATCCCTTAAATATCTGAAATCTATATTGAAGACACTTGTCCGGGAAAAAAAAAACCCACTAATGGCCAGCATCATATAGTGTTAGCTAACCCTTTGTTTGAAAAGGTTGAAGCTCCAACAATGGCGGTTTTGTCATCCCCTGTAACCACAATTCTCTTTCCAGCTCGCCTCAGCTGCTCAGCATCGCCAACTTCGCTTCGTCTTGCCCCAATCTCACATTCGTCAACAGCCGTCGCCGACGACCATTTGTCATCGTCTTCTCTTCCAGTAAGTCCCTCTTTTCTTGAATTTGATTCAGTTCTTCAGATTTTCTTCTTTATGTAAATCGTTTACGCACGTAGCTTGTATCAGAATCGAAGAGTGAACTTGCGATTGATCGGAAGAGAGAGCTGGTTGAACAGTACGGTCTCAATCCCGACGAATACTTATCAGAACCTTCTCCATAGGTACATCTTTCTCTGCTATATGTATATATGTGTGTGTGTGTGTGTGTGTGTGAGAGAGTGTGTGTGGACCATCTTGTGTGTCCCTGTTTAGTGCTATCAATAACTAAAGGGTATTTTCGTCTTGATTTTATTCAATTATATCGGTCAAAAGAGCTAATTTGGCAAAGTTTCGGTTACGATGGAGTGTAGACCAAAATAAAAAACGGGATTGAGTTTAAACTTATGAAATCTAGATTAAGGGATTTTTTACTAAAATTCTATTTAAAAATTACAGCATATCTCAAAAAATTGTTATACGTTACTTTATTATGTTTTTTTCTTTTTTGATTTGTATTTGTTTCTTTTGAAACTTGTCATTATTATAATAAAATTTTCCGTTACCGTTTAAAAAAAAAAAAAAAACCCAAAGCGGCTTTTCATTCTTTCTTTGAAATTTCCAAGAATCCAAATCCTACATCATATGGTGTTTACAATCTGACCGCTTTATTAATTAATTATAGGACAGCACTTCAGTGTAGTTGGCACAGTCTAGTTAGTACTGTTTCCCTCACAGGTGAACAGTAAAATTGAGCAATTTTTTAAAAACAGCTTTTACAAAAACAGTTTTATTATTCACCTGTGAGGAAAACAGCGCACCAACTCGACTGTACCAATAGCACTGATGTGCTGTCCTTAAGTATAGTGGCTTTCGTTCTTTCTTTTGAGATTTCCTATTTAATAAGGGTTTTGTTAACATGTGCCCTTAGGGCATATGTTAAGGTTTTAAAAGTAGAAATAAACAAGGGGTACAGTGTGAATTTCAGTGTCCGGTGCGGGATTCTGTGTTTGTCTCCTCTGTTTATTTTCACTTTTAGAACCTTAACATCTGCCCTAACGACATATATTAACAAAACCCATTTAATAAATGCTGCCACTCTGACGTGTATCTGCCACAAAATCCTATTACATCATTTGGTGTTTACAACTTCGGGCCGCTTTATTAATTAAGCATAGTGGCTTTCATTAGGGATGCAATGGGGTGGGTTTTTCAGGTTTCCCGCCCCTCCCCTCCCCTCCCCTCCCCTCCCTTCCCCTAATAGGTAGGGTATGGGGGAGGCTTAATAGGGTTAGGGGCGGATATGGGGGAGGTTTTCAAAACCCGAGTCGGGTTCGGGTCGAGGTCGGAATATGTTCAAAAAACCCGAACCCGCCCTGAATATACATGTATTTATATTTTTACCCCTCAATAGTTATGTATATTACCATTTAAAAAAAAAAAAAAAACACTATCGGGGAACTGATTGGGTAAGTTAAAAAAAAACTGCACTATTGGAAAAAAAAATGCATTAAAAAAACTACTTTTTCAATTTGTGTACCAAAAAAAAAAAATGCATAATTGGGGCGGGGCGGGGCGGGGTCGGGGACCCCGAGTGCGGGGCGGGGGCAGGGTCGGGAAGAGGCATTATGCGGGGCGGGGGCGGGGGCGGGGGGAGGGTTTACTGAAGCGGAGCGTGGGCGGGGTATGGGGGCCCCGTCCCATACCCGCCCAGTTGTCATCCCTAGCTTTCATTCTTTCTTTTGAGATTTCCCATTTATAAATGCCGCCACTCTGACGTGTATCTGCCACAAAATCCTATTATTCCCTCCGTCTTTTTTTTTTGAGCCCTATATTTTATTTTGGGATGTCTTAAAATTAGTGTCTATTTTCTTAAATTGGTATAAAATTTTTACTTACTTTCCAAAACTACCTTTCCTTGAAATCTACACCAAGACAAAACTAAAAAAATTATTATAACGATTAGGGGCAATTGTGGAAAGTAGGTGTAGATTCTTTTTATCTCTTTAAAAGTTAAATTTCCAAAGATAGATTTAAAAAAAGGGACGGAGGGAATACATCATTTGGTGTTTACAACTTCTGGCCGCTTTATTAATTAAGCATAGTGGCTTTCATTCTTTCTTTTGAGATTTCCCATTTAATAAATGCTGCCACTCTGACGTGTACCTGTCACATAAAATCCTACATCATTTAGTGTTGAGTAATGTTACATACACTTTTTATTGGATAAAGCTATCCATCTACATCCTGACGTAGACCAACAATGATCGAGGAGAGGAGAGAGATTGTAAAGTGGTGTGGACTTCAGTGGACTCCGCAGTCTATCTCCTTTCTCCATTGGTCCACGTCAAGATATAGATGGATAGATGTAAGATTTGGGTGTGGGTCTATCATTACCATCAATTATTACACAACCCCCAAAAAGTGTATTAGTTATAGGCTTAAAATAAGAATTTTATATGGAATATATGTTGGCCAAATTGTAATCCAACAACTTCAAAATTGGAAAATAATATATACATAAATAATATATTGGCCTAGTTATAATCTAGGGATAATTAATTAACACTCCTTGCATAGGACTGAATTAGGATATTAGCCTAGCCCTTTTTTTTTTCAAGTGATAAGGACGTGAATTTTTGAATTGTTTGGTATAAAGTCAAATTTTAAATTGAAAAATAAGGTTATTGGCAAATTTACCCTCATTTTCATACATAGAACATATTGAGAATGACACCTGAGCACGCATCTCAAAATTGTTTTTTGTTTGTTTTTCAAACTTTAAAATGCCATAACTTTCAAACCACAACTCTATTTTAAATAAGATTTATATATCTATAATATAGAATAAAAGATCGATCAAACAAGATGTATAGTGACTATGAAAAAATGAAAAAAAAAAAAAAAAAAAAAATTTTTGTCATTGTCGGACCACTAAAACGCAATGTCAAAGTCTTTTGTAATAGTGATATGATACTACCTTTGGATTTTTTAAAAAAATTTTGCACTTAATGATATGTTATTGTCTTTAACTGAACAGTTACATTTGAAAATTGACCATAATTTTGTAATTATTTGGTCAATTTGAAAAAATGTTACTGTTTCTTTGTTCAATACCATGTTGCTTATCCTTAATGGTATGTTATTGTTTTTTGGATGGAGACAGTTTTTAAAGACAGTAACATCTACTAAATGACCTGCCCTAATTTTGTAACTTTCTGCAACTGTGACATGTTACTATCGTTGTAAAAACGTTTAATTTTTGATAACATTTACATATATTTTTTTTGCTATAAAAATTGATGATTGAATTCTTTGAATTATGCAAACGCATCCCAACTATGTACACAATTACTCGTAAAAAAAACCGCAAATTCAAATACAATAGGAATTGAAGATACGTAGAAAAACTGCACAATTAATAGCAAACCAAAATAAAAAATATTTTGAGAAACTTGACCAATAGTCGCGTTGTCCATTTATGGTTTTATCTCCGCCTAGTTTGAAATAAGAGAGCTTTTGAATGAAACCTTTTGTCAAAGGGCAACTCATGTACATAGGAAGGTCTTATGCAGAGTGGGGCCCTTAATTGGATGGATATGACAAATCTCTCTCTCACACACAAAAAGAAAGAAAAGAAACCAATGATTGATCCTGTAGAGTAAGCAAGATCAAAGCTAACCTTTTACCAAAAAAAAATAAAAAAAATACTACATAGTTTTAATTTATCACTGTTGACAACTGTTAGCTTCTGTCATCTTTTCAAAGTTTTCTATATCTCAATCTCCATAAGTTCCCCCATCATATTTGGTGGTTGATGAGGTTGGTGTTTTTATCTTTTAAATGTCACATTCACAGGCCAAGGTTATAAGTGCTCAAATATATAAAGGCTCTTCATACACATGTACACACATTCGATCTTGTGTTTACTTTCACAAATTTTTGATGCGTATATGAAAAATTTATGCTACAATCAATTGGTTTTGTTCGTACCTACAAGCAAAAGAGTTATTCTATTCCTCTCAACTAAAGGGGCTCTCTTTGAAATTCTTTCAGCTATTCATTTTATTGGGGTGAAATTTTTTAATTTTCCAATTTTATTGGTCCTCTTCAGAGTGTGAATACCTTTTGAGTGTGTAATTATGTACCCGTAACATTATTATTAATATAATAAAGGATAAGTTAAAGAATGTCTAATTAAAAGCATTTCTACTTTTCACAGTTGACTCTTAAATTAAGAAATGGGCAATAAATTTTGGCACTCACTGGGCCAAAGTTTGTAATATTTTCAAAACTACCGAAATGTTACAAGGTTAATTTGGCACATGTATGTATAGTTTTGATTAGGTAAGTTTGTTGTTTTTGGGTTGACATGTTATTGTTAATGATTATTAATGAATATGTTTTCTTTGTTAAAAAAAAAAAAGTTTGTTGGTTTAGTTGTAAATATGAGTGGTACTAAAAAAGAAATGGGTACCCCTCATTTTCTCTTTATATATTAGTATAAATGAGTAATGCTATGTTTTTCAAATTTTTATTTTAAAAGTGTTTCTCAAATGATGTGACAGTAGGCCAAGTAAACAACTTTCAATCAAAATTTAACTGGCTCCACTGACACATCATTTAGGAAGCACTTTTGGTATAGAAATTTGAAAAGCATACCAATACTCATAAGTTAAAACGTATGACATTTGAAGAGAATTTTATAAGTAAATACGTATGACATTTGAAGTATATTGTCACGCCCCGACGTAGCATAAATAAGGAAAGCGTTTAATTTCTTTTATGGACCCGTAGGTCGCGACAGTTTGAAGAATCGATTCCGTCCCAAACGTCGAACAACAATAAACAATAATCAGAGCTTACAAATATTTTTCTAACTTATTACATATTACAGCACGGGATTCTAAAGGCACAAACCGCCTTAAATCAAAACAATAACTGAGTGTCTATTACAGTCATCCTTATCAGTTCAACTTAAAGTATATAACAGTAAACTCTTCATCAGATAGTTGTTCTCAGTTTGCATAGTCATAGTGTTCAACCTGATCAAAACCTGAAAAACCTGAACACGAATGTCCAGGACGCATCAACGTCGTCAGCTTCAAGAAGCTGGTGAGTACTAAAAACACAACTTTGAATGTAACACATATTCATTTATCTCTTTACATTTCTCATTTAATCCAATAATAAAGCAAATAGTTCATTTTAGGAAACAAGCACAATATTATTTAAAAAATAGAATTCTCGTATATGTGACCGTGTATGAGAACAATGCACCATCTCATCTTACCGACTCTTTTCTCTCGACAAAACCCAACAACCTACCACCACACACCGGTATCTTTGAAATACTCCGATAGCCACACTTTAGCACAGGGGTGCCAGGGAATGTCCAGTTTGCCTCACACTTTGGTCCGGGGGTACCAGGGAGTGTCCATTGCCTCACACTTTGACTACCTAATCCGCCATGCAAATACCTGAGGAACCCTCACGCAGTATCCAGACTCGGGTATCAGGGAGTGTCCGTAGGCCACACTTTAGCACTACCATGGGTGCCAGGGAATGTCCAAGTTCGGCTTCACACATTTTGACGCGACCATGGTCGTCAGGGAGTGTCCAGTTTTGCCACCTTCGCATTTCAAAGACACCCTGGTCGCAATCTCAATCACAACACACTTTGGTACTCATTTACCAGGGAGTGTCCACAACACAATCTCAACCGCACTCACTATGCCACACTGACCATTACTCTTTTCCAAACTGACTAACATTCACACTCACCATGCATGTACAACTAATACCACATGTATGTCATGAAACTTTAAAACATGAGGCAATTCACTGATTTATACAAACGACGCGCGCACGGGAATTGATAAGTCACAATACAACGTTTTAATCGTCCAAAACATAACCAATTAAGATTCTGATTTAATAAATTTCCCAAACAGTACTAAAATAGTATATAAATTTTTCCCCAAACAGTTCCTTATCACAAAACAAGCAAAATTAGAAACTGCCAAAAGTCGCGCGCGCAGGCTGCTCGCGTGAGGGGTCGCTCGCGCGTCCTGCCTATTTTTCCTTTTTCTTATATAATCTCTTCTGTCTGCCTGGGACCAGCCACCTCGCGCACGCGGGTCGCTCGCGCGACCCTCGCTTGCGCGAGTTTCAGCAGAGACTTCATCTTCTTCGTGGAGAATGCCCTGTTTCAGAAATTCAGGGTCCTTTTGACCCATTTTCGATTCTGTAAGTTACCCTATCTTATTATATATGAATCTCTTCGATTTTTCACAAGGATTAAGAATCCAAAGTCAATTTTACATGATTCAATCTATAACTCTTGAATTTTATGAAAGATTAAAAGATGGGAAAACTTAATTTCTTATATACTTTTTCATATGAACAAATTAGGCCTCAATACTTTAAACATAGTCTAATTACACCATAATCTTTCATTATTATCTAAGAAAACAGATTTTGGTTGAGATTGAAAAATCTTGATTTTCAAAGCTATGGAGTTTATACGTGAAATCAACCATGGTGTTTCATGATTCAAGCATACAAACAGTAATTGAACTATAGAATTACATTCTAGGTGAGTTTAAAATACTCACTGAGATCAAAAGCAAAGAGGTTGTTGAGAAAGAAATGAGATATAGAAATTTCCACCACAAGCTTTGGCTATGGTGATTGAGGAACTCTTCTCCCTAGAAATTTATGTAATGAAGTTCTCTTAACTCTCTCTATTCTCTCAGTGTATCATTCTGCTGAAATTGTGTGTATGAGTAGTGTATAAATAGAGAAGCCAAAGGATGAGCTTGGGCTCCAAGTCTCTTATGCTAGACTCAACAAATTGCTTTATTTTCAATTAACTAACTACTATTATACACAGCCATATCTACGTATATACACAATTACACAACTCCATTGATGCACTAAGGGTCACCCATAGATTAGTAGGGGTCAAGATGAGCTGTTTGGGTAAATCTAGCTTATGGCATAAGAATACACACACACACACAAGGCATTCCCAAACAATGCCTTAACCAATGATTACTTGCCATTAATAGACATAAAGCATAAGTCATGTACAACTTTACATCACTTCCAATATCTGTAAAAGTTTAGCACAGCGCGGACAGTTTTGGAAGTAAACTGGTATTTTCGGGGCGCGGTGTCCGCCACAAAAATACGAAAAATTCATTTTAACGTAAGAAATGGTTTTCGGGTTTTATAAAAATACAGCTTGAATTAAAAGAAAACATTTCCACTGTTTTGAAATACAGTTTTGAAATCTAACACATGTATTGCTAATTTTGTAAAATTGAGTTTGGCCCCAATAAGAATTCCAAATATGAAATCCAGCGAGAAATAAATTCTACACATAAGAATTGTAATTAAAATAAAAAGTAGATAATGAATATTAAATATGACAATGCCAATAAATGAAAATGCAGGTTATTACATATATACCTTAGTGTAATACACTACACCATATGGCTTCATTACTAACAGATATTTCCGTTGGAAATAAGATTACTAACGGATATATCCGTTTCCGTTATTACATTAGCGTTAGTAATGTTACTAACGGATTTACTAACGGATATATCTATTAGTAAAATTAATCTTTCTAACGGATATATCCGTTTAGTAATAATGATTAGTTTTCCAAAGATTTGTATTGAATACTAACGGTTTATGAAGGGATTCCGTTAGTAATTTCCAGGAAAAAAAAAAATACGTACTAACGGATATCTAACAGTTATATCTGTTAGAAATATTAATACAATATGAAAAAACATTTAATATATATGCTCTCCAATTTTCGTTTGAACCTAGCTGATTTACAAGCATAATTAATTAAATAAATTGCAACATTAAAATTTTACATGACAAAAACTAAAGAAGAAAAAAGAAAGAAAGCAAAGCTATATATTTCTATACTTTTCATTCCAATATGACTTTGCAGAAATGATCATACAATCAATTTATGTTATTCCATTACAATTTACAAAAATTTGACTAAATCTAACACACACACACACAAAAACACTCTCCACTTCGAAATCATCCGTTTTTTTAAACGCTTCATAGCTTTATCTACCTGAAAATTGAATAAAACAGACAGAAACTGGTTAATTGTTTTCCACACTATATTACTTAAGTGATATCACACTCACTGATGAACACAACAATTAACATCCAAATCCTAGGTATTCCTCCCCAAACCAAACCTTTGTCATACTAGACAGACTTGGTTTCCATTTTTTTTTGGAAGGGAAAGAAAACTTCAATTAAGCCCCTTCTTCCTACGAGTCGGTGAGGACTTTACTCCTCTTTCAAAGTTAAAGCTCCCCATGATTCCACATATGGATTGAATGTTCCATTGCTTACACAAATCAAGTGAATGCAACAAAGGTTTTGTAAAGTAACTAACAACTATTGCAAAATGAGATTATCAAAAGAAAACTTAAATTGTTACATGTTAGTTAATAGCATAGAAAATACAACTTCTACATGAGTATTTACTTCTAAGTATTTTAACAATAGCAAGTGATTAGTGTCAAATATTGCACTTGTATTTCGTAACACACGCAGGGTCTAAAAAAATAATATAGAAAAAGAAAAAAAAATGTGCATCTAAGAGTCTCAACATGCAATAGAGCAACCGAACTAAAAGGATCAAAGCTTGTTCTTCAACAATTACTATAGAAGCAGAAAAGGAGATAATGTAACACCGGCTCCCGCGGGCAGTATTTAATTGCATTTAGCATGCATTATTAGCATTAATTAATGATGTGATTATATGTGTTAAGTGAGTTTTAACTCGCTAAGGTGATATGGGTGTCCAGTTTGGAACCCAGTGATAGGCCAATGTGGTAGTCCCAGCTTGGGACAGAGGTGATAGGTCCCCGTGTGATGAGATAGTTATGGAAAAATAATTCTTATGTGCTTACTTGTTTATTAAGGCATATGTGAATATTTTATTATGTTATTTAATGGCATATTAATTGTTAGAGATTATTTTTGTGATCCGTTAGGGATACCTTTGTGAGGACGAATTGGACACGTTGCATAATTAGTAGGTTAATTAGCAACTTCATAAAATTACGTGAGACCACTTATGGGACCCATACGTGACATAGACAAACACTCATTTAAGTTTGGGATAGTTTTAATAAGTTTCATAACTAACAGAGGTATAATTGCAAAACTAATAAAACTTAGGGAGGTAAGCATAGAAAGCCAAACATGTGGCTTGCATGTTGTGAGACATGTGTCAAGGGATGACACATGTCATCACCAATGGGTTTACTTCATCATTTTCGGTTAGGAATACAGAGAGAATTCCGAGAGAATCTCGACCACATTGACGACGACGTTCTCGATGTCGATTGACGCGCTGTTTGGCATTGGATTTCAAAATAGGCTACATATTTGGACTCTTGGAGGTGAGTCTAACGCGTGGGTACTAATCTTATTACATTTTGAGACAGTTTTTCCGCACCCCAATTTGGGAGTTTAGCTCATAATCCATAATCTTTGTATATGATTTGTACTTGGGAATTACTAGAATTATAATTCAGATAATAGGAGCAAAATATTTGAGGTGAGTGACAGTAGTTGTGTAACACCCGTACCCGGAGAACGGGTTAATTATTATGTTATATGCATTAATTAATATAATTAGTATATAAAATGGATTAAGGGGAGGCTTGGACTCGCCCATGTAAAAAAAGTGTTCAGAGAGGGACACTAGTTGGAAAAGTCCCCAATGAGGTGGGACAGATATTGAAATGGAACCCAGCGAAGGGTAAATTGGCAATTTGCATTTTAAATGATTAAATGCATTTTATGTGATACATGAATATTGGTTTACATGCTTTCATATTACATGTTAATATGTGTTAGCATTAGTTTGGACACCCAAGTAAGGGTATAAATGAAAAGATTTAAAATTAGTAGGTGCGATAGCAATTTCACAAAATATGTAGGACCCACATTGGGACCCATACGGAACTTAGACAAACACTCATTAGATAATTGGGTAGTTAATGGAATGTTTGGGGGATTTCATAATAAGAACTTAAGAAAATCCGGGGGTGTTAACGAAAAGAGAGGAATTGTGAGAGATTGACAACACAACATGCATTGCATGTGTGTGTGTCAAGAGACTAAGGAGTCTCCACAGAAATTCAAAGAAAAAGAAAAGAGAGAGCTCGGGAGAGAAGACGGAGACGAGACGCCGACACCGTTTTTACGCCGTTCCGTCGCCGCCGTTCGTCGGATTCGCGAACCAAAGCCGTTTTCGGACTCGTGGAGGTGAGACGAACGTTTCTATACCCTTAATTTATGTTTAAATTGTCGGATTTTGGTAGCTCATATTTGACGGTGAGACGTCGTCTACCGAATTCTTGTAGGATTCATTGTGGTGTAGGAATTGAGCTAAAATTGGTGAAATTCAGCATACCTCTAACTTGAATTTGGGTAAAATCTGTGAATAAGGTGAGTTTTCTAGCCTAAAAATGATTGTGTTTAATGTGTTCAAGGCTTCAAGTGGTGTTAGAGATATTAATCCTTGTTTAGAAGCTATTATGTTGTTGGGTTGATAATTTCATATCAATTTTATGGGAATTATGTGTTGATACATATATATGTGCTTATATGTCTATGTGGTAGTAATGAGCACCGGGGAAATGGTTCATTGTTGGGAGTAATAAAGGTGGTGAAGAGGAAGAATCCGATAAATACGGAAGTCCAAGGAATAGAAGTGGCCACGGGACCAAGGGAGGTTTTCGGGTCTGAATGAACCATATAACCGGTGACTTGGCGATTACGGTTGTGTTTTTATATGTTAATTATAGCATTGCACGTGTTAAACATTCAGTCATGTTAGAATGCTCACTAAGCAAATTGCTTAAGAAAAGCGTTTTCCTATTTCTGTTGTGGTACATCACAACCACCGCAGGTACGGAGCAATACCCGGAGAGAAAGTGACGTGCTCGGGGAAAAGGGGAGAAGGGTTTTGGAACTTGTTGATATGTTTTAAACTTATGTTACAGTGTAACTAGTGGCTTGAGGTCCTCGACTTGAGGCTTGAAGTCTTGACTTGTGGATGGGAGAGATGGGAGAGATGGGGGAGATTTGAGCCTCATACTTGTGAATTTCTTTTGAACTTGTAAAATGATGTAAATTATGGTTTCTTTTATGTTAATGTTCATACTTAGGTTGTTGGAAATGAATTTGGATCATAACTGTGTATTTGGAAGTGAAAAGTAGAACCAATGTATAATCTCTTTTGTTTTGCTCAAGAATGCTGCAAGTAAAGGGTTGACCATCTCGGCAAGTCCGGATGTGTCGCTAGTGTCTTGGACATGTTTCTTTAGTGCTCATAATGTTAGTTGTGTCATTGAGTTTAGTCCCAGCAAGTTTCATGTATTTTGGATAAGAATTGAGTTTTTAAGTTGAAAAGTTTGTTTTAGTTCAAATGAAGTGAGTTCATGGTTGATTTGATCAAATTGTGAATATGATTCTATGATCCATGCTTAACTTGAGTTTAGACATGTTTTAAAATGTGTTGGAATTGATTTCCCAAAGTTTCATAATGTTTCCATGTGATTTGATTGTGTTTTGGTAAGTTAAAACTTGTTTTGACAGCAAAAGAATTTAGCAGCAGAATTGTGAAGGGATCGATCCGCGATTTATGAAGGGATCGATCCGCCCTTTTAAGGGAACATTCTGCGAGAGCCTCATATAAATGGATCGATCTGCGATTTATGAAGGGATCGATCCGCCCTTTTAAGGGAACATTCTGCGAGACTCTCATATAAATGGATCGATCCGCAATTTATGAAGGGATCGATCCGCCTTGTAATTTTTCACAGCATGTCCGTTTTTACGGAAACGTGCATAACTTTTTCTAGAAAACTCGGATTCGTGCACCGTTTGTTGCGTTAGAACCGGGACTCAAAAATCTAACTTTTGGTATACAAATTTTTACATACTTTCTTAATGACCATTTTGCCCTTGGGGGCTGTTTTGTCACAATAGAGTTCTTTAAAGTGATTTTATTCACCTTTTCTTCTAGTTAGTGTATATTTTGGGTGCGGTTACTCTTGTTACACGTGTCCTAATCCACCGGGGGTGGGTTGGGGTGTGACAAGTTGTGAAATATGGATGATTGAATGCAATTTTGAAGTTCAAGGGTTCAATTGAAAATATAAAAAAATATGTATGCAATTGAAAACACGGATATAGTATAAGGGTATAAAGTGCAATTAGGCCTTGTTTTAAAAAATTTAGAGAAACTAGTCGAGTGAGTTGCGCATGACCATTCTTTTAGTGCATTGGAGGCATTTCCTGAGGGTAAATTATAGGATAAATATCATCTATCTCTCCTAAGGTTTGGCCTTAATACACATACCTCCCCTCACATCCATAGTTTAAACAAAAGGAATTACACAAGTTCCTCTAAGTTTAACTCCAACTCCCACAACTATAAGCATTATAACTTAAGTACCATAAGTCCAAAACCATAATTTACATCATACTACAAGATTAAACATATACAACAAATCCTAAGCCTTGCCCCATTCCCAAGCTCGATTCACCTCCTTTCCCTACCTTGTTCCGAACCTGCGGTGGTTATTATGTACCACAACAGAAATAGGAAAACGGTTTTCTTAAGCATTTTGCTTAGTGAATTAACTAACATGCTTGAGATGTCGTGAACACATGTAATGCAACAATTTAAGCACATAAGCATACGTAATCGCAGAATTCATGAGCTAATGGTTCACTCCGACCCGAAGACCTTTCCCTTGGTCCTGCGGTCACTTCTATTCCTTGGACATCCGTTCTTAAAGCGGATTTCTTCCTCTTTTCCTCCCTTATTTCACCATAATGAACCGTTACTCCCAATCATTTATTGATTACTTAACACATAAGCACATATATAGCCACATAAACATGATAATTTCTCACCAAATTAACATGGAAAAGTCCAGCTTTAACATAAATTTAACTACTAAATCCAGAATTATTATCTCTAAACTAGCAATTGAAGCACATAACATGTACTCACATCAAAGCTTAAGTTAGAAAATTCACCTAATTCAGATTCTTCCCAAAAATAGACCTATAGATGCTGAATTTCACCAAAACCCAGCTCAAAGTTCACTCCGGGGTAAATCCTACATAGTTTCGGCAAACCGCGTCTCACTGATTAGAACGGGTCACAAAATTACGACGATTAAAATGTAAAAGAAAGATATAAAAATGACCGTCTCACCTCCACGAGTCCGAATACTGCTTCGATTCGTGAATTGAACGATGAACGACGACGAAACGGCGAGTTAACGGCATCGGAGACTTGTTTCTTCCTCTTTCTCTCTCGGCGCCTCTCTCTTCTTTACCAATTTTCTGTATTGTTTTGAGAGTCTAATTTCTCTCTTGACACATGCACAAGACATGCATTATGTTGGCAAGTATTTTTTTTTGCCTCTTTTCATATACACCCCCGAATGTTTCTAATTCCTTATTATGAAATCCCTTAAACACTCCATTAACTACCCAATTATTTAAATGAGTGTTTGTCTAAGGCTCGTATGGATCCCAACGTGGGTCCCAAATATTGTGAAGTTGCTATCGCGCCTACTAATTATGAATCTTTTCAGTTATGCCCTTATAATACCAAATGCTAATACATAGAAATATAACTTGAAGGCATCTTTAAACAAGTATCCATTTAATCATATAAATACATTTAACATGTAAAGTGCAAATTTTATTACTCGGCCCTTCATTGGGTCCAACTTCATTTCCTGTCCCTCCGCACTAGGGACTTTTCCAACTGTGTTCATCTCTAAACACTTTTCTTATGGGCGAGTCCAAAGCCTCCCCTTAAGCCATAATCTACACTAATTATAATAATTAATGCATATTAAGATAATGACCAAACCCTTTTTCCGAGTACGGGTGTTACAGAAACCAATCCTCTCTCTACTATAAAAGATAAGTTTATGGTTGATTTTCCATCAACTAATAGTGTCTCTAATAAAAAAATTGAATGTAAGAAAAATAGGTAAAGAGAGAGAAATCGTTTCTCACCGTGGCAGAAAAGAATTCAAGATCAAGGTTTGATCTCTTGAAAGATGTATTATGGATCCATGTACGTAATATGTATGTGATTTATTTCTGCATATTGTTTATGAGTAAAATCACGATAGTTTTAGTTTTTGGGCTAATGTTAAAGCCATAATATTTATGCTTAATTAATAATTTTCTTGCTTAATTTTCTTACAAACATCTCTACCAATTAGAAGACTTCTCCAGCATCAAGAAGGGTGCCACCAACTTGGGTGTAAAAATGTAGAGCATTTTTGGAACGTATATATGAAATTTTTGTAAAATCAAGAGGACCCTTAAGCCCACATTGCCCCTCAATGGACCCGCCCCGTTTGTTATGATCACCTTGGACTACTGTACTAAAATTTTGAACAGGCCCAACCAGTAATCAGTAGACCAACCTGGCACCCCGAAAAAATTTGGGCAAATTATGTGTAATGCAACCTACTAGCAGCCAACCCAAAACTGAAACAGGCAAAGTACTAAGGTTGGCCAGAAAGGTACGTACAAAAGTGGGAGAACAATAAAGTGCATCCTCTCATTGAGCTGGGTTGGCGAGCCTTGATTTTGGATATTTGGAGGGTAGGCCCAAGCCCAATCTGAGGGTGGACTTGACTACTACAAAAATCAGGAAACCGGGTATTCATTTTCTGGCGTTTGAGAAAAACGCCACTGCATTCATGCATTAGTAGATTATTAAGGGAGTGTGATGAAGGATAAATTATGAGTAATGATTGGTGCACATAAAATGTGCACATAAAGATTTGGGCCATTTATTGTGGTGGGTCCTATGTATGCAGCCACGAGCTCCACCGAAATGAATGGCCAAGATCTTTATGTGTATATAGCATTGCCCATAAATTATCCCATCAACCTGTCACACATATTGTGACGGCTGTTGTGGGCGTTGATCTTGCTAGTCCCATGTGAGCCCCACACTAATCGACGGTCCATAATATACATGCCGTCACACCGTGTGACTAGGGGCGGAGTCAGAATTTCAATTCAGTGGGCGCACGCTTACATAGGGTGGCCCCTGACAATTTTTTTTTTGAATAAGTAATATGCTTTCAAGTCTTAAAAATTACTCCCTCCGTCCTATTTTATATGTCCCTTTTTGGAAATCCAACTATTTAAGGGGACAAAAAGAATCTACACCTACTTTTCACAATTGCCCATAATCATTGCACTTTTTTTTTTTGTTTTGTTTTGGTGTTGATTGCAAGGAATGGTAGTTTGGGAAATTAAGTAAAAATTGCATACTAATTTAGGAAAGTGGACACCAATTTAATTTGGGATATCCCAAAAAGAAAAGGGGAACACATAAAATGGGACGGAGGGAGTATATGATTGTTACATGTGATTCACGTGTAGTTGATTAAGTATTAAAGTGTTTTGAGTTTTTTTTAGTTTAAAATGGGTAAATTTACACAAATTCAGAGATCAAATTCAAATATCAAAGTGAGATTTGAGTAAAAATTAGACACTTTCAAAGATTAAAGTGAGATTTTTGAGTTTTTTTAGTTTAAAAGGGATAAATTTAAAAATTCAAGATGGACACAAATACATATAATCTCAAACATATAAGATAAAAAAATAAATTCCAAAACTTCAGTGGGGCACGTGCCCCCACTGGCGCACTGGCTCTCACATCCCTCCGCCATGCATGTGACAGACTCATGGATAAGTTCTCTTGAACTTAAGTCTTTCATAGTACCACTTCCAAAATATGTGATATCATGTATGTAAATGTATACTGGGTGAAGAATTCTCCATCAAATATATCCCAAATGACTATTCCAATTATATATATATATACACTATTCCAAATGAAAACGTATTCATGACACTGTCACGGTCGGCGTCGCTAATTCCAGCCATATATACCTACATGTCATAATTATGCTAATCTATAAAGTATACACATATGTCTTAGTTATGATATACACTACTGTCACCACATAAATGCAGTCTCTCCAGTCCTCACAGAAAATCATCCTTTTGAAGCAATTCAAACATCCTTCATCAGAAGAGTAATTCATGGGTTTCCTTTGTATTTAGTAAATCAAAAAATGGTTATATAATTTCAATGAATTGGGTACCTGCATGTCATATATAGTTCATTTTTGAGATACACTTGATTAATTATGAGTGTTAATTATTTCATTCGTCCTATTTTATGTATTCAAATATGAGAGTTCAACATTTTAAAGGGACAAAATAATTGTCATGTGACATGAAATTGCTACAAAAATTCCAAATAACCCTTTGTTTTTTCTTTCCTTTTTTGTTGGATAATTTTGAAATTAAGAAGGATAATTTTGAAAAGTATTTATAAATTTATCATGAAATATACTTTTTGCATAATAATATTGAGACGGCCAAAAAAATGAAAGATGGATATGTACAGAAAATAATACGAAGGGAGTAGAATTTACTTTTGTTTTGTTTTTTGTGCTCACATTTTAAGGGGACAAAATGATTATATTGTCAAAAATCAACATATATTTCTTTTAGTTTAAAACCCTTGGTTACTAAAGTAGCTTCACAAAATTTTCAATAAAACATACTCTCGGGTTTAAAAATCCTTTTCTAGAGTAAATGTATAAAAAAACATTTCCAAAATCTATTTAGCATTTAGCTTACTTACTCTTTTTAAGTCTAGAGTAAATGTATAAAAAAACACTTCCAGAGCATTTTGTTGTTACATATATATATATATATATATATCGAGATTGGGAGCGAGGACGGTGATTTGCAAGTTATATATATAGGGAGACTTGGTGTAATGCCCCTAAAGTTGAGCTAAGTTGGACTAAAGGAGAAGTCATAATCAAAAACCCACACAAGTACACAATCTAAAAAACCTTTCCTCCCAAAGTCTTCTAAAATTTTAACTTTCCCTCTTAGTCCTATAAAATTTTAAATTTCACTCTAAATTGCAGAATTGCCCATGGAACCCTAAGAGACCACCACCACCATCTCTCTTTTCTCTCTAACTTTCTCCCTCCTCCCCCTCCATAGCCACCACCACCACCATCTCTCTTCTCTCTCTAACTTTATCTCCTCCTCCCTCCATAGCCACCACCATCACAACCACCACCACCGGAGCCACCATTGGAGCCATCCTCGACGTCGCCGTCGCTACTACCACCAACTCTCTTCTCTCTCTAACTTTCTCTATCCTCCCCCTCCATAGCCACCACCACCACCATCTCTCTCTCCTCCCCTGTAATATCCCGTATTTTCAATAAATATTTAATGCAGAGAGATTCTATATACTTCTTTTGACCATTCAAGAAAATTCAATCTTCGATCGATCGAAGCTCGTTCGAGCGATCGAGCATCTTCATAGTTCAAGCGATCGAACCTTGTTCGAGCGATCGAAATCCTACCGACCTGAATTTAATACGTGGTCCCCACTTCAATCGATCAAACTTTCTTCAATCGATCAAACCTGACCGAACTGAGTTCGATCGATCGAGAATCCTTCGATCGATCGAGAATGTAAATATCAGAATTCCAGTTTCTGCGCAAATGCTGCCACCTTGCCCCTATTTCCCCTATATATACTTAGTGCTCGTGGGTGTTGTGTGTTTGCTGAGTTTGTGAGAGTTTGAGAGAGCTTGAGAAGTTGTGAGTGTGTTATATAGATTATATACACATACCTCCATATATATATCTATATATACACACACACACATATATATATATATATATATACTCAACTTGGAGAGGAGAAGAAGGAGAAGAAGAAGAACAAGAAGAGATGAGGAGACAGAGAGAGACAGAAGAGACGAAGAGAGGAGCAGAGAGAAGAAGACACCATTGGAGGAAGCTTGGAAGCTTTCAACGTTGCCAAACACGCCTTAACGACTTTCGGTGAGTCCCAAACTCACTCGGTATCTTAGTTATGATATTTTACATATTCTGGACGTAGTAATTATAACCCAAACACCCCCTAGCATATTCTGCACGTTTCTTGGCAGAATCTGTGGAAGACGAAGTTCGACCGATCGAACTGAGTTCAATCGATCGAACATCACTGAGTCCCAATCGATCGAACGGAGTTCAATCGATCGAGACCACCTTCACTTCGATCGATCGAGAAGCCTTCAATCGATCGAACATCACTTTTCCTCAATCGATCGAGCGGACCTCAATCGATCGAACCCGAGCAGAACATGAATGTATTTTCCTTTCAGTTATAATTCATAATGCGTAGTTGTTTAATTGTTGTTCCATGTTCTTATTATGCGATATTATGGATAACGGAGGTAATGGGATACGATAACGAGATTAAGATAACATGGTGAGTAACGTAGTCGGGTTCGGAACGCTAGAAATAGTACGACGCGATAACGTAGTAAGTTTGAGGTGATAATACTGGGTAGTATTGGATAAGTGAGAAGTGAGTCAGTAAGAGGATTTGTATGTTCAAAGTTGTGTGAGTCGAGCTGATGATTCGCTCAGGTTGAATCCGATAAGTGTATGTCAAGGATTTGATCAGGATCGTGAGAATTATGGATGCACAGTACTCGCAAGCGTTCTTAAAAGCGGTGAACAGTAAGAGTTCTTAAAAGCGGTGAACAAGAGTAATTGTGGCACATCCATGATTTATATTTACCAGAGCTGTGTATGTATCGTACTCGCAAGCGTTCTTAAAAGCGGTGAACAGTAAGAGTTCTTAAAAGCGGTGAACAAGAGTATGGGTATATCCATGGACCAGTCGTTATATGAGAACGATGTATGGGTGCTCGCAAGAGTTCTTAAAAGCGGTATAGCGGTGAACAAGAGCACTGGTATGTTGTGCTGATATAATCAGTTCGAGATAGTCAGTTGGGTCTTGTGAAATCAGTCTTAGAGTGGGAGTCGATAAGAATCGATTATTGATATGTCTGAATAAATGAATGAGGAATATATTTAGTATCACTGTCATATATTGTTCATTATGGTAATTATGTCATTTCTATGAGACTGTGTTAGTTAGTGCTCACTCAGCTCTCAACAAGCTGACGACCTTTATTGCCTGGACATTCCCCGTCCAGACTACCCTGTCCTTTACAATGCAGATGACGGAACATATGGTAATAACTATTATCCTGAAGGGAGTTACGCAGAGGATGGCCCCACTGTTGCTGGTCAGGCTGATGACTATCTGTACGCCAGCTGAAGATCTGAAGATAAATAGTAGTTTATGTTACTACTTTTCCTTTTACTGTTGTACTTTGTAGTTAACGGGTACTTGGGCATATGTTGTCTCCAGACCAGTTGCGATCCTGTGGACCGTACTCTGATGTTTGTAATAGATAGAACCGTGTTTATATTTCAGTTATTTACTGTTCCTGTTTGGACTAGTACTGTGTGGTGTGGACATTGGTGACTTTCACTTGTCATTCCCTATGGACCCATAAAGGAAATTTATTTTTCTCTATTTATGCTGCTCCGGGGCGTGACATGGTTTTTGGTATCAGAGCCTAGGTTGTGATATTGTCGTTCACTGATGGATTCCACACCATTTGGTTCTAGTATTTAAGATTTTCTTGAGATGAGATATGAGTATAAGATAAGTTCGTCTTCCTGACAATAGATAGTTTTCCTTTGCAGGATAGCATGGATCCAGAGTTCCATCAGTTTGTTACCGATGCTTATGGAGGACACGTGATCCATGGGGATACCGTGGAGCCAGCTGACCCAGAGTTTTATCGTGAGCGTGTGTGCCAGATAGCTAGTAGACATTTGGAGGAGGACATGTGGAGAGCACTCTATGAGACCGGGAGGACTCACCCGACGCAGATGCGTATGGATGCTTACCACACTGCGAGGATTGGTAGAGACATTTTCCAGGAGATATTACGGTTAGTTCAGAGTAAGCCCGAGATGGATGAGATTGAGTTGAGAGCTATTGTAGCCGGTCCACCAGAGCCTGTAGTTGCACCAGCGCCAGCACCACCACCACCATCACCGGTACCCAATGTACCAGTTCCAGAGCCTGAGCCGATTCAGGAGGATGAGGATCTGGAGCCTGAGGATGAGCATGCCGATGAGGACATAGACGGAGATGGAGAGGAGGAGCTGATAGATGACGAGGACCCAGTAGAGGATGAGCATGCAGATGATGCAGATGATGATGAGCCTGAGGATGACCCCGAGGAGCCAGAGTTGAGCCAGAGGATCCAGTACCAGACCCAGAGGCTGTTGAGGCAGACATAGTAGTAGATGAGGATGCGCCCGATGAGGAGGTAGTTGTACCAGAGGCACCAGTTGTACTTCAGATACCAGCTGGACCCATTATGCATATGGCAGCTATGGCCGATATGGCAGTAGGATGGATAGCTCAGATGGTCGCACAGCCAGCAGATTTTGTTATGGGAGAGGCAGCCATAGCGGGAGCTCTTGATATAGCCGATGGATTCGCCGCAGTAGCAGTCGATGTCGCCAACCAGGCGATAGCAGACGGGATAGAGGATGATGATGCAGAGATAGTAGAGGATTGGGATATAGGAGCAGTAGTCGGAGATCTTGTTGCACCAGTTGAGGATGACCCACTCGAGGAGATGGATATCGATTCAGAGGATGAGGCACCACCAGCAGGATCAGACGCTGACGACTTTTGAGTCAGGACCTGCAAGACTTAGTTTTTGTTAGTTTTATCAGGACATGTTGTCCACTAGATTTTTGGGAGCTTGAGAGATAGCTATTTGACCATAGCTTTGTATAGATAGTAGTAGTTGACCTTAGTACTGTGTTAGCCTTGTCCCACGTGGTACATGGTATGGTTACTGTGTACTCCATGGTACATCTTTTGTTATATATATACGAGCAGTACTTTTGATATTGATTGTTGGTTGTTTGATGTGTTGTTTTGTAGAACTGTTAGTTCTTGTTGCTTTTCGTTCTGTCTTGGTTTCGTTTCTACGAGAAGACTTTCAGCTGATCAATATGTCTCTTGTAGGCGATACTCGTTATCATCATGGTAGGACCCTTGAGAAATCACCAAGCACGTAATGGAGCACCTATTCCGGAAGGGATGGATCCGACGGGAATTTTTGAAGCATTTATGCAAAGGATGGAGCATGTGGGGGATACCTATAATCACTCCACCCACCAGAGACCTCTTGCACCCCCGCCACCAAGACAGACTGGAGATAAGTTGTTAGCAAATTTTCGTGGGTTACGTCCAGAGAAGTTCGATGGACTAACAGAACCATAGAAAGCGGAACAATGGATAAGAGAAATGGAGTTGATATTTGAAGCGTTGGAATGTAGTGAACAAGAGAAACGTCGCCTTGCTACGTTTCAGCTCACTTATGCCGCCGCAGATTGGTGGGAAGCTGAGCGAGCCACTATTGAGATCGATGCTGCTAAAGCTATGCCATGGGAGACATTCAAAGGACGATTTTTGGAGAAGTATTTCCCAGAGGATGAGAGAGATCAACAGGAAAGGAACTTTCTCAATCTGGTACAAGGAGGATGGAATGTCAGGGAATATACAACACAGTTTGAGCGTCTATCCAGATTTTCTCAACATATGATAGACACTCCACAGAAGAAGGTGAAGAGATTTCACCAAGGATTGAATCCCCATCTCAGACATACGATGGTTGGTCATCTGAATCAATCATTTGAAGAGATTGTCAGATTTGCAGCAGGATTGGAAAAGGATGCTTATCCAGCACAACAACCACAGATGAATCGATCTCAGTCATCTAGAAGTTTTCAACAGAGGAATTTCCAAAACCAACCGCAAAGGAATACCCAAGGTTGGAGACCACATGGTAACGATCAAGGAAATAAGAGAACCTGGGAAGGAACCAGAAAGCCACAGCAGAGCTATACTCGACCCCAGCAATATTGCCAGCAAGGATCACAGCCGCAAGCACTACTGACAGCACCGCCAAGCAATAGCGGAGGATGTTTTAATTGCGGAAAGCCAGGGCACGTTGCCAGATTCTGTACAGCACCTAGAGTTAACCGCAGAATGGATATTGTCTGTCGGAATTGCAACAAGCCAGGACATCTAAGTAAAGATTGTCGTGCACCTCGCGGAGGATACTATGGAGCATCAATTCAAGGGATACAAGGACCTCCAGATCAGACAAGGATAAATGCTATCATTCCAGGAGAAGCAGGCTTTAACGCTGATGAGCAGCAACATTTGGAAGGTACGCTTGTACTCTTTCATAGTCCAGTTAAAGCTTTATTTGATACTGGAGCCGCACGTTCATTTATTGCTGTTAAGATTGTGCGTCAATTGGGTTTAGAACCCCAGACACTTGAGTCAACACTGAATGTTGTGTCACCTTTGGGAGTGACAGTTAAGTTGAGTAAAGTGTGTAAAGATTGCCCACTAACTTTGGGAGATAGGAATCTTCCTGCAGACTTGGTAGTTCTGTCAATGTCAGGATTTGATGTTATCCTAGGGATGGATTGGTTAACTAAGTATGGTGCCAATTTGGATTGCCCTACTAAGACGATTGTATTTCCAAGACAAGGAAGGCCGACGATTAGATTTCAGTGTCAGCCGACGAGCGATATGTTTCTTACGAGTAGTTTGGCTACGATTGGGAGTACAAGTACAAAGCTCACGATGGATCAGATTCCTATTATGCAAGACTTTCAGGATGTATTTCAGGATATTAAAGGACTTCCACCGAAAAGAGAAATAGACTTCTGTGTGGAATTAGTACCTGGTACATTGCCGATTTCCAAGACTCCATATAGGATGGCACCAACTGAGATGTTGGAACTGAAGAAGCAAGTTCAAGAGCTTGAAGACTTAGGTTTCGTTCGCCCGAGTACGTCACCTTGGGGAGCACCAGTTCTGTTTGTAAGGAAGAAGGACGGAACACTTCGACTCTGTATAGACTACAGGGAGTTGAACAAGGTTACAATCAAGAATAGATATCCACTTCCTCGGATAGACGACCTATTCGACCAGTTACAAGGATCTAGGATCTTTTCCAAGATCGATTTACGTTCAGGATATCACCAATTGTTAGTTCGACCAGAGGATGTATCGAAGACTGCATTCAGGACAAGATACGGGCATTACGAGTTTCTAGTTATGCCTTTTGGATTGACGAATGCGCCAGCAGTATTTATGGACTTAATGAATAGAGTATTCAGACCATATCTGGATCAATTCATTATAGTGTTCATCGATGATATACTGATCTACTCAAAGACGGAAGAAGACCACAAGGAGCATTTACAGATTGCCTTGCAGACACTTCGAGATAGCAAGTTGTATGCAAAATTCAGCAAGTGTGAGTTTTGGCTACAGGAAGTCAAATTCTTGGGACATGTTATATCTCAGGACGGTATTTCTGTGGACTCATCTAAGATTGATGCAGTCTTAAGCTGGAATAGACCGACCAATGCGACAGAGGTCAGAAGTTTTCTTGGGTTAGCAGGGTATTACAGAAGATTCGTAGAAGGGTTCTCTAAGTTAGCAGGACCACTGACGAATTTAACAAGGAAGGAGACGAAGTATGAATGGACGGACAAGCATGAGGGTGCATTCCAGGAGTTAAAGGAAAGATTGACTTCTGCACCGGTACTTGCGATACCTAAGAGTGGAGAAAGATATGTGATCTACAGTGACGCATCGCACCAAGGACTTGGATGTGTGCTCATGAAAGACGGGAATGTTATCGCATATGGATCAAGGCAATTGAAGGTACACGAGAAGAATTATCCTACGCATGATTTGGAATTGGCAGCAATAGTGTTTGCCTTGAAGATTTGGAGACACTATCTCTATGGAGAAAAGTTTGATCTGTTTTCCGATCATAAGAGCTTGAAATATTTGTTCTCTCAAAAGGAGTTGAACATGCGACAACGAAGATGGATGGAGTTACTCAAGGACTATGACTTTTCATTGCAATACCATCCGGGTAAAGCAAATGTCGTAGCAGATGCTTTGAGCCGTAAACTTCGACTAGTGATCGCTGCATTGCTAATTCGAGAATGGAAAGCATTGGAAGTTTTAGCCGAATTCAAGCTGCAGCCAGTGGAACCAATGGAAAGACAACATTTTGGATGTCTGATGGTACAACCAACTTTGATCAGCCGTATCCTAGAAGCTCAACAGACAGCAGAGGATTTGAAGTTATGGTTCACCAAGATGGTAGCAAAAGAACCTGAGATCTGGAGTATTAGTACAGATGGAGCTTTACGATGTAAAGGTAGACTCTGTGTACCTGACAAAGAAAATCTCCGGAAGGACATATTGGATGAAGCTCATAAATCACGGATGACGATTCATCCAGGAGGTACAAAGATGTACAAGGACTTGAAGAGAAATTTCTGGTGGGAAGGGATGAAGCGAGAAGTGGCTGAATATGTTTCTCAGTGTCTTACTTGTAAACAAGTAAAGGCAGAACATCAGAAACCACCTGGACTACTTCAGCCGTTACCAATTCCTCAATGGAAATGGGAACACATAACCATGGATTTTGTGGTAGGATTACCGAAATCGCAGCAGAATCATGACGCCATTTGGGTAATCGTGGATCGACTTACGAAGACGGCATATTTTATTGCCTACAGTATGACGTATCCAGTGGAACGATTGAGCCGGATGTACCTGCAACACGTAGTACGGTTACACGGAGTACCTGTTTCTCTTGTGTCAGATCGAGATTCGAGCTTTACTGCAGAGTTTTGGAAGAGTCTTCAGACAGCAATGGGAACAACATTGAACTTGAGTTCAGCTTTTCATCCGCAGACTGATGGACAGACTGAAAGAGTTAATCAAGTAATGGAGGATATGTTACGCGCTTGCGTTATTGATTTTGAGAATTCTTGGGAGACACACTTACCTCTGATAGAATTCGCGTACAACAACAGTTATCATTCGAGCATAGGAATGGCGCCGTTCGAAGCTTTATACGGAAGACCTTGCCGATCACCGTTATGTTGGACTGAAGTCGGAGATACTCAACTTCTTGGGCCAGAAATGATACGAGAGACTAGTGAGAAGATTCAGATTGTACGTGAGAAGATGAAGACAGCTCAGACCCGACACAAAAGTTATGCTGACAAGCGACGCAAAGATTTAGAGTTTGCCGTTGGAGATCATGTGCTACTCAAAGTTTCGCCTGTTCGAGGCATCGTCAGATTTGGTCAGAAGAGAGGCAAATTATCGCCACGATTCATCGGACCATTCGAGATTCTAGAGCGTGTGGGAAAAGTTGCTTATCGCCTTGCGCTGCCACCGAAGATGTCAGGAGTGCATAACGTTTTCCACATCAGTATGCTGAGGAAATGTGTTCATAACCCAGCGCACGAGATCAACTTTGAGGATATTGAAGTCAACGACAATGTTACGTTCAACGAAGGACCAGTTCGCGTTTTAGATCGTGGAGTCAAGAAGCTCAGGAATAAGGAGATTCCATTAGTCAAGATTCAGTGGAAGCATCATGATAAAGGAGAAGCTTCATGGGAACTAGAGTCAGAAATGCGTGAGAAGTTTTCGTTTTTGTTTTAACCCTGTATGTTTCTGATTTCGAGGATGAAATCTTTTGTTGGGTGGTGGATGATGTAATACCCCGTATTTTCAATAAATATTTAATGCAGAGAGATTCTATATACTTCTTTTGACCATTCAAGAAAATTCAATCTTCGATCGATCGAAGCTCGTTCGAGCGATCGAGCATCTTCATAGTTCAAGCGATCGAACCTTGTTCGAGCGATCGAAATCCTACCGACCTGAATTTAATACGTGGTCCCCACTTCAATCGATCAAACCTGACCGAACTGAGTTCAATCAATCGAGAATCCTTCGATCGATCGAGAATGTAAATATCAGAATTCCAGTTTCTGCACAAATGCTGCCACCTTGCCCCCATTTCCCCTATATATACTTAGTGCTCGTGGGTGTTGTGTGTTTGCTGAGTTTGTGAGAGTTTGAGAGAGCTTGAGAAGTTGTGAGTGTGTTATATAGATTATATACACATACCTCCATATATATATATATCTATATATACACACACACATATATATATATACTCAACTTGGAGAGGAGAAGAAGGAGAAGAAGAAGAACAAGAAGAGATGAGGAGACAGAGAGAGACAGAAGAGACGAAGAGAGGAGCAGAGAGAAGAAGACACCATTGGAGGAAGCTTGGAAGCTTTCAACGTTGCCAAACACGC
This sequence comes from Hydrangea macrophylla, assembly GCA_033977485.1. Taxonomy (NCBI): domain Eukaryota; kingdom Viridiplantae; phylum Streptophyta; class Magnoliopsida; order Cornales; family Hydrangeaceae; genus Hydrangea; species Hydrangea macrophylla. Next base: position 89,521,996 of record CM066995.1, read on the forward strand.
CTTAACGACTTTCGGTGAGTCCCAAACTCACTCGGTATCTTAGTTATGATATTTTACATATTCTGGACGTAGTAATTATAACCCAAACACCCCCTAGCATATTCTGCACGTTTCTTGGCAGAATCTGTGGAAGACGAAGTTCGACCGATCGAACTGAGTTCAATCGATCGAACATCACTGAGTCCCAATCGATCGAACGGAGTTCAATCGATCGAGACCACCTTCACTTCGATCGATCGAGAAGCCTTCAATCGATCGAACATCACTTTTCCTCAATCGATCGAGCGGACCTCAATCGATCGAACCCGAGCAGAACATGAATGTATTTTCCTTTCAGTTATAATTCATAATGCGTAGTTGTTTAATTGTTGTTCCATGTTCTTATTATGCGATATTATGGATAACGGAGGTAATGGGATACGATAACGAGATTAAGATAACATGGTGAGTAACGTAGTCGGGTTCGGAACGCTAGAAATAGTACGACGCGATAACGTAGTAAGTTTGAGGTGATAATACTGGGTAGTATTGGATAAGTGAGAAGTGAGTCAGTAAGAGGATTTGTATGTTCAAAGTTGTGTGAGTCGAGCTGATGATTCGCTCAGGTTGAATCCGATAAGTGTATGTCAAGGATTTGATCAGGATCGTGAGAATTATGGATGCACAGTACTCGCAAGCGTTCTTAAAAGCGGTGAACAGTAAGAGTTCTTAAAAGCGGTGAACAAGAGTAATTGTGGCACATCCATGATTTATATTTACCATAGCTATGTATGTATCGTACTCGCAAGCGTTCTTAAAAGCGGTGAACAGTAAGAGTTCTTAAAAGCGGTGAACAAGAGTATGGGTATATCCATGGACCAGTCGTTATATGAGAACGATGTATGGGTGCTCGCAAGAGTTCTTAAAAGCGGTATAGCGGTGAACAAGAGCACTGGTATGTTGTGCTGATATAATCAGTTCGAGATAGTCAGTTGGGTCTTGTGAAATCAGTCTTAGAGTGGGAGTCGATAAGAATCGATTAATGATATGTCTGAATAAATGAATGAGGAATATATTTAGTATCACTGTCATATATTGTTCATTATGGTAATTATGTCATTTCTATGAGACTGTGTTAGTTAGTGCTCACTCATCTCTCAACAAGCTGACGACCTTTATTGCCTGGTCATTCCCCGTCCAGACTACCCTGTCCTTTACAATGCAGATGACGGAACATATGGTAATAACTATTATCCTGAAGGGAGTTACGCAGAGGATGGCCCCACTGTTGCTGGTCAGGCTGATGACTATCCGTACGCCAGCTGAAGATCTGAAGATAAATAGTAGTTTATGTTACTACTTTTCCTTTTACTGTTGTACTTTGTAGTTAACGGGTACTTGGGCATATGTTGTCTCCAGACCTGTTGCGATCCTGTGGACCGTACTCTAATGTTTGTAATAGATAGAACCGTGTTTATATTTCAGTTGTTTACTGTTCCTGTTTGGACTAGTACTGTGTGGTGTGGACATTGGTGACTTTCACTTGTCATTCCCTATGGACCCATAAAGGAAATTTATTTTTCTCTATTTATGCTGCTCCGGGGCGTGACATCCCCCTCCATTGCCACCACCACCGCCGGCCACCACCACCAACACAAATCTCCACGGCCAACTGATCATAAGAGAAATTTCTCTTAAGATCAGTCATCTTAAGAGAAATTTCTCTCAAGATGGTCAGAACGGTTGAGTGAAAGTGGGATGATAGGTGATGTTTGCCGGAGGTGCTAGTGACGGTCGTCGGAGGTCGTATGAGATCGCCGAAGGTGGAAGTGGTGGTGGCCGGAGGTTAGGCATGGAAGGTGGCAATGGTGGATGGTCGCCGGAGGTGCTAGTGGCGGTCGCCGGAGGTCGTCGGAGATGGTAGTGCTGGTGGCCAGAGGTGGAAGTGGTGGTGGTCAGAGGCTAGGCATGGGTAGTGGCAATGGTGGCTAGGGTTTGATAGTAAGGTTAGCTAGATGATGAAGATGAGGATATTTTGGTCAAAAAAAAATGAGGAGTAAAATCAAGTTGTTTTATTAAGTGCCCTTCATTCCAATTTCACTTGTCTTAATGCCCTTTTCACCAATTTTTCCATATATATATATATACACATATTGTTCAACAATCAACTTCACAACACCTATCCGCAAATCAAGCCCCAAAATTACAAACTTGATACAGAAAATTCATAGTGAAAGAATGTGTTTGTATACATATATATAATATATTTTATGTGATTAATCCATCGATCTCCCCTTGAGAAAGCTTCTGTAAGTCTTTCGCAACACTTTCTGTCTTGTTCAGCAACCTATAATTGTGACTTCACAACATCAGCAAAACCTCTCTATGGAGTCACTATTAAGAAGATGGTCAATGAGATTGTTAAGAATGTCTTTGGTGTACTCACGATGACCTTGATTGCCTAAAATGTGGTCTCCAATTATTGTGAGATTGTTAAGAATGTCTAAAATGTGGTCTCCAATTTTGGATGACTTTTAATAAGTTCATGGGACCCTCCCCTTCCCCACCCGCCCGCCCCGCCCCACCCAGGCGCCCCCCTCTCCCCCCCACATACAAAAAAAAAAAAAAAAAAAATTTCTTCGAAGCAAGCCCTATTTCCTCCATTCATCGTATTAGAGGTTAATTTTGTGATCATAGTACTATACTACTATGCATTTTGAGATGGACTTGAGATTTGGAGTCCCTCTAGTTATCAATCTCTTCCGCTACAACTTTATCCAAACAAACCCTCCACTCCACTCTAAGCCCATTTGGGTAATACTAGGCGCCAATATTCTCATCCTAGCCTTCCTCTTCACTTCCATTAAGCTTCCTCTCACTACCCTTCAGTCCGTAATTGTTCGGTTCCACGCCGAAGAATTTTCAAGCCCTTTGGCTATTTCATTGATAGCTTCAATCCTTTTTCCACAACCACAATCTTTCTGGGTGAATAATTGTATCATCATTTTATGTGCTTGGCCCTTGTTTGGTTGGATCAAGGCCTTTCTCTGCTGGGTTTATGAGAATGCTTTAAGAGCCAATGTTTCTGTTGTTAATATCATTGGTTTCACGTTTATCGAACAAGCTGGCACAGTGCTCTCAGAAGGTGAAGCTCATGATCCTCAAAATAATGAACATGTGGTAGAGGTTGATGATGATAATATTGAAGGAGGGGGAGGGGAGGAGGACATGATGCCACCACCATCGGCCAGCTGCTGCAGTCAACAGTGGAATGGGAGCCGGCTAGCCGATACGTTTCAAGAAGCTTGATGGTGAGACGTTCCATATAGTAAAAAATAATAGATACACAGAGGGTGGATCCCTTATTAGAAGAAGTTGTGAGGAGTTCAAATCCTGATCGTCAGAGTTCATTTAATCCTTGTGATAAAAGTGAAATTTACTATGCAATAAATGAGCTCTGACGGCGAGGATTAGAAGACCTCAATTTCTTAAAATAAGAAAATTCTCGTTAGAAGTCCACTGTATATAAATGTATGCTTATTTGTTTAATCCTATTAGTTAATGTAATTTATGTTGGGTTGTAATAAGGTTAATTTTGCTTGCTAGGGCACTGCTAATATTGTTTGCTTCTAGCTATATATACTTTCATTGGTATTGGATTTTATCTTTTTTTTTTTTTTTTTTTTTTTTTTTTTTTTTTTTTGTTGTCTTAAGGATTTTATCTTTAATTAATTTGTTTCTTGGGGTGCTTTGACATTTTGTTGTTACATATATCGAGTTTGGGAGGGAGGATGGTGATTTGCAAGTTATATTTGTTATTAATAAAAAACCTGTTGGGCAATTGAAATATTCAAGTATGATTATGTGGGTAACTTGCTAAAAAGCAACAAGCTAAGTGGCGAGGTTGAAGTGCTTTGCTAAAAAAACCAAGTGTTAAATACATTTTAGCCCCTTTAGTTAGGTCCATTTCACTTTACTCTCAGAAACTGATCAAATTTATTACACAAGGAAGCTTGAGCTGTTGAAAACTCCAAGATTCAGAATCAAAAGAAAAACAATATAACCCCAACAAGCAACATCACTCAAACTAGCTGAAACAAGCCCAACTAAATCCCAAAGTATTGATTAATTTTTCTCTTAATTTGTTTCTTTTTGCTTTGCAATCTTTCTGGGTTTCAAATGGTGTACTGGATTGTGGGTAGTTGAGGTGGTCTCTCTCTCTCTCAAGGGAGATGTAATTAGGTCTAGTGATCTCTTGTGTTAGCTAGGGTTTCTTTCACGGCTCTTGATGATCTGTTTAATTGGGTGAGCTATAGCTATATATATATATATATATAATTATATATAGCTCTTGTATTGTGTTTTTTGGATCTTATATATGGTTATCTTTTTTTTTTTTTTGCTAAGCAATTTATTAGAAGAAAAGTACAAGGCCAAAAACCAGTACACCCAAAAGCCAACATCTTACTTTGCATAGAAACAAGAAGAAAGCACCCAAGCCAGAACACCCAAAAGCCAACAGGCCCAACACCTTACTCAGATACAACCAAAAAAAACAAAAAACAAAAAACAAAAAACAAAAAAAACAAAAGTATAAATTACTATATGGTTATATTGTATCATTGATCCTTTATCTATACACACATGGAATAAGGAAGAGGGTATAAATATTACTCCATCAGCATAATCAACACTTCATACAATTTGGGAAAATAGTAAAGCTTTTCTTGCTGTTCAAAATTAAAAGAACAGAAATAAAATCTGGGCATGTGAAGTTAAGCTTGATTCAAGCTCCTTGAAATTTGGTTTCATGGTTGTACTTTATTACACCCTAGCTCCTTTATGTGGCTACCTATCGTAATTCCCATTTATATCTAATGACACAAATCACATAATTCCAACTCTTCAAAGATGAGTTCATGTGTGTTTGTGTTTTTTGAACAAATTGCAGATTTCATTAAAGGAAAACCATATTACAATGTCAGGGAAAACCCCAAAATAACAACATCCAAATATCCCCTAACAATACCATGATAATACTACCCCTGCCCATTTTTAGAGATGCGCAAATACACAAACCTAGGCCGTGAAGCTGTCCCTCCATTCTAAATTTAACGGATGGGAGAGCAGCACGTAAGAGACTTATGATGTTGTTGTTGAAAGAGTTGTCGCTTAGAACAAGCGATCATTATTAAGATTCACATTGGTTAATGTTATCACTATTAGCGAGATGATGGGATCTCAGAGGCATTTCAACAAACATCTGCGCCACAACCTCTACTCCCTGTTTGTTGACAACATCCATGAAGACATGGATCACACTGTTCTCTGGAAGTACTTCCAATGGGCAGGTAATGTAAAGGACATCTACATTCCGAAGAAAATCAGACAAGGGCGTAGGGACAAGTTCGACTTTGTAAGATTCAGTGACCCACGTGAAGCAAAGCATGTGGCTGCAAAATGCAATGGAGACTACTTGTGGGGGAGACGTCTGCTGGTAAATGAAGCTCTTTATGTTGGGGTTCCTACCTCTCATAAAGTTGAAGAATACAAAAGCATTAATTACAAAGGAAAACCTCCTTTCATCTCTAATAATGGTAATAGAGACAGCCGATCATACAGAAGCACTCAGCAGTTTTGCCCCAAATTTCAAACATGCATTTATTCTAAAAGACAAAGGATTTAATGCTAATTCCAATAAGATTAAACCTAACTTGGATGAACCAAAGGAAATTGAAAAAGCATGGCTAGCTGGATATGCAGTGGGTTATTTGCATTTGCCAACCTCTCTTTCAGATCTGAAAGAAATTTTCATGGGCATGGGCTTCTACAACTGCTCGGTCACTCCAATGGGTGGTAACATGGTCCTTCTTGCATTCTCAAACAAAAACGAGATGGAATCTGCAATCAATCTGAATCTAAATGGTCTACAACAGTGGTACGTTTGACCTTATCAAACCATGGGACGAAGAAGACTCGATTGAATCACGATTTGTTTGGTTGAAATATGAAGGGATTCCATTACATGCTTGGAATTCTTGCTTTTTCAGTCTAATTGCGAGTTTATATGAAAGATTTGTTAAAGTGGACACCCTCACAGAACACAAGAAGAGACTGGATGTGGCTAGATTCCTTATCATTACCTCTCATAAAGACAAGATTAACAGGAAAACAAGCATCCTCGTTGGTGGAAGAACCTACACATTATCCATCTCTGAAGACGAAGTTGTTGATTTCTTAAAGGAGGAGGTTATCCAATGCTCTTGCGGTGGTTGGCCCGGTAACTTGGTAGACGCACAGCTGGGGCAATCAAAAAACGTTAACGTCCGTTTGTCCGACAATACGGTGGATAAATCCCAGCCAAGACCTCCTGATCGACGTGATTTAGCCAAGGATAATTCTGGACTCTTCTTTGATGAGACCCATAGATTGGTGAGGGGATCTGAAAAGTCAAATCAATCTCTTTCTATCCAAATTTCAAATTCAAATTCAAAATCCCCCCTTTCAAATTTGGGCACCCAGTTCATGAGAAGATTGGGACCTCTTGTTCAACCTCTAGAGTTCAGGACTCCCTCTCCCCTATTCGTATCCCTAAGAGAAAGGTGGGCTTTTCCTCTGTTGGGCCAACTAAGGATGGAGCTTTGAATTTGGAAGTTGTCTTACCATTCACCAATGGGCCCATTGACTCAACTGTTGGCCCAAGTTCCAACTATAGTGATAAAGAAGTAAGTGATGAGAATGGTAGTGAGTATGCAACTTTTAGACCTTTATCTCCTAAAGAGGGTCGTATAGCCTTGCTTGAACACAAACTGCAAAACAGATTATGGAAAACTAAGGGCAAGAGGAGGGGCGTTTTCGAAAATCGTATGTTATTCGGAGGTGCAGGTAAACTTATCAAGATCAAGGCAAAGGTGGGTTCAAAATTAAAAGGAATCAGAATTTTTGCTAATGCAAAAACCTTTAATGGCTCAAGAACCAATCTGCACAAGGAATCAAGACTACATACTGAGATTGCTGGTCCATTTAACAGACTCAGTAATTTGACGGAATGCTCATCCCACCCTATTTCAAGTGACAGAACTGTGGTCAGAAATTCGACAACACTGAAGGAAGCAAGTGAATGCTGGAATTTGGGGAAAAAACTAGGTTTGTATGTCAACGGAAGGGATTCAGATGGTGCTAATATTTTGGATCTCTTGGAAAAACGCGATTGGGAGGAGTTTGAGAGAAGAGAAAATGAGTAATGTTTCTTAAACCTTTAAAGCTGTAGCTATTTTTAACCCTCTCTCTATTATGAAATTATTCTCCTGGAATGTTCGAGGGTTAGGCTGAAGCAAGAAGCGCAGTTCAGTGAAGGCTATGGTTCGAGCAGAAAAACCAAACATCATCCTTATTCAAGAATCCAAGCTGAGTTCTGTTCATGAAGGCACCATCGAGCTAATGCTGCTGAACACCTTGCTGGAATTTGTGAGGAACTACACTTGGAAAGTGATTCGTCGGTGGCTATTTCGTGGGCTACTTGCTTGGAAACAATTCCTTGGAAGCAAAATGATGTTGCTAACTCTATTTCCATCATTCTCAGAATTTTGATCTCCATGAATATAGCAACAAGATTCATGCTTATCCCTAGAATTGCGAATGCGGTCGCAGATTATCTAGCCTAATTGGGCGTTCATAGGCATGCCCCTCTGGAAGCGTGGTTTTGATCTAAAACTTAATGAGTTTGACCCCCCTTTGAAATTTTTGGTTTTGAAGGACGTCAACGGTGGGTCACTCTTATTTTCTCATCAGCTTATACTCTGTTTTTACGGATTTGGGATGCCTTTCTTTGCTGATCTGGTGCTGTCCGGTCCCCTAGTTCTTTTCACAACTCATTTTTTTTGGGCTTTTGCTAGCCATATCATGTTCTTTTGTAGGGGTTGATCAGAAGGTAGTAATGTGGGAGACAAAGAGTGGCACTTCTCTTGCAAAAGAGGAAGGAAATACAGAAACAGCATAAGACCTAACAGAGTGACCGAGTCTGGGTTTTGGAAGGCAACTGGAATTGATAGACCTATTTATTCAGCCGGTGGACAAGGCATAGACTGCATTGGACTGAAGAGTCGTTGGTGTTCTATAGAGGGTGTGCTGGCAAAGGCATCAAATTTGATTGGATGTTGCATGAATTTCGCCTTCCACCTCAGCATGATCATCACAAAAGTGCTACTCCCCAGAGCGACACAACTAATAACTTCTCTGAAGAAGCTTGTTTGCTAGTTTTGTAAGGTGCTTGTGGAGGGTTAGGTGACATGTCCTCCCATCTTTTTTTGCTGTGCCAAGTCAGACTTCTATAATACAATCGTCCTCGTGCCGTCGAGGTTTTAAAAAAAAATACTACTCTCTACCCAACAAAATAATCAACTTGGACACAATAGGATTTTCCAGCACCTGGTAGACACCCTTCAAAAACTTACAAATTAGCCAATAAACAAAACACAAAAGCCCAAATTAAAGTCCAATCCCAAATGCTCACACTCTCAAAGTCAAGCCAATTTCAATGAAGACACAGACAGCCAACAAATAAACGAGCTTAACTTGCCACTGTGAGTTGCAGTCATCATAGAGACTGGCCAGGGTTCGTCTCTGTCTTCCCTGGGCAGATTTTGCTATTTTTCCTTTGCTGGCATGTTTTCTTGCAGATGCTTTCCATCCAATCCTTCCGATACTTTAAGTTTATTCCTTATTTCTGTAGGGTATCAACAACACACTCTCCATAAAGAATTTGTGTTTGGAAAAATACAAATGTAATGACAGCATTTCCCAACAGGTAGCTGCAGCAAAATCCATAACCAAGGCAGAATCAAAGTCCTGCGATCAGCAATTTCCACGACTATACTATACTACAAACTCCCCAAAAACAATAAATCAGCAATTTCATGTGTGTTTATTGTTTTCGGATAGGTCAGTAGTGAGAGAAAGCTTAATGGAGGTGAAGAGGAAGATGGGGTTATAATCAAGATCATAGTGGTGTAATTGATCAGGTTTTGTTTGGAAAAAGTATTAGCGGACGAGATTGATAATTGGAGGGACTCCAAATCTCAAGTCCATCTCAAAGTGCATAGTGTACGAACTATGAACAATACTATATACTTAACCTAATATGATAAGATGAAGGAACTAGGGCTTGCTTCAAACTTCAAAGATTGAGTTTCTGTGAGAACTCAGAAGTGACTTATATATATATATACACACATTTTTATGAATTATTATTATTTTTTTTGATAACTTTGAAAAGTCTTCCAATTAGTGGTGATTTTTTGATAGGGCATGGCATTTAGACTATGTAGTATATCCTAGTCTTTGCCAACAACGACTTCATACAAGTAAAATCCACTCTTTCGTCGAAGTTTCGGTCCCTCTAGAAGATTATGACAAGTGCTTATCATATTTAAAATTTAAAATTGTTTTACATTAATTCCATTTTTAAACTGAAAAATAAGGGTATTGACAAATTTACCCTCATTTTCATATGTAGAACATGCTGAGAATGCCATCTCAGCATGCATTCCAAAACAGTTTTTGTTTGTTTGCAAACTTTAAAATGCCATAACTTTCAATATATATATATATATATATATATTGCACCTGATGATATGTTACTGTCTTTAACTGGACAGTTATATTTGAAAATTGGCCTTAATTTTGCGATCATTTGGTCAATTTGAAGAAATGTTACTGTTTCTTTGTTCAATACCATGTTGCTAATTTTTAATGGTATGTTACTATTGTTTGCATGGATACAATTTTTAAAGACAGTAATATCTACTAAATGACCATAATTTTGTAACTTTTTGCAACTGTGACATGTATTATCGTTGTAAAAACGTTTAATTTTTGATAATATGTTTTTTTTTGCTATAAGAATTGATGACTGGATTATTTGAGTTATGCAAACGCATCACAATTATCTACACAATTACTCGTAAAACAAAATGCAAATTCAAATACGATAGGAACTGAAGATACAGAGCAAAAATGCGTAACTAATAGCAAAACAATATAAAAAAAAGTTTGAGAAACTTGACCTATAGTCGCGTTGTCCATTCATGATTTTATCTCCACCTAGTTTGTTGATTATTGCTTCTACTGCTATCACCTTTAATTGTATCAGAAACTCCATTGTCAAACCGATTATTTTCTTCTTTATAATCACGTTGGGAACGGGAAGGTTTCTCATACCAAATTTTGATAATATGTTATTGTATTTACTTGAAAAGTATTTTAAAGACAGTATCATTTGATAAAATGATCATAATTTTACAATTATTTGGTCAATTTGAAGAAATGCTACTGTCGACATCATCATGTCACTGTCTTTACTTGGGCAAAATCTTAAAGACAGTAAAATCTGCTGAAATAGCCATAACTTTGTGATTCTTTGGCTGTATTGGACGATTTTTTTTTATTTGTGCTAATTTTTTGAGATTTAAGCAATGGAAATGTCGGTTTTACAATTTTTTTTTCAATATCTGTTTTTGAGCTGCGAAATTTCAAAATTTTTTTTTTGAAGAATTTAAAATGCAATAGGCATCTTGTTTTGTAATATCACGGATATATAAATTTTATCGAAAACTGATTTGTATTTTGAAAGTTATGGCATTTTGAAGATTGAAAATCTTTAAACAAAAAACTATTTTGGAAAGTTGTTGAAAATAAGGGGAGAGACACGTTAATATCATTTTAGGGTAATTTTGGTTTCAAAAAAACTCAAGGACTTTAGGCATGAAAAATAAAACGCACCTATTGCTTATTTTGGTCCATATTAGGGAGCTATGACAGATGCCCTATAATCTAACACAACCTAGATAGTTAAACCAACACTCACTTACCAAACTACCATTTCAATCCAATCCAAATTGTTTTACCATCATTGCAAATTTTATGGGTTACAATTCACAATCACAACTTAATCTAGAAAAAGTAATAATCTAACATATAATGGTGGTATATATTCAAAATGGACAACACTTGGGTGCTTTTTACTTGGTACTTTTTGTGTCATTTCTTCTTACAGAAGTGGGATCTAGGACATGCAGTTTTTAAAAAACTGTTAAAGTAATAAGTCCCACTTTTGTGAGAGGGAACAACACAAAAAGAACTAAGTGAAAAACACCTAAGTATTGTCTATTCAAAATATACCCAAAAAAAATTACTTCGAAGGCATTACCCCGAACTCCCGCGTAATTCTAAGAATACATGCCCCTTCTCGTCATTCCTTTATCCACCACTGCGTGGATCGGTCCCTGAATGTTTTGTTTAAATTTTTTTTAGGCCTTTGCCTCAAGTTTGTTTTGTTCTGCTATAGATTTTTTTGGTTGTCTGTTTTGTCTTCTCTGGCATGTCCTCCAATTTACAATATTTTTTTTAAAAATTTTCTTTTAATTTTTTTTAAAATGCTTTGGGACCAAGTTTTGGTGTTGATCTGGGGCTATGTTTTTAATTCTCTTGGGATCTCTTGGTTGTTTTTTTTTTTTTTTTTTTGGCCTTTTTGGCCCATTAGTAAAAAAATCTATTGCTGTTTCAAAAAAAAAAAAAAAGAGATATGTTCATCGTGCATGTAGTGCCTTTTTGAGAATTGTTTTTTTTTTTTTTTTTGGGGGCCAATTTTTGGTGTTGATCTGGGGCTCTGTTTTTAATTCTCTTGGGATGTCTTGGTTGTTTTTTTTTTTTTTTTTGTGTGTGTGTGGCCATTTTGCCCATTAGTAAAATCTATTGCTGTTTCAAAAAAAAAAAAAAAAAAGAGGTATGTTCATTGTGTAGTGACTTTTTTGAGAATTGTTTTTTGTTTTGATAATTGGGGGGTGCTCGGGTCAACTTGTGCGCACCTCGACTTATCCTCTGAGGTCCTGGAGTCACCGGATAAATTCCCCACTAGCCGCGCTCTCCATGACTCGAACACTAAATCTGTTGGATATATAGCATATCCAAGAAACATACCACTCAATCACAAAGGATGTGGTTGACTTTTTGATAATTGTTTATCCTCTGTAAGTGGTTTCTTGGTTTCCTTCCTAAATCCACACTGAAAAATATCATTCAAATCTATTTGTCTTATTTTCACAATTTTATTTATTTTCATGCTTTTATCATATTTTTTTTTTAGGAAGGGTTAACAACCCCTTAACCATGACTCTTTTTTTATTCACTACCTTAAACTTTTTTACCCAGCGGGTCAACCCCTTCAAGTTTTAGATTCTAACATTTTGACCCCTTCTGTTAGATTTCTGTCAAAAAACTAACCGATTTTGTGACTATTTTATTTTAGTTTTGTTTCCAATTTTACCCTTTGTAATCACTTTGCTCTCACACTCCAAAGAGCGACCACCCTACGGGTGCCGCCGCCACAGCAGGAATAACTACACGGCAACAAATCCCACTAACAAGACAAGAGAACAAACTCAAGGAAATGTAACTGGGCATAGTTCATAACCTGCGCTGCAATTCATTTGCCAAAGCCAAAATGGGGTAATAAGGTGAACTGACAAGTTTTGCACTTTGATAGCACCAATGCAACTTAATTGGTTTCCAAAAAATTCGTACGTGCAAATTAACAGAAACAATGGGACATGGCTTTCCTTTGTTAGCATAAGAAATAGGACTTTGGTGTTGACCCTACAAAGTGACAAATCAGATTGTTTGCAGTCCTACGGTCAGATAGAGTTCGACTTGGGCTGATGTGAGCCAGAAATTAACTAACAAGATGAAAGGCCAAAGCAAGTGAGCCATCATCATCTGAGGGCTGATGATCAAGAATATCCATATATATATATATACTAGTAATACTGCACGTGGTTGGTGCTCATATTGTTAAAATAGCTATCAAAAATAGTTTCATTTTTTTGAAATTACAACTACTATGAGTAAAAATAAACAATATTGGCATAACTCATAAGTAAGTTGATTGAAATAGTGTCATGGATCCAAAATTAAGGTAACTGGAATGCTAAGAAGGAGAAATAAAAAGTAAAATTGATAAAAGTACAGAATCATGATAATGATTTGTAATGAGATCAATACAATGTGCCGAATTCAAAATCTTAGTTGTCATCTCATAATTGTAGTTGATTGATGAATAATCGAGTGTAGCAAGAAGGGAAAAATATATTATCCTCACAGAAGCAATGTAACATACTTGTTTATTGTAACTTAAATTTGGAAATATCCTCTAATAATTATACTCTAAAGACTATAGCAAAATGTTTATGTAATTGCTAAACTTATTCATTTTCTATTTTGATTTTATTCTTCATGACACGTTTTTTCTTTCCATCACCTTTCTTTGATCTTTGTTTCATTTTCTTGAAACTTCGGATGTTTTCGTCATCCTCAATAACAATAGGTTACATATCTTCCATTCGTTCAAGTGATTGAACAATAATGCCATTATTTAGTGAGAAATCTTTGTCATTTGTCAGTAATTTGAAGTAGAATTTGTGTTCTTGTAATTTGCATGAGCACAATTTCTATAAAACTTGGACCTATTACATCCTTGTGTTTGCAGTAATGTTATAATTCAAATGACAATTCATACAACAATATGAAATTTGTTGTTAAAACATCATAATGTGTACCTCATTCATGGAAGTGATATATTCTGACCATGGACATCCTATTACAATTCATGCTACCTCGTCAAATAGAACAACATTCATTGTATTCATCCCATTAATAGTCTCTAGTCTCACAATATACTTTAATAAGAACAAAATTTAGTATTCTTGTGAAAAAGAACCAATATTAGGCAAAATTTTGTTTATTTAAATATATATGTTACCTTGGACTATGTTCCGCGTTGGGTTTTTAGCAGGTTGTGCATTTTGTTTCATCTTCATTTATGACTATTTACTGCATGCTTTGCACGTATTATATGCAAAAGATTGATTAGTGACCTAACTTTTGGAATGAGGACATGAATTACCCAAAAATAATTCACTTCTCTATGAATAACTATCACTTACTAAGATGAATGGTTAAAGTTCAGATATGATATGTGACTGTCTCCTCCTGTAATAATCCAACCTAGTTTTTTTTTTGGAAAAATAATCCAACCTAGTTGTTTCAAGCTTTATGTACATATCGACATAAAACTATTGCAATAACCTTCCAGCTAGTAGAAGAAAAGTGTTTTTCAGAATCCTTAATTGCAACTTATTACAGTAGTGTTATCGATATGATACCTTTGCATTTTTTTCTTCACCAATATTTGGGCAGGAATTTTAATGAGAAATATATTAATATAACAAAATTTGTTTGAGTTTAAAGTGAAGTGCATCTTAAATAATTCGATTAGTTACCTTGTTGCTCTCGATTAAAAATATCTTCAGTAAATGTGAAATTAGGTATGTTGAATGCGTTCTCCAAAACTATGTTAGCATAATTACTGTCAGATGTTCATTTATGAATATTTGGGTGCCATCCAATTTCTCCTTTTTGAAACAGAAGAGAATACTGTAAGGGATCATAACAGTTGTAATAATGTTTCAGGTTATGTCTATGACCTGAATGAGCATGTACTACAATATTTAAGTCAAGTTGTGCATTTGGATGATTGCCTTCAATCCATATTGCAGTAACTTGTTTAGCTGTTGGTACATTATAAACTTGTTGGTCCAATCGAACATCATTTTAATACAAATTTGCAAATCGTCAGACAGAGGACGGTCTTACAATCTCCTTGTACATATGGATTTGCTTCAATAACTTTGATGAGCTTCTTTACTATGTTCTAATTCAAATTTGCACCTTCCAGTTTATTGATTTTGTTTTGGACCTCATTATAGGTATCATAGAAATGTAATTGAAATAGCAAGTACCATTTTTTGTGAGAATCAGGGAATTGAGGAATATCATTATAAATTTTCGCTTGTGCTCGAAATGTATAAATTTCTCTTATTGCTGATGCAAGCTCCTTATCCAAACTGACTCCAAAAGATGTAAAGGTAAAAATGTTGTTAAATACCCGAATATTTCTTCTAAACTCATCAGCGTCTTCTATGTGAGTTGTGAATAAATTGTACAACTCATTTGGAATCTCAATAGTAGCTAGTTTTACTTCTCCCTTTTAACAACAAAATGTTGATGGCTCATAATCAAATTTTTTTGCACCACAATAAGCACAAAATGGTTTTGGTTGTAGATCATAAGGTTCTGAACACGTGGGATCGAGAAATATTTCCCCTAAAGATAGGAAAGTTGAAAAATTAGAGCGATAACATGTCTAAAGCATAACCTAGTTAATTTAAAAGGTATATTTCAAATACATTTAGACTTGTATTCCACTAATTGGGCTCTAAGTAGCCAATGGATTCTTTGACTTTTACCACTTGCATCATTTGTTTGATATTTATTTTCACCTTCCGCTATTGAATTGTTAGCAACTTCTCTTCTCTTTCTTCCTTGCAACTCTAGTATTCTGAATGTAAAGTTTTCTTTCCTCATCACTGATGCGTACCAGTTTCTTCGATTTTTCTATGATGCCATTTCCCCCCAAAATTTTGTGTATAATTCCCTGAATCAAAAACAATAAATTTCAATTAAGGATAGTACCACATTCATGCATATACTCATTCATAGTTCATATAATCCAATTATGTAAATATGCCAATCATGACTTTAGTGTTAAAAATGTTCTTCTTACCTTAGTTTGTAAAACTAATTAGTAATTATTTCACTTAATGGATTACAGTAATGAAAAAAATAAATAGGGTTAATTGCACTTTGCACCCTTAAAGTTTGGGTAGTTTTGCACTCTGAACCCTAAACTTTTAAATTTGGCACTTTGGTCTCTAAAGTTTGGGATGAGTTGTACTTTAGTCCCTCCAAGTTTTTTTGCAGCGGAATTTTCACTTTTAGTGACGAAATCATTCGTCACTGATTTCGTCACTAAAAGGTTATTCAGAATTATTTGCCACATTGTTGAAAGTTTGGGATAAGTTGTACTTTAGTTCCTCTAAGGTTTTTTGCAGCGAAATTTTTTTAGTGACGAAATCATTCGTCACTGATTTCTTCACTAAAAGTTTATTCAGAATTATTTGCCACATTGTTGAAACTTTAGGGACCAAAGTGCCAACTTTGAAACTTTAGGGTACAAAGTAAAAAAACTACCCAAACTTCAGGGGTGTAAAATGCAATCAATCCAAATAACTATGAAACTTCTATATAATGTAATTCTTTAGACAAAATTTATGTGCAAGCACGAAATATACAATCGTATCATCATAATCATAAGAATGCAAATACGAAAACCTTGTATGATTGCATTGTTAAATTAGGAGTGTTGAGCTAACCTTGTTTTAGTAGCGTATACATGCACAATTAAGTGGTTAGTATTTCGCTGCTCGCATAGTATAATGGTTTTATATAGTTTCTTCCTTGTTTTAAATTTATTGTTTTACATATATATATTTGTGACACTAACGTTTGTATAACTTTTGATAGGATAGGTCATGACTATTCTTGTATAGTCCTGGACCATATGCCACGTGGTGGTCCCGACCAGTAGTGGACTGATATGTGGCCAAGTGTAAAATTTTTGTCTCCCATAAAGGAGATAACTTTGCTATATGGCAGTCCCGTACAGGCCAGGACCACCACGTGGCAATGGTCCCAGACCATTGAATAACTTCTCTTATCCATCTATATATGATCTACCTGAATATGTTTGCTTGCCTGACCCTTTATAGATTGATTCAAACCAAATCTAAGAAATGACAGTTGGCATTTTGACTTATTTTATGACTGGTACTCATATTATAAGTACTAAAGACCAAATACAAAATAGGGAAAAGAAAACAAAAAAGACAATAATTAATGATAGAGAGCCTTTTTGCTCACCCAAAAATACTCACCCATGCCTTAGCTGGGTGACATGTGTCTCATTCGATTTCTACTTTGCCTATGTATCATCAACATAATTACTGGAATGTGACACATATCACCCAGTGGAAGCATAGGTGAGCAATGGATGACCATTTTTGGGTCAGCAAAAATGCTCTATGCACAGTGTGTTCTAACAAATGAATTATAACTAAAGATCATAAAGAACTTTAAGAGATTGAAGTGCTTGTAATCAAACTAAGAATAACAAAAAGTGGTTGGCTCATTCATTCTATATAACTTAAGTTTTATTACCTTATCACTCCCAGACACATAATTATAGAAATGGTACATATATATATACATATATTGATTTGTTATGAATTACATGTTATAGATTATATATTGTACCAGGTGATGTATCTATTGGCTTTAAATTTTTTTAAAAAATTGCATGTAATATATGTAATTAGCCCCCCTAAATTTTGAAAAATAAACATTTATGTGTAATAATTTATCCCAAATGCAAGTTATCCCTCCTCGTTTATTTGTCTCATTACCTTTTCTTATCACTTTTCAATTTAGTACAGTCCAAATTGTTTTATCATTGGTCAAGGTTAACAAATTATTAAAAGTTGTCAATGCTTATGATTAAAAAACGGTAATATAAAACCAATATATATTACCCATAATTATGTATAAATATACCAAAAATAAATCGTCTAGGGGCACTACCCTTGAAACCCTTTATGTATAACTTTTCCATTGTATTCACACTCTTCCAATCCCCGCCCCCCTAATAAAAAATCCTAGCTCCGCCCTTGAACGTGAACCAATTTTTCTTTTTTTAAGGGCCACTGACCATGCAACAATTGTGAAGGAAAAAAAAACTTTAATGTTGTTATTAAGTTGTACTATTACCAGAATTCTTCCACAGTGTCCATGGTGTATGCCTTGCGGTGAGTCCAAAGCGGCGACTGGTTTGGGATGGGATTCTACAGGATGCGGCGACTTGCGACTTGTTTGGGTGTTTGGGGGTTCTACTAACCAAATTATAAATGGTATAAGATTCCTTCCACTGAATCACGGTTGACCATGTAGCAATTGGAAGAAAAAAAAATACTTTAATGTTGTTACTAAATTGTACTATTATAGGTCTCTTGTGGACGGACCAAAAAAAATGGCATACTAAACTTAATAAAACTCTAAAAAAAAATTAGTTAAGCAAAAGTGCACTGATTGATAAAAGTTCAAAAAGGGTCATCGGCGACCCATTACAATATATGAGCCACACCCAACACTAATAAAAAATACAAGTCATGCAGAAATCGGGAAAATTAGTCAACCAAGCAAAGTTCTATCAAAACAAAAATAAAAATATACACAAATCAAAGATAACTAATTTTATTAGGGAAAATGAGCCTTGCGTGTAGAAAAATGTAAAACATTTAAGCCAATTGGTACGCTTATATATATATTTGTCACAATATATATATATATATATATGCATATATTGGGTAGGTGGTAAATTGTCTATATCCTTATTTTTTATTTATTTATAAATAACATGTAGAAAACACAAAGTCTAACTTAAGTCACAAACATTGCACCGAGGTTATTTGCACCGAAGTAGTGGAACCGAGGTTTTGGGTACAGTATTTTACTTAGGTCTTGATCACTGTACCCACGATCACAAAATATTGTACCCAAAACAATAAAATATCATACCCCGTTTTGGTCATCTCACAGAATTTTTCCAGTAAAACATCTTATGGTTTGGTGAATGAGAATCATAATGTATGTGGTCACTTTTTGGTTTATTGTGTGTTGGTTTAGTACTCTAATATGATCAAGAGTTGTACAAAGACATGATAGAATAGAAATGTGTGTATATATTATTAATGTAACAATGACTAAGGGTAATCCATTAGTAAAAGTAGTGTATCAGAGTTGTAGAATAACCAGGAAGATTTTTTTTTTTAATTGAACCAGTCTAACATTAGACAATGGGGGGAGGGGGAGAGAATGGAATGATTTGTATAACTAAAGAAAAGTGGACAAACAGACCATGATTTTTAAAAGAGAAGTAGAAATTACATTAGAATGCATATTTAAATTGAATGAGAAAGGAAACGTGACGATGTTATTATTATTGATAAATATTCACTCTAAAACATTATTCCACACACGCCCAAGCAGTCAAATCTTATTAAAAGGTACAATTTTATTAAAAATCAATAGATATTTGTAGTGTAAAAAAATAAAGTAATTCTTAAGCTTTTAAGGCTAGGGACAATAAAAGTAAACATTAAAATAGATAAATTAACAATGTTAGGGTGACAAACACTTTTTACAAACATTTATTAACACACTCTATCTCTCTCTTGGGTGGCACTGTGGGGTCCATTGAAATTATCCGAACCTCACAGTGCCACCTAAGAAAAAGATAGAGTGTATTTGTAAGTGATTGCAAAAATTATTTGCCACCCAAATATTACTCTAGATAAATAGAAGGAACCGTCTCCACTCAATTAAGTTTAGGTGTACCTAGTATTAATTACTCTAAACATTAAAGGTAGAATAAACGTACACTCAACAACAAAGTCGTGAAAGCCTTAAAAAAAGAAGTAATGCTATGCTTTCTATATTAGAATCCCAAATTTAGTTTTCAAATATGGCTTAACTTGTGGCAATAATGCTCATATCACATGGCACTACTCGAGTACAACTAACAGAGTATTTCGTAACAAAATCAAGAATTCAAATTGAGAAGCATATCACTACTCTCTAAAAACAACCATAAAAACATACCTAAGTTGTTGAATCTTAAGAAAAACGAATGTTGCTGGATATTTTTAAGAAAAATGTAGCTTTGAGTCAATGGTTTTATTGATAACATTAGGGGTGTCATTGGAACGGAAATTCTGATTTCGATCGATTCCGATCCGAAAAATTCCAATTTTGGCACCCAAAATTGAATTCCGAATTCCAAAATTCCGAATTCTGAATTAAAAAAAAAAAAAAAATCGGAATCAGAATTGTTTTAAAAATTCTGAAAATATGTTTTCCGAAAATTTTTCGAAAATATTTCCGAAAAAATCCGAATATTTTCCAAAAATTTGGAAGAATGTGGACTTGTTTGTCCCACATCGAATAACAAGAGAAAAGAGAGAGTAGGGGACTCTCTATAAAAGCATGACTTACCCTTTCAATCGTATTAGTATTCCGAAAATTCCAAAAATTATTAAAATTTTCGATTCCAATTCCAAAAATTCTGAAAAAATTTCAAAAATTTTCGATGAATTCCGATTTCGAAAATTTCTAAAAATTTCGAAATCGGAAAGGAAAATGAAATTCCGAAAAAATTAGAACGAAAATCGGAACACCTATTTAATTTTCAAAATTTTTTGAATTTTTTCTGAGAGAAGGTATTCCGATCTGTTCTGGACGAAACACACCCCTAGATAATATGCATGCGAAATTTATTAGAATTCAACTAAAAGTCAACTTTTTGTTTTTTAAGAGAACTAAAACTGTACTTTTAATTGCGGTGTGTTAACAATCGGAGTTCATTAAATTGATGAATCTTGCAAAATGAATCGATCTGAATTGTATGCATATACTTGTATTTTTTTTAACATGAGAAATCTCCATTGTATATAATCTAATGTATAAACATGATATCCAAAAAAAATTAAAAGTAGGTCTCTCATGGATGGACCAAAAAAAAGTGGCATACCAAGAAAAAAGTATTAAAACTCTAAGAAAATTACTTGGGTAAAAGTGTCACCGATTGATAAAAGTGTAAAACACTTAAAGGTATCAGTGCACTAATATATATATATATATATATATAAGAGTGTCATATTAAGACACTTAATTTTTTCTTTTTTATAGTTGCTGTATTTTAAAGAAAATTTTTATTGAGTCCACCTAGAAAAAAGAAAAAAGAAAAAAAAAAACATGAACTGCTAGATGTTTTGGGTTGATAAAAGATACTCCTGTGTAATAGTAGAAGGGTACGTATAATTTAGTTTAGTTTTGAGTTTTATACTGAGAAGAAATAATAATAGGAGGTATTGATCTTATCAAAAATAATAATAGTATTAGGAAGTTGATATTTGAGTTTTAGTTTATTTAAAGTTGTGTAATTATTAACAACTATTCACTATTAATCTGCAATAACGAACGTGACCATCCCAGGAAAAAAAAAAAAAAAGAAAAGAAAAGGAAACGTATTAGGTGCTTTGCACGAGTCCTATACTAAACCTACTTGAAAAAAAAAAAATCAAGGCAGAAACCAATTAAAGTTGGTTTGTAGAAGAGTCCTCTACTAAACATGCTTGAAAAACCAAAAAAACAAATCAAGGAAGAAACCAATCACAGTAGGTTTGTAAAAAAAATTTTGGTTGGAAAAAAAAAATTTTGGTTGACCAATGTGGCAATTGTGAAGGGAAAAAAATATTAATGTTGTTATTAAGTTGTACAATTGTAGGACTCTTATGGACGGACCCAAAAAAATGGCATACTAAACTAAATAAAACTCTTTAAAAAAATCACTTAAGCAAAATTGCACCGATTGATAAAAGTTCAAAACACTTAAGGCCATCGGTGCACTTATATATATATATTATAGATATACAAAAAGAGGTTTTAAAAAAAAAATTAAAAAAAAAAAAGAGTTCAACAAAACGAAAAAAAAAAACCAATAGATTTAGTTTATTCTAGAGTCCAAAAAGAAAAAACCAACCAAACACATAGATGTTGTTATTAAGTTGTAGGACTCTTATGGCATGGACACACTACAAATAAAAAAGTGGTATACTAAACTTTTAAAACTCTAAATTCTAAGGATAATAGTTAAGTAAAAGTGCACCGATTGATAAAAGTGTAAAACACTTATGTACATTGGTACATTTATATATATATTATAGATTTATATATATTATAGATATATATACTGTGTGAGTGTGTAATATTAGTATTGGCTGGATTTCTTTTTGATTTGTTTTCTTTGGGGTGCTTTTGCATGGTACTTGAGTAACTCAAGGGCGGACTTGGCATTGGACTCAGCTAGGTTGTACTCTAGTGCAAGTTCTTGAATTAAAAATTTTAGTTAGTCTAGCCCAGTTTATCTAAAACTATCACCTCGTCTAGTCCAGTCCATTGAAATCATGCAACAATATATAGTAACTACTAAAAATGTTTGAACTCAGTACCTTTGGAATGATGATTGACAAGTATCAAACCACTGGACTAGCTACTCATCTGTTAACAGACCTTATTAACAAATCTATTTGTTGTGCTTTTTATCAATAAATTATAGCAGTACTAGGGGTGTGTTTCGGCCGGAACAGATCGGAAACACCCCTTTTAGAAAAATTTTTGAAATTTTCGGAAGTCAAAAATGCATTCCGAATTCCGTTCCAAAATTTCGGAAATTCCAAAATTATTTCCGATTCTGAAATTTCGGAAGTTTTTGGAATATTCAGAATATTTTTGGAACATTTGGAATTCAAGCTTAATGGGATTTCACTTGAGACTTGTAGGCCTTTTATAGAAGCACATCACACCCCCTCTTTTATGTTTTTTCGATGTGGGATGAACACAATTTTCGGAATATTTCAGAATATTTTCGAAAAAGTTTCAGAAAATACAATATCGGAATATGTTCGAAAATTTTTCGGAATATTTCGGAATATTTTCGGAAAATACAATTTCGGAATATTTTCGGAAAGTTTTCGGAATTTTTGGAATTCTAAAAATAATTCCGATTCTGATCCGATTTTTTCCGGAATTTTCGGAATTTGGAATGCATATTTAGATGCCAAAATAAGAATTTTTCGGATCGGAATGGGAATTTCCGTTCCAAATGACACCCCTAAGAAGTACCAACCAATCTATTACTAAATGATATATTTATATACATATTGAGCCCAACACAGTGTCTTTCTCTTTTCTAATTTAGTCCAACTCAAATTAAAAAAAAAACAAAAGTTTTATGTAATAGATTGATCTAATTATGATACAGTTCATTTTAAATATTTGACCCAACATTTTTTTTCTCTCACTCCACGCTTGTTTACTTTGTAGGTTAAAGACCCAAAAAAAATAACAAGTATCCGTGGACCAAATAAACCCCCTAAAAAAAACAATTTGAGGGCTACACATCTATTCAATCCCAACACACCTTAGACGATGATCCTAGGTCCGCCCTGCTTGAGTTCAGGGGCGGAGGGTTAACAGGACCAGTGGGGGCACGTGCCCCCACTCACTTTTAGGAAGGAAAATTTTACACTACATATATTATAGTTTTTCTATTGTGCACCCATTATAAATGGGGTCAAACTGAAATTTTAAAAAACATAAAGGACATGAAAGAAATATTAGAAAAGAACTAAAGAAGGAATAAAGGTATCTCAATCAGTTTAGCGCTTCAGACTTGAAAACTTCCCAAGTTCCATCCGACACCAAGGGTCCACGAGGACCACAATTTCCACTTTACCAGGTAAATTCTTTTTTAATTCATCTTCCTCCTTTTCTTAATTGGATTTCTTATATATGCAATTGTGTGTTTTGTACTGATACTCCCTGATTTTCTCTCAAGACTAAGTTAGCCAGCTAGGGATAGGGTTTAAGTTTCATTAATATTAAGGATCTTAAAATTAGGAATTTTGTTCACATGATGACATGAACTCTCAAATTTATGAATATATGATTAATTGATTATCATTTTGATTGTGATTATTTTCATTGATTGTGTACACTGTACAATGATTTAATTTTAGTTTAAAATGTTGGGGTTTCTTACTTTCTTGTAATAACAAGAAATCTGTATGTTAGACTTGATTATATAATTAACAAAACACACATTTATTCAATCAGATATGGAGAGGTATTTTAAGAAAAGGTCAGAATTGTCACCTCCTAAAAGAGATGATCCTCCTAAGGAAGCTCGTGTGGAAATTAATTTGAACGAGCTAGAAGCTGACCCAGGCCTACGTAAAAAAATCACAAGCTATCATCCTAATGATCAAGACATTGTTCGTAGAGCTTATTGGCTAAGAGGTCCTTGTCAACCGAATGGAAATTTTTTCCCAAGTACTCAAATTGGAGTGAAATTAAGACGGTTTAACCCAGCTTGGTACACTGACTACAAACCATGGTTGGAGTATAGCAAAGCAAAAGATGCATTGTTTTGTCTTTGTTGCTATCTATTCAAGGTAGATGTTGGACAACAATCTGGTGGTGATTCTTTTGTTGGTGAAGGCTTTAGAAATTGGAAGAAAAAAGATAGGTTGGATCACCATGTTGGCCATGTCAATAGTATTCCACTACACCATATGACCTCATTACTAACGGATATATCCGTTAGAATAAATGTTACTAACGGATATATCCGTTAGTATTTTAGCGTTAGATTTACTAACGGATATATCCGTTAGTAAAATTAATTTTACTAACGGATATACCCGTTAGTAATTTAGTTACTAACGGATAGTTTTCCAACTCATTTAAGATGATTTATATTGAATACTAACGCTTTGTCAACAATTTCTAACGGATATATCCGTTAGTAATTTCCAAAAAAAACCAAAAAAAATACTTATGGATTTACTAACGGTTATATCCGTTAGAAATATGCATAATTAAAAAAAAAAAATTTGTTTATATGCTTCCCAAATTTTTTTCCACCTAATTAACAAGCATATTAATCTACTAGATATCGCCCACGGCCAAAACCACTATCAAGCAATTCAAACCATACATGTGTTTGGCCATTAGTCAAACTATACTTGCATGAAAACTTCAAATTACAATGAATTGTGCTTACAACAAAATAGAACAAAAGAATTGGAATGCAGAATACATGATATCCTAGTTCAATGTGTTTTTTAATGGGTCGGATAAAAAGAGAAGAAAAATGCTTAGATTTCATCACATAGTTTCATAAATCCAGAATACATGATATCCTAAGTACTAGTGTACTAAGCACCTTTCACATTCTGCTGTCGTCCCTACAACCTTGCCCTGGTTTTGTAGGTGTGACATTAAATTGGTCAAACAAAATGAGAAGCTATTTTTTTCCAAAATTTAGCAAAAATAATAGATGCTATTTACAAAGATCTAAGATATTTGAACAAAAGTAAGAGCAAGGAGCAAGGTAAATGTATTACATAAGGCGAGGAATATAAATATGGCACTAATAAAGAATTTTTCACAGAGAAGTGCCCACTGCCCAATATTTAACCTAGAAATGCTTCATAATAGCATTAATCAGCCTTTTCATTGTTATGGACAACGAAGAAAACTATTCTAAGGCACAAATGGGAAATTTACTTTACTGATGTAGGTGTCAAAGTGTAAGGCAAGCCCTCCCTCAGAAGCTATTTAGCATCTCGTTTCTTCTTTAATAACCATCTAGTGTTGAAATGTGGATGAAACACATTATAATCAACTCAATCCATTTGGCAGAGTACCCATCCTTTCCATAATTGCTTTGATCAAATTCTATAATTTCCATCGTTGCCTTGATAGCAATACTAACAAGGCTTTTATGTAAGCATAAAACATATCAGAATAACAATAACATACTTTATAGGAACAAAGCAGAAATTTTCTCTGCCTTAGTATTTTGATACTGAAAGTTCCCCAGTCTCCAAAAAAAAAATTGAACGAAAAAATGAGAGAAACCAGAGAACAGAGATCTTACAATGATTCAATCAAGCAACATCAATCACTACAAATCAAATTGGGAAAAAAAAAAGAAAAGAAAAAGCATTCACGAAATGCAAGAGAGAAAGAGAGAGAGAGAGAGAGAGAGAGAGAGAGAGAGAGAGACGATTCAGAGAACTAAAAACATTTACCGATTCAAAGAACAATCACAGATTCATAGAAGTAAAAGCATTTACCAATTCAAGAATAATCACAGATCTGAATGAAGAAATGCAAGAGAGAGTGAGACGGAGGGAGTGAGAGTATTAATCGATCGAGAGTGGGAGGGCTTACTTGTAAGTTGTAATCGTGGTCCTTCGGCTGCGACCGGAAAAAGAAGAGAAGGTGGAACGAGGTGGAGGTGGTGGCAACGACGGCATAGAGGCGGCAGCGGCGACGATGGCGAGGACCGAATAGGGCACCAAATCTTCTCTTTTACACACACACACTCTCTCTCTTGCCTCTGTGTTGTTTGGGGGGAAATGAAAGACTAGGGCACCGAATTTGTTTGGGGTATTTCGATTATTTTATTTTTCTTTTTTTCTTTTTTTTTTTGCATTATACATTAAATTTTGGTATAAACATTCTAACGGATATATCCGTTAGTATTGTTTTTCAAAATTGTTAGAAAAAATAAAAGTCTATATGAAGGGTGATTACTAACGGATTTGCCTCATTTCTAACGGATATATCCATTAGTAATTAGCAACGGATATATCCGTTAGAAAGCTTAAAACTTGTCCGTTAGAAATTGGCCCAAATGGTGTAGTGAATTCATTACCAAGCTTGGTGCAAGTGCAAAGACCTTTTGAATCAAGAACAACATATTGAGACTGTATTTTTTAAACAGTCAAACCAAGCCCGTATTGAATACAGAGCACGCTTGAATGCATCAATCAATTGTGTTCGGCTCCTTCTACGCCAAGGCCTTCCACTTCGTGGCCACGATGAATCTGAGAATTAAAAAAATCAAGGGAACTTTCTTGAAGTATTGCAGTTTCTTGCTGATCATAATGAGGAGGTTCGTGCCGTTGTTTTGAAGAATGCTCCAGAAAATCTCAAATTAACATCTCCTGAGATTCAAAAGGATATTATTAATGCTTGTGCAGTTGAAACTATAAATGCAATTATTAAAGATATTGGGGATGAGTGTTTTTCAATTCTTGTTGATGAATCTCGTGATGTATCAATAAAGGAACAGATGGCCGTTGTATTGCGGTATGTGAATGACAAAGGCAACATAGTAGAATGTTTCTTGGGAGTTGAACATGTGACTAGTACGACGGCTAGCTCACTTAAGACCGCGATTGATGCAATGTTTTCTAGACATGGATTCAGCATTTCTAAGTTGCGTGGGCAAGGTTATGATGGGGCTAGTAACATGAAGGGAGAGTTTAATGGATTAAAGACGATGATTTTGAGAGACAACGAATGTGCTTATTATATTCATTGCTTTGCTCATCAGCTTTAGTTGGCTCTAGTAGCTGTGGCTAAAAATCACTCTGATAGCTCATGGTTTTTTAACTCAATTTCTAGTATAGTGAATGTTGTTGGAGGGTCGTGTAGGAGGCATGATACTCTACGTGAGATACAAGCTAAAAATGTGTATGAAGCACTAAATCACGGAGAACTTCCAACTAGACGAGGTTTAAATCAAGAGACTAGTCTTGCATGTGCTTCTGATACACGTTGGGGATCACATTATGCTACTTTGATAAGCTTGATTAATATGTATTCCACGGTGATTAAAGTGCTTGAGATGATTCGTGATGACGGTGTAGGAGATCAAAAAGGTGTAGCACGTGGCCTTTTGTTCTTGATGCACCAATTTGATTTCATATTTAATCTACACCTGATGAAAACAATTCTTGCAATCATGCACCAATGAGTTATCATTAGCATTGCAAAGGAAAGATCAAGATATTGTGAATGCTATGTTGCTAGTTGAGATTTCCGTGAAACGACTAAACTTGATGAGAAATAGTGGATGGGATACTTTTTTGGAACAAGTTTCATCATTTTGTTGTAGTCATGGCATTGATGTTCCAATCATGGATGACTTGTATCTAGCTGCAGGTCGATCAAGGCGTGGAAGACAGGAAATTACAAACTTACATCACTATCGAGTTGATTTGTTCTGCGATGTCTTAGATATGCAACTTCAAGCGTTAAATGACCGATTCACTGAATCAACTACTGAGTTACTACGTTGCGTGGCATGTCTAAGTCCAGCAGGTTCTTTTTCTGCTTTTGATAAGCAAAAACTCATCCGCCTTGCATCCTTTTATCCAAATGATTTTTCCTCCATTGAGCGTATGGTTCTTGAAGATCAACTTAATACATATATATTCGATATGCGGGGCAGTAGTGAGTTTTTAGATCTAAAAGGACTTGGTGATTTGAATGAAAAGTTAGTTCATACGAAGAGGAGTGGAGTGTATCCATTAGTGTATCGACTTTTGAAATTAGCATTGGTTCTACCCGTTGCCACAGCAACCGTGGAGAGAGCATTTTCGGCTATGAAAATTCTAAAGACCCGTTTGCGTAATAGAATGGGAGATAACTTTCTAAATGATACTATGATTGTATATATCGAAAGAAAGAAGTTTAATGAAGTCAGTAACGATGCTATTATGCAACGTTTTCAAAAAATGAAAAGTCGTCGTGAACAATTGTAAGTGTACTCTCAATCAATTATGAATATAAAATACTTTTGTTATAATATTTGTTACTTATTACCTTGTGCCCCCCCTGGGATAAAATCCTGGCTCCGCCCCTGATCCCAGGGGGGCACAAGGTAATAAGTAACAAAAATTATAACAAAAGTATTTTTATATTCATAATTAATTGAGAGTACACTTACAATTGTTCACGACGACTTTTCATTTTTTGAAAACGTTGCATAATAGCATCGTTACTAACTTCATTAAACTTCTTTCTTTCGATATATGCAATCATAGTATCATTTAGAAAGTTATCTCCCATTCTATTACGCAAACGGGTCTTTAGAATTTTCATAGTCGAAAATGCTCTCTCCACGGTTGCTGTGGCAACGGGTAGAACCAACGCTAATTTCAAAAGCCGATACACTAATGGATACACTCCACTCCTCTTCGTATGAACTAACTTTTCATTCAAATCACCAAGTCCTTTTAGATCTAAAAACTCACTACTGCCCCGCATATCGAATATATATGTATTAAGTTGATCTTCAAGAACCATACGCTCAATGGAGGAAAAATCATTTGGATAAAAGGATGCAAGGCAGATGAGTTTTTGCTTATCAAAAGCAGAAAAAGAACCTGCTGGACTTAGACATGCCACGCAACGTAGTAACTCAGTAGTTGATTCAGTGAATCGGTCATTTAACGCTTGAAGTTGCATATCTAAGACATCGCAGAACAAATCAACTCGGTAGTGATGTAAGTTTGTAATTTCCTGTCTTCCACGCCTTGATCGACCTGCAGCTAGATATAAGTCATCCATGATTGGAACATCAATGCCATGACTACAACAAAATGATGAAACTTGTTCCAAAAAAGTATCCCATCCACTATTTCTCATCAAGTTTAGTCGTTTCACGGAAATCTCAACTAGCAACATAGCATTCACAATATCTTGATCTTTCCTTTGCAATGCTAATGATAACTCATTGGTGATTGCAAGAATTGTTTTCATCAGGTGTAGATTAAATATGAAATCAAATTGGTGCATCAAGAACAAAAGGCCACGTGCTACACCTTTTTGATCTCCTACACCATCATCACGAATCATCTCAAGCACTTTAATCACCGTGGAATACATATTAATCAAGCTTATCAAAGTAGCATAATGTGATCCCCAACGTGTATCAGAAGCACGTGCAAGACTAGTCTCTTGATTTAAACCTCGTCCAGTTGGAAGTTCTCCGTGATTTAGTGCTTCATAAACATTTTTAGCTTGTATCTCACGTAGAGTATCATGCCTCCTACACGACCCTCCAACAACATTCACTATACTAGAAATTGAGTTAAAAAACCATGAGATACCAGAGTGATTTTTAGCCACAGCTACTAGAGCCAACTAAAGCTGATGAGCAAAGCAATGAATATAATAAGCACATTCGTTGTCTCTCAAAATCATCGTCTTTAATCCATTAAACTATCCCTTCATGTTACTAACCCCATCATAACCTTGCCCACGCAACTTAGAAATGCTCAATCCATGTCTAGAAAACATTGCATCAATCGCGGTCTTAAGTGAGCTAGCCGTCGTACTAGTCACATGTTCAACTCCCAAGAAACATTCTACTATGTTGCCTTTGTCATTCACATACTGCAATACAACGGCCATCTGTTCCTTTATTGATACATCACGAGATTCATCAACAAGAATTGAAAAACACTCATCCCCAATATCTTTAATAATTGCATTTATAGTTTCAACTGCACAAGCATTAATAATTTCCTTTTGAATCTCAGGAGATGTTAATTTGAGATTTTCTAGAGCATTCTTCAAAACAACGGCACGAACCTCCTCATTATGATCAGCAAAAAACTGCAATACTTCAAGAAAGTTCCCTTGATTTTCTGAATTCTCAGATTCATCGTGGCCACGAAGTGGAAGGCCTTGGCGTAGAAGGAGCCGAACACAATTGATTGATGCATTCAAGCGTGCTCTGTATTCAATACGGGCTTGGTTTGACTGTTTAAAAAATACAGTCTCAATATGTTGTTCTTGATTCAAAAGGTCTTTGCACTTGCACCAAGCTTGGTAATGAATACTATTGACATGGCCAACATGGTGATCCAACCTATCTTTTTTCTTCCAATTTCTAAAGCCTTCACCAACAAAAGAATCACCACCAGATTGTTGTCCAACATCTACCTTGAATAGATAGCAACAAAGACAAAATAATGCATCTTTTGCTTTGCTATTCTCCAACCATGGTTTGTAGTCAGTGTACCAAGCTGGGTTAAACCGTCTTAATTTCACTCCAATTTGAGTACTTGGGAAAAATTTCCATTCGGTTGACAAGGACCTCTTAGCCAATAAGCTCTACGAACAATGTCTTGATCATTAGGATGATAGCTTGTGATTTTTTTACGTAGGCCTGGGTCAGCTTCTAGCTCGTTCAAATTAATTTCCACACGAGCTTCCTTAGGAGGATCATCTCTTTTAGGAGGTGACAATTCTGACCTTTTCTTAAAATACCTCTCCATATCTGATTGAATAAATGTGTGTTTTGTTAATTATATAATCAAGTCTAACATACAGATTTCTTGTTATTACAAGAAAGTAAGAAACCCCAACATTTTAAACTAAAATTAAATCATTGTACAGGGTACACAATCAATGAAAATAATCACAATCAAAATGATAATCAATTAATCATATATTCATAAATTTGAGAGTTCATGTCATCATGTGAACAAAATTCCTAATTTTAAGATCCTTAATATTAATGAAACTTAAACCCTATCCCTAACTGGCTAACTTAGTCTTGAGAGAAAATCAGGGAGTATCAGTACAAAACACACAATTGCATATATAAGAAATCCAATTAAGAAAAGGAGGAAGATGAATTAAAAAAGAATTTACCTGGTAAAGTGGAAATTGTGGTCCTCGTGGACCCTTGGTGTCGGATGGAACTTGGGAAGTCTTCAAGTCTGAAGCGCTAAACTGATTGAGATACCTTTATTCCTTCTTTAGTTCTTTTCTAATATTTCTTTCATGTCCTTCATGTTTTTTAAAATTTCAGTTTGACCCCATTTATAATGGGTGCACAATAGAAAAACTATAATATATGTAGTGTAAAATTTTCCTTCCTAAAAAGTGAGTGGGGGCACGTGCCCCCACTGGTCCTGTTAACCCTCCGCCCCTGCCTGGGATAAAA
This sequence comes from Hydrangea macrophylla, assembly GCA_033977485.1. Taxonomy (NCBI): domain Eukaryota; kingdom Viridiplantae; phylum Streptophyta; class Magnoliopsida; order Cornales; family Hydrangeaceae; genus Hydrangea; species Hydrangea macrophylla. Next base: position 89,553,419 of record CM066995.1, read on the forward strand.
TCCTGGCTCCGCCCCTGCTTGAGTTTCAATCTTTCAGTTGGTGTAGTGGGTTGTGGGTAGTTGAGGTGGTTTCTCTCTCTCTTGGGAGATGTTTTAGGTCTAGTACTAATCTCTCGTGTTCGCTAGGGTTTCTTTCATGGCTTTCGACGATCAATTTGGGCTGGAATATGTGTTTTGGGATCTTTATATATATATATTGATCTTGTGTAACTGTTCATTAATTCTTTTTTTTTTTTTTTCCTTTGGGAACGGCAACTTTCATTCATTGATAAGAAGGCTAATATAATTTGGAGCAAAGCTTTTCTTGCTGTTCAAGAAACCTAAAAAAATCTGGGCATATAATGATATAAGCTTAATTCAAGCTCTTTGAATTTGGTTTCATTTGCGGCTGACTCTATGCCTTTTGTGTGTGTGTGTTTGTTGGAGCAATTAGGGGTGTTCGCGGTCGGTTTTTTAGTAGTTTTAAAACCGATCATTCGATTTCGATAGGTCGATTTTAAGCGGTGTCAGTTGATTTTAGCTTGTGCACTACTTTAGAAAACCGACCAATCGGTGTTTGGTCGGTTTGGTTTCGATCGATTTTTCGGTTTTCGTGAACACCCCATGGAGGAACTACTTTTTATCTCTTCATGAGATCCACCTCTACTTATCTTGTTCATATGCGAAGATAAATTGTTCCATATAACTGTCAAACCATGTGATATCTATTATGATTTTTTTGTTATTGCATGTTGGACTCATGTAGAACCCGTAGTCACAGAATACCAAAATCACAATAAAAATCACAGAGAGTTTTTCTCATCCGGGAAGGGGTGCTTTTGTGGTAAAGCCCGTAGAAGTATATATTCCTTTTGTAGAGACTACACAATATTTTGAATACAATATTTTCTGAAGTGTGTGCTGCATCATATAGACGACTATACAACGCCTGCGGATTATTCAATTCCCTCACAATCTGATCATGATCCCTTGGCTGTTAAGCGTGTGGGTTGTCACCACAACAGGCGAATGTTGTTGAGTTGTTGCTGGGACGGAATCTTTAGGGTGTGGTGGTGCTGGTAAACTGAAGTCTATTATTTCTTTTTTCCGAAACAAAAAAAATAAAAAAATAAATAAAAAATAAAAGCAACATCAATTATAAAATTTTGTGCCAAATTTTCTATTTTAAACTAAGCGTTAGTTTTTGGGCACAAGCATATCTCACAAACACAATTCATAAATATCAAAACGTATCTATCTCTCTTCTCTTGTGGACCTTACAGTGTCAGTGGACCTACAGTATCAGTGGACCTCACTAGAAGAGAGATGGACACATTGAGATATTTGTGAATTATATTTGTAAGATTTGTTTGTGCCTAAATTAAGACTTACTCTTAAACTAAATAGCTAGGTTGTGTGAGATTCCGTTCGAGCCGTTCCATATCGAGTAAATATAAAATGTTAGTGTGATATTTGTAGAATAAAGGGCTACTATTAACAACTTGGGCTTAAACATTTTGAGAACCAATGTGATAGACCTATCAAGTTGATGAGCCAGTGGACCACTTGGGGCATATCGTTGGGAGTAGACGTTTGGAACTAGCTGTTATGCTGGTAGCCGACACTGACAATGTCGTTTGGGTGATAACAGATATTTCTTTTGCCGTTTAGCTAAGTACAACACTGTGATCCTTTCCCTATTCGTACACGAATTTAACTTAAATTACCCTACCTGTCACTACACCACTACAGATGTTCAGCTTATTGCTTCGTCCTTGCTCGGTTTGGCTTATTTGTTACTAGTGTTTGTGACTTCGTGTTATTAGTGGGGTATTTCATAATTCAGTATTTGATGTTTTTAGGTGCTAAATTTCTAAGGTCATGTAAATTGTGGAGTGTTATAAACTCAATTTGGGCCAAATGGCCCAAAACTAGGTACTTAAACCGTGGATATATACATGCATAGTATTAAACCAGCCCAAAACAAGTCTATAATCAGTCCACAATAGCCCAAACCAGTGGCTGAAAACCATGGCCCAACACAGTCCACCCCGAATCAACCGGACCACCCCGAATGAAACGGACTGAGACTAAGAGTTGGTCAATTTTTGTCCAGCATTTGACAAACCGAGTCACTCGGTGGTCTCACATTTCTGCAGTACCCTAACCGAAATCTACCAAATACACCCTAGTAAAAATACACAACCACCAAGAAAAGCTAAAATTGCCAACCCAAAACAACGCTAATAAAGGCCCAATCAATCATGTAGTAAATGAAACAAAGATAATTATACTATGTCTGCAGGAGCCCCCTTCCATTTTTCCCTCTCAGAGTGAAGGACAAAACAAAGATATTTCACAACCCACAAAGAATCTTGTACAGAGGTTTAATGGCCCAATCAATCATATAGTAAATGAAATACGTAAATAATGATTTAAGACTAGTATTAGCAAAAAAAAAAAAAAAAATTGATTTAAGACTAGTACAGTAGTACTAGTAATTTAGCAAAACCCCAAAGGAAACAACAATTAGCTTATTGATGTTGTTTTTGTTTTTGTGATACGTAAAGTTTTACAAATACAATTCCCATCTTTGTGGGAAGCAAAAACAGACTCCAAACAGCCCTGTGGACGAGGTAACCAAAGTAATTAGGCGAGAATTATTCAGTGAGCCCGTCACACTACATCATTAATTATGTAGATCGATCTGGTGTGATGCCTTAATTGTACATCTGACATGTGTCTTTGAAGATTTTTCAAATAATCACATCAAGTATTTCTAGGGGCACAACTTCCACACATGTCATTTTTATATTTTTTTTTAAAAAAAAATCACATATCACCATACAATAAAACCATCACGTCACATGACTATGCTGACATGATATGACGAGTTCTCAGAAGGGACAGCCCCAAGACAACCCCTCGATCTTTACATGAACCTGATGAACCAATTTAATTATGTAGAGACAATTACGATTTCATTGTATGTGGTCACATGAGTCCAGCACTTGAAGTCCAACTATAGGCCCAGCCCACGGCAACTGCCTAATCACTCTCAATTAACAGATTGAATTCTTTGCACCAGCTCGAACTTTCATGTAGAGTAATAGTTTGTTTCAACTTATTTTACTTTTGCACCCTTCCAATGAAAAATAAGTTACTCTAAAAAAAAAGGTCTCTGTTAAGTCTGCTTACCTTACTGATCAACACCAAAGGTTTACTTCCTATATCAGTTCTCATTCCATCCTTTACAAGAAGGTCTGGAAACTCAAAATTCATGCATGAAAGGCAAAAAGTTTTTTTGTGGAGACTCTTGGCTCAAGCTATTCCTACTAGAACAATCCTTGCTTCTAGATTTCCTATTCCTGATATCCTCTGCCCCTTGTGTAACCTGTGTGAGGAATCATATTCCCATATTTTTTTCTTCTGTGATGTTGCTAGAATTCTTTGGTTTTTAATCTCTGGGATCAGAACTGATTCTCATCACTCTTCAGAATTCTGATGTTGATGTTGAGTATATCCTAAAAAGCACTAAGTTCTCAATTATGGAGTTTCATGCTACTACCTCTTGTCCTTCTAATAATCAGCCAGGCTGCAACTCTTCCATTAAAATCCTTAAATGGATCCCTCCCACTGCCCCTTGGGTCACCATTAACTGTGATGCTGCTATACATAATCTCAGATCCTCTGCAGTCTGTATAGCTAGAGACTCTTGTGGAAATGTCATAGGTGCTTGGTGTGAAGTTATTAAGTCTTAGATCCCTCCCACTGCCCCTTGGGTCACCATTAACCGTTTTGCATTCCGATTGTTCCGAAAACTTTCTTTAGGCGTGTTTGTGTTGCTAATAAAGTTTCACGTCAATCGGATCGGCGGTTTTATCGATTTGACCCCCCCAAACCCCAAAAATCAAGCATTTTCAAGCCTAAGTATGTCAAAACTTGCTTTTTACGCGTTATTTGATAATCGGAAGTCCATTTTGCATTTTGTTTGTTCCCATAACTTTTTTTTGTTGTGTTTGAGGTGGTAGTTAAGTTTCACATCCATCGGATCGTTGGTGTATGGTTTCATACCCCCAAATCCCAAGAACTAAGCTTTTTCAAGCTTAAGTATGTCAAAACTTATTTTTTACGCGTTATTTAATTACCGGAAGTCCATTTTGCATTCTGTTTATTTCCACAACTTTCTTTAGGTGTGTTTTTGGTGCTAGTTAAGTTTCACGTTCATCGGATCAGCGGTTTACGATTTGACCCCCCAAACCCCAAAAACCAAGCATTTTAAGCCTAAGTATGTCAAAACTTGTTTTTTACGTGTTATTTGATAACCGGAAGTCCGTTTTGCATTCTGTTTGTTTCCACAACTTTCTTTAGGCGTGTTTTTGGTACTGTTATAGTTTCACATCAATCGGATCGGCGGTTTATGATTTGACCCCCCAAATCCCAAAAACCAAGCATTTTCAAGCCTAAGTATGTCAAAACTTGCTTTCTACGCGTTATTTGATAACCGGAAGTCTGTTTTGCATTCCGGAAGTCTGTTTTGCATTCCGTTTGTTCCCACAACTTTTTTTGTTGTATTTGAGGTGCTAGTTAAGTTTCACGTCCATCGGATCGGTGGTTTACGTTTTCACACCCCCAAACCCCAAGAACTAAGCTTTTTCAAGCTTAAGTATGTCAAAACTTGTTTTTACGCGTTATTTAATAGCCGAAAGTCCGTTTTGCATTCCGTTTATTTCCACAACTTTCTTTAGGCGTGTTTTTGGTGTTGGTTAAGTTTCACGTCCATCGGATTGACGGTTTACGATTTGACCCCCCCCCCCCCCCAAACCCCAAAAACCAAGCATTTTCAAGCCTAAGTATGTCAAAACTTGTTTTTTACGCGTTATTTGATTACCGGAAGTCCGTCTTGCATTCCGTTTGTTTTCACAACTTTCTTTAGGCGGGTTTTTAGTACTAGTTATGTTTCACATCCATCGGATCGGTGGTTTACGGTTTCAACCCCCCAAGAACTAAGTTTTTTCAAGCCTAAGTATGTCATAACTTGTTTTTTTACGCATTATTTGATAACCAGAAGTGCGTTTTGCATTCCGTTTGTTCCCACAACTTTCTCTAGTCGTGTTTGAGATGCGAGTAAAGTTTCACGTCAATCGGATCGGCGGTTATCGATTTGACCCCCCAAACCCCAAAAATCAAGCATTTTCAAGCCTAAGTATGTCAAAACTTGCTTTTTACGCGTTATTTGATAATCGGAAGTCCGTTTTGCATTCCGATTGTTTCAAAAACTTTCTTTAGGCGTGTTTGTGTTGCTAATTAAGTTTTACGTCAATCGGATCGGCGGTTTACGATTTGACCCCCCCAAACCCCAAAAACCAAACATTTTCAAGCCTAAGTATGTCAAAACTTGCTTTTTATGCTTTATTTGATAACCAGAAGTCTGTTATGCATTTTGTTTGTTCCCATAACTTTTTTTTGTTGTGTTTAAGGTGATAGTTAAGTTTCACATCCATTGGATCGGTGGTGTATGGTTTCACACCCCCAAACCCCAAGAACTAAGCTTTTTCAAGCTTAAGTATGTCAAAACTTGTTTTTTTACGCGTTATTTAATAATCGGAAGTCCGTTTTGCATTCCACTTGTTTCCATAACTTTCTTTAAGCGTATTTTTGGTGCTAGTTAAGTTTCACGTCCATCGGATCAGCGGTTTACGATTTCACCCCCCCAAACCCCAAAATGCTTAGTTTCACGTCGATCCGGTAATCACGAAACTTAACACCCACATCCGACACATCTAAAGAATGTTGCAGGAAGAAACGGAATGGGAATCGGACTCCTGGTTATCCACATACACTACAAAACAACTTTTTCACCAAGTAGACTCTGAAAAATTGTCTTTTTGGGGTTTGGGGGGTCAAAATGAAAACCTTTGATCTGGTAACTACAAAACTTAACTTGAACCACCCACACATCTTCAAAAAGTTGCAAGAAGAAACGGAATGAGAATCGGACTCCCGGTTATCCAGATACACTACAAAACAACTTTTTCACAAAGCAGACTCTAAAAAACTAAGTTTTGGGGTTTGGGGGGGGGGGGGGGGGGGGGGGGGGGGGGTCCAAATGCAAATCGTCGATCCAGTAATTACGAAACTCAACACCCACATCCCACACGTCTAAAGAAAGTTCCAAGAAGAAACGAAAAGGGAATCGTACTCCCGGTTATGCAGATACACTACAAAATAACTTTTTCACCAAGTAGACTCTTAAAAACTAAGTTTTTGGGGTTTGGGGGGTCAAAATGCAAACCTTCGATCCGGTAATCACGAAACTTAACTCGCATATCCCAGACGTCTAAAGAAAGTCGCAGAAAGAAACTAAACTAGAATCAGACTCCCGATTATCCAGATACACTACAAAATAACTTTTTCACCAAGTAGACTCTAAAAAACTACACTTTTGGGGTTTGGGGGGTCATAATGCAAACCGTCGATCCGGTAATCACGAAACTTAACACCTACATCCCACACATATAAAAAAAGTTACAGGAAGAAACGGAATGGGAATTGAACTCCCGGTTATGTAGATACGCTTCAAAACAACTTTTACACCAAGTAGACTCTCAAAAACTAAGTTTTTGGGGTTTGGGGGGTCAAAATACAAACCGTCGATCCAGTAATCATGAAATTTAACTCGCACATCGTAGACATCTAAAGAAAGTCACAGGAAGAATCAAAACTGGAATCGAACACCCGGTTATCTAGATACACTATAAAATAACTTTTTCACCAAGTATACTCTGAAAAATTAGGTTTTGGGGGTCAAAATGCAAGCCGTCGATCCGATAATTACGAAACTTAACTCGCATATCCCACACATCTAAAGAAAGTTGCAGGAATTTCTCTATTTCCTTTCATCCAAAGTTTCTCCCTTTCCTCACTCCACTGCCTTCTTGGGTCTTCTACTTTAGCCCTAAGACCACATCAAGCTAAAAAACTTACAAATCTAAAGTTGGCTGTCGTCCCTCTTACAACTTGATCATCTCTCTTCTACTGCCAGTAGTCGTTGAAGCCTTTGTTCACTGGTCACTGCCTTTGAAACATTCATCTTTGTGTAAGTGCAATGTGCGTGTTCATATGTGTTTTCGTGTGTATATGTGGGTACATGTGTGCGATGTGCTTTGAATCTTTGATGTTGAACAACTTGAATTTGATTATTGAAACACTGATTTTTGTTGAAACACTGGTGATTTTTCCTAGTATTTCACTATATAGCCAGCCGGGGCAAGTACGAGTCCCCGGCTATTAGTTGGGGTCAGGGTTGGGGAAGAAGTTCATTTTAGCTGGGCGGGGGCAGGGTATGTGGTCTCTGTCCCATACCCACCCCGTTGCCATCCCTACCACTCTCACATCATTTGGGAAGCGCTTTTGAGATACAAATTTGGGAAGCATACCATTACTCGTTATTTAGAGGGTGTTAAGTCTACATGACAAAATATAGGGTTGGGTTCAACCCACCAATTTTGGGTTGGAACTAGGCGGGTCCAGCTGGGCGATTAACCTGTCAAAAATATGTTAAAAATTTATACGTATTTCATACACATTCTCTCTATCCTCTTCCTCCCTATATATATATATATGCTTAAAAAAGACCGAGTCATCGGTTCAACCTCGCAAGAACCAGAATCAAACTGTGACGTTATAATTGTGTAAAATATACATTATTAATTTAATAATGACATTAATTAAAACTTATAGAAAATTCAAGAAAAAAATTTCACTTTTTAACAATTATAGTATACAGTGTCCAATTTATTAATCAATTATGTTTCGTTTCCTAAATTTGAATCCCAAATTTATTTTTCAAATTATTTAAATTAGTATCACATATTGTGCAATTGATAATTGGTATCAATGACATTTCATGTGGTAAATCTAATAATATTTGAAAATCTTATTTGGTATTCAAATTTGGAAAGCATAATATTACTTTTTTAATTAAAAAATTACAATACCCATGTTGAAAATAAAGATACAACAACATTGTATAGACAATACTTTTGAACACCAAAACTTATAACTTCCAATGTATCGACTATTTTACAAACTCCTGGTTGAACCGTTCCGGTTTGGATGGTTTTGCAAAATTAGCACGGTTATGGAAGTATTTTATTTGTGGCGCACAATATGCGTCACAAATAGTAGGGATTTTTATTTGTGGCGCACCAGATGCATCACAAATAGTAGGGATTTTTATTTGTGACGCACTAGATGCGTCACAAATAGTAGGAATTTTATTTGTGGCACATTATATGCGTCACAAATACTATGGATTTAATTGTGGAGTTTTTTTGTGGCGCACGATCTGCATCACACATAGTAGGGATTTTATTTGTGACGCACCAGATGCGTCACAAATAGTAGGGACTATATTTGTGGTGCATCTGCTGCGTCACAAATAGTAGCGATTTTATTTGTGACGCACCAGATGTGTCACAAATAGTTGGTATTTATTTGTGACGCATTAGTTGCGTCACAAAAAAAGTCCAATAATTGGTCTACCTATTTTTTGTGACGTCTGTAAGTGCGTCACAAATACTAAATACGCGTCACAAATAATGATCTTTTGTGACGCGTTTTCGCCTCACAAAAAGTACGCGTCACAAAAAACCATATTTGTTGTAGTGATTCCTTGATTAGTAACAAATTTTTGTGATTGACTCAATTTTGTTTGCCAATCGATTCATAGAATCTAGTTGACCAATCAATTTCATTTTAGCTCGTAAAAGAATCCAAAGGTTTGTGGCCAGGCGAGGTTTAAATATCATTCTTAGGTTTTGTTAACGAGCTATTATATGAATATTTTTCGTGCATAAAGCCCAACCCACCTTCCCTCTTCTTCTTTTTCAAGTTCATGACAACAATAGATGAGTGATATACATACATAGAGTTGACAGAGATCGAGAGGAGCAACAGAGACCAAATATGTTCAGAGAGAGAGAGAGAGAGAGAGAGAGAGAGGAAGAGGAGGAGGAGGAGGAGGGAGAAGGCATTGATTTATAGCAAAATGTAGGTTTTTTGATTTTCAAATTCACCATTCATGACAGTTGGCTAGTCCGTTGGAGCTTGAATTTTCAATTTCACTATGCATTTTTGGCGGTTGGAGGAATTTTCTATTACGTAGGAGATGTTCTTATATATATATATATATATAGAATGCAAAATAGAAGTTGAACCTGTATTTTCATTTTATTTTTTTATTTTTGAGAAGCTTAGTAGAAGCCAAAGCTTTGCGTGCTTTGCATGTTATTGTTTGTAGACCACATTCAACTTAGTCTAGTGATCAGTAAAGTTTTCGTATTTCCAAATTGTTACCTTTTAGCAGTGGTTTGCATGTTATTTGATTTTTATTTTTATTTTTATTGCTTTTTAATTTTTTTTAATGTAGATTGATAAAGGAGTTCTTAACTTCTTTTTGTTTCTCCTAGTGCACCAATGATCGAGATAGCTTATGGATTCATATTCATTGAAGTTAGGCTTTATGTTTGCTTATCCACCGAAAAATAGAACATTTAAGATTTTTGGTCGGTGCTTTCTTTTCCTTTCCTTACTAAATCATAAAGCAGAGCATAATGAATTCAACAAAGGTTTTTCAAACTAAAAACCTCGAATACTTTTGATTTCAAATTCAACATTGAATGAAAATAAGAGGATAAATTAAGAAGAAGATAGACCTACACACCCTTCAAAAATTCTCATAGCTCTTGCAAACAATTGAGGTGGCACCACAATTCAAAACAAAAATGAAAGAGTTTTATACATAAGGGGCTTTTAGCCATTTCATCTTCAAGCTTACTCCGAAGTGGTGGCACCACGAGCGGTGCTAGGCCCAACACCGTTTTCAGGTAAGGTGCCCCATTTTTCTTCTGATTCTAGTGGCTCAAATACACAAACACAGCCATTTGTGAGTCCTCCCGCAAACTGGTGAGGATAAAATGGATGAGCAACAATGACACAGGGATACTCCTTCTTGTAAATTTATGATGTTGATGCTTGAAAAACAAAAAAAGTAACATCACGGTAGGTAATTACAAAAGTACTCACAGTCTCAAAGAAGGTTGATACGAAGTAGAATTTATTTTGCAACGCAATTGCAGTGTTGAACTAGTGAGAACATATATAACTATTTCCATCAGCAAAACTGGCGTATATTGATTCACAATCACACGACTACGTAGCATGTGTGATTGAATCCTGAGGAACCCATTCCAAACAAGATATGCAAAAGTGTGCAGAGAGCTCCATCTGCATCATAATGATCTATGTTGTTAGAGTTATCGATACAGTGATGCCCATTTGTTTCTGCAACTGTGTGTTTGGAACACAGATGATGGAAGAAGCAAACACATAAATACTTGCTGATTCCAGCTAGGAGAGCTGCACATACTCTTGCGGACACCCGTGTTAAGTTTCACCAAAATCAGTTACATTTACTTGTAGTTAATGCAACCCATATTGCAATATATGACACTACACTGGAATACATTAAGCAAGTATGACGATTTCATTTTTGTTCTAATTGTGTCTAGTTTGGCTGCCAATTCTGTTAGCTTTTAAAATAATCACTTTTTTTGGAACAAGAGATTTTTTTTTTTGGAAATATATTTTGAAAAACAAAAAAAGCTAAACATTGAAGTTTATTTTTAAAGAGCTAATTTTTAGCTTAAAGAAGATATCAGAATTTTTTACAAAGCAGTCAAAAAGCTAATGCAAACAATCACATATATAAATTTCTGGCCACACTACTGATCTAAATGTATGTCAAATAGATATTTCCTTTCTTACGTTTATAAAATAGGACATTTTTTTTAATGATTACTGAATATATCCATACTTCTTCATGTTGATGAAGATCTTGCTACGCATATATATATATATATATATATACTTGGTGCTCATTATCTTCTTTTAACTCAACCAGAACCATTGGTAATTTCCTGGGCAAAGAATTCCATTGGTCTAGGAGGTTTGTTTGGGTTACCCCTATTTATAAATAAGAATTGGTAGAATAAAAGGTTAGGATTTATGCAAGTGACAATTATTAATGGGAGGAAAATTTTCTGATAATATTCTAGAAGTTGTTTACCTCCAAATAAGGAATCTTTCTACAAAACTCCTAACAAATGTTTTAAATAATTGTGAGTTGTACACTTATATATTTAAGTCTCTAAAGGACTCTGATGAATAATACAATTCTCTTTAAGTCTTTGGAATTCTAGACGATTTTATGCAATTATAGAGAATGACCCAACAAACCCCTACCATGAATGCACTAATTACTACCACTGCAATTAGCAATTACCATGTTAGTTGAAAAACCATCCTCTAATCCTATATCCACCATTTTCTGAACAGTTGCCTCCAACTCCAACTTACCCTCTAAATTAGTTGTTCCTCTACTTGTGGATTCTTTGGCATCCTTATTAGAAATTCCAAGTGATAATGATTCAGAAATTTCACTCTCCCTCTCCAACCAAGAACTACCTGGAACTTTTATTACTGAAATTTGCAATGAAATCCACCCTGAGATTCATATGATGGCCCTGATTCTCCAAATATTAAGGAAATACATGATCCCCTAGATCCTGCTAACCCAGCATATCTTCCTCCACAAGCATCTCATGCAGAATCACAATTCTCAAGTCCTCCAAATCAAGGATTTTGATTTGATAAAGATCCTCCACCAAAATGGCTTGACCATATATACGAAATGCATGCCTCGTGCATTGCAGAACTTTTACTGCCTGGTGCCACAACACATATATTCAATTATTCTGAAATACTTTCAAGATTGCATGGCCGACTTCGCCAATGGTATCTTAGTCTGGGTGAATATAGACAATTACAAGTGGCTCAAAGTCCATCCACTGACCATTTCCTAAATATTCTTCAGACAAAATTTTTAGGATTAATAGACATTCAAAAGGACTAAGCTCAAGAAGATTATCTTCTAATAAGATGTTGTTCGTACAAACATCATGACATAGAAAAACACTATGCCAAAATGACAAAGGCATTTTATTAAAACGGCAGTATTGATGATGTCAATCTCAAACAAACAAGCATTCTTGACATCTCTCCCAAATTAGGGGTGGGCAAATAGCTAGTTCGATTAACAGAAAACTGAACCAAAGCGAAGCGAATTTAAAATTTCAGTTTAGCTATTTCAGTTCAAAATTTTAGTTCGGTTAAAAATTGAGCCGAATTAAAGATATTAGTTTGGTTTTCGGTAGCCTATAGGCAAACCGAACCGAAAAACCAAATTATATATATATATATATATATATATTTATTTTCTATATTATTAATATACTTTATATAACTATTGATACACCCAAAATCAGCCCATGCCCGAGCGGTTCTATTATGCAAATACTGACAAGCATCATCCCGAGCGGTTTGGTCCACCTGATGCCTCCCGAGCAGTTCATCCATGACCCGGCCAACAGGTCGGGAAGACCACACAGGCACATCCCACAGCAGGAACAGTTCATCCAGGCCCACATGCATGATCCCAAGCATTCCGAACAGTTTCCTACTCAAGCTAGGAGACTAATGGAAAGTGCAAACTATTTCCTAATCCAATTAGGAAACCCCCACAATTAATGTCAATCAATCCTAATACAATTAGGAAACTTACTTGATTGGTGTCAATCACATCTTAATTGGATTATATTTCCTTATCCATGTATGAGTAGGTCTCTTACATCTATAAAAGAGACCTCTCACCCCTATGGAAGGGGCCGACTTTTCAGTCTACACAGCACTTCTATAGCATTCATCTACATGCCCGGCCGGCCTACGGTAGCTCCAGACTTGTTGGTTCACCACAGGCCCCCGACTCTTTTACAGTATAGTAAATGTGCTCAGACACAGCCGTGGAGTAGGTTCCTTCATTAACAGGGCCGAACCACATACAAAAAATCAGTCTCTCACTCTTTTTCTCTTTAATCTGTTCTACTTTACTCTTACTAATTTTTGGCATCATCAACCTGGCACCGTCTGTGGGAAGCGACAAGTCTTCTCATCAACAAATCTCTTGACTGATCATCCTGCCACCAAAGAAGGGTAAAAAGGTTGGTCAGCAGTCCAACCGGGATGTTCCTCCAGCCCCGGCACCGGCTGCAGCAGCTATGACATCTGCGCAGATCACCGCGACCCTCACACAACTCTTGGAGGGCCAACGTCAAATCCAACAACAGATCGAAGCCCTGCTGGCCCAGCAAAGCCGTCATCCAGTGGTTGGGAAATGACTTGGGAACGTTGCGCATGGTCAGGAATTGATCTTGACAAGACGACGTCCCCGAGCCAACCCATCCCCCATTGAGGATGCCAGAGACATCGACAGTAGGCATATTATCCGAGAGGAAAGGCAGGAGCATATGGCCAGGGAATCAGTCTAGGGTTACTCGGTCAAGAGCCGAGTTGTTCCTGGGCACACGATGAACCGGGGTCATAGCCAGGCCCGATCCCAGAGGACAGTACACTGCCATGAAGAAGAAGCCTCTTCCACTGACCCGACCAACCCCTCAGATACTGGTCGGGAAGGAGTAGAAGCTCGAATCAAGGACTTGCAGAAGCAGATTGACCAAGTGGCCAAAAAGTTTGGTCAAAACCGCGATCAGAATCAGGCCAATACCGAGATAGAGTCACCGTTCTCCAGCCAGATCACGAGTTTTGCCATCCCGCGCAAATTTAAGCAGCCTCGTTTAGATCCCTATAACGGTTCAGGAAGCCCGATCGACCATGTCCGGACCTACAAGGCTCAGATGGCCCTAGCCACCAACTCCGATGAGCTACACTGCCTAGCCTTTCCCAGCACTTTGAAAGGCCCGGCCGTGCAATGGTTTTACTCCTTGGAGCCCCGATCGGTCCGCAATTTCAAGCAACTCAACAAGCAGTTCATCAACCAGTTCGCCGGTATGCATGAACAGCCAAAGCCTGACATACATCTACTGACGGTCATACAAAGGAATAATGAGACCCTCAAGGAGTTCACCGACCGGTTTAATCAAGAGAAGCTCGGCATCTATGATCTTGATGAAACTGCCGCTATTATATCCTTCTGCTCAGGAGTTCAACACACCAAGTGCGCCATGTCGTTTTACAGAAACTGACCGGTAACCTTGGTTGAACTGTAGAGAGGGTTGGAAAATATATTGACACTGAAGAATTTCTAAAGATCAAGGACCCCGGGCAAGAGAGCAACGAGTCTTCCAGAAGTAAGCGAAAGCGAAATCAGCCCGGGAGTTCTGACAGTTCTTCCAGTTCACAGCAGTCCGGGTCCGACAGCCCTGACCCGACCTCCAGTTCACAGCGGTCTGAGTCCGGCAGCTCTGACTCTACCTCTAGTTCACATTGGTCAGGATTAAGCAGTTTTGACTTTGCCTCCAGCACGGAGAATCAGGAGCCTGACGAGGCTCCTGATCCTACCCCTTGTCTCTATCAGCCTAGATGAGCCCGACAACAGTGGTACCTGCCTGATCACCACATGAGGCTACACCGATTGTCAGAGAGCTCTTGTAAAGACCTTGGGCCTAACCCCGAGGCATTTAAAGATCTCGGGCCTAACCTGAGGCATACAAAGACCTCGGGCCTAATCCCGAGGCATCAAAAGACCTTGGGCTCTGAACCCAGGCACAAAAGACCTCGGGATCACACCCGAGGCGAAAGACCTCGGGGTCACGCCCGAGGCACCAGCTTCGCTTAGGTCCTACCGATGATGGGGGCAAACCCCCTAGGTGGCTGATGATGGCAAGCTTCAAAAGACCCTGCAACCACCATGTTCCAGGTCGGTTACCTACAGTCATAGCCTCTGTAAGACCCTTGTCTTAGCAAAAGCTTGGGGGGACAAGATGGCGCAATGAACTAGACAGGCAATCACACCGGGTATCTATAGGCCTCGCGGATAACCAAGTCAAAATCTTGGACAACCCGGGCGCCTACAGTACTCAGAGGCAATAACTCCACTTAGGTTCAAATCGAAGATAGAGGTGACTAAAATCTCTTCGGTTGGCCGACGATAGAGGAACAAAAAGACCCTAAGGCAACGTGATTTAGGTCAGCTCCACCAACATGGTCAAGCTCTTCTCCCAATAGTCTTGACGAAGGCTGGCTGGACAGAAGATAACCATCCTGGGGAGTTAGCATAAAAGGACCCTAAAGCAATACGCTTTAGGTTGGCTTTTCCAACGTGGTCAAATTCTTCTACCCACAACCTTGACGAAGGTTTATGGGTAGAAGATAACCATCCTGGGAGCTAACTCAAGCAAAAGACTCTGAATTAGGCCGGGTCTCAACTCTCGGTCAGTTCCCGACCACTTAAAGACTCCGAGCTAGGCTAAGTCTCAACTCTTAGTCAGTTCCCGAGCATTCACAAGACTCAGAAGCTCCAAGGCAGCTTCCCCGAGCACTCAGACAGTGGCAGGTGGCATCAAGCAGATTTCCAAACTTGCCCCGATAGAGCATCCAGCCAACCTTGGAAATGGGGGGCAATTGATACACCCAAAATCAGCCCATGCCTGAGGGTTCTATTATGCAAATACTGACAAGCATCATCCCGAGCGGTTTGGTCCACCTGATGCCTCCCGAGCGGTTCATCCATGACCCAGCCAACAGGTCGGAAAGACCACACAGGCACATCCCACTGCGGGAACAGCTCATCCGGGCCCACAGGCATGATCCCAAGCATTCTGGGCAGTTTCCTACTCAAGCTAGGAGACTAATGGAAAGTGCAAACTATTTCCTAATCCAATTAGGAAACCCCCACAATTAATGTCAATCAATCCTAATACAATTAGGAAACTTACTTGATTGGTGTCAATCACATCCTAATTGGATTATATTTCCTTTTCCATGTACGAGTAGGTTTCTTACATCTATAAAAGAGACCTCTCATCCCCATGGAAGGGGCCGACTTTTCAGTCTACATAGCACTTCTATAGCATTCATCTACATGCCCGGCTGGCCTATGGTATCTCCAGACTTGTTGGTTCACCACGGGCCTCCGGCTCTTTTACAGTATAGTAAACGTGCTCAGACACAGCCGTGGACGTCGGTTCCTTCATTAACAGGGCCGAACCACATATAGAAAATCAGTCTCTCACTCTTTTTCTCTTTAATCTGCTCCACTTTACTCTTACCAATTTTTGGCATCATCAACTATGTATAATAAAAATATAAATATTTTTACAATTGAAAGCAAAGAAAATTATGTTTTCTTTGCAATATGAAAGAAAAAGGAAAAAAAAAACATTAAAAGTTATGAAAAATGAAAAACAAATAAATAAAATTTGGGTTTTTTTTTTATAATTCAGTGAACCGAATTACCAAACAAATCACCGAAAAATTTTAGTTTACCGAAATATATTTCAATTCGTTAGTTCCCAAACCAAATTAGACAAAACCGAACCGAACCGACCTAATGCCCACCCCTATCCAAGATCCTCTTGGAACAGAAACTGCACGATTGCTACAAACAAAAGGAAAACAAATTGCTACTAAATCTCTTGGTAAAATCTATCAATATGTTCTCCTTTCTCTAGAAAAGTTATGCAATCAGCAAAAGTCTTTGAAATCACTGCATGAAAATGGCAAACTTCTTGGCAATGCCTGTAATCGCCTTGACTTGCAGATCAAGTGCAAAAATAAGAACTATACATGTTCAGTTTCTACTCATAAATCAAAGCACTTTTGTAAGTATCAAAGTTCTCGATCTAACGCTCCTTCTTTCATTCCTTGGAAGAAAAAGTCACGAGGGCATAAGAAGTCAGACCAATGTTACATTTGTAGGAAACCTGGCCATTATGCCAAACAATGCCCCCAAAAAAGCCAATAAAAAGATGATCCATTCTCTATCTCAGATCGATACTGATATCCATGACAATATCAATGTTGAATCGCTGTAATCCATGGATGATAATCCTCAAGAAGATACTATCATTGCCTTCCAGGTTGATGATTATTCTTCTGATGACCTTTCAGACTTTGTGGACCATGATGAGATCTTTGATGATGACCTTTTGTACATCATACCTATTCTTCTTGGAAAATATGACAAACCCAATCCTGTTATTTCTTTCCTTGATACGGGTGTTGCTGCCTCCATTATTAACCCTTCCATATTACCTTGTTCTCACTGGCTCTCATGTTCTTGCTCACTCCGAGCTGCTAATGGTGAAAGTTTTCTAATTACTCTTATTAGGAAGCCCATCAATATCCAAGTCTTCCATGGATATTCCATTAAGCATCAACTTTATGGATCTGATATTCCTGGCAATGACCTCCTTCTTGGTTTCGATGTTATCCAAACTCACACTAAGGTTACCTGGCTACCCAAAGGACTGCGTTACAAAAACTATTTCCTACTAGGAGACTGTTAACTGATTCATTTTCTCTTTTTACCAGGTTTATAGAGCCAGGTATTCCACGGATGGCAATTTGCTTGGGGTGAGGTAGGAAAACTATTCTTCCTTTACTTGGCATAGCATTTGAGGAGAACTCAATGTGCTTAGAATGGGGCTTAGGTGGAAAGTTGGAGATGGTATTCAGGTGAGAGCTTTTGTCGACCCATGGCTACCCAGGCAGACCAACTTTAGACCCATTACTTCGGATTTTGGCCTTGCATTGGATCTTAGAGTTTGTGATTTTATTAAGCCCAATCTTGGCAAGTGGGATGAAGATCGGTTAAGGTCCAGTTTTTGGTCAGAGGATGTAAATCTAATTTTGAGGATTCCGCTTATATCTACACCTTGTGCGGACCATTTGTTATGGTATTGGACAAGTAATGGTAAGTTCTCAGTGAAATCAGTCAGTTATGTTGCTCGACAATTATGTCTTGATTCTAGTAGTGGTGGGTCTTCATCAAACAATGCAACTGCATTTCCTTGGGCCAGTTTGTGGGAGATCGGGGTCCCCAACAAGATAAAACATTTTTCATGGTGTGCGGTCAATGAATTCGGAGAAGTCATTACAACGACATATTGTGGGTAGTGCCGTGTGTTTTTAGTGTGGCTTTGAATTAGAATCGATGGCCCTCAGCTTCGGTTTTAAGATTGGCTCAGGGGGATATTGGTTGGTGCAGACAGTTTGGTGAAGGAAAAGTTTCTAGTTGGAGCTTAGGTTATCTAGAATAATCGTAACAAATTCATAATGGAAGGTGTCCAGTCCCACGTGGGTAGGTCATGTCAGGTTATAAACGACCTGATTCTTGAATTTTCTAAGGCTTGGTTTGATAATGGTGATGCAAACCCTCCTCGGGTGGCTCGTGATAGGATAAGGTGGAGGCCTCCTAGCATTGATGTTTTTAAGGTTAATGTAGATGGTGCCGTCTTCGCTGATTACGGAGAGGTGGGTTTGGGTTTGGGTGAGGTGATGGGTTTGCGTGGTTACTTCGATGCGCTGCAGAGGAGTGTTTGACTTTGTGGAAGGGTATTTCCCTTGCTTACAAAGTGGGTTTTAGGAATTTCTTAGTGGAGTCAGACTCTTCTGTGATGATCAATTACCTACACAATGAATCCTTCGGTTTGGCTCCTTGCATGTGGACATATTCTTGTCGTTGCTAAGAAGTTCATGCTGTCAATGGTTCTATGTTTTAAGGGAAGGCAATGTTGTGGCTCATGTTTTGGCTAGAGATGCTAGGGTGCAATTTGCTAGATCTTCAGTTGCTTTGAATGTTTGGATGGACGAGGTTCTCTCCTATATCCAAGATTTTGTATATCTTGATTCCCCTAATTAGTGATTATTTTTGTCTAGTTTATCTATATAAAAAAGAATAACTTTGTGGTTCAATATAAAATTACAAATCATATGGTCTCAGTTTTTCTGTCATATATATGTCCACAATCAGTTACAATTTGATTAATGCTATCATTTAGCATAAGAAAATAATCAATTCTAACACAAGTTAAGTTCACCGTTGTATTAGAATTAATTGTTCAGAATACATTATATGACAAGTGAAGGTGTAGCATACATGTACGTCAAGGACAAAAAGGTTTTTTTTTTTTTACAATGATAAGTAATTACAAAAATTAAAGGGTTGTCCAGTGATAAATCCTTAGACAATGAGCTTTATGGCTTTAGGTCCTTGAGTTAAACATCTTCAGTATAAAGTCCCCAAAATTCTTTAGGTACCAAATAACCCCTCATTATAGTCATTAGCAAGAAATCAGGAGATTTTCACTTCAAGATTTTTCAAAATGGTAACACCTCCCATAACCACTTCTTTCCAAAAATATCTCCCCAAAATTTAGGGAAATTTCAAAAGTTCAAATGGATCGTCAACACCCGTAACCACCAACATTTCAACCATCTCTGAAAAAACAAACCTAGGATTTTTCTACAACTCTGGTGAGAAAGGCCGACCATGAAGAAGCTTAAGATAGGGCAAAAATTGAAGTTCCTATCCTTGGTAAAAATAAAGCGAAATGGGGAAGAAGGGTATGATTTGGGTGTTATTATTTATTTATTTTTATGGAACTAAATAGAAAACTTGCATTGAGAAAGAATCAAACAAAAGGAATACAATCATGATGCATGTGTTCGGCTACAAGTCTACAACCGAAGGGAACTATTCTAACCAGATTTGGGAACCCCTATATAGATTGCATATTTGGCTAAAGTGTGAACCACCATGTTAGTTTCTCTCTTGACATGAACACTTTCAAGGTCACCCACTTGGGAAAAGGGCTTTGGCAGCCAATAGAAGGCTACCAAAAGGAGCTTCATCATAATTCCTTGTGTTCAAACCGTGGGATCACCATCATGGCATCTCACTCCGTGATCAAGCCACGCACAAACCTTCCTCGAATGCAATCCACAGAACCTTCATAACGGCCATGATTTGGTTGCTTGTTGGTTTTAAGTGATCTGAAAATTTCACAAAGTCCCAATATATTGTAAACTTTGTATGCATTTTGGTTTCAACCAATTACTTGGCTTGCGAATTTCACAAGTCAACTTAGAAAATGGTAGCAGCTACCAGTTGATTCAGTTTTGTATGTGAATTTCACAATACTACGTAGTATCACTTGCTTTATTTAGTTGAATGTTTTGAGAAATAAAAAACACCAGTTTTGGGAATTTCACAATTCAAATACTCTTGATTTCTTTGGTTTAATGTTTTGAGAAATTAACAGACATATTATACAAAAAATGCTTGCAACATATTTGTGAAATTCTCCCAATGATGAAGTGCAAATTTGCAGTTCAATGACGAAATTCCATACCTATAAAGTTTTGATGATGGAATTCTACAAGATGAAATATTGATGACTGACAGCTTCTTGATAATAGTGATGTTGATGTTGTATAATTAAGGTACCAAAACATTAGGTGATATGTGGTGATAAATTAGGATCACTTATTGAATCAAAATAATGAGAACCGTTTAATTTTAGAAAAATATAGTCGAAAGTCCCATTTTACCTATATTTTGTGTAATAGGTCCACCAATTGGTACTCCATAATAATAGGCCCTATAATTGTAATTGTTTTTAGAGTATAGTCCAAAATCCCCAATTAGTGATAGATAATTTTACCATTTTACCCATAAATGATATATATAATACTGATATGTATATTTCGGTCAAACTCAATCCCATAAATCTTGCACATATTTTGGGAAGTTACTAAATGCCATGATTGTAGGGCTTTATACGTTAGATTCTGTTTAATATTACAAAGATCTTTTTTAATTTCGTATTTTCACCATTCTTGGGGTGATCTAACAGTCATTCATTACCATCACCCAAAAAAACAATTAGTGTTAAATTTCACACTAGAATGAATATGAGTGTTAAATTTCACGTTAGAATTGTTAAATTTTACACTCATACTTGAGTTATTCAACAAATGGAACACTGTCTTATCACAAATACATTTGCACATTATAACCTTTTGAACCACATCATGTGAACGAAGAACATGAGTGTTAAATTTTACATTATAACCTTTTGAACCACAACCTTTGAACTACAACATAGTATACAATTTCACATCACAACTTTTGAAGCAAGAGCATGAGTGTTAAATTTTACACTACAACCTTTTGAACCACAATATAGTATACAATTTCACTCCACAACCTTTGAAACAAGAATACTAGTGTTAAATTTAACACTGCTATACTAGGAATACATTTAACACTGTCTTATCACTAAAAACAAGTCTACAAATGAATTCATCTGACACTAGCTTTTCATTTCATGCCTTTTTCATATGACCTCCTTCGACATGGACTCTTCTTCCCACACCATCAAACAATACAACATCTTTCCATAGATCAACCACTGATATGCCTCCGCTGCCACCACCACCAACAATCGCCGCCACCAACAGCCATCACCCTTCCTACGGGATAACACCTCCACAAGAACCCCATAATATCACTTCTCGATTTCATCTTTACTACTATCCCAATCTTCATTCTCTTCTCTTCTTCAAAACCCAACAATCTTTTCTGCAAATTCACACTTCCGATCTAAATTCCACAAAACCCTCGTCGATTTCTCAGAAGCAGAGAGGGGGTCGGAGATGCTGAGGGAGATTGAGAAAAAGCAGATCCGGCGTTGCCATTGTTGTTGAGCTTTCTCTCTCTAAACAAAGACTAGTAGAGAGAGAGAGAGAGAGCTACTGACTGGAAAACAATTGTGTAGAGAGAGAGACCTTGTTGATGGATATAGAATGTTTTTTTTTTCTCATTTGGGTATTTGGGTTTTTTTGAATTTTGAAAACCTCCAAAATCTTGGGGTTATTTATTGCAGTATTGAATGGGAAATGGAAAGGGTAGTTTGGTCCGGATTTGTGGTGTGGACTTCAGACTAAAGTGTTTCATAGGTTGAACCTATTGAAAGAAACTTAGAATAAAATGGACATTATACTAATTAACTCTTAATTTTAAGTAAAATTGACAAATTTTGACATTAACGAGTCAAATTCATTTCATGACATTTCCTTTTCTTTGTAGTGAAAATGCATAATTAAAGTGGAGTAATTGAAGGAATATGGTTAGTTCCACTCGCTAATAAGTTTTGATCTGATTTTTCAATATGGAAGTTGCATGAAATAATGGCAGTTATTTAAAGACTATGTTTGTTGTATATATATATATATATGTATATCATGTATGTATATCTTATAAAAAGTGATAAGGGTATTTATGGGACAAAAAAGAATCTTTAACCATGATTATAATATATTAACTAGGATTTTAGGGATCTTGTACATAAATAGAATATTGAGTGGCCTTTATCCATGAAAGTATATGAACAGGGGATTTACTAGCAATTTTCTAAATATTAAAATAGATTTTCAATTGTGTTAATGACATAATTAAGACATTTGTTTATTTAACAATTGTGTAATTAGCTAATAAATTTATGATGCATTTATCTTTCTCTCTTTATCTTCCTTCACTTTTTCCTTTGATTGTGTTTTTGTATTTCTCTGTTTCATTAATTTGAGTCAACGTTATTGACTCCCAAATTTGGTTTCCAAATATTTTCACAGTTGTACTACATTTTACTAGAGATTTAGGGTTCGATCCCCAGCAGAGTCGCCAGATTGTGGATATCGCAAATTTTCTTATCTACAGCTTTTTAATTTTAAAACATTTTCCAAATTTCATACCAAGAGTCGCCACTTAATGTTAAAAGGAAAATTAAGAAAACAATTTAAAGCAAACTGATCTTTTAAGAAACCAGAGATTTTCTAGGTCCGGGGATTATGGAATGAGAGGAGAAGGAGCCCGTCGGACTAAAACACCCCCTCTCATCCTATCTCGCGATATGCCTCCATTTAACATCCTTTTAATCGAATTAATAATCTAAGCATGTCCTCAACTAATACATATGTATAAATATACATTACAAAAGTATGTCTAAAAGGGTGTAAGATTGCAAGTGATAAAATGTCATTAAAAAAAAAAACCGCATAACTCAAGTTGCAAGCAATATGATACGCAAATAGGGAACTATAGAACTTACACGGGATCCATGCCGTGAATATTAAACGTGCAATGCATACGAATAGAAAGTAAAACTTAAGAAAAGGTCTCTAATCACATATATTCACATAAGCCAAGATCCTAATTTTAAGGTGTCGCGCATGAGGTCATAAAATCAATAAAATCAAGGAATTAAATAAACTAGAGAAAGGGTTGGGAAATTGTACCTCAAATGCGCTACAAAACAATGGTTAGTACACATGCTCCAAATATGATGCCCAAGTTTTAAGCAAATAATATTAAAATTCTAGCTTAAATCTATCAAATATGGGAGAATCATAACTATGAATTCCTCCTAAGTAGTTGGGGAGACATCACTTCTATAGATATGTAAGTCTCAAATAGGAGCCAATACAATGTCCATATAGGAATGAAGTAATCCCAACATGGTTATGAGGAGTCCACGGTTAAGTTTTACTAAGTGTAATTTAAACCCTAACAAGAAAGGATGTATTTTAATTACAAGTATTAGGCTACGTGCATGAATGTACATGGATACATGATTATGAACAAAAATAAGCCATAAGGTATTCATCGACTTAGACCACTTAGACTCTGGATTTAGACTTAACTAATCATTATTAGTACACGGTTCAAGTCCTAAATCATGAGAAGACCATTGGGACCATTGTTCACAAGATATGTCAAAATCTATTCCAGAATACTAAAATTTCAGCAAGCAGACCCGACCTTCAAGGAAATAAAAGGGATGCTTCTAATGGTTTGATGTCAGTGATTTTTGGACACAAGAAGCCTCTGTGAGTCTTGTTTCTAACCCAAAAATAAAATCGAGGTTTGAAAGGTTAGATCTCCGGGATTGGACAAACACTAGACATCACTCAGGGATTTACAACTCTCCGTCCAGAGTTTTTTTTTTATTTTTTTTTTATGATTTTTTAAAAATAGTAAAAAAAATCAGAAATGCTTTAGTCTTTTTAGGGTAGCTTCCTAACACATTAAACTACTTAGAAAAATTTATTTTGGGTCAAAAGCGCTTGATTATGGTTCTGATTTGCTTATTTCAAAAGAGTGTTACTGTTCTAAAACTCTGGACAGATTATCGTTGTTCCACAAAACCCTTGACCATACCACTCTAAACATGAAACTTCCTTAAAATAAAAATCACAATGGTAGAACTTTGAGTTATAAACACTTTCCTGTTTGTTTCATTCAGTTCCAACGGTTTGATGTTTAACTAAAAATCTATGATCAAAAATAGATTGTGAACTCACTGCATCATTTATCAAATACAACTTTGTTAATTAATTTCACCCATGAGCCATGGAATTCGGCTTGAACCACACTACCTCTCCTACCATTTGATGGTCATGGGAGACTAACTACATTCATATCTTGAAAGTCTCAAAGAAATATGGAGAAATTCTATGAGATTTAAACATAACAAACATAAACCATGAAGATAGGTTTAAATTTATTAATCAAGTGTACTAATATCAACTTCAATATTCTTGTAAATCATGAGCTTACAAAGAATTAAAGGATTTCAAGGCTAAGGATTCAAGTAAGACATTGAGGTCTTATGAATCTCAAAGATTAAAAGGAAGAAAAAAAGAAAATTCAAAGACTCTAAGTATGTCTGTGATTGGAATATAATTAAGACTAATTAACTTAAAGTTTTACCTCTAAAATATTCCTCAACTTTGTGATTTTGAAGAACTTCCAAAGACTTATCAAGCTTTCCACCCTCTTTAACTCTTCTAAAACTCACTTCTAATTGTGTTTAGAGAAGAAATTTTGAAAGTTTTAGGACTTGGAAAACTAATACAACCTCTAGATTCAAAGAAAAATTCCAACCCCCTTGCAAGAGGATATTCATCCTCTAATTATAGACAGATTTGAAGGGGTATTTCAATCATTTTAGAGCAAAAAACCCTAATTCAGACTGCCATTTGGTGGTACAAAATGTGATGTATTACAACTAGCTGTTACAAAAATGCGGCACTCAATGGAGATGGAAGCGGCACTCACTGAGTGCCGGAATGGCACTTACTGAATGCCGGTGCGACATTCACTGAATGCCGAAGTGGCACTCAATGAATGCCGTGGACAACTCCATGGACTGTCGTCTTTTTAGGATTTCCAATTTTAGCGACACTTGAAGCATTTTAGCGGCAGTTAATGGCTGCCGGTGCGGTTCTCACTGAATGCCGTTTTGGCAGTTAGGTAGTGCCGCAGCGGCAACCCGTGACTGCCGTAAATAGGCCCAAGTGTCGTTTTGCCTCTATTTTTCTCTTTCTTTCTTTTTTTGCTTTTTCTTTAGGTTAGAGAGTCTTTCAAAGAGTTTGAATCATCTTTGGAAGTCCTAGATTAGTCAGACATTATCATCATCAGATTTGGAGGTAACACTCCCTTTAATTCAACGTTTGGTCAAAATCGGGGTGTCTATAGTTTGCTCCTCTTCGATGGAGCTCGTGGAGCAACGCGAACCACAAGTGAACGTCGAAGCCTGTGTGAAGACAAGCCTTTGACTAAACTATCGGATTTAGGTAAAAACAAAATGCGTTGCAAAAAAGAAACCAAGCGCGCAGTAAAATTCTAATTGGTCATGCTCCATGATGAGCTGCCTACGTATCTCATCAGGAATCAGACCAAGACGTAATTCGGGCAAGAGTCAAACACACGCAAGCACAATTAATCATACAGATGAATGCACCTATTCTGTCATGATGCACATACTCATGCAATGGTATTTGAAACTCGATCGAGCAAGTGTCGTGCTTACTCTGTATCACGTGTTCTCTATATGTGATACATGTATCATGATGCGTTAGCCAAGAGAAGATTACCAAATGTTGACCGATGCAAAGATTCGTTGCACGGGTCAAGAAAATACATTTCTAACTTTCCAAAATGAGGGTTAATGCAAATCTGTTGTGAGAACCGAGAGTGAAAATCCGTTATACTCTAAAGGATCAATGTAAATCTATTACGAGGATCGAAAATACAACAAATCCGCTATATTTCCAAAATTAGGGTTAACGTAAATCTGTTGCGGGAACCGAGAGTGCAAATTTGTTATACTCTAAAGGATCAACGTAAATTTGTTACGAGGATCGAGAAGATAAATCCGTTATATTCACAAAATAAGGGTTAACGTAAATCTGTTGCGAGAACCGCGAGTGCAAATCTATTACACTCTAACGGATCAACGTAAATCTGTTTTGAGAACCGAGAATGCAAATCCGTTACACTCTAAAGGATCAACGTAAATCTGTTACAATGATCGAGAGTATAAATTCGTTATATTCACAAAATGAAGGTTAATGCAAATCTATTGCGAGAACCGAGAGTGCAAATCCATTACACTCTAACGGATCAGTGTAAATCTGTTACGAGGATTGAGAATACAAATCCGTTATATTCCCAAAACGAGGGTTAATGCAAATCTGTTGCGAGAACCGAGAATGCAAATCTGTTATGCTCTAAAGGATCAACGTAAATCTGTTACAGGAATCGAGAATACAAATCCGTTATATTCCCAAAATGAGGGTTAGCGCAAATCTGTTGCGAGAATGCAAATCTGTTATATTCCCAAAACGAGGGTTAATGCAAATCTATTGCGAGAACCGAGAGTGAGAATCCGTTACACTCTAAAGAGCAGTTCAACCATATTCGGATGAATCAGGAGTCCACAGACTTAAATTTATTCCAAACTTTCAAAATTTAGAGCCCACATACTCAAATTCAATTTAATTCAAGATTTTGGAGCCAACAGGCTCAAATTTAATTCAATTCAAGATTTTGGGAGTCCATAGACTCAAATTCATTTTAATTTTCAAAATTTGGAGTCCACAGACTCAAATTTATTTCAACTTCATGAAATTGAGAACCAGTTTGGTCCTGAAAACCATCTCTGGGGGGTCAAAAGCACAATGAGGGCAAAATTTTAGGGGTTAAAATTTAATTTTCGGGACCCAATTTGAATTTTGGGAGGAAATGAAGGGTCTGGTAACCGCCTCAAACGCGACGCATGCTAGATTTTGCGGCAGTCTGTGACTTTCGTACGACACTCACGAAGTGCCGCTACGGCATTTAGTCAGTGCCGCACGGTAATTCACCAACTGCCGCGCACGAAAACCGAGTGCTGCGTTTGGCGGGCGGCAGCTTATACCGAGAGTTTTATTTCATTTTCATTCATTCTCTCAACCTCTCTCAAATCCGAACTCTCTCTGGAGAAAATTTTCCTTCTTCTCTTTCCGCTTGTATTGATCAAGCAAGGACTACCAGGTCAGTTTCGTGTGATCTAACTTAATTAATCTCCTTTATTTTATTGTTTTTCTGAATTTTTCATAAATCAAATACACGAATCTCTTTCTTTCTTTGACAGATTATGGCGATCGGCTCTGGTAGTCGGAAGAAGGCCCAATATGTGCCCACTCCTCATCCAGATCCTGCTTCTTGCTGCGGGACCCGGATGAGCACTTGTCCGCCCGCGCGTTCAAGCGCAAGGTACACACGCCCCTCTCTTTTTTCTTCTTGTAATTCTTCTTTCGTATGAACTTTACGAATGTAATGTTCCATCAACACAACTTCAAATGTCCTATTTTAAATGCAAATGTTATGCTTGTAGCGCTCTCGAGCGTCTCTAATGCTTTAACCAATGCTCATTCAATTTTGGTATTCTTTATCCTATTTCCTATGAACTTTATGAATGTGGGGACAAGACTTCATATGAAAATGAATGTTATGCTTATGAATTCTTGGGTGTCCCATCTGTATCTGCGCACATTCAGTTTCATTAACTCTTAAAGACTTTTGACTGCGATGTATGCCAATCAAAAACCTCGCACATCCCTTAATGAATAATAAACCAGTACTCTAGATACTTTCGTTATTCATTCATCCTTTATTATTGATTTTTTTTTTTTATTCTGCAAATGACGACCAAACTTTTCATAAATGTGAAATCCATGCTTGTGAAGTTCTCCCAAAAGCTATCTCTTATTCACCCGTACCTCATGGCTATGCCATTCTCAAAACCTTATGTCTCGAAAATGCGGATATTGTTTCATTATTATTATTTTTTCATATATATTTTCTTTTCTTTTACTTTTCTCTCCTCATTTTTTATTTCCTATTTCTTCCTTATTTACTGACATCAAATCTTGTGATTCTTTCTTATAGTTACAGCTCAAGGTGCTAAAGGGGCACGACAGCCTGGCTCATGGCTTTATCTAGTACAGGGAGCTGAGTGAGACCATGCGGGGACTCATCGATGCTGCAGGCTTTGGAGACTTCGTCAAACTTTTGACGAAGAGCTCCAATGACCTACGATAGATTCATGCGTTGTCGGAGCGGTGGTGGGATACCACCAATACCTTCCACTTCAATTTTGGAGAGATGACGATGACTCTCTTGGACTTCAGCATGATCAAGGGGATCCCATTTGGAGGAGAGCTCCTTCGATATTTGGATATAGACACCGAGTGGGATCGGGTGTCGGGGCTACTCGGAGTGGTCCTAGAGGAGCCCTTGGTTACGGCCAAGTGGTTCCTCGACACCTTCAGAGGCCAGCCGGGCTTTACCGACGAGCAGATGGCTCGGGGCTTTATTATGTACATGTTGGGGTGTTCCCTGCTGAGCACCAGAGGTGACAGGGTCTCCGTATCGCTGGTAGGGTCCATGGAGCGTATGGACGAGATATATCAGTACGACTGGGCCGGTGCAGGGTTGGCCACTCCGTACCGGCATATGGGGGACATCTCTCGAGATCGGCCGGCCTCTACTGGCGGTTTCTGGAGGGCATGGGAGGTATACAACACTTTTTTTTTTCCTTTTTATTTTATTTTCTTTTTAATCAATTTTCAAAAGAATATGACCCTTACACTTCTATCTTTTTTGTTTTGTAGATTTGGTCCCACGAGTATCTCCATATGATGTCGCCTAAGACTCGACCAACAGACGCCCTCATCATGCCCCAGGGGCTAAAGTGGGCGAAGGACCGGGTAGGGCGAAAGATTGGGGCCCAAGATTTCATCTCATTCAGGAACTTCCTGACGACTTTACGAGTACAGCATGTGGAGTGGCAGCCCTGGAGGGACGTGCTTCCTGAGGCTCCTAATGGGATATGTCGTTCAGCCGGGTATGACTCGATGAGGGTCCTGTTGGATGGCCTAGAAGCTAGGGAGTGGTGCTTGGGCGAGAGAGTGACCAGGTAGTCATTGATGACTCCTGACATTTTCGTACCACACCCCCCACCCGCTTCCATGAGGGTTGTGGATACACTCCAGGGTTCCCAGCTTACGGCCGCTTTTGGGGGAGCTTCAATTTAGACACTCGTGGATCCTCCAGACGGGCACACAGCTTTCCGAGCTGCGAGGCTGATGAGGAACTTCCCTTTGATGGAAGTGACTCGAGTGAGTCCTCTTTGCTTCTGCACTCTTTCTTCTGCTTTTGAGTTTCCAATTATTTTATTATTGATTACATTTCTTCTACTTGCAACCTGTTCCTGTTGCGACTCGGGCCCCAGCTTTGCTGCCCTAGGATTGGAGTATTAGGACGGTTTCCTATGGTGAGCAGGTCATGACCGAGGTCCCCCGGTATCCCGTGGGCATTCCCGTCATTCCGCTCCAGTATGATATGTCCCGCGGGACTATGCGGAGGAGGGCTAGCTTTACGCTCATAGTGTTAGAGAGTGGGTCCACGGTCGGGAGTGGAGGGTAAGCTTCTAGAATCTCCATTCTCGATTCTTGCATCCTTGTTCTGATTTCCTTTTTTATATTAATTGATTTTTTTATTCAGACTGACGGGACGCGAGTGACTACTGAGGCTCAAGCAAGAGCCAGGGTAAGTCGAGTTACCTCCCTTTTATTCACACTTTT
Organism: Hydrangea macrophylla; assembly: GCA_033977485.1. NCBI lineage: Eukaryota > Viridiplantae > Streptophyta > Magnoliopsida > Cornales > Hydrangeaceae > Hydrangea > Hydrangea macrophylla. The sequence goes on from CM066995.1 coordinate 89,583,290, forward strand.
CACTTTTATTTCAAAACAGACTATGTTATTCACCTTTCCTTTTACTCAGGATGATGAGGTCAGGAGACTAACTCTGCGAGTGAGGGAGCTTGAGCAGCAGCTTTGGCAGTTTGGGATAGATCCTGACGGAGATTATACAGGAGCTCCCGGGGGTAGCGGTGCCGGATGAGGTAGAAGTAGTGGCTGAGGTACCAGTGGCGGCAGAGGTGGAGGCGGAGGCAGAGGCAGAGGCAGAGGTAGAGCGAGCGGGACTGAGTCAGAGGAGGATCCCCTCAGACGTATGACCCGCCAGACTCAAGGCCGGGGCCGGGGCCGGGGTTGACCTCACCCGTATCTCTCTTTTCTTTTTATCTTTTGAGCATTTTGGTGAGGAGACACATACACTTGGATGACTATATATATATACACACACTTATATTTGGATGTCTGTATCACACACGTTTACTTTAGCTAACGGCTTTTGGATAGCTGTGGTAGGATAGGTGCCTACATGCTTTATGACTATTTTTTTTTCTATCTTTTCTGCTTTTACTATTGTTCCCCGTATGCGTGATCATAGCTTGGTCTTTTTATTTTAACCTTGAATGATTCTATCTTCTTTATTTATTTAAAATGAATGAACGAATGAATGGATGTATGTGACCATGGCTTGGTCTTGCTTGCACGTGCTACATGATGCGCACTTTTATTATGTTTTTTGTTTGCAGGTGGGCTAAAAACATTACAAACAGACCCTGGCCAAAATAAAACTCCAAACGGCACTCTATTAGGCTTCTACGGCACTCAGCGAATGCCGCAACGGCAGTTTGTGAATGCCACAACGGCATTCACGGACTGCCGCGCAGCACTTAGTTGAGTGCCATTATGCTTTATTGACTGCCACGGGTAGGTAGGCAGCTTTATTCTCCTATTTATACCTCTTTCTTCCCCCAATACTCCACAAAGCATTCTTCTCTCCTCTCCACTTCTTCCCAAAATGGCCCCCATTAACTCTCAAATCCTCTTCCCATGGATGGATGCTCTCTCGGGCATTGATAGGCTAAATTTTGAGTGTTTTATACGCAATGACCTCTTCTCTTTCCGACGAATGTTTTTGAACGAAAGCTTGCTTCAAGCTACAATTCAGTGTTGGGATCCCTCCTTTCATGTCTTCCGCTTCGGTTCCCATGAGGTCTGCCCTTTATTCGACGAGTTCAGTGCTATCCTCCACACTGACTCCTTTACAGATCTGATGGTCCCCCGGTGCAGGCGGGCTATGTTCAAGATTTGGCTACCCTACTCCACACATCCTGTAATGCTGCGAGCTCTTTCATATATGATAGGCAGATCGACTTCGAACGACTTTCCTTGGTCTATGCTCCCATGAGAGATCCTTATGACGGTGGAGATCAGATTATCCGGCGCTGTGCGCTATCGATTGCCATGCTCTTTTACTTCCTCTTCCAGTCATCTTCCGACATTCTCATACCCATCGCTTGTGGTCTACGAGAGATGAAGAGTGTCGTCATGCTAGTTCTTACCCGGGACGCACTCATCTACCTCGGGATCTCCCCAGGGCAGCTCACCCCGAACGGTTGGCGTTATCTGATGGGGTCCATCTCTTTGTGGCCCCAAGTCCTCGGATACGAGCTCACCCTATAGGAGTTCTTTTGGACCCACCGACTGTTCTAAGTTCACGGAGAGTCCGTCTTCTTCTCGCTTGGGGGCCAGGCAGGGGCGGAAGATAATAGTCAACTGCCTGAGCAATAATAAGGGGTAGAAGAAGAAATTCTTCCAAGTATCCACCCTGGGGCTATGTGAAAAGGCACCGGGTGTGCTATTGAGGACCTCTTGGACGGGAAAGTTAAGGAGTAAGCCCAATCACTTTCCCTTCATGATTAGTCTCTTTGTTTTACCACGACTAACCCATTTATAAGTTTGCTTTGCAGTGGGGTTAGTTGACTCGCCCAGTCTTCCCGACGAGTTCCAAGCGAGGATCTTATCTTTGGTACAGGACCCGACCGACATCAATAAGGCGTTGACCCGGTCGGGAAGCCCGAAGGTTTCTTACGAGCCCAAGCATTACTTCTTAGCTCCTATATTCCCGTCGATTATTCCTGGTAAATTCCGTTACTTAACTTTCCGGTTACTTTTTTTATTTGGCACTTTGCTGAGCTCTAATGCGCTCTTCCCCGGTTTTGCACAGATGCCTCCCAAGAGTGCGGCGGCTCTGAAGGAAAAAAGAGACAGCCCTGATGGCTCGGGCCGGCCAGAAGAGGAAGAAGCAAGAACCCACCGAGGGCCAGCCCCTCAAGAGGATCTCCCGGGGATCTCGATTTGGGCAGATAGGGAAGCTACCGTGACCTCGACGCCCAATGTTACCATTACCGCATCATCACCTCTTCCTCCTACCGCCAAGCCGTCCGGGGTCTCCTTCCCCATCATGGAGGAGACAGCTTGCGCGGGCCCCTCCTTGAGGCCGGCGGTCGAGACGGTGGACGATGTCCGCGCAAGGGTCCGACCCGGGCTGCTGTAGAGTCAGATAGACAAATGCACTCTGCTAAGTCCCGAGGCCATAATTAGTTGGCTCTACAGCATCAGCCACATGGTAAGTCATTCTGTAACATGAGTATTAGCCATTCTTCCATATGTATGCTGACGATGTTTGGATCTTGCAGATTGGCTACTTTGCGGTAGGGGCCGAAGTTACCCTTCCCAGTGTTGCCGAGAGGTTAGCCGCTGTGGAGGTTGACTTGTCTGTGGATAAGGCGGCCTAGGAGTCCGCAGAGTTTGCTCTCTCCGTGGAGGAAAAAAGTCCCGAGCAGCGACCCTGGAGTTGGGGGAGACGCGCGACTCTCTCTCAACCGAGCGGGCAGCCCAAAAGGTCGTAGAGACGAAAGCTGCGGCTGCGGAAGTCGGGAGGATCACTGCCGAGAAAGACCTGGCGGCCATGACGGCTACGCTTTCTGAGCTCACTGCCGCTCGGGACACTGAAGCCAAGGATGCCGAGGAGGAGTTCGAGGCAGGGTTCCTTACTGGTTATGCTAATTTGGCTAAGCGGGCTATTGCCGACCACCCCGATTGGGACCTATCTGGCTACTCGTGGGCAGAGTCCAGTTACTGGAAGGAGGGCCAAGCTGACGCCGAGGTCGATGCTGAAGCTGCACCGGTCGGGGACCCTGCTACGGAATAGCAGGCCGCTGAGGAGGGAGAGTTGGTCCTTGGGGACACCCCATGACCTTTGGGTGTTTTGTTTTTTGGGAAGGCTACTATAATTGCCCCCAGGCCTTGTACAGTTTTTTTTATATTAATGAAAAGGTCCTCGAGGCCAAATTTCTTTCCATTAACTGTTTCCATTGTCTGCACTTTGCCTGTTTGTGATTGCCAGTATCCGTCCGGTTTTTAGCCGACCTAAGCCCCTGCCTTAGCAAATGGTTTAGGATCGTAACTAGTAGGACACCTGGTCTTCTCGACATGTTTTAAAGGTAATTGTCCAGTGTACCATAGGAACTTATCCTGTTTAGCGTCTGGGATGTCTTGGTGTATTATAGGAGTATCCTGTTTTACCGTCCGGGATGTCTATCTCTGATCACTGTAAGTACTTAGGAATATCAAGATTCCAAGTTCTTTTAGTGACCGGTGTGATTTCCTGGTCTGGCCTTATATTCCCCTGCCCCCCAAGCATTTTGCTAAGGTAGGATTGCAGGAATGGGTGGCCGTAGGAAACCGACCTGGAACCTGGGTGGTTGCAGAGTCCTTTGCAGCTTGCCATCGTCGGCCACCTAGGGGTTTGCCCCCGTCGTCGGTTGGACCTAAGCAAAGCGTTGTGTAATTTCCTATTTTGGTCTGGTATCCCCTTGCCCCCCGAGCGTCCTGTGAAGGCGGGGGTGTGGTGAAGAGTGACCGTAGGAAACCGACCTGGAACATGGGTGGTTGCAGGGTCTTTTGAAGCTTGCCATCATCAGCCACGTAGGGGTTTGCCCCCATCGTCGGTTGGACCTAAGCGAAGCCGGTGCCTCGGGGGTGACCCCAAGGTCTTTTGTGCCTGGGTTCGGAGCCCGAGGTCTTTTCTGCCTTAGTTGTTAGCCAAGGTCTTTCATGTCTTGGGGTTAGGCCCGAGGACTTCTCTGCGTTGCACGGGATATTGACAGGAGTAAATTTGCAAAGTAAACTTTTCAATTTTATTTAAAAACAAATATTTATAGCGATTACTCAATTAGAGCTACAATGCTAAATTTTTCCCTACTAATGCTAAATTGCCCGTGGCCAAGTGTTACTGATAGTACTTGCGGAGGTGCTGCATATTCCAAGGATGAGAGAGATCGCGCCCATCCAGGCTCTGCAGCCAGTAAGTTCTCGGTCAGTTGACCTGGGTTACTTTATACGGGCCTTCCCAGTTTGGCCCCAATTTTTCCCATGGTTCGGGATTCAGGTGGACTGGTTCACTGCCTTAAGGATGAGGTCTCCCACTTGAAATTGCGATGCTTCATCTTGCTGTTGTAATATCACGAGACCCGTTGCTTGTAGGCTACTACCTTTAGATTGGCTCGGTCTCTTTTTTCCTCCACCAAATCCAGTTCTGATCTGAGAGCGTCTTCATTGTCTGGTGCATTGAAATTCGCCACCCGATACGTAGGCAACCTAAGCTCTGTGGGGACCACTGCCTCGAAGCCGTAGGTTAAAGAGAACGGCGTCTCAACTGTTACCGCTCAGGGTGTAGTGCGATAGGCCCACATGAGGGTTGGCAGTTCTTCAGCCCACAGCCCTTTGGCGCTTTCAAGCCTTGTTTTGATTGACTGCAAGATTTTCCGATTTGTCACCTCGGCTTGACCATTGGCTTGAGGGTGCTCGGGGGAGGAATAGTGATTGAGTATCCCATAGCCCGAGAAGAACTGCTTGAAGATAGGGGTGTCGAATTGTCGGCCGTTATTGTTGACCAGGACCCGGAGGATGCCGAACCTACTGAGGATATTCCTTTCGACGAAGCTTTCCATTTTCTATTCGATTATTGTTACCAAGGGCTCGGCCTCTGCCCATTTGGTGAAGTAATCAACAGCGATGACGGTAAACTTGACCTGCTCTTTTTCCATCGGCATGGGACCGACAATGTCAATGCCCCACTGGGCGAATAGCCAGGGGCTATAGATTGGTGTCTAGAGCTCTCCCGGTCAGTTGATCATGGGAGAGTATCTTTGACACTTATCGCACCTTCTGACGTACTCTTGAGAATCCCGGGCCATAGTTGGCCAGTAGTAACCTTACAATAGGACCTTCCTAGAGAGTGCCCGGCCCCCGATGTGATTCCCGCATACTCCTTCGTGGATTTTAAACAATACCGCTTGGACCTGTGCGGGGTGGAGACAGCGGAGGTACGGGATAGAGAATCCCCTCTTGTAGAGGATGCCGTCAACAAGATGGTATCGGGCCGCCCGGTACTTGACCCGGCGGGCCTCTTCTTTCTCGTCTGGTAGCACACCTGTTGTCAAGAATGTCACGATCGGGTCCATCTAGCTGGGTCCCAGGGTGACCAGATCTACTTCCATGCCTTCTGAGTTCATCACACTTGGCTCGGTAGATATTCTATCCTTATCCCGGGCAAGTCTGACTCAGAAGATGAGGCAAGGCGGGCCAATCGGCCCGCCTTGGTGTTTTTCTCTCTGGGTATCTGCGTGATGGAAAATCCCCGAAGCTTCTTGGAAACCGCTCGGATTAAGGCCAAGTAGGCTACCATGTTGTTTTCCCGCGCTTCGTACTCTTGGTTGACCTGATTGACCACGATTTGGGAATCGCTGTATCCCTGGACCTGTTGTGCACTCATAGAAGTGGCCAATTGCAGTCCGACCAATTGGGCTTCGTATTCAGCTTTGTTGCTGGAGGCACGGAACCCAAACCTTAGCGCGTACTCGAGCTGGATGCCGTCGGGGATAGTTAGGATGATTCCTGCCCCACTGCCTTGCTGATTCGATGAATTGTCCACGTGCAGTACCCAGGTATGGATGTCAGCCTGTAACCCGGGCGATAGGGTCGGCAGCTCAAACTCTTCAACCGGGTCTTTTGGATACATAAACTCAACCAGAAAGTCTGCTACGGCTTGTCCCTTGATGGCCGTCCGGGGTCGGTAGATCACTTTAAATTTTTCCAACCCCAAGGCCCACTTGACGAGCCTCCCGGACGTGTCGGGCCGACTTAGGATCATGCGGAAAGGTTGGTCTGTGAGAACCACAACGACATGGGCCTGAAAGTACGGACGGAGCCTTCGGGCCGAGGTGATGAGGCGAACGCCAGTTTTTCGATGCGAAAGTATCTGCTTTCCGCGCCCTGTAACGCCCGGCTGGTATAGTACATTGGGAACTATATACCGTGTTCTTCCCTAATGAGTGCTGAGCTGACCGTTGAGGGTGACACTGCCAAGTATAAGAACAATTCTTCCCCCGGTACGGGTGTTGAGAGTAGTGGGAGAGACGCCAAGTACTTCTTGAGTTCCTGGTACGCCCCTTCACACCCTTCTGACCACTGAAACTCCTTGCGGAGGATTTTAAAGAATGGAAGGCACCAGTCGGTAGCTCGGGAGACAAATCTGTTCAATGCGGCCACCCGTCCGGCTAAGCTCTGAACCTCCTTCGTCAAATTGGGCGACCGCATATTGATGATGACTTGGATCTTTTCGGTGTTTGCCTCAATCCCCCGTCTGCTGACTAGATGGCCCAGGAATTTCCCGGACGAGACGCCGAAGGTGCATTTGGCCGGGTTCAACCTCATCTTGAATTTTCTCAAAATGCTGAAGGCCCCGGTCAGATGCTCGAGTTGGTCGGACTCGTCCCGACTCTTGACCAACAGATCATCCACGTACACTTCCATCGACTTCCCGATCAGGTCCTTGAACTTGTAGTTGACCAGGCGTTGGTAGGTGGCCCCAGCGTTCTTGAGGCCAAATGGCATAACCTTGTAACAATACGTCCCCTAGTCAGTGATGAATGCAGTCTTCTCTTCGTCCCCGGGGTATATGCTGATCTGGTTGTACCCGGAGTAGGTGTCCATAAACGAGAGGAGTGAATGGCCGGCCATGGAATCCACAAGGAGGTCTATCCTTGGCAGAGAAAAGAAGTCCTTGGGCAGGCTTTATTCAAGTTGGTGAAGTCCACGCACATCCTCCACTTCCCGCTACTTTTCTTAACAAGCACCACATTGGCTAGCCAGTCGGGGTAGTGGACTTCTCGTATGGAGTGGGCTTTGAGGAGCTTTCTCGACCTCCTCACTTACTGTTTTCTGTCTCTCGGGGGCCATGCCCCGTCTTTTCTACTTCACTGGCCGGGAGTCTGGGCTGACATTAAGTCGATGGGACATGATCCGGTGGTCAATCCCGGGCATATCCTCATGACTCCAAGCAAAAACGTCCTGATTTTCCTCAGGAACTGAGTCAATTTTTCCTTCAAGCCGGGCTCCAAGAGGGTACCGATGCTGATCTTGCGGTCTGGGTACTTGGGATTCAACATCACTCTTTCTAATTCTTCCACCGGACCTATCATGTCACTCTAATCCCGGGGGTCCATCTCCTGGACGTTTAATGTTTCAGCGATAGCCCCCCGACGCAACGAGCGATATAGCAACTTCGGGCGATAGTCTGATCTCCACGCAAGCTTTCGGGTCCCTGAGGAGTTGGGAACTTCACCGTTAAGCTGTAAGTAGAGACGACCGCCCTAGCCTTATTCAGGGTCGGCCTCCCAAGAATGACATTATAGGCTGACGGGGGTTCCACAATCACAAAATTTGTCAGCACGGAAGCTTGCTGAGGGTAGGTCCCCATGAGAACTGGGAGCTCGATGGTTCCGAGCGATTGTGTGCTGGAGCCATTGAATCCTACCAGGGGGGTAGCAACTGGTCGGAGCCGATCCTTAGATATTCCGAGCTGATCAAATGCCGACGTGAACACGATGTCGGATGAGCTGCCGGTGTCCACCAGCATCCTCTTGACCATGTAGTTGGCTATAGAAAGCGTCACAACTAGCGGGTCATCGTGGGGGTAGTGGATATCTTTCACATCGTCGGAAGAAAATGTCAATACGTTGGTCAGGGGGGAGTCGGTGGATTGGACATGCCAGTCATCCGCTCGGGACGCCCGAGCATGCCTCTTCCTTACCGATTGCGTATCCCCACCACCCGAGATTCCTTTGGAGATCACGTGGATGTGGCCAAGTGGTTGCGGCTGATCAGGAGCTTGGGCCTCCTATCGGGGTCATCTGTCTGCTATGACGAACTCCGCAAGGTGTCCCTGCTCGTTCAGCTTCTCTATTGCTATCTTCAACCTAAAACAATCCTCTGTTTCATGGCCGTGGTCTCTGTGGAAGCGGCAAAACTTGTCCTGATTCCTCTTACCAAGCGGGGCTCTGAGTTTTGCTGGCTACTGAAGTAACCTTTACGCCTCAGCGGCGACCATGACTTTGTGTATGGGCCGGGAAAGGGGTGTAAAGGCAATCGGGGGCTGACCCCGGACATCCTTCTGATCCGGCTTCGGCTTCTTTCCCGGGCCCTTTTTAAATCATTCACGCTTGTGCTTAGCCTTCGGGGATTCGTCTCCCGCCTGGCCGGCATGCTTCGCTTTTAGGAACTCCTCGGTATCTATGTACTTATCGACCCTCTCCGAGAGCTCCACCAGGGTTGCCGGTCGGTCACGATGAAACGACATGGCAACTTTAGTGTGTTGAACTCCTGAACAGAAGGCCATAATTGCGGCCGTTTCATTGAGATTGCAGATCTGAAGCCGTTGTTAGTTGAAACTGTCCAAGTACTCCCTTAGAGACTCCCCCATGCCCTGCTTGACGGTCAGCAGCTGAGTGTCCGGTTGTGACCGATCGAGAATCCCGACAAATTGGCTGATGAACTGCTTGCTGAGGGCTCTGAAGTCATCAACCGTCCGGGGCTTTAGAGCATAGAACCACTACGCTGCTGGCCCTTTGAGGGTACTGGGAAAGGCCAAGCACAGTAGCTCATCCATGGTGGTGACCAGTGCCATCTGAGCCCTGTAGGTACAGACGTGGTCCACTGGGCTCCCTGCCCGTCATAGGAGCTGAGGCGAGGGGGTTTGAACTTCCGCGGGATAGGGAACTGCGTCACCCGAACGGTGTAGGGTGATTCCGTCTCTGTGTTGGTGAGGTCGTGGCCGGACTTGCGGCTCAACCTCTCAATCTTCTGTTGCAGTTCCTCGAACTGGGCCTTAACGTCATCCCGCCCGATTTTCTTCTCTATATCCGAGCGGTAGGTCGGATCGGATAACGAGGCCTCTTCCTCAAAGTGCATCGATCTTGGGGATTGAACCTGGCTCCGGGTCCGAGTAATCGTATGCCTAAGGTCCCCATGGCTCCGGGTCGAAGGATCTTTGGCTGATTCCCGGGCCCTCCGTCCTGGTTCCTCCCCTATGGCCGCGCACCACCGGTCGATGATAGTTCTGGCATCTTCCACCCGGCGAGGATAGGGCCGAGCTCGTCTCAGCGAGCGCTTGGTTACCTGGCTGCGCTCACCGTCACCGAGGTGCTCCCAGTCCGGTGGGGACACCGGGGCAGAACGGGCTTGCCTTCGTATCCGAGCGGACTTCTGAACAGGGGTACTTTTTTTGGGCTGATCTTCTGATGTAGGACGCTTTTCCTACTGGGCCAAAAGTGCCTCCATTTGTTCCTGCGTTCGTCGCTGGCCCTCCAAGAATTGCGCTAGCATTGCCGTTACCTGTTCTGTGGACATGGAGGCAGCCAGCTGCCTGGGCTGTGAATCCTCCTGACCGGGCTGGATAACGGCCTTCTTACTCCTTCTAGGCAGCATGTTGATCAGTCAAGAATTTGTTGGTGAAAAACTTTTTCGTTCCCATAGACGGCGCCAAACTGATGATGCCGAAAATTGATAAGAAGGAAAAGAGAGAAAAAGGCACAAGCAAGTTGTATGTGATTCGGCCCCGTTAACAAGGTGACCTACGTCCACGGTTGCGTCTGTGCGCGTTCACTAGCAGATCACCGGTGGGCCTGGTGAGCCAACAAAGAGGGACGGCACTACCAGTAATATCGGCCGGGTATATGCGTACAATGGTAAATTTTGTGTACTATGCTTGTTAGCTAGTGAGTTCTCCGGATCCCTATAGACAGGGTAGGTGGGCTCTTTTATAGGTGCAAGAGTCCACCCATACATGGTAAGCTAGTCAGATTAGGAAGCCTAATCTGATTATAATTGATTTGCATGATTTGGGGAGAGTTTTCTAAGCGGTTTAGGAAACTGCCACATTCCTTCTTGCAGTCTTGTAGCTGGTTTGGGAAACTGCTGGGCCAGGTCCACGGGATGCCGCGGCCTTTCGTGCCCGACCCGTTAGCACGAACCGGGCGGTCCTGACAAACACATCGGAATCGCTAAGCTATTGGCGCCATGACATGTCAGACTGACTTCATGACTGGATAATCTTGGACATATCATGTGATATTTACAGAGAACAAAGGACTACATGCTCACGTATCGGAGATCAGATCTTTTGGAGATCATCGGGTTTTCTGATTCCGATTTTGTTGGATGCCAAGACAGTAAGCGATCCACGTTAGGCTATGTTTACATGCTGGTTGGAGGAGCTATATCCTGGAAGAGTGCTAAGCAGACACTCATAGCTTCTTCGACCATGGCTGCGGAGTTCATAGCCTATTATGAGGCATCAAATCATGGGATATGGTTGCGAAATTTTGTCACTGGGCTGCGTGTGGTAGATGGCATTGAAAGGCCATTAAAGATATACTGTGACAATAAATCTGCGGTGCTATATTCCAACAACAGAAGCTCTTCGAAGTCGAAGCATATTGACATCAAGTTTCTAGTTGTTAAGGAAAGAGTTCAGAGTGGTCAAATTTTTATAGAACATATAGGGACAAACTCCATAATTGCATATCCGCTGACCAAGGGATTACCTCGTAAGGTCTTTCATGAGCACACTGCTCATATGGGTGTTAGGTTGTCTGACGATACTTTATTTTAGTGGGAGTTAACTTTGGATGTTCTGTTATTGACATTTGTGAGATTTTATTTTCTGCAAAATAAAGTTGATGGTTTATGGTTTATCTCTGAATCTAATTATGCGATTTTGCATTATTTCGGATTGATCTCAATAAAGACTAAAGTAGGACCAATTGGAAATAGGCATGTTTGAGATCACATTGCATGTAATTTCCATGCTACTCATCTATACTTGATCGATGTCATTGAATGTGTTGGTATGGTGACCATTGAATGTCTAGTTACGATTATGTGTGACGAAAGCCACCTTGATCCCATATTAATATAGGAAATGGACCAGATTGAAATTAAAGTGAAGTCCAAAGATAAATAGCATACATGTGCGCGTCTAAGGAATATGTAATATAATTGTTTCAAGAGTCATATATAGCCCAAGTGGGAGATTGTTAGGAAATTGTATTTCCTAATAAGAGTGGGCAACATATTATTATCAATTATATTATAAGGGCTATTAATTAAATGGGCTTATATTATGTTGTCTAATTGTAGGAAGCCCATGGACTTCTACTGGGTATGGGTTTAATGAGTGGATACCAAATACTGATCATGTTAGGAATAATGGGAACCCTAACATATCAGTATATATAGACATATAGGTTATGGTCCCCAATATGTAAAATCATATATACTACTTCTTCCTCCATCCCATCTAGAGAAGGAACCCATTAAAGAACTCGAGATTTGACTGAAGAAGACATAACTGATCATCATCGTTCTCCTAAGGTTTACTAATTGTTACAATGGATACATGTATGTATTCTAATATTTTACATCCTTGATAATTTAACATGATATGATCCTAGGGCTGTGTTTCTATTGCTTTAGGACTCTACAATTTTATAGATTAAAGATTCCAACAGACAGACCTACACACCATTCAAAAATTCTCATAGCTCTCGCAGGAAATTAAGCTGGCACCGCAATTCAAAACGAAATGAAAGAATTTTATACACTAGGGACTTTTAGCCATTTCACCTTCAAGGCTGCACCGAAGTGGTGGCATCACGAGTGGTGCTAGGCCCAACACCGTTTTTGGGTAAGGTGTCCCATTTTCCTTCTGATTTTAGTGGCTCAAATACACAAACACAGCCATTTGTGAGTCCTCCCGCAAACTGGTGAGGTTAAAAGGGATGAGTAACAATGACACAGGGATACTCCATGACCTTGTCAATTTATGATGTTAATGCTTGAAAAACAGAAAAGTAACATCACGTTAGGTAACGTTCCGATTTACAATTTTAAGTTTCTAAATTTGAAAACAAAAACTCGTTTATGATTTCTTTCCTTATTTTCTTTAGGAAACTAGCCATAAATCCCTACCTACCCAAGATTGTTGAATTATGCCCAACTAAAGAAAGATATTGACAATAGGTCCAAAAAAAGTGAAATCCCCAAATTGAGATAGTTTTTGGACCATTTTACCCATGTGGTTATAGATATGCATATATACTGATATATAGATACATTCAGTTATATATGGCAATACAACTAAGGATTTAATATAATTTTCAGTTATTCTTTTCCCATTAAGGTATATACACATGCCTATACACACACACACACATATATATACATGTACATATTTGTTTCATAAATAAATCTATTATCATATATATCTCATATCTAATATATCGAAATAAAATTCCATGATATACGTTACATTTTTGGAAGCATTTTTCTGTTGTATTATTAGTGAGAAATTTCATACTACATCTGGTTCATTTTACATTATAACTGGTTATCCATTTTCTACACTCGTCGCATATATAATTTCAAACTACAAGCTTTTGAGACAAGAACATTAGTATTAAATTTAACACTACTAGAAAATGAAAAATTCTCACCACAACCTCTAACACAAGGACGTGGGTGTGAAATTGTATACTAAAAATAAAGTACACTTGTCAAATTCAAAGAAAAACAAACAGTCATTCATTGTTATCCATCTTCTACACTCATCACATATACAATTTCAAACTACCAACTTTTGAGCCAAGAACATTAATATTAAATTTAACACTACCAAAAAATGAGAACTTCTCACCACAATCTCTAACACAAGAATGTGGGTGTAAAATTGTACAATAAAAAGTAAGTACACTTGTTAAATTTACCACCAACACTTTTGGTGCAAAATTCACAGTCTATTTCATTTCAGTCTATCTTCGACGGAAGCGTTGATCAAATGCCAGAAATGTGTTCTCTATAACAATAGCCTGTGCTCATCCCTCAGCTCAATATTGTCAACTAGCTGGTCGAATGCAACCAGCCAACCAGTGTGGACCTATGCTGCTTGTTCGGTATGTTTTTGCCGTCTTCGCTGGGGCTTTTTTTTCGTGATTTTGACACGATGGCTACATGGACATCGACATAGTAAGCATATAAATGTTTTAAGTAAATCACAATGATGTGACCGTAGCATATAGCACTGTTGTGAACTATAACTATATATGCATATGCATTTTTTTTTCTTTTTTGCAAAATAAACTATAGTAAATAATAGAGTGTATATTTCACAATACCAGCTTTTGATCCAAGAACATTAGTATTAAATTTCACACTATAAGGAGATCGTAGTTGTTAAATTTCACACCTGAAAATTTCATTATAAACTTAAAGTAACAGTTCAACACAATTCAATAATCTGGTGACAAAATTAACACTTCTGAACAGAATATATAGTAATATTCACATATATAGAGATATCGTCAGGCATGAATAAGGACATGAAAGAATATATATATTTATATATATATATAATACTACACAATGGAGAAAAAGAAAAACCAGATAATCAGGAGAGAGAGAGAGAGAGAGAGAGAGAGAGAGAGAGAGAAAGGAATACCTTGCTGAGAGTGTGAGCGAGAGCCACACTAACAACACCGGTGCCGACAATGATGACGTAGAAGTTGCCTCCACTGTCCTTAGATCTACATTCTCTGTCAATGGCGGTGGTGGTTGTTGTGGTGGTGCTTTGATCTACATTCTTCATCGAAGTCACCGCCGTCGCCGTCCTTGAATCAGAGTTTCTTCTCTTTGTGAACAACAGATTGTACAAAAACTACGATCCCAAAATCAACCGAAATTGATCTGAACAACGTGTAGTCGTCCCAAAGGGGCCTGATGAACTAGTTTCAGATTTTGAAGAACTATGTGTATATTGATTTTCCATTCTATTTTTACACCAAAAATCTGTTGGGTCTTTGAATTTTAAAAACCCTAAAATGTTGGCTTGATTGGGGGAAAATTGAATGTCACGCAAGAATAATGGGGGTTTTAAATACTGGGGTTTGAAAGGGGAAATATTATGGTGTTAGTGCGAAGGGTATTTCAGTCTCAAAAATTCTAGTGTGGACCTGAGATTAAGATCTTTCTTGGGTAGGATCTATTGTAACAATCTCACACTAAAATGGATATTATACTAGTTAACCCTATTTTCTTTTTGTAAAAAGAAAAAGTAGTGAAAACTAAAAACCACTTTTTGGTTTTGTTTTCAGGACCAACTTCGTCGTTTTCAGAAAATAAGGGGGGAATGGAAACAATTACAAAATTCGTCCGTTTTCGAAAAAAGAAAATAGAAAAACAATTACCAAACACGTTCTCAAATTTTTTTTTTTGTTTAAAAAAAAAATAAAAAAAAGAAAACAAAAAATCGCAGTTTCAAATAAAAATAAAAAGTTTATATTTTTGTAATTACAGAAGTACTCACAGTCTCAAAGAAGATTGATGCGAAGTAGCATTTATGTTTTTTTTTCTTTTTTAGTAAAATACGTTAATTTTTTTAAATAAAAGGAAACAAAAAAAATTAAAAAGGTAAATGGCGTTATTTGTAATACCGCCACTATCATTTTCTAAAATTAATTTTTCTGAATTTTCATAAAACGGTTTTTTTTTTTTTTTTTTTTTTTTTTTTTTTTTTTTATTTTCTGGAAATTGAAAATTTTCAATTACTAATGGCGTTTTTGCTAATACCGCCATTTAATAACGTGTTTGCAAATAACGTTATTCATATATTAGCGTTCTTTAAAATAACGCCATTGTAATGGCGTTTTTAGTAAAAACGTTTTATCCCTATTCTGTCTTTAAGTTAAACATGCCCTAATTTAATAATTAAATTATTTTTAGGCAATATTTGGGGAAACAACTCCCTAGGGCGTGTGAGGCGCGCAATACTGATGGGTTATGTAGTGCCTTCTAGAAGCATGTGCTCTATAACTGGAATATATCAGTTGTAGAGAGAGAGAGAGAGAGAGGAAAAAACGGTTATATATATATAGAGAGAGAGAGAGTTAGCTATATATACTGATCAATACAGAGTATGGCTTTACTATTTCCTCTCTCTCTCCCTCTCGCTTGATAAAAAAATGGCTGCGATCATACGATTTGTGTCCAAATTAAAGGTTATAATTTTCATTTTCTCTTTTTCTGATTGTATGTTAACATTTTGTTTTGTTTTAACTTTAATTAATTTGTTGGATATTAGGGTTGTTCATGGGCCTCTTTTTCGTCTAAGGCAGAAGGGAGGGATATGAATTTTACCAAAAATTACCAACTTGTCTGCGATGACTTGGCTGTTTGGAGAAAAGAAAATCCATCGAGTCGAACAAAGGATTTTTTTCAAGAACACCAAGAACTGGGCTTCGTTCAGAACGTAGTTGCAGTGTTGAACTAGTGAGAACATAAATGCTTTCATCAACAAAACTGACGTACATTGATTGACAATCACACGACTGCGTAGCATGTGTGTTGAATCCTGAGGATACCCACTCCAAAACAAGATACGTAGTGTTATGGTTTTGCAAGATTGAATAAACTTGAACCGAGTGTTACCATACCTCTGTTAACTTTAATGCACCCAGTCATGTCTACATATGCAGATAGCCGCTTGTGTTCTCTACAATATATTATATGGACACTCATCAAAACCTATCGACCTTTGGTTTTAAAAGGAATAAGAACACAAACAAAATGGCTCTCAAGACAAAAACATATGCATCTAAATTCATCAATAAACAAAAAACATATGCACCTAAAATGTTGCATGTTAGAGTTATCGATACAATGATGCCCATTTGTTTCTGCAATTGTGTTTCAAAGACAGGTGGATTGGAGAAACAAACACATAAATACTTGCTGATTCCAACTGGGACATCTACACATATTCTTGTGGATACCCGTGTTAAGTTTACCAAAATCAATTACATTTACTTGTAGTTAATGCAACCCATATTGCAATATATGATACTATACTGGAATGCCTTAAGCAGGTATGATGATTTCATTTTTGTTCTAATTATGTCTAGCTCGGCTGACTGTTATGTTAGCATTTTAAATAATCATTTTTTTTTGGAATGAGAGTTTTTTTTTTAAAAAAAAAAGCTGAACATCGAAGTTTATTTAATAAAGCTATTTTTAAGCTTAAAAAAGAAATCAGAATTTTTTGCAAAGCAGTCAAAATGCTAATGTAAACAATCGCATGTATAAATTTTTTGGCTACACATTGACTTGAATGTATGTCAAATAGATATTCCCTTCCTTACATTTATAAAATAGGACTTTTTTTTTTTTGTAATAATTACTGAATATATCCATCTTCGTGTTGATGAAGATAATTGGTATGCATGTATATATATATATACACGCACTTGGTGCCATCTTATTTAAACGCAACCAGAACCATTGGTAATTTCTTGGGCTGATAAGGCCATTGGTCTAGGAGGTTTGTTTTGGTCACCCCTATTTATAAATAAGAATTGGTATAATAAATGGTTAGGATTTATGCAAGTGACAATTATTAATGGGAGGAAAATTTCTGATAATATTCTAGAAGTTGCTTACCTCCTAATAAGGAATCTTTCTACAAAACAGCTAATGAATGTTTCAAATATCTGTAAGGAGTACACTTCTATACTTAAGTCTCTAAAGGACTATGGAGTATGGAGAATATTACAATTCTCTTCAAGTCTCTGGAATTCTAGACAATTTTATGCAAGTATAGAGAATGACCCATGCATGATAGAGGAATGCACTTGAAATGTTTGATAAAATGCTTAGTCCATTTAATTCTACATCAACTAATGTGGTGTCAATAGAAAAATTAAAGTATATATTAAAAAAAATTAAATTTCTATTAGGGCTACTGAGTTCTTCCTTGATCCATCCACGCTCATAAATGAAGTTATTAATTTAGGGTAAAGCTATTGTGATAAGTTTCTCATATAAGTAAGCACCTTATGACCCTTGGATGAGAAAGCAACCATTAGCCATTAGATTCCTGGGGATCTCGAGATGTATTTATGGCTACTTTCTCATCCAATGGTCATAAGGTGTTTTCTCATATGAGAAGCTTCTCACAATAGCTTTACCCGTTAATTTATCATCGACATGGTATATACCAAGTTGGTCTAAGTTTTTATTTTATTTTATTTTTATAACCAATTACTTGTTCTAACTTTGACGGTACTAATTATTAGCCTAATTGACAATATCTTTGGTTGTACTCGCCTAAGTATATCCGAAATTGATCTATGGAGCCTGTTAACCATACCAAGTCCTCAGAAAAGTGCACAGCTAAAGATGGTGGATCAGCAACAGCTAATCAAAGCACCACAGGTGTTCTAGAAGCTCAAGCCACTTGTAGTCCAAGTGGCTAGTTTAGTTAAACAACTGTCAAGCAGTTAGAAATTCTGGTGTAGTATTGTTATAGTGAGAGAATATAAGAATAGAGAGCAAGAGAGAGAATGGTAGTTCTATAAATATACTTGTATTGATCTCATTTTGTTTACAGAGAAAATATTATGAAAAGTTCTCTTTAGATTTTCAATTGTCTTCTTCATTTTCTGTGAGATTCAACATGGTATCAGAGCTCTATCAAAGAGACTGACGTCTCGAGCATCCATGGGCACTGAAAATCCTCCAGTCTTTACCACATCTTCTTCTCCAGCAATGGCGTCTTCATCGTCTCAGTCACCATACTCTCCCATTTATTTGCTCTCAAACATTTGCAATCTGGTAACAGTAAGATTAGATTCTTCAAACTATGTTTTGTGGCGATTTCAAATCACTTCGATTCTCAGAGCACACTCTCTTTTTTCTTTCATTGATGGATCAAATCCATGTCCGCCTAGACTTCTTGATGAATCAACTCAAGAAAGTCTGGATCAGGCCTTGATGACCTTGATTAATGCAACACTTTCTACTACTGTTCTTTCTTATGTGGTCGGATACAAAACTTCCAGAGAAATCTGGCAAGGATCAGAGAGGAGATATTCCTCGAGTTCTCGATCAAACATTCTAAAGCTGAAGATGAATCTTCAAACCATTGTTAAAGGCACATATACTATTGATGCCTATCTGCAGAAAATAAAGGAAGCTCGTGATTGCTTGGCTGCAGTATCTGTTGTTGTTGAAGATGACGATCTCTTGATCTATACATTGAATGGCCTACCTGCACAATTCAATGCTTTTAAGACTTCAATTCGTACAAGGTCGGAACCAATTTCTCTCGAAGAGTTACATTCTCTTCTCAAAGCCGAGGAGTCTGCTATAGTATATCAAAATGTCTCCAATCAACAAGTAACAGCTGCTATGATGGTCTTTAATCAGAATCAGAACCAGTTTCCTATGAATAATCAATTTCAGCAGAATAGAAACAATTACAGAGGTCGTAGTAGAGGAAGGTTCTCAAATAGGGGAGGCAGATCTTACAACAATGGAAACACTGGTAAACCTAATTTTCAGCCCAATTTCAATGTTTTCAATGCTCCACTTCGCAATTTCTCTTCTCATATTCAACCTACCAAGAACTTTCAGTCTTTCAAACCACCTTCATCTACTCAGCCTTGTCAGATCTGTGGACGAACCAATCATATTGCGATTGATTGTTATCATCGTATGAATTTCACTTACCAAGGCAAAACTCCTCCACCTCAGCTAGCTGCAATGGCTGCAAACTATACTGCTAATCCACCTTCTTCCAATGTCTGGTACATAGACTCAGGAGCTACATCTCACATGACAAATGATTTCTCACATCTGTCAGTTTCATCTGAATATCAAGGGCCAGAAGAAATCTCTAATGCAAATGGGCAAAATCTTCCTATTTCTCATTCTGGTAATGGATCCTTTTCCACATCACTCTTTTGATCTTACTAATGTTCTGTGTGTTCCATCACTTTCCTCTAATCTGTTATCCGTTCATCAACTATGCAAAGATAATAATTGTCGTATTTTTCATGCTCAAATGTTGCAAATCCAAGACATACACTCGGGGAACATACTCTTCCAAGGCCATAGCAGCAATGATCTTTACCCTATTTTGCTCAATCCTAGCCCTTCCTATTTTCCTACTTCTCAACTCTCATCCACAGAGGTTCTCTCAGCTCAACTAGGCAAGCAGGTACCAAATTTCCTCTGGCATAACCGACTGGGACATCCTTCTCTCTCGGTTCTCAAGTAGATTTTGTCTCAAATTTCTGAGCCTTTGCATGTACATAGCTCGAATAATAGTCTGTGTGAACATTGTTTGTTTGGAAAGATGTCTAGACTTCCCTTTTCTCACTCTACGACTAGTTCTACTGTTCCTCTTGAAATAATGCATAGTGATCTATGGGGACAAGCTCCTTCTCCATCTATGCATGGGTTCAATTACTATGTGTCTTTTGTTGATGACTATAGTAGATTTACTTGGATTTTTCCCTTAACATACAAGTCTCAAACATACTCAGCCTTTTCCAAATTCAAAGCCCTCGTAGAAAATCAATTTAATTGCAAAATAAAAGTGTTAAGAACTGATGGGGGAGGTGAATATCAAAAGACTGAATTTCAGGCTCTTCTCACAGCTAGTGGTATTCACCACCAAAAATCCTGTCCCAAAACCTCTCAGCAAAATGGTGTTGCTGAGAGGAAACACATGCATATTGTTGAGACTGGCATTACCTTATTATCTACTGCCTCTCTTCCACCCAAATTTTGGTTTCATGCTTTTGCCACTGCCACTTATCTAATTAACAGGATGCCTAGCAAAGTTACTAGATTCAAGTCACCATTTGAATTGTTGTTTTAGTCTGTTCCTGATTATAAATTGCTAAAAACCTTTGGAGCTACTTGTTATCCACTTCTCACTCCTTTCAACTCTAATAAGCTTCAACAAAAGACTAAACCTTGTATATTTCTAGGTTATCCTAATGATTACAAAGGCTTCATTTGCTATGAACCAAATTCTGGTAAGACATATGTGTCTAGACATGTTGTTTTTAATGAAAATCATTTTTTTGCTGCCACTCAAAAACAATCTGCTTCTTATAATCTCCTTCAGTGGCTTCAGCTGCCTTCTTCAACTCATCCTTCATCTCCTACTCCCACAACTACCTCACATCCTTCCCCTCTCATTCCCCCCCACCTCCTCACTTCTCAGTCTCCATCTCCTATTTGTTCCCTACCTCAGTCTCATACCTCATCTGAGACTTCATTTACCACTACTCCTCCTTTATCCTCTGAGTTTCCTTCTTCCTCTGTTCCAATTTCTACTACTCCTATTTCTTCTACAGCTCCATCTATTTCTTCTTCTCTTCGTCTCTCCAATGTTCACAAGATGCAAACCAGATCAAAATCTGGTATTTTCAAATCCAAAGCCTATCTTTCAACCCAAACTCCTACTGAACCCACTTGTTATTCAGAAGCTTACAAACATACAGAGTGGAGAGAGGCCATGTCAGAAGAATTCTCTGCTCTTCATAAACAGGGTACATGGTCTCTAGTACCTCTTCCCCTGGTAAAAATGTCATTGGGTGTAAATGGGTATATAAACTAAAGTACAATGCTGATGGTTCAATTTCTCGCTATAAGGCTAGGCTTGCCGCCAAGGGGTTTCATCAGGAAGAAGGGCTGGACTATACCGAAACCTTTAGTCCCGTAGTTAAGTACACCACTGTTCTTTTAATTCTCAAATTTGCAGTTCAATTTGGTTGGTCCCTTAAGCAGCTCGACGTTAAAAATGCCTTTTTACATGGTCACTTACAAGAAGAGGTATATATGATACAACCCCAAGGTTTTGTGGATTCCACATCTTCCACCCATGTGTGTAAGCTTCACAAAACCTTATATGGCCTTAAACAAGCTCCCAGAGCTTGGTTTCACACCTTCACTACTCATCTTCTTAAGTATCAATTCACTCAGTCCACAGCTGATTCATCTCTGTTCATTCGACATATTGGGCAGTTATACACTGTTTTATTATATGTAGATGACATTATCGTCACCGGCAATGATCAAATCTTTAGTAAGTCTTTAATTGATAATCTCAGTAAGGAATTTGATATGAAAGATATGGGTCATCTTCATTATTTTTTGGGCCTCGAAATCCATTACACTTCTCAAGGTCTCCAAGTATCTCAGGACAAATATCTCAAGGATCTTTTAACCAAAACCTCAATGCATGAGTATAAACCTTGTAAAACACCATGTGCTACATCGGCCAGACTTGGTAAATTTGATGGGATTTCTCTTCCTGATCCTACACTCTACAGAAGCACAGTAGGCGCTCTTCAGTACCTGACCTTCACACGCCCTGACATTACTTTTTCTGTTAATAATGTTTGCCAATACATGCACTGCCCTACCGATGTCCACTAGGCTGCTGTCAAACGCATCCTTAGGTACTTAAAAGGTACTCCATCTTGTGGCCTCTCCTATACCAAGTCAACTATTCAATTAACTGCATATTCAGATGCCGATTGGGCTGGTGACCCAACTGATCGAAGATCTACAACTGGTTTGGTTGTCATGTTTGGTCAACAACCTATTCATTGGGCTTTTAAGAAGCAGCACACAGTGGCCAGGTCCTCCACTGAAGCCGAATATAGGGCTTTGGCTGTTACCACAGCATAGTTGTGCTGGATTCGTATGCTACTCCATGATCTTCACGTTCCTCTCTTTCATACCCCCACTTTGTACTGTGATAATGTCTTTCCTCTTGCTTTAGCTTCTAATCCCGTTTTCCACGCCCGAACCAAACATATTGAGATCGATTACCATTTTATTAGGGAGAAAGTTGTTAACAAAGACATTGCCATTCACTTTGTTTCATCCAAGGACCAATTAGCTGATATCTTCACTAAAGGGCTTCCGTCTGCTTCTTTTCTTAATTTTCGAACCAAACTGATGTTCCTACCTCCCATCAGTTTGAGGGAGGGTGTTAACCATACCAAGTCCTCAGAAAAGTGCACAACTAAAGATGGTGGATCAGCAACAGCTAATCAAAGCACCACAGGTGTTCTAGAAGCTCAAGCCACTTGTAGTCCAAGTGGCTAGTTTAGTTAAACAGCTGTCAAGCAGTTAGAAATTCTGGTGTAGTATTGTTATAGTGAGAGAATATAAGAACAGAGAGCAAGAGAGAGAATGGTAGTTCTATAAATATACTTGTATTGATCTCATTTTGTTTACAGAGAAAATATTATGAAAAGTTCTCTTTAGATTTTCAATTGTCTTCTTCATTTTTTGTGAGATTCAACAGAGCCGCTTGTAATTATTTTGGGAATACGAGTGAATTTAGGACAATTTTTTAAAATGAAATATTTTTTTCCTGGAGAGATTTTTGTAAAACAATAATGCTATGATTTTCTAAATGTAGTTCCTCATTTGTTTTAAAGCTAGTTTGATTTTTTTAAAAGGTGGTTGCCAGATGGGCTCAAAATTTCACTGATCAATTATAATCTCGAATAATCGAAGCTAATTAATTGGTTACCAAAAGTGCAATAAATTATTGAACCCATATATAGTCTTGATCCAAAGTCAGTCTGCAAGGACCTTTTTGGAGAGAAACTAATTTATAATGAACCATTTTTTTTTCCACCTTTAATTATCCACTTTAGTCAACTTTAACTACAATTCAAATAAACATACAACATTGAAGAACAAAAAAATAAACCTACAACATTCGGTTTTGGATTGTAACTACCTCTAATATTTTTACCACAAACTAGGGGATAGTTATGAAATTAACATACAATTTTAATAACATGTGGTCATTGCTATGTCACTATGTCAACATGATGACGTGGTGTAATGGCCTCCTTAAATAACTTCTTCGCACTATCGTGTGACTAGGCTTCGATCACAATTTCATAAACATTGGACAAACAATGGTGCATGGCATTGCATTTGGGATAAGTTTATCGCGATTTACTATGATTAGGCAAACATTAATTGTAAGGATCTCAGATCCTTACTATTACTGCTGAGGAGAAACTTACATTACAGAGAAGTAAGATTGGATTAAAAAAGAAGAAGAAGATGAGATGATATAAGATGATTGAGAAAAAGAGTAGAGAGTTTAAGAGAGAAATTGGATTCGATTTGTTATTCAATACCAAAGCAATATGCTTGATGAGACGATGTCGTGGTGGTTGTGCTAGAGGTCGTGGGTCTCAGTGCTATAAAAAAAAAAAAATACTTTAAAGTCGGTCTTCATAACGACGACATCATTAAAGTCATTTCTTTAGTAACAGTGACTTACTCGAATTCAATTTAGTAACAGCATCATTAAAGTCGTTTCTTTGGTATGATTGTGCCATATATATATTCTTACTTGTAATTAGTCTCTAACAGTTCTAATTTTGATTCATTTATTAAGTCCTTAATCTTCTGTCTCCTCGAGCTTGAGGTTTTAAAGTTTTTAAAGTTAAAATGCATAGCGCGCTAGGGGAAAAAATTTGTCTGTGCACACCGTAAATAGAGTTTAGAATGATTTAAAGGGTTGACATAGCTTGTACTTGGTTGTAGATGAGAAAGAATTCTTTTTTTTCTTTTTATCGTTTTTATTTATATAATATATAGTGGTTTATACAGTTCTCTCTTACATACAGAAGAATTTTTTTTTTTTTTTTGAACAGCAAGTTTCATTAATATAAAAGGCATGCTACAACAATATTACATACACCCCAAAGATGTACACCATGAAAACTATCTAACCCTCCCCTGCCAATACAAACTAAGGAAGCTAATATGAGCAAAATTCCAAATTTAGTACATCATGGTTCATGTGCAGAATCTTAGTCCTCCTCCATTAAGCCAGAATCTTCCATATTGTCACCAAGTTGTTTGATGATATATGACACCTCCAGCAAATGTAAGTACCAGCAGAAAGTGAGGAACCTTAACCCAAGAGTTGTGCCCAGACCACTTACCAATCTGACATTACACTTGCCAAACCCCCCAAGCTAAATCACCCTGAACCACTTCACCAAACAGATTGAAGATTCTACACTCACATACAGAAGTATTATACATTCTCAAATTTGTATTCTAAATTTATTTATGTGCCACGTTATGAAATAATTTCAATGAAAATTCATACTGTCCTAAGTAATTTCAATGTTTAGTTACATTAATGAGGAACTCACATTACTCTCTAGCAATTGATGAAATCCTTGAGTTTGCTAAGTTTAATC
This sequence comes from Hydrangea macrophylla, assembly GCA_033977485.1. Classification (NCBI taxonomy): domain Eukaryota; kingdom Viridiplantae; phylum Streptophyta; class Magnoliopsida; order Cornales; family Hydrangeaceae; genus Hydrangea; species Hydrangea macrophylla. The sequence continues at coordinate 89,607,751 of CM066995.1, forward strand.
ACTCATTTTAAAGTTCATTTCATATCTAAAATTGGAACCACTTGAGTCCATGAGTACTCGTTTCATCTTCTCCAACACAAGGTAAGTCTACTTTTCGATCCGTCCTCTAGCTATCCGGATCACACTACCGGCCGGAGAGCTATTTCCAGCAATATTGTACAAAAAATACTTAATAATTAAATTATAGTGATTTTTAACTTAAAGACACAACCCTAATAATTCAATATTACTAAAAAATGACTTTAATGATGTCGTCCTTACTAATACCGACTTTAAAGTGATATTTTAAAAAATCGCGTTAGGTTCGATCTTTGTAAGGGCGACATTATAAAAATGACATTTAAAATACACCGTAATGTGCTATAAAAAAAGTAACACTTTAAAGTCAATCTTAGTAATGACGGCATCATTAAAGTCGTTTCTTTAGTAACAGTGACTTACTCGGATTGCATGTTTAAGTTGAAAACCATTCTAGTTTAATGAGTAATGCATATGCTTAATTCTCAATTTTTTTCTTTCCAAAAGTGTTTTTCAACACATGTGGCAGTGGACTTAATTGATTTTGATTGGTTGATGTTGAAATGATCCTACCATTAATGAAGAGGATCCCATTGCCACATGTGTTGGGAAGCTGATTTTAGTAAAAAAAAATAAAAAAACTCTTTCTCATCTACAACCAAATACAAGCTATATCATCCCTTTAAATCATTCTAAACTCTTATTATGGCGTGCACCGACAAATTTTTTTTCTCCACCAGCACTTTTCTTCTCCTTAGAAACACAACAAAATAGACTTTGAAAACTTCTTGAAAGAATTGGAGGATGCATTTTAACTTCAAAACCCTCACGCTCGAGGAGACAAAAGATTAATGACTTAACACATGAATCGCAATTAGAACTATTAATAGAGACTAATTACAAGTAAGAATATATGCCACAAACTTTATTCCAAAGAAATTTCTATACTTGCATATTTTTGTTAGTGTATTGCCTTCAAATTACACTCCATCGCATGGCTAATTTAAGAAACATCACCTCTAAAAACAAGCAATGAAAAAAAATACTCACATATGAAACTATATGCGGGAAAAAAAAAAAAAAAATAAGGATCAATCTCAAGCGAAACCCTTGGGTAACTTAACCACGCACGACCTTGCATAAAGCTGGTAGATCGAAGAGTTTACGTATCCAATAAACAAGAAAGGTGTTTGGCATGATAGAAAATTAATGATAAGAACTAAAAATAAAACCATATTATACCATGGATAAGTACACATTCGAGGTTCAAAAAAAAAAAAAAAAAAAAAAAGGCATCCGACCATTAATATATAAAACTTTCAAATTTAACTTAAAGACAATAACAATAACATTGGTGCCCATAAGGGAAGGGTATGCCACCATTGACATAACATACTCAAATTAAACATAGAGTCACTTTAGAGATTTATTTAATTATGAAGGCAAAAAAATTCTAAATTTTAATTGCCCAAAAATCTAACCATATTCAAATGATCAAAATCCATATTAGAGAAGTCTGAACCACCGAGATCAAACTACACAATTGTACGTATAGTCCAAGCGGCAAATGACTAATACTTAGTGCCATTCTATGTATTCAGATTCTATGTTCGAACCTTCCCCCTCCTCCACATCTAATAAAAAAAAAGAACCGAGATCAAACTGATCAAAATCGAAATTGAATTGGTCCCACCAGACTTGTTCTTCTTCTAGGACCTTTTGGCTCTCTTTCTCTCTCTCCAACTCTGCTGCTGCATCAACATGAGCCTCCATGATGTACTTGTTGCTAATTCTTCCCCCTTCTTCTTCTACTTCTTGTTTTTGTAGTCGTTGTTCCTTCAAGTCATTTAGACTCACTTTGTCTCTCTCCAACTCTGCCACAGTCTCCATGTACTTCTTTTTACACTCTAGTAGTACTAGGAACTTATCAGCGGGATACTTGTAATTCAAGTCTGGGAAGAAGGGCTTTATAGTAAAAGCAGACTCACTGATCACATAGTCCCCCGGGGACAGAAGGCTGGTTATCTTCCCCTCCTTGTTGTTCTGATCCATGAATGACAAAGAAGGACTCCAGGGATGGTTAAACATATACTATATAAATCTCTTTTCACAGAGTGAATATTTGATTTTTGCTGAGTTGGACTGAATTCCTCCTAGAAATAGGAGAGAGAGAGATAAATCAATAAGTTTCATTGATTTGTGATACGATGATAGCACATCAGATTAATATCCGTGATACTGAATATTTTTCTCTCCATATATGGACTGTGATATATATATATATATATATAATGTACGGTTTTGGAGCAAATGGATTAATCAAATGTCTGCAAATAAATTATACTAACATTTTGCTCACTCAAACATGGTCACCCATTATTGCTCAAAGAGCCTTATGTCACATTCCATTTTGGATGACATATATCTCATTTCATTCCCATTTTGTACTTGTATCATCAATATAATTAATGCAATGGGACACAAGTCACTCAGTGACTCAGTGAAGGTCTGCGTATTTTTGGGTGAGAAAAAATCTTTTTAAATAAATAACTAAATTATGCTCTTTAAAACCGCAATCAGCTGGTATATATGGCAGATCAAATATGCCCTGCCTTTTAAATCCATAATCAGATACAAAATCGCAGTTTAATTTCAAACTCAAACCTGATTTAGCCATGACATGGATCGTAGGCAATATCTTATTGGTATTTAATTAGACACGTTGATTTTTGGAAAGCATGTGCAAGCTTCTTTCTTTCTTTTTTTTTTTTTCCCTTTTGTTTGTTTGTTTTTTTTTTTTTGTTTTTTTTTTACAAGCCTCATTCTTGCTCCAAACTTGATATTTACTACTACTATTTTTACTTTTACGTTCACTAGCGGTTATTTTCCTCCACGTTAAATAGAAAACTAAGGAATATGTCATGGTGAGTAGGGAATATATCTCAATACCCAGCTTAATTATACAGTGTGAAGGAGTATATGAAGCATCTTCTACAGTACATATGGGTGTAAAGAGAAATTTGGTTGATGAAATTGGTAACTCCCGTGAATCACATCCTAATACTCCCTTCGTATCATTTTATGTGTCCCTTTTTCCTTTTTAGGATGTCCCAAAATGATTGTCCACTTTCTTAAATTAGTATGTAAATTTTACTTAGTTTTCCAAACGACAATTCCTTGCAATTAACTCCAAAATAAAATAAAATAAAAAGTGCAATGATTAGGGACAATTGTGGAAAGTATGTGCAGATTCTTTTTATCCTCTTAAATAGTTGAATTCCCCAAAAGTGACACATAAAATGAGACGGAGAGAGTATTAGAATAACAATTTAATTTGTGGGACTAATTACCAATTAACTAATTTCCAAGGCTCATTAATTACTTTGAATTAGTGATTTAAAGATTGGGCAATGCTATTATGAGAAGCTTCTCATATGCATAAGCACTCTACAACCATTGAATGAAGAATTGGTCTCGAGATAGTAAATAAAAATGTTATCATCAAATGATTATTTATTTACAATCTCGATGAAATTTGGACAATCCAATGACTTGAAAATTAGTGGTAACTATGTGTAACTACGTGTTTGAGAATCAATTGAGATACAAAATTTAGGAAGTATAACATTATTCTTCGTTGTTACTTGTAATAAAAATATTTAGTTTGGGTTAGCATCTCTAAAAAATACCCACATGCACATAATTTCCGAAATGCTTGAGGAGACCATGGCCTTACTAGTTCCTTCTAATTAAGCTCCGCCCTAGTGGTAAAGATACCTCATGGTAATCTACCCATAGTTGGAAACTTGCTACTTATTTGCACCCTTTTTAATCCCACTCTGTCTCACAGTATTTGTATTGGGAATGTATATGTATCTATGTATATAAAATTCTCTACACAATCACCAGCTTCAACCCCCATAAACCCACACCCCACGCTATGAAAAAGAAATACAATTGGATGAATGAGACATGTAATTTAAATTGGATTGTTGACATGTCTGAGATCAAGAAAAATTGCCATTAAGGTAGTTAATTGCTTTAGAATTAAACATTTTTTTTTGTATGGCCTATAACTTTATGTTACTTTATTATGTTGATAGGAGACTATATAGAAGACTTGTGTAAATGCCAAAACTGAAAGCATTAAAAAAGGGGGAGTTGAATTGTGAACCATCCAATGATTCAGTGGCCATCTTGACATGAGGATTCATTGGATCTGTATAATAACAATTACAATTTGCAAAACGAGTCCCTACTTTCATTTTCTTGAAAGTGCTAGTTTGCATCTGCCCTTCTTTCCCTACTTTGAACTTAGAGATATAATTAAGAAATTATTGTGTGATGGAACAGATGAGAAATCATGAGCACAGATAGCCTTTCTTTATTACTAAAGCAAAAGATAACAACCTAAAAGGACATCATCACAAAACGGGAGAAAAGAAAAGGCAAGGAAGAGATCTCACACACACACACACACATATATATATATATACCCTTAGGCACATATTAAAGAATTAAAAATAGTTAAAAATAGGAATAAATAAGGTGAGACTCCACGGGATACTTCCATTAGTGCAGATCTCCCTTGCTTTTTTACCATTTTAAACTCTTTAACATGTGCCCTAAGGCACATGTTAACATTTTCCATATATACATATATATATATATATATTATGCCACTACATTGGTTAAGTACGCAATCTTATATCACCAAAAAAAGTCATGCAAGCACACTAAAATTAGAGTAATTTTGTAGAGGGCTTAAAGCATCTAACTTTTTTTCAACACCCATATTAGTATGTAAAGAGCACATGAAGCATCCTCGATTACATCTATTATTTTTTGGTTAACATATTCCCTAATTAAAAGACGAAAAATATTCCCAGGAGATGTAATTTAATTTTCAAATGTGATATTTGAAAATATAATCTGAATATATTTGAATAAACTTAAAAATTATAGGATATCCTTTAAAATTCCAGGGAGGCGTATTTGTAAAACTCAAAAATTTTAAAGCTAAAATTTTAATTCTCAAAATTTTAGGGACCCTGGACCCTTGTGAAGATATATAAATATGTATATATGGGATTTGCTAACTTACAGTATAGGAAACTATTAGCGACGAAAAACAAGGTTTTAGTGATGAAATTTTTCGTTGATAAAAGTTGGAACCTTTAGCGACAAAAATTTCATCGCTAAAAATCTGTTTTTCGTCGCTAAAAGGGTTGTTGTATGCTGCTAACTTACAACCATCATGATGTAAGTTAGCAACCCCCTATATACATATATTGATCAGCAAAAGAGCAATATTATTATGAAGGATTGGAATTAAACATTACAAAGTTTCGATTTGGGGAGGATATTCCTCAAGCCAGACTCTAAAGCATTTGAAAACCTTTGTAAGCTTTGCTAATTCATGCGCCATCGCATTACCATCATGACTCTTGACATGCAGAAACTTGGTATCCACAAAACCATCAACTAACCAGGCTATGTCCTCGATGAAATGTCCATACGGAGGAAGAGAGTAGTTGTGGTTGGAGAGATGATTGACAAGCATTAACGAATCCGACACCATCGTGAAATTTTGAAACCCCACCTCGATCACAATAATAGTAGTCTGGCACAAAGCCATGCATTCGGCAGTCATAGCATCCAACTTCCCCAGCACAAACTTTGAGAAAGCAAGGTAAACACTACTATCATGGTCTCGAAGCACACCACCCAGCCCCACACCCCCAAGATCACCAAACACAGCTCCAGCCACATTAAGCTTTAACTAACCTGGGATTGGAGGTTTCCATCGAACCCGTTGTGGTATTATAGCCCCACCTCCATTAGGAGGAGTTACCGGAAGTCCCCCTGTCAAGAGTAGAATCTATCTCTGAAATATAGGATCGCACCCAATCAGCAGCACTCCCAATGTCTCTACGAATCCCCTCCATAACCCCACTTGCTTTATAATACCCGCTCCCGCGGTTTATATTTAATATTGCTTTAGCATGCATAATCATGAGTTAATGTTAATTAATGTGTTATGTGACACTTATTAGAGGTGGGATTAACCCACTAAGTTGATTATGGGTGTCTAGTTAAGAACCCAGCTGTGGCCAATATGACAATCTCAAGTTGGGACATGTGTTGATATTGAGATGGGACATTATATGTGAAATACCCTATGTGCATAAATGTTTATTAAGGCTTAAATGATTTATTATTTTATTGTTGTTAATATCATGTTATTAGGTAGTGACCACTTTTGGGGTCAATTAGGGGTACCTTTGTGAGCACGAATTGAACACGTTAAATAATTAGTAGGCTAATTAGCAACTTCATTTAATTATATGGGACCACTTATGGGACCCATGCGAGACATAGACAAACACCCATTTAGGTTTGGGATAACTTTAATAAGTTTCGTTATAGCAAGGGTATAATTGTAAAGCTATTAAAACTTTGGTGGAAGTTAGAATAGAAAAGGAAGATTTTTAATAATAAGACAGGTGGCTTGTGCAGTAGGAGTCTAAGCCTTTTTTATCATTACTTTACAAAACAAAACATTTACAGAGACAGTTCGTTCGAGAATTACAACGGTAATACGGTGACGCTCTCGACGCCGAACGACGCGCCGAACGACGTTCAATCTTAAAACAGAACATATATTTGGACTCCTGGAGGTGAGTCCAACATGTGGGAACTAATTTTATTGAGTTCTGTGACATTTTTTCTGCGACCCATTTTAGGGTTTTAACTCATAACTTATAATTTATATGTAAAGGATTTGTACGTGGTTCATAGTAGGACTCTAATCTTGTGATTAGGAGCGAAACCCAAGAGGTGAGTGATGTTAATTTTGATATTTGGATGATTTTCATGTTGGATTCAATTGTGATGCCAAAGCATGCCTAATTAGCATAATTTAATTTATTTAGCTTATTATTGGGCAAAATTCATGTGGTTAAATTATGCCCAATTTGATTATGAAAGCACGGTGTAATGATTAAATGAGCATGTTAATTTGCCTATTTGGGTCAATGGAAATTGCTAGTTCTATACCACCATGAGGTAATCTTTGTGGTGACGACCACGGCCGCCAGAGGCCTATGGGACCGCACGTGTGAGGGCGTGGGTCATGACTAGTCACGTGGGGCTTGGAGAGTGGAGCCACGGGCTAGCCGGTAGTAGTGGGAGTGAGCTAGTAATTGCCGAAGACTATAGTTATTTGTAATGTTTTGAATTGAGCATGTCAATTATCCATAATCATGATTAGCATTACTCACTAAGCATATAGCTTATATTTTGTAATGGTTATTGAATAACCATCGTAGGTGATCGTGACGAGGAATCGGGGAAGTGAGCTGGGAAGTGGCTTGGCTGGCTTATGGGTTTTGGGAGTTGTTGTAACTTTGTTAATAGTTACCTGCTTTTTAGTTTAAAGCTTGCAATATAGTTGTAATTAATTGGTTTAATTTGGATTGTAGTACGAGTCATACTTTGGTTGGTTTAAGACTTATGTAATATTTCTAGTTAAACTTTATACTTTAGTTGGATTGTAACTTAACTCCTGTAATATAAAGTTGGACTGTGTCAGTTAGGATTGTTTGATCGTAGTGTTACTATGACTAATGTTATTAGATTGGGACGTTTGAACTTGGAGATTTATTTATTGGGTTGGTTGTAAATGGTATATTTAGTACTTTTCCTAAAGTATTTAAAAACTCTTGCTTATACTTGGAAGCTCATGTTCGTGACTTTGGTTTGACTTTAAATGGTTTAAATCATTAGTGCTGGTTTTAACTTGTGATTTGGTAACATTAAATGAGAATGTATTACTTGTTAAAATAGGGTTTTTGGCCGATTGCAAAGACGGGATTTTGCCCTTTGTTATTTGAGCTTCTTTGGTTTAAGTTTATTTTAAACTTATTTTGAAACTTTAATCACTGGTGTAAGGCCTTGGTGGCGTGCCACGTATGCTAGGATCATCTGGGTGGTTCCGGGGCGTGACATTTAGTGGTATCAGAGCGATAGGCTTAGAACCTTGGGTACGAGAGACGACGATTGAGAGTATGTGTAGATGTTGAGCATGTAGATGCATTTCATGAATGCATATGAATAATTGTTGCTATGTTATTATATAACATGTTGGCATAGCATGCAAGATATTTATTTGAATTGACTGACAGGTAAGAAAATGGATCCGAATCGGGAACATTCACCTCATTCGAGGTTGGACCAACTAGAAGATGTAGTAAGCAATTTCGTATGGGCAGTAAGTGATCGAATGGGTGGTGATAGACCTGCAAACCCACAACCACGGGCCGAACGGGGAGTCATTGAACAATTTTATAAAAGGAAACCGAGTCAATTTGATGGAGGCCCAGATCCATCACAAGCTGATCATTGGGTAATGGATATGGAACGTATCTTTCGGGCTGTGGAGTGTACAAATGGGGAGAAAATAATGTGTGCTACTGATACTTTGAAAGGTGAAGCCCAGAACTGGTGGGTAAATGTGATTGAACAAGGGGCACCTGAGACCTGGAACAGATTTGTGAAAGTTTTCTATAAGCGGTACTTTTCAACATTCGTCAAGACTCAGATGGGCCGTGAGTTTGCAAATCTACAACAAGGGGACATGACAGTAAACGAATATGCAGCGAAATACAATAGTCTACTTCAATTTGCACATCAAACGGTACCAAGGGAAGTGGATAGGTCACGAAAATTTGAAGAAGGACTAAGGGACAATATCAGAATCCGGGTGGATACACATCAACTCAGAAAGGTGGCCGATGTACAAGATGTTGCTTTGATAGTTGAAAGGGATATTGACAACTACAAACAGAGCCAACAGAATAAGCGGCCAGTTGAGGGAAAAGGTAAAGGACAAGGTTTCTTAAGAAGCCGTTTTTGCGAGGTTCTGGTTCTAGTTCGGGAGTTCAAAGGGGAAGTTCCTTTTCTAGAGAGAGTCGCCCACTATATCCAACTTGTAATCGTCAGCATAGGGAGTGTGCCATTTGACACTAGTGTGCAATATCTGTAAGCAGAAGGGGCATATAGTGAGGAATTGCTCACAAGTTCGAACCTAGAGTACGGGGAGCATAAATCCGACATGAGGGGGAAATGCTTTGAATGTGGACAGCCAGGACATCAAGCAAAAGATTTCCCAACACGACGACAGCAAGGGATAGGTTCTGTGGCATCAACTGGGGCAAAACCAGGGATAAGTGTGGTTAAGGGAAAAGGGCCAGAGCAAAGACAAGGAAGGTACTTCCGATTAACACCGGGGGATGCCGCAGCTACCGATTCTGTGGTATCAGGTATATTACTCATTTGCTCACACCCGGCGCATGTTTTAATAGATTCAGGGTCAACACACTCTTTTGTTGCACATGAATTTGTTAAACACTTAGACAGCATGTCAGAACCTTTAGGGTATGGTTTGTCGATATCGTTACCCTTAAGCAAACCCATGGTGACTTCATCAATATTTAAAGCGTGTAATATCAGGGTAAATGATAGGGTTTTGACGGTGAATTTAATTCCATTGGCCATTAATTATTTTGATGTGATATTGGGTATGGACTGGTTATCCGCAAACCAAGCTACTATCGACTGTGAACATAAAAGAATTACTTTTCGACCAATTGGACAAGGGGAGTTTAGTGATTCGTGTCCAATATTGCATTTTAAACTTCATAATTTTACCCGTATTGGACCCAAATTATTACTCAAATCGGAGACTTAATGGATAAATTGTGCTTTTGATTATTCTTGTTGTTACCCTCTGTTAACTAATAAAGGTCTCATTTTGTAGGTTATGCATGCTTGGGTATAGTGGAACCCAACCCTTTTGGCACGCTTGAAGTAAAAAGGAACAAGAAAAGAGTTTCAGGAAAGGCGGATCGATCCGCCATTTAGAGGGGATCGATTCGCATGTTTAAAAGGAACTCTCCATCAGTTTCGAAAAGGGCGGATCGATCCGCAATTTTGAAGGGATCGATCAGCATCTTTGCTTGGACATTCTGCCAAAAACTCCTCTAAATGGATCGATCCGGCCAATATGAGTGGATCGATCCGCGTCTTCTCGAGAAGCCAGTAACGACCCTGATGAAAGGCGGATCAATCCACCAATATGAAGGGATCGATCTGCGTCTCCTGCTGATGACCCCTCTTCTTATTACAATTTTGCCATTTTTGTGAGGGGACTATATATAGTTAGAGATAGATTTGTATTAGGTATGGATTTTTTTAGACTTGTTTTTACTTAGTTTTCCCTTAGGTTCCAAGCTCTCTCTCTTTCTCTCCCTAATCCTCTCATCTCTCTCCCCCATTACTTCCTAGCTACCAATATTCACTTCCATTTATTGTTAGAGAGAAGAGAGTGTGAGTGAATTGAATGGTTGAAGTTCTTTTTGAAGCAAGTTTTGGGTATCTTATGGCATTTATGGTGAATCTCTCTTGTTGGTATAATTTCTCTTCCCCTCTCTTTAATATTGTTGTCATTATGATTATGAGTAGCTAGACCTTGAAGGTTGGGGATCATAAACCCACCATTGGACCCATGTGTGTTTTATTGTTGGACTCCCATACTTTGTAGCATATCTAGAGTTCATGGGTGTATGGTTTGATGCTTTGAAACCCCACTTCTAATGTCAAGCATTTGAAATGGAGAAATCTCTAAGCTCCAACCCTACACCCATGTATTGCATTGAAACATCTATCTAGCATGTTGGTTGACTACCACATGTTTGATAGTTTGTCACAATGGAATTTTCTACTCTAGAATGTGCTACAAGTATAAAGGTCATGTGTTGTTTGGTCCAAGGTGGGGGGAATGCTTCCCAACCTCGATTCTTCCATTTGCAAAACCCCCAAACTTTACTTAAACTTAGCTTTATTCTAAGTCACTTTCCATTTTCTAAATAGGCATTGTAATTTAATTTAACACCATTTGAATTAAACCCATAGTCGAAAACACTCATTTTTTTTTCTTAGTTTGTTAATCGCTCTTCGCACTTTAATTGGTTTTTAAGCGCCCACCAAGTATTGTTGCACTCCAATCCCCGTGGACTCGACACCCTACTTCCAACATACCACGTTTGTAAAAGGGTAATATAAGAACTTGATTTTGACAAAATCATTTAGTTTTCAGGGAACTGGGGTTGTAGCACCACCATATTTTGTTTCAGCGATCCGGGCAGGTAAGTTGATAAAATAAGGTTGTCGGGGGTTCTTATGTTCAATAATTGACACACGAGTCACAGGGACTAAAGTAGAAGATATTTCAGTTGTACGAGAGTTTCCAGATGTCTTCCCTGAAGATCTACCTGAAGTATTGGTTAAGCGGAAAATTGAATTTACTATTGAAGTAACCTCGGGGTCTCAGCCAGTATCGGAAACACCGTACAGAATGACACCGGTGGAGTTGAAAGAACTAAAGATTCAGTTGCAAGACCTTCTAGATAAGGGATTCATTCGACCTAGTGTATCGCCATGGGGTGCACCAGTTTTGTTTGTTAAAAAGAAAGATGGGACAATGAGAATGTGTATCGATTATCAAGAACTCAACAAGTTAACTATCAAGAACAAATATCCGTTGCCTAGGATTGATGACTTGTTTGATCAGCTTCAAGGATCCCAAGTCTTTTCCAAGATTGATCTACGATCGGGATACCAGCAATTAAAGGTCAAAGAGGAAGACATGGAGAAAACAGCATTTAGGACCCGTTATGGTCATTATGAATTTCTTGTTATGCCTTTTGGAGTTACGAATGCATCGGCAACATTTATGGATTTGACGAATCGAGTATTCAAAGACTATCTAGATGAGTTTGTAATTGTCTTCATAGATGATATCTTGATATATTCCAAGAGTGTGGAAGATCACGAGAGGCATCAACGGTTGGTTCTATAGCGACTTCGTGAAAAGAAGTTGTTCGAAAAATTGAAAAAATGTGAATTTTGGTTAACTGAGATAGCATTTTTGGGTCACGTGATCTCAAAAGGGGGTGTATCAGTGGATCCACAACAGATTGAAGCTGTAGCCAATAGGAAGTCGCCGACAAGTGTGCCAGAAGTGCAAAGATTCTTGGGATTAGCTGGATATTACCGAAGGTTCGTGGAAAATTTTTCAAGAATTGCGATGCCAATGACACAACTGATGCGAAAGGATGTTCCTTTTGTTTGCAGTCCGGAGTGTCAGGAAAGTTTTGTTGAATTGAAGACTCGTTTGATGACAGCACCAATATTGGCCATTCCTTCAGGTACTGCTGTCACGCCCCGGAGTAAGCCAAAAATAAGGAAAATAAAGATATCCTCGATACAGCATCCTGAACTCTTCTATCTATCTCCAAACCTGCAACACTCTGGGCATACGAATGCCCAGGGCGTAACATGCCGTCAGCCTTGGAACAAGGCTGAGTGAGAGTTTCAACCGCACAATAATCAGTAATACAGAATATATCTCAACTCACGTCAAAGTTTAGTACTTTAAAGTATGGTTATTCTCTTATCAAAAGACGCATTCTCACCACAGGCATAGCAGAGGTCTCAACAAGAAAGGTAAATAGATAATCATAACATCATAGAATACATTCTCCTTCTTATAAACTCGTGCATGCAAATGCATGATCAATAAGATTCATTCCCAACTCTTTTCAAAGACACTTACTTTTAAAACAGATATTTTCAAAACCATTTTATTTTAAAACCAAAACTTTCCCAAAACCAAATCATTTGAACCAAATCATTTTCTCATCAACTCAATCTCATCATTCGCTTTCTCTTTCTCATCCACTTGACAACACGCGGTATATCAAGGATGATAACATACTATCACAGCCAATTCATACTCATTCCCTTGATAGACCACCAGACGTCTTCACGGCGCACGCTATCTGTAAACAATGAAACTGGCATATGGGACGTCTTCAACAATGTGTATACTCTCACCGGTCGTCTACACAGCTGAGAAGTATATTAGAGCACTAGCTGGACGTCTTCAACGATACATAGGACGTCTTCAACCACGTATGCGCATCACCGGACGTCTTCAACGGCGAGAGGCGCGCTAGGAACCCTAACCGTTCATGTCCACCCGGCTCGTCAGTCGTTGATCCATAGGATCCAGAAATCACATCTCATCTCATTCACATTCTCATCAAATACCTCTCTTTCTCACACAACGCATGCTAACACATGTCATGAAATGCACGTGTATTCATTATCAATATGCACATGCAAAACCACTTTCCTTTCTCTTTATTATTAACATGGCATGCGTATTTATTCAGTCAACAACATCGTAAAACGTGCATTTAACAATTAGCAGCAGAAACGTAACATATAGAGCATGGATCACATAACATGGATTTGATACCGATAAACATATAGCTAAAACCCTTGACATGCTCACGTATGCGATAACACTACCATAACATGCTTTTCATAATCTTACAATTATTGGAAATACATGTGACATCATAAATCAGCATATTATTCCTACAAAACATCATACATGTAACTTTAAATCATCTTATTAGTCTTATTAGGATTAGAGTGAGGTTAGGAAACTCACCTAGAGTCACCGATCCTCGAAAAACGGATAACCGTCAAGTTCTACAACAATAAACGGAATAACCAATAATAATATATGAGTACAACTATAGGGGCAAAATGGTAATTTTACCAAATGAGGTCATAAACCTCAAGGTAGTGATCTATGTGTCATTCTAAGTCCAACACCATTGACTAGACTCAAATCGGAGTCCGTCGCATTTTTCGAGGTTATATTGCAGGGCTTACTACACTAATGCAGGCCCTAAAAGACAGGCTGTATTTTCGACCGAGTCGAAAAGTCACCAAACTATACGGGGATGTTCTAGACATTATTCTAAGACTCTGGGAACTTACCGCGTAATTTTTGGAGTCCTAGATTATTTATTATGAATTATTGAAGATAATACATGCCAGAAAATACCTGAAACGAGATTTAAATATGTAATTATAATTATACACAGTACTTAAAAGTATTTTTATTAAATACTAGATATTAAAATACACCACTAGTATTTATTTCATAATTTTCGGAGCTCGTTTGGTATTTTGAATAATTAATATACTCATAAAATAGCTCCTTATTAATTATTAAAAATACTGAACTATAATATTATAGCTTTATAATTTACATTATGTAATAAAATAGTCCCTGGGTCATTACCCTAATTTTCTAGAATTTATAAATACACATAGGTATTTATTATCTATTAAAAATCATTTAAAACTAATATTTATTATTTATATTATCCATATAAATAATAAATAAATAATATATATAATATAATAATGATATATATATAGAATATTAAAATAATATTCTATAATATTAAACCTTAATGATATTGATTATAAATTATTTATAATTATTTAAACAAATTAAAACCCTTTTTAAACTAATTAAAACTTAATAATAATAATAATAATAATAATAATAATAACAATAGTAAAATTTGAAACCCGACGGGTCAAACCCGAACCGACCCGATCTAAACGGGTTACCCGAACAGACTCACAAGAAAACCCAACCGCGTGACCCGATGGGGCAGACCCGACCCGACCGAATCCCAAACGGGCTACCCATACCAGCTCACAATTAAACCCAAACTAAAACCCATTCGGGTTGATCCTAACCCGAACCCGAAACCCATCTCTCCTCACAAACTAAACCTACCCGCTAACCCGAACCCTTACTAGACCCGAACCAAACCCAGACCCAAACCTAGACACAAGACAACCCGCCCCAAAACCCGAAACCCTACCCGACGTCAAAACGACGTCGTCCCACTTAAGTTAACCCACGGGTTAACTTAACCCGGCCCAAACCCAAACCCTGACCCTATTACACACACATCCTAACCCTACCCAAACCCGACCCATACCCGCTTGTTATAACCCGAAACCCAATCAGGTTTCTTCTTCTTCTCCGGCGAGCTGCTCGTCGCCGGAAAGTCGGGCTTCGCCGGAAAACATCTCTCTCTTCATATCTCTCTCATCTCTCAACCAAAATCATCGAGGTCAACGGCATTGTGACCGGAATCTCTCCCTCTACAACCTACTATAAGCCCAGATCCTGGTTCATTCGTTTGGTGGTCCTACGAATGGATTATTCTTTTGGTCATTATGGAGAATAACGGCCTGCATGGCCGATCCAAAGATCTCCATTCCACTTTCTGTTCATGTGGGGTTCACCTGGGTCTAATTCGGTCAGATTAGTGTAGATTTTAGGGGCTTAGATCATTCTTGACGAATCAAGCTCCTAAGTTGAGCTTTAATGGTGGCCGGAGCTCACAGTGAGCCTTAGGCTCTGTTTGGGAGCTTGCATGTGGGTCTAGAGGCTTCCTAGGTGACATGCAGATACTCAGGAATGAGAGAGAGAGGTTGGGTTACCTCAGAGAGCTCAGATCTCTCTCTTCTTCTTCGGTTTCTTCTTCTTCTTTCTCCTTTGCGTCTCTTCTCCTCTCTGGTTTTGCGTGGTAGTGTGTGTGAGCAGAGATAGTGTAGAGAGTGAAGAGAGGATGGGTGTGTTGTGTATTGAGAGGGTGAGGCAGAGATGGTGTAGAGGGGGAGGGGGGTGTGTATAAACCGAGGGTGAGGGAGGTTGTTCTCTCAAGCTCTCTCTCTCTCGGGCTCTCTCTCTCTCTAAGACAATCTGTATGGATAGATTTGGGGAGCTAGAGATGAGAGTGATAAGGGTGAGGGGGTGTGTGTATTTATAGAATGAAAAATGGGGGAGGTTTGGTTGTGTATAGTGGGTGCACAATGTGTACCCACATATGTAAGTGGGTGTGTGTCCAAGGGTAGATCATCAGGGTGGGGTCCACTTGGTTCCTAAGTACAGTGTGGGTCCCACTTACAGGTTAAGCGCAAAATTGTGAAAATAAATACAGATGTAAGATATGAATGAGCGGGCTATTCACAAGCCTATATGCAAGTACGTCTATAGTTTCTAACTTAGAACTATACGCGTCGGGGTTACGTCTATTCTAATAAGTACTAAATTTAAATTGACGTAGTTGTCGTCAAGACGATTACTAAGGATCCTAATAAGGACTCCTAATTATGGTCATCCTAATGGACCTTCTGTAATCGTCATCAAGGTGACGTCACTATTTTAAATTCCTACGTGGAATTTCTGCGGGGAAATTTCTGGGTGCTACATCTCTTCCCACCTTATTTGAGGATTTCGTCCTCGAAATCTACAGTTTGCTAGATCTTAAAATGTACAAAGTCTTACTCATAAGGTTAGTCGTTCTATACCAACTCAAGCGCTCTTATCAATCTAAATGGTCTACCTGACCATAAGTTGTTGTCAACTGTTCTGGGGTCCGAATTTCCTGGAAATACCTCAGCTCCTTCTCATAATTTCTCTCGAATGTCCCCAAACATCTTATAATACCATCCCCATATAAGATTCAAAGTTCTGGCAGTGGTTATGGTACCTTCAGCCTTCCATTTTGTTCAGTGCTGAGATTGATTCCCTGATCTGCGTGCTTTCTTTCTGGATCTTTGTGGTGGTGGAGTATTGTTCTGAACTTCTTGTTCGGGACAAACTTTACGTATGTGGCCAGTCTTTCCATAATTGAAACACCGCACCGGTTGTCCTGTGAGTTGTTTCGGTGCTGTGCATTCTTTGGAGTGGTGTCCAGGTGTTCCACAGTTGTAGCAGATGTCACGTTGCTTTGCATGTGTCTGAACAGCTATCGGACTAACTCTTCTGTCATTGCTTCTCTGTCTTTTGTGATGATTCTGGAAGTGTCCAAAGTTTCTTCTAGTGATTGCAGACTGCATTCGGCTGGTTGTCTGTGACATTTGATTGCTTCTTCGATTTCCTCCTAGGTTGGTTGCTTGGAACCAGTTATCTTTTCCTCCTTGTTGGTGGCTTTCTAGTTTCTTGCTGTTTAGAGCTATATTTTCCAGTTGTGTGGCTAATTCGACCATTTCTTCGAACGGTTGGTCGAGGTATACTGCTGCTGTCTTTTGAATGTCTGGATTAAGCCCTTCGTAATATTGCAGTGTCTTATTTCGCTGAGTATCTACCATGTAGGGAGCAAATCGTGATAGTCTCTCAAATTTCACGGTGTATTCTTGTACCGTCATGTTGCCTTGAACTAGCTCTATGAATTCCTTTTTCTTCTTGTTTCTTTCCGTTCTTGGGAAGTATTTTGCTAGGAATTTCGTTTTGAATGCGTCCCACGTCATTCTCCTTGTAACATCTTCGCCCACTATAGCTTCGACAGATTCCCACCAGTCGGCTACCGAATACGTCAATTGAAAAACAACTAAGCGTCTTTTCTCAGTCTCGTTGCATTCAAGGGCTTGAAACATTCGTTCCATATCACGAAGCCATTGTTCAGCTTCCCATGCTTCTGTCATTCCCGTGAAAGTTCCTGGTTTAAGTACACGAAATCTCTCAAGTAGTTTATCTCCTGTCTGACGAGCATTTCCATTGTTGATGACGCGGTCCAGGTGATCACTTGCTTGCTCCAAACGTCGGACAAGGGCTCCTATCAATCCAGTTGGATCCACTGCTGGAGGTATCACATTTGTTGGTCCGTTGGATGAATTCTGAGTATTCCGTTTTCTCTTAACCATGGTGTACGCTAGCAAGGGTTATACCTACGAGTTAACACCTATTTGGTCAATACCTTATCTTATCTTGTCTGATCATATGGCAAGTAACAGTATTGAGTCAACAGAGATTTCTAGTATATAACGATTGTCACAACTACTACTAGGATCAAGGGTATGGTATTCCTATCCTTGGTTTTTCTAAACTCTAGGTTGAGCTGACTGTTCCGAGATACATCTCAGGAAGTTCGTCAGTGCATAAACATCTATCGACTAAGGGTCAAGCCTATAATCTTATTAGCAATATCATATAAGAGGTAAGATTAGCAAATAAGAATACGTCTCATCCATATAATTATAGCTAAGTTAAGTCAGAAACAAACTACTACTGATCAGAAAATAAAAGGGTACAACAACAGTACGAATACTAGTTCTACAAATCTGTGATACATCAAAAGAAGTGGAACAAATAAAAACATAAGATGAACTAGCTAAGGATCCATCCTCCATCTCTCTCAACATCAGAGTCCGAAGTCAACTCTCCTAAATCACTGGATGGTGGAAAGTCAATGGGAGGGATACCTATAAATGCATCCCAGGCTGGCTCTAGGGGCCAATCAGGGTCCTCTATCATCTCAGGCTCCGCTAGTGGGTCTTCATCTGGATCATCATCTGAGTCATCATCTGAACCTGCAGGGGTAACAAAGTGTACTACGTCTTCTTGTGGCTCGTCCTGATCATGGATTGCAAGGTTTCCAAGGGCATGGGGAATCTCCTCCATCTCAGCAGACAGCAAGCACGGTGCTACCACTCTATGATATGCTAACTCTGGAACAGGTCTCTCACGGAAGAAACAACGTGTCCACTTCCTTATACTCTGGCGAACTCTATGCTTGATGGTGTTGCTAACATGACCAAATCCTCGAGGGGCAAACTGTCTCTACAGGGTGACTCTGTACTGTCCCTCTGCATCATCGTACTCTATCTGGTGCTCCATGCTAGCCTGCCCAACACAGAAAACTAACTTAGTACTGGTGCTAATTAATGAAATATCTTAAAGTTTCATAGTGACAGGGGGTATCTTTCTTAATTCTATCTAATCCTTGAGTTACTGTCAATTGTTCCAAACCTGACTCTCTGATCCTATAATAGTTCTTGCTTTTACATTTATTACACTTGTGACTTCTATGGGTCAACTTATTACGGGGATTTATTAGTCATTCTTATAGGCTAAGAGTATACAAGTTTAAATATATTACTAATGACAAGCAAGCAATACATCCACGTGAAAATATATATATCAAGTTAAAGATAACATCCATAGATAGATTTAAACATAGTGCAACATTGTTACAAAAACATTTACATCAGATAGTGCGTACGCTAAGTACGTACATGGTAGGGAATAGTGCCAACAACAGATACATGAAAGGCGTACACGTTACTACTATTACGTGTTACATGCCTGAGTACAGCTATATATACACAAAAGATGGACTAACAGTCCTATTACAAAGTCCTTCAATCGTCCAAATCCTCGACCTTTGACTTTCCCTTCTCAGCTATGTCTTTCTTGGGTGGTTTCTTGCTCGCATTCTTAGTTGGGTTAACATTGACTGTGGAATCAGCATCCTCCACAGAAATAGTCTCCTTTGCCGGAACTTCTCCATCATCATTCTCCTCCCTATCAGTCCTCATGACTGACCCAACAGTCAAGGGTGTATCAGCTATGGACTTCTCTGGTACTGGGGGTGGTGTAGCAAGAGATGGTCCTGCGGGTCCTGGTGGGGGTGTCAGCTTGACTCGAAAAGTCATGACTCGGAGGGTATAGCTGTCATGAGTTGTCTCAGCTGCTTCCTGATGAACAAGTCTAAGGGTGTTTTCTCGGTAATATGCCTCTCTCTGCAGGATCTCTGGGTCCTCAATTCCCAACACATGTACATCATACCACATGTTTTCCTCCAAATGCCACTGAGCACTCTGTTGAATCCTTTGTCGGTACAACACTGGGTCTGCAGGCTCTATACGATCTGGGTAAACCCAATGTCCTCCAAACCCGTCTTGGACATAGAATGGTTCCATGCTAACCTGTCCAATATAAACTATCATAGGGTTAGTATCTTCATGAGTGGGGAAAAGATCTAATGGTTTAAAACTTAAAGTGTATAGGACAAAGGGTAAATGTCTAACCTAGGCTCTGATACCACTAAAAACCCTGTCACGCCCCGGAGTAAGCCAAAAATAGGGAAAATAAAAATTTTCCTTTATGGGTCCGTAGACACGTGACTAGTTTGTTAACCGTTCTGTCCTTCTAACTCCGCACCATACAATCATAAGGGATAATGCTAGAGTATAAGCATGATCTAAACTTATCAGAGCATAAATACAGCAGCGGAGATTAAACAAGGGTTACAATGACTTCAATCTTAATACAAGAGGCCATACTAAACAATTTATACAATCTTAAAACTTGAGGAACTGTCTATCAGGTCTTGGGCAAGGCTTTATTCTCCTTGGCTCCTCGGTACAGCATCCTGAACTCTTCTATCAATCTCCAAACCTACAACACTCTGGGCATACGAATGCCCAGGGCATAACATACCGTCAGCCTTGGAACAAGGCTGAGTGAGAGTCTCAACCGCACAATAATTAGTAATACAGAATATCTCTCAACTCACGTCAAAGTTTAGTACTTTAAAGTATGGTTATTCTCTTATCAAAAGACGCATTCTCACCACGGGCATAGCAGAGGTCTCAACAAGAAAGGTAAACAGATAATCATAACATCATATAATACATTCTCCTTCTTATAAACTCGTGCGTGCAAATGCATGATCAATAAGATTCATTCCCAACTCTTTTCAAAGACACTTGCTTTTAAAACAGATATTTTCAAAACCATTTTATTTTAAAACCAAAACTTTCCCAAAACCAAATCATTTGAACCAAATCATTTTCTCATCAACTCAATCTCATCATTCGCTTTCTCTTTCTCATCCACTTGACAACACGCGGTATATCAAGGATGATAACATACTATCACAGCCAATTCATACTCAGTCCCTTGATAGGCCACCGGACGTCTTCACGGCGCACGCTATCTGTAAATAATGAAACTGGCACATGGGACGTCTTCAACCATGTGTATACTCTCACCAGTCGTCTACACAGCTGAGAAGTATATTAGAACACTAGCCGGACGTCTTCAACGATACATAGGACGTCTTCAACCACGTATGCGCATCACCGGACGTCTTCAACGGCGAAAGGCGCGCTAGGAACCCTAACCGTTCATATCCACTCGGCTCGTCAGCCATTGATCCATAGGATCCAGAAATCACATCTCATCTCATTCACATTCTCATTAAACACCTCTCTTTCTCACACAACGCATGCTAACACATGTCATGAAATGCACGTGTATTCATTATCAATATGCACATGCAAAACCACTTTCCTTTCTCTTTATTATTAACATGGCATGCATATTTATTCAGTCAACAACATCGTAAAACGTGCATTTAACAATTAGCAGCAGAAACGTAACATATAGAGCATGGATAACATAACATGGATTTGATACCGATAAACATATAGATAAAACCCTTGACATGCTCACGTATGCGATAGCACTACCATAACATGTTTTTCATAATCTTACAATTATTGGAAATACATGTGACATCATAAATCAGCATATTATTCCTACAAAACATCATACATGTAACTTTAAATCATCTTATTAGTCTTATTAGGATTAGAGTGAGGTTAGGAAACTCACCTCGAGTCACCGATCCTCGAAAAACGGATAACCGTCAAGTTCTACAACAATAAACGGAATAACCAATAATAATATATGAGTACAACAATAGGGGCAAAATGGTAATTTTACCAAATGAGGTCATAAACCTCAAGGTAGTGATCTACGTGTCATTCTAAGTCCAACGCCATTGACTAGACTCAAATCGGAGTCCGTCGCATTTTTTGAGTTAATATGCAGGCCTTACTACACTAATGCAGGCCCTAAAAGACAGGCTGTATTTTTGACCGAGTCGAAAAGTCACCAAACTTTACAGGGATGTTCTAGACATCATTCTAAGATTCTGGGAACTCACCGCGTAATTTTCGGAGTCCTAGATTATTTATTATGAATTATTGAAGATAATATATGCCAGAAAATACCCGAAATGGAATTTAAATATGTAATTATAATTATACAGAGAAATTAGTACTTAAAAGTATTTTTATTAAATACTAGATATTAAAATACACCACTAGTATTTATTTCATAATTTTCGGAGCTCGTTTGGTATTTTGAATAATTAATATACTCATAAAATAGCTCCTTATTAATTATTAAAAATACTGAACTATAATATTATAGCTTTATAATTTACATTATGTAATAAAATAGTCCCTGGGTCATTACCCTAATTTTCTAGAATTTATAAATACACATAGGTATTTATTATCTATTAAAAATCATTTAAAACTAATATTTATTATTTATATTATCCATATAAATAATAAATACATAATATATATAATATAATAATGATATATATATATATAGAATATTAAAATAATATTCTATAATATTAAACCTTAATGATATTGATTGTAAATTATTTATAATTATTAAAACAAATTAAAACTCTTTTTAAACTAATTAAAACTTAATAATACTTAATACTAATAATAATAATAATAATAATAATAATAATAATAATAATAATAATAACAACAACAATAATAAAATCTGAAACCCGACGGGTCAGACCCGAACCGACCCGATCTAAACGGGTTACCCGAATAGACTCACAAGAAAACCCAACCGCGTGACCCGATGGGTCAGACCCGACCCGACCGAATCCCAAACGGGCTACCCATACCAGCTCACAATTAAACCCAAACTAAAACCCATTCGGGTTGATCCTAACCCGAACCCGAAACCCATCTCTCCTCACAAACTAAACCTACCCGCTAACCCGAACCCTTACTAGACCCGAACCAAACCCTGACCCAAACCTAGACACAAGACAACCCGCCCCAAAACCCGAAACCCTACCCGACGTCAAAACGACGTCGTCCCACTTAAGTTAACCCACAGGTTAACTTAACCCGGCCCAAACCCAAACCCTGACCCTATTACACACACATCCTAACCCTACCCAAACCCGACCCATACCCGCTTGTTATAACCCGAAACCCAATCGGGTTTCTTCTTCTTCTCTGGCGAGCTGCTCGTCGCCGGAAATTCGGGCTTCGCCGGAAAACACCTCTCTCTTCATATCTCTCTCATCTCTCAACCAAAATCATCGAGGTCAACGGCATTGTGACCGGAATCTCTCCATCTACAACCTACTATAAGCCCAAATCCTGGTTCATTCGTTTGGTGGTCCTACGAATGGATTATTCTTTTGGTCATTATGGAGAATAACGGCCTGCATGGCCGATCCAAAGATCTCCATTCCACTTTCTGTTCATGTGGGGTTCACCTGGGTCTAATTCGGTCAGATTAGTGTAGATTTTAGGGGCTTAGATCATTCTTGACGAATCAAGCTCCTAAGTTGAGCTTTAATGGTGGCCGGAGCTCACAGTGAGCCTTAGGCTCTGTTTGGGAGCTTGCATGTGGGTCTAGAGGCTTCCTAGGTGACATGCAGATACTCAGGAATGAGAGAGAGAGGTTGGATTACCTCAGAGAGCTCAGATCTCTCTCTTCTTCTTCGGTTTCTTCTTCTTCTTTCTCCTCTGCGTCTCTTCTCCTCTCTGGTTTGCGTGGCAGTGTATGTGAGCAGAGATAGTGTAGAGAGTGAAGAGAGGATGGGTGTGTTGTGTATTGAGAGGGTGAGGCAGAGATGGTGTAGAGGGGAGGGGGGGTGTGTATAAACCGAGGGTGAGAGAGGTTGTTCTCTCAAGCTCTCTCTCTCTCGGGCTCTCTCTTTCTAAGACAATCTGTATGGATAGATTTGGGGAGCTAGAGATGAGAGTGATAAGGGTGAGGGGGTGTGTGTATTTATAGAATGAGAAATGGGGGAGGTTTGGTTGTGTATAGTGGGTGCACAATGTGTACCCACATGTGTAAGTGGGTGTGTGTCCAAGGGTAGATCATCAGGGTGGGGTCCACTTGGTTCCTAAGTACAGTGTGGGTCCCACTTACAGGTTAAGCGCAAAACTGTAAAAATAAATGCAGATGTAAGATATGAATGAGCGGGCTATTCACAAGCCTATATGCAAGTACGTCTATAGTTTCTAACTTAGAACTATACGCGTCGGGGTTACGTCTATTCTAATAAGTACTAAATTTAAATTGACGTAGTTGTCGTCAAGACGATTACTAAGGATCCTAATAAGGACTCCTAATTATGGTCATCCTAATGGACCTTTTGTAATCATCATCAAGGTGACGTCACTATTTTAAATTCCTACGTGGAATTTCTGCGGGGAAATTTCTGGGTGCTACAACGGCAGGGTTTGTGATATACAGTGATGCTTCATATCAGGGCTTGGGGTGCGTATTGATGCAAAATAACAAGGTAATTGCCTATGCCTCACGACAATTGAGGCCTCATGAGGTGAATTACCCAACACATGATCTTGAGTTAGCAACAGTGATCTTTGCTTTGAAAATTTGGAGGCATTATCTCTATGGGAAAAAGTGCGAAATCTATACTGATCATAAAAGTTTAAAGTATTTATTTACTCAGCGGGATTTGAATATGAGACAGATGAGGTGGTTAGAGCTAATGAAAGATTATGACTTAGCAATTCAATATCATCCAGGGAAAGCTAATGTGGTGGCCGATGCGTTGAGTCGAAAGTCTACAACCAATTTTGCCTATGCTTTGACTTTACAAGAAAAGTTAATTCGGGAAATGGAGCAGCTAAAGTTGGAAGTGAATCCAGAAACCAGAGGTGCTTTAATGTCAGCTATTATTGCACAGCCGTCCCTTATTGATGAAATTTGAGCTAAACAGCTTTAAGATCCAACATTGAAGAAGATTCATGATGAAATACCTGAGGGTAAGCAGCCAGGATTTACTTTTGAGGATAATATGCTGAAATTTAGGAATCAGGTTTGTGTACCCAATATAGATGGTATCAAGGACGTAATTTTGAAAGAGGCACACAATACGAGGTACTCAATCCATCCGGGTGGTACTAAGATGTACCGTAATTTGTGAGAAATCTATTGGTGGTCAGGGATGAAGCGGGAAGTAGCAAAACATGTGGCAAAGTGTATGGCTTGTCAGAGGGTAAAAGTGGAACATCAAAAACCAGCGGGAAAATTAGAACCACTACCTATACCAGAGTGGAAATGGAAAAATATCACAATGGATTTTGTGGGAGGTTTACCGAGGTCAAGGAAGTCAAATGACAGTGTGTGGGTAATCGTTGATCGATTGACTAAGTCAACACATTTTCTACCAATCAAGACCAATGATCTGAAGAAATTAGCTGAATTGTATGTTCAAGAAATTGTGAGACTTCATGGAGTTCCAGTATCTATAGTTTCAGATAGAGATACTGCATTCACATCAAGATTTTGGCAAGGTATGCAGAAAGCGATGGGTACTAAATTGAGTTTCAGTACAGATTTTCATCCTCAAACCGATGGACAGTCAGAGCGTGTGATTCAAATACTTCAAGTATTTGGCAAGATATGCTTCGACTTTGTGTTTTGGATTTTAAAGGTGATTGGGAAGAGCATTTGCCATTGGCTGAATTTGCTATAATAATAGTTATCAATCTAGTATTGGGATGGCGCCTTTAAAGGCTTTATATGGGCGTAAGTGTCGTTCTCCACTTTTTGTTGGACCGAGGTTGGTGAGAGAAGATTGATAGGGCTTGAAATT
This sequence comes from Hydrangea macrophylla, assembly GCA_033977485.1. Taxonomy (NCBI): domain Eukaryota; kingdom Viridiplantae; phylum Streptophyta; class Magnoliopsida; order Cornales; family Hydrangeaceae; genus Hydrangea; species Hydrangea macrophylla. The sequence continues at coordinate 89,633,256 of CM066995.1, forward strand.
GTTCAGCAGACTACGGTAAAGATAAAAATAATACAACAACGGCTTCAAACAGCCCAAAGTAGATATAAAAGCTATGCGGACTTGAAAAGAAGACCGATGGAGTTTGAAGTTGGGGATTTTGTTTTCTTGAAAGTATCACCTTCAAAGGGTATTACAAGGTTTGGGAAACGTGGGAAGTTGAATCCAAGGTATGTTGGACCATTTGATTGGGAGAGTTGGACCAGTGGCTTATCGGTTGGAGTTACCACCAGAATTAGCTAATGTACATGATGTATTTCACATATCAATGTTAACAAGATCTGCATCAGATCCGAATAGAGTGATTATTCCAAAGCCGTTGGAAGTCAGAGAAGACTTGACATATATCGAGCATCCAGTCAAGATTCTTGACAGAAAAGAACAAGTTCTGCGAACGAAGACTATTCCTTTAGTCATGGTGCAGTGGCGAAATCACTCCGTTGAGGAAGCCACATGGAAAAGAGAAGATTAAATGAAAGAGAAGTATCCGTTCTTGTTCGAAACTTGAGGTACTACGAGTTTGGGGACAAACTCCTTTTTAAGGAGTAGAGAGATATAACACTCGCTCCCGCGGTTTATATTTAATATTGCTTTAGCATGCATAATCATGAGTTAATGTTAATTAATGTGTTATGTGACACTTATTAGAGGTGAGATTAACCCACTAAGTTGATTATGGGTGTCCAGTTAGGAACCCAGCTGTGGCCAATATGGCAATCCCAAGTTGGGACATGTGTTGATGGGTCCCAATTGAGATGGAACATTATATGTGAAATACCCTATGTGCCTAAATGTTTATTAAAGCTTAAATGATTTATTATTTTATTGTTGTTAATATCATGTTATTAGGTAGTGACCACTTTTGGGGTCAATTAGGGTACCTTTGTGAGCACGAATTGAACACGTTATATAATTAGTAGGCTAATTAGCAACTTCATATAATTATATGGGACCACTTATGGGACCCATGCGAGACATAGTCAAACACCCATTTAGGTTTGGGATAACTTTAATAAGTTCCGTTATATCAAGGGTATAATTGTAAAGCTATTAAAACTTTGGTGGAAGTTAGAATAGAAAAGGAAGATTTTTAATAATAAGACAGGTGGCTTGTGACTCAATAGGAGTCTAAGCCTTTTTCATCATTACTTTGCAAAACAAAACATTTACAGAGACAGTTCGTTCGAGAATTACAACGGTAATACGTTGACGCTCTCGACGCCGAACGACGTTCAATCTTAAAACAGAACATATATTTGGATTCCTGGAGGCGAGTCCAACACATGGGTACTAATTTTATTGAGTTCTATGACAGTTTTTCTACGACCCATTTTAGGGTTTTAGCTCATAACTTATAATTTATGTATAGGATTTGTACGTGGTTCATAGTAGGACTCTAATCTTGTGATTAGGAGAGAAACCCAAGAGGTAAGTGATGTTAATTTTGATATTTGGATGATTTTCATATTGGGTTCAATTGTGATGCCAAAGCATGCCCGATTAGCGTAATTTAATTTATTTAGCTTATTATTGGGCAAAATTCATGTGGTTAAATTAGGCCCAATTCGATTGTGAAAGCACGGTGCAATGATTAAATGAGCATGTTGAGTTGCCTATTTGGGTCAATGGAAATTGCTAGTTCTATACCACCATGAGGTAATCTTTGTGGTGACGACCACAGCCGCCAGAGGCCTATGGGACCGCACGTGTGAGGGCGTGGGTCATGACTAGTCACGTGGGCTTGGGGAGTGGAGCCGGGGGCTAGCGGGTAGTAGTGGGAGTGAGCTAGTAATTGCCGGAGACTATAGTTATTTGTAATGTTTTGAATTGAGCATGTCAATTGTCCATAATCATCATTAGCATTACTCACTAAGCATATAGCTTATATATTGTAATGGTTATTGAATAACTATCGTAGGTGATCGTGGCGAGAAATCGGGGAAGTAAGCTGGGAAGTGGCTTGGCTGGCTTATGGGTTTTGGGAGTTGTTTTAACCTTGTTAATAGTTACCTGCTTTTTTAGTTTAAAGCTTGCAATATAGTTGTAATTAATCGGTTTAATTTGGATTGTAGTATGAGTCATACTTTGGTTGGTTTAAAACTTATGTAATATTTCTAGTTAAACTTTATACTTTAGTTGGATTGTAACTTAACTCTTGTAATATAAAGTTGGACTGTGTTAGTTGGGATTGTTTGATCGTAGTGTTACTATGACTAATGTTATTAGATTGGGACGTTTGAACTTGGAGATTTATTTATTGGGTTGGTTGTAAATGGTTATATTTAGTACTTTTCCTAAAGTATTTAAAAACTCTTGTTTGTGCTTGGAAGCTCATGTTCGTGACTTTGGTTTGACTTTAAATTGTTTAAATCATTAGTGCTGGTTTTAACTTGTGATTTGGTAATATTATATGAGAATTTATTACTTGTTAAAACAGGGTTTTTGGCCGATTGCAAAGACGGGATTTTGCCCTTTGCTATTTGAGCTTCTTTGGTTTAAGCTTATTTTAAACTTATTTTGAAACTTACTCACTGGTGTAAGGCCTTGGTGGCGTGCCACGTGTGCTAGGATCATCTGGGTGGTTCCGGGGCGTGACATGTTTTGATCATTCCAGATGACCCATGCATAGATTAAAAATTTCTGAATGACCCCAACATCGCCAATCCTCAGAATCGCCCCCAACCAATTACCCCCAAAACGCAAACGCATACCCTGAGAGTAGAATTTGGCATTGAAGATTTTACACCACAAGTCCTTCTCTTTAAAACACCCAACCAATGCATGGGAGACCGACTCATCCTCAACTCCTCATGATAAGCATTGCCTTGTATTGGTCACACAACGACATTTTAGCACATCTCCACAAGGTATAAAAATCATGCACAACATGCCATATGAAGTGTTTTACCTTGCTTGCCTAAAGTTTACTCCATGGAAAGCTATTTGAAGTAGAAGAAGAGGAGACTTCCTTCCCAGTCTTGTGTGCAAGAGGCAAGAGCAAGAAAATAGGCCGACCGAACAGTGAAAGTACCTCGGGCGTGCCAGTGCCAAATTATTCGATCTGTGCATCTCCCACTAGCAAGGGGAATGTTCAGAATAACCTCAGCATCATCCATCCAAAATAAGGATCTGACACGATCCATATCCCACTGGCCTGACTCTGCATCAATGAGTTCGCACACCAGACTGTTACTAATGAAATGCTGCATCGAGGTGAACGATTTAAATGTAAGTCGGGGTAACCAAGGATCCTGGCCAATCCGAATGTCACGCCCATTGCCCACTCTTTAACGAATACCCAATCGCAAAAGTTTAATTGAGCTCCAAATACTATGCCAAGTAAAGGATGGATAATTCCCCAACGTAGCATCTAAAAAATTCCCGTTTGGATAGTACTTCGGTTTGTAAACGCGGTGCACTAGGGATTCAGGGTTCTTCAAAATTCTCCACGCCTGCTTAGCCAGCATGGCATCATTAAAGGCGTCGAAATCACGAAAACCGATCCCGCCATCAACTTCAGATCTACATAACCTTTCCCATTTGACCCAGTGTATTTTTTTGAATATTACCTTTCTTGCTGTAGACACCCCATTTTGTCGGCTATCGGATTTAGGAGACCCATAGCTTGGTGGTTCACAATGATCGCAAAAGACTCAAAAGGACTCTCAGAAGTCAGCTCTATCTCTCAGAATGCTCAGAATGACCAAAATGCCCCCAAAAGCCCGAAAACTCCCAGATTTGGTCCCAAAGTTCTGAAAACATGCTATGTCGTAAGAAAAGCGATAAAAAGAGTTTTAAAGAGAAATCAGACAAAATCGTCGGCTCCCAGAGACCCCCGGAAGTCCCGGAAGTTCCCAGAAAGTCCCCGTTGACCGGTTTGATCAAGGTTTGACTAGGTTTGACCAGGTTTGACAAGGTTTGACCAAGTTTGACCGAAATCGTCCAAATTCACCAGAATTATTTTAAATCATGAGAAAAGTGTTAAAACAAGTTCCAAAAGAAAATCGAGCGAAAACATCAGCTCCCGGGAACTCCCGGAGGTTTCCAGAACTTCCCGGGAATCCCAGGTTTGACCAGTTTGACCGAAATTTGACTTTGGAACCGAGACGCCGAAACAATTTTCAAATATTTTTCATGGATACTAGAGGTCAATAGCTTTCCAACGGTATATCGCACATAATTTCTGGATTTAAAACGAATTTATAATGAATTTTCGAAGGTGAAAAAGGCGATCAAATCGGCTTTTATCGCGAATACCGCAAAACTTTTCAAAGTGACCTATCCCCGAACTATTTTTTATGTAAAGTAGACTCCATTACCTTTCCAACGGTATATCACAACCTCAATTTGGAGTTCGTATGCATTTTCTGTGAATTTCGGACAAAATAGGGCCTTTTCGCGAATACCGGAACTTCAGGGGGCCTAAACGGCATTATCCAGACGAAGGGAGGAGCACTGCCGCCGCGGCACTGGCCCACTGCCGCCGCGGCACTGGCCCAGTGCCGCCGCGGCACTTTCCCCCAGAACAGTGAGTTTTTGTAATTATTTTTGTGGTCCCATTTTGATTAATTAAAATCCAAAACGACGTAGTTTTATGATTACAGTTGTTTGGGACCAATGGGAGTACTTCTAAAACCCCAAAACCACCCCAAATTGGCCTATATAAACCCCCCATTGCTCTTCATTTTAGGGGGGCCAAGTGCAAAGCTTGAAAAGTTGTAGAGAAGAAGAGAGATAGAGATAGGTTTAGAAGAGAGAAAGGGAGCTTCTCCCATTGATTTTCCATAAGAAAGTGAGTTTTATTCTTGATTTCTTCCATTATCCTTCCATATACTTCACATTCAAAGTCCATTCCAACCCTCATTCTTGAGCATTCTTGAGTTAGGAAGCTACTTCCATGTCCAAATGTCAAAATCTATGAGTGAAACACCAAGCTACAAGTCCAAAATCACATTGATTATCATCTATTGATTGCTATTTACTTGCTTTGATTATATATATGTTCATCTCTTCTTATCTCATTTCTTTTTGATTTTTCTTTATTTACTTACTAGTTCATCATCATCTAAGTGATGACATGAAGTTTGGGGTGAGTGAATCCTTATGGATAGTAGCTCTTGACCTCAAAAACATGTTTGATAGATGATGATTATAACCTCAATACTTCCAAGATGTTCTTGAAATGTATTGAAGTTATGTCCAAAATAAAAATGAATCTCTCCAATAATATTGGGAGTTCTTTGATGATTCAAGGTTGGATGAGGTTCTAAGTGGTCACATGGTCATCTCAAGAGTTTAAGTTCATGCTTTGAACATCTATTTCAAAACCCCCAATCAAGAACTCAAACTCTATTTCAAACCCAAATCCATTTTCTTCAAGAATGATCCAAAACAGTGAGCTGTTCAGATTCAAAGATTTGTTTTGAATTAAATACTCAAGTTATGATGATGAAACCACTTGGAAAATCTTCCTAATACATCATAGTTTGTCCCCATTTTTTCCCATCAATTATAGAAATGTGAAAGTATTTGTTTTGGATGTGAGAAGTTCATATTCATAATCTGCCTCTGTTCTCACAGAATGTTCACCAACCTTCTTGCACTTATTCTGGATATTTGCATCACTGTACATATATCTTTTCTATTTTTTTTATAAAACTTGGGTGTCTTAGGAAACTTTTGGTATATAATAGGTCATCATAAACCTTTTCTTTGATTTATGAAAAATCATACAAAATCAGTCAACAGTGCAGTTTTTGTTTCTGAGTCATGTGTACATTCTGATTTTTTTTCTTTTAATCTGTGATAGCTATCGATGTTTGGCTTTTTGATTTATTTTCTAGACACAATAAGAATGATCTCTGATTTTTCTTACATTTTTCTAGGCACGTTTGACCTCCCATTATAATGTTGCAAAGTAACACATGCAGTCTGTCCACTATTCACAGCAAGCACATTTCAACTTTTATTCTTTGATTTGATGCTCATATGCATTCCAAATTAGCCCATATCTTAGGAAGAAGTTCATACTACATTTGTACATATCCCATGTTGATTTAATCCATTCATTCATGCACATTTTAGACTTCTAAGTCATTTTAGAAATCCATGTACACAAAACACACTACAACCTTTGCACATTTCTAGGTACATACAATACATTCATGCAAGATTTGGGGTTTTTGTAACCCTTAATCTAAGAAGATTATAAGGAATGAACTTGATCACACGTTCATGCTTCCCCTCGATCTAATCATCCTTTCTCATCCGTCCCGGGGATTGAGAGGTCTTCTTTTCTCAAAAGAATAACATGCATCATTCTAGTTTGCTAAGCATATTTTGATTTCTTTGACTATTTGTTTCAAGAACAATTCATGTCCCCCTTTAGATTAGGAAGTCTTGATTATTTGATTCATGATTAGATGATTTTTTCCTAGGTTTATTTGTGTGATCTTTCACTTTACATTGTATGATATTTGGCTTAGATCTTATGAATGATATCTTATCTTTAGATCTTCCATTTCAAATTTTCTTATGTGATGTAATATACTATCATAGTATTATTTGTCGAACCAAACATAGTATAAGATGATTATTTGGATGCTAATTGAGGCCCGTCGAAAGACGGGGCGAGTTGAGGGTGTTTTAGTCGTGACAAAGGCTCCTTCCTCTCTCGTACCAAAACCCCGAACCAAGTTCTTTGGTTATGAAGGTCCGGTGCCCTTATCCGCTTGGGTGAGTCAAAATTAGGTTTCTTGGTTCCTTAAAGACCAAGTGGCGACTCTGTATCTGTTTTCAACAGACCTTTCGTTTTCTTTCTTTGATTCAAATCAATTTCAAAACAATCTCAAACAAGAGAGAGAAGTGGTCCGATTCCGCGAGTCCACAATCTGGCGACTCTGCTGGGGATATTTATTTTCAAAACAAAATAATACAGAGGTTTGACTCATAAGAAGCATCCTTAAAATCATCTTTTTACTGTGTCTGGTTCACCGCATTGCACTCTTGCATTTCCCCCCTCCGACTGTGTCTGAAACGCGGCGCTGACATTGTTCAGGTCTTGCTGTGCCAGGGCACAAGTCACTGTTGATACTGTACCTTCCAAGGTATATCAAAAAGAGTAAAAACCTCCGTACTGTCTCCCTGACGGTATATTGGAACTCTCGTCAACGGACCCTCTTTGACTAAACCCGACCTTTGCATATAGATTCTTGTAGAACCTTTCATAGGACTGTTGATTTATCTTTTCAGATAGGACAATGTGATATAACTGCTGTACGCCCTGGCGGGATTACCTGTGCGGTGTAGACGCTTATGTGGTATAGAACATAACCTCTTTCTTATGATCCCCAAGGCAATCAGTCACATGTGATTACATTGAGTTGACCTGCCTAGGCACCATGACAAGGATGTCGGCTCCATGCTCACAAAGATATACACCGCAAACTTTGTTTGTCGGTCCTAAGGCATAGGAGTATGAAAACCTGCTGGAAAGTACGATCACTATAACCATATTAATCAGTTTCTCCCAAGAACCCTGCTCAAATTTCCCAGAAATACCAGAAACTCTGCCCAGATATCCCAGATATAACTGTATTAACCAGTTTCTCCCAGAAACTCTGCCCAGATATCCCAGATATAATCGTATTGACCAGTTTCTCCCAGAAACTCTGCCCAGATATCCCAGATATAACTATATTAACTCGTTTCTCCCAGAAACTCTACCCAGATATCCCAGATATAACTGTATTAACCCGTTTCTCCCAAAAACTCTGCCCAGATATCCCAGATATAACTGTATTAACCCGTTTCTCCCAGAAACTCTGCCCAGATATCCCAGATATAACCGTATTAACCAGTTTCTCCCAGAAACTCTGCCCAAATTTCCCCGAAATGCCCAATCCCTCCTAGAAGCTTTCATAAAATCCTGGAAACCCCTGTTATCCCTTGGTGATCGTACTGGAAAGTAAGGTTGGCACACTCCATATGGTTAGGGCCTTATTTGTTTAACTGCTATCTGTTAGAAATAGAAGCATCATATAGATTAGGCCTTACATCCGCATGCTTGTCTCATATGCATGCACTATTCCCATCAATCTGCACGCACGGTCTCGAGTCAGTCCACATCACTGTCTTTGTCTGTCTAAAGTTGTCACTATCAGGATCTGATACATCCCTTTCCCCCGAAATCTGTCAGGTTAGTATAGATTCCCAAGGTCAACAACCAGGATCCTCGTCTTGGGTTAGGAGTTCAGATAACCGTTTGGTCAGAATCAGTCCGACAGCCTACTTCAGCATGAATAGAGAAGAGTTGGAAAACAAGGTTACTGAGTTAGGAGCAACCATAAGCCAACAGTCCGACAGCCTAGCCCAAGTTCTGAAGTTCATGGAAGAACTGAAGCAGCAGCAGCCGCAACCTCCGCCCGAGTTTCCACCACCAGGGTTTGAACCTCCTCCACATGGGAATAACGGGGAGGAAGACTGGTTTCAAGAGGTCCCACCGCTTGCATATGAAAAGAAGCTCCAAGAGAAAATGGACAAGGTCGACAAACTGGAAAGTGTACTGAGGAAAAGCAAGGGGGTCGATGATTACATGCTAGACCTGGAAGGCCTCTTTGAGCCTGTTAAGCTGAAACTACCGGAGAACTTCAAGATGCCTGAAATTGATCGTTTTGATGGAACTGGGAATCCGAAGAGCCACATAAAGTTCTGCATGAGTGTTTTCCAATCAATGGGCTGCACCCATGAGCACATTGCAATGTTGTTCCCTCAAACCCTCGCCAAGGCCGCTCTATCCTGGTTTTTGACCTTGGAGGTTTCTAAGACTCGGACTTGGGAAGATATAGTCCAGGTCTTCATTGATCATTACTCCTACAACCAAGAGCTCGATGTCACCATCCGGGATTTGGAGACTACCCGGCAGAACTTCAATGAGTCCTTCGCCGCGTTCTTGAGCAGATGGAGGAACAAAGTGGCCCAAATGACCCACCGACCAGTCGAAAAGGAACAAGTCCGGATGTTGATCAAGAATCTACTGCCGCTGTACCATGAGAAACTCTTCTACCAATCCATCTCAACATTTGAAGAGCTGTTTGAGATTGGGACTAGAATTGAGGATGCAATCAGGGAAGGAAAGTTCAAAAAGGATGAACCCCAACACCAGTCCAAGAGACCTAACTACTCCTTGGACTCCCCGGATATCAATGCACTTAGCAACCAATCAATGGCCAGCGCCCTTCGTCCATACCAGTCCATTCCGCCAAATCGCCCAAAAGGCCCTCGCAAATTCTCCAAACTTGATGTTCCTCTTTCCACAGCCTTGGACCACCTACTCAAAAAGGGCCACCTACAGCTCCTCCCTTACAAGCCGCTACCGGATCCCATACCCTCCCACTACAACATGAGCCTACGATGTGCTTATCACCAAAATCTAGGCCATACCACCGATCAGTGCATCCGCCTCCGCCATGACATTCAGAACCTTATCGAAGATGTCCCCTATCCTAATCCCATCCACTATCTTGGCTTGGACCAACCGGTCGAATGATCCCTTCCATCGATGCTAATGAATGTTGAAGCTACGCGGTAAAGTGATGGTGTTTGGAACTTCTGCTAAAAAAAAAATAGAATAAGAATAAATGGGTCGCAAAGACACTCCATTTGAGACCGGGTCTAGTCAAGTTGAGTCTGTTTTATGTTCCTAGTCCATTTCAATTCTAGTCTTGTGATCGAGCCTGTCCGTCATCGAGTTGTTAATAAGTCTGTAAACCTTCTCTATTGATGGAATGAAATCTCATTTTGCTTAATCTGATGTGCCTAGTCATAAATGCATGAATCACTAAACTGAAGTGTCACTTTTCAAATTACCGTGGATATTACTCTGGTAATAATTTTTCTATGACAAAACAAAAAAGAATCCTGAAAGGTTAAAGTCGATTTCACGCTGACACTGATGAAGAGCTGGAATTGAATAGTCTTACTTTAAGAATTTAAAGATGCTCTTGCCTCAATCTTGAAAAGACATACTTGAAACTGACTTGGGGCTTGCCCAACACCCATTTTCCACCATTTCGAAGCCTTAAGCCCAATCCAATTGGGAGCCACGCAATCTGTTCGATTGAAAGCAATGCGAACTTAGCCCTTGATGGTAGCCAAACATTTCAGTGAATTTCATCTCCACTTTCAAAAAAAAAAAAAAAGAAAAAAAAAAAAAAAGAGAAAAAAAAAAGAAAATAAAAGAAAAGAAAAAGCTCGCTAGGTTGAAAACCCGAAAGGGCACCTAGGCAAAAGTCAGAGCTGAAAAAGGTGTTGATTTCCAAAATCTGACCCTAGCCAGTCAAAATATTGGAGGAAATTTTGACGAAACAAATGAGAGAATCATATGCTTTAAGATACATCTTAAGAACGTGCCAAGATCACATTTCAAAAGGCACGGAATGACCACAAATAAATTCCGAGAGCTGACATGCACATTTTGGAATTCTGGGATAGCGATTGAAAGATCTCACAAGAATTGACTACATTAAAAAGCAAAATTGACTGGCTAAGCGAAAGTGAAAAGGATCAATCCTCAAAACAAAACAAAAAGAAAAAGAAAAGAAAAGAAAGGGAGATTGAAACTGAATCCTTTTATTCAAAGCTACCACAAGGGGCTCAAGTTTGAACTTCTTTGACGATTGGTTTGAAAAACCCTCATACCTCAAACCCCTTATTTCAAGCCTTGCCTTGAACTACGCTCGACCTGATTCCCACTCGGGGATACGTAGGCAACCACATCGGTTCGGTCAACACCATCATGATCAAACCAATTTCCTTCAAGCCTTGCCTTGAACTACGCTCGACCTGATTCCCGCTCGGGGATACGTAGGCAACCACAACGGTTTGGTCACCCCACCTACCTAAAAGTCAATCCGCTTCTTTCCAACCATGGCCCGAACTACGTTGGACCTGATCCCCGCTCGGGGGTACGTAGGCAGACTTTCAAAAAAGAAAAAAAAGGAAGGATGGCTCGCTAGGTCGAAAATCCGAAAGGACGCCTAGGCAAAAATTAGAGTTAAATCCAAAGTGAGCAATAACAAAAGAGAGAAAAGAGCTTGCTAGGTCACCTCACTGGTGCCTAGGCAAAAGTTATGAGCATTTGAGAGATTAAAGTCACAGTCCATGCCTCAAGCCAGAAAATCACCTTCCACACTAGGGGAAAACTTCGGCTACCCGCCTCGTTCGCCTGACTTTTACTATCTACCCTTTATACAAGGGGCAAACTTCGGTCACCTACCTCGTTTGCCCAAAACCTCCAATAAACCATCATCCAAACTAGGGGCAAACTTCGGTCACCTACCTCGTTTGCTTATGAATCCCACTTTGTACACCTCAAACTAGGGGCAAACTCCGTTTGCCTAACACAATCCCTTCACACCGAGGGCGAGTTTTCAAGTTACCAAGTTGTTTTGAAAATTTTGAAATAGAGCATCTTTTACTCTAAAAGCTAAGGCACTAATTCAAAGCACTTCCTGGGAGAAGTAAAAAAATCGACTAGATCACTAGGGAGGAATTTTCAAAAAAAATCAGATTTATCAACAAAGTGCTACCATGTAAAGATGAGAGGTGAACACCAAAAGAGAAATGGTACATCGTTTATGACAAAAGCACATCAAGTTTTGACAAGACGAGCTTGTTTCATTTTGGTGTCAAATGTGTCGTCCTCGTGCGTCAATGTCTGTCAAGTTTTTGAGTCTGTTGTAGTCTCAAATGTGAAAGTCAACAGTGACCAATAAAATTTTCAAATCAAGTTATAAAGAGCATACCAATACAAGCAGGAGTACCAAACACCATTATCGCACCGGTTAAGGCATCAGCATGAGAAGCGTCCAAACTTAGGGCAAATGCGAATTTCATCCCTTTCCAAACCATCGAATGTTGATCTTCCTTCATGCAACATAAGTCCATGAGTGGCTGTTGATCATCTTCCTTCGTCGTGCAACATAAGTCCATGAGTGGCTGTTGATAATCTTCTTTCATCCTAGCAACATAAGTCCATGAGTGGCTGTTGATTTTCCTTCATCTCCAAGCAACATAAGTCCATGAGTGGCTGTTGATTCGTCTTGGATTGGGCACTGCAAAGTGGGGGTATTTGTAAAATACAACCGCGCTAAAAGGAAGAATTGTATTAGTTTTTATCACAACTTCCCATGTTATCCGCAATTTGCATTACATAGCTAATTTTTATACAGTATGATTAATCTATGATAAGTTGTATTGTTTTAGCTGTTGTTTATGCAGATCACTGCTGTGCGGACTGAATAGAGGAACATCAGAATAAATGGAATGCTGGAATGCAAACAAAAGAAGTCAAAGCTGAAAAGCGGAGTTCGATCGCTTTAAGACGGTTCGATCGATCGAGCGTTCGATCGCTCGAAGAGAGTAGAAGCGCTTAAAGATCAAGGGTTCGATCGATCGAGATCCGTTCGATCGATCGAACGGGGTATTTCCAGAAACATTTGCGTGCGCAGCAGAATGCGGGTTTAACCCTAGTGCTTTAGGTTTTTCTATTTATATGCGTTTTGTAGACGTCCATAGGGACGCCCACTTTTACATTTTAGCAGTTTAGAAGGAGAGATAGAGAGTTTGTTTGGTTTTTTGTAGGTTTTTCATATTGTGGATTGGATTTCTCAAAGTTTATACAAGTATCTTCTGTTCTAGGTTATTTATATATTGTTAGTTTCATATTCTGCACGTGTTAGACGTAGTTAGATTGCTTGTTTTACAGTGTGGCATGCTAAATAGTTATATAACCATAGATTTTTATAGTTTTCATGAATAACTCGCAACCAAACATGGTATTAAAGTTTTCTTACGTTAAAAATCAATCCTCGACACTCCAGACGATGTCTGAGTAGTCCCAGGTTGGGAGATCACGATGAAACAGTGATCTCCAGCCTCTGCCATGCAGCAGAATAATCGCTGTGTTCGATCGATCGAAGTCAGTTCGATCGATCGAACCAGAGACAGTCAAGCGATCGAAGTTAGTTCGATCGATTGAGGGATGAAGGTCTTCGATCGATCGAAGGCGCGTCGATCGATCGAACTCTCGGATTCTTGAGGATGTTACCTGCAGTATTCCAGGACTTTTTGTTTTAGGACTTGTTATCATTCTGTCCCAAATAAATGCTCAGTCTGTCAAAACAGTTTTAAAACTAAGGCCCTAAGGCATTTTCTTTCAATACATTTTGCAAACCATCTTCAATGCCGACACCATTGAGGATGCGAGTCTTAACTATTGAATTAAACCGCTTTTGTGTATTTCAATTTAACTGTGATGATATGGTCCCGGTCATGAAAGGGCCATAGAATCTTTATTTCTTTTGAGGAATACGGAAAACTGTAGGTAATATGCTCCATTGTGCTTCAAGGTAAATGCATGGTAGATGGCTAGGTTACTGCGGATTCGTGTAATCCCAACACTTTCTTTTTAAAAGTTAAACTCCTTAATTCTAAGTACTGTTTTAATTAGCTAGTTAGATTGTTTAGTTAATTTTAATTACTTTCATTAGTAATCTTAGTTTGTGGAACTTCGTGTTTTGCACCATCATTCAAACTTAGTTATTTTATTCTGTTTTCTGTAGAGGTTAGTCTAATTCGATAGGTCAACACCTTCCCTGTGGGATCGACCTGGTCTTACCAGATATTACTTGCACGTCTACCTACACTTGGGTACTGCACAAGAGCGCACAAGAAAATTCTCGTGTCAAGTTTTTGGCGCCGTTGCCGGGGAAGGCGACGATCAATTCCTTAGATTACCTCAGTCTCTCTTCATCTCTTTCTATTTTTATTTTTCTCTTCTTTTCAGTTCTTTTGGGTAAGTTCTCACCCTAGGGACCCTCTCAGTTCATGTCCGAGAATTCCATTGAAGGAATTTTTGGAAATCCTTTCTATCTGTCTGACTCTGAAAGCTCCATCAACCCCATAGCCACTCCAACTGCATCAATGGACGACCATCAGAGTGAAAACGGTGACAATGTTGTGGTGCCAATCGATGAGGCACTCCGTCCTCTTTGCGATCTTATGCAACCAGAACATGCACCTACGCCCTCTTGCATTCAAATCCCACCACACAATGGCGAATTTCAGTTTCGCAATGGGATGATTCAATTGCTTCCCACTTTTCATGGGATGGAAAGCGAGAAGGCGTATTTACATGTCACCGATTTCGAGGATGTTTGCAAAACATTCTCGCAAAATTGTCCTAGGGAGGTGACGCATTTAATGCTATTCCCTTTCACTTTGAAAGATAAAGCGAAGGCGTGGCTTCACTCCCTAAAGCCTAATTCAATTTTCACCTGGCATGCGATGAGCACCGCATTTCTGAAGAAATTCTATCCTACTCTCATGACCACAGATCTTCAGCGTCAAATTAATTCCTATAAACAAAAGAGCAATGAAACCTTCACACAAGCGTGGGAGCGTTTCAAAGATTTGCTTCTCTCATGCCCACACCATGGGTTTGAGAAATGGCGAACGATCAGCTTCTTTTATCAGGGATTAAATGGTGAAACAAAGAAGTTGGTGGAAACAATGAGCTCTGGGCCATTTCTGCGAAAAAACACTGAAGAGGCTGAGGCCCATTTCGAATGGTTAGCTGAATACGCTCATGAATGGTCAAATTCTGATAATATCTCACGATCACAGATATCCTGTGTAGAAGAGAAAAGCTTATATCAGCTAACCAATGAAGATCGCCTCATGACTAAGTACGCAGAGCTAGCAAAGAAGGTGGAAGAGTTAAGCATGAAAGGAGAGAGTTCTAGGCAAGTCATGCCTGAAGAACCATGTGGCACATGCAACATGTTGGGACATACAACTCAGTATTGTCCTAATGTGCCATATTTTCAAGAGCAAGCCCCTGTAGAAATGAATGCCATGCAAGGTTTTCGAGGGGCGGGGAATTCCAATAATAATTTTCAAAATAACAATAGATGGAATCACCCCGGTTTTGATTGGAGAAATAATGCTGGGGCCCAAAATCAATATCAACAGCAGCCCTACAACAATAATCAATATCAAGGGCAAAACAATAGGCCAGCCCAGCATTACAATCAAAACAGAACTAACAATTACAATCAAGCTCAACCCTCTAATGCGCCCCAAACCAATGCCTATGTGCCCCCGCACAAGAAGGTACAAGAGGAGGAGCCACTTGCTAATGCCAATCTAACGCAACAACTCATCCAAATGATGAGTAGAATGTCTGCTACACTAGAGAGGATAGATGCACGGCAAGAGGGCTCAGGAGGAACATTCCCTGCTCAACCACTTCAGAACCCCAAGGGACATAACAATGGTCCTAACAATCAAGAGCATGCTAAAGCTGTGACTACACTGAGAAGTGGAAAAATCATAGAGAAAGGCTTGCCTCTGTCCACTCCTGAAGTGTACGATGAGGAGGAAGCGGTGGATAAGGATGTTGAGCTACCATCGATTCAAGAGGAGGAGCAGTCTACCAATGACGATCCTATCAAGGCAAACATTGCAGCTCCTAGAGTAGATGAAGAAGTTGAGCGAAGGCCGGGAAAGGAATCTGTTAAGGAGGAACCACCAAAATGCCCCTTTCCTGCACCTTATCCTCAACGGTTGAAGAAACCCAAGAATGAGACGAAGAATCAGGAGTTTTTGGAATTGTTTAAGCAAGTTAAGATTAACCTTCCACTCCTAGATGCTATCAAGCAGGTGCCGGCCTATGCTAAGTATCTCAAAGATCTATGCACGGTCAAGAGGAGGCAAAGCGTGAAGAAACATGCTTATGTCGCGTGCCAAGCTAGCGCGATCATTCAAAACGAGTTGCCTCCAAAACTCAAAGATCCCGGTACACCTACTGTCTCATGCAGAATTGGGAATCAAAAGATAGACAACGCACTCCTGGATTTAGGAGCAAGCGTGAATCTGCTGCCATATTCAGTCTATAAACAGCTAGGGTTGGGTGAACTCAAACCCACTCGAGTTGCTTTGCAGTTGGCAGACAGATCTGTGAAGTACCCTAGAGGGGTATTGGAGGACGTCCTTGTCCAAATAGACACTTTTGTATTTCCGGTTGATTTCGTGATATTGGACACAGAACCTGTGTCTAATCCTGGTTCACATATCCCGGTTATTTTTGGACGTCCATTCCTCAACACCATTGATGCCACAATCAAGATTAGAACTGGTATCATGACTATCGTATTCGGGAACATGACGTTGAATATCAAGATCTTCTCTAATCCCCGACCTGAAGAATACGATGATGAGGAAGAAATCCATTATATAGACACGGTCATTGAAGATGAAGTTGACTTGGTCGACTATAAAGATCCTTTGGAAGTTGTGATGACTCAATTTGGCGATAATTATCAGCCTGAAGAGTCAACTCCATTGGATGCTGACCTAAACCAGACGTGTCTTATGATGGATACGATAGAGGAGGATAGAGCCGATTGCATGTGGGTAATGCCATATGAACAACTGCCTCCTAAAACCAAATTGGTAATGCCCTCTAGTTTCCAGTTCCCGGAGTTAGAATTGAAGGAGCTCCCAAAAGAGCTGAAATATGCATTCCTAGGAACTGGAAAAACTTATCCTGTAATTATTTCATCGGCTTTAACTCATGAACAGGAAAGTAAGCTAGTGGATATGCTGAAAAAGCATAAGGACGCTATGGGATGGACAATTGCTGACCTCAAAGGCATAAGCCCATCCATATGCACACATAAGATATATCTGGAGGAAGACGCCAAACCCTCAAGGCAAATGCAAAGGCGTCTGAACCCCAACATGCAAGAAGTAGTTAAAAAGGAAGTGCTTAAACTACTTGATGTTGGGATGATATATCCTATATCTGATAGTCCTTGGGTTAGTCCTACCCAAGTAGTTCCAAAGAAAGCAGGCATAACGGTCATCCCAAATAAAGAGGGTGAATTAGTACCGACACGTGTCCCCACTGGTTGGAGGATGTGTATTGATAACAGGAAGTTAAATACTGTGACCCGAAAGGACCATTTTCCTTTGCCATTTATGGATCAAATGCTAGAACGCGTGGCAGGTCACAAGTATTACTGCTTCTTGGATGGATACAGTGGATATAATCAAATTGAGATTGCTCCTGAAGATCAGGAGAAAACCACATTCACGTGTCCATTCGGTACTTTTGCCTACCGACGAATGCCGTTTGGCCTATGCAATGCACCGGCTACCTTTCAGCGGTGCATGCTGAGTATATTCAGTGACATGGTCGAAAACATCCTTGAAGTTTTCATGGATGATTTCTCAGTATTCGGCCATAGCTTCGAGGATTGCCTCAGCAATCTCGAACAGGTTTTAATGAGGTGTGAGGACAAACACCTAGTCTTGAATTGGGAGAAGTGTCACTTTATGGTGACCAAGGGTATAGTTCTAGGCCACATAATATCCGATGAAGGAATCCAAGTGGATAAGGCTAAGATCGACATAATCTCAAATCTACCTGTCCCCCGTACAGTGCGAGACATTCGTTCATTTTTGGGGCACGCAGGTTTTTATCGTCGATTTATCCAGAATTTCAGTGCAATCTCTCGACCCCTTTGTCAACTTCTTGTCAAAGATGCACCTTTCGAGTGGTCAGAGAGTTGCCAGAAGTCCTTCGAGGATTTAAAAGATCTCCTCACCTCCGCACCTATAATACAGGCACCCGACTGGAGTTTGCCTTTTGAATTAATGTGCGATGCTAGTGATTACGCCATTGGCGCAGTCCTAGGCCAGAGAAAGGACAATAAGCCACATGTGATATACTACGCCAGCCGAACCTTAAATGACGCTCAAATGAATTACACTACCACCGAGAAGGAGCTGCTGGCTGTAGTATTCGCTCTGGACAAGTTTAGGTCTTACCTGATAGGGTCGCCAATCGTCTGTTTTACAGATCATTCGGCCCTCAAGTATCTTTTGTCAAAGAAAGACGCTAAACAACGGCTTATTCGCTGGATACTCTTACTCCAAGAGTTTGATTTAACAATCAAAGATAAGAAAGGAGTAGAGAATGTGGTTGCGGATCATTTATCCCGGTTGACTTTTACCGATAACACTGAATCCCAATCCATTAAAGATGAGTTCCCAGATGAACAGCTACTGGCAGTAAGTAGTCTGCCTTGGTATGCTGATGTGGTAAACTACCTCGTCACGGGTGAGACACCGACTCATTGGTCAAATCAAGATAGGAAACGGTTCCTCTCGTTTGCACGCCATTTTTTCTTTGATGACCCATACCTTTTCAAATACTGTGCTGATCAGGTCATCAGGCGTTGCGTACCCAACGAGGATATAACCGTAATCTTAGCGTCATGCCATTCTGAGGCATGCGGTGGCCATTTTGCGTCACAGAAGACCGCACAAAAAGTGTTGCAAAGCGGTTTTTACTGGCCCACAGTCTTCAAAGATGCTTATTCCTTTTGTAAGACATGCCAACGCTGTCAAAAGCTTGGAACCATTTCTAAAAGGAATTCTATGCCTCTAACCCCTATCATCACAATTGAGATATTTGATTGTTGGGGCATAGATTTTATGGGCCCATTTCCCAAGTCGAATAACTGTGAGTACATACTCCTTGCTGTGGAGTATGTATCGAAATGGGTAGAAGCGATACCAACGAGACGAAATGACCACAGAACAGTCATGTCATTTCTCAGAGAGCATATTCTGTCTCGTTTTGGTACTCCGAAAGCTTTACTAAGTGACCAAGGCAAGCATTTCTGCAATAAGCCCTTGGAGTCACTTCTCAAGAAATACGGAGTTCATCATAAAATCGCTCTTGCCTATCATCCACAGTCTAATGGGCAAGCAGAATTGGCTAACCGAGAAATTAAGCATATTCTCGAGAAAACGGTTAGTTCCAATCGAAAAGACTGGGCATACAAATTGACTGACGCGTTATGGGCATACCGTACTGCCTATAAGACGAATCTTGGTATGTCCCCGTATAGACTAGTTTACGGGAAAGCTTGCCACCTTCCTGTTGAAATTGAACATAAAGCTTATTGGGCGACACGCTCATTGAACTTTGATATTCAAGAGGGAGGTCAGCTATGCAAGCTCCAACTTGCAGAGCTAGAGGAAATACGACGGGATGCGTATGACTCTGCAAAGTTGCATAAGGAAAAGTTGAAGGCTCGACACGATCGTACGATTTTTCGTAAATCATTTGAGCCGGGGCAGAAAGTGTTGCTGTATGACTCTCGCCTCCATCTTTTCCCAGGAAAACTCCGTTCCCGGTGGACAGGCCCGTTCATCGTAAAGACTGTTTTTCCACATGGAGCGGTTGAGATTGTCAATCCCAAGAACGATGAGTGTTTCAAGGTCAATGGCCAAATATTGAAGCCGTTCTTGGAGAATTTTCGCACTGAAGTGGAGCACATCCAGCTGGATGAGCCCAGCTATTCCACCACTTAAAAATCTCAAGTGGAATTCCAACTTGTTGTTGTATTTCTTTTCGTTCCCTGCATTTTAGTTCTTTCTTTCTTTTGTGTTTAGTTGTTCTTTCTTTCGTAATTGTGATTTAGTTCTAATCCATTATTCCTTAAACCACTCTGTTGCAGGTGCGTAGATGCGAGGTGATGATGTTCACTCCGTCGGTTCTTGGGCGGATTCAGAATGTCGCTGTGGCACCTGGATTGAGGGTGAACTCATACCCTGCCCCTTGCTTCATCAGGACCCTGAAGCTCATTCTCTTATTGATGCTGCTCAAGGGTACATTCCATATCCACCAGCCCTCCTGGATATCAACCCATACGAAAATATGGGATTTCAGGATGATGATGATGTGGAGGAGGATGATGACCTGTACATGGGACGCATGGTGGATGACGCACTCATGGCGCAGTGGGAAAACGATGACATGTGGGAGCCATGGGAGGATCATGTCCTTCAGGATGTCGTCCCAGAACGCCACAATGCTGTTTTTGTTTTCGTGGACGATTTCCTCATACTTGAGTTGGTCCCATACCGCTACGTGCACCTGAGCTACTTGCTATTCAGGCTCCAATGCCCCTTACCAGCTAGTGCACTTTGGGAACCAATGCCAATAGTGAGGTTGGAACTTGTCACATTTCTTTGTAATTCTTGTTTCTTTTCTTTGATTTTCTTTTGTGATAATTTGTGTTTCTTGTGTTCTGTTGTTTTAATTTCAGTGTGTGTCTTTTGTCCAGGATTGTCACTATGTTCCTAAATGGCATCCCGGTATTCCTTCCACATCAACTGATTCATGGTCTTGGGCCATACATAAGGCCCCCACTCACTCCGCCGCAAGAGGAGGGTCCATTGCGCAATCACACTCCGTTATCCTTGTCTCCATCCGGATCACCTCTTGCATGGGCTTGCCATTCCTTGGAGACTCCAGACTTGGTTGATGATGTCCTTGCTGCGTTTCGATTGTTCTGGGAAAGGGAATCATCGAGTTTGGACTTTACGTCTGAAGATTCGGCGGATTATGAAGAGATCGTGGAAGAGGAAATTTTTATACTCGAAGACTAGTGCTACATTTCAGTTGTTTCTGTTCAATTTCAATTCTTGTTTAGCAACTGGAATGTAATCCTTGACAATTTGTTTTCAGTTTTAGTTTTAGTCTTAGTTTTGGTTTTCTAGTTCAATAAGGTTTTAACCACAGTTGGGGATGATAATGGTGCAATTTGGATGCAATAATAAAGTTTTTTTTTTTTATAGATAAATTGCGATTTTCTATTCTGGGGATGAAATTCTGTCTTACATGCTTGTTCTTCACCTGTTATTTCAGTCTATCTGTATGTCCAGATTTGTTTATGATAGTTGGGGGTGATGTAGTTCATATCCCATTGAATTCTGGAATTTTTGTGTTCGATCGATCGAACTCAGTTCGATCGATCGAAACCTGAATGTTCAAGCGCTTGTAGTTTATGTTCAATCGATTGAAGGATTTATGTTCGATCGCTCGAATGAGGCATTTAAACGAGGCGTCTTCAGGACATTTCTTCATTTCCCTCACCCTCACTCTCAATCGCTCGAAGACAGAGGAGTAGGCGACTCGGAACATTTTCGTTTCTGGCAGCGAGAAGGGAGCCTTGATCAATCCTCGGATCGTCCTCATCTTCATCTCATCATCTGTCCATCCCCTCCTACCGGTTATTCACCGAGGTAGGCCCCACTCGGTTTCTGTTCTTTGTTCGTGTTAGGAAATCCCAAGGGGGTGTCCCCTTGGTCTTAGGTTATTCTTTTCTTAGCATAACTTTGTTCCTCTTTTCGTTTCTACGATTTCCGAACACCGCTGTGTTCGATCGCTCGAACTGGTTTCGAGCGATCGAAGGGATGATGTTCGATCGATCGAACAATTTTCAAGCGATCGAAGTCTACTCCAGTTCGATCGATCGAACTCAGTTCAATCGATCGAACTCCAGCAGTGTTTGTTTTGTCTCTTTGTCTTCCTATTCTTATCTGTATCTTGTGTGGTCTTATTTTCAGGACTGCAAGATGAATCCAGTGACGGGCTATCATAAGTCCAAGCCCCTCGACCGTACTATTCCAGATCCGGTACCTGCTCACGGGTTCCGGAACAACGAGGATAGGGTTTGGTTCGAGCGGTACTTCCAGACTCGGATGGTTATGATTGAGCGCCCCATTGAGCATATCTGGACTGAGAGCCCGTGGTTCCTCACACGGATCCGGGCTATGCCTCACTGGTTCGATCTCCTGTCGTTGGCCAAGAGGGTCAACCTATCCTGGATTAGAGGTGCATGTGCGACGATGATCAGCGACCCATTTACACCATTCACCTATCATGCCTTCTTTCGGAGCCGGCCGTTCATCATCAGTCCCTCCACCGTTTCTGCCGCGTTGGGGGTACCAGAGGTACCTGATTATGTTTGCCCCCACCGGCCTGATGCCCCAGTGACCCCACCATCCGCTATTATCAGGGAGCTCACTGGAGGCGCTGTTCCGTCTTGGGATGGCGATGCTTTGATCGAGGACCACTTTCTTACTGACGACTATCACATGCTTCATTTGGTCCTCAGCAATTGCCTCCTAGTGACGTCCTATAGAGAGAAGATCGCGGCTTGGTATGCGCGAGTCTTATATGTTGTGGGGACGGGACAGCCTGTTTGTATACCACGACTATATATTGATTTTATGGTCCACCCCACCCGTTATATCTCGTCCAGGAAGCACCTGAAGGGTGCTTGGGCTATTCAGAGGGTCATGGCCGATGCCGGGTTCCTCGAGCTCCCTGGAGATGATATCCGCCCTTCTCCCCGCCGATTTAGCGAGGCGGCTGCTCGCCGCTCCGACGCTCAGAAGAGGAAGCGCAAGGGGAAAGGGACAGCGAGGGGGCGGGGGAGGAAGAAGAGGCGTGGCGGTACAGACACGGAGGCCGGAGCTTCAGGGACACCCACCGAGGTGGAGGAGCTTGATTCGGATGATGAGGATGATCCAGTTGCTGCGGTTCAGCAGTTTGAGCTGCGACAGCGGTCGCAGTCTCGTGCCCAGGGAGAGTCTTCTTCTTCTGTGCCTCTCCCGACAGTTCGCGAGCTATTATTGGAGGAGAGAGAGGCCAGGATTAGACTCGAGGGCCGGATGGATCAGATCCAGACTCTACTGGAGTCCATTTTGATTCAGATAGGGGTTGATCAGGCTGTTCACTCTGCTCACCATCCCACGGCCACCCCATCTGCTCCGCCTGCTGCTGATCCGTCACATGTTGCTACTCCTACGGATCCACCACTTACTGATCCACCATCTGCTACCCCAGCTGCTGAGGCTACTGATCCGGTTTCGACCGCTGCTTCCGAGCCATCTACTACTCCTACTACTACTGTATTGCCGCCTGCTCCTATCGACATCCCTTCTGATATAGCCGATGATACGCCATCTGGGGTCGATTAGTTTTAGTCGGGGAGGTGGCATTTATATATTTTTGGTTGGTTGTATATGCTGGTGGTTTTTGGGTGTTTTATTTGGTTAGATGGTATTGTATGGACAGTATTTATCACTGCTTGTATTTTATTTTATTTTGTTCATATCCCAGTGGTTTCGATTGATTGGATCATGGTTTTATTGTATTATTGTTATCTTTTGATCCTGTCTGTTTTGGAGATTGTGTTCTACTTTTTTATGCTAGGTTGCTTTGCTTGCGATCATCATTTGCGCTATACAGGTGATACCCATCTCTTTTATTTATTGAAAATCAACTTCTGAGGACTTTGTTGTTTTCAGTTGGGGGTAGGAGACAATAGATAGGTATACACCCGTAATAATCAGGTTTTGCACTTAGATATGTTTTAAATTTAATGAGAACACAGTCTGTTAAAATTTGAAAAAAATTTTATTGAATAGTATTGATAGAATAACTCTGAATAACCTTTTCTGCTTGTTAATTAGACAATGATACATTTGTAGTATTCTTATCTTTTTATGGATTAAATCCACGCGGTTTTTCTGTATCATTGAAATGAATTGCATCTGTAAAGCTGTTATGTACCCAACACTGTTGTGCACTAATTGGCAGCTATGTAGAAAATCTGAAAATGGAGTTAAAATGAATATTGTACGAAAAGAACAAGTAGTGGAAGCTAATAACCCCTTGTGAGCTTTTGAGCCAATCTTCATTTCTGAGGGGATTCGCATACATTGTCGAATGTTTTTTCTTGCATATACTTGGTAAATTCGTTGTTAAGTCTCAGTCTTCGTTAAAAGTTTTGACTGCTTGTTAGAGGAGAATGTTCAGGATTTACCAATTAAACTCAATGAACACTTAAGTGCTAAAAATTGAAAATTGAGAAAATGATTCAAGCCATCGTTTACCCATTCCTTTACCTAACATAGCCCACCTACATTCATTGAATTCATTCCTGATCCCACCTCAAATAAATATTTCCAATGAAATCACAAGAATCCAAATCCTTGATCTATACCTTGACCTCATTGAACTGTTTGATAAATTTATTGAGAATGAGTCATCAAAGTATGTGAAATGGAAGGAAGTTGTTGTGGGATGTTCCAGGTTAAAAAAAAAAAAAAAAAAAAAAAAAAAAAATAAATAAATAAATAAATAAATGAATGGGAGATTGGGTGGAGAAAAGAATAAAGAATAAAAATAGAAGTGGAAATTCCATCACATACTAAAAAGCACACTCTTCTCTACAACACCCCCACCTACTAAATAAAAAGCCATAATTCAAAGTCTTGAAGATTCTCAACAATTGGTTTGAACATGAAAGTGTGAGTTGAGTTATCCACGGTATTTCGCTCCTCTAGTAAGTAGTATTCCATTCATGAGACTTTACACTCTTAAATGTCCGTTTTTCATAGAGTAAAGTATGAAAGCATTAGCATTTAGAATATCATTCTTCTCAAAGCTTTCATACTATGTGCGATCATTGTAAAGCAAGTTTCTGAGAGACGTTCGTTTTGAGTGTGACCAATGTGAGAATTGAGCTAAAACTGCAAGTTTCCAAAGTACAATAATCTAGATAACTCTTAATAAGGGTTGGACGCATGGTTGTTAATTCCACACACACACGGGTGCATGATGGTAATACATTTGTATATTTTACTTGGTAATATAGGAGAGCATGTGGATCTCTTTCATGGGTTGATAGAGGATATTATATTCTTGTAGAGTTGAATTAACAGTTTAATGGAAGGGGGAATTCTACAAAGTTATTCTAATTCTTTTTGAGCTAAAAATTGGAATTTTGTGGGTATATTCACTGCAAACCCTCACGAGACAACACTCGTCCACTAGGGGGAACCTAGGGGTTTAACGGCTTGTTGCATTCGCTAAATGCAACCGCGATTCCTGCGAAAGTGAGTTAGGATTTTTTTCTCTCTATCTTAGTTTAGGTTGTTTTTAGTTTTTCTTTGTTTCTTAGTCGTGGTAGTATTAGTTTAGGAGTTTTTAGCTTATTTTTATTTTCGCTTTATCGCTAGGGACTAGCAATAAGCTAGTTGGGGGTTGTGCAAAGTGGGGGTATTTGTAAAATACAACCGCGCTAAAAGGAAGAATTGTATTAGTTTTTATCACAACTTCCCATGTTATCCGCAATTTGCATTACATAGCTAATTTTTATACAGTATGATTAATCTATGATAAGTTGTATTGTTTTAGCTGTTGTTTATGCAGATCACTGCTGTGCGGACTGAATAGAGGAACATCAGAATAAATGGAATGCTGGAATGCAAACAAAAGAAGTCAAAGCTGAAAAGCGGAGTTCGATCGCTTTAAGACGGTTCGATCGATCGAGCGTTCGATCGCTCGAAGAGAGTAGAAGCGCTTAAAGATCAAGGGTTCGATCGATCGAGATCCGTTCGATCGATCGAACGGGGTATTTCCAAAAACATTTGCGTGCGCAGCAGAATGCGGGTTTAACCCTAGTGCTTTAGGTTTTTCTATTTATATGCGTTTTGTAGACGTCCATAGGGACGCCCACTTTTACATTTTAGCAGTTTAGAAGGAGAGATAGAGAGTTTGTTTGGTTTTTTGTAGGTTTTTCATATTGTGGATTGGATTTCTCAAAGTTTATACAAGTATCTTCTGTTCCAGGTTATTTATATATTGTTAGTTTCATATTCTGCACGTGTTAGACGTAGTTAGATTGCTTGTTTTACAGTGTGGCATGCTAAATAGTTATATAACCATAGATTTTTATAGTTTTCATGAATAACTCGCAACCAAACATGGTATTAAAGTTTTCTTACGTTAAAAATCAATCCTCGACACTCCAGACGATGTCTGAGTAGTCCCAGGTTGGGAGATCACGATGAAACAGTGATCTCCAGCCTCTGCCATGCAGCAGAATAATCGCTGTGTTCGATCGATCGAAGTCAGTTCGATCGATCGAACCAGAGACAGTCAAGCGATCGAAGTTAGTTCGATCGATTGAGGGATGAAGGTCTTCGATCGATCGAAGGCGCGTCGATCGATCGAACTCTCGGATTCTTGAGGATGTTACCTGCAGTATTCCAGGACTTTTTGTTTTAGGACTTGTTATCATTCTGTCCCAAATAAATGCTCAGTCTGTCAAAACAGTTTTAAAACTAAGGCCCTAAGGCATTTTCTTTCAATACATTTTGCAAACCATCTTCAATGCCGACACCATTGAGGATGCGAGTCTTAACTATTGAATTAAACCGCTTTTGTGTATTTCAATTTAACTGTGATGATATGGTCCCGGTCATGAAAGGGCCATAGAATCTTTATTTCTTTTGAGGAATACGGAAAACTGTAGGTAATATGCTCCATTGTGCTTCAAGGTAAATGCATGGTAGATGGCTAGGTTACTGCGGATTCGTGTAATCCCAACACTTTCTTTTTAAAAGTTAAACTCCTTAATTCTAAGTACTGTTTTAATTAGCTAGTTAGATTGTTTAGTTAATTTTAATTACTTTCATTAGTAATCTTAGTTTGTGGAACTTCGTGTTTTGCACCATCATTCAAACTTAGTTATTTTATTCTGTTTTCTGTAGAGGTTAGTCTAATTCGATAGGTCAACACCTTCCCTGTGGGATCGACCTGGTCTTACCAGATATTACATGCACGTCTACCTACACTTGGGTACTGCACAAGAGCGCACAAGAAAATTCTCGTGTCAGGCACCGCAAAGATTTGATCAACCGCGAGAGATTCAGAGAAGGATCCCGGCTCTGGGCCAACAAGATTTGATCAACTATGAGAGATTTGAATTTGAATCCTGGTTCCCGGTCAAGAGGAGTAGTTGAAGAGAGATCCCAGAAAGAGTCGCTTCATCCCCAGCAGATTTAATCCCCAGCAGGCATGCCAATTCGTCAGTTCTTCTAATCAAGGTTAGTCCAACCGTCAGTTCAATCATGACAGTCACAGTAGTTCACTGTTGACTCGTCATATCGATTCGTACATCGTCAGTTCAATCATGACAGTCACAGTAGTTCACTGTCGACTCGTCATCTCGATTCGTACATTGGCAGTTCAATCCTGACAGTTAAAGTAGTTCACTGTTGACTCGTCATCTCGATTCGTACATCATCAGTTCAATCCTGACAGTCACAGTAGTTCACTGTCGACTCGTCATCTCGATTCGTACATTGGCAGTTCAATCCTGACAGTTAAAGTAGTTCACTGTTGACTCGTCATCTCGATTCGTACATCATCAGTTCAATCCTGACAGTCACAGTAGTTCACTGTCGACTCGTCATCTCGATTCGTACATTGGCAGTTCAATCCTGACAGTCAAAGTAGTTCACTGTTGACTCGTCATCTCGATTCGTACATCATCAGTTCAATCCTGACAGTCACAGTAGTTCACTGTCGACTCGTCATCTCGATTCGTACATTGGCAGTTCAATCCATGACAGTCACAGTAGTTCACTGTCGACTCGACATCTCGGTTAGTTCAATCGTCAGTTCAATCCATAACAGTCACAGTAGTTCACTGTTGACTCGTCATCTCGTTTAGTACACCGTCAGTTCTTTTGATCACGGTTAGTCCAACTGTTGATCCAATCCATGATAGTCACAGTAGTTCACTGTTGACTCATCCTCTCGATTCGTACATCGTCACTTCTTCTGGTCACGGTTAGTCCAACTGTCGATCCAATCCATGATAGTCACAGTAGTTCACTGGTGCATCGTCACTTCTTTCGGTCACGGTTAACCCAACTGTTGATCCAATCCATGTTAGTCACAGTAGTTCATTGTCGACTCATCATCTCGATTCGTACATCGTCAGTTCATTAATCATCATTAGTCTACCATCACTCTCATTCAAAATATGCCGTGTTCATCATTCTCATTCATAATCTTAGACTTCCGTGTCCGTCTCTTAATTTCCAGGGCTTCCATGTCCGTCGGTTATCTGTCAAACTGCATCTCCGATTATAGTCCTCTGGGACCCCACATCCAATAACATTCGCTTGCGAAGCACACTTCCCAAATTCTAGAAGTTTGCCCCTAGACCCAGAGTCTTCTAAACCTTGATATCTTTATCCGAGTCATCCACCACATCACAGTCATAAACACTAGCACAACACCAGCCCACTCGGAGTGGCACACCCCACAACACCTGCTCATACTAGGATCAGAACACTAGGCATGATAGGACTCATGTACACAATCATATCACATCCATGCATTTCATATCACTCTTTTAGAATAGCATCTGCATGATTGTTGTGTATGTGCATGTGTGATTGGTCTCTTTGTGCCCTGAACTACGTCCTGGTCTGATTCCCCTTGGGATACGTAGGCAGCTCACGCAGAGCACGACCAGCACTGACCTCAGCATCTCTTTTTTTTTTATCATTGCATCTTTTGCAACATTTTTTATCCTAAATCTATAGCCTACAAAAGACCTGTCTCTTCAAAGCTTTGGCACTCGCTTGCGACATGCGTTGCCTCGCAAGTTCATGCCAAAGAGGGGCAAACTGTAGACACCCCATTTTGTCGGCTATCGGATTTAGGAGACCCATAGCTTGGTGGTTCACAATGATCGCAAAAGACTCAAAAGGACTCTCAGAAGTCAGCTCTATCTCTCAGAATGCTCAGAATGACCAAAATGCCCCCAAAAGCCCGAAAACTCCCAGATTTGGTCCCAAAGTTCTGAAAACATGCTATGTCGTAAGAAAAGCGATAAAAAGAGTTTTAAAGAGAAATCAGACAAAATCGTCGGCTCCCAGAGACCCCCGGAAGTCCCGGAAGTTCCCAGAAAGTCCCCGTTGACCGGTTTGATCAAGGTTTGACTAGGTTTGACCAGGTTTGACAAGGTTTGACCAAGTTTGACCGAAATCGTCCAAATTCACCAGAATTATTTTAAATCATGAGAAAAGTGTTAAAACAAGTTCCAAAAGAAAATCGAGCGAAAACATCAGCTCCCGGGAACTCCCGGAGGTTTCCAGAACTTCCCGGGAATCCCAGGTTTGACCAGTTTGACCGAAATTTGACTTTGGAACCGAGACGCCGAAACAATTTTCAAATATTTTTCATGGATACTAGAGGTCAATAGCTTTCCAACGGTATATCGCACATAATTTCTGGATTTAAAACGAATTTATAATGAATTTTCGAAGGTGAAAAAGGCGATCAAATCGGCTTTTATCGCGAATACCGCAAAACTTTTCAAAGTGACCTATCCCCGAACTATTTTTTATGTAAAGTAGACTCCATTACCTTTCCAACGGTATATCACAACCTCAATTTGGAGTTCGTATGCATTTTCTGTGAATTTCGGACAAAATAGGGCCTTTTCGTGAATACCGGAACTTCAGGGGGCCTAAACGGCATTATCCAGACGAAGGGAGGAGCACTGCCGCCGCGGCACTGGCCCACTGCCGCCGCGGCACTTTCCCCCAGAACAGTGAGTTTTTGTAATTATTTTTGTGGTCCCATTTTGATTAATTAAAATCCAAAACGACGTAGTTTTATGATTACAGTTGTTTGGGACCAATGGGAGTACTTCTAAAACCCCAAAACCACCCCAAATTGGCCTATATAAACCCCCCATTGCTCTTCATTTTGGGGGGGCCAAGTGCAAAGCTTGAAAAGTTGTAGAGAAGAAGAGAGATAGAGATAGGTTTAGAAGAGAGAAAGGGAGCTTCTCCCATTGATTTTCCATAAGAAAGTGAGTTTTATTCTTGATTTCTTCCATTATCCTTCCATATACTTCACATTCAAAGTCCATTCCAACCCTCATTCTTGAGCATTCTTGAGTTAGGAAGCTACTTCCATGTCCAAATGTCAAAATCTATGAGTGAAACACCAAGCTACAAGTCCAAAATCACATTGATTATCATCTATTGATTGCTATTTACTTGCTTTGATTATATATATGTTCATCTCTTCTTATCTCATTTCTTTTTGATTTTTCTTTATTTACTTACTAGTTCATCATCATCTAAGTGATGACATGAAGTTTGGGGTGAGTGAATCCTTATGGATAGTAGCTCTTGACCTCAAAAACATGTTTGATAGATGATGATTATAACCTCAATACTTCCAAGATGTTCTTGAAATGTATTGAAGTTATGTCCAAAATAAAAATGAATCTCTCCAATAATATTGGGAGTTCTTTGATGATTCAAGGTTGGATGAGGTTCTAAGTGGTCACATGGTCATCTCAAGAGTTTAAGTTCATGCTTTGAACATCTATTTCAAAACCCCCAATCAAGAACTCAAACTCTATTTCAAACCCAAATCCATTTTCTTCAAGAATGATCCAAAACAGTGAGCTGTTCAGATTCAAAGATTTGTTTTGAATTAAATACTCAAGTTATGATGATGAAACCACTTGGAAAATCTTCCTAATACATCATAGTTTGTCCCCATTTTTTCCCATCAATTATAGAAATGTGAAAGTATTTGTTTTGGATGTGAGAAGTTCATATTCATAATCTGCCTCTGTTCTCACAGAATGTTCACCAACCTTCTTTCACTTATTCTGGATATTTGCATCACTGTACATATATCTTTTCTATTTTTTTTATAAAACTTGGGTGTCTTAGGAAACTTTTGGTATATAATAGGTCATCATAAACCTTTTCTTTGATTTATGAAAAATCATACAAAATCAGTCAACAGTGCAGTTTTTGTTTCTGAGTCATGTGTACATTCTGATTTTTTTTCTTTTAATCTGTGATAGCTATCGATGTTTGGCTTTTTGATTTATTTTCTAGACACAATAAGAATGATCTCTGATTTTTCTTACATTTTTCTAGGCACGTTTGACCTCCCATTATAATGTTGCAAAGTAACACATGCAGTCTGTCCACTATTCACAGCAAGCACATTTCAACTTTTATTCTTTGATTTGATGCTCATATGCATTCCAAATTAGCCCATATCTTAGGAAGAAGTTCATACTACATTTGTACATATCCCATGTTGATTTAATCCATTCATTCATGCACATTTTAGACTTCTAAGTCATTTTAGAAATCCATGTACACAAAACACACTACAACCTTTGCACATTTCTAGGTACATACAATACATTCATGCAAGATTTGGGGTTTTTGTAACCCTTAATCTAAGAAGATTATAAGGAATGAACTTGATCACACGTTCATGCTTCCCCTCGATCTAATCATCCTTTCTCATCCGTCCCGGGGATTGAGAGGTCTTCTTTTCTCAAAAGAATAACATGCATCATTCTAGTTTGCTAAGCATATTTTGATTTCTTTGACTATTTGTTTCAAGAACAATTCATGTCCCCCTTTAGATTAGGAAGTCTTGATTATTTGATTCATGATTAGATGATTTTTTCCTAGGTTTATTTGTGTGATCTTTCACTTTACATTGTATGATATTTGGCTTAGATCTTATGAATGATATCTTATCTTTAGATCTTCCATTTCAAATTTTCTTATGTGATGTAATATACTATCATAGTATTATTTGTCGAACCAAACATAGTATAAGATGATTATTTGGATGCTAATTGAGGCCCGTCGAAAGACGGGGCGAGTTGAGGGTGTTTTAGTCGTGACAAAGGCTCCTTCCTCTCTCGTACCAAAACCCCGAACCAAGTTCTTTGGTTATGAAGGGCCGGTGCCCTTATCCGCTTGGGTGAGTCAAAATTAGGTTTCTTGGTTCCTTAAAGACCAAGTGGCGACTCTGTATCTGTTTTCAACAGACCTTTCGTTTTCTTTCTTTGATTCAAATCAATTTCAAAACAATCTCAAACAAGAGAGAGAAGTGGTCCGATTCCGCGAGTCCACAATCTGGCGACTCTGCTGGGGATATTTATTTTCAAAACAAAATAATACAGAGGTTTGACTCATAAGAAGCATCCTTAAAATCATCTTTTTACTGTGTCTGGTTCACCGCATTGCACTCTTGCATTTCCCCCCTCCGACTGTGTCTGAAACGCGGCGCTGACATTGTTCAGGTCTTGCTGTGCCAGGGCACAAGTCACTGTTGATACTGTACCTTCCAAGGTATATCAAAAAGAGTAAAAACCTCCGTACTGTCTCCCTGACGGTATATTGGAACTCTCGTCAACGGACCCTCTTTGACTAAAACCGACCTTTGCATATAGATTCTTGTAGAACCTTTCATAGGACTGTTGATTTATCTTTTCAGATAGGACAATGTGATATAACTGTTGTACGCCCTGGCGGGATTACCTGTGCGGTGTAGACGCTTATGTGGTATAGAACAGAACCTCTTTCTTATGATCCCCAAGGCAATCAGTCACATGTGATTACATTGAGTTGACCTGCCTAGGCACCATGACAAGGATGTCGGCTCCATGCTCACAAAGATATACACCGCAAACTTTGTTTGTCGGTCCTAAGGCATAGGAGTATGAAAACCTGCTGGAAAGTACGATCACTATAACCATATTAATCAGTTTCTCCCAAGAACCCTGCTCAAATTTCCCAGAAATACCAGAAACTCTGCCCAGATATCCCAGATATAACTGTATTAACCAGTTTCTCCCAGAAACTCTGCCCAGATATCCCAGATATAATCGTATTGACCAGTTTCTCCCAGAAACTCTGCCCAGATATCCCAGATATAACTATATTAACTCGTTTCTCCCAGAAACTCTACCCAGATATCCCAGATATAACTGTATTAACCCGTTTCTCCCAAAAACTCTGCCCAGATATCCCAGATATAACTGTATTAACCCGTTTCTCCCAGAAACTCTGCCCAGATATCCCAGATATAACCGTATTAACCAGTTTCTCCCAGAAACTCTGCCCAAATTTCCCCGAAATGCCCAATCCCTCCTAGAAGCTTTCATAAAATCCTGGAAACCCCTGTTATCCCTTGGTGATCGTACTGGAAAGTAAGGTTGGCACACTCCATATGGTTAGGGCCTTATTTGTTTAACTGCTATCTGTTAGAAATAGAAGCATCATATAGATTAGGCCTTACATCCGCATGCTTGTCTCATATGCATGCACTATTCCCATCAATCTGCACGCACGGTCTCGAGTCAGTCCACATCACTGTCTTTGTCTGTCTAAAGTTGTCACTATCAGGATCTGATACATCCCTTTCCCCCGAAATCTGTCAGGTTAGTATAGATTCCCAAGGTCAACAACCAGGATCCTCGTCTTGGGTTAGGAGTTCAGATAACCGTTTGGTCAGAATCAGTCCGACAGCCTACTTCAGCATGAATAGAGAAGAGTTGGAAAATAAGGTTACTGAGTTAGGAGCAACCATAAGCCAACAGTCCGACAGCCTAGCCCAAGTTCTGAAGTTCATGGAAGAACTGAAGCAGCAGCAGCCGCAACCTCCGCCCGGGTTTCCACCACCAGGGTTTGAACCTCCTCCACATGGGAATAACGGGGAGGAAGACTGGTTTCAAGAGGTCCCACCGCTTGCATATGAAAAGAAGCTCCAAGAGAAAATGGACAAGGTCGACAAACTGGAAAGTGTACTGAGGAAAAGCAAGGGGGTCGATGATTACATGCTAGACCTGGAAGGCCTCTTTGAGCCTGTTAAGCTGAAACTACCGGAGAACTTCAAGATGCCTGAAATTGATCGTTTTGATGGAACTGGGAATCCGAAGAGCCACATAAAGTTCTGCATGAGTGTTTTCCAATCAATGGGCTGCACCCATGAGCACATTGCAATGTTGTTCCCTCAAACCCTCGCCAAGGCCGCTCTATCCTGGTTTCTGACCTTGGAGGTTTCTAAGACTCGGACTTGGGAAGATATAGTCCAGGTCTTCATTGATCATTACTCCTACAACCAAGAGCTCGATGTCACCATCCGGGATTTGGAGACTACCCGACAGAACTTCAATGAGTCCTTCGCCGCGTTCTTGAGCAGATGGAGGAACAAAGTGGCCCAAATGACCCACCGACCAGTCGAAAAGGAACAAGTCCGGATGTTGATCAAGAATCTACTGCCGCTGTACCATGAGAAACTCTTCTACCAATCCATCTCAACATTTGAAGAGCTGTTTGAGATTGGGACTAGAATTGAGGATGCAATCAGGGAAGGAAAGTTCAAAAAGGATGAACCCCAACACCAGTCCAAGAGACCTAACTACTCCTTGGACTCCCCGGATATCAATGCACTTAGCAACCAATCAATGGCCAGCGCCCTTCGTCCATACCAGTCCATTCCGCCAAATCGCCCAAAAGGCCCTCGCAAATTCTCCAAACTTGATGTTCCTCTTTCCACAGCCTTGGACCACCTACTCAAAAAGGGCCACCTACAGCTCCTCCCTTACAAGCCGCTACCGGATCCCATACCCTCCCACTACAACATGAGCCTACGATGTGCTTATCATCAAAATCTAGGCCATACCACCGATCAGTGCATCCGCCTCCGCCATGACATTCAGAACCTTATCGAAGATGTCCCCTATCCTAATCCCATCCACTATCTTGGCTTGGACCAACCGGTCGAATGATCCCTTCCATCGATGCTAATGAATGTTGAAGCTACGCGGTAAAGTGATGGTGTTTGGAACTTCTGCTAAAAAAAAAAATAGAATAAGAATAAATGGGTCGCAAAGACACTCCATTTGAGACCGGGTCTAGTCAAGTTGAGTCTGTTTTATGTTCCTAGTCCATTTCAATTCTAGTCTTGTGATCGAGCCTGTCCGTCATCGAGTTGTTAATAAGTCTGTAAACCTTCTCTATTGATGGAATGAAATCTCATTTTGCTTAATCTGATGTGCCTAGTCATAAATGCATGAATCACTAAACTGAAGTGTCACTTTTCAAATTACCGTGGATATTACTCTGGTAATAATTTTTCTATGACAAAACAAAAAAGAATCCTGAAAGGTTAAAGTCGATTTCACGCTGACACTGATGAAGAGCTGGAATTGAATAGTCTTACTTTAAGAATTTAAAGATGCTCTTGCCTCAATCTTGAAAAGACATACTTGAAACTGACTTGGGGCTTGCCCAACACCCATTTTCCACCATTTCGAAGCCTTAAGCCCAATCCAATTGGGAGCCACGCAATCTGTTCGATTGAAAGCAATGCGAACTTAGCCCTTGATGGTAGCCAAACATTTCAGTGAATTTCATCTCCACTTTCAAAAAAAAAAAAAAAGAAAAAAAAAAAAAAAAGAGAAAAAAAAAGAAAATAAAAGAAAAGAAAAAGCTCGCTAGGTTGAAAACCCGAAAGGGCACCTAGGCAAAAGTCAGAGCTGAAAAAGGTGTTGATTTCCAAAATCTGACCCTAGCCAGTCAAAATATTGGAGGAAATTTTGACGAAACAAATGAGAGAATCATATGCTTTAAGATACATCTTAAGAACGTGCCAAGATCACATTTCAAAAGGCACGGAATGACCACAAATAAATTCCGAGAGCTGACATGCACATTTTGGAATTCTGGGATAGCGATTGAAAGATCTCACAAGAATTGACTACATTAAAAAGCAAAATTGACTGGCTAAGCGAAAGTGAAAAGGATCAATCCTCAAAACAAAACAAAAAGAAAAAGAAAAGAAAAGAAAGGGAGATTGAAACTGAATCCTTTTATTCAAAGCTACCACAAGGGGCTCAAGTTTGAACTTCTTTGACGATTGGTTTGAAAAACCCTCATACCTCAAACCCCTTATTTCAAGCCTTGCCTTGAACTACGCTCGACCTGATTCCCACTCGGGGATACGTAGGCAACCACATCGGTTCGGTCAACACCATCATGATCAAACCAATTTCCTTCAAGCCTTGCCTTGAACTACGCTCGACCTGATTCCCGCTCGGGGATACGTAGGCAACCACAACGGTTTGGTCACCCCACCTACCTAAAAGTCAATCCGCTTCTTTCCAACCATGGCCCGAACTACGTTGGACCTGATCCCCGCTCGGGGGTACGTAGGCAGACTTTCAAAAAAGAAAAAAAAGGAAGGATGGCTCGCTAGGTCGAAAATCCGAAAGGACGCCTAGGCAAAAATTAGAGTTAAATCCAAAGTGAGCAATAACAAAAGAGAGAAAAGAGCTTGCTAGGTCACCTCACTGGTGCCTAGGCAAAAGTTATGAGCATTTGAGAGATTAAAGTCACAGTCCATGCCTCAAGCCAGAAAATCACCTTCCACACTAGGGGAAAACTTCGGCTACCCGCCTCGTTCGCCTGACTTTTACTATCTACCCTTTATACAAGGGGCAAACTTCGGTCACCTACCTCGTTTGCCCAAAACCTCCAATAAACCATCATCCAAACTAGGGGCAAACTTCGGT
The DNA here is from genome assembly GCA_033977485.1 of Hydrangea macrophylla. Classification (NCBI taxonomy): domain Eukaryota; kingdom Viridiplantae; phylum Streptophyta; class Magnoliopsida; order Cornales; family Hydrangeaceae; genus Hydrangea; species Hydrangea macrophylla. The sequence continues at coordinate 89,669,429 of CM066995.1, forward strand.
CACCTACCTCGTTTGCTTATGAATCCCACTTTGTACACCTCAAACTAGGGGCAAACTCCGTTTGCCTAACACAATCCCTTCACACCGAGGGCGAGTTTTCAAGTTACCAAGTTGTTTTGAAAATTTTGAAATAGAGCATCTTTTACTCTAAAAGCTAAGGCACTAATTCAAAGCACTTCCTGGGAGAAGTAAAAAAATCGACTAGATCACTAGGGAGGAATTTTAAAAAAAAATCAGATTTATCAACAAAGTGCTACCATGTAAAGATGAGAGGTGAACACCAAAAGAGAAATGGTACATCGTTTATGACAAAAGCACATCAAGTTTTGACAAGACGAGCTTGTTTCATTTTGGTGTCAAATGTGTCGTCCTCGTGCGTCAATGTCTGTCAAGTTTTTGAGTCTGTTGTAGTCTCAAATGTGAAAGTCAACAGTGACCAATAAAATTTTCAAATCAAGTTATAAAGAGCATACCAATACAAGCAGGAGTACCAAACACCATTATCGCACCGGTTAAGGCATCAGCATGAGAAGCGTCCAAACTTAGGGCAAATGCGAATTTCATCCCTTTCCAAACCATCGAATGTTGATCTTCCTTCATGCAACATAAGTCCATGAGTGGCTGTTGATCATCTTCCTTCGTCGTGCAACATAAGTCCATGAGTGGCTGTTGATAATCTTCTTTCATCCTAGCAACATAAGTCCATGAGTGGCTGTTGATTTTCCTTCATCTCCAAGCAACATAAGTCCATGAGTGGCTGTTGATTCGTCTTGGATTGGGCACCGCAAAGATTTGATCAACCGCGAGAGATTCAGAGAAGGATCCCGGCTCTGGGCCAACAAGATTTGATCAACTATGAGAGATTTGAATTTGAATCCTGGTTCCCGGTCAAGAGGAGTAGTTGAAGAGAGATCCCAGAAAGAGTCGCTTCATCCCCAGCAGATTTAATCCCCAGCAGGCATGCCAATTCGTCAGTTCTTCTAATCAAGGTTAGTCCAACCGTCAGTTCAATCATGACAGTCACAGTAGTTCACTGTTGACTCATCATATCGATTCGTACATCGTCAGTTCAATCATGACAGTCACAGTAGTTCACTGTCGACTCGTCATCTCGATTCGTACATTGGCAGTTCAATCCTGACAGTTAAAGTAGTTCACTGTTGACTCGTCATCTCGATTCGTACATCATCAGTTCAATCCTGACAGTCACAGTAGTTCACTGTCGACTCGTCATCTCGATTCGTACATTGGCAGTTCAATCCTGACAGTTAAAGTAGTTCACTGTTGACTCGTCATCTCGATTCGTACATCATCAGTTCAATCCTGACAGTCACAGTAGTTCACTGTCGACTCGTCATCTCGATTCGTACATTGGCAGTTCAATCCTGACAGTCAAAGTAGTTCACTGTTGACTCGTCATCTCGATTCGTACATCATCAGTTCAATCCTGACAGTCACAGTAGTTCACTGTCGACTCGTCATCTCGATTCGTACATTGGCAGTTCAATCCATGACAGTCACAGTAGTTCACTGTCGACTCGACATCTCGGTTAGTTCAATCGTCAGTTCAATCCATAACAGTCACAGTAGTTCACTGTTGACTCGTCATCTCGTTTAGTACACCGTCAGTTCTTTTGATCACGGTTAGTCCAACTGTTGATCCAATCCATGATAGTCACAGTAGTTCACTGTTGACTCATCCTCTCGATTCGTACATCGTCACTTCTTCTGGTCACGGTTAGTCCAACTGTCGATCCAATCCATGATAGTCACAGTAGTTCACTGGTGCATCGTCACTTCTTTCGGTCACGGTTAACCCAACTGTTGATCCAATCCATGTTAGTCACAGTAGTTCATTGTCGACTCATCATCTCGATTCGTACATCGTCAGTTCATTAATCATCATTAGTCTACCATCACTCTCATTCAAAATATGCCGTGTTCATCATTCTCATTCATAATCTTAGACTTCCGTGTCCGTCTCTTAATTTCCAGGGCTTCCATGTCCGTCGGTTATCTGTCAAACTGCATCTCCGATTATAGTCCTCTGGGACCCCACATCCAATAACATTCGCTTGCGAAGCACACTTCCCAAATTCTAGAAGTTTGCCCCTAGACCCAGAGTCTTCTAAACCTTGATATCTTTATCCGAGTCATCCACCACATCACAGTCATAAACACTAGCACAACACCAGCCCACTCGGAGTGGCACACCCCACAACACCTGCTCATACTAGGATCAGAACACTAGGCATGATAGGACTCATGTACACAATCATATCACATCCATGCATTTCATATCACTCTTTTAGAATAGCATCTGCATGATTGTTGTGTATGTGCATGTGTGATTGGTCTCTTTGTGCCCTGAACTACGTCCTGGTCTGATTCCCCTTGGGATACGTAGGCAGCTCACGCAGAGCACGACCAGCACTGACCTCAGCATCTCTTTTTTTTTTATCATTGCATCTTTTGCAACATTTTTTATCCTAAATCTATAGCCTACAAAAGACCTGTCTCTTCAAAGCTTTGGCACTCGCTTGCGACATGCGTTGCCTCGCAAGTTCATGCCAAAGAGGGGCAAACTGTAGAGACCCCATTTTGTCGGCTGTCGGATTTAGGAGACCCATAGCTTGGTGGTTCACAATGATCGCAAAAGACTCAAAAGGACTCTCAGAAGTCAGCTCTATCTCTCAGAATGCTCAGAATGACCAAAATGCCCCCAAAAGCCCGAAAACTCCCAGATTTGGTCCCAAAGTTCTGAAAACATGCTATGTCGTAAGAAAAGCGATAAAAAGAGTTTTAAAGAGAAATCAGACAAAATCGTCGGCTCCCAGAGACCCCCGGAAGTCCCGGAAGTTCCCAGAAAGTCCCCGTTGACCGGTTTGATCAAGGTTTGACTAGGTTTGACCAGGTTTGACAAGGTTTGACCAAGTTTGACCGAAATCGTCCAAATTCACTAGAATTATTTTAAATCATGAGAAAAGTGTTAAAACAAGTTCCAAAAGAAAATCGAGCGAAAACATCAGCTCCCGGGAACTCCCGGAGGTTTCCAGAACTTCCCGGGAATCCCAAGTTTGACCAGTTTGACCGAAATTTGACTTTGGAACCGAGACGCCGAAACAATTTTCAAATATTTTTCATGGATACTAGAGGTCAATAGCTTTCCAACGGTATATCGCACATAATTTCTGGATTTAAAACGAATTTATAATGAATTTTCGAAGGTGAAAAAGGCGATCAAATCGGCTTTTATCGCGAATACCGCAAAACTTTTCAAAGTGACCTATCCCCGAACTATTTTTTATGTAAAGTAGACTCCATTACCTTTCCAACGGTATATCACAACCTCAATTTGGAGTTCGTATGCATTTTCTGTGAATTTCGGACAAAATAGGGCCTTTTCGCGAATACCGGAACTTCAGGGGGCCTAAACGGCATTATCCAGACGAAGGGAGGAGCACTGCCGCCGCGGCACTGGCCCACTGCCGCCGCGGCACTGGCCCAGTGCCGCCGCGGCACTTTCCCCCAGAACAGTGAGTTTTTGTAATTATTTTTGTGGTCCCATTTTGATTAATTAAAATCCAAAACGACGTAGTTTTATGATTACAGTTGTTTGGGACCAATGGGAGTACTTCTAAAACCCCAAAACCACCCCAAATTGGCCTATATAAACCCCCCATTGCTCTTCATTTTGGGGGGGCCAAGTGCAAAGCTTGAAAAGTTGTAGAGAAGAAGAGAGATAGAGATAGGTTTAGAAGAGAGAAAGGGAGCTTCTCCCATTGATTTTCCATAAGAAAGTGAGTTTTATTCTTGATTTCTTCCATTATCCTTCCATATACTTCACATTCAAAGTCCATTCCAACCCTCATTCTTGAGCATTCTTGAGTTAGGAAGCTACTTCCATGTCCAAATGTCAAAATCTATGAGTGAAACACCAAGCTACAAGTCCAAAATCACATTGATTATCATCTATTGATTGCTATTTACTTGCTTTGATTATATATATGTTCATCTCTTCTTATCTCATTTCTTTTTGATTTTTCTTTATTTACTTACTAGTTCATCATCATCTAAGTGATGACATGAAGTTTGGGGTGAGTGAATCCTTATGGATAGTAGCTCTTGACCTCAAAAACATGTTTGATAGATGATGATTATAACCTCAATACTTCCAAGATGTTCTTGAAATGTATTGAAGTTATGTCCAAAATAAAAATGAATCTCTCCAATAATATTGGGAGTTCTTTGATGATTCAAGGTTGGATGAGGTTCTAAGTGGTCACATGGTCATCTCAAGAGTTTAAGTTCATGCTTTGAACATCTATTTCAAAACCCCCAATCAAGAACTCAAACTCTATTTCAAACCCAAATCCATTTTCTTCAAGAATGATCCAAAACAGTGAGCTGTTCAGATTCAAAGATTTGTTTTGAATTAAATACTCAAGTTATGATAATGAAACCACTTGGAAAATCTTCCTAATACATCATAGTTTGTCCCCATTTTTTCCCATCAATTATAGAAATGTGAAAGTATTTGTTTTGGATGTGAGAAGTTCATATTCATAATCTGCCTCTGTTCTCACAGAATGTTCACCAACCTTCTTGCACTTATTCTGGATATTTGCATCACTGTACATATATCTTTTCTATTTTTTTTATAAAACTTGGGTGTCTTAGGAAACTTTTGGTATATAATAGGTCATCATAAACCTTTTCTTTGATTTATGAAAAATCATACAAAATCAGTCAACAGTGCAGTTTTTGTTTCTGAGTCATGTGTACATTCTGATTTTTTTTCTTTTAATCTGTGATAGCTATCGATGTTTGGCTTTTTGATTTATTTTCTAGACACAATAAGAATGATCTCTGATTTTTCTTACATTTTTCTAGGCACGTTTGACCTCCCATTATAATGTTGCAAAGTAACACATGCAGTCTGTCCACTATTCACAGCAAGCACATTTCAACTTTTATTCTTTGATTTGATGCTCATATGCATTCCAAATTAGCCCATATCTTAGGAAGAAGTTCATACTACATTTGTACATATCCCATGTTGATTTAATCCATTAATTCATGCACATTTTAGACTTCTAAGTCATTTTAGAAATCCATGTACACAAAACACACTACAACCTTTGCACATTTCTAGGTACATACAATACATTCATGCAAGATTTGGGGTTTTTGTAACCCTTAATCTAAGAAGATTATAAGGAATGAACTTGATCACACGTTCATGCTTCCCCTCGATCTAATCATCCTTTCTCATCCGTCCCGGGGATTGAGAGGTCTTCTTTTCTCAAAAGAATAACATGCATCATTCTAGTTTGCTAAGCATATTTTGATTTCTTTGACTATTTGTTTCAAGAACAATTCATGTCCCCCTTTAGATTAGGAAGTCTTGATTATTTGATTCATGATTAGATGATTTTTTCCTAGGTTTATTTGTGTGATCTTTCACTTTACATTGTATGATATTTGGCTTAGATCTTATGAATGATATCTTATCTTTAGATCTTCCATTTCAAATTTTCTTATGTGATGTAATATACTATCATAGTATTATTTGTCGAACCAAACATAGTATAAGATGATTATTTGGATGCTAATTGAGGCCCGTCAAAAGACGGGGCGAGTTGAGGGTGTTTTAGTCGTGACAAAGGCTCCTTCCTCTCTCGTACCAAAACCCCGAACCAAGTTCTTTGGTTATGAAGGGCCGGTGCCCTTATCCGCTTGGGTGAGTCAAAATTAGGTTTCTTGGTTCCTTAAAGACCAAGTGGCGACTCTGTATCTGTTTTCAACAGACCTTTCGTTTTCTTTCTTTGATTCAAATCAATTTCAAAACAATCTCAAACAAGAGAGAGAAGTGGTCCGATTCCGCGTGTCCACACTTGCCCCCCACCAAAAGCTAGCAACCGAACGAGTGATATCTGTGATAATTGAACCAGGTAGCTTGAAGCACGACATAGCATACCCTGGGATAGCATGTGCGACTACTTTAATAAGAACCTCTCTACCGCCGCGAGAAAGGACGTTTTCCTTCCACCCGTACACCTTCTTCTCAATCCGGGTCTTTAAAGATTGAAAGATGCTCTTCTTATTTCGGCCAACAAGAGAAGGTAGCCCTAAATACTTATCATGTGGGGCCAGATCTTGGACCCCAAACAGAGCTCGGATATCAATAACCACATCAGGCCTCGTGTTAGGGCTAAAGAAAGCACAAGATTTATTTATATTAATCTGTTGACCCGAAGCATTAGCATAATTTTGTAGGATCGTGAGAACGACTTCACATTCTTGCACCGTAGCCTTGTAGAAAAGTCGACTATCGTCTGCGAAAAACAAGTGGGTAATATTTGGCTCATTTCGGCCCAACCTAACACCTCCAATTATATTCTGAGCACAAGCTTGGGCAATAGCCAAAGAAAGAGCCTCAGCAACGATAATAAACAAATAAGGAGACAGTGGATCACCTTGGCGTAAGAGAAGGCCAAAATCTCTGTGTGGGTTGACTATTGAAAAGGACCGAGAACGAGACCGACTCCACACACTCCATAATTAATGCAACCCATCTCCCATGGAACCCCAGCCGAAGCAAAATAGCTCTAAAGAAGGGCCACTCCACCATATCGTATGCCTTACTCATATCCAACTTCAAAGCCATAGATGCCGATTTACCCCTAGTACGGGACTTTAGATGATGCACAGTCTCGAAAGCATCCAAAACATTATCTGTGATTTGTCTCCCTGGAACGAAAGCGCTTTGCGAGTCAGAGATAATGTACGGTAGACACACCTTTAGTCGGTTCGCCAACACTTTAGAAATAATTTTGTACACCACGTTACAAAGACTAATTGGCCTGAACTCGGACACCCTCTCCAGCTCATTTACCTTCGGAATCAAAATTATATGAGTGAAGTTGATGCCATTTGGGAGGGACCCATTTCTAAAAAAATCTTGAACACACGAAATAATATCATGGCCAACAACACTCCAATACGTTTGAAAGAACAAAGGGGACATTCCATCCGGACCCGGGGCTTTATTGGGGTGCATTTGGAAGACAGTTTTCTTAACAACACTCCAATACGTTTGAAGATATATTTGATGGATGCTTTTAGTAACTCCCCATAATTTTTTTTTCTTACCCTCAATAAAATCACTATAAAGACCATATTTAACTTTAATGTGTAGACAGAGACATTTACTAGACACAAAACTATCATACTACACTCATTCATTAGAATATTATATGTACATAAGGTATAACTTGTGCCTAAATTAAGCACCGGAATAATTCTAACTATGCATGCCTTCACGCAATAACTAACTCCACATGCCATCAACATTTAATAACATTGCGACCATTCATTACAGTACTATTCCTACGCCAAAAGCCAAAAACCTTTACATATTAAGTCTTAAGCCATAGAGTTTTTAAGCCAAGCCAAAAGCTAAATAGCCCATAAGTAAAAATTCAAATAGCACTTAAGCCAAAAGCTATTAAGCCAAATAGTCCTTAACCAAAGGCTATAGCCAAAAATGGGAGAAAAAGCGTAAAACTTTAAAAAGGTGGAAATTTTGAGAACATGTAAATTGGACAGTAAGATCCTTCTAATATCTCATGCCAGCCATTGAACTTGTATAGACTTATATGCACATTAGCATTGGCAAATTTTTATCATATGTTGCAAACTAGAATATAGCGACTTATAAAACTATAATATGTTGAAAACTGAATTATAGAAATGAAGAAGACAGAAACAAAATGTCGCAAATCTCATTCTCATTAATATTCAATCAAGTTCAATCCACGGCCTTATATAGAGTGTTAACGACACTTCTTTTTTGTTGCTAATATTTTTAGCAGATAGCTCTTGATGCACGTAAGAATCTCACATAAACAAGATGCATAAACTTTATGTGTCTATCTCTCTCCTCTGTTGTGGACCCCACAATGTCAGTGGACCTCACTAGCAGAGAGATAGACACATTGTGGTTTATGTATCTTGTTTATGTGAGATTCTTTTTTTTTTTTTGATAACCGTGGGTAGGCCTGTAAACGGATCAGATCCAGATTGGATTTGTAATATCTGAATCCAATGCGATAAGAAATCCGTTAACTAAAATCGAATCCGATCCGATAAAAAATCCATTAACCAAATCCGTTAAACACTAAAAAAATACCGTTAAGCAAATCAAGATTTTTTTTATTTTTTATTAATTCGATATCCGTTAAGCACCAAAGGAATTTTTTATTCATATATCCGTTGAGCACCAAATTTTTTTTTTTTTTTTTTCTAATCGGATATCCGTTAAGCACCAAAAGAATTTTATAGTGTAGGGTCATTATGTAATTTTCACAAAACAAGGGAAGCTAAACTGCAAATTAAATTCTATCATCGGATATTTTCTGGCGGATTCGGATCGGATATACCAAATCCGAATCCGATCCGTTTGCTAACAAAATATTCGGATTCGGATTCGGATATTATTATCGGATATTTTCCGTCGGATTCGGATCGGATCGGCTCGAATCCAAATCCGGTCCATTTACATGCCTAACCGTGGGTGTTCGGACCAGTTTTTGCGCGCACTTCGACTAATCTCACGAGGCCAGGGCATCTAGGTGAATCATCTGTTGCCATCCCCTTGAGATTCGAACTTGAGACCTCAGGGTATAACACCGAGAGGCCTTGCCATCCGACCACAAGCAAGGGAAGTGGTTTTACGTGAGATTCTTATGTGCCTCAAGAGTTATCATTTTTAGTAACACTTTTTACTCTGACATTAATCACTATTGTTCCGGGAATAGAATTACCCTATATAAATTACATACAATCTAAATATCTCATACTGATCATACAGCTGTCAAGAGCTTCTAACAACTTCAAAATCAAGCAGTCACGTGGGTCGTCCCTTAACTGAATTGCAACTGTCATTTCTTCCAGAAGCTTGTAGCTGATGATCTTCTGAGCTAGCTGAGTTGAGAGAAGTACTGCTGACACATCTTGTGGTGCTACACTTGTGCACCTTCATCTTCAAAATCAGGCTCAATAATTCCTTGATCTACATCTGGTGGTTCTAGGGCCTCCCCATGATCAGAGAATATTGTTGCACTTATGAATATATTCAAATTAGGGACCGTGGTAAGCATTGCTTGTACCCGTTGTAGAAAGCTCTTGAACATATTGGAAAGCCAAACAGAGAACAAAGATATTAAAACAATTATAGGGTAGGCATACCAAAAGAGTACTTCTGGTAAGACCATTGAGGCCACCAATAAAACGATTAGTGTACCTGAGAAATCTCCCATTTTTATACATATATGTCCTATATAGGCTATATTGATAGGAAGAGTTAGAGGTACTTTAATGGAGATTGAATAGAAGGTCAAGAAGAGAGTGGTGAGAAGCCAAAACTTCATCCAAGTGATATCAACAATTGTATCAAATGGGTCCCAATCCCAAGGCGTACTTATTTGTGATTTCATGATGTTAATCACAATTAGAAAAGCATACCTTAGATCAAAATAGTACATCTCTTCTCTTTTTTTTTTTTTTTTTTTTTTTTCTTCTTCTTGTCTAGCTTTGGAGAATTTTTGGTTACTCAATGCTCATGTTCAATTGTGGGATTATTTATAGTGGGTTAATTGTTTGCAAAGACAGTCCAATGAGGGACCCCCATATCATCCAATTAATTTATTCTCTGTGGAATGCCAAACTTCTCACTAACATTTTCCTAGAAAAATGTGTTCATATTTTTTTATGCAAGGATGGTCCAACGATGACATGCCATGATAATGCTTTAATATTATTATCATCTCTCAAAGTTGTCCCACCTTTGAGAAACTCTCCTTTCTCCTTTGAGGTCTTATTGCAAAGAAAAGGTATTTTTTTCTGCTGAAGACTAATACATATTGTAAGCTAAGGCTATGTGATGGAACAGAAGCAATAACTTTGGAATCCATCACTAAGGCACTATTAGGTTCTTAAATTTTGTGAGAAAAAAAGAAAGGAAAGCAATAGAGAAACACTTTCTTCTTTTTCTTGATTTTTGTAACACTCAAGCTTAGAGAGAGATATATATTGAAATGATAAGCCCGAATAGGGCAAAACATGTAGAGCAGCCCCAACGTCAACAACAATAATAATCAGTCAAATACAACCCCAAAAAGCCCCATAACTGAGATTCACCCGTCAAACAAACACGACCTTACTACAACACAACCACAACCCAAAACAAGAAATGAAAAGATTTAGGTTTTTTTTTTATTGTTATTTTTTTAATTTTTATTTAAAGGTTTTTTTCATACTATTTTGAACTTTGATTAGTCCATGTGTACAAGTGTGTTTACATTTCCGCAACGAGATATGCGAACTACAATGAAAATAGTAAGTAAAACAAGAAGAAAAAGAAAATATAGTGAGTAATATTAAAAAAATTAACAGAAAAGAAAGAAAAAGTTTGTGAGTTATTTTTCCTCCCATTTAAAGTGGGATGGGTTTCAACTTGCTCATTGCTTGAAATCCATGACTCAGTTGAATGCTTTAACGTGGGTTGGGCAATTCGTGTTAAATTAGTAAATTTAAAAAATTGGAGGAGTCAATATGTAAATTAATATTAATTTTTCACAATTAAATACACATATTCAAAAAATATACATTTAAAACTTTACAAGGTTCAATTAAGATGATACTATAAAACTTTTAAAACAAAATTTGTGCACAAACCAGAATTTGTTTTTAAAAAAAAAAAAATTACAATTTCAATCTTCTTTTTTCTTTTCTTTTCTTTTCTTTTTTTTTTAAAGAAAATTTCCTAATTTGTAAAAATTTAGAGGAAATTATTCAATGAGCCTGTCACGCCACGTCAGAATGATGACGTGGTGTGACCTCTCAATTTTAATCACACATATACTCCCCTACTTCTAGGAGATCATGCCATGTGATTATCAAAAAAAAAAAAAACTACACACCACATGTCATACATAACCTCCTAGCGTTAGTGAAACCATGGCTCCTTTTTATTGGGGAGATCACACCACGTCATGCACGCTGATGTGGCGTGACGTGTTGGAATTAATTAATAGTAAACTTAATTTCATTTTTGGAATTAATTATATTCTATTAATTAGTTTCCTACTTGATGTGGTCCATATAATAGTCCAGATTTGATTGGGATCTCTAATTGGATGAGTCACAATTGGTTAAAGGATATGGGTTAGTTTCCTAATCAATATCTACTATGATGGACGGTAGAGATTAAAGTTCTAATAAGGAAATTCGGTCCTCTCTCTCCCTATAAAATTGACAGACGAATTTCCATCATTCACTGTCACACACAATATAACAGATTAAGGTTTATAGAGGCAAGAGAGAGAAACTCGAATTTTCAAGGTAATTTTTTTGTGCAAGTGAAGCGGTCATTTTGCAATCAAGGGAGGCATCAAGAGCAATCTGCAGATTACATTAGAAGTATCTTTCCGCACACAATACTAGCAATGGATCAAGGTATGTGTTCTTGGCCAATTAACTTAAACAAGGTATGTGAAACCATGAAGATTTAAGATCCTGAAATGACATAGTATTTTTATGATCTGTCATGTATGATTATATTTTATCATGTAAAAAATATTACATGTGGTATCAGAGCCATGGTTTATAATCTCATGTTTTTTTTCATTGACGAAACCTTCTTAAAGAGCCTACATGCACGTTTTTATTTTATGAACATGAAATCGATTTTCTCATAATTTTTGAAATTCGAACCGTTCACCCAAAACGTCAAAACAATCAACTGCTAGAAGTACATTAATATGAAGATAATAATTGTACTAAGGCTTGCTCGGTTAACTCCAGCCGATTAGTCAAGTAGTGTGGGCCCGCGTTAGTGCCACCTATGGGCTGCATTTAGAGTCTTTAGACAATTTAAAGCCTCCAGTGTTCATGCTATACATGGTTTGATGTCACCACAGTGTCTCAATCCATGGGTATGTTTATTTTATTAATTATTAATTTTGATATGGTTTGATGTCACCACAGTGTCTCAATCCATGGGTATGTTTATTTTATTAATTATTAATTTTGATATGGTTTGATGTCACCACAGTGTCTCAACCCATGGTTATGTTTATTTTATTAATTTTGATATTTATATAATGAAAGATTAGGTGTTCACCACAGTGCCCTAATCGTAATAATAAATATTAAATAGTAACGTTTACATTCATATTATGCATGTTTTGGTTGCCCACAGGTCCAAACATAACAATGAATTAAAGTCAATAAAATAAAATAAAATAAAATAAAATAAAAATTAATAATTTTTTCAGATTGTGTATTATTGTAATATTGTGAGCATGTGTATTCTATTGCAGTTTCTCTCCCCATTACCCTTCATTCGCAAGCCTCATCTATCCCTAAGTTTGATGGAACTAACTTTTCGGATTGGAATGAGCAAGTTCAGTTTACTCTGGGAGTCCTAGCCCTTGACATGTCCCTTCTCGTTGACGAGCCCGCTGCACTTACTAATGAAAGTAGTGAGGATGAGAGGGTCATTCATGAAGGATGGACTAGGTCCAACAGATTAAGCCTAATGCTGCTGCGAATGACTATAGCTGCAAATATCAAAACATCCTTACCTGAAACATCGAATGCCAAAGAATATATGAACAATGTGAAGGACCGTTTTCGCACTGCTGATAAATCCCTTGCTGGGAAACTTATGGCTGAACTCACCACTATGCGTTTTGATGGTACTCATACCATGAATGACCACATTATTGATATGACTAATCTGGCTGCAAAATTGAGTACTTTGGGCATGAAAGTGGATGACTCCTTTCTCGTCCAATTTGTCTTAAACTCTCTGCCCCCGCAATTTGGACCTTTTCAGATTCACTATAACACTATTAAGGATAAGTGGAATGTGAATGAACTGCAAAGTATGTTGGTTCAAGAAGAGGGGAGGCTTAAGCAGCAGAATAGTCATGTGGCTAATTTTATGGTACAAGGAGTTGGAAAGAAAAGGGCTGAAAAAGGAAAGGGCATAAAGCGTAGCCAACCCAAGCCAATGGAATCTGATCAAGCTGCACCAAAGAAGGGAAAGAAGAATGATAAGTGCCATTTTTGTGGAAAAAGTGGACACTTTCAGAAGGATTGCCTGAAACGAAAGGCTTGGTTCGAAAAGAAGGGTAAGCCTGAGGCTTTTGTATGTTTCGAATCAAATTTGATTGAAGTTCCTTCTAATACTTGGTGGATTGATTCAGGTACTAATACTCATGTTTCAAATACGATGCAGGGATACCTTACGACCCGAACCACTGGACCAAATGAAGCTTTTCTTTACATGGGAAATCGAGCTAAAGCTCAAGTTGAAGCCATAGGAACTTTTCGTTTAGTTTTGGATTCTGGTTTTTATTTAGATTTACATGAGACTTTTTATGTTCCTTCAGTTTCTCGTAATTTAGTTTCTTTGTCAAAGCTTGCTAATAATGGCTTCACTTTTAAATTTAATAATAAAGGTTTTAGTTTAGTTAAAAATTATTGCGATGTTGGTTCTGGGATTTTGGTGAATGGCTTATATCAAATTAATCTTGAATCCTCCTTTTCTGAAACTCTTCTTGCTCTGCATCATAATGTTGGAACTAAACGAGGCTCATCAAATGAGCATTCGTCTTACTTGTGGCATAAAAGATTAGGTCATATATCCAAGATAAGAATGGAAAGATTAGTAAAGGAAGAAATATTGCCAAATCTGGATTGGACTGATTTTGGTGTGTGTGTGTAGACTGTATTAAAGGCAAACAGACCAAACACGCAAAGAAAGGAGCCACAAGAAGCACACAACTCCTTGAAATAATTCATACGGACATATGTGGACCTTTTGATATTCCATCTTTTGGTGGAGAAAAATATTTTATTACCTTTATTGATGATTTTTCACGTTACAGCTACCTATATCTATTGCACGATAAATCTCAGTCTGTGAATGCTGCTGAAATTTATATAACTGAGGTTGAAAGACAATTAGGTAGAAAAGTAAAAATCATTAGGTCTGATAGAGGTGGTGAATTTTATGGTAGATATGATGAAAAAGGGCAACACCCTGGCCCTTTTGCTAAACTCCTTGAGCGTTTAGGTATTTGTGCCCAATACACAATGCCTGGTACACCCTGGCAGAATGGTGTAGCTGAAAGGCGCAATCGTACCCTTATGGATATGGTTAGGAGTATGTTGAGTAACAATGATTTGCCTATATCCCTGTGGATGCATGCTCTTAAAACCGCTGTGTATATCTTAAATAGGGTTCCTAGTAAGGCAGTTCCAAAGACACCTTTTGAACTGTGGAAAGGTTGGAAACCTAGTATAAGGCACCTACATGTTTGGGGCTGCCCAGCGGAAGCAAGAATTTATAATCCACAAGAAAAGAAGTTGGACCCAAGAACTATTACTTGTTTCTTTATTGGGTATCCAGAAAAATCAAAAGGGTATAGGTTTTACTGTCCTAGCCATAATACACGAATTGTTGAAACCGGAAATGCCAGATTCATTGAGAATGGTGAAGAAAGTGGAAATAAAGAAATTAGGGATGTTATCATTCAAGAAGTCAGGCTGCAATTACCATTGCCCCGAGTTCATAATGACCCTGTTGTTCCTAACGTTGTTGAAATTGACAATAACGAACAACAAGTGAATGATGAACAACCTGAACAGCCCCATGATGAGACTATCACCAATGAACTGATTGTAGAGGCACCACAGGAAGTAGCATTAAGAAGATCACAAAGAAACAGGAGATCAGCTATTTTTGACGATTATGTGGTGTATCTGCAAGAATCTGAATATAACTTAGGGGATATTAATGATCCGGTTACGTATTCACAAGCCATTAGCTGTAATGATTCTACTAAATGGATTGATGCCATGAATGATGAGATTAAATCTATGGATTACAACAAAGTCTAAAAGAAATTTTATTAGGTATGGATTTCTTCAACTGTTCTGTCACTCCGATGGGTGGCAACATGGTCCTCCTGGCGTTCTCAAGCAAAAATGAGATGGAGTCTGCAATCAATCTAAACCTTAATGGGCTACAGCAGTGGTTCGATCTTATCAAACCATGGGATGAAGAAGATACTTTTGAATCAAGATTTGTTTGGATGAAATGTGAGGGGATACCACCACATGCTTGGAATTCCAGCTTCTTCAGTCTAATTGCGAGCTTATTTGGGAGTTTTGTTAAAGTGGACACATTTACAGAGCAAAAGAAGAGACTTGACATGGCTAGAATCCTTATTGTCACTTCAAGCAAGGAAAAGATTAACAGGCATACAAGCATTCTTATTGAGGGACGAGCATTTGATCTTTCTATTTCTGAAGATGAGGCGGCTGACTTCTTGAATGATGAAGTTTTACACTGTTCTTGTGGTGGCTGGGCCAATAAATTTGCAGAAGCAGAGATGGGGCACTCTAAATATTCGGCATTTCAACAATCCGATGACACCGTGCAAAAATCCCAGCCCATCCGTTCCGGCCAGAGTGATTCAGTCAGGAATACTGAGCTTCTAATCGACCAGCTACCCAGATTGGTGAGGGGTTCTGATAAGTGCAGTCAATCTGAAAAGTCCAATCAATCATCCCCCGCTCAAATTTCAAATTCAATTTCAAATTCCCCTGTTTCAAATTTAGGAGCCATTTTTCCCCCAAACAATTCCACTGTTTTAGACCAAATTGGGTCCCCTGATGGGTCATTCTCCATAGTTCCAGACTCTCTCTCTCCCTCTCGTATTTTGACAAGTAAGGTGGGCTTTGCTACTGATGGGCCTATCAACAATGGAGACTTAAATCTGGAAGTTGTCCTCCCTTTTATTAATGGGCCCAATCACTCATTACACTCAAGGCCCAACTTTAAGGACATAAACCTCAATGAAGATGCTGAGGAAGATATTGATTCTGC
Source organism: Hydrangea macrophylla (assembly GCA_033977485.1). Classification (NCBI taxonomy): domain Eukaryota; kingdom Viridiplantae; phylum Streptophyta; class Magnoliopsida; order Cornales; family Hydrangeaceae; genus Hydrangea; species Hydrangea macrophylla. Next base: position 89,685,396 of record CM066995.1, read on the forward strand.
AGATTTCAGCCCTTTCTCTCCTAAGGATGACAGACTGGCTACGATTGAACACAAATTGCAGAACAAATTAAGAAAAGGTAAGGGCAAAAGGAGGGGATGTTTGGAAAACCCTATTTTATTCAGTGGAGCTGGTAAACTCATCAAAATCAAAGCAAGAGTTGCCTCAAAATCCAAAGGAGCTGGCAAGTCAAGAATCAGGCTTCACAAAAGTTCACAAAAGAACACACAAAGCTCTTCCAATCCTAATTCAAATAACAGTACCCAGAGCAGAAATTTGGCAATTCTAAAGGAGGCAAACGAGTGTTGGGACTTGGGAAAAAATCTGGGTCTGTACGTTAATGGAAAGGACTCTGATGGGGCAAATATTATGGAATTCTTGGAAAAACGCGATTGGGAGGAGTTCGAGAGAAGAGAAAATGAGTAACTTTTCGTTCTATTAAAGCTATCAGGCAATTGCAGATTTTATTAGTAGTGTTGGATTGAGGGACATAAAACTATCAGGCAACAATTTTACTTGGCGTTAATGTAGATCGTCAAAGGTTGACCAATCATGCCCGAAGGTACTTGATTTGAAAATTTTGGGTTCTTTCATACTTGTTTTTGGTGGTTGTTGATGGGTAGTTATGTGGGAGATACAGAGTGGTAATTCTTTAGCAATTGAGGAAGGAAACACAAACAGCCAAAGACCTATCTAAGTGGCTAAGCTTAGGTTTTGGTAGGCAACTGGAATTGGTTATCCTTTTTATTCAGCCGGTGGGCAAGGCAGAGACTGCATTGGGCTGATTTTGGTTGTGTTCAAAATTGCTCTGTTTTGTTGCTTTATTTTGGACATTTCATGTTCATAGATAGGGGCTGCTTTGTTTTTGGTTGTGCTCTTTGTTTTTCTTGCTGTGTTGTAAATTGCTTGTTGAGGGTTTGGTGTCAGTCTCCCCTCTTTTTTTGTTGTACCAATTTTGTCAGTCTTCTTTAATACATCCGTCCTCGCGCCGTCGAGGTTTTCAAAAAAACAAAGTCTGGGAGTTGGTCGAGTTGCCAGAAGGACATAAGAGAGTCGGTTGTAAATGGGTCTTTAAGACAAAACGTGATTCAAAGGGCAATATCGAACGGCATAAAGCCAGACTTGTTGCCAAAGGATTTAATCAGCAAGAAGGCATCGATTACAATGAGACCTTCTCTCATGTTTCAAAGATGGATTCTCTAAGAATCATTTTAGCATTGGTGGCTCATTTTGATTTAGAATTACATCAGATGGATGTGAAAACGGCATTTTTGATTGGGAGTTTGGAAGAGGAAGTCTATATGGCACAACCAGAAGGCTTCATAGAAGAAGGAAAGGAAGATATGGTCTGTCTGTTGAAGAAGTCAATATATGGACTTAAGCAAGCTTCCCGACAATGGTATCTTAAGTTCCATGATACCATTGCTTCTTTTGGATTTAAGGAAAACACCGTTGATAGGTGTATATACCTGAAGATCAGTGGGAGTAAGTTCATGTTTTTGGTACTGTATGTTGACGACTTACTTATAGCCAGCAGTGACCTTGGTTTACTGCGAGAAACCAAGGATTTTCTTTCAAAAAACTTTGAAATGAAAGATATGGGAGAGGCATCCTTCGTAATAGGGATAGAAATATTCCGGGATAGGATACGGGGATTGTTAGGATTGTCTCAGAAAGCTTACATTAACAAAGTTTTGGAAAAGTTTAACATGAAGGATTGTAGTTCCACTATTGTTCCAATTCAAAAAGGGGACAAGTTCAGCTTAAGTCAATGTCCTCAAAATGAATTAGAACGCGAACGTATGAAGGGCATTCCTTATGCTTCTCTTGTAGGGAGTTTGATGTATGCACAGGTTTGTACCAGGCCAGACATTAGTTTTGCTGTTGGGATGTTAGGAAGATACCAAAGCAATCTGGGGTTAGATCATTGGAAAGCTGCAAAGAAAGTGTTAAGGTATTTGCAAGGGACAAAGGATAACATGCTCACATTTCGGAAGGCTAATCACCTAGAGGTGGTTGGTTATACAGACTCAGATTTTGGAGGATGTGTAGATAGCAGAAAGAGCACCTCTGGTTATGTGTTCCTTCTCGCAGGAGGAGCGGTTTCTTGGAAAAGTGCTAAGCAAAGTATCATTGCTTCATCTACTATGGAAGCTGAGTTCGTAGGATGTTTTGAAGCTACAAATCATGGATTATGGCTGCGAAATTTTCTTTCAGGACTTAGAGTTGTTGATTCAATCTCTAGACCGCTGAAAATTTATTGTGATAATGTCGCAGCAGTGTTCTTTTCGAAGAATGATAGGTATTCTAAAGCAGCCAAGCACATTGAGATGAAATACCTATCAGTCAAAGAAGAAGTTCTGAAACAAAGAGTGTCAATCGAACACATTAGTACCAGTGTTAATATAGCAGATCCACTCACAAAAGGGCTATCACCAAAGATGTTTGTAAAGCATGCTGAAGAAATGGGTCTTGAGTGTAGCTAATAGAATGATTTAATTGTGGATTGCTAGTGCTTATAATTTGACATTATACATTTGATATCAGTTAAGTGTTTCTGAATTTTTAAATTTCTGTCTTGCATTATTGAGTACATATATATGTGAATGAATATGACAGAAATAGTCTTTTAAGACATTATGGGACCATTAATGAATAAACCCAATTTATAGGCCTAGTTGGATAAATCATTGGTGTTGTAGTACATGGAAGGGATTATGCCATTTAAATTAGTGTAAAACCGCCATGACTCACACTCGTGGTTTATTTAATTAAGGTAAACCGTTAAGGATGACTAATCTAATGTTTATTGCGCACCTTATGTTCCCTCAATCTGATCATAATGGAAAGGATTATCATATGGACCAAGTGGAAGACTGTTGGAATTAATTAATAGTAAACTTAATTTCATTTTTGGAATTAATTATATTCTATTAATTAGTTTCCTACTTGATGTGGTCCATATAATAGTCCAGATTTGATTGGGATCTCTAATTGGATGAGTCACAATTGGTTAAAGGATATGGGTTAGTTTCCTAATCAATATCTACTATGATGGACGGTAGAGATTAAAGTTCTAATAAGGAAATTCGGTCCTCTCTCTCCCTATAAAATTGACAGACGAATTTCCATCATTCACTGTCACACACAATATAACAGATTAAGGTTTATAGAGGCAAGAGAGAGAAACTCGAATTTTCAAGGTAATTTTTTTGTGCAAGTGAAGCGGTCATTTTGCAATCAAGGGAGGCATCAAGAGCAATCTGCAGATTACATTAGAAGTATCTTTCCGCACACAATACTAGCAATGGATCAAGGTATGTGTTCTTGGCCAATTAACTTAAACAAGGTATGTGAAACCATGAAGATTTAAGATCCTGAATGACAGTATTTTTATGATCTGTCATGTATGATTATATTTTATCATGTAAAAAATATTACATGACGGGCTCACTAAATAACTTGTCGGAATCATGACACCCGTGCCCTTCTCATACCCCGTGCAATAGGTACCTCAACAGCAACTGTCAAAATATTTTTTTGGAAGAATTGAAGTCCTTTCTGGATTGGTTGGCACTAATTCCCCAGCTAGTGCAACATCAACCCTTTTCCATTGTAAAAAAAAAATTATATATGTTGCCTGAAAGACCCAATGTGATAATAAGGATTTGGTTGTTGATAGTTACAGAAAGGCCAAGCTACGTGGCTACCCATATTAGTGCATCATTAATTAACATAGTTTAATGAATCAACGTAGTATAATTTTTTTTCCTGAAGAAAGTTCCCTATCTTACATAGTCAGTCACCTTTATTTAAATTATCTTCTATGGCCCGCCATGGATTTGTTACAGGGGAAAAGCTACGCGCGGGAAAAAGAACACATGCCTATCAACTTCATAAATACTAAACGGTTATGGTGAGATTTGTTTGTGTTTGAATAATTACTATATTTATAAATTAACTCGCGGAACCACAAAACTACCACATAAATTTTAAAATTCAAAATAATAGTAGTATTTTTACCAAAAAATAAAAAATTCCAAAATTGTGTGTCCTCCCCAAAAGATCAAATTCTGACTCCACCCTAAAACTGTTTGGAATATGACAAGAGGTACCAAATTGGTAGATAAGTGGACATAGTTGTTGGTCCCATCATTATAATTAAAATCAACATCAGATAATTTTTAGGTGTTTTTGCCTCTTGCTCCATCCTTAATGCCTCTTCCTCTTATCCCCAATGAAATTAAAAAAAAAAAAAAAAAAAACCAAACACACTATCAGCTCTTCCTTTTACCTTTTCTCTCACATGCTTCCTGCTCATTTTGCTGTACGTCATTTCTCCTTCAAGCTATATGTAATGAATTTAAATTCACATTGGTCCATCAAAATAATATAAAAAAGTTAACATTGACAATCCAAAAGGCATGCACCATAAACCTTTTTAATCAACTATTGATAGTTAAACTTAGGGTAAATTATGTTTTATCCCTTGTGGTTAAAGACCATTTTCACTTTATCATCTGTACTTCAAAAGTGAACTTAACCCCTCTATGATTTCGGACTAAAGTAAAACTGTTAAGACTTCCCTCAAAACTGCTGAAAATTTATCTACTATTGGCCAAAAATATTAACACTTGACCCCCTTGCGACTTTAGTTTTGAGGTTAACCCCTTATGTGCAAATAATGCTATCATTTAATCCATTTATGTGGGGCTAATTTTCGGGTTAAGTGTCTATGTGGTGTAATTTTGAACACTTAAACTCTCTTATTGGGGGGGGGGGGGGGGGGGTAAATTTTAACACTCAATTCCCATATGGGGCTATTTTGACAGAAACCTTAATAATTTCACTTTAAAGCAAAACCACAGAGAATTAGATGTCCACTTTTGAAGCACAACCACAGAGAATGAGTTCTGGTGAATTTCATTATTTAATATATGTATCGGGTTGTGTACAGTGTGCTCTCAATCTCCGGAGTATTTCTTTCATATCCCCGTTTGTATTCTCTTTGAAATATATGCTGATGCTTAGAGCTCGCATATACTATGTTGATATCTTTTATGGACTCTATGATTTTTTTTCTAGAATATTTTATTATTCTAGAATTGTTGTTGTTGGTTAAATGCCTTGGAACTGATTGGGTACTCGAGCAAGGTGCACCGCCAAGAACCAAGAACTCTGGGGCTAGTAACATCCTAGGGACCAGGTCTAGGGTGAGGTGAGGGGTGGCTTTGCCTATGTTACCGAGAGGAACCTGGTATGATGCTCTTCGGGGTAATCGGTTCATTTTTGGGATAGTTTGCCTTAGACGTAAACGGGTAATTTCTGGGAGATTCTATATTTATTGTGAACCTGTCAATTATGTATATTTACAGTTTTATCATTGAATGTTGAACTGCTTTTATTCTGTCGTATTGTATACTTTCCGATTTGGTTTTTAGATGCAGGGTGCTCCGATAGCAGCGGATATTGAAGAAATATAATAAAGTCAAAATTGAAGCACTGTTTAGAGTACCGCGTGCGTTGGGGTTATGTGGGTTTTACTTTTTGTAAACAAATGAGAAATATTCCAAATGTAATTTTTATTTTAAATTTTTTGGAAAGATAGATTGATTTATTTAATTCTACTTTAACTTCCGTCGCCGAGATTCAGGGCAGGACGGGGCTTTACAGGTTCACAATCATCTTTTGCTTCCCCCTTTGCGTTTGTCCGCGCCTGTTCCTTTCGAAGAACTTTCAAACTAAATTTTTTCGGGTAAACATATATCATCTACCTCCTTATGGTTTGGCCAAAATTCACCTTTACAATTTTCAAATTAACACTTATCTTTCTAAATTTTCAATTTTAGTAACAGATTTCTGTTAAGTGGCTGTTAGCAAAACTAATGGACAAATGGGGATATTACAAAACATAATTCTGAAAACCTAAACTACCCTTCTATGGATGAATAATAAGAGTATAAAATAACCTTTCCTTATGGTAAAAGACGAAAATGACCATATGAGATCTAACTTGATGACCAAAATGCTCACACGTCTATTAGGATCAAAATGTCCAGAGATATTTAATTCACATCACGTCGAGTGCATTGTTTATTCATTTATTTATTTATCAATAATGCTAGGAAAACGTACAACATATTTCACAACACATTTTACAATATAGTTTTAAATGCATGTATCCTATATTGTGTAAATGGTATATAGAAAAGTGTGAAAAATTCAAACATCACAAGATACAACACATTTAAAGCCTTCTTGTAAAATGTATTGTGTGCCTAACATTTTTCTTTATTTATTTCTTATCATGAAAAGCACTAGTCAATTACCGTTTCAATTAATGTTACAAATATCTACACTTATCATGAATTACTTAGCATAACCTGTAAATTTGTATTTCTATTTTTATTTCTAAGGAACATAACCTGTGTAAATTGTAATTCATCCAAAATGAAAAAGCTTTTTAAGTAAACTAAGGCCTCGCTTGTTTTGCAGGACTAAGGGCCGAATAGGGGGATAGGACTATTAGTCCATTTTAATTTAATAGATCAGTGTTTGGTTCGGTCACCTTGCATTAGACTATTAGTCCATTTTAACTAAGTAGTCCCCAAAATAAGCCACTATTTTATCAAATAATGAAAGGGAGAAGTAATCACCCCTAATCATGTTCAACGAAACAAACGTGGCCTAAAGGACCAAACTATCCCTCAGGAGAGGTCAGTGTACGTAATTAATTTGTGAAACTATGAAAGAGAACATAGAGGTCAGTGTAAGTTACGTCTAAAGAGAAACATGGGAAGATCCATAGAGTACACAACTTTAGTTCGAAGGAAACATAATTTAAAAAAAAAAAACAAAAAAAAAATTTTGAAATAGACAATAGTTCGATCAAAGTTCCATTAACGATGCATGTTCATATACAATATTCAAGAAGGTACATGGAGAATTCCATCTTCAATACTAATTGCCACTTCTTGTTGTAGATAATGAATATGATCAGCAACAACGTCTTGATCACCATCTTGGGTATTCGGATGGCGGGACAGTGTGACATTGATAAAAATGTTGAAAACTGGAACTGATCTTCGCAGCCACCACGAGAAGTTCTTGAACAAATTCAAAACCCAAGTAGACGTAAAAGAAAGGAAGATGATGAGAAGATAAGTGTACCAGAAGAGTGATTTTGGAAAGATGAGGGAAGCCATTAACGAGAGCATGTGGAACATTGAGTACTCTCTGACTTCTAATCGCACGTGCCCGAAACTGTTGCCTGAAGGAGCAAAGGTGAGCTCAATGGAGGTAAAGGGAAAGATCAAAATGAGAGCTAAAAGAAGAACAAGAAGAAATAATTTGAGTAATGAAGTGGGATAATGACCAGTAGGATCAAGTAGTACTATGTTAAAAGGATCCCAATTCCAAGTTATGGGTTGTGATTTGAGCATGTTGATCACAACTATAAAAAAGTATCTTAAATCTACAGAGTACATCCTCTCTCTCTCTCTCTCTCTGAATGTGCTAGTGAATGATGTGTGTATAATATTTTGTCCAAAAAGAATGATGTGTGTATATATAGATTTAGAGGAGTAGATGGTTGGCTTCAATAAAGGGTCGGTGAGAGTGTGTAATTTACAAGTCTTTGGCGCCGAAAATAATCAGGTGCATGGAGGACTAGGGGAGTAGTTTTTCACGAAGACTGTTACATCACGTTAAACAAGGATGGACCTATGTTGAGATAGGCCAGGTTTGCAAAATTTTTGAAACGATTTTATTCCTTTAGGTTAGTTTTGAAAAATTAAACTACTTGCCCCTACAAGATTTGAAAAACTTTTGAATATACACGTAATTTTTTAACCATTTCAAATTTTTTTTTTTTTTTAAAACTTCAATATATATTTACTTTTTTAAAGAAAGTTTAATCCAAATTATTTTACCATCCGTCAAATTTTACAAATTTCAACAATCTTATCCAAAAATAGATCCAAAAAACTTTACCTCGATCGGGGCGTATCAGTCCGAAACTATATGCACGTCTTTCAAACTTCCTCCCTCTCAACTGTAAATTTATTATATTGAAATTATGTGACACTCCAATCACATAAAATTTTATTACCTATGAAAATATGGAACCCCATGAGAAATAATAGGGACATGTCATGTTGGTTAAAGTTAGCAAATTAATTGTCTATCCATTAAAAAATAAAGGTCACAATGAACTATATTAGTAGGATCATGCGCTACGTCATAGTATCCCAGTCATACTGAATAATTTTTCGAAGGTAAAGGAGATTCAGCCAAAGAAAATATTGCAAACTGGCGAATGGCGGAGTCAATGTTGTGGAGCCCACAAAGTTAGTTTCTGGTATCGGTGGAAGGACCACATGATCATTGGCTGTACGGTAGTTACCATTGTTTTTCCTCCTCTTTTGGTTGTCCGGTTTATCGCGATAGCCGGTCCATGTCGGTTTCTGAAGAAATTAACAGGAAAGGAAGTGTTGCAAAGTCAGCAATTGTTGCGTAGAATAAGATTATTGTAGGGATAACACAACAATCGATTTGTGGTTACGAAAGAAAGAAAATGCTGAGTACACCAGGATCCATAAATCATTAATCTATTGATATGGAGTGTAATTTTGCTAATCATTCTCGTTTATTGGCTAATGCAGTGAGGTCTATTATTTTACATTATTAATTAATTCTTATTTAATACTGGACCTCACTGCATTAATCAATGGGAGAAGAGAGAGTAATTTTGGTGTGAGCAAAAATATATTCATTGATATGTTAATGACAATTTTGAAATAAAACATAATTTTAAGTTCTTTATTTTATAATTAAATAAGAGTTTTAGATATCCACATCATGAAGGACTTAATTAATTAGGTGTACATAATATTGCCCTAAATGAAATCATGAGGTCCCATACATATCATCACAGTCTAAACTCAAGGTCCAAGATATTGGGATAAATATCACTTACCTCTCTTGAGGTTTAGTCTTAATACACATACTTCCTCTCACGTTTTAGGAATCACACTTATCTCATTTATTTTAGAATCTTTGTATCATATTCCCCCTCTCTCTAACCAATCGTTGGAAAATTTAAGGTAATCTAATACTAAAATTTAAAAATAAGTGAGGTAAGTGTGATTCCTGAAACATGAATGGAGGTATATGTATTAAGGTCAAACCTCAAGGGAGGTAGGTAATATTTACTCAAGATATTAAGGGTCTGTTTGATAACCATTTTGTTTTGGTTTTTTTTGTTTTTGTTTTCATTTTTTTGAAAATGGCAATAAAAAAAGCGTTTGGTAAACTTAATTTTGTTTTTTTTTTTTTTATCAAAATCAATTTCAAAAAAGGGACTAAAAATGAAAACAAAAATTAGTAGCTTCCAAAAAAGGCAAAATCGATTTTGGTATCCAAGATTACTATTTTGCCCTTACCAATTTTAAAAACCATAACTATTTAACATTAAACCAAAATTAAACGTCGTCACTCATACATTTTTTTTTTGTTTGGACCAAAAAAGCAAATAATCGCAAAATGACCAAATTGCCCTTAAATATTACATTTAATAAATTTAAAAAATCAAGTCTTCAAATAACACAAGGTGACATATTCAAAAGTTATTCGAGGTTTTGGATTTAATGGCGGGGTTCATTTGGTCTGAATCTAATTGTAAAATGACTATTTTGCCCTTTATACTTCAAAATGTCATAACTAGTTAAGACTAAACTAGAATTTAACATCGTCAGAGCCTATGAACAAATTCTAATATTAAGACCATTTGGAGAGCTAAAAAACATATATATATATATATACATATTGTAAAATGACCAAATTGCCCTTGGGGCTTACATATAAGAAGTTAACATTAGTAAAATCTTCAAATAATACGGATTGACCTACTCCAATGTTTTTCAACACTCTAGATCCAATGGTAGGGTCCATTTGACCTGAATATATTTGTAAAATGACTATTTTGCCCTTCAAATTTCAAAATGCCATAACTTGTTAAGAGTAAACTAGAATTGAACGTCGTCAGAGCCTGTGAGCTCATATTTAAGATAAGAACATTTGGGACCTAAAAAGTACATATATGGTAAAATGACCAAATTGCCCTTGGAGTTTACATATACGAAGTTAACATTATTAAAGTTTTTAAATAATACAGAGTGACCTACCCTGAGGTTTTTTGGCGTTCTGGATCCAATGGTAGGGTCCACTTGGCCTGAATATATTTGTAAAATGACTATTTTGCCCTTAAAACTTTAAAATGCCATAACTTGTTAAAATAAAATCAGAATTTAACGTCGTCAAAACCTATGAACTCATATTATTATGCAGAACATTTTGAAACCTAAAAAGTACACAGATCGTAAAATGACCAAATTACCCTTGGGGCTTACATATAAGAAGTTAACATTGTTAAAGTCGTCAAATAATACGGAATGGCCTACCCCAAGGTTTTTCGACATTCTGGATCCAATGATAAGGTCCATTTGGTCTGAATATATTTGTAAAATGACTATTTTGCCCTTCAAACTTTAAAATGCTATAACTTGTTAACACTAAACTATAATTAAACATCGTCAGAGCTTGTGAGCTCATATTTAAGATGAAGAACAATTGTGACCTAAAAAGTATATATATTGTAAAATGACCAAATTGCCCTTGGGGCATAAACCTAAGAAGTTAACATTGTTAAAGTCTTCAAATAATACAGAGTGACCTAGCCCGAGATTTTTCTACGTTCTGAATCTATTAGCGGGGTATATTTGTAAAATGACTCTTTTGCCCTTATAAATTTAAAAATCCACCACTTGTTAATATTTAACCAGAATTAATCATTTTATGATCTATATACTTTTTAGGCATTTTGATTTAATCTTAACAATTTATGGCATTTTGAATTTTTAAGAGTAAAATAATCATTTTGCCCTTATGTATTCAGGCCAAATAGACCCCTCCATTGGATTTAGAATGTCGAATAACCTTAGTGTAACTGTGTAAGTCACCCCACATTATTTTAATACTTTAACAATGTTAACTTACTACAAGTAAACCCCAGGGGTAATTTGGTCATTTTACCATATATATACATGCTTGTACGTTCTCAAATGTTCATCTTAATATGAGCTCACAAGCTCTGACGACATTCAATTCTAGTTTAGTCTTAATACGTTATGGTATTTTAAAGTTTGAAGGGCAAAATAGTCATTTTACAAATATATTCAGACCAAATGGACCTTACCATTGGATCCAGAATGTCGAAAAACCTTGGGGTAGGTCATTCCGTATTATTTGACGACTTTAACAATGTTAACTTCTTATATGTAAGCCCCAAGGGTAATTTGGTCATTTTACGATCTATATACTTTTTAGGTTTCAAAATGTTCTTCATAATAATATGAGTTCATAGGTTTTGACGACGTTAAATTCTGATTTTATTTTAACAAGTTATGGCATTTTAAAGTTTTAAGGGAAAAATAGCCATTTTACAAATATATTCAGGCCAAGTGGACCCTTCCATTGGATCCAGAACACCAAAAAACCTCAAGGTAGGTCACTCTGTATTATTTAAAAACTTTAATAATGTTAACTTCGTATATGTAAACTCCAAGGGCAATTTGGTCATTTTACCATATATGTACTTTTTAGGTCCCAAATGTTCTTATCTTAAATATGAGCTCACAGGCTCTGACGACGTTCAATTCTAGTTTACTCTTAACAAGTTATGGCATTTTGAAATTTGAAGGGCAAAATAGTCATTTTACAAATATATTCAGGTCAAATGGACCCTACCATTGGATCTAGAGCGTCGAAAAACATTAGGGTAGGTCAATCCGTATTATTTGAAGATTTTAAAAATGTTAACTAAACCCAAGGGCAATTTGGTCATTTTACAATGTATTTTTATTTTTAGGTTCTAAAATGGTTTTATAATAATATGAGCTTATAGACATTGACGACATTAAATTCAAATTTTTTTACCAAGTCCTGTCATTTTTTTTTTTGTTTTTGTTCTCTCTTTTTAAAAAACAAAACAAAGTTACCAAATGCATTTTTTATTTTCTTTTTTTAAAATGAACACAAAAATTTCTAACACAAAAACTAAAAAATGAAAAAAATAAAATAAAATGATTATCAAACAGGGCCTAAGTTGTTGTTATTATTATTATTATTCTTTTTTTTTTTTTTTTTAAATTTTTTTTTTAGATATATTAAGTTACAATCAAGTAATTTTCAAGGATGACTTATTTATTTATTAGTTTACTTTTTCAACCACCTATAAAGTGATGAATAATTTATTTCAGTGATTAAATTAATGGTTATTTTAACTGATTTTAAGGATGAATGTAGCTTCTTGATATCTTTTGACATAATCTCTGTCAATATTCAATTATTAAATAATTTCCTTAAAACATTTTTTTTTTGGGAATCATTTAGTGTAATAGTGGTCTCGTGCAAAAATATATTTGTTGGAGTTGGGGATTGGAAATAATTTCTTTAACCCTTTATGTCATTATATTTCAATCTTCGTAACAGTATTATATATATTATTGTACCAGATATATATATTAAATACACAGGGGCAATTTTATCTACTTGTTTAAATTTTGTTTCTTTTCCCAACTAATTTATCGTGAACCAAATATTTGAATTGGAATCTACACAGTTTTCATTATCAAGTTCCTTATTTATCCAAATAACGTAAGAAAAAGTAAAAAAGTTTTAATTCAATTGATTCTAATTACTTGGAATCTATATAGTTACTTGCATATATCTTTTTCCACACGAACCAAACGGGCCTAACGAAACCCTCAACTTAAGCAACAAACTTTGGAAAGCCACAATCATGCAAAATTTTATAGGATACGTCCTGCAGATTTTGGATGTATTATACATTGAAAATAGTTTTCGTCTTGAAATAATTGTAATTTGGCCTCTGACATGTAACAACTTTGAAAATATCTTTGTTTAAAGTTATTACATGTAATATTTAAGGACCAAATTACTACGTTAGTAATTAGTAGACCTGAAAGCAAATTAATTATGTTTACAAGGGAGACTACCAAACCCAACCCAAATCAAAAACTTCAAGCACATAACCAATACCGAAACAGACAAACCCAAAGACAAAGTGCTAGAAGAAAATAGTCTGCATCCTCTCATTGGGCTAGGTTCGCGGACCTTGTTTCGGATATCTGGAAGCTAAGCCCAAACCCTACCTAAGGACTATGGGATACGACTTACGAGAGTTACTCATGGAATGAAAAGAGAATTTTTCTCTATTTCCCCGTTGTACAATGTGAAGGAGTACATATTGTACATGTGGGTGTAAAGTGAATTTGGTTGATAAATTTGTTAATTTTGGTGAACACGCATCCTATTAGAATGAAAATTTGATACTGTAGGACTAATTAACTAGCAAATCCCCAAGGCTCCATTACTTTCAATTTGTGATTTTAAGATTGTATAATGGTAAGGACCCCCCCTCATGGTAATCTACCCATAGTTGGGAACTTGCTACTTAATTGCAATTTGCAGCCTTCCAAAGTGGAGATGAAATCCAGCATGAGCACTCAGCAGAGTATATATCTATTTATATAAGGGAAATATATGTATTAATAATGAGTAGTGCTACATACACACACTTTTTGACACACTTTTTGACACACAGTTTTAAATGCATGTACCTTGTGCTATGTAAGTGGTGCACAGAAAAGTGTGAAAAATTCAAACAGTACAAAGTACATGTATTTAAAGCATAGTGTGTCAAAAAGTGTGTCAAAAAGTGTGTGTACCAAACATTTCCCATTAATAATATGTATAAAAATCCTTAAACGTACCCACATCCCACTTCCCACGCAATGAAAAAGCAATACAATTTGATGAATGAGACGTGTACAAAAAAATTGGGTTGTTGATGTCTGAGATCAAGAATATCCCTAGTAATTTAGTTACTTTAGAGCTAAATTTTATGTATGGCCTAACAAACGAGAAGTCATTCAGTAAGTTCGTCACACCACAATATCATAGTGATGTGGTGTGATACCCTAATTACGTGGGGTCATGTAACCAATAAAGTTAGGAGATTATAACAAATTAGGAAGGATGTATCCTTCGAAATAGGATCGAGACCATGACTTTATGGTCATGCCACTTCATTTTATTTACCACATGGGACTACATAAGTAGGGCGTCACACCACGTCAGTATGATAACATGATGACGTGATGTAACAAATTCACTGAATAATTTCTCCAAACTTTATGCCTATTTACTGTGTCACTAATTTAAATTTTAAATAGGATTATATGTAGAAGACTTGTATAATTGCCAAAACAGAAAGCACATTAAAAAAAAAAACGGGTTCAATTGTGAGCCGTCCAATGATTCAGTGGCCATCGTCAAATGACGATATATTGACATTTTCTTCTTTCGAATGGTAATAATCCCCAGTTTTCATGAATTTCTTCGAAGTGTAGTTCAAATGTGAACCCCTTTTTTTTGTCTTAATTTATAAGATGTATAATTAAGAAATGATTGAGTGAACACTGAACAGAGCAGAAACCATAAGCATACATAGCATCATGTCCTTCGAAGTAAAGCAAAGATAACAACCTCATAGGACAACAGATGACAGAGCCATGATAACAATTAAAAATAGAGAGAGGTATCTGTGTACATACACACTAGAAATTGGCACTACCCAAATTTTTTTAAGAAAAATTTAGGAAAAAGTCCCTAAAAGTAACTGTCAAGAGGTTAAATTCCAATTAATTTAATTTTTTGTTTGTTAAAAAGTCTCTCAAAGGTCAAGTTAAATGAAATTTTACTTAATACTCATCAAGTTCAGTGAAATTTTACTTAATATTCATCTATGCCAAGTGAAATTTCACATACTATTTTGTATGGAGGATCATTCCCTAATCAAGAATCTTAATTAGCCTCAACTCTCTAAAAAATCTTATCATAATGTCATTTTCACCAATTGTCCCATTTTTTCTTTTATAATTTAACCCAAAATAACCATATTTTATACTATAATATTAAGATTTGATCAATACATACAGTATTTACGCGGGTTCTTTTAGGCTAAACACACACTGGGTATATATATATACATACGGCCAGACTCTAGAGTGAACATGGTAGAGTAAATATACCCAATGAACATTTTTTTTTTTTGTCTGAAAAAAATCCGCGGGTCAATGGGGCGCGCGCGGGTCAGTGGGGCAGCCTACGGGTTATTTTAGGCAAAAACAAATGTTCACTAGGCATGTTCACTATACCCTGTTTACTCTAGAGCCTGGCCGTATATATATATATATATATATATTACCATACTATACTGATGAAATACTCATTCTTACTAAGCAGGTCTTCCCAGCACACCAAGACGGAGGCGTAAGCATGGCCAGAAAGTGCCTAAACAAAATTAAGGGATTTACTAAATACATTAAACTAATTTCTCTTTATACTGTGCAATGTTTGGAAAACAAAAGGGTGACAAAGAGATGTTCACAAAAGGATGTGGTGACTTATGTGGCACCCATCTGATAGTAGGACCTACCACACTTAACTCAACACATGGGCATCATATAGGATGCCACATACTTTGTGAGCATCTCTTTGACAAGCAAATATTGGGTATCAGTGTGATATTATGTAGGATAGTATCTCCTCTCACAGATTTTAATTTTTTACTGAGTTGGAAGATTTTTTTGCTGAGTTGGAGGATGATATATTCCCCTATAAATAGGGGTCAGATGAATTTATACAAATTCTCTATTAACTTATGATACTATGTAAAATTATATAACAATTATAATAAATATTTTTCTCTCTTTGAGACTCTTTTGTGTCCTTTTAACTATATATAATCAGTGAGGAAGAGTACATAAATCATCTTCTTGTACATTAAAGGGTGTAGACACAAACTTAGAGGGCATATTTATTAACTCCCATTAAATTAATTTTTAATACCCTCACTGAAATTTCCATGAAGACTTCATTTTGATAGTGTCATTGACTTTTACTAGACACAAATACACTACCGTACGGTATTACACCGATATACGGAAAATGTTAGATTCATATAGTTAATCATACATTTTTTTTACACACAGTTTTAAATGTTTATACTTTGTGTTGTTTGAATTTTTTACGTCTCTATGTGCCCCACTTATACAACACATGGTATATGCATTTAAAGCTGTGTGTGAAAAAAAATATGTAATTCACTGTGTGGATCTAGTAGTGCTCCGTAGTATACATAATCACTACAAGAAAAGAGGTTTTTAGCCAAACACTTACGTACGCATGGCTTATAGTTCAAAACGTACACATAGCTAACACATATCTACACAGAAACAAATATTTAGACACACATATACATGTGCGTATATACACAAATATGTGTGTGTATATAAATATATATATACATCAATATATCATTATCACACATGCTGAAAACTAAGAGTACTGTGGCAACTCCTTCATTGTCTGCTACACTAGTTGTGCACCTTCATCTTCAAAATTAGGCTCCATAATTCCTTGATCCACATGTGGTGGTTCTAGGGCTTCCCCATGTGTTGCACTTATGAATATATTCAAATCAGGGACCATGGAAAGTATTGCTTGTACCCATTGTAGAAAGCTCGTGAACATATTGGCAATCCAAACAGAGAACAAAGATAGCAAAATAATTGTAGGGTAGGCATACCAAAAGAGTACTTCTGGGAAGACAAGAGACGCCACCAATAAAACTATAAGGGTACCCGAGAAATCACCCATCTTTATGCATATGTGTCCTATATAGGCTATATTGATAGGAAGAGTTAGAGGTATTTTGATGGAGATTGAAGAGAAGATCAAGAAAAGAGTGGTGAGCAACCAAAACTCCATCCAAGTGATATGAAGAATTGTATCAAATGGGTCCCAATCCCAAGGCATGCTTGTTTGTGATTTCATGATGTTGATCACAATAAGTATAGCATACCTTAGATCAAAATAGTACATCACTTCTCTTCTCTAAGCTTTTTCTTGTTTAATTAGCTTTGATTGATGAATTTGTTAGTTGCGCAATGCTCATGGTTCATTTGTGGCATTATTTATAGTTGAGTGTATGTAATGGCAGTTAAAATATTAATGGAGGACCCCAAAACCAGCGCATAAGTTTGTTTTCTGTGATATGACAAATTCTCATGAGTTACATTTTTCCTTAAAAAAGTGTACCTTATCTCTATCGGAAAATTCAGTCGTGGGCACAGGTAATTTACGCGCACCCAAGGGCGGAGTCAGGAATTTTGGCCAGGGGGGCCTAGGCTATACGGGGGTTCGGGGGAAGCGCCCCCGAGGCGATTTTTTTGGGGTCTATTTATACATAATTGACAATTTTTTTAGGGTCTACTTGTCTATCGGTGACACGTAAATATTGTATAGTAATTTTAAGGGGGCCTATTTCTAAAACGCATAAAATTATCACACTAAAAGTGTAATTTTTAAAATTTTAGGCGCATTTCCTTTGAGTTGTATATACCTGTATATCAATATATATGTAGTTGATAGTACTAAATTGGGCCTTGGATCCCTTTGAGGGCCTAAACATAAATTGAGGGGGCCCTAAACATAGTTGAGGGGGGCCTAAATGTAAAATACTAAAAAAAGCTTAGGATAAAATTTTAATTTTTAAAATCTCAGGGGGGGCATGAGCCCCCCTCGTCCCTATGTGCCTCCGCTAGTGCGCGCACCGTGTCGGACACGAGAGAGATGTATGTGCAAGGCTATTTGATAAGGGGAAAATTTTGACTTGAAAAAGAAAATTATAACTTGGTGACAATAAATTATAACCTATGAAAAAAAAATGGTAATTTTGAAACCAATGAGAAAAGATTGTAATCTAATGTGAAAAGATTGAAACTATGATAACAAAAAAGTGTAACATAATAATAAAAAAAAAATTGTAACTATTAAAGTCAGCTCCAAAATCACAGTGTTTTACCCCCAATAATCTCTCTTTCTCTCGTGCGCGCCATGTGGATAGGAGAAGGTCCCATCTCTGTCAATATATTATTCCAACTTTTCATCTACCCAGGTATGAGATACAATGTTAGCCCAAACTGTGAGAAACCCCTATTTGTCAATAATGAAATAGACGCTCCAGTTGAAAAATATTTTTGAAAAAATCGTTTACCTCTAAAAAAATATTTTACATTGAAATAAACGGAGCCAAGAAAGTTTTCATTTTTCTTGCTGAGCAAATAAAGTTTTTAAATACATCTGATGAGTTATGCCACTTTTACCTAATAAATAGATTTGTAAGAGTTGCTATAATTCAAATATTTGATAGGTACAACTCTACAAAATTGTTGAAATTTAAGGGCCTTTTTGACAAACTAAAAATTAATCACTAAAATTAAGTGCTAAATTTTAAGCGTTAAAAATTTGTACAACAAAAAAAAAACCCTTATTATGACTTAAAAAAAAAGTCATAAAAGTATATTTATGACTTTTTTTAAAACCTTTAAAATAAGTTATAACATTGCAGTCATAAATAAGTTTGGGTTTATTTTATTGCTTGCTTTGTTTTGGGTACAAGTTTAACTGTACAATTGAATATTTGAATTTGATGGTATATAAGTTACCTCAGAGTAACTTCTTCTTATGAAAAAGGCCAAAAGCCAATTCAATGGACAGTTGATCCTTCGGGCAAAACAGACCCCTAACCAGTTACAACATTAATCTAACATGAAAAAAGCTCTAACAGGCCAACCTGTAGACTGTAGTGCAAGGGACCATACAGAGACAAAAGAAAGCCCCACTTAAGAAATGAACACCCCAACACAACAAAAGATCAAACACAATACAAGGAAAATCATGCAGACAATACAATCTAACTTTATCATCCTTTGATCATCATTCAGCCCTAATCCTTTTCTTCCATAAAAAAAATCGTAAGAATCATACCAAAACACATGGAATTGGGTAAGATCCAAAAAAACAAAACCATACTGAAAAAAAATAATAAAAATAAAAATTCAAACATATATACAAATCCACAATGCCGCGGCCCGCAATGCTTATACTAAAGTTCACAAAATTTTGAGGGTTTCCATAAAATTTGCATAATAATATTTTTACCTTGATCAGTATATATTTTATATTTAGGCCTCCCCCAATGCTCAATTTAGTGTCATCAACTACATATATATTGATATAGATGTATATAAAACCAAAAGTAAAAGCACATAGAATTTTAAAAATTAAATTTTTAGTGTAAGAATTTTTTGACTTTTAGAAATAGGCCCCTCTAGAATTTTGAAAGACACCAGACAATGTTTAAGTTTCACAAATAGACTCATATTATAAGTAGACCGCAAAAAAATTGTCAATTATGTATAAGTAAACCCTAAAAAAATTGCCAATTATGTATAAGTAGACCTCAAAAAAAATTGCCTCGGGGTAGTCCCTGCATAAGGGCCTCCCTTTTAGTAGTTTGTCCCTGGCCTCCAATTACTCGGGACCGACCCTGGTCACGGGCTACTGTAGACATCAGCAAGCGTCGTTGATATGGTCACCGATGAAATAGGGGCGGAGCCAGGAATTTTGGCCAGGGGGGCCTAGGCTATACGGAGGTTCGGGGGCAGCGCCCTCGAGCCGATTTTTTTGGGGTCTATTTATACATAATTGACGATTTTTTTAGGGTCTACTTGTCTATAATTGTGATTTTTTGGGAATATGCTTATAATATAAGTCTATTCGGTGACACGTAAATATTGTATAGTAATTTTAAGGGGGCCTATTTCTAAAACGCATAAAATTATCACACTAAAAGTGTAAGTTTTAAAATTTTAGGCGCATTTCCTTTTAGTTGTATATATCTGTATATCAATATTTATGTAGTTGATAGCACTAAATTGGGCCTTAGACCCCTTTGAGGGCCTAAACATAAATTGAAGGGGGCCTAAACATAGTTGAGGGAGGCCAAAATATAAAATACTAAAAAAAACATAGAGTAAAATTTTAATTCTCAAAATCTCTGAGCCCCTCTTGTGCCTCCGCCAGTGCCTATGATCGTCGTTTGTAGAGAGAGAGAGAGAGAGAGAGAGAGAGAGAGAGAGAGGCCACTCTAACTGCGATTTGCTGATTGAAGAACCAAACCGGTGTCGCTGGGAGTTGCTTGTGTCGGCGTGACTCTTCTTATTTTCCATTCTTTTTCTGTAAAGTTAACGATTTATTATTTTAAAGATTAAGATAAGAAAGTTAAAAGAAAATTAAGATATTATATATATATATATATATATAAAGTTATAAACGAGTCATAAAAGTGAAAGTTAAAGAAAAAAGTCATCAAAGTACTTATAACTTAGAGAAAAAAGTCATAAAAATAAAAATATTTATGACTAATCAAAAAAATAGTCATAAATTAAATAGAAATATACGATTTGTTCCCTAATTATGACCATTAATAAAAATTTATCCTCATTTGATTTGGTGTATAGAAATTAATCCTTAATTTACAATAGAAATCAATAATTAGTCCATTTTCCTAAATGGTTAGTATAAATCCAGACCATTATACCATTGTCATACATATATACATAACTGTATATATATACACATACATATGACACATGTGAAATTCAAATAAAGTTAAATAAGGTAGTTAATAAATGGAGCGGATTGTTAGAAGATCATGGATAGTGATTTTTATCCCAAAGATCATGCTGATTTATGGTTCAAAACAATGCATTTTTAAATCTATATGTAATATGTTTTATAGTAGAAAATGATTTGTATGTTTTATTAATTCGAATCATAGAAATAATCGATAATTTTGTATGGAAGATTAAAGGTTGCTGATAAAAATGTGAGAAATTCTCACAATGTAGTGCGAAATTCATAACTGTAATTCACAATATAGTGCGAAATTATGTTGAAATTTATAATCTGAGAATTTGGTGATAAGCTTGTTGGAAGAAATGACTTAGTTGTGAGAAATTTCGTATTATATCTAATCAAAAAGTGAAAAATTTGTATTACTAAGTGAGAAATTTGTTATTAGAGCATTCGAAATAGGCCATATGATTAGATGTACATATGTATATATGTACCACCAGCACAAATAAGGCGTGTGAAAGTCGGGTATGGCAAGTGCAATCCATAGAGATCATGGATAAGAGTATAAATATTGTTAAAATCAAGAAGTTTCCTTATTTTACTCAACTTTCAAATTTGTTTGCTAATTAAGTGTCTATATTAGGACTAAATACTAAATGCTAAAATCAAGAAGTTTCCTTATTGAAGATTGCTGAGAAATAGGTGAGAAATTCTCTTAATATAGTGCGAAATTCATATATATATATATATATATAGAGAGAGAGAGAGAGAGAGTTGTGTATATTTAAAACACTTCCAAAATCGTGTATATGCAGTTATGGGAAACAAATTTTTAAGAGATCATGGATAAGGGGATTAATATCCCTAAAATCAAGGGATTTCGGTTTAACAGAGTAATGTGAGAATTTTCACTATTTATTTTTTTTTTTTTTGTAAACGCAGCTGTGTATATTCAAAAATGTAATACTCGTAAAAATTTCCGTTATTAATAAAATTGGTCCCCGTATATTAGTTTGTATATTCCAGTATTTTGATTTTATAATCTCGGAGACCCGAACACATACGTATGCGTATTAAATTTTAATAACTTGGACTGTAATTACGAACCGGACTGACTTTGCACGCAAACCCATAAAATATGCGTTTATATTAGACTGTATTACACGTAGTTCTTAGCGACGACTCAACTTTACATTTATAGAAATAGGAATCAATCCATATATGGCAAGCGTACTACCAACCTACCCTTACCTAGTGGATAATGACCCTACCCAATTAATTCCCCTCAAAACCCGCCGGACTAAAGCCCACACACCCCCACCGTCGGCCACATTCTCCCATCCCTAGACACAACTCAAATCAAATGTCATCACACCTATCTTGTTCAAACAGATTTTAAAAATCTGTGAGTATCCATTTGTATATATGAGTGTGTATTTAGGTTAGTGTTATATTGAGAGAGGGAGTTACCGAGAGTTGAGAGTAGGAAGAGTTAACACACACTCTCAGCACACACCCTCACATTATTCTCTGCCTCAACCACCAACACACACACTGACCGGAGCAACAAGAAGGAGATTAAAGGAGAAGAAGGCACACCAGAGAAAGAGAGAGAGAACCCGAGGCTTCCTCAGGTATACCCCTCACACCCCCTTTCATTTTTTTTTTTTTATTCTAATACATGTGTGGATATCGCAGGTTGACCTACCCACAGCTTTTCTTAAAATCTTTTCTAAATTTCAATTTCAAAAAAACAAATGAGTTTTGTGGATATCGCAGGTTGACCTACCCACAGCTTTTCTTAAAATCTTTTCTAAATTTCAATTTCAAAAACAAATGAGTCGCCACTTAATTTTAAAAGGAAAATTAAGAAACCATTAAAAAGGAAACTGATCTTTTGCGAAACCCAAGATTAACTAGGTCCGGGGATTATGGAATGAGAGAGGAAGGAGCCCGTCGGACTAAAACACCCTCTCTCATCCTATCTTGCGATAGGCCTCTACTCAACATCCTTTTAATCAAATTTATTAATCTAAGTATGCCCTCAACTAATACATATATACATATACATTACAAAAAGCATGTCCAAAGGGTGTAAAATTGCAAATGGCAAAATATCATTCAGAAGCCACATAATTCAAGTAACAAGCGATATGATATGCAATAGAGAGCAAGTGAACTTACCCGGGATCCAGCAGCGATAGTAAACGTGCAATGCATGCGAACAAAAGAAAATCCTAAAAGAGTCTCTAATCACATATACACATAAGGCAAAATCTAATTCTAAGGTGTCGCGCATTAAGTCGAAAAATCAAGTAAAAATCAAGGAATTTAATAAATTAGAGAGGGATTGAGAAATCGTACCTTAATAGCGCTACAAAACAAGGGGTTAGTCCGCATGATATGCAAAATATGATGTTAGAAATAATAATCCTAAATTTCTAGCTTAAATCTATCCAATCTAATTAAATTCAAAGCAAATAAGTCCTAATCACAAGTGTCAAACCATATGGATGAATATGTACATGGACAAGGATAAACTATGAAATATTCTTAAACTTTGAATTCAAGCTCAACTAATCTTTATTAAGGCATGGTTTAAGTCTTAGATCATAAGAAAGTCATTTAGGCCCTTATTTACAAAGTAAGTCAAATGTGTCATAAAAACTCTGAAAATTGCAGAGAGCAGAACAGACATTCAAAAATAGGAATAAAATACTTTCGACAGTTGGATCTTAATGATTTTTGGATATGTTATGCCTCTGTGAGTCTAGTTTCCAAATCAAAAAGAAAATCGAAGTTTCAACGGTTAGATCTCCGGGAATATGGAAAACACTAGACGTCACTCAGCATCTTACAACCTCCTGTCCAGAATTCTTGCACGATTTATTAAAAATAGTAAAAAAATTCGAATTGCTTTGTTCTTTTTAGGGTGACTTCCTAACACATTAATCTACTTGGAAAAAATTATTTTGGGTCATAGAAACTTTGTTAGAACTCTGATTTAATTATTTCAAAAGAGTGTTGCTGTTCTGAAACTATTCTGGAATTCCGGACAGATTGTTGTTGCTTCACAAAAACCATGATCAAACCATTCTAAACACGAAACCACCTCAAAACAAAAATTACAGTGGTAGAACAATGTGTTATTGACACTTTCCCGTTGGTTTCACTTGATTTCAACGGTTAGATTTCGAACTAAAAATCTTTGATCAAAAACAGTTTATGAATTCACTGTTTTTATTTTGCTAGTTCAACTTTTATTTGGTAACTCCAACTATTGAGCCATGAAGTTGAGTTAAACCAAACCATTTCTCCCACCATTTGATGGCCATGGGAGACCACAAACCTTTATTCTTCATAGATTTCAAATGAAATATGGATGGACTTCATGAAATCTATAAGTTGTAGAATCTAAACCATGGGGATGAGTTTAGACTCAAAACTACATTCTCCTACCATTTAATGGTCATTGGAGAATGGAGAGGGGGGGGGGGTTATGACCATGACTCATGAGCCTTAAAGAAATATTGAAGGGATTCCTCAAGACATCAAGTTTAGAAGATCCAAATCATGAGTATGGACTTGGATCCTCTTGTGAAGTGTTAATTAAACTTTAACTTCCTATATGAAGCACAAGCCTACATAGGTGTTCAAAAGATCATGCTCTAGAGATCAAAGGAGATATTGAAGATCTCCAAGACCTTCAAGAGAAGAAAATAAACAAAAGAACGGAAGAAAACAACATGGAAACAAAAGAAAACTCCTAAGTTTACTTGATGAACAAAGGGAATAATGAAAGATTTTAAAACTAGAGATGGGAAGAAAGGATAAGCTAATAATCTATGATTAGAGGATCACCTCCAAAATTATCCTCAAGGTTTTCTTTCCTTTGAAGATATTCCAAGCTCTTCTCTCTAATTCTTTAAAACACTTGTTTTCTCTAACAAATTGTTGGTGAAATGGAAGTATATGCTCTCTCTCCCAATATCTTTCTTGGTGTTCTTCTTGGTCTCTCTCTCTTTTTGTTCCTTTTTCTCTCTTCATGAAGATACCTCTTCATTTATAGGCAAAATCAACAGATATTTTTGGTGAATTTCGGAGTGAAAAACAGGTGTAATTCCCTCATTAGTTGGTACAATGTGTACTTTCTGAAATTATGCAGACTGCTGTCCAGCGCGGCAGTCCAGACACTGACGCGGCAGTCCGTGACTGCCGCTGCGGCATTCATCAAATGCCGTTGCGGCACTTAATGATTGCCGCGCGGCATTCACCAAATGCCGCGCCAATTAATGGATTGCCGCAATTTTGTCAGTCTTACTTTATCAGTTTTTTGTTCTTATCTGCATGCGCATACGTATTGCTCTGCAAAATACAGATTTTAAAAGCAAACGGCAGTCAGAAACCTGCGGCGGCACTTGATGAGTGCCGAGCCGGCACTCTGTGAATGCCGTGCGGCAGTCACCGAGTGCCGCAGAATCCTGCCGTGTGCCGCTTCTGACTAAAATTCCTCTTTTAGGTCTTTTCTCTTTTTGAAACAAATTATTTTTGAATATCTTTTCCAAAAGTTGTATTTTATATCAGAATTTTCCTAAATACCTGGTATTTCCCTCTTTCTGTGAAATTTTATCGCGTTTTGGAGAATTTTCTGAAGAGCTTGGAATACTTCGAATTTTTCGGTCATTGTCATCATCGGACACGGAGGTGACACTCTCCTAAATTCGACGTCCGGTCAAAATTGGGGTGTCTACAGTTTGCCCCTCTTCGGCAGAGCTTGTGGAGCAACGCGTGCCACAAGCGAATGTCGAAGCCTGTGTGAAGACAGGCCTTTGACCAGGCTGTCGAATTTGGGAAAAACAAAATGCGTTGCAGAAACGGCTTCATAAACGGTTCATGTCGGTCGTGCTCAATGGTGAGCTGCCTACGTATCCTATCAGGAATCAGACCGAGACGTAGTTCGGGCACGGGGTCGAGCATTCACAAACGCAAGTAGTCACACGGATGGATGCACCTATCCTGTCGTGATGCAAGTGCCATGCAATGGTGTTTTCTGATTTGACCTAGTTGTGTAAATATCGTGCTCATCACGTTTTCCCACGCATATTTCGTGACGTTTTAGTCAGGGAAGATTAATCATGCGCAATGAAGGTGCTTTTGATTTGATCACAAGGGTTGACGCGAAAACCGAGAATGCAAATATGTTACATTCTCGAGGCGAGGGTTGACGCAAATACGTTGCGAGAACCGGGAATATAAATACGTTATATTCTCAAAAGGATGATTAATGCAAATACGTTGCGAAAACCGGGAATATAAATACGTTATATTCTCAAAGGAGGGCTAATCGCAAATATGTTGCGAAAACCGAGAATGCAAATATGTTACATTCTCGAGGCGAGGGTTGACGCAAATACGTTGCGAGAACCGGGAATATAAATACGTTATATTCTCAAAAGGATGATTAACGCAAATACGTTGCGAAAACCGAGAATGCAAATATGTTACATTCTCGAGGCGAGGGTTGACGCAAATACGTTGCGAGAACCGGGAATATAAATACGTTATATTCTCAAAAACGATGATTAACGCAAGTCCGTTGCGAGAACGGGGAATATAAATACGTTATATTCTCAAAAACGATGATTAACGCAAGTCCGTTGCGAGAACGGGGAATATAAATACGTTATATTCTCAAAAACGATGATTAACGCGAGTCCGTTGCGAAAACCGAGAATATAAATCCGTTATATTTTCAAAACGAGGGTAAACGCAAATCCGTTGCGAAAACCGGGAATATAAATCTGGGCCCACAGGCTTAAATATTGCGGTTTTCAAAATTGGGAACCCAACGGGCCCAAATATTTTAAATTTTTCACAAGTTGGGGGCCCACGAGCCCAAACATCTCAAATTTCAAAAATGGGGGGGGGCCCACGGGCTCGAATATTTTGGAACTCCAAAATTTGCAGTCAAAGTGTACCTATGAAATGACCTTGAGGGCCAAAAGTGCAATGAGGGCAATTTTGGGGACTCAAACTCAGTTTATGGGACTTGATTTGAATTTTTGGGGGGAAAGTAAATATCTATGAACCGCCTTAATCACGGCACACGCGGTTTTTTGCGGCAGTCCGTGACTGCCGTGCGGCACTCACGGAGTGCCGTTGCGGCACTCGGCGAGTGCCGCGCGGCAGTTAACCGACTGCCGCGCACGGAAAAATGAGTGCCGCGTTTGAGGGCAGTGGCTTAAAACCGCCGGGGTTCTCTCATTTCGTTCATTCTCTCAACTCTCTTCATCTCGGAATCTCTCTGGAGAAATTTTTCTCCCATCCTTTCTTTGCCTCTGTATTGATCCACGACATTCACAGGTATGTTATTTTTGATCAAGACTCGATCAAACTCTTTTATTCCATTGTTTTTTGAATTTTCATGAATTTTAAACGTGTGAATCTCTCTTTTCCTCTTGACAGATTATGGCGAGTGGTTCGAGGAAGAAGAAGGCCAAGTATACGGCCACCCATCATCCAGACGCTACCCTGTTGTTGAGGGATCCTGATGAGCATTTATCGGCCCGCGCGTTTAAGCGCGAGGTAAACACTTCTCTTTTTATTTATTTCTCGTATTCCTTTTCTGTGTGGATATACCATAGGGTTGCTATGACTTTAGATACCCTGTTCCGGACGACATGCTCGTGGTGTTTTGAACCCCCCACTTCATGCCCCTTGCAACAAAACTTTTTATTTCGGGAATAAACTAGGTGTTAAACTGGAATTCTTTCGAATACTCCTTTTGTTACTATTTTTCATTTCTTTCAACTTTTAATATCCTATGAATACACAATCCTGAAACTTTTCCCGTATCTTATTACACTTGTGGACTTCCCCGAACGTTCTAGGCGCCCTTCTATTATTTGAAACTGACCCCTGAATGCTTGCGACCACGTACTTCCTTGTACTTATTTTGGAATCCAAAAAAATGCGGACAAACTACTTTTTTTCTTTTCTTTTCTTTTCGAAACCTTGCTACAACATTGAATGTTTTTCTTTTATTCATTTCAAACAAACGTGAACACTTCTTGACTTTCCATTTATTAATTATTTACTTGCTATTGTTGCCCTCTTCTTTATCCATCCCCTAACGACAAACTGTTTATTCTTTTCTTGCAGCTGCAGCCAAAGGTGCTGAAGGGGCACGGTAGCCTCGCCCACGGCCACGAGTGGTATATAGAGCTGAGCCCGGCTGTGAGGGCTCTGGTGGATGCCGCAGGGTTTGGAGACTTCGTCAAGCTTTTGACGAAGAGCTCCAACGACCTTCAGCAGATGCTTGCACTGGCCGAGCGGTGGTGGGATACCACGAGTACTTTCCACTTTGACTTTGGGGAGATGACGATGACCCCCTTAGACTTCAGCATGATTACGGGGATCCCATTCGGAGGGGAGCCCCTGCGGCACTTTTCGGATCAGGAGTGGGATCGGATGGAGCCCTTGCTGGGGGTGGTCCCGGAGGAGGCCTTGGTCACTGCTCGATGGTTCATGGATACTTTCCGGGGGAAACCCGGCTTTACAGACGAGCAGATGGCCCGTGGTTTCTTGATGTATGTGCTGGGGTGCTCCCTGTTGAGCACCAGGGGGGACCGGATTTCCGCTTCCTTGGTAGCGTCGTTGGAGCGTCTGGACCAGGTTGCTAGGTACGACTGGGTCGGTACAGGGTTGGCCATCCTGTATAGGCATATGAGCGCCATTTCCCGGGACAGGTCGGCCGGTACCGGCGGGTATTGGAGAGCGTGGGAGGTATATTTTTCTTATATTATCATGTTGCTTTCTTTCTTCCTCTCTTAAGTGTGAGACTAATCTTCTCTCTTCTCTCTTTGTATCACAGATTTGGTCCCACGAGTATCTTCGCATGATGTCTCCGCAGACACGCGACGCAGACGCCCTTATCATGCCCCAGGGGCTGAAATGGGCGAAGGATAGGGTCGGGAGGAAGACCGGGGCCCATGATTTTGTTTCGTTCAGGAATTTCCTGACGAACCTGAGGGAGGGGCATGTGCACTGGCAGCCATGGCTCAGGGTGTTGCCTGAGACTAGTGCGGGGATTCGAGAGTCGGCCGGGTATGACCCGACGAGACGACTCCTTGATGGTGGGTCCGAGGGTATGGCGTGGTACTTGGGAGAGAGAGTGACCAGGCAGTCGATAGCGGCCCCTGGGTTCTTTGTGCCGTTCCCTCCTCCCGACTCTATGAGGGCCACAGACACACTTCAGGACGACGATCTCACGGCTGCTCGAGCCGGCTTCGGTATCCATGGCTTTCTGGACGACCCGTCAGGATACGCGGCTTTCCGTGCCGCCAAGCTGATGCCGAACTTCCCTTTGATGGAGGTGACTCGGGTGAGTAAGCGATCCCTTTATTATTTCTGTGAATTTTCTTTTATTCTTTACCCATGCTTTATTTCTTTTGTTTGCAGCCTGTTCCTGCTGCAGTTCGAGCTCCTGCCTTGCCCGAGTGGGACTGGACTATGTCGACTGTCTCATTTGGCGAGCCTCACGTGACGACGGTCCCCCGACTCTCACAGGGCGCCCCCACCATTCCTATTCACTACGACCTTGTCCCGCGTGCTTACGCGGAGGAGGGCCTGACATACGCCCATAGCGTGCGGCAGTGGGTTTTGGGGCGCGAGTGGATGGTAAGCAATTCATCCCCACTTCTACTTTTGACTAGGGTTGCATCTCTTTCTTGCTGATCTTTTATTCCTGTTTCTTGTTTACAGGCTGAGGGGGCTCGGGTGACTACTGCGACCCAGCTGAGGGCCCAGGTATGACCTCTTATTCCTTCTATTCTCAATATTTATTCGTCATTTCAATGATGTCTGGACTTATTTCCTTCTTTATTTCAGGCGGAGGAGATTAGGATCCTGTCCCAGCAGGTGGGGCAGCTCCAGCAGCGACTCCAGCAGTTCGGCATCCCTCTCAGCGATGCCCCTGGAGGTAGCGGTGTCGGACGTGGCGGAGGTGGCGGCGAGGGCACCAGTAGAGGCAGAGGTGGCAGTAGCGGTGGTCGCGGAGGGAGTGGTGGAGGCAGTGGGACTGAGTCAGAGGAGGAGCCTCTCAGACGCACGACTCGCCAGACTCGCGGCCGGGGTCGAGGCCGCGGTTGACTCTGCCTTTTGTTATTTTTATTTTTGAGAGTTTTGGGAGGATTTACATTTATTTTGGTGGATGACTGTACATATATACATGCTTTATTTTGATGGATGCTTTCCTTTATTTCGTAGGATAGATGCTTTAAATATTTCATCATGCTTTCTGTTCATTCACCGTATGTGGGACCATGGCTTGGTCCCGACTTTATTTTAGCATTTGAATGCTGCTGTTCTCTTTTATTTATTTGATGCATGCAACATGAATGAATGAATGAATGTATTTGCACGTGCTGCGTGATGCGCACGTTTTTTTATTGCCTCTCTATTCAGTTTTTTGTTTGCAGGTGGGCTGATTGTGTTACAAACAGATTCTGGCCGATGAGAAACTCAGAACGGCACTCGGTTAAGCCTCTGCGGCACTCAACTAATGCCGCAACGGCAGTAAGTGAATGCCGTGCGGCACTCACGAACTGCCGCGCGGCACTTCATGGAGTGCCGCTGCACTTTATCGAGTGCCGCGATCTAGTGGGCAGCTCTTTTTTCCTATTTATACCCCTCCTCTTCTAGCACTCCGCAAAACATCTCTCTCTCTTTCACCCTCCTTTCAAATGGCCCCCATTAACTCTCAAATCCTCTTCCCTTGGATGGATACTCTCTCGGGTATTGACAAGCTCAACTTTGAGTGTTTCCGGTTGAACGATCTCTTTTCTTTTCGAAGCATGAATTTGAACGAGGGCTTACTTCGAGCTGCTATTCAGTGTTGGGACCCCGCTCTCAACGTCTTCCGTTTTGGTTTTCAGGAGATTTGTCCTCTGTTTGAGGAATTCAGCGCCATTTTGCACACTGATCCCTCTGCTGAATTGGTGGTCCCTCAGATTCAGGCTGGGTATGTCCGCGACTTAGCCACTCTTCTCCACATATCTCGAAATGCGGCAAGTTCTTTTGTTCATGATGGGCAAATCGACTTCGAACGCCTTTCTTCCGTTTATGCTCCTATAGGGGACCCTTATGATGGTGGGTACCAGATCATCCGACGTAGTGCCTTGTCGATTGCCATGCTCTCTTATTTCCTATTCCAGTCATCTTCTGATATTCTCATACCCATTGCCTGTGGTTTGAGAGAGATGAAAAGTGCTGTTATGCTGGTCCTTGGCGAGACTTTGATCGGATTGAGCCGTGCCTATGTTACCGGGGCCATGTTATCTGCCGGGGCACCCTTCGTCTTGCAGGTTTGGCTCATGGAACGCCTCGACCTCTTCATTCACCCTTTGCATCTTCGCGGGCCACTCTCTTATGACCGTATGGAGGTCCATTGCTTATTTCATTCTGCCGACGCGTGGCTTGTTTGGCTCCAAGGCCTTTCTTCCAGTGACATTTGTTGGATTTGCCCTCAGTGGACTCATCGTTCTGTTGCTGTACGTCTTCCTGGGCGACCTGGCATCTGGCTGCCGGGCTTGAGTGCCACTACCTTCTACATTCCCGATCGGGTGGTTCGCCAGTTTGGGCTTCTGCAGGATACTACTGAATCTGTGACGGTTGATTTCACCAGGGGTTCTACTCTGCGTCCTTCTATTGTGAAGGCTTTTCTTGAGGTTTGGCATAGCAGGATTGCTGCTCCGTTCTCGATGGTTCCTGCTCCGACCGTGCCTACTACCCAGTATCTTCTAGAGATCCAGGCCTTGGTTGCAAGGCGAGCTTGACAGACATATGCATAATAAAGTAGACGAAAACAGGGAAAAGCTTGCCATTTTGCAAAACTTTCTGACAGACCCTGCCTACTCTTTTCACGCTTCTGAATGTGATTTTTATTATTATTTTTTCTTTTTCAAGAAGTGTTGTCATGATAAAATCAGAAGTGCTCACCCCTTCAATTAATCTTTTATGAAGTATTCTCCTTTCAATGTCTTTACTTGGCTCTTTACTCTGCTGTTTTGTTTTCTACTCATTCCATTCCATGAATTTTCATTTGTTCCTTTATAGTACTTATTTTGACAGCCAGGTGATCTGAGAGATGGTTTTGTATCTGGGTTCTTCGGCTAGCAAACGAAGTTTGCCCCTGGTTTTGGGGCTTCAAAGTGATTCCGGGCAAACGCCAGTTTGCCCCTAGTTTAGCACATATATTTTTTTTGCTTTTAGGTTTCCTTGGGCCGAAGGCTTTTTGAGAGCCCGCCTACTTATCCCCGAGTGGGCGTCAGGCCTGCAGTAGTTCAGCTTGAGATTTTGAAAGAATACGCCGCCCAGGCGGTTTTATTTAAATGACCGAACCAAGTAGGTTGCCTACGTATCCCCTAGCAGGAATCAGGTCAAGCGTAGTTCATCAAGGTAGGAGGTTTTGAAAGAAAATGGTTTCAAGCAAAGTATTTCTTGAGGCGATCGAGGTTAATCGGCTGTTTAAATTCAACCCCGTCCAGGTCCATGAGATAAGCCGCTCCTCCCGAAAGGAGGGTCTTAATGATGTACGGCCCGACCCAGTTGGGTTTGAATTTTCCTCTGGGGTCATAAACGGGCACTTTTAGTTCTTTGAGGACCAGGTCACCCTCAGCAAGCTTCCTTGGGCGAACCTTTTTGTTGAAAGCACGAGCTATCCTCTTCTGGTACCCCCGAGTATGGTTTATTGCGGTCAACCTCTTTTCATCAAGCAGCATCAATTCCTCATATCTTCCTTGTATCCACTCTGATTCCGTCACTTCACATTCTGTCAAGACTCTGAGAGAGGGTATTTCCACCTCGACTGGAAGGACTGCTTCCATCCCGTAGACCAATGAGTATGGCGTAGCGCCCGTTGAAGTTCTCACTGAGGTCCGGTATCCCCATAAAGCGAATGGCAGCTTCTCATGCCAATCTTTGTATGTATCTGTCGTCTTCCCCAGGATTGCTTTAACATTCTTATTCGCTGCCTCTACTGCTCCATTCGTCTGGGGCCTATACGGGGATGATTGATGGCGAGTGATTTTATATTTCTCTAAGAGCGGGATAACTTCCCCCTGGAAATGGCTGCCATGATCGGAGATAAACTCGTTCGGGACTCCATATCTGCAAATTATGTTCTTCTCAATAAAACTCACCACATCTTTGGCTTTCAAGGTCGCATACGAGGCTGCTTCTACCCATTTGGTAAAATAATCGATTGCCACGATGATGTATCGGTGTCCATTGGAAGCTTTCGGGACTATCTCACCAATGATATCGATTCCCCACACAGAAAATGGCCACGGGGTGGTCATGCTATAGAGTTGTGATGGCGGGGTATGCATCAGATTTGCATGAATCTGACACTTGTGACACCTTCTGACATATTCACAACAGTCTTTGTCCAAGGTCGTCCAATAGTACCCTTGCCGGATGATCTTCTTTGCCAGCATGTGCCCGCTCATGTGGGGCCCACATACTCCCTCATGTATCTCCTCCATCATTCTCTTAGCTTCCCTTCCGTATAAACACTCTAAATTATACCCGGTGTAGGACCTCTTCCATAGTTTGTCCGCGTAGATCACAAATTGAGCAGCGAATCGTCGGATTGCCTTCTTGTCCTTGTCTGAGGCCCCCTCGGGGTATTCCCCTTCTCTGACGAATTTCCAAACATCTTCATACCACGGCACTTCGTCGTCTCCTTCTATGGCCGCGATCATTTCAAATGACGGTCGATTCCTTACTTCTATAGATAGCGGGATCATGGCAATTTTGGAAGGAATTTGGATCATTGAGGCTAAGGTAGCCAAAGAGTCGGATAGTTGATTTTCTTCGCGGGGGAGATAGTAGAAAGAAATCTTTTGAAATTGTGCCTTCAGGCTTTCCAGATAGTCATGATAAGGCCTCAATTTCTCATGTTTTACCCTCCAATCTCCCCGGACCTGGGATATGATCAAGTTGGAATCTCCGAACACATCAATCTTTCCAACTTTCAAAGCTAAGGCTGCCTCCATTCCAATTATGCATGCTTCGTACTCCGCGGTGTTGTTGGTTGAGTTATACTCGAGTTTGACGGCTAATGGGGTAGGGACCCCATCGGGTGCTATGAGGATGACTCCAACTCCATAACCTAACTGGTTGGCTGCTCCATCAAAGTACATTTTCCACAACTCCTCCTTGACCTCCATTATTCCTTCATCTGGGAACTTGAAGTCTCCCTTGTCCTCAGATTCCACAGCGAGGTCAGCTAAGAACTCGGCGACAGCCCTTCCTTTTACAGACTTGGCGGTGACATACTTGATGTCGAACTCAGCCAGCATCATAGTCCAACGGGAAATCCTACTGGTCAAGACGGGTTTTTCGAACAGGTATTTTAATGGGTCCATTCGGGATATCAGGGTCACGGGGAAGGCTAGCATGTAGTGGCGGAGACGACGGGTACACCAGACCAAGGCCCAACAAGCCTTCTCCAAGGGTGAGTACTTCAACTCATATCCGACCATTCTTTTACTCAAGTAGTAAATGGCTTTCTCTACGTGCCCCTCTTCTCCTTCTTGGGCCAACATACATCCCATCGAATCCTCGGATACAGAGAGATAAAGTAACAGGGGTCTCCCAGGTGAAGGTGGTGACAAAACAGGTGGGTTCTGGAGGTAGGTTTTGATTTTATCGAAGGCTTGTTGACACGGAGTATCCCATTTGAATCTCTCCCCCTTTCTGAGTAGTTTGAAAAGCGGGTCGCAAGTCAAGGTGAGTTTGGAAATGAAACGGCTGATGAATTGTATCCTCCCCAAAAATCCCCTTAGTTCTTTCTCATTTTTCGGTGGCTGCATTTCGGTTATGGCTTTTATCTTGGTGGGGTCCACCTCTATTCCCCTCTGAGTAATAAGGAAACCTAATAACTTCCCGGTGGTGACTCCGAATGTGCACTTTTGCGGGTTTAGCCTCATTTTGAACTCCCTCAATCTCTCAAAGAATTTTCTCAAAGCCTCAAGGTGCCCTCTCCTCTTTTTGGATTTCACAATCATGTCATCCACATACACCTCTACCTCTTTGTGGATCATATCGTGCAGTAATGTGGTGGCAGCCCTTTGATAGGTTGCGCCCGCGTTCTTGAGTCCGAATGGCATGACCCTATAGCAATATGTTCCCCACGGAGTGATGAACGTGGTTTTCTCTCTATCCTCGGGAGCCATGAGGATTTGATTATACCCGGAGAACCCATCCATGAAAGATAGAAGTTCATGTCCCGCGGTGTTATCAACTAGTACATCGATGTGAGGTAACGGGAAATCGTCTTTAGGGCTTGCCTTGTTTAAATCTCGAAAATCAACGCAAACCCTAACACGACCATCCTTTTTTGGGACAGGTACAATATTGGCAATCCACTCGGGGTACTCGGTGACCATCAAGAATCCGGCTTTTAATTGCTTTTCAACTTCCTCTTTTACTTTGAGTGCCCATTCTGGCCTCATTCGCCTCAACTTTTGCTTTACGGGTTTGGAATTAGGAAAGAGGGGGATGTGGTGTTGGACTATTTTTGGATCAATACCTGGCATATCATTGTAAGACCATGCAAAAACATCTTTGAATTCATTTAATAGATTGATTAGTTCTGTACTTTCTTTATTGCTAAGTGTAGAGCCGATGAAGACATTTTGAGGATTATTCTCATTTCCAAGATTAATTGTTAGGGTGTCCTCAATGATTTTACATGCAGATTCTTTTCCTTTTTCAATTAGTTTTTGCAGTTCAATAGGTATTTCATGATCATCACATTCATCACATTCATTAAGCGCGTTCGAGTAGGCAGAATCAGTCATACTTTCATTGATTTTCTTTGGAGTGATTACAACAGACATGGAAATTGAAAGACGCCTCATTTGGGCCATTACAGACTCTGGGTGTGGGGGGAACCTATCACTAGACTCAAGAACCCACTCCTTCTTGTGCTCTCCTCCCAGGCCAGTAATAAAGTATTCTTCCGGACCTCCTGTCTTGGTCATTTTCTCCATCTCTTCTTCCTCAGCCTTTCCTTCCTCACCTTCTTCACTTTCGGCGGCTTCCTCCACTATGCCCTCGACGTATTCACCTTTGGTCTTCCCAGGATCCTCCTTCGTGACTTCCACGCTTCCTTCGCCTAACAGATCTTTCATGGCAGAACCGTCCAGCATACCAACCCAGTCTTTGGCAGCAACAGATTTTTCAGGTACTTGCAAAAATGGGTCTTTGTACTCAGAAAATTCATGGGAGAAGAAGATCTCGAACCCCGGCTTCATGCATTTGTCTTTTTGATCCATCCATGGTTCTGGGAAACCACAGAAGGGGAAATCTTCTCCTTCCTTCACAAAATACCCGTTGAGGGTCTTCAAGTAAGGATCCATCGGTGCGTTGACGACCCTCTTCTTGGTTCTTAGCTCCTTCTTTGTTGGTTGATACCCAAGACCGTGAGTATGAGTTTGAGTAGGGATTCTTGGGGCCTCCGGCAGGCCTTGAAGGTTCTTTCCCAACCCCAATCCTGGAAAGAAACCCATCTTCTTCATGATTCCGGCGACGACTGGACTAGCATATTGATCAAAATGGGGCGGTAGGGACTCTCCCGACTTTCCTTCTTCTATCGCGCCGATGAACTCGAATCCTCCCATTTTTGCTTCTTCTTCTTGTAGCTGTAGCTCTAGGACCGGTGCACTTGACGATGCTTCAGATGATCGAACCCAACTGTCTCCGAGGACATCACAGACTTTGTTTTCCCAGACATATTTAA
Organism: Hydrangea macrophylla; assembly: GCA_033977485.1. Classification (NCBI taxonomy): domain Eukaryota; kingdom Viridiplantae; phylum Streptophyta; class Magnoliopsida; order Cornales; family Hydrangeaceae; genus Hydrangea; species Hydrangea macrophylla. The sequence goes on from CM066995.1 coordinate 89,721,830, forward strand.
CTTTTTGATGAATTGTCGATGGGATAGCGCCCAGACTATCCAACCAAGGTCTTCCCAGCAGCAGATTAAAAGAAGCGGGGATATCGATGATTTGGAACTCAGCTTCCTTGTCCATTGATCCGAAAGCAAGGTTAAGAAAGATGATGCCCATGACTGTCCTTTGGGTGTTATCATATGCCCGGACCTTTTGTTGAGACGGCACAAAAGAAGATTCATCCAAACCCATTCGTTTGGCTGTGCGGAAAGGACACACATTAAGAGCAGACCCGTTGTCAACGAGACAAGCGGGTACGGTGTTCCCCAAACATTCAACAGTGATGTACAAAGGCTTATTGAACATGGGCCCTCCCGGTGGTAAGTCATTTGATGAGAAAGCAATAGCCAAAGTTGGAACTTTATTGATCAACCCTACAAGGTCTTCCGGGGTGGTGTCGATAGACACGTCAGACTGATTGAGGGCGTCTAGGACCGCCTGCCTATGACGTTTGGAGGCAATCAGCAATCCCCAAACAGTAATGTTAGCCTGAGTCTTCTTCATTTGCTTGAGGACTCTATCCTCTTCTTCTTCCTCGTTCATCTTTCCTTTTCCTTTCTCCAGCTCCCTCCCCGGGTGATCTTCCTCTAATTCATGTGGCTTGAAGTGCCTACCAGACCGAGTCAAGTGGTCAATTTCTTCTTTTGCCCAAATATCGTCGGTTTCGGAAACGGTCTTTGGGCCCTCTTCTACCTCTTCGTCGCTTTGGTACCATAGATCATCTTCCCCTACCAGGCCTATGTTCCGATCATTGCTTTCTTGGACCCACCAATCTGACTGCTCCGTTGCTTCATTCTCCCATATCCCCGGCTGGCTTCCAGTCGTACAGATTTCCGGATTTTCTGGTAACTGATAGGACTTCCTTGGTTCCCCGACCTTGGTGATTAGCTTGGACGGATCGAATGTCACTTCTTCTACTCCCAAGAAGTAAAGACCCCGCGGCGGCGGTACGGCACGATGGTTTGGCAGTGGATTCTTGGTAACATTGGGAGCCTTGACAGGTGGCTCGGATATCACTTTGTTGTCAATGAGGTCTTGTATGTCATGCCTTAACCTCATGCACCGATCGGTCGAGTGGCCCTTTTGTTGGTGATATTTACAGTAGAGATCTCCTTTGAAGTACGGCGGGAGTGGACTCGGCGGGGGTCGAGGTTCCAGCTGGCGGAGATGCCCTTTTGCTAACAGCCTGTCGAGGGCGGTTGATAATGATACTCCCAAATCTGAAAACTTCCTCATTGGCTTGTCTTCCCCTCCCCTTGGATGACTTCTGGTGATATCGAATTTCTTCTCCGGCTCGCTAAGCGCATTGACATCGGTGGGGCCAGAGTGACCCCCCGAATGCCCTCCATTCGACCCATAACTAGGCCTTCGATATCGGTTCTGTGGTTCTTCCTTTTTGATTGTTCCTTCTTGGATTGCATCTTCGATTCTCGTCCCTACGTCGAATACCTCAGCAAAGGTATTGATTGACTGGAATCTCATTTTTTCCTGATAAACTGGCTGTAGATTTTTCATCAACATTCGGATTTGGTCCTTCTCGGACGGTCTTTGTACCATTTTCGCAGCTTTCCCTCTCCAACGGCTTAAGTACTCAGCGAATGATTCTTTGTTCCCCTGCCTGGTTGTTTCCAAATCTCGGACAGTAACATCCAAGTCTTGGTTGTATTCGTACTGCGCCACGAATGCTTTAATCACTTCTTCCCATACCCTGGTTTTGCTTGGTTCAAGAGTGAGATACCAAGACAGGGCGGCTCCGGTCAAAGTCTGTTGGAATAGGACTGCCATCATGATAGTGCTCAATCCGCTTGGTTGGAAAGCCCCGATACACATTCGGACGTGGCTGCGGGGGTTGCCTGTGCCATCAAATTTGTCAAAGACGGGCATTTTGAAACCGGCCGGCAGTGTCTCGTGGACTCCGTCATACAACCCTTCCAGTTCCATTAGGTAGGTATCCACCCCTTGAGCCTTGCGCATTACCCTCTCCAATTTTTCTATCTTCTCGGTCAGCAGCTTCTCCTTCTCATCTTTTTCCCTGTCCCTGTTGGCTCTCAACGCGTCATTCCAGTGTGCCTCTTGGTCGTCGAACCAATCCCCATCTCCTCCTCCCATAGGCGGGTCCATGATAGGCGGAACTACATGTGGCGGTCGGCGGTTCAGCTCCTCTATCATTCCCATCATTCGATTCATGTTTTCAGCCTGTCTTCGCATCTGTTCTGCCTGTTGTTCAACTAGTACCCTCAGTCCGGTCATCTCTTCATTGTTTCTCTCTTCAGCCATCTCGACGTATCCTCTTCTCACTAACCTTGCCGTAGGACCTCTAAACCACCCTTGGTTTGCTATTTTTGCTCCTACAATAAATTTTGGAAATTTCTTTTTAGAAAAAAAACCCCCTTTTTCTTTATTTTAGCAAAACCTTTATTTTGTAAGTCATGCGGATGCAAATGCATGTGTGTGTGTGTGCCTATTCTATATGCAAAAGAAAGGAAAATTCTAGTCCTAACACATAAAGCACATAATCACATAGAATCCTCATTCATGTCAAATGCGCCAACTTCACCTATCATTGTGATCCTTACTACCCCTTCAAAGGTCGGGCAGAATATTTTCGAAATTCATTTGAAAAGCATTTCTTTAAATGATGAGATTTTTCAAAAACAATTCTCAAGGATTTTGAAAAAATGAGAATGTGAAAATGTTTCTCGATAACTATGATTGGATTGAAATTTTGCTTTGAAATTCATTTGAAGAGCATTTCTTCCAAAAACAATTCTCAAAGATTAGTTTGGGGCTTTAATCAAAAGTGAACTCCAAAGATTTTCTGAAAGAGCAATTGAAAACTTTGGAATAAAGATTACAAAAATTCATTTGCTTTCAAAGATGGATTTAAAATTCTTTGGGTAAAAGGATCACATGATCGGATTATCACCGTACTTTTCATGAATTTGGATGCATACAAGGTCAATGATGCTTAGCTAACATGATATAAGAAGTATAACCTTATAATCAAGATTCAGCATGTTCCCAAACGTCGCGGGACATGAGAAGGAATTGCTAAAGGGTGATTAGGAGTTGTACATCTTTTATCAAGCAAGCATTGTCATCATCTCAAATAATCCTCTTTGGGCATACAAAACTCCCTAGCACATAGCCCTAACCAAGAATTGATTTCCTAATATTGAAAGGTTCTATGGAAACTACTGTGCAAAAGCTGGGTTTTGGTCAAATAAGGGACCCTTGACACACACCCGATAGGATGCTTAATATACCAAATCATGGTACGAGATCAAGGGTGATCACACAGTCCCATGATGACTTGACCGACCGGGTTGCCCCGAGCCTCCAAGGTCATAGTTCCGTGCAATCGACTGGCTGGACATGCAAGTGATATGCAACAGGCACACAGAGATTAATTAATTCGATTAAAAGGATATTTTTCAAGTCTAATCCTCGAGTGAACCCAAAATCAGAATTCTGGTCTGCGAAACCAGAGATTCTGGGTTCGATCCCCAGCAGAGTCGCCAGATTGTGGATATCGCAGGTTGACCTACCCACAGCTTTTCTTAAAATCTTTTCTAAATTTCAATTTCAAAAAACAAATGAGTTTTGTGGATATCGCAGGTTGACCTACCCACAGCTTTTCTTAAAATCTTTTCTAAATTTCAATTTCAAAAACAAATGAGTCGCCACTTAATTTTAAAAGGAAAATTAAGAAACCATTAAAAAGGAAACTGATCTTTTGCGAAACCCAAGATTAACTAGGTCCGGGGATTATGGAATGAGAGAGGAAGGAGCCCGTCGGACTAAAACACCCTCTCTCATCCTATCTTGCGATAGGCCTCTACTCAACATCCTTTTAATCAAATTTATTAATCTAAGTATGCCCTCAACTAATACATATATACATATACATTACAAAAAGCATGTCCAAAGGGTGTAAAATTGCAAATGGCAAAATATCATTCAGAAGCCACATAATTCAAGTAACAAGCGATATGATATGCAATAGAGAGCAAGTGAACTTACCCGGGATCCAGCAGCGATAGTAAACGTGCAATGCATGCGAACAAAAGAAAATCCTAAAAGAGTCTCTAATCACATATACACATAAGGCAAAATCTAATTCTAAGGTGTCGCGCATTAAGTCGAAAAATCAAGTAAAAATCAAGGAATTTAATAAATTAGAGAGGGATTGAGAAATCGTACCTTAATAGCGCTACAAAACAAGGGGTTAGTCCGCATGATATGCAAAATATGATGTTAGAAATAATAATCCTAAATTTCTAGCTTAAATCTATCCAATCTAATTAAATTCAAAGCAAATAAGTCCTAATCACAAGTGTCAAACCATATGGATGAATATGTACATGGACAAGGATAAACTATGAAATATTCTTAAACTTTGAATTCAAGCTCAACTAATCTTTATTAAGGCATGGTTTAAGTCTTAGATCATAAGAAAGTCATTTAGGCCCTTATTTACAAAGTAAGTCAAATGTGTCATAAAAACTCTGAAAATTGCAGAGAGCAGAACAGACATTCAAAAATAGGAATAAAATACTTTCGACAGTTGGATCTTAATGATTTTTGGATATGTTATGCCTCTGTGAGTCTAGTTTCCAAATCAAAAAGAAAATCGAAGTTTCAACGGTTAGATCTCCGGGAATATGGAAAACACTAGACGTCACTCAGCATCTTACAACCTCCTGTCCAGAATTCTTGCACGATTTATTAAAAATAGTAAAAAAATTCGAATTGCTTTGTTCTTTTTAGGGTGACTTCCTAACACATTAATCTACTTGGAAAAAATTATTTTGGGTCATAGAAACTTTGTTAGAACTCTGATTTAATTATTTCAAAAGAGTGTTGCTGTTCTGAAACTATTCTGGAATTCCGGACAGATTGTTGTTGCTTCACAAAAACCATGATCAAACCATTCTAAACACGAAACCACCTCAAAACAAAAATTACAGTGGTAGAACAATGTGTTATTGACACTTTCCCGTTGGTTTCACTTGATTTCAACGGTTAGATTTCGAACTAAAAATCTTTGATCAAAAACAGTTTATGAATTCACTGTTTTTATTTTGCTAGTTCAACTTTTATTTGGTAACTCCAACTATTGAGCCATGAAGTTGAGTTAAACCAAACCATTTCTCCCACCATTTGATGGCCATGGGAGACCACAAACCTTTATTCTTCATAGATTTCAAATGAAATATGGATGGACTTCATGAAATCTATAAGTTGTAGAATCTAAACCATGGGGATGAGTTTAGACTCAAAACTACATTCTCCTACCATTTAATGGTCATTGGAGAATGGAGAGGGGGGGGGGGGTTATGACCATGACTCATGAGCCTTAAAGAAATATTGAAGGGATTCCTCAAGACATCAAGTTTAGAAGATCCAAATCATGAGTATGGACTTGGATCCTCTTGTGAAGTGTTAATTAAACTTTAACTTCCTATATGAAGCACAAGCCTACATAGGTGTTCAAAAGATCATGCTCTAGAGATCAAAGGAGATATTGAAGATCTCCAAGACCTTCAAGAGAAGAAAATAAACAAAAGAACGGAAGAAAACAACATGGAAACAAAAGAAAACTCCTAAGTTTACTTGATGAACAAAGGGAATAATGAAAGATTTTAAAACTAGAGATGGGAAGAAAGGATAAGCTAATAATCTATGATTAGAGGATCACCTCCAAAATTATCCTCAAGGTTTTCTTTCCTTTGAAGATATTCCAAGCTCTTCTCTCTAATTCTTTAAAACACTTGTTTTCTCTAACAAATTGTTGGTGAAATGGAAGTATATGCTCTCTCTCCCAATATCTTTCTTGGTGTTCTTCTTGGTCTCTCTCTCTTTTTGTTCCTTTTTCTCTCTTCATGAAGATACCTCTTCATTTATAGGCAAAATCAACAGATATTTTTGGTGAATTTCGGAGTGAAAAACAGGTGTAATTCCCTCATTAGTTGGTACAATGTGTACTTTCTGAAATTATGCAGACTGCTGTCCAGCGCGGCAGTCCAGACACTGACGCGGCAGTCCGTGACTGCCGCTGCGGCATTCATCAAATGCCGTTGCGGCACTTAATGATTGCCGCGCGGCATTCACCAAATGCCGCGCCAATTAATGGATTGCCGCAATTTTGTCAGTCTTACTTTATCAGTTTTTTGTTCTTATCTGCATGCGCATACGTATTGCTCTGCAAAATACAGATTTTAAAAGCAAACGGCAGTCAGAAACCTGCGGCGGCACTTGATGAGTGCCGAGCCGGCACTCTGTGAATGCCGTGCGGCAGTCACCGAGTGCCGCAGAATCCTGCCGTGTGCCGCTTCTGACTAAAATTCCTCTTTTAGGTCTTTTCTCTTTTTGAAACAAATTATTTTTGAATATCTTTTCCAAAAGTTGTATTTTATATCAGAATTTTCCTAAATACCTGGTATTTCCCTCTTTCTGTGAAATTTTATCGCGTTTTGGAGAATTTTCTGAAGAGCTTGGAATACTTCGAATTTTTCGGTCATTGTCATCATCGGACACGGAGGTGACACTCTCCTAAATTCGACGTCCGGTCAAAATTGGGGTGTCTACAACATGTTTAAAGCATCACACACACCTCCCTGACCCTTTTCACGCAAACCAAACAGAACCTAAGGCTCCCGATAAGCCCCGGTAGCCATTAAAGCTCCGTCACCGGAGCTCAAATTCTAAAACTCAAACTTAGCCCCTAATATTTATACCAAACAGACCCTAATAGGTCCCTCATACCCCCATAAGATCAGTTTTTTAATTGAGACTCGTTTGGCCAACCATGCAGGCCGTTATTCTCTATAAACCGAAAAAGAATAATCCAACCGTAGGTGTAGGAAACGAATGAACCCAGTCCTAGGCACATACTATGTTGTAGAGGGGACCAATGCGGTCATTATGGCGTTGGAATGAACAATTTCTATGGAGAAACGACCAAGTTATGGCCGTTTGAAGTTTTCCGTCCCGCCGACGGTGGCTCGGTTTGGCCGGAGAAGACATGACCCGAATAGGGTCCGGGTTATATCGTTTACCCATATTAATTCTTTCGGGTCGGGTCTTGGGTCATGGGTATGGGTTTAGTTGTTTGTTTAAATGGTTAACGGTTCGGATTATAATAATAATATGGGTATTGGGTCGGATCTTTTAAGTTGGATCAAGAGGATAGTAAAAATGGGTAGTCCGTTGGACTTGGGCCGGGTCAAGTTGACCAACGGGTCTGTGTAAATAATAATAATTATTATTATTGTTTTTATTATTTAGTTAATAAATGTTAAATGTTATTAATTGGTTTTAAATTATGTAAAGTTAGTTTTATTATTATTATAAAATCTGGAATATTATAATCTAATGTTTATAATATTCTGAAATTATAATTTTATGTATATAATATTAATTATCGATTATTTTTAAATAAATAATAAAAGGCTATAGCTAATTATAAATAGATTTTAAATGATTTTAAATGGTTCTAACTTCTTTAAAAATAGTTTTAAAATGCTATAAATAAACTTTGTACATTCCGAAATATTATTTAAATAAAATAATATCTCTATATTCTGAAATTAGGGATTTTTCTTATGTAGTACACTTGTTATTTGCTTTAAGTAAATAATGAGTATTAGTTTTAAATAAAAATAATTAGGTAATAAATACCTAATGGCTACTTTTAAATATGGGGAAATTATGTTAAATTTTCCTGAGGCCTAAATGCCTTTATGTTATAAATTATTAATTATAAAACCCTTACTTTAGTATTTCTAATAATTATTAGGACCCGTTTGGATAAAATTATATTATTTAAGTACCAAATGGACTCCGAAAATTATGAGAAAAATATCACTAGCCTATTTTATGGCCTAGAATTTAATAAAAATATTTATAAGGGTCAAATGTCTTCTTAAATTATACTTTGTAATTAGAGTATCCCTAAGTCTATTATTAGACGATTATACTTCGATAATTCATAGAAAATAAACCGTAGCTCAGAAAAATGCGCGGTCAGTTCCTAGAATCTTAGAATAACGTCTAGAATATTCCCTTAAAGTTTGGTGACCTTTCGACACGGTAAAAAATGCAGCTTATTTCTAGGGCCCAAACTGGTATAAAAAACACAGCCTTTTGTGCGACGGACTCCGATTCGAGTCTAGTCAATGGTGTTGGACTCCGTATGATGTCCAGATCACCATGTTGAGGTTTAGGAACCCACCCGGCACAATTACCATTATGCCCTTGATTCTAACACATTTATTAATCGACGTTCTATGAATTTTTATGCTTTGTAGGAACCACCGCTACGCTTGTTTTTACGCACCCGCTTCGAGGTGAGTCGTCCTAACTCACTCGGTATATTATAGAATTATTCTTTGTACATATATGTATACCCAGTGCGTCCTGTGTGGACGATACTGATAAGTATTAATCATATGGATGTTGAAATGTCTACTTATATGACGAACGCATGTTAGTTAACTATACTCCATGACTAGTTAATAATTATTGACATTCTTGCTTATTATGTTTTCACGTTTATACAATCACATGAACATTCATATGAACATAGTCGAGTCATGATGTCAATATTGACGTCTGCATAGTTAGTCACGGGGACTAACCCAGTCATATCAGTATATATATTGAATGGACCGCGGTGGTCCGAGTGGTACAGTCAAGTAAATGGGAACAACAATGAAACTGCTATAGGGCCCTGTTAGGCGACGATAGCCAGAGTTTCCATTGAAATCATTAAAGTTATGTATGAATTGATGGTTGATACGCTATAGGGCCCTGCTAGGCGACGATAGCAAAGTATCCATCAAATACAATTGTTACTTTTTAAATGCTATAGGGCCCTGCTAGGCGACGATAGCGCTGTAACTATTCTATTCTCCCGGCAAGGTCATGAGGACCTAAGAGTCCATTGATTACACTCTTTTTAAAACCAAAAAAACTGCTATAGGGCCCTGCTAGGCGACGATAGCAACGTAATCATTCTACTCTAAGCCAACGGTGTTACACTGGTAATGTAACAAAGTCACATGAGTCAATTGTGGTGTCCATGGTTGAGTAAAGTCGAATATATCGATATTGCATCATGTCGTCACACTACCATGTCATATGCTCATTTTGTGTTGTTTCAAAATTATCGTTGTATTTGTATATCCTTAATTGTACTAGGAGTGATCGGTTAAGACGATCTCACTTAGCTTCAAAAGCTAACGGCTCCTTCCTTGCCCTGGACATATTACGTCTAGGTTATTATGAGGAGGACTATCAAGGTAACCCTGAAGACGCATATCACTATCCTCAGGATGGGAACTACCAGGTAGGTGACCTGAGGCAGACTATCAGGAAGAGTTTGATAACGAGGGTAATGGGTTTGCTAGCTAGAAGGAGGACTCTGGCCTACTTTCGTATTAAAACCTCTTTTATGTTTTAAATAGCTATCTTTTGTCATGTAATAATTTAAGTGGCGTCGATCGTCCAAACTTATCTTTTGTGATTTTCATTTGGAACTTCGGTAATAGCCTAAGTAGCAAACACTTTAAGTTCCCCCATGAATACCATTAGACACTTTTGCAATGCCTTACTCTGATATATAATTATGTTAATATGTTGCACGGACATGTCAGTTTTATGTAACTCGTCATTCCCTACGGGTCCAGAAAGGAAATTTTAAATTTTCCCTATCTTTGGCTACTCCGGGGCGTGACAAAATACTTTCAAATTCGTGTTATATACAGTTATGGGAAGCGTATTTTTAGGAGATCATGGATAATGAGATTAATATCCCTAAAATCTTTTCTTATTATTTAGTGATAATTTCTCACTTAATGTGTAAGAATATTTTCATTATTAAGTGAAAAACTTCTCAGTAAATTTGCATATCTTTCTTTTGAAAAAAATCATAGTTGTGTTATGTATATGCGTAATGGTATTAGCAAATGTTTTTTTTCAAGTTTTTAATTTAAGGTCAAGAAATTTGTGGTTATTTAGTGAGAATTTCTCACTTTTGTTCAAATATATACACACATGCAGACAATGTTTATCAGAAATTTATCACTTCTCATTAACAAAGTGAGAATTTCTCACCAAATAACCACTAATTTGATGTGAAATTTCTTACTTCTGTTCAAAAATAAAAATTTTTATAAGACAAATTCTTTGCGAAACTTCTATTCAAATATATATACACAAACAAATTTTTCAATATTATTCTCTTAACGATCATGAAATTTTCCGCGATCACCAAAAAACTACAAACAAAACAAATGTAATGTAGAAAAAATAAAAAGATTACAGAGGTTAAACGAAAGACTCGAGTTAGCGTTCTAGCCATTGCTGTCATGCAGTCTTCTAGTCATCGTCATCGAATTGAAAACCTTTAGTGTGAAGCCAAGCCCTAATCAAAACATTAACCATTTTCTCAGAAAACTCCAATATTTGAATTGAAGTTACGTGAGATTTGTTCCAAAATTGTGAGAAATTTGTACCAAAATTCATAGATTACATAGTCGATAGTGAATCGAGCTTCTGTGTCGACGATCTTCATGAATCGCCTATGAAGGAAGGTGATGGACGTGGTGTTGCGGAGGTAGTGTCGACAATCTTATTTCTTCCTCTTCATCAACTTTTGTTTCTCTCTCTTTCTCTCTCTCTCTCTGGAGAATTTTAAAACCTTGATTGTGGGAAGTAAATAATATATATGTGTATATATATATTTCTGCATATAATTATACAGGGCTATTTTGGACCTCAAAATAAATTAGGGACCTATTTCTAGTTTCATTTTAAAAAGGGTTCAATTTCTAGTTAGGTGTCCATATTAGGACTATATACTAAGTTACCCTAAATTAAACACCAATTATCAATCTTATGACAATATCTGTAAAAAGAGTCATATATGTTAGAAAAAAAAATGAGTTTTTAATTATGACCATTTCTTTAAAAAAAAAGTCATTAGCCCAAAAATTTTTATAAAAAAAAAGTCATAAAAAGAGTTTTTTCTTGTAGTGTTGGGTAAATTTTATTTGATAACCCCTCATGGGGGGTGGGGTTGTTTCTTGTAGTGTTGGGTAAATTTTATTAGATAACCCCTCATGTCGGGCGGGGGGGGGGGGGGGGGGGGGGGGGGGGGCGGGGTTTATTTGAGAGGGTCAAGTTGAGAAGAAAAATAAAAGATTAAGAGGTCAATTTGTTAAATTTTTAAGGGAGCTTCTGCCGTAGGCCCTTCAAATAAAACCCTTCTAAGTTAAAACTCATGCTAATTTTCGTTCATATATTAGGTCATTTTTATGCTTACACAACTTCAAATTACTATAACTTTTATTCTACAAGTATGTTTTTCGTAAAATTTGATGTTTTGGAATTAGCAAAATGAGATCTATCAAACGAGATCAATATTCATGACCATGAGATACTGGGGAAAAAACTAAAAATTGTACAAATATAGAAAATAACATTTTTTTTGCATAAATATAATAAAAACATATTACTGTCATAAAATTGGTACTATAGATGCATAGATCTTGAAAAAATATAGGAATTAAAAAAATCACCCAAAAAGCCCAAGAATTGAGAAAGTTATGGTGATTTAAAGTTGACACAGATAATATTATCTGTTAGACAAATAAAATCTCAAAACTAGGTTGCTACTTATCTCTTTTTTATAAAAAGTTTCAAGTCTAATACGTAGATCTCAAAGAAATATATGAAATAAAAAAATTAAATAAATAAACAAAAAATCATCCCAAATTGCCAAAAAAAATGACAATGTATGAGGGGGTGTCTATATAAGTTACCCTAAAAATTTTGAGCTATTGAATTTTCAATATTAATAGTAGTGCTTTATGTACTAAAATATTTTGTACTCAAAGATTATTTTTAGTTGAATTTATCAATCAAAAAACAACAAAGTCGTGAAAGGGAAAAGCAGAGCTTGCAAAATTAATTTAAGAATTAAGATATGGTGAAAGTGAAGTAGTGATTTCTTTTTTAAAAAATATATAGAATAGATTAGATATAATTTGAAAACTAGTTAAACTATAATTTGATTTAATGTCATATCTATGTGCAGAAAACCCATAATAAAAAAAAATTACTGAGCTATTATGTGACAAGCATCTGATTCCACTTTATATATGTATATACAATGAGCACTTTTCACAAAGGCAGCAGAGGTTTGCAGACCACCTGTATCTTTTTAAAGAGGCATTTTATTAATACATGTATTTTTTTTTTAAAATCTTTTTTTAAGTATTTTAAAAACAAGTCATAATTGCTTCTACTTTAATTTTAAGGTGATATTTTTCATTTGAACATGAGTTTGGTGCAATCATGCTTCTAGTTTAATTTTTGTTTTCTCTATTTATATCCATACTATAGTATATATTCAATGGCGCAGCCAAGCCACGTTTTTGTGGTTGCAGAGTGTAGGTATACGTATAGGATTTTTCGTATATCATTATTATTATTTTGACCTGCATGAATGTATTTCATGAATAAACAAGGGTAAATTATGACCAAATCTTTAATTAAAGCAAACAAAAGTTTAAAGGAGCCATTTTTTTGGAGAATTTGTCAAAAGTCCCTCTCATGAAAGAGCACGTGGCCAAACATTCAACCACTCACACCGTGTGAGTGGCTGTACAATAACATTCCTCAATTCAAAATATATTTAAAAACTTTAATCCTCCATAACTTTTGATCTCCATTTTTTACAAATTTTATATCGCTGTAATCGTGTCGACGAGAGCTACAAAACTAGTACCATTGTTGATATGTTTGAGCAAATTTTTTTTTTCAATTTGAAGAAATTTTGAAAAAAAATAGGGTTTTGTGAAATTTCACAAAAGTAGTTTTGTGAAATTTTCAGTTACACAAGGCATGTAAGATTTTGAATTTTTTTTTTTTTTTTTGCTCAAAATATATCAACAATAGTACTAGTTTTGTAGCTATCATCGATACAATTCCAACGGTATAAAATTTGAGAAAAATGGAGTTGTATATCAAAAGTTATGGAGATTTAAAGTTGCAAAATATTTTTTGAATTTAGAATATCATACGATACAATACTCATAACCGTATGAGCGGCTGCAAAAGCATTGCGCATGAAAAGTTGGGCGGAAGTGGGAAAATGTGAGAAATGTTTGGGTGCATGTCAATTTTGTCCTTTTTGTCAAAGAACATGGACTTTTGATTAAATGCAGTTATTGAAGGTACTTTTTGTTGAATTTTTAACTGATAAGGGATATGTCTCTAACTGTCCCAATAAACAAAAGTTATATATGCACTTCACCCACAGATGTGCATGTGTGAATAGCATAGTCACTATATAACTCGATTTCGGTAGTTAGGGTTGATCGATACTTGTTAATTATAAAGCTTCATGATTGATATTAAAGTAATTTGAGCTGGGCTAAATTGAGAAGTGATAAATAAAATGATGCAACAAGTATTAAATTGGACTAAATTATAATTGGGTCAATATATAGTATAGAAACCATTTTTCCCAAAATTTGAGAAGGAAAAATTACACATAATATTACATATAATTTTTTTTCATTAAATATTTTTCCCCTTAAATCGGGAGCAATGGTCGCTTCAGCCCTCTCTATGGTCTGTCCTTGTAAATATTGATAAATATATTTAACAAAAGAGAAATATAATGCTTCTCAAAAAAAATTTTATAGGTATTTCCCAACACATGTGATAGTGGGCTCAGTTAATTTTCATTGGTTGAGGTTGAAAATAACTCACCATTATTGAAGACAGGCCTCGTCAACATCAACCAATCAACATCAACTGAGTCCATTGCCACATGTGTTGGGAAGAATGTTTAGAAAAAAAATTTGGGAAGCATAACATTACTCTTTAACAAAAAAAAATAAAAATAAAAGTTACTTAAAAAGTAAACATTTACCTAATCAAAGCATGCAAGTCGGCTAAACTTGCCCGACTTTGTAAATGCAACTTTTCTAGCAAGTGATTTTTGGTTAAAGCGGAGAGAATCTAATATCAAAGCATTGACCTATGTAGACAGTGCATCAGTGATTGAAAAAGTCTTTTTTTATCTCCAACTATGAGCCAATTGGCCTTTCCAATTTTAAACCAATGCCCTCTCTGGCCTTTGTGAGCCCTGATAGAAATGAAAAAAAAAAAAAAAACAGTACTCCAATGATGTCCTTTTTGGAATTTCAATTATTTAAAGACATTTTGATTGCAGTAGAATTTTATTTTATTTTATTTTTTTTTTTAAAGCTCCAACAATGAGCCCACTGTGTGCCATTCCAATTGTAAACCAGTGCCCTCTCTGTGGCTTTTGTGGCCCTGATAGAAATGGAAACACTAGTACTCCAATTAAGAGCCTTTTTTTTTTTTTTTTGGACAAACAATTAAGAGCCTTTTTGAAATTTCAATTGTTTAAATACCTTTTAATTGCTGTAGAAAATTTCAACTTTTTACTTTGCCCTTTTTAATTTTAAAGCTCTTGTGTCAGACCAAATGAAAAGTAAAAGAATTCTTATATAATAAAGAATAAACTGGAAAAGTGTGTTGTCATTTTCAAAGAGTACACTCAAAAAGGAACATTCCAATAGTATGAAAAAAAGGATGGCTTATATGGGATAGAAGTAATAATTCTTTTGGACAACATTTTAGTTTAAAAAATCATTTATGATTGACTTAATTATGTGATAATTAATACATATGATTGTTTATTGATCAATCTAAATCTAACAGATATTCTTGAGCCCACCCAATAGTTTATTACTCATCTTTAAAAACAGGTCACTTTCTTCTTTAGAATCTCCAGCATACCTAATTCAAGCTACCACTATGACTGCCGTGCGAGTTATTCTATTAAAACTTCACATCACATCCTAGTTTCTTAGTCACACTTGACCCATCTTGATGTACCCACCAATAGTTTAAAACTAGTAGAGATAACCGAAGAAACTTCTGTAAGCATTGAGTTAAATTAAAGTACCCAAGAAATTTACCTTCAGTCATGTAGTTATAGCACAGATGATGAGAACGAATTTCTGATTGATCATGAATCCGCTTATTGATTATGAAAGAACCGACCCTCACACTGTTTGGTTTGCTGTATGGTGAAGGTTGGATATGGGTTTCCAGCCTATCGTTCTGTATATCATTCTGTAACTATGGTTGTCACATGCCTTATGTATATATAGATAAACTGGGACCA
Source organism: Hydrangea macrophylla (assembly GCA_033977485.1). Lineage (NCBI taxonomy): Eukaryota > Viridiplantae > Streptophyta > Magnoliopsida > Cornales > Hydrangeaceae > Hydrangea > Hydrangea macrophylla. The sequence continues at coordinate 89,737,099 of CM066995.1, forward strand.
TTACCCATGTGTTTAAATGCACAACAACTTCCTACCATCAAGGAAGTTGGGGCAATCTCAAATACCACTTAAATACATACTGTAGATATTGAGTTGTTATACAATATCTTATCACCAAGGATATTAGGATGACATATATAATATTTAAATAATATTTATCTTATCAATATAAACTATGTGGGCCATATAATATATGCTTACATTCTCCCATTTGGCACACATGACACACTTTATGATCTCTTGGTGATAAGTTAGCACTTAATCATGATCATGAAACAAAACAACCTATACTTTATTTGAGAGACATAATACATGAATCACGACGGTCATACCCCATTCAAGGAATACTTCCTTCCGTGTATTACAATGTATCACTCTCTCTATAACTTTATGTGGTATAAATGCTTTATAAATGACCTTCTACAAGTCATTGTGGGTCCAAAAGTCCCAACGGACTTTCATATAAAGGCAAACACTTAAATGCGCAACACAAACAATGCATTTATTAGTGAGACACAAATTGTCAATAAACAAAAATAAATCAAGCATAAAACGAGCTAAGTAATCCCATGTGCTCTACATGAGCACCTTTCTCATGGGATCTGCAATCATCAGATCTGAACTAGTATCAATGACCACCTCTTGCTTCTTAACTCACTCTGTAATAGCAAGATACTTTATGTCACTATGCTTGTATTAGCTGCCAATTCACTAATTAATATTGCAACCAAATTATCACATTATATGCTTAATGGCTTGGATATTCAAAATAATACCAAGACCTTGTGATAAATTTATCCTTAACCATATAGCCTGTGAAGTAGCTTCAAAGCTTATTGTCTTTAGTTCCTTATAAGTACATTCTAAACTTAAAGATAGGTACTATATTTATGTTGAGTTTCTCGTAAACTCTTTAATGTAAGGCTTACGAGACAATCCTAACGTCCTTTCAGACATGTCTCCATAAGATCTCTATGTCCAACGACACGGGAGATTTAACCAAAATCCTTCATTTCAAAGACTTAAGAAAAATAAGTGATTTATGTAGCAAATTTAAGTCAGTGGTTGCCTATAAAACGTTATCTATATCTAAATACTCCCACTAACCTCAAAGTATATACAAGTATTCACATCATCTGTTTGTCAAACTTTATGAAGTCGTGAAACCTTAAATACCATAGAAGAGATCCATATAGGGACGTAATTAGGTAGCAAACCGAGTGACTATCTTTATTAGAACAAAATTTCAATTTCTTTGTGTATAGTTTTCCTATAAGATCTCATCTGCTTTCGCTTGATGTAGCTCTAAAAGAGCCAACATTGTCAGGAATTCTAAATAAGCCCTTTAAATAAACTAGATAAAAGGTGCTATGGTAGAAGATGCCTTCTAGATGACATCATACCAAATATTTAAAAGTTTCCTTTGTCATGGCATAGAAAACTAGATGAGATCAGTGTAAAGTCTGACATCAAAGTCCAACTTAATCAAGCATACAAAGAAATCAACAAAAATGCTTAAATTTATAAGATGTAGACCATATGTTGACTTTCCTGTGTGGTGGCTCTTGAATTGATTAACAATTCATCTTTATTCATGAGTATCGCATCTAAATCTCATGATCCTCCCACTAAAGTCAACATCTTTAGTAAATTTAGCATTACTAATATCAGCAATTCTAGGTGTGCACAAAGAGCTTACCGTATAGCCAATAGAATATCCATTAACTGCCTTTGGGCCGAATTACTTTAGTTTGTGGATTAACAGGACAAGTCTTTATGTGTAACTGAATTAAACTAGGTTCCAACATTACCTTGACTCAAATAACGCCTAAGGAATGACCTTATATCGAACTAAGTTTATGACTTACACTTGTGTCCTTAAGGGCTTATTCCACAAGGCTATGGAAGAATCAAGCTTACTAAGTATACTACTTTCCATTTCCAGAAGGGTATGGTTTTCACCTTTTCTGTTACCCATTTTGTGGACATAGTATACTAAGCAATAATACCCTCTTCCTTTGCACTCGGACCTGCTCTTTCTCCTATATCTGTGTCCCTACTGAAATATTTCCACCCATAGATCTTTATACTTCCTTTTTACACACTATGAAAGGTATCCACTACCTTACAATTACTGAAAGGAGGTAAAGATACATAAACCAGGAAGATCGTCAATGAATGAGATAAAATATCTCTGACCATTTAGAAAAAGATAGAAATGGTTCACAGATGTTATGTGTATGATTCCAAGAATTTCGTAGCTCCTACTTACACCTTTATTGGACTTGTTGGTCTGCCTTTTCTTCATGCAGATTGCACAAGTACCAAAGTCGGAAGAAATCCAAAAGCTTTTGAGACTTCATCGTTAACCAACCTCTAGATTTCCTTTAAGATTGTCCCAATCTCTAATCCCGCGGTGTAGAGGAGAACTCATCAATCATTCTACCTTAGTGCCAATACCATCTTGCAAGTTTAGAAAAAGTCATTTAAAGATAAGATCCAATACTAATGTAAATTAGTGACAAAGATCCCAAAATCAGTGATAGAAAAATCCTTTTGGACTTGCAAAAGCAACCCAAAATCCAAAATTATCATTTTTTTTTTGAAAGAAACCAAATTTCCCAAAAATGTTTCAAGCCCAAAATAATTTTCAAAATTTGTTGGTTAGCGAACACATCCTGTTGCTCTAAATGTGTCGTGTGTTCACTTCCCATTGACTTCCTTAAGCAGAAAAAACAAAATAAAATATTGACAATGTGAATTGTAGTTCCTGAATCAATTCACCATTTTTTTTAGATGAGTATTAAACAATCTAGAATCATAACACACTCCTAGAATTATTGCACTTAATGCCTAATAACTAGTTTATTAAGGTGTTTGTTAATGCCTTATTAGAACTGACAAAATGCCTTTATAGCCCTTATGTAGTCTTATACTCACTGTATTGTGGGATAAAATATTAAATGTTCTCACTCATACGTGACTTGATGAACATTTAACTTAAGTGATTACATCGCTCCCACTATTTATAGGCATTCTATACTTACATGGAACTCACTTCTGTGGATACAGGCAGCTTCACACAGCTTTACTAAATTTATTGAGTCCCACTCACCCTAATATTAAAGGATTTTGTCCAAACATAAAATTACTACAAACTCACTTAGCTTAAGAAAACTCATCATTCAAATAAGAGGCTAATAGCTATAGTAACCAAGAACATACATTTAAGCAATGAAGTAATAAATTTAGTCTGATTTGACCAATGTCAAACTCAGTAGCAAGTCTAAACCTTCCTGTGGGTAGAGGTTACAACATGCATTAGACTTACTACTTTATAATAAGACTAGTAGATTATTCTGATATAAAGAAGAAGGGAACCCATACATGTGGGTTTAGGGAATCCAAACTTCTAAATGTTCAATCTACTATCTTATCCCAACTAAGTCATTTAAAGAGACAATACTTATAACAACTTAATTGCAACATGGAATACCATTATACGATTACAATAATTAAACTTAGTGTGATCATCAGACCAAAAGATTCACACATCATGATGACTTAAGAAGCTGTGGCTAGTCTTATGACATCATGATGTTTTTACTCGTAATATGGTAGAATCCATGTGTCCTTAAGTTCACGATGCTCTAATAATATAGATTAAATGATAGCATTTTAATTTTTTTTTTTTTTTTTTTTTTTTAAATTTTAAGAATCACATACCAACATATTTCAAGATGCTGTGGCTATTCTTAAAACATGTGATATCCTTATGATGACCTAATTCATTATAATGAACGATTCCTTATGTTCATATTTAGGATAACTTTAATAGACACCGAGACAATTTTAATCTTTTCATGATCACGAAAAGCAAATATCGACAAGTCCTAGGATAGTGACTATCCAAAGACAATGTGATTTTCTTTATGTCAAAATTGAATTACTAGATGTTCATGATAATTCCTCAATGTACGATATACACCTATAGTATAATAGTACATTTTATGACTTTAATCTTTATGTGATCAAAATCTAAGATCACTCATTTATGTCCTAGGGCGCTGCTGAGTATTCCCAAGACCTCATGTTACCATAAACAAATCCTTATATTCATGAACATTTAAATCTTTCCAATAATTTGGAATATGAATATTTATAATTTTCTAACAATGTGCAAATAATCCATACAAAGTTATGGTACTAAATAGCACAAATATATAAGTCACGCACCCACATGAAACAAATTATCCTAAGTAGTATGCACAAATAACCAAAAATCCAAATGCATAGTATTGCTTTAAGAACACTTAAAAGTAGCCCAAGAATATTTGTTTTTACACAAGCATACGATATTCAAAACTTTAGGGGTATAGTTGACAATTATGAGGCGCAAATTGTACGTCACTAGAGTCCTTGGGACTATAACTTTAATATTTATACTTTAGAAAAATTTTGTCATGTCCTTAAATGTAGGGAAAAATTAATCTATAGATATCACCAAAAATCTGCACAAATATTGACAACAAATTATCCCTAGATCGTATGCACAGAGCACTAGAATACTCAAACTCAAACGACAATGACAGTGCCTTAGATTAATGTGCTATATATATATCCCATAATTGTAAATTAAGGGCAACATAGTATTCAAAATTTTAGAGGGTATTTCTATAATATTTCAAAACTTTAGCGGAAAGATTGTAAATACCCAAAGGCCTAATCTGTCCCTTACCAAAGTTATGGGTCCAAAATATAAGTAGACAGAATTTCATAGGTCAAAATCATTTAATTTGAAAGTTTGTGACTAAACTGTAAATATTCAATCCATTTTGGATCCAACTTAAATATGAAAAACTTTGAGGTCATAATAGAAATATGACTAAGCTTAGTCATCATGATATCCATGAACAACAGAGAAAACGTCTCTGCTCATGCTACGTCTTTTAACCGCAAATATATATATATATATATATATTTGTAAAAAATACAATCAATAATATCCATAAGCATATTAAAACATATTACATTTCGATGAAACATATATAACTCACGGTTTCTTCATTACCGAAACGGATTGGTGACCTCAAAATATATGTAAATGTATATATACATAGAGTAATATTTGGGACACAACCTTCATACAACTTTCATACAACCTTCTCAAAAGATGTGTCTATCTCTCTCTTGTGATGTCACTGGACCCCACGGTGACACAGGAAAGAGATAGACACATCTTTTGGGGAGGTTGTATGAAAGTTGTATGAAGGTTGTGCCCCAAGTATTACCCATATACATACGTGTATACATATAGACCCAATTAATAAAACCCTCAGTCTTTGATAGATCCGAGTATAAAAATTAAAGCTGTGAAATATGTTCAGCAACAATAGCTTTTTAACATATGACTTTTATATGCACATAGTTTTATGCTAAACAACATGGGATGAAGGGTGGCTTTGATACCAATTGTAAGCATTGAATTAAATTAAAGTGGCCAAGAAACTTACCTTCAGCCATGTAGTTATAGCACAGATGATGAGAACGAATTTCTGATTGATCATGAATCCGCTTATTGATTATGAAAGAACCGACCCTCACACTGTTTGGTTTGCTGTATGGTGAAGGTTGGATATGGGTTTCCAGCCTATCGTTCTGTATATCATTCTGTAACGATGGTTGTCACATGCCTTATGTATATATAGATAGACTGAGACCCTTACCCATGTGTTTAAATGCACAACAACTTCCTACCATCAAGGAAGTTGGGGCAATCTCAAATACCACTTAAATACATACTGTAGATATTGGGTTGTTATACAATATCTTATCACCAAGGATATTAGGATGACATATATAATATTTAAACAATATTCATCTTATCAATATAAACTATGTGGGCCATATAATATATGCTTACAACTTCGCATCAAACTTAAAAGTTTAAGCTATTTTCCTTTTTTTATTTTCTGCATGAGCATGAGGAGGGGATCTTGTCCCTCACTTGTTTTTCTGTTGTTGTTGGCCAAAGGTTATCCATGTGTTGTAGGATAGTCCTTTTTTATTTCATGTACTTGTGTATGTTTTAATGATATGTATTGATATTTAAGCAAAAAATAAATAAATAAATAAAAGTTTAAGCTATTAAAGTATCTCTAATGTATCTTTTGTTTCTCGTGCTATAGTCAAATTATAGTATAGATGTTAAAAATAACCCTCCAAAGCACTCCTATTCATTCTCTCAAAAAAAAAATAGCAATGTTATTCTTTCTCTCAAATTTAAGAACAAGAATAGCATTGCTATAATTTGATAAGAGTGATAGAAAATGCATTGGAGATGTTTTCTTTTGGATTAATGCTATAATTTAACTTGTGCACTCATTACAATAAAAAAAGTATACAAAACACATAACTTAAAGTACAACAACAATAACCAATGTGTCACAAAATAGCATTTATTTTAGAATGTAGCATTGGAGTAGAAATGCCAAAATATAGTATTTAAGCTCTGTTGCAATGCCAAAATATATGGACAAAATAATATCTTGCACTGGAGATACTCTTAGGTAGTATATCTAGTCATAGTCAATCCCGTATTTATTCGATGTGGGACATATTATCTAACACGTCCCCTCACATGTAGCCTTTTCTTGGGTCTGTCACGTGCGCCTCTTTGGGTTTTATCATCGTGCAGCCTTTTGTTGGGTCTGTCATTGTGGGGTGGGCTATTTATTTTTTTCAAAGGATTGGGAATGGGCCTGGCTCTGATACCATGAAGAAACTTTGGATCAAATCCAAAAGCTTAAGTTATTAGGTGGAAATGTCCAACATGTATATCTAGCCATAGTCAACCTCATATTTATTAGATGTTGGACATGTTATCTAACAATAACCCATGCTATGCATAGATTGGTCAACTAAATATTGTCTACCACATTGGGCATCTATATACATATATAAAAGGAAAGGAATGAGTACCATGAGAAATTTTTCTACCTTCACTAATTACACGGGAGTAACTTAGAATTTAGTCCTAATATAGACACCAAACTAGAAATAAGTCATTTTTTTATAAAAAAATGAAACTAGAAATAGGTCCCTCACTTGTTGGCCCAAAAGTAATTCTTAGAGAGGTGGGGGAATAAGATTACTAACTACAAATGACAAATTAAAAATAAATCAACCACAACAACCAATAAAGAAAAACAGTAAGTAAAGATAAAGGGAAAGAAGCACTTGCAAACCGAGTTTTCAAGTGGTTCGACAATCCGCAATCTGCGGCCTACGTCCACCCCTCAAGAGTATCTCTTGAGGATTCCACTAAACAATCTTCTTTAGGTGAAGATCAAACCACTCTTACAAGTTCTTCTTGAACTTCTATACCTCTCCAATGAAGAACACATTCACTTGGAGCAAGGGCTAACAACTCTTGAGAAAGATTGTGTGGTTGAAATACAACTGAGAGAACTCTCTTTTAGAGTAGATGGAAACAATAAATAGCTCTCTTTAATACTCCCAAGGAATTACAATGAAGAAACTAGAGCAAGTAGAATAAATCTCACAAAACTAGGGCTTGAATCATTGATTGCAATGGATGAGTATTCAATGAAATTGATTAAGTGTCTAACTACCAAATTCAAATAAGTATAAATACTCTCTCATTAAAATCATCTCTCATTAAAATCAGAATGTTTGAGGTAGTTGGGAACAATTAATGCTTGGTCAAAACCCTAGAAAAAGAGACGTTACTGTTCTGCACAGTAATCCAGTCGACTGGGTTCGCGATCCAGTCGACTGCATTTCAAATGAATTAAAACGTGTCATTAAACCAGTCGACTGAAGGAGGGGTCCGGTCGACTGAAGCTCTTGAAGCAGAACCTATGTTTTTGGAACATAAATGAGTCGACTGTTTTCATATTCGATCAACTGAACTTTGAAGGGTCTACTCAACTGTGTAAAATGTCTAGTCGACTGTTTTTCCTGTGAAAAACAGTTTTCTTGTTTTTGAAAGATTTATCAAAGTTTTAAGCCCTTGTCTTAAATAAACAATCTAACCAACTTTACACGGGATCCTATAAGAACAATACAAGTGAAATGATCTTCAAAGAAGCTTCCCTTTGAATATTCATCAAGATTATAAAGCTCTGTATGGATAGTACACTCAAGATAAACATAAGTGCTTAACTTTATAGTTTGTTAATCATCAAAATTACTTAAGGTAAAACCCTTGGGGCTAACACCCCCATGTAGTTATTTTTAGAAATATACACACACACACACACACACACAAATTTTACTCCTCATAATGAGGGTATTGAAATTCAAAACACATATAACTATATATATATATATAGAGGGAGAGAGAGAGAGAGAGAGAAACAAAACAAATCACCATACATAACGATAAGGAAAAAAGAGATTACGATAGCGACGAATTACGCTAATTCACTTCTTCCAACAGGTTTATCATCAAAATCTCAGATTATCAACTACATTTAACAACTTTGTATTTAGAACAGTTATGAATTTCTCACCAAAAAAAAATTCATCTTACTTTTTGTATAATTTCTCACTTTTTAATACCTACAATAATTGTCCATTAAAATTCTCACATTTATTCTGCGAATCTTGAATTTCCACCACAATAGCTGTTAATCATCTCCTTCATATCTAAACAAATGTAATATGAATTTTGAATTTAAAGATTAAATATTCATAAACCAAGAATCCTACTCTTTTCAACACAACCACCTTGGTTTTAGGAATAAAACTCCCCATATCCAAAATCTCCTAAATTTCCTACTACCTTATCTGTAACCACCAATTTTCAATCTCTAAAATACACACAGTTATTCTATTATATCTATATATATATATATATCTATATATACACACATAATATTTACTTCTCATAACTATATATATATATAGAGAGAGAGAGAAAGAGAAAGACACAAAAAAAATTTCTCACAAACTCTTGATAATTTCGCACTACGTATACAGAACTTCATACTTAAAAAATGAAAAAATAATCATTGAGATTTTGCTAAATAGTGTGAAATTTCTCACTATATTAACTAAGTATTGAAAATAGTGAGAATTTCATATTTTAATGTGTATAACGATGAAAAATTTCTCACTTATACTAGAAGGGTAGAATAACCCACTTTTTAAAACAAAAACAAGTATACACATAAAGAGGATTTGATGAAAAATTTATCAACAATTAACAATTTTCGAGAAGAATTAAAAAAAAAATCACACCTTTTAAATGGATATGAAGCGTAATTTCTCACAAAATAAAAATAAATTTCTCACATTTTTAATGCAAATTTCTCAATTTAGAACTCCAGACTGTGCTTCTCTTGAATTTCTGATCTGTGATTATCTTTCTTGCATCAATCTGTGTCGAGAACTTTGGACTTCAAACTTCTCGTTCTTATCCACAACACAAATTGTTACCAGTCCTGTAGAACCTCCAAAGATGGCACGCTACTCTCTGATTCATCAACACCGGTGACGGCATCGACGTCAATCAAAAGGTACGGTTGATCAGCAGTGGCCACCGAAAAGTGCATGAGGAGCTTCCTCAATAGTTTGTAACAAAGAAATTTATCCCTCCAATCGGGTACGACTTCTTCAATGTGCACCAGAATCCCAAACTTCATCTCAACGATGATGATGATGATGAATATAATCCTTTGTGGTTGTATTTTAGAGAGAGAGAGAGAGATAAGAACTATGGAGTTTCAAACTTCTCTCTCTCTCTCTCTCTCTCTCTCTCTCTCTCTCTCTCTATCTATCTATCTATCTATCTATCTATCTATATATTTATAGATAGTTGTTTGGGGTTTGAATTTGAAACCCCTAAATTCAAGCATTTGTAAGTATATACATGTAATAAAGGGTATATTGGTGCGTAAATCTCTATCAAATTGGGGAAAAGGATTAAATACTGATTACCTTCCAAAATCAGGGACTAATTACTATACATGCAATCTGGATAGGATCAATTCCTATTAATGACACAAAATAGGGACCAATCTTATATTTCTATAAGTTGTTTTCCCTAATAAATGTATATAATGGACTGAAATGTCATTAAAATATTAATGAGAAACTACCTTTAACTTTTCTTAAAATCTTTCCACTCACAAAGTAAATGGGCCCCTACTAGTTTCCTTTTAAGCCAAACCATAACCAAAAAAGAAAGAAAGAAATTAATATCAAGACTTCTTGGCTGAATTTGAGTGATCACCACTGCTTTTTGAATGCTTTGAACTTTGAATGGCCTATTGAGGCTGTTGAGGTTATCAGATTTCTATCGAACTATATGATATAAAGTTATATATAAATATATGACGAGGCTCTAAAGTGAACCGGGTTGAGTGAACTTACCAGTGAACTGGCTTTTAAGCCGAAAAGAACCCACGGGTCAGCGGGGCATCCTACAAGTTCTTTTAGGCTTAAAAGTCAATTCACTGAGTAAGCTCACTTAACTCAATTCACTTTAGAGCCTGGCCCTATATATATATATGTATGTATTGCCCACACATCTAGGATAGGCTAGTGCATGTGATAGTGGGCAAAGATGGCATGCTACTCTCTGATTCATCAACTCTGGCGACGACATCGGCATCAATTGGAAGGTAAGGTTGATCAGCAATGGGCACCGGAAAGTGTATGAGGAGCTTTTTCAATGGTTTGTAACAGAGAAATTTATCACTCCAATCGGGTATGGCTTCTTCAATATGCATTGAAAACTCCTTCCCAAACTTCATCTCAATGATGATAATGATGAATATAATCCTTTGTGTGGTTGTATTTTAGAGAGAGAGAGAGAGAGAGAGAGAGAGAGAAGAAGAAGAAGAAGAAGAAGAAGAAGAAGAACTGTGGAGTCTCAAACTTATCTCTCTATCTATCTATATATATTTATAGATAGTTGTTGGGAGCTTCGACCATAGCCCCCTCAAATAAAACTCTTCAAAGCTAAAACACATGCTAGTTTTTTTTTATCGCATTAGACCCATTTTACACTCAAATTGCTATGACTTTTGTTATACAAGTCCGTTTTTCGTAAAATTGATGTTTTGAAATCAGCAAAATGAGATCCATCAAACGAGTACAATATTAACCATGAAATACAGGGACAACAAAAACTAAACATCAAATAAATATGAAAAATTGTATTTTTTTCGCATACATATAATAAAAACATATTTCTTTCGTACAATTGGCACCATAGATGCATAGATCTTAAAAAAAATGCATGCAATAAAAAAAATGAACCCAAAAAACCCAAGAATTGAGAAAGTTATGGTAGTTTAAAGTTAACAGATAATATTATCTGTTAGACACACATATATAGATAATATTATCTGTAAAATCTCAAAATCAGGGTACAACTTAACTTTTTTCAGAAAATTTCGACTCCTATTGCGTAGAACTCAAAGAAATACATGAAATCAAAAAAAAAAATATCACCCAAAAAGCCCAAGAATTGATAAAGTTATGGTAGTTTAAAGTTAACAGATAATATTATCTGTTAGACACACAGATACAGATAATATTACTGTCAAACCTCAAAATCAGGCTACAACTTAACTTTTTTCATAAAATTTCCACACCTATTGCGTAGATCTCAAAGAAATACATGAAATAAAAAAAAAATTCACCCAAAAAGCCCAAGATTGAGAAAGTTATGGTGGTTTAAAGTTGACAAATAATATTATCTGTCAACAGATAATATTATACATCTGAAAGATAAAAATGAAAAACGAAATTCCAAATTACTTTTTTTTGTACAACTTTCAAGTCCATTGCGTAGATTTTCGAAAAACACATGATATCCAAAAAAAAATCACCCAAAGAGGCCAAAAAATGAGTGAATTATGATGATTTAAAGTTCATAGATAATGTAATATTATCTGTGAATGGAGGGGCTGTTCACGGAATACGAAAAGTAGCGAGGGGCTTTTTATGAAACTTCAAAAAAAACGTGGGTTTTTGGCTAAAACAATGAATTTTAAGGAGCCTATGACCTAATATCCCATAGTTGTTTGGGGTTTGAATTTGACACCGCTAAATTCAAGTCTTTGTAACTATACATATATATATATATGTAATGAAGGGTATATTGGTGTAGACACCCCATTTTGACCTGCCAAAAAAAGAAATAACTGTCATGGGGGGCCCATCGGGCACGCAAATCAAGGAAGGAAAAGCTGGAGTCCTAATCAGAATATCTAGAGGTCAAATCAAATGTCAAATCAAGTTATTGTCAATTTGAATACCCACCAGCATGGTTTCAAAAGCATGTCGGGTTAGCCGTAGACACCCGTTTTTTGCCCACCTACAAAGAGGTGGACAGATAAGGTATATCGAATCCGATGGGTAGGAAGAGCTTATAAATACAAGGTCCCTAGACTTCGAATCATCGAAATCGAACCACGGGCGAAGAAGTACTCATTGTTTAAAGTTCAGACAAATCTGCTATTTGCCATAGAGGGATTGTGATTACTTTTTTAGCTTTTAGGATGTCAGAACAAGCATTTTTCATGACATAATGGAAGTGCGTGACATTACCGAGGACTCCCTAAAATTTTATCTCAATCCGATACAGGATTCCGAAAAAGTGCATTTTAATTAACGGATTTGTCAAGACAGATGCTTAATACGAGTCATATAGTGTTTCAAGAATTTCATTTTTGCACTAATATTTCGCGTTTGTCGAGAGGACCACGGAAGTCTAAGTTTTCGTCGCACTGCCTTCCAGAAAATTCGAAAGCGCGGCGCTTGTACAGATATCTAGATATTTTCTTTGCTTAGCGACTAAGTAATCCAGATTTGAGCCAATCGCGCCATAGAAGTCACTTTTTGACTGGAGGAAAATACTCCTCACATTAAAATAAAGGGATCCATGTAATTTCGTCTCATTCCGACACCGGATTTTGGACAATTCACCTCGATTGTCACGTTCTGCCATAACTGGTGCCGAATGTGGGTCACACAACGTTTTAAAAATCCGATTCCAATTTCAAAATTCTATGTTAGTCGAGAGAACCCAGCGGTCCAGTTTTCAACCACGTAGCTTTCTGAAAAATCCCATAGAACGCGGCGCACACACACAATATCTAGATATTTTATTACTTTATTATTATTTTTTTTATTTTTAATTAATTTTTTAAATCAAAAAATTTTCTATAAATAGGAGGTCCCCTCCTTCCAAAAAATTTGCTAATTCACTCTCCCCCTTAGGCTTTGTTTGGGAATCCCTACCCATTTTTCTCTTCTAAGCCCTGTTTGGCTACATTAGCCAAATAAAATCCAAACTCCATCATAAGCACCTCTAATCTCATATATACAGTATATGTACGGGTACTATTCATACATACAGTATACATACGAATACTATTCATACATATAGTATACATACGAGTACTATTCATGCATACACTATTCATACATACGGGTACTATTCATACATATAATATACGTACAGATACTATTCATACGTATAGGTACTATTCATATATACAGGTACTATTCATACATATGGTACTATTCATATATACAGCATACGTACGAAAACTGATTCTTCCGGCCCTTCCGGACCCAACCATGACGTCTATTTAAGTCGATTTTGTGTCGAAATACGACTTAGGCCTCCTCGGATTATTTCTGCAACACTTCTCGAATTTCTTTCATCTTTTCTCAACAAACATCGACTGAACTTCAATAGTCGCCTCTGCACAGGTAACATACTAAAACTCATACTCTTAGTAGTGCGGCTTCCCTATAAATCCACTGGTTGGATATTCCGCCTTTACTGCTTTATTTACTTACTGTTGTACATACTTATTATATGTAACAAACCTATGAACTTATCAATTATTTCACGACTACTTTCAAACCTCTTCCACAGGGCACCGACCCATACTTCCGGTATACATTTTTACCACTGGGCACCGACCTGTACTTCCAATAAAACTTTCACATCACCTTTTTACAATACCGGGCACCGACCCATACTTCCGGTACACTCTTTTTTCACTAGGCACCGACCCGTACTTCCGGCACCTTTTCAAAGCACTGGGCACTGACCCTTACTTTCAAAACACTTTCTCACTCACATGGGCACCGACCCTTACTTCCGGCAAATAAAACAAAAAGACAAAAAAAATTATAAAATATAAACCACAAAAAAAAACACTTTTTTTTCATTTACCCCGAACGGGCCTATTCGGTCAAGTTAATCAATAGCTTGATGACAGGATGTTCGGCCATGGCACTCATTGCTCACACGGTCGATCTATTAAAAAATTTTCAAAACTTTCTACTCTTTAAAGGTTAAAGTCTAGGACTATACCGTACATGTTCAAGTTCCTAGCTACACCGACTTTACTTAAAACACTATTTCACACTTTCACAGTATAGATCGACCAAACACTCACACACATACAAGCACAGAACTACGTACGGCCTGATTCTCGTGTCGAGATACGTATGCAACCCATACTTGGGTGCGGCCATAACTTCACTTTCAAACTATCTCGTATCGAGATACGTATACATACTTTCAAACTAATACATACTTTCAAAAACTATCTCGTGTCGAGATACATAAATCGACAACCGCGTGTCACGGATGCTCGCGTTTTAATGTCTTATATATGTATCATACTACTCCATACTTACGCCCCGTTACTATGAAAATCACTAAAATTGGCAACCGTGTGACATGGATGCTCGAGGATGCCTAACACCTTCCCTCGGCATAATCGAGTCCCCGAACCCACTTCAAGAACTCTGGTTTCGCATAACTATTCGAGTCACACTTTTAAAGGGCCTTACTGTTCCAAAACGTTTTTCAAAAGTCAAAGATGATCATGTCGATTGTCTTTGCAGGGATCCTAACTCCCGAATAAATGTTAGGTGGCGACTCTGAACTCTTACTTGGCCCTACTCCCACTTTTACACGTTTTCACACCATCTTTCACACTCCATATCGACGTAAACGGTCGCGACCCACGAGGGGACCGCCCCCCACCTTCGGGGCGGGCGCGACAAATGGTCCGTAAAATCTCTATGAAATTGGGAAAAATGATTAAATGCTGATTACCTTCCAAAATCAGGGACTAATTACTATACTGATAGGATCAATTCCTATTAATGACCCAAAATATGGACCAAATTTTGTATTTCTATAAGTTGTTTTCCCTAATAAATGTATACAATGGACTGAAATGTCACAAAAATATTAACGAGAAACTATTTTTAACTTCTCTTAAAATCTCTCCACTCACAAAGTAAATGGGCCCCTGCTAATTTCTTTTTAAGCCAAAACATAACCAAAAAAGAAAGAAAGAAATTAATATTAAGACTTCTTGACTGAATTTGTGTGATCACCACTGCTTTTTGAATGCTTTGAACTTTGAATGACCTATTGAGACTGTTGAGGTTATTAAATTTCTACAGAACTGTATGATATATATATATATAGGGAAAGACTCTAAAGTGAACTGGGTTGAGTGAACTTACCAATGAACTGACTTTTAAGCCTAAAAGAACTCACAGGCCAGCAGAGCATTCTGCAGATTTTTTTAAGCTTAAATGTCAATTCACTGAGTAAGCTAATTCAACTCAATTCATTTTAGAGTCTGGCCCACATCTAGGATAGGCTAGTGCATGTGATAGTGAGCAATTTCTTTTGCCTAGGACTGTTGGGCTCCTGATTTGCCTCTATTTTGGCGTGTATGGGTGTATATAGCATAACTTTTATCGTTGATTTTGGTAACATATTAGTTGTACAGTTAGGTGCATTATGAACTTGGGGCCACAATTTAATAGCTAATTAATGAAAATATTAGACTCCAAACAAAAACAATGGTGGGAGAGGGAGAGAGAATCAGTAGCAATTTTCTTATGTCCTGAGTTTTCATTCATTAAATATAGGAGTACAAAACATCCAATTGGGGGATAAAAAAACAAAAAAACTACTGAAACCTCACCGAGTACCAAATGCAAGTTATTGTCTTCGCCTATAATGGGGGTTAATAAGGCATTCCAACCTGAACCTCAAATGAAATGAGAAACAAAATCAGAAATGGTTGTTAGAGCATCTGCAGTGGGTAATATAAACTTAAGGAAAAATTAGCTTAAGTTTAATGTTCAAAGAGGGAGCACTTACAATGGTGTAGAGACCAAACGGCACCCACAAAACCGTTTGGCAGAAACGACGTAATTTACATACTTTACACCCAAACCAAAAGAAAGGAAAAAAAGAACCCTCACGGCACACACTGTGCCGTTTGGGTGTGGCACGGCACAGTGTGTGCCGTGTTATGTTGAGACAGAGGAGGAGACAAAAAAATATTAATCACAAGGTACCAAAAACTACTTTGAAAAACTTTAGGGTTGAATTGGTTAGCATTTGTTTATTATTTTTTTTTAAGTAAGCAACAATTTTATTAAAACAAAGGCATGCACAAGGCCAAATCAGTACATCCAAAATCCAACACCCAACTAGTCAAAACACACAAGTCAAGCACACCAGTATGAGCTGAAGCAAAAAATACAACAAATTAATTAATGCAATAGACCATCTTAGCAGCACAAGCAAGCAACGAACCACAGCAAGGCAGCCCTAGACTGGAGGGAAATCATTCGAGCTGCTCGATCATATTGTCATGTTTGCAAAAAAAATAATACTTATTGCATTATACTTCTTGTCCACAAAGCATCAAAATGAACGAGCCAGGCCTCCACAGAAGCTCATTACGGCAGCACCAAAAAAAGCAATGGGCCACTAGCTAGCACATGGTTTAACCAATGAGAATAAGTTCATTCCCTGAATTTTAATTGTAAATGGAATCATTAGGGTAGAGGGAAAGATATCAAAATAACAGAACTCAAAAAGTATTTTTATTGAACTAAACTGGAATGGAATACAAGGCTCTGTTTTGTATACAGCGTAAAACTGAGTTACTGAGTTAACTATACTGAAACTAACTGAACTCAGCTGAGTTAACAAGCAAAACTAACTCTAACTGACTACCTACCTACTTAATACATTGGAGATTGAAATTAATCTTCTGATTCTGTAATAGTCCCCCTCAAGATGAACACATCTTGACTTGTGAAGGAGCATGGATATTAATAACACCCAATTTCTGAAGGAAGGAATGAAAAAGTGTAGCACCAAGTGGTTTAGTGAAGATGTTAGCTGGTTGATGTTGAGTGTGGACATGTAAGGTTTTAACAACACCTTCTTGAATCTTATCTCTGATAAGATGGCAATCGATTTCGATGTGCTTGGTGCGCTCATGAAATACTGGATTTGCTGCAATGGGCTGTCTTACTATCACAGAAGATTAAAGCAGGCTGAGGATGGGAAATGTGAAGATCCGTGAAAAGGGCTAATAACCAAGTGAGCTCACAGACAGTAGTAGCCATGGATCTATATTCTGATTCAGCATAAGATCTAAAGATAATAGCTTGTTTCTTAGATTTCCAAGAGACTAAAGAGTCTCCAATGAAGACACAAAATCCTATGATGGACCTCCGAGAGTCGGGGCAACCAGCCCAATCAGAATCAGTGAAGGCTGTAAGCTGAATTTTGGATTTGGCACTAAAAAATAAACATTGACCAGGACTATTTTTAATGGACTGAAGGATTCGATGAGCAGCATGAAGATGAGGAACTCTTGGTTCAGCAAGAAATTGGCTTAATCTGTGAACTGAGTAGGAAAGATCAGGTCTAGAGATGGTGAGGTATAACAGCTTGCCTATTAACCTTCGATACATAGAAGGATCATGAAGAAGGTCACCATCTGATCTATTAAGCTTACAATTCTGTTCCACGGGAGTGGAAACTAGTTTAGAAGCCAAGAGACCTGAATCATGTAATACTTGAAGAGTATACTGTCTTTGGGAAATAGTGATACCATTAGGATTTCGAGCTACTTCAAGTCCTAAAAAATACTTCAGGACACCAAGATCTTTTAGCTTAAACTGATTCTGTAGTCTGTCCTTCAGGGTATTGATAGCTGAGATATCATTGCCAGCAATAATGATATCATCCACATACACAAGTAATGCAATGAAAGAAGAGCCAATTTGCTTGGTGAAAAATGAATAATCTGACTTGGATTGATGAAAACCTTGATCCAAAAGTGCAAAGGAGAATTTTGAAAACCATTGCCTAGAAGCTTGTTTTAACCCATAAAGAGATTTGGCGAGTTTACAAACAAAGTTGACCCCTTACTATGAAAACCAGGGGATAAAGACATATAGACTTCTTCTAGGAGATCACCATGTAAAAAGGCATTATTGACATCTAATTTTATTAGATGCCAATTGTTGATAGCTGCTAGAGAGATAAGACATTTGATAGTGACTAATTTTGCAACTGGGGAAAAGGTTTCTAAGTAATTAATCCCTTATTGTTGGGTATATCCTTTGGCAACAAGTCGTGATTTACATCTTTCCACTGATCCATCATATTTAAGTTTGACTTTGTACACCCATTTGCATCCTATGGGATGTTTACCAGGAGGTAATGAAGTTATAACCCAAGTATTGTTAGCTTCAAGAGCTGAGATTTCTTCTGCCATGGCCTCTCTCCAATGAGAATACTTAACAGCTTGATGGTAGAATTCAGGTTCAAAGTGGGTGGAGAAATGGATAAGGAAAAATGCCTGTGATTTGGGGATAAATGAGAATAAGATATGAATTGAGAAATATCATAGGGATGAGAGGATGAAATGGTGGAAGAAGGATTGGTGACTGTATTGCAATGATAGTCTTGAAGATAGGCTGGGGCTTTTGAAGATCTAGTAGACTTCCTTGACTAAGTAACAGGGATAAAAGAAGACTCTATACCTTGTGGAATATAAGAAGACTCAACAAGAGGGGAAATAGGAAGCACAAGAGAGGGGTATGAAATAGGAGCAGGGGAAGACTCAGCAGGAGAAGTGTGGAATGGAAATATGTGTTCATGAAATATGACATCCCTTGAGATAAAAAAAAGGTAGAAGTGTCAAGATCAAACAACTTGTAACCTTTAATGGCAAAAGGGTAACCAAGGAATATACATTTTCGAGCTCTAGGGGAAAATTTGTGTGTGTGCCTTGTTAAGGTGGAAGCATAACACAAACAACCAAACACTTTAAGATGAGAATAAGAAGGAACCTTGTGAAAAAGTAATTCATATAGTGTTTTGGTTGAAACAAAGGGGTTGGGGTCCTATTAATTAGATAGGCTGCTGTGAGAATAGCATCTCCCCGGAATTTTAAGGGCAGATTGGACTGAAAAAGTAAGGCCCTAGCAACATTAAGGGTGCGTTTGATAAAACTGAAAATTAAGCACTGAAAATTAAGTGCTGAATTTAAGTGCTGAAGATTTTAAGTGATTTGTATTAGGAAAACTAAAAACAGTGTTTCAAGAACTAAAATAGACTGCATTCAGTGATTATTTTCAGCAGAAAATTTTCACTTAATGTTTTCAGTGGATTTTTTGCTGCTTTTTCAATTAAATGGTACATTATCAAATGCACTGAAAAAAAAATTATGTGCTGAAAATTTTCATTTTCACCACTTAATTGGGTTATCAAACACACCCTAAGTAAGTGTTGATGTTTTCTTCCCACAACAGAGTTTTGTTGTGGAGTTTCTACACAGCTTAATTGATGAACAACTCTTTGAGAGTGAAAGAATTCAATTAGAGCAAATTCAAGTCCATTATCAGATCTAATGATATTGATATTGCTGTCAAATTGTGTTTTAACAAAGTGAAAAAAAGAAATTAACAAGTTTTTGGTCTCAGATTTAGCTTTCATGAGATAAACCCATGTGCATCTAGTACAATCATCCACAATAGTAAGAAAGTATGTACAAGAAACATGATCCCCAGTAAAGGGCCCCCTAATATCACAATGTATTAAGGAAAAAGGTATTTTTGACAAATATGGATTACATTGAAATGGAAGCCTTTTTTGTTTAGCTAAAGGACAAATGAAACATGGAATGGAATTATGAACAATGGGTGAGAAATCTGGAAGAACATGCTTCAGTAAGTCCAATCTGGCAGGGGAGGGATGAGCCATTCTACAGTACCAAATATTATTGTGCACATAATTACAGACAATAGGAAAAACAGAAGAAACACAATTATTGGAAAATGTTGTTGGAGCAACTTGTGAGGCATGGAAAATGTAGAGACCATCTATTCTTTCACCCATCCCAATCACTTTCCGATCCATTGGATGAGGTCCTGAAGATAGCAATGATCATGTAAGTAAACAAAGGAAAATTATTGAGACTGATTCTCAATCCCTTTTCTCTTCATCTATTGATAAAATTGCTCGCTCCTACTTCGTTTCTCATCTGGATTTTTTCTTTCTTTCTCTTTCATTCGTCAATTTTCTTGAGATCCAAACACTATGCCTCCGCAAAATCAACCTCAAATTCCTTCTGTGGATCAGTCTGATGATCCTTATTTCCTTCATCACGCAGATAGTCCTGGTGCTATACTTGTTACGCAAACCCTTATTGGGGACAATTACAATACATGGAGTCGTTCGATGATCATGGCCTTAACTGCGAAGAACAAGTTAGGATTTATCGATGGATCCATCTCACAACCTGCTTCAACTTCTTCAAATTCTTCATCATGGATTCGATGCAACAATATGGTCCTTTCATGGATGCTCAACTCAGTTTCTCGAAAAAATGCTGCAAGTGTGATCTACATCAACACTTCTAGAGAAATGTGGTTAGATCTTAAGGACCGTTTTTCTTGAAAAAATGGGCCAAGAATTTATCAATTAAAGAAATCTCTATCTTCTTTAAATCAAGATCAACTCTCTGTCAATTCTTATTTCACCAAACTCAAAGCTCTTTGGGATGAGCTTACCAATTATGGTAGTTGTACATGTGGTGCTCAGCAATCTGAGTACGTTATGCAATTTCTCATGGGGCTAAATGATTCCTTTTCTCCTATTCGAAGCCAAATTCTACTTCTAGATCTACTTCCCCCAATTAACAAAGTTTTCTCACTAGTTTTTCAAGATGAAGAACAAAGAAGCTTTGATACCATATCAAAACAACAGAACTCAAAAAGTATTTTTATTGAACTAAACTGGAATGGAATACAAGGCTCTGTTTTATATACAGAGTAAAACTGAGTTACTGAGTTAACTACTGAAAGTAACTGAACTCAGCTGAGTTAACAAGCAAAACTAACTTTAATTGACTACCTACCTACTTAATACATTGGAGATTGAAATTAATCTTCTGATTCTGTAATATAAGAAGGATTTCATTTTTTGTTCTTTTTTATTAGAAGGAGAAGGCAATTCGAACTTGCGTTAAAGGCGTAGAGAGAGAGATTGTGTTGGCTAAGTGGAACAAATCTCAGACTTGAGTAAGAAGATTTCTAAATTGAAAGAGTATTACTGCGAACTTGTTACCAAAAAGTATATAAGATGGACACCCCCATGTAACAGAAAAAGTATAAACATCCCAATAATTTTGGTAGTTTATTGTTTAATTTTTTAATCATTAACTTTATTGTAAATTCACCTTAAGTGCCAGCTAGATTGATCTTATTTTATACTGCTACAGAGAATTTTTTATTGATTAAATAGGAAAATTTTAATAAAAGAAGGGCTGATCGAAACTTTATCCCATCCAATGTATATAATTGACATCTTCAAAACAGACATGAATAAAGTCATTTTCTTTCTTTTGAACTTTAGCGTGTCCTGTCCAAGCCATCATTATTTTAGTAGCTTGTTTTGTCTTCTTTAAAAGTCAAATTCTTTTCAAGCTTGCTTGTAACATTAATTACACTAAGCTCCTACTTTACAAAACTGAGAATAAAGTACTGAAACTCTTAAATTTTTGAATTTGCAGGATTAAAAATAGATTGCATTCGTTGATTTTTAATTTGGTAAATTTTTTTACTTCAATGTTTCAGTAAGTTTGTGAATTTTTTTTTTCCGACTAATAAGTGCCTTATCACGTACAGAAAAAATATATAAAAAAAAAAATAAATTCAACACTTAATTAGATCTAAAGTTCATCAAATGTTCGAAGCATCTGAAGTTCAACGTACAAGTGCATTTCTAATATACTATTAGGGCTTGTACTTAGTCAGTCTGAAAAATTACAGAACTTATTCTGAAATTTGAATATACCTGTTTCTTAGCCCTGTAGCCAAGAATATTTGATAACAAAAAAAAAAAAAAAATTAAAGACATATTAGCTATGTATATGAAATAACAATAGGGTTACATAGCAAAAGAGAAGATAGATTCAAAAAAACATAAAGTATTTCGAAGGATTTGGTCATTGATTCAACGAACCCGCATATCCGTCACTTCTTTTATGTTGACTATCTCAATCTTGTGATTCTTCACTATTTCTTGTTTTTTGGAAGAAAAGTAGAATTGATGGCAAACATTCTATTCCCTGGCAAATGGAATGATGATACTTTCATCTTTGATTGTTTATTGAGAACAATAACAGATTCATGAGTAACGGAGAGGGGGTCGTGTCGGGGGACTTAGATGCGTGCGGGTTGTGGGGGCAGCATCTCTGAGGCGATTGTTTTTAGTTTATTTGTACTTCTGCCATTGCAGGTAGATTACAACTTTTTTAAGTAAAAGGTGCTGATTGTTGATTGTTAGTTGTAAAACTTGACATGATAGTAAACTAATTTGGGTTAGGTTTGGCTTAAATGGTAAGTGAGAAAAAAATGTGTTGGGCTAATTATTTATGTATTGGATTTTAATTGTGCAAATATTTCACATTAATTTTTTTTTGAAAAAATCCAAATTTTGCATGGGTTGGATAATTTGATTACAATTGGCACAACATATTATATTCAAAATTTTATTTTGAGCCTAGTAAATATTTCTTGGAGAGCCGTGCAGTAATAATCATACAATTTTTAACGGACCAATCTTAATAAAATTTAAAAATTTTGGAGATTATGTTTACAATTTTGGATTTTAAAAAAAAACTGTGTGGGATAGTCTATGGACCTCCTGATTGAGAAAAACATAATGCAACTGGAGCAAAAGGAACACGTTACAGATTGTTCTTATGAGTAAGAGAAGTATTTAATTTAATTCTACATATTTCTCATAATTAATTTTAGTATAATTATATTCTCTTCTACTATATTTTACTGTTAAAAAATAATACAGTAATATTTAATTGGTGTAAAATGCACTTTGCTCTGCTTTAACTATATGCTAATTTGAAGTTTGGTACTTTTTCTCTTATTTTTAGCAATTTAATACTTGACTTGTAGACCAATTGCAATCTTTAACTTTCCATCAACTTCATCCTAAAAAAACCTAACAAAAACTTATTATGTGAAAGGTCGACACTACAACACGTGATAACACTTGAGTATCTATCAAATTTTTTTAGATGAATTCATTTTTCTTTTCTTTTCTTTTTGTTAGAATAATGTTAGAATATTTGTCTACATTCTTGTACCTATTGTATCTTATTATACTTACTGTCTAGATACATTGTACTACCCAAGGGCGTATCTAGGATAGTAGTTTGGGGTGGGCAAGAAATACATATAGCGTGGGGTCCACGGGGGGCTGCCCCCCGAAATTTTTTTTTGGGTCAAATTATGTTTATATTATGAATTTTAGCATCATAAATGTTATAGTTTACTTTTACTTCTAGTCGTTTTAAGGGTTGGGAAAAGATATTTTGGATTTATTTATACATATATTTTTTTTATTTTTGCATCATAAATAGTATAGTCTAATTTTTATTCTTATTTAATAGTAAAGTGGATTCTTAATTTCTACAATTTCAACCTAATAAATGTATGCATATCAGTTTTTTTTTTTTTTTTTCTTTTTATTTCTGAGAGACGTATATCATTACATCAGTATGTAATGTAAGTCTTTGGGCTGGGCTTTCTATAAAAGAAAAAGTCTTTGGGCAATTGGGCTGGGCTAAAGGCTATAAGGAAACTAATTGGGCAAGGCTATGGCTTATGGGCTGGGCTAGAGGCAAAGCTAAAAACAATTCTTGGACATGCTGCCCTGGGCTACAGCTCAGGTCAGCCCAGCCCTCTATCCGCCCTTGGTACTATCAGTTGTACTATTAGCCTAGGTACTTTTCTTTCCCTTTTAAGATTCTCTCTTAGCCTATATAAAGGCTACTCATTGTAAGGTTTCATCACACCATTCAATACATAATTCATAGTATTGTCTCACTATCTCTCCTTCTCTCTTATATATTCTAACATGGTATCAAAGCTATAAGCTCCTGGTGACCTCTTCCTCCTCCTGGTAACTTCTTAAAAGGAAAGTATGCTCTGTGGTTGCCACAACAGTGGATCCTCTACATCAGAAATCTTTCTTGTAGTTGCCTCAAGTTCGTAATCGTGCCACCTTAGCCCGATCACCTCCGCTGCCCGGCTACCACCATCCACATCTACCCTGCCCGACGTCCTCCTTCCGGTCACCTCGCCATCTCAACTTGGGCTCTGCCACTGTCACCGCCTTCGCCGCTCGGTCACCACCACCCGGCTGCCTCCATTGCTCGGCTGCCACTTCCTCATCCAGGCTTCCTCCGTCATATCACCACCCGACCACTGTCATCCAGATCAATTCTACCACTCTCAGACTTATGTTACACATCATGGAGCCTCTCACAGATCCCTCCTGCAGATATTGTCACAAACCAAGACATATTCTGTTGCATTGTCCTATCAGAGTGTGTACTTTTTGTCACAAGCGTGGACCAGGGCACTATCTTGATGATTGCAATGAGAATCCTACCAGATATTCACAAGATAATCGGTCCCGAGGTTGTTCATCGTCATCCACTGCTATTTCTACCAAGGGTCATTATCTTCTAAGTCGTCTACCCCTTCATCCATCTCTGATGCTCTCCTTGCGAACATCATCAAACGAGTTCTGGATCATTCTGATAACACGTCTCCTACTGCTCTATCTGTTGTCCCAGGTACATCTTCTTGGTTCTTTGACTCTGGTTGCTGTAACCATATGACATCTGATCCTACTACATTCTCTACCAAACATTCTACTCTCAATTCACCATCCATACACACAGCTGATGGTTCCCGTATGAACATCAGTCATATAGGGCAAGTCTCCACCACTCACACATCTCTCCCTGAC
Source organism: Hydrangea macrophylla (assembly GCA_033977485.1). Taxonomy (NCBI): domain Eukaryota; kingdom Viridiplantae; phylum Streptophyta; class Magnoliopsida; order Cornales; family Hydrangeaceae; genus Hydrangea; species Hydrangea macrophylla. The sequence goes on from CM066995.1 coordinate 89,762,285, forward strand.
ACTTATCTTATTCCTAAACTCACTTTAAATCTCATATCTGTTGGTCAATTGTGTGAACTCGGATTTACCGTTTCTTTCTCTAATTCTGGATGTCTAGTACAAGACCCGAAAACGGGCCAGACACTTGGGACAGGTCGTAAAATCGGACGATTATTTGAACTGAACAATCTCCATATTCCATCTCACTTCATTTCACCAACTCAAGCTGCAGCGTCAGTATCGTCCACCTCCCCTTTTCACCTTTGGCACTCTCGTTTAGGTCATGTTTCGCTAAGTCGGTTAAAATCCTTAGTGTCAAGTGGTCAGTTAGGTTTAATTAAAGTCGAAAATGTTGATTGTTTACCTTGTCAACTTGCCAAATAACCAGCTTTACCATTTAATAACAGTGATTCTGTTTCCTCTGCACCTTTTGATTTAATTCACTCTGATGTTTGGGGTCCCTCTCCAACTGTCACAATGGGAGGATCTAGATATTATGTAATCTTTGTCGATGATTTTTCACGATACACTTGGCTATATCTAATGAAAAATCGATCTGAATTACCCCAGATTTACTTTGATTTTGCTAACATGATCAAAACTCAATTTTCTTGCAATATCAAAGTGTTTCGATCTGATAATGCCCAAGAATACAAAGAAAAAGGTGTTCTAAATTTTCTTCGCCAGCATGGCACTCTTCCCCATCGTTCCTGTCCAGGCACCTCCCAATAAAATGGGAGAGCTGAGCGTAAACACCGTCATATTCTTAATATTGTTCGAGCTTTTCTCACATCTGCTTCATGTCCTGAACAATTTTGGGGAGAGGCTGCCCTCACTGCCATTTACACTATGAACCGTATCCCTTCTCCCACTACTGAAAATCAGTCACCATATGAGCGTCTATATAACCATCCTCCTAACTATACAACCCTTAAAGTCTTTGGTTCTGCCTGCTTTGTCTTACTACAGCCACATGAGCGCACAAAATTAGAATCTCGAGCTCGCTTATGTTGTTTCTTAGGGTATGGTATTGAACACAAAGGCTATCAATGTTGGGACCCTTACTCCAAACGTCTTCATGTGTCTCGTCATGTTGTCTTCTGGGAACACAAAATGTTCTCATCCATGTCCCAGTTTCATCTATCTCCTGCCAGTACTCCTTTCTACTTCACTGACCCCTTAGTAGATCTATTTTCTAACACCCCTGATATAAGTTCTCACTCTAAATCAGCAACTTTGCATGCCCCTCTACCCACATCCACATCTACAGACACTTCATCTGATTGGTCCACCACAGTCTCTACTGAACTGTCTGCTCCATCTGATGGGTCTGCATCAGACCTTGACCCTCTTCCTAGACGTAGCGACCGCGTAAAAGCTCCTCCAATTCATCTTCGGGATTACCACTGTTTTTCTACAATTCTCTCTCACCATGAGCCGCAATCTTACCATGAGGCCAATTCTAATCCTCTTTGGCAGAAAGCAATGGATGATGAATTGCAGGCACTTGAACAAAATCACACATGGGATTTGGTAGACTTGCCAAGTGGCAAGAATGCTATGGGATGTAAGTGGGTTTACAAGATCAAAACTCATTCAGATGGATCCATTGATCGCTACAAAGCCCACCTAGTAGCCAAGGGCTTTACCCAGGAGTATGGGATTGATTATGAGGAAACATTTGCCCATGTTGCCCGTCTCACCTCTGTTCGCTGCCTCATTGCAGTTGCTGCAGTTCGCCGTTGGGACTTATTCCAAATGGATGTCAAAAATGCCTTCCTCAATGGCGACCTCACTGAAGAAGTTTATATGCGTCCTCCTCCTGGTTACATCATCATCATCATCAAGTTTGCAAGCTCCGCCGAGCTCTATATGGTCTCAAGCAAGCTCCTCGGGCTTGGTTTGCAAAGTTCAGCACCATTGTTGAGCACTTTGGGTTCACAAGCAGCTCATATGATTCAGCTCTTTTCATCCGCAAAACTGACCGGGGCATTATTCTACTTCTCCTCTATGTGGATGACATGATTATCACAGGAGATGATACATCTGGAATCTTGGATCTCAAAACCCTTCTCAGCCAACATGTTAAAATGAAAGATCTCGGCAAACTTAACTATTTTATTGGCCTTGAGATCAATTCCAGTTCCGACGGATATTATCTCTCTCAAGCCAAGTATGTCTCAGACTTGCTTACACGGGCGGGACTTACAGACAGCAAGACTAGTACCACTCCTCTCGAGCCTAACTCTAGGCTCACTCCTATGGATGGTATACCCTTGGATGATCCTACTCTATATCGTCAGCTTGTTGGGAGTCTCGTTTATCTGACAGTTACTAGACCTGATATCTCCTATGCTGTCCATATTGTAAGCTAATTTCTATCTACTCCTCGTTCTCCTCATTATGCAGCAGTTCTCCGCATTCTCAAGTACATCAAAGGGACCTTATTTCACGGTCTCCACTTCTCTACTCACTCCTCTCTTGAGCTACGTGCCTACTCAGATGCAGACTGGGCAGGAGATCCTACTGATCGTCGTTCCACCACTGGGTATTGCTTCTTCTTGGGTGACTCTCTCATCTCCTGGCGCAGTAAGAAGCAAACTGTTGTTGCCCGATCTAGTACAGAAGCTGAATATCGTGCCCTTGCTGATACCACTCAGGAACTTCTCTGGCTACGCTGGTTACTTGAGGACATGGGGGTCAATCATCCAACAACTACAACCATCAGTTGTGACAATCAAAGTGCCATTCAAATTGCTCACAATGATGTCTTCCATGAACGTACAAAACACATTGAGACCGATTGTCATTTTGTTCGTCATCATATTTCTTGTGGTACCATTCGACTTAACTCAGCCTCCTCCATCGATCAGACTGCTGACGTATTCACCAAAGCTCATCCACCGGGACGTCTTCAGGATTTAGTTTCCAAACTCAAGTTGGTTTCCATTCTACCACCTTGAGTTTGAGGGGGGCTGTTAGAATAATGTTAGAATATTTGTCTACATTCTTGTACCTATTGTATCTTACTATACTTACTGTCTAGATACATTGTACTACCAGTTGTACTACTAGCCTAGGTACTTTTCTTTCCCTTTTAGGATTCTCTCTTGGCCTATATAAAGGCTACTCATTGTAAGGTTTCATCACACCATTCAATACATAATTCATAGTATTGTCTCACTCTCTCTCCTTCTCTCTTATATATTCTAACACTTTTATTTATATTTTTTTTTTTTTTGCTTTTAATGAATTCTTATTGAAGGTTAATACTGCAATTACAATTGCTAGAAAATTAGAGGATCAAATCGCTACAAAGGGGACAAAAATGAGAAACCAAATTGTCAATTATTTTACAGTTGTATAAAGCTAAATGATCTTCACTCCAATACTTAATGGGAAAAATAAATAAGTAAAAAAAAAAAACAACATGATGGGGGCAGTGGGGCACCACACGGCATGTCATCCATACATATACAGCTTCAGTTGAGCCAATCAATATATCTTCATACCCATATCATAGGAGTACATGAAGTATCTTTTACTGTACATTTAAGTGTAAAGAGAAACTTGTTTGACGAATTTGGTAACATCCAACAGTTTTTGGGTTGTGCAAAGTTGTGTTTTTGTGGTTAATTAGTCTTTTGTACAGGGCTAATATCTTTTGCAATCCCCTGTTTCTGTAAGGGGTTGTTTTGTTTTGGTGGGGCCGGTCTTCCCCACCTTTGCCTCTTACAAAACCGACATGGCCGGTTCAGTTTGTGATACCTCCAAAAAATCAATTGTATTTGTGGATTTCAAATGAAATATGATATAGACTTCATGAAATCTCAAGACAAGGAATCTAAACCATGGAGATGGGTTTAGATTCCAAACCACTTTCTCTCATCATTTGGTGATCATTGAGAGATGAATATATGACTAATACTTAAAAGCCTCAAAGGAATATGGAAAGGATTCCATGAAACATCAAGCTAGAGGACCCAAGTCATGAGTATGGACTTAGATCTATCTACTTGTTTTTTTAAGATAAAAAATGGTGATCAAACCTTGACTTCCATGTAAAGCATAAGCTCACATGGGATTCAAGGATCATGCTCAAGAGATCAAGAGAGATATTGGAGATCTCTAGGACTCTCAAGAGAAGAACATAAACAAGAAAATAGAAGAAAGTATTGAAAGCAAAAGAAAACTCCTAAGTTTACTTAATAAACATAGAAGATAGCAAAAGTTTTATTTGAATTCCAAAGGAAAGAGATGGTATGTAAAAAAAATCTATAATTTGAGGATCACCTCCAAATTATCCTCAAAGTTTTCTTCTCTTTGAAGATCTTCCAAGCTCTTCTAAGAAAAATGTTGGTGTAATGGTGTAATGGTAGTATATTTTGTATGTGTTGTTCCTCTCTCAATCTTTTCCTCTTGGTCCCCCATTACAAACAAGATCCCTTCTCTTTTATAGGCAAAAATACCAGGTATTTTTGGTGAATTTCGGAGCAAAAAAACAGGTGTAATTCTCTCATTTGGTGGTACAATGTGTACTTTCTGAAATTAGTCAGACTGCTGCCCAGCGCGGCAGTCCAGGGACTGTCGCGGCAGTCCGTGACTGCCGTCGCGGCAGTTCATGACTGCCGTTGCGGCACTTCATGACTGCCGCGCGGCATTCATCGAATGCCGCGACAATTAATGGATTGCCGTGTTTTTGTCAGTCTTACTTTATCAGTTTTTTGTTCTTATTCGCATACGCCTACGTATTGCACTGCAAAATACAGACTTTTAAAAGGGAACGGCAGTCAGAAATGTGGCGGCACTTGGTGAATGCCGTGCCGGATCTCTGTGACTGCCGTGCGGCACTCTCTGAGTGTCGCGGCAGTCTGCCGTGTGCCGTTTTTGCTGAGGTTCCCCTTTTTAGGTCTCCCTCCTTTTTGAAACAAATTTGTTTTGAAGATCCTTTCCAAAAATCATGTCTTGTACCTGAATTCTCCTAAATACCTGGTATTTTTCCTTTTCCTGTGAAATTTTATCGCGTTTTGGAGATTTTCTGAAAAACTTGGAATACTTCAATTTTTCGGTCCTTGTCATCATCGGATATGGAGGTGACACTCTCCTAAATTCGACAGTCGGTCAAAATTGGGGTGTCTACACTACCAAATTCAATGAATATAAATACTCTCTCATTAAAATCAAAACGTTTGAGGTTGTTGGGAGCAATTAATGCTTGTTCAATAACCTAGAAAAAGAGCCGTTACTGTTCCGCGCAGTAATCCAGTCGACTGGGTTCGCGATCCAATCGATTGCATTTCAAATGAATTGAAATGCGCCATTAAACCAGTCGACAAGGGGACAAGTTGACCGAATATGAAAACAGTCGACTGATTTATGTTCTAAAAACATAGGTTCTGCTTCAAGTGAGTAAGATTACTAACGACTAATGGTAAATTAAAAATGAATCAACCACAATAACCAATAAAGAAAAAATAGTACGTAAAGAGAAAGGGGAAAAAGCACTTGCAAACCGAGTTTTCAAGTGGTTCGGCAATTCGCAATCCGCGGCCTACGTCCACATCTCAAGAACACCTCTTGAGAATTCCACTAAACAATCTTCTTTGGATGAAGATCAAACCACTCTTATAAGTTCTTCTTGAACTTCTATACCTCTCAATGAAGAATACCTTCACTTGGAGCAAGGGTTACACCAACCCTTCTTTATAACTCTTGAGAATGATTGTGTGTTTGAAATATAACTGAGAAAACTCTCTTTCAGAGTAGATAGAAACAACAAATAGCTCTCTTTAATACTCTCAAGGAATTACAATGAAGAAACTAGAGCAAGGAGAATGAATCTCAGAAAACTAGGGCTTCAATCTTTGATTGGAATGGATGAGTATTCAATGAAATTGATTAAGTGTCTAACTACCAAATTCAAATGAGTATAAATACTCTCTCATTAAAATCAGAACGTTTGAGGTAGTTGGGAGCAATTAATGCTTGGTCAAAACCCTATAAAAAAGAGTCGTTACTATTCTGCGCAGTAATCCAGTCGACTGGGTTCGTGATCCAGTCGACTGCATTTCAAATGAATTGAAACGCGCCATTAAACTAGTCGACTGAAGGAGGGGTACTGTCGACTGAAGCTCTTGAAGCAGAACCTATGTTTTTTGGAACATGAATTAGTCGACTATTTTCATATTCGGTCAACTGAACTTCGAAGGGTCCAGTCGACTGGGTAAAATGTCCAATTGACTGTTTTTTCTGTGAAAAATAGTTTTCTTGTTTTTGAAAGATTTATCAAAATTTTAAGCCCTTGTCTTAGAGAAACAATCTAACTAACTTTACAAGGGATCCTATAAGAACAATACAAGTGAAATGATCTTCTAAGAAGCTTTCCTTTGAATATCCATCAAGATTATAAACCTCTGTATAGACAATACACTCAAGATAAATATAAGTACTCAACTTCATAGTTTGTTAATCATCAAAATTACTTAAGGTAAAACCCTGGGGGCTAATACCCCAATTTAGCTATTTTTTAGAAATGCACACACACACACACACACACACACACACACACACACACACACACACAAAATATTTGCTCCTCATAATGAGGGTTTTGAAATTCAAAACACATATAACTATATATATACATCGAGAAACAAAACAAATCACCACACATAACGATAAGGAAAAAAGAAAAAAGAAAAGAAGATTACGATAGTGACGAATTACGCTAAGTCACTTCTTCCAGCAAGTTTATCACCAAAATCTCAGATTATCAACTACATTTAACAAATCTGTATTTAGAACAGTTATGAATTTCTCACTTTGTAATACCATATTCCTTACTTTTTGTATAATTTCTCACTTTGTAATACCATATTCCTTCATAAAAAGTGACAAATTTTGCAATAACAGTCCATTAAAATTCTCACATTTATTCTGCAAATCTTGAATTTCCACCACAATAGCTGTTAATCCTCTCCTTCATATCTAAACAAAATATCATATGAATTTTGAATATAAAGATTAAATGTTCATTAACAAAGAATCCTACTCTTTTCAACATAACTACCTTGATTTTAGGAATAAAACTCCCCATATCGAAAATCTCCTAAATTTCCTACTACCTTATCTGTAACCACCAACCTTCAATCCCTAAAATACACACAGTTGTTCTATTATATATATATACATACACATAATATTTACTTCTCATAACTATATATATGTAAAGAGAGAGAGAGAGAAAAGTGACAAAAAAAATTTCTCACAAACTCATGATAATTTTGCACTACGTATTCAGAACTTCATTCTTAAAAAATGAAAAAATTATCACTGAGATTTCGCTAAATAGTGTGAAATTTCTCACTATATTAACTAAGTATTGAAAATAGTGACAATTTCATATTTTAATGTGTATAACGATGGAAAATTTTTCACTTACACTAGAAGTGTAGAATAACCCACTTTTTAAAAGAAAAATAAGCATACACATAAAGAGGATTTGATGAGAAATTTATCAACAATTAACAATTTTTGAAAAAAAATTATAAAAAAAATCACACCTTTTAAATGGATATGACAAGTAATTTCGCACAAAATAAAAATGAATTTCTCACATTTTTAATTCAAATTTCTCACTTTAGAACTCCAGACTGTGCTTCTCTCGAATTTCTGATACGTAATTCTCTTTCCTACATCAATCTGTGTTGAGAACTCCGGCCTTCAAGCTTCTCGTTCTCATCCACAACACAAATTGTTACCAGTCCTGTAGCACCTCCAAAGATGGTACACTACTCTCTGATTCATCAACTCCGGCGACGGCATCGGCGTCAATCGGAAGGTAAGGTTGATCGACAGTGGCCGCCGAAAAGTGCATGAGGAGCTTCTTCAATGGTTTGTAATAGAGAAATTTGTCCCTCCAATCGGATACGGCTTCTTCAATATGCATCGGAAACTCCTTCCCAAACTTCATCTCAACGATGATGATGATGAATATAATCCTTTGTGTGGTTGTATTTGAGAGAGATAGAGAGATAGGAACTTTGCAGTTTCAGACCTCTCTCTATCTGTCTATCTATCTATCTATCTATCTATCTATCTATCTATCTATATGGAGAGAGATAGTTGTTTGGGGTTTGAATTTGAAACCCCTAAATTCAAGCTTTTGTAACTATATATATGTAATGAAGGGTTTAATTGGTCCGTAAAATCTCTATCAAATTGGAGAAAAGGACTAAATATTGATTACCTTCCAAAATCAGTGACTAATTACTATACATGCAATCTGGATAAGATCAATTCCCATTAATGACCCAAAATAGGGACCAAATCTTATATTTCTATAAGTTGTTTTTCCTAATAAATGTATATAGTGGACGGAAATGTCACAAAAATATTAATGAGAAACTACTTTTAACTTCTCTTAAAATCTCTCTACTCACAAAGTAAATGGCCCTGCTTTTTCAGGGTAAGAAGGGGTAGAGAAAATGCCTCGAGCCAATGTTCGAGTACCAGGCGCTACGGCACTGCTAGATTCCTTTTAAGCCAAAACATAACCAAAAAAGAAAGAAAGAAATTAATATTAAGACTTCTTGGCTGAATTTGGGTGATCACCACAGCTTTTTGAATGCTTTGAACTTTGAACGACCTATTGACGCTATGAGTAATACTTGGGGTACAACCAAAGCCACAACTTTTTTTGCACAACCTCTATTTTGTGTCTATCTCTCTCCTAGTGGGCACTGTGGGGTCACTGGCACTGTGGGACCCATCAAGAGAGAGATAGACACAAAATGAAGATTGTGCAAAAAAGGTTGTGGCTTTGGTTGTGCCCCAAGTATTACTTTGAGGCTATTGAGGTTATTAGATTTCTATAGAACTGTATGATATATATATATATAGGGAGATACTCTAAAGTGAACTGGATTGAGTGAACTAACCCAGTAAACTGACTTTTAATCCTAAAAGAACTCATGGGTCAGCGGAAATCCTGCAAGTTTTTTTTAGGCTTAAAAGTTAATTCACTGACTAAGCTCACTCAACTCAGTTCACTTCAGAGCCTAACCACTTATATATATATATATATATATTGCCCACACATCTAGGATAGGCTAGTGCATGTGATAGTGGGCAATTTCTTTTGCCTAGGACTGTTGGGCTCCTGATTTGCCTCTATTTTGGTGTGTATGGGTGTGTATATAGCATAACTTTCATCGTTGATTTTGGTAACATGTTAAGTTGTACAGTTGGGTGCATTATGACTTGGGGTCAAAATTTAATAGCTAATTAATGAAAATAATAGACTCCAAACAAAAACAATGGAGGGAGAGGGAGAGGGAGAGAGAAGCAGTAACAATTTTCTGATGTCCTGAATTTTCATTCATTAAATATAGGAGTACAAACATCCAATTGGGGGGAAGAAAAACAAACTACTCAAATCCCACCGAGTACCAAATGCAAGTTATTATCTTCGTCTATAATGGGGGTTGATAAGGCATTCCAACCTGAACCTCAAATGAAATGAGAAACAAAATCAGAAATGGTTGACGTTACATTGAGAAAGCCCAGGATTTGAAGCAGAGAATTAAAGCGAAAGGATGGAAGTCCTTGATCCTCATCATCAGATTAATTAGTCCTTGAAATCCTAGACAATGGGCCTCAAAGTCATCGTTGTAATCGACATCTTAGATTGCTAAAGGTTTTTCTTAACATCAGGAGGGCCTGATGTATGTATGAGCGGCCGGCGGAATGAAGTTAGAGATGATCGCACCACCGCACATCCTCTTTTTCATATATATATATATATATATATATATAGCAGCTTTTGGCGTTTCAGCTTCTGCAATAATTGTTCAGAAATAATGTGACCACCAATCTACCACAAGTAGAGGTAATATTCGCACAAAATTCAACACCACCACGTCTCAAGAGAGATGGGAAAAGAAAATCTACCGGGAACGAAGTCTGAAAAAAAAAAAAAAAAAAATACTCCCTCCGTACGTCTACATTTCCTTTTTTGGATGTCCCACAATAAGTGTCCACTTTCCTAAATTGGCATATAACTTTTACTTACTTTCCAAAACTACCCTTATAATAAAGACAAAGTAGCATTTATTTGTGGTATCAAAACAAGCTAAAAGTCAAACACTCATCACATCTAAGGGCAAAATTGGAAAGTGACCATTTAATGAACCAAATTAACTAAAATAATACAACTTTCTTAAACAATGTGCAAAATAGAAGTGGTCACTTATTATGGGACGGAGGGAGTATTATGCCACATAGCAGAGTGAGGAATATGCAGCGTGGATAGGTTTGTAGAAGCCTTTGGTCTACTGAGTAATACAGTAAATTTTTTTGTACAACCTTTTTCACAACCAATATATCATTTTCCTTAATTTTAGTGGGTTCCGTGTGGGCCTCATGTGGCACCCTTATGGGTTCACCAAAATCAAGAACCAGGATGTTTGATTGTGGAAAAGGTTGTCAAAAAGATTGTGAGTATATCATTACTCATATAAATATAGATAGTATCAAAAGAGGGAGAGAGAGATAGAGGAGGAGAGAAAAATATTTATCACAATGTACCAATGACTACTTTGAAAAACGCGAGGGTTGAGTTGGGTAGCATTTTCTATTTTTTTTTGCTAATCTAACAATTTTATTAAAACAAAGGCACAAGGCCAAATCAGTACATCCAAAATCCAACACCCCAATTGTCAAAACACACAAGCCAAGCACACCAGTTATGAGCTGAAGCAAAATACAACAAATTAATGCATAGACCATTGATCTTAGCAGCACAAGCAAGCAACGAACCACGGCAAGGCAGCAACAGTAACACCTAGACTGGAGGGAAATCATTCGAGCTGCTCGATCATATTGTCATGTTTGCAAAAAAAAAAAATACTTATTGCATTATACTTCTTGACCACAAAGCATCAAAATGAACGAGCCTGCAGGCCTCCACAGAAGCTCATTACGGTAGCACCAAAAAAAGTAATGGGTCACTAGCTAGCACATGGTTTAACTAATGAGAATAAGTTCATTCCTTGAATTTTAATTGTAATTGGAATCATTAGGGTAGAGGGTAAGAAGGATTTCATTTTTTGTTCTTTTTTATTACAAGGAGATCGAAGGCAATTCGAACTTGTGTCAAAGGCATAAAGAGAGTTTGTGTCAGCTAACTCGAACAGAATCTCAGACTTGAGTAAGAAGATTTCTATTGAAAGAGCATTAGTGCAAACTTGTTACCAAAAAGTATATAAGATGGACACCCATGTAACAGAAAAAAGTTTAAACATCCCAATAATTTTAATTTTTTAATCATTAACTTTATTGTAAATTAACCTTAAATGCCAGCTAGATTGACCTTATTTTATACTGCTATAGATAATTTTTTATTGATTAAATAGGAAAATTTTAATAAAAGGAGGGCCGATCGAAACTTTATCCCAACCAATGTATATAATTGACATCTTCAAAACAGACAAGACTAAAGTCATTTTCTTCTTTTGAAACTTTAGTGTGTCCTGTCCAAGCCATCAATATTTTAGTAGCTCGTTTTGTCTTCTTTAAAAGTCAAATTCTTTTCAAGCTTGATTGTAACATTAATTACACTAAGCTCCTACTTTACAAAACTGAGAATAAAGTACTGAAACTCTTAAGTTTTTGAATTTGCAGGATTAAAAATAGATTGCATTCGTTGATTTTTAATTTGGTAAATTTTTTTACTTCAATGTTTCAGTAAGTTTGTGACTTTTTTTTTTCCAACTAATAAGTGCCTTATCACGTACAGAAAAAATAAAAAATAAAAATAAATTCAACACTTAATTAGATCTAAAGTTCATCAAATGTTCGAAGCATCTGAAGTTCAACGTACAAGTGCATTTCTAATATACTATTAGGGCTTGGACTTAGTCAGTCTGAAAAATTACAGAACTTATTCTGAAATTTGAATATCCTGTTTCTTAGCCCTGTAGCCAAGAATATTTGATAACAAAAAAAAAATTCAAGACATATTAGCTATGTATATGAAAAAACAATAGGGTTACATAGCAAAAGAGAAGATAGATTCAAAAAAACATAAAGTATTTCGAAGGATTTGGTCATTGATTCAACGAACCCGCATATCCGTCACTTCTTTTATGTTGACTATCTCAATCTTGTGATTCTTCACTATTTCTTGTTTTTTGGAAGAAAAGTAGAATTGATGGCAAACATTCTATTCCCTGGCAAATGGAATGATGATACTTTCATCTTTGATTGTTTATTGAGAACAATAACAGATTCATGAGTAACGGAGAGGGGGTCGTGTCGGGGGACTTAGATGCGTGCGGGTTGTGGGGGCAGCATCTCTGAGGCGATTGTTTTTAGTTTATTTGTACTTCTGCCATTGCAGGTAGATTACAACTTTTTTAAGTAAAAGGTGCTGATTGTTGATTGTTAGTTGTAAAACTTGACATGATAGTAAACTAATTTGGGTTAGGTTTGGCTTAAATGGTAAGTGAGAAAAAAATGTGTTGGGCTAATTATTTATGTATTGGATTTTAATTGTGCAAATATTTCACATTAATTTTTAAAAAAAAATTCCAAATTTTGCATGGGTTGGATAATTTGATTACAATTGGCACAACATATTATATTCAAATTTTTATTTTGAGCCTAGTAAATATTTCTTGGAGAGCCGTGCAGTAATAATCATACAATTTTTAACGGACCAATCTTAATAAAATTTGAAAATTTTGGAGATTATGTTTACAATTTTGGATTTTAAAAAAAAAACTGTGGGATTGTCTATGGACCTCCTGATTGAGAAAAACATAATGCAACTGGAGCAAAAGGAACACGTTGCAGATTGTTCTTATGAGTAAGAGAAGTATTTAATTTAATTCTGCATATTTCTCATAATTAATTTTAGTATAATTATATTCCCTTCTACTATATTTTACTGTTAAAAAATAATACAGTAATATTTAATTTGTGTAAAATGCACTTTGCTCTGCTTTAACTATATGCTAATTTGAAGTTTGGTACTTTTTCTTTTATTTTTAGCAATTTAATACTTGACTTTTAGACCAATTGCAATCTTTAACTTTCCATCAACTTCAACCTAAAAAAACCAAACAAAAACTTATTATGTGAAAGGTCGACACTACAACAGGTGATAACACTTGAGTATCTATCAAATTTTTTTAGATGAATTCATTTTTCTTTTCTTTTTTTATTTATTTTTTTATTTTTTACTTTTAATGAATTCTTACTGAAGGTTAATACTGCAATTACAATTGTCAGAAAATTAGAGGATCAAATCGCTACAAAGGGGAAAAAAATGAGAAACCAAATTGTCAATTATTTTACAGTTGTATAAAGCTAAACGATCTTCACTCCAATACTTAATGGGAAAAATAAATAAGTAAAAAAAAAAAGAAACAACATGATGGGGTTAGTGGGGCACCACACGGCATGTCATCCATACATATACAGCTTCAGTTGAGCCAATCAATATATCTTCATACCCATATCATAGGAGTACATGAAGTATCTTTTACTGTACATGTAAGTGTAAAGAGAAACTTGTTTGAAGAATTTGGTAACATCCAACAGTTTTTGGGTTGTGTAAAGTTGTGTTTTTGTGATTAATTAGTCTTTTGTACAGGGCTAATATCTTTTGCAATCCCCTGTTTCTGTAAGTGGGGCCGGTCTTCCCCACCTTTGCCTCTTACAAAACCGACATGGTCGGTTCAGTTTGTGATACCTCCAAAAAAATCAATTGTTTATAGAGCCCTGTGTAGTAAAATCGCACTTAGGAATATGGCAATATTTTTTTTGGGGTAAAGATAATTCATTAACACTTCGTTTGGATTGGAAAAAATGGAGAGAAGAGAAGAAAAGATGAAGAGTACTACTTTCTCTCCAATTATCTTATTTGGTAATTTAAGTAGGAAGAGAAATGGAAAGAAAGTGGGGAGAAAGTGGAGAGAAAAGAGTCCACTATTGTTTCTCTCCAAATCGGAGAGATTTCAGTGAGAAAAGAAGAGAAACTTAAATAAATAATGTATAAAAGACCAATACACCCCAATATATTATTATTTCATCTAACATATATTTCCATTAGAAGATAAAAAAATAAATTAGCTATAAGTACTTTATTTTCTTTTCTCTTATAAAAGTTAACCAAGCGAGAAAAAGTTATGTTTCTCTTCATTCTCTTCTCTCCTTTATTGTATATTCAAACATGATGGAGAAAACTCAACTTTAATTCTTTTCTCTTCTCTTCTCTTCTATTATCTTGATAAGTTTCTCTTATCTTCTCTCCACTTCTCTCAATCCAAACGAAGTGTAAGAAGGAAAGAACAAGCGGCACAAAGAAACAACAAAGAAACAAAGCAAAAAAGTCACAAACTCCCTTATTTCATTCCTTAAAAACAGAAAGGAGAATGTTATCAACCGGGACAGACCCAAAAGAGGAAGAAAAAGCTGCCCACTGGACTACATTGTGTGCAACAAAGTTTGCCGATCTGTGAATTTTGCGAACATGCTAAAAATAACAAAAATAAAAAAAAACATTCCCCAAAATTCTTCTACCCTCTAGAATTAGAGAATCACTAGTCCACTCAGGAATGCGGGACCAATCTTCCAAGCAAGAGCAAACAATCAAAGAGTCTCCTTCCAAAATTAAGCATTTCGGCCTTAAACGATAAGTCAGGGTCGGTCCTGAGTTTTGGGAGGCCCAACGTGAAGTCTTAAAAGGGGGTCCCGAGGTTTTACAGGGATTCGGGGGGCTGCCCCTAGTTGGGATTATATCACATGTGGGATAATCCTATTAATTTAGAGATTATGATTTGGCTAGATCTCTATAATGATTTGGTTTCATTTATGATAGAATTGTATTACTTGTCAAATAAGTAATGGGTTGCAAACTCTATATAAGGGGATGTTGTATCGGAATTTAGGGAGTCCTTGGTGTACCAAATTAGGGGGTACATGGTCTAGGGTGAGAAAGAGTGAGTTTTTTGGGGTATTGAGAGTGGGTATACAAAGGGTATTGGGGTTGGGTTATAGGATTTTATTCAAAGTGTCTTGTACCAATTGCTTATTCTCAATAGTGAAAGAATGGTCTCTCAAGTGTGCGTGTTTATTACTGTTTGTGTGTTTCTCTATGTTTATTGGGGGAATTTGGTTCCGCATTTTAAATTCCTAACATCCCTGAGGTAAATTTTTTTTTTAGTGTACTGGTACATAATTATGTGTAGAATTGATTTTTTATGATTTTTTTAACATCAAATAAGCATTTTAAGCCACTAAAACATTAAACTTCAAACATTAAACTTTATTTTAAACCACCATCGACTGTCGCAAGTCACAGGTCCTAAGGCTGGGTTTGTTGTTGGGCTGGACAAAATCGCATAGCAGTAGTAGAGGAGAGAATTAGTCACAAGGCCATTTGGTAAACAATAATGATAGGTGTATTACGAATTGTACAAATGTGCAGTGCAGGATTAGACCTTGTACTGAAAAGCATGTACACACAAAAAGGTGTGTGCAGGCTTTTCAGCACAAGATCCAACCCTGAACTACACGTTTGTACAATTCATTGTGTGCCTATCATTACTCTTTAGAAGATTGGGATGCTGGGGCCTCTTTCTATTTTATTTTTCTTTGGTCAAAAAAGATGGGGCCCAAGAAATTATGTTGTATATTTGTATGTGGGATTTGGTCTGTGGTTACCTTAAATTTATGTTGAATTGACTTCAATGCTAGCTAACTTGACCTTAAAATTATTATATGCATGTCCCACCTTAAAAATTATCAACTCTTTCTCACCCCACGCTTCTCCTTCGAGAAATTATTCAGTGATCCGTTCATTTCACGTTATCACGTTGATGTGGTGTGATCACTTAATTTTAACTATGCACATGCCCTCTATTTTTAGGGGATCATAACAAATAATCAGCATAATTTCAAACTAACAAACCATCAACCACTTATTGTGATCCCCAACATATAGGAGGCATGTGTATGATTAAAATTGAGTGGTCGCATCATGTGACGTGGTGTGACGGGCTCATTAAATAATTTCTCCCTTGGTGTCATAGCCCGGTCCCACAATAGCGGAACCGAGGCCCGTAACACGCCACTGAGACTAAATCCATTTATTAACGTTCCCAAAAGAATTAGTTTAAGAACAAGTAGCGGAAAAAGAAAACAATTCATTTTTAAAACCAGTAATCCAGTCGACTGCTTTCATGAGCCAGTCGACTGCTTTGAGTCCCAGGGAGTCCCAATTCCCCAGCCACTCAATCCAGTCGACTGCTTCCTATGTCCAGTTGACTGAGGTGCAAAATTCCCAGTCGACTGTACTGTCCGGTCAACTGAATTCCCAACCAAGCAGAAAGCCAAAGTTTGAAAACACAAACCAATCGACTGTGTCGGGGTCCCAGTCGACTGCTCTTAAAAAATTTGATGCAGTGTCTTGTTCAACAAAACGGTCCAGTCAACTGATTTCTAAACCAGTCGACTGTTTTTAAGCAGTAAAGCATTCTGCTGAATTTCCCAAGTTTAAAGCTTTCTGAATTCAACTAGGTACCAAACACACACTCCAAACTCATTCTGAAGTGATTCTAACTGGATTATAACATTACCAAAATGTAATTACAACAGACTTCTAACTATTACAACATTACGAATCCGTTCTAAGATACTAAGTTAAACACAGGTTAAAGTTATGAAATCCTTATTACAACATTTCTATTTCCAAAACTACGAGGTAGCATACTCATTCGCCTTCTAACTAAACTCCCAGTAACCCGCGATCACTTTCCCGATTCTTCGCCGACATTCACACCTGCAATTTAAATAACCACACATATTTCGATTCATTTAAGCTAACGTTTAGTAAATAAAACAACCATGCACATGAATGATAAAACATGCTCGCATTCAGATCTCTACATTTCATACTAGTCTCCGAAGTCTCACGTGTACGTTCTACACTCCTAGTCTGCGACTCCTCGCCAATAAGACCACGCGACTAGGTAAGACCCACGTTTCTTTTCTTCAAACGTGCGACCTTATGCCTATAACGGCTCCACAGAATGGCTTGGTACCACGTTCTCTTTTAACCCAAATAGCAACTAAACATGCTCAAATACATTTCACCGTGCGTTCGAGATAATCAAAATATTTCACCATACAATTGGGCCTACTTATCAATATAGTCACCCAATATGAACTACACAATATATATCTATAAACTAACGCATGTTTTTCATACAAAATATGAATACATGTCAAGAAATCATTTCAAAACTCATAGTTTAATCACTCACCTCCGATTAATGCTCTTACCAAACGCAAAGAACATGCAGAATTCCGTCTAGTACAATCCTTATCGATCAAAAGTCCGATTATCAACTTTTTATGAAATTCTAGAAAATGAGTTTTTGGAAAACTTATCCAAACAAGACCTAGTGGGTATCAAAATGAAGCTCTTACATCCAGTACTTCGAATATGAAATTTAGAAGAAAACAAACGGGCTGAAGTCCGGCGATTGTTGTCGTGAAGCTCGAAAAACCAAAATCTCTCTTTTTCCCCTTTTTGATTTAGGTTAGGAAACTTTATAAGAAATATCTAAGTCACCTCTATCTATATACAGGCAACACTTTTTGTATTTGTATTTACCTCCCCGCGAGTTCTCAAAACTCCTAATTATTCTCCGAAACTTCTCACACGCCTAATTCATTGCTTCACGGGTGAAAACTAAAAATTATACAAGTTTCCATCTAAGTTCCGTTTTGTTGCTAAAACGCGATTTCACATAACTTTACGAAATTACTAATTAGCCTACCAATTATGTAACGTGTTAATTCATCCTCACTAGGATGCTAAATTTAACAACAGAAACATAATCTAAATCATATAATAATACAGATAGTGAAATACACAGGTAAACATTTATTTTCAGATAAACATTTAGGGTATTCCACAATGAACGTCTCAATCTCGGAAAGACTTCACAACATCAAAACATTCACTCCACACAGTCTTAGAGGGTTCTCTTACATAGACACGTAAATCAACTGGTGAGTCACAACTCACTCATACATGTGCCACAAATGCAAAACACATCACATTATCATGCATGACAATTTAATAAAATGCAACAACACGTATACGGGTGTTATAATTCTCTCCCCATTAAAAGAAGTTTGTCCCCAAACTTGTACCTCATGCATAAAAAATGTGCGAATATTGAGTACGTATCTCATCTTCTAGTTCCCATGTCATCTCTTCCGTCGTTTGGCTACTCCATAACATCTCTTCCTTCGATGTCACCTTGTTTCGTAAGACTTGATCCTTCGGATCCAAGATCTCTACCAGATACGCAATGTACGTCAAATCACTCTGAATCTCATGCGGCATCGAAGTCATCACTTGTTCTCTATCCTCTTCCAAATGTTTCCGTAGTAACGATACATGGAACACGTTATGAACCAAAGTATACTCACTTGGCAAATCCAAGCGATATGCTATAGGTCCAACTCTCCCAATGATTTCAAAAGGTCCTACATACCTCGGATTGAGTTTCCCGTATCTCCCAAATCTAGTTATCCCCTTTGAAGGTGACACCTTCAAGTAAACCAAATCTCCCACATCAAATTCCAACAGTTGCCTACGCTTGTTGGCATAACTCTTATACCTACTTTGAGCTGTCAGTAACCGTTATCGAATTACCTTTATCTTGTCAGTCGTCTCTTGCACAATTTTTGGCCCTTCAATCATTCTTTCTCCGACTTCCGTCCAACTAATCGGTGAACGACATACGCGACCATACAAAGATTCATAAAGAGCCATCCCAATACTCGACTGAAAACTGTTGTTATATGCAAACTCAATTAACGGCAAGTGGTCTTCCCGATCACCTTGAAAATCAAATATACATAAGCGAAGTATGTCTTCTAAAATCTGGATTACTCTTTTCGATTGACTATCAGTCTGAGGGTGAAAAGCAGTACTGAAATGCAATTTGGTACCCATTGTTTCTTGCAAGGCCATCCAAAACTTTAATGTAAAACTCCTATCTCTATCTGAAATAATAGAAACTGGAATACCATGTAGTCTCACAATCTCGCGGATATACAACTTAGCTAAGGTCTTTGCTAATTGTTCGAAGCGGTAGGAAGTGCGACGACTTCGTCAAACGATCAACAATCACCCAAATGATACTATTCGATTTCTTCGATCTAGGAAATCCACTAACAAAGTCCATTGTAATGTGTTCCTATTTCCACTTGGCTATCGGTAACGGTTGTAACAATCCCGAAGGTACTTGACGTTCGGCCTTCACTTGTTGATAACTCGTACATCGTGAAACGTAGTGTTATTTCTCTCTTCATTCCCAGCCACCAATAAACATGTCTCAAGTCTCTTTATATCTTGGTGCTTCCCGAATGGACGATGTACTTCGTATTGTGTGCTTCCTCTAGGATGTTCCGTTTCAATTCTTTTTCGTCAGGTACACAAATTCTACCACTCAATCTCAAAACATCGTTCTCAAAAGTGAATCCCTGTTGTTTACCCATCGGAATTTCATCACGAATCTTCTTCAAAGCCACGTCTTGAAGTTGTTTCTCCGTGATCTCACGAATAAAGAGTAGTTGTGCCACAATCGTCGACATCAAGCCACTTTCAATCCTCGGAATCACTTCCAGTTCCAAGTTCTCCATATCTCGAATCAACTCTATCTGAGAAGTCAAATTCGAAGCTATGTGGGTTGGTGCTTTATGACTAAGAGCGTCAGTGACTACATTCGCCTTGCCAGGATGATAGTGAATTGATAAATCATTGTCCTTCATCAACTCTAACCATCTCCTTTGCCTCATGTTCAAATCTCGTTGCGTGAACAAGTACTTTAAACTCTTATGATCCGTATATATCTCACATTTTTCCCCGTATAAGTAATGACGCCAAATCTTCAATGCAAAAAGCACGGCGGCCAATTCTAGATCATGTGTCAGATAGTTCTTCTCGTGCAGTCTAAGTTGTCTCGACGCATATGCAATTACCGTGTCACCTGGCATAAGAACGCAACATAAACCTCTATATGAAGCATCACTATAAATGACAAACCCTTCAGTCCCCGTCGAAATAGGTAAGATTGGTGCCTTCACTGGTCGACTCTTCAACTCTTGGAAACTTTTCTCACATTCTGGACTCCATACAAAAGCAACATCTTTTCTCATCAACTGTGTCATCGGCATTGTTATATGTGAAAAGTCTTTTACAAACCTCCGATAATAACCAGCTAATCCTAAGAAAACTTCGGATCTCCGTCACATTCGTTGGTCTCAACCAATTGGTAACTACTTCTTTCTTCTGAGAATCTATAGAAATTCTTTTTGCTGATACTATGTATCTAAGAAAAGCAATCTCTGTCAACCAAATTCACACTTCTTCAATTTTTGAAACAATCTTTTCTCATGTAGTCAGTGTAAAGCTAATTACAGATGGTGTTCACGATCTTCATCACTCTTAGAATAAATTAGAATGTCATCTATGAATAAAATAACAAACTCGTCTAAATAGTCCTTGAAAACACGGTTCATCAAGTCTATGAAAGTTACTGGCGTGTTAGTCACTTCGAATGGCATAACCAGAAATTCAAAGTGACCACATCGAGTCCTGAAAGTTGCTTTCTCAACATCTTCTTCCTTAACCTTCAACTGGTGGTAACCAGATCTCAAGTCAATCTTCGAGAATACCTGAGCCCCTTGCAACTGATCAAACAAGTCATCTATTCATGGCAACGGATATTTGTTCTTGATGGTCAACTTATTCAACTCTCGGTAGTCGATGCATATACGTATTGTCCCATCCTTCTTCTTTACAAACAAAACTAAAGCTCCCCAAGGCGAAACACTGGGTTGGATGAAACCCTTCTCGAGCAGCTCCTGTAACTGAATCTTCAATTCTACCGGTGCCATTCGGTACGGTGCTTTGGATACCAGTTGTGACACTGGTACTACTTCTATCGTGAACTCAAGCTATGTTTTAATCAATTACGTTGGGTAACTCATCGGGAAAAATATTTGGAAATTCTCGAACGACTGGAATGTCTTTTACTAGTGGTCCAAGAACTCGTGTGTCAACAATTGAACATAAGAAACCCGGACAACCATTCTTCAACATCTTACTTGCTTGAATCGTCGATATCAAGTACGGCGGTACGGTCACACCCTTTCTCTAAAAAGTAAACTCTTCTTGACCTGACGGATAGAAACTAGCCCGCTTCTACTCACAATCAATTCTACCTTAATTGACCGACAACCAATCTATGCCCAAGATAACATCAAAGTAGTTTACTGTCAACGGAAATCAAATCAACGCTCAAGACCTTATCGCCTATCTTGATATCGTATGACTTGAATACCGAGGAAGTTACTAACGGTTCACGAATATGCAATGATACGCACAAGTCATATCCTAGCGGTTCGGACTTAACAGTTAAATGCTTAACAAAATCACGGGACACAAATGAATGCATTGAACTAGAGTCTATGAGTATACGTGCAGGATATGAATAAATAGGAAGAATACCTGATACGACCGTATCATCTGTATTCCCCGCCCTGAGCTGGAAATATCGCCCTTGTTGTTGCTCGATTCCCTTCCCTTTTATCCACTCGGTGCCCTGCCTTTGATCCACTCGGCATACTCGATGCCCCAGGTACTCATTCTCGTTTGTCTTTTACTCGGACAGTTCTTTGCTATATACCCTAGGTGGCCACACTCAAAACATTCCCTCTCATCTCTGGGTTGTAGCTCTTGGTGTTTCGAGGTTGTGTTTGGTGTAGTCGTATTTGTATTCTAAGGACAATTCTGGGATATGTGCCCTATTTGCTTGCAAAGGTAACATGTACTCAACAAATAACAAGTCCCCTTGTGCCGCAAATTACATGTTGGGCATAACGCTCTCGAGTCTCCGACGAACGTACTTCTTCCTTGGGTACTCACATACGATCTTGAAATTTGCGTAAACGGTTTCTTTGCATTCCCGTGGCCCTTGCTCCTATTGTCATTGGCTCTCTTCCTTTGTTTCCCTTGGCTATATCGTTCAACATTTTTCAAGCGATACGGACAGCTTCCTCGACTAGAGAAACAGTTGGGTGTTGCAACATGTCAACACGGCTACGAATGTTCTCCCTAAGCCCTTTCTCAAATTAACGCGCCTTATCTTCATCAGTCGGGACTGTAGATTTCCCAAAATGTAATAACGCATTATAACGAGAAACATACTCACTCACAGTCATGTCTCCCTGAACTAAACTCGCAAACTCCTGGTGTTTCTGAGTATGAGAAGATCGCGAAAAGAAACACTTGTTGAATTCATCTTAAATGATTCCCCAGTAGTTGGCTTTCCTTGTTCAAGCATATTGTTCCACCAATCTATTGTTTTTCCCATCAATGTATCGGATGAGCACATAATCTCTTCATCGGTGCATATCACTGTACGAAAATGTCTTTCCATGTCCATCATCCAATGATCGGCCAAGTCTATGTCAACTTGTCCATGGTATAAGGTCGGTTTCCGTTTATGGAACTGTTCTACAATCGTGTGTTGAAGTCGTGGTACTGGTGGTGCATTAATACATTGAACCTCAACAATAGCAGAACCGAGGCCCCTGGCACGCCACTGAGGGTAAATACATTCATTAACGTTCCCAAAAGAATTAGTTTAAGAACACGCAGCAGAAAAGAAAACAATTCATTTTTAAAACTAGTAATCCAGTCGACTGCTTTCATGAGCCAGTCGACTGCTTTGAGTCCTAGGGAGTCCCGATTCCCCAACCACTTAATCCAGTCGACGACCTCCCATGTCCAGTCGATTGGGGTGCAAAATTCCTAGTCGACTATACTGTCCGGTCAATTGAATTCCCAACCAAGCAGAAAGCCAAAGTCTGAAAACACAAACCAGTCGACTACTCTTAAAAAATTTTGATGCAGTGTCTCGTTCAACAGAAGGGTCCAATCGACTAATTTCTAAACCAGTCGACTGTCTTCAAGCAGCAGAGCATTCTGCAGAATTTTCCAAGTTAAAAACTTTCTGAATTCAACCAGGTACCAAACACGTACTCCAAACTCATTCCGAAGTGGTTCTAACTGGATTATAACATTACCAAAACGTAATTACAACAGACTTCTAACTATTACAACATTACGAACCCATTCTAAGATACTAATTTAAATACAGGTTAAAGTTATAAAATCCTTATTACAACTTCTATTTCCAAAACTACGAGGTATCATACTCATTTGCCTTCTAATTGAACTCCTAGTAACCCGCGATCACTTTCCCGATTCCTCGCCGGCATTAACACCTGCAATGGTTATATATTTAAATAACCACACATATTTTGATTCGTTTAAGCTAACGCTTAGTGAATAAAAACATGCTCACATTCACATCTCTACATTTCATACTAATCTCCAGAGTCTCACGTGTACGTTCCACACTCCTAGTCTACGACTCTTCACCAATAAGTCCACGCAACTAGGTAAGACCCACGTTTCTTTTTTTCAAACGTGCGACGTTATGCCTATAACGGCTCCACAAAATGGCTTGGTACCACATGCTCTTTTGACCCAAATAGCCACTAAACATGCTCAAATACCTTTCACCGTGCGTTCGACATAATCAAAATATTTCACCATGCAATTGGGCCTACTTATCAATATAGTCACCCAATATGAACTACACAATATATATCTATAAACTAACATATGTTTTTCATACAAAATATGAATATATGTCAAGAAATCATTCCAAAACTCATAGTTTAATCACTCACCTCCGATTAACACTCTTAAAGTTCGTTCCAAAGGAAACTAGAGCACAAAGAATGTGCAGAAGTCCGTCTAGTACAATCCCTATCGATCAAAAGTCTGATTATCAACTTTTTATGAAAATTCTAGAAAATGAGTTTTCGGGAAACTTATCCAAACAAGACCTAGTGGGTATCAAAACGAAGCTCTTACATCTAGGAGTTCGAATACAAAGTTTAGAAAAAAACAAACGGGCATAAGTCCATCGATTGTTGTCGTGAAACTCGAAGAACCAAAATCTCTCTTTCTCCCCTTTTTGATTTAGGTTAGGAAACTTTATAAGAAATATCTAAGTCACCTCTATCTATATATAGGCATCACTTTTGTATTTGTGTTTACCTCACCGTGAGTTCTCAAAACTCCTAATTATTCTTCAAAACTTCTCACACGCCTAATTCATTGCTTCACGAGTGGAAACTAAAAATTATAAAAGTTTTTGTCTAAGTTCCGTTTGGTTGCTAAAACGCGATTTCACGTGATTTTACGAAATTACTAATTAGCCTGCCAATTATGTAACGTGTTATTCGTCCTCACCATGATGCTAAATTTAACAACAGAAACATAACATGAACCAGATAATAGTACAGATAGTGAAATACAGAGGTAAATATTTATTTTTAGATTAACATTTAGGGAATTCCACAATGAACATCTCAATCTTGGAGAGACTTCACAACATCAAAAACATCCACTCCGCACAGGATTCTCTTACACAGACACCCAAATCAACTCGTGAGTCACAACTCACTCACACATGTGCCACAAATGTACAACACATCACATTATCATGCATGACAATGTATAGAAATGCAACAACTCGCATACGGGTGTTATACTTGGTCCGTAAATGCTAACGATAGCAATTTTGTTCGCACAGGCCTTTATTGGGTGACATGTGTCCCATTCTATTTCTATTTTGCCTCTGAATTATTACCATAATTACTGGAATGAGACACATGTCAACCAGTGATGCCCTAAGTGAACAAAGAATTAGCAACAGAGTTGAGCAAAAATGCACTCAATCCTAACAATACATTCAGGGCAGATGGGTTCAAGGGCTCCCCCCACCCCCCATACACATTAACAAATATTTTTCTTACAATTAAGCCTCAGGCCATTGGTGGTAATAAGGCCCAAATTTAAAAACTCAGGCCCATCCCTATAAAGGAGGGACAAAATTGTAAAATGGCCAAATACCACCAGTAGATGAGCTTCGTTCGAAGTGCCTTAGTGCCAACTCCTCTCTCTCTCTCTCTCTCTCTCTCTAGAAAGACCGGTTCTTCATCGCTGTCTTCGTCGCCGAGGTCTGAGAAAAGTCTCTCCGGTTTCTGATCGCCATGGATTCACAATCCCAACAACCAGGTCCGTACACTTTGCCCTAATTTCATTTCCCCCCCTTTTTTTTTTGTTTTCAATTTTGCAATTTTAGTTTGATCGTGTTTCGAAATTCGATTAGGTTTTACTTTGACTAGGGCTTGGATGCATAGTTCTGGAATTTGATGTCTCTATATCCTTTTACATCGTACGGAAGGAAAAGGGATTTGAACAACTGACGTTTCTTGTCTGTTTTTGGGTCGAATTAAGTTAGATTAAAATTTCGATTTTTTTTTCCTTGGAAGAAATTGCATGCATCTGATTGAAATTCCTCAAACAGCTAATTGAATTTGTAGAACTCTCATGTAATGAACTAACTTGATTATTGGAATAGAGATTTGGCCAGAGAAAGCTTTGGTAGCCAACAAAATCGAAGACATAGGAGACCGATTCTTGGAGGAGATAGCCATGATTGATGTGGGAATCTGCAACTTGTGAGACAGAACGCATAAAGCATGAAATCTTAATATATTCTCATACTAATGAAATTGCTTATGAGATTGAATTACTAAACAACCATAGTTATGGAAGTCATTCTTGTCGTGTGTCACTTACATGTCGGAATATTTAAAAGACCAGATGCTATTATTTGTATCTTTAGCGGTAGGTGATTATGGTAGCCTAGAATCTGTGTTTATTATTGGTGCCTATTCTTTCAGATTGGCACAATTTCTGCAATCACACTTATTATACTTTGTTAATTGTTTAGTCATTCTTTGGGCATCCGTGGCAGTGATATCAAGTTTCTAAGTTTGACTGCCATACCTTCGAGTATTCTAGTAATGGACACTTTTAAGTGCTGAATTTTAAGTACTGAAAATTTTAAGTGATTGAATTTGCAATAGTAAAAATAGTGTTTCAAGTACCGGAGTAGAAATTTTTTCACTTAAAAGTTTTCAGTAGGTTTTTGGCTACTTTTTCAATTAAGTGGTACATTATCAAATGCACTGAAAACAAATAATTGCCGAAAATTTCCATTTTCACCACTTAATTGGGTTATCAAACACACCCTTAGAATTTGCCTACCTCCTCTTACCGGGTGGACACATCTTGATTTTATTTCCGTGATGTTTTGTAACTTTAGTTTCCTTTAGGATTCCTTAGCAGCTTGTGAATAGGTGGCAATGGTTTGTGGCTCTTAAGTTCTTCATTTTTCATTTTTACATGTTATACTTTTTACTTCAACGTCATATTCTGGGCAGACTTGTATTTTCCTTCTGAAAGAGTTATATTCAATTTGCATATATTTGATTTTTGTAAATTCTGCCACTGCAGCCGGTGGTCCTCCTCCAAAACCTTGGGAACGAGCTGGTTCCTCATCTGGCCCTGCACCTTTTAAACCCCCTTCTCCTGGTAGCACAAGTGATGTAGTTGAGGCTTCTGGAACAGCGAAACCCGGTGAAATTGTTTCTTCAGCTGATAGGAATACGATTGCAAACAGGAATGCACTTGGGAGGCCTGTACCTACCAGGCCCTGGGAGCAGCAGACTTATGGTAACAGTAGCAATTATGGAGGTATTTCTTCTGCTAGTCTTGTAGGCTCTGTTTGGTTTGCGAACTTAGGAAGGAAAAGAAAAGGAAACTATAAACAAGAAGGAAAACTAGTTCTCCAATTGTATTTTCCTCCATGCTTAAATAACATTAAAATTTACAAAATTTTGAAGTACAATTGTAACTTACGAGAAAAGGGATGGAGGTGACTCACAAAATTCTGAATTTTTAATAGTATTTCTCTTTATCTTTCCATGTCATTCCTATTTTCTCACTATTTTCCTTATTAACCAAACAAATAAAATTGTTTTCCTTTCCCTCACTAAATTCATGAACCAAACAGAGCCTTAGTATGCGTCAGTTGCAAATTTCATGAGGTTATTGTTCCACCTTGACTCATGATGTGTTAACAGTTTTCTTCAAGCTCAAAAATTTTCTTTTCTTATCACTTTATTATGCACTGCATCACAAATTGTACTATAGTTTATAGTTACATTTCACATATTTCAGTTTGTGATGGCTGGTGTTCCCTTTTTCCTTTTTCTCCTGCTCTTTGTGCATAATAGCTTGTCAATAGTATGAGAGCAGCAAACTTGTGCAAAAATGTCAAAGGTTAGGTCGGTCTCGAGTCTAGGCATCCAGCACTCGAAATAAGGGACCAACCATACCCTGATGGCCCTTTCGTATTATATCAATAGTTTTGCATATTTCCTTTAAAAGGTAACATGTACCATTTTAAGAGGTAATCCCATACGTGTACAGTTCCACAGCGGTGGGCATTCCTTTGATGAGAATTTTAAAAGAAAATAAACAAAACAGATACAAAAAGAAGTAGGAACTTTTTTTGTAGAGGTTTTTGAGGCAGTGATAGACTGAATTTAGTTTCAAAACAAATAGGGAACACTTGTGCTTTAATGAAGCTGTTCTCTGTAATGCTAAAATACTTTCTCATGGTTTCTAGTGTAGTTATTATGTTATCCTAATTTTGCAGGTTATGGTTCAGGTTTAAATTATAATTCTGGTTATGGTTCAGGAATGTATGGTTCATATGGTGGAGTAGGAGGGTCTTATGGTGGGTCGATGTACGGAAACAACATGTACAGAGGAGGTTATAGCGGTCTTTATGGGGGTTCTAGTATGTATGGTGGGGGAATGTACAATGGTGGTATGGGAGGCGCAATGGGTGGTTTGGGAGGCGCAATGGGTGGTTTGGGAGGCACAATGGGTGGTTATGGGATGGGCATGGGCATGGGGGGCCCATACGGCGATCAGGATCCGAACAATCCATTTGGTGCTCCACCGTCACCACCAGGATTTTGGGTTTCCTTCTTGCGTGTGGTAAGTCAAGAAAAATCATTTATTTATTTATTTTCCGATCTTTATATCAGACATTAGAAAAAAGCAGGCATTAGTCTCGATGAGAATTGTTATTTCCTTGTAAAACCCGTGCCTTTGACATGTGAGATGACCCAAAGGCTATTCTGGATGGGACTCTATCCTCGTTGTTATGTCTTCTTTGAAAGTAGACTTAGACTCGTCCTCTGCAACCAAGTATTACTTCTTCTTTTTTCTTTCCCCTTTTCCCTCCAATGGGGCTTCCCCCATTTTTAACTCTTTCAATCCTAAGTCCAAACAATATTTCTGCAAAATGCATGTATCTAACGGAGAAAACCCTTTAAAACCTCTGATTTTCTACTTCACATTAGAAGGCATTATTACCTTCAGGCAAATCGCATCCACAAGCAGTGTGTTTACTTTCTCTTACTCTATGCTAGTCGTCATTTTTATAGTTGATATCATTATCTACTATTTATCAGACAATAACGTAGTCATTCTTAAAGTCCACTTTTCCTTGTACTACTTACGTGATGCATCAAGTCGTGTCTCTTTACTGTACCATAATGAGTATTTATTGTTTCGTGATGGTCGCAGATGCAAGGTGCAGTGAACTTTTTTGGGCGGGTTGCGATATTGATAGACCAAAATACCCAAGCATTCCACTTGTTCATGTCTGCAATGCTTCAGGTAATTTTATTGCAAGTTGAAATTTTAGATGAACTCTGGCTATCAAAATTTAACAAAATAAGTGAAATAACCTAAAATTGAATGTGGCTGAAATGTTTCACTTATGCTCTGTTTGGTCTGCGAATTTTCAGAAGGAAAAGAAAGAGGAAAGGAAAGCAAGAAGGAAAACTTTTTCCCTAGTGTTCTTCTCCATACTAAAACGATATTTTTAATGAAAATATTTCCAAATAGAAACCGGAATTCAAGAAAGAGGAAGGAAATTAGTCACAAGACATTTTAATTTATTTTCACTTTATTATGTTTTCTTTTCCTACTTTCCTCATTGTTTCCTTGAAAACCAAAGGTTGGAGTGTTGTACTCTGTGATTTCTTTTCCTTTCCCTCTCTAAATCCATGAACCAAAGAAGTCCCTAATGTTTTGTGGATGTCGTCTTTTGCAGCTGTTTGATCGCTCAGGCTTATTATACGGAGAGCTGGCTAGATTTGTGTTGAGACTGCTGGGGATCAAAACAAAGCCTAAGAAAGTTCATCCTCATGGACCTCAGGGCCTTCCAGGCCCTCACAATCCTCATGGGGGTCCGAACTATATTGAAGGACCCAAGGCTGCTCCGGCTGGTGCATGGGAGAACGTATGGGGAGATAATGATGGTAATTGATTTGGTCCGACTCAGTTTCGTATCATTATGCTTAACGTGCCAATGAGAATTGGCAGCAAGAACGTATGGAGGTGAAGAGCACCGGTGAAAATGATGCTACCGTTGCTTGTATAGATTGGACCCGCGGCGATAAGATTGTTGTTTGCATGAAATAAAATATACTCTCTGTATAAATATGTATGTGGAGAATAGTTATGTTGATTTTGTTGAACTGGCAACCACAATGCAAACAAGGGGAAAACAATAATAGAAAATGAATCGATGCGTGCTATTTATCTTTCTGCAACCTGTAAACTGGTGTGATCTTGTTAGTGGCTAACTTAAATTTTGTGAATGTCATTATGAGTACGCAGTGTATTTGTTGGACATATGTGGTGTGATTGCTTGGTAGATGGTTGGAGTATGTCCCTAGCAGTCCTTGGGAATCTTAAGTGCCTGTTTGGGTGTTTGTTGGATTTGAATAGGCTCATTCATAACTTCCATGGCACTTTCTAAACACAATCTGAAAACCAGTAGATCAGTTTCATTATTGGTTTTCATGTGGTTTTGATTGATTATAGATGTGGCAACCAAGTGCTTGTCGAAGATCAAACAAGATTAAGTTTTGTTCTGTCAATATGGTTTGAGTTGTATCTGAAAATTATACCAATTGGAACACCTACTTTCTTGGAGGAGTATACAAGATAAAGCTTTGTAGTGCGCTCCCTCGAGTGTGAGAATTTAAACCTTTTAAGAAACTTCTTGGCTCTGGGGTAAAATTTTGCAAGTGTCTATTATTGTCCTTTTTAATTTTAACCATTTTAGCGAAAGAAAAAGTTTCCCCCGAAAAGACAAAATTGATCCAACTCATTTTTCGGGAGCAAATTTGCTCACGGTCAGCCATCACGGCTCTTTCACGGGCCTCTATAAAATTGCCATGTGGCAAAATAAAAACAGGTTTCCCAGGGATTGTTTGGGTGGGATTATAAAATAAAAAAATTTAGGGGCTGTTTGGGATTCAGAGTATTTTTGTTCACCAAAAAATGGTTCACTAATGCTCATCCAAGAATCCCATTGACCAATGCAGTAGGACCCAGGATTAAATTGACCAATGCAGTGGGACCCAAGATTAAACAACATTTGCCAAAGGAATGCTTGGGTGAATATTGGTGAACCATTTTTTGGGTGAGCAAAAATGCTCTGAATCCCAAACAGCCCCTAAATTTTTTTATTTTATAATTTCACCTAAATGCTTGGATGAGCATTGGTGAACCATTTTTTGGTGAACAAAAATACTCTGAATCCCAAACAGCTCCTAAATTTTTTTATTTTATAATCCCACCCAAACAATTCCTGGAAAACCTGTTTTTATTTTGCCACATGGCAATTTTATAGAGGCCCGTGAAAGAGCCGTGATGGGCTGACCGTGAGCAAATTTGCTCCCCTCATTTTTCTGACCCAAAAACAGACTCTGAACCCCGAACCACGTTACAAGAAAAATTGTGCAAATAATCCTAATTTTTGTTCATCGTTTATCTTTATGCCTAGTATATGTCTCTGTGTAAAAATCCATTTTGATATCAATTTTATACACAAAATATGTCCAATAGTGCTAACGAGTTAAGTATTTTAAACTTACCCTTTCCATGCCAAATCAGAGTCTCTTCAGTCTGATTTATAGAAAATCGTAGTTTGATTAGTTCAATAGGAGAACACTTTGGTACGTTTGGTGGTTTTAGGTGTATATACCCCAAACCATTTTGCCACTTGTCAAGCTTGGAGTGGAGGGAAAAGAAAAAGCTGGGGATGAAGTGATGGCTGTCTGACGCAGTGATGGCTGTCTAACGCGCAATAAATGCGAGGGAAACCTACTATGGCCGGTTTTAAAGTAATGCTTGTTCTTTGATCAGGAACGATTGTTCCATCCCATGAAATGTTGTTCCATTTACATGTTTGTTCTGTGGTGAGAAATAATTGTTCCATGTTACAAATAGTTGTTCTCCGTGGATTGATTTGAGTGCCAATCATGCAAGAGATTTACATTTATGTATTAAATCTTGTACAATATCATAAAATTTTATTTTTGATGTATAAGCATGAGTGATTTATTATGGATATGTAGTTGCATAAATTATTTTAAATCGCAACCATATTAATTCCCCCAACACAACTTTGTTCCAAGGACCATAAAGAGTTGTTCAAAAAACATGTTAAGCTTGTTCCAGCAATCAAGAAACTTGTTCCCTCCACAAAATTAATGTTGGAAGCTTTCAGTTCGTATACGTACTTGATGTAATACTTAATAATTACAAGATTTAAGGTAGGTAGTTGCTTTAATTACATTAAATCTCAGTCATATTAATCTCCAACACTACTTCAACTTCAGTTAAGAGAAACTTGTCCCCTCCACAAGACACAAAGTTAAGAAATTTACATTTATGTATAAAATCTTTGACAATATTAGCAATTTGACTTTGATGTATAAGTACGAGTGATTAATTATGGGTAGGTAGTTTCTTTAATTACATTAAATCTCAGTCATATCTAATCCTCAACACAACTTTGTTCTTGAGACAATTAAGAGTTGTTCCAAAGGCATGTTATGTTTGTTCTAGCAATAGATAAACTTGTTCCCTCCATAAAATTAATGTTGAAAGCTTTCAGTTGGTATACCTACTTGGTACTTAATAATGAGATTTAAGGCAGGTAGTTGCTTTAATTACATAAAATCTGAGTCACTGCAGGCACAACCAAAAAACACATTACATCGCATTCATCATATAACTTTCCTTGCCTACTCATCTCATCATCAACCTGCATACATGAAATATAATCCACTTATCAAAATTCAATGACATTGACCAGGAAAGCCGGAACAACATTTGATTTGCACGGAACAACATTTGACGATCCATGAAACAACATTTGATTTGCACGGAACAACATTTGATGCTCTGGAACAACGTTTGACGGTCCATGGAACAACATTTGATTTGCACGGAACAACATTTGATTAAAATAGAACAACATTTTACGATCAATAGAACAATATTTGATGATGCATGGAACAACATTTGATTTGCACGGAACAACATTTGATGCTTTGGAACAACGCTTGACGGTCCATGGAACAACATTTGATTTGCACGGAACAAAATTTGATGATCTGGAACAACATTTGACGGTCCATGGAACAACATTTGATTAAAATAGAACAACATTTTACGATCTATAGAACAACATTTGACGATCCATGGAACAACATTTGATTTGCACGGAACAACATTTGATGCTATGGAACAACATTTGACGGTCCATGGAACAACATTTGATTTGCACGGAACAACATTTAATGATCTGAAACAACAATTGACGGTACATGGAACAACATTTGATTAAAATAGAACAACATTTTACGATCGATAGAACAACATTTGACGATGCATGGAACAACATTTGATTTGCACGGAACAACATTTGATGCTATGGAACAACATTTGACAGTCCATGGAACAATATTTGATTTGCACGGAACAACATTTGATGATCTGGAACAACATTTGACGGTCCATGGAACAACATTTGATTAAAATAGAACAACATTGTACGATTGATAGAACAAGACGATGCATGGAACAACATTTGATTTGCACGAAACAACATTTGATGCAAACGGAATAATATTTGACGATCTATGGAACAACATTTGATTTGCATGGAACACATTTGATGATCTGGAACAACATTTGTCGGTTCATGAAACAACATTTGATTAAAATAGAACAACATTTTATGATCGATAGAACAACATTTGACGAT
Source organism: Hydrangea macrophylla (assembly GCA_033977485.1). Classification (NCBI taxonomy): domain Eukaryota; kingdom Viridiplantae; phylum Streptophyta; class Magnoliopsida; order Cornales; family Hydrangeaceae; genus Hydrangea; species Hydrangea macrophylla. The sequence continues at coordinate 89,795,491 of CM066995.1, forward strand.
GCATGAAACAACATTTGATTTGCACGGAACAACATTTGATGCTATGGAACAATATTTGACGGTCCATGGAACAACATTTGATTTGCACGAAACAACATTTGATGATCTGGAACAACATTTGACGGTCCATGGAACAACATTTGATTAAAATAGAACAACATTATACGATCGATAGAACAACATTTGACGATGCATGGAACAACATTTAATTTGCACGGAACAACATTTGATGCTATAGAACAACATTTGACGGTCCATGGAACAATATTTGATTTACACGGAACAACATTTGATGATCTGGAACAACATTTGATGGTCCATGGAACAACATTTGACTAAAATAGAACAACATTTTACGATCGATAGAACAACATTGACGATGCATGGAACAACATTTGATTTGCACGGAACAACATTTGATGCAAACGGAACAACATTTGACGATCCATAGAATAACATTTGACTTGCACGGAACAATATTTGATGCTCTGGAACAACATTTGACGGTCCATGGAACAACATTTGACGGTCCATGGGAGATATGATACGGAATATAGCAGAGCGATTGCCTCCAACGCCTCTAATTGAACCAGCACCGATAGCCATGGTACATGCGCCTGAAAATAGAGGTATGAGATCGGTGTCTGAACAATTTGCTAGGAAAAAGCTGACAGAGTTTCATGGGACGTCTTACACGACGCTAACAGAGCATTCGGTTATGGATATGGAAAGGATTTTCAAATCTATTCTGATGACCAATAGGGAGAAGATTGAGAATGCTAGTGATATACTTACAGGTGATGCTTAGAATTGGTGGGTGAACGTCCTAGATCAAGGAGCACCGATAACTTAGGAGGGATTCAAAGCGGAGTTTAATCGACGATTCTTTCCGATGGCTGCTCTTAATGCGAAGAAGAGAGAATTTGATAATTTTTGACAAGGGGATATGACTGTGACGGAGTACACTTCAAAGTAAAACGCCTTTTTAAGATTTGGAAAGGGGTCTGTGTTGACAGAAGAAGACACAGCAAGAAAGTACAAGGATGGGTTGAGAGATAATATCTGCCTGAGGGTAGAAACCTATGAACATTCGACTGTTGCTGCGGTACAACAAACGACACTTGTAGCCGAAAGTGTTATGGAGAGATCAAAACAAAATCAGCAAGGCCAACAAGGAAAGAGAAACCACGAAGGTAATGACCGGATCTATAGTGGATCTTTTAAGAGGTCGTTTGCAAAGGGCTCAAATTCTAGTTTCAGTGGGTTCAGAAACTGGCAAGTAATATACCGTTATGTCCACTGTGCAACCGACCACATACTGGCCAATGTTTTATGACAAATTTCTTGAACAAAACTCAAGAAGTTAACAGTGCAAGTGCTACACGGATATGAGAGACAAGTGCTACAATTGTGGAATGTTTGGACATCAATCCAAGGAGTGTCCGAGGAAATGCCCACAACAAGGAGCTAGTTCTATGGATTCTATTGGTTCGAAGCCTAGACAGACCAACGATGGGGGACAAAGGACGGAGCAATGTCAAGGAAGGTCATTCCAGATGAACCCAGAAGATATGGCTGCTTCAGAGACAGTGGTCTTAGGTACGGTGCTTGTATGTTCGCACTTAGCACACATACTTGTTGACTCAGGATCTACACATTCATTTGTATCGCATGATTTTGTTGAACATTTGAATGTTAGATCGGAACCTTCGAGGATGAACCAAACGCATCTTTGGCAGTTACGCCTTGGTCATATTAATTTGAAAAAGATTCAAACGACTGGTTCAAAATGGCCATTAGGCTCATTGGAAGTGGAGGCACTTCCAGTTTGTGAATCCTGCTTGGAAGGTAAAATGACCAAGATGCCGTTCTCGGCCAAGGGCTATAGAGCAAAAGATTTTGGTTTACAATCTTACATGGGATTGGACACACCATTGGTAGGATTACATCGTGGTATTGTAGTAGGTTATCTTTATACTGCCTTATAAGATAATTAATACCTCATGGCTATTATGAGTGCTTATGCTCTAAATCCTAAGTTAATTTATAAACACGTACATTTGATATTTATACTTTGATCCCTGAAAGGGTGAGATCCTTAAATGGGTCAATATCTCATTGGATTGGGTGACAATATTGATTGTGTGGTGGACATAAATTAATGATGGAATCATGATTGCCAGTGTATTCATAACAACATGTAATTTGGGAAGTACATGTAAATTTGGGAAAAACATGTAAATACTTGTAGGAATCACTCCTAATCTGAGATCCGACAATTATTTGGGCCTCTAGTTGATCCTTCAAAGTTTCGAAGAGATCGCACGGGGTATGAATTCTAGATCTATGAAATATATGAAAATTTCATGTTTTGAATATCGACTTTGATATTTTGGATCCGAGCGAAATTCATGTATGGTATGGAGGAAGGCCCAACCAGTGTACGTGATGCTTGGGACAGGTGTGCCTTCCACGACATCGGTTACATTTACCGGATGAATGCGTACCACTCACCCTAGAGACTATTTCTATGTGTTTTAGATGTTTTAAACCATGAATTGTCATATAACCATACATGTAGAATTGTACACTCAGCATATCGCTGAGCAATGGAGATTTACTCCATTGCAGGTATGAAGAAATGAAAGATAGAATGCGAGGGATGAGGCCGTTGGGATCATTTGGAGGAATTGGGTATAGATTTTTGTAACCAAATCATAGAAGCTCTGGATTATTATTGAGTTGATGTAATATTCTTTTGAAAACCTTTTTAAGTTGGTTGGAGTGAAACTACTTTTATTGTTATTATGAGGATGTCAATCCAACTATTGTATGATTTTGGGTTTGTGTGTCGGGGATGGGTGGAGTACTAATGTTATGATGGGATGGTGTTTGCAAAAGTTTTATGTACTAATGTCATTTTAAACATATCGTGAACCATTTACTCATTGATGTGACAACGCACTATACTCAAAGTACTGTTAAACATATCATGAACCATTTGTAGCATTGCACGTGTTAAAACATTCAATCATATTTAGATTGCTCATTAAGCGTAATGCTTAAGAAAACCATTTTCCTTTTTCTGTTGTGGTAAATAACAACCACCGTAGGTTCGGAGCAATACCCGGAGAGGAAATGATGGGAGAGATGGGGGAGATTTGGGACTCGTGCATAAGAACTCTCTTTTAACTTGTAAAATGTTGTAAATTGTAGTTCCTTTTATGTTAAAGTTAACACTTTGGTTGTAGCCAAAGAGCTTAGAACTTTTAACTTGATGTTTGGTTGTTTTGGAATAGAATTTGGTAAAATCTATGTAACACCTATGTTTTGTGTTTAAACGGATCGCGTCGTGTGGAGCCGGTCTGGCAAGTTCGTATCATGTCACTAGCGTTTTGGACAAGTTCCTCGTGTAATTGTAAAGCTAGTTTAAATGTTGAACTCATTTTCAACAAGTTTCCTTTGGATGCACTTTTAAACTTTTTGCTTGTACAAAGAGAATCAATGAGTGGTAGAACAGAAAGTGAAGAAATCAATGAGTGAAGAAATCTGTGAAGCTCTCTATCTCTCTCTATTTTTTTTAGGCTTGTAACTTTACTGTTGGAAGCTCTCTCTCTCTGTTTTTTTTTTGGTAGAAGTTAGAACATGATTTCATGTTGAGGCTGTGAGGCATATAGAAATTGGTTGCAGATCTGTAGTTTTTGGAAACAACAATGATCTATCTTTTGTTGAAATTTCCAAACTTCGGTTGAAATTCAACCCGAAGTTTCGAACCGAACCCGAGAAGGTATGCGCTATCCTCCACACATTCACTGCTTTAGCATGTGCAATGTGTGTAGTTTGCTTGGTTGTTATACACATATTTTCTCTTTCATGTTTCTCGGAGACTATTACATTTCTCTTCTTCTGTCTTGGCGTCTCCCTCTCTCTCACTCTCTCTTTCTCCTATGCTATGTTTGTTATGAAGGGGACAATTTATAATAGTAGAACAACATTTACTGACCTTAGAACAACAATTTCTGAGATGGACCAGCAATTTTTAATAATGGAACAACAATTATTAATCATGTTATAACAATTCATGATCATGGAACAACAATTTCTAATCATTGGAACAACGATTACTGATAATGGAACAACAGTTTGTAATCCTGTAACAACTATTCATGATAATGGAACATCAATTTCTAACAAAGGAACAACAATTACAGATTATAGAACAACAATCTGGGTAAGTTCTCGGCAAGTTTTTTTATTTACCTCTTTCTTAAATCATATAGAAGCATGAATAGGTTGATAATATTGGATTTCTGATAATAGAAGAACAATTACTGATCATGAAATAATAATTTCTAATCATTGAACAATAATTTAAGTTTATGGAACAATAGTTATTGATCATGGATCAACAATTCATGATTATGGAACAACAATTTATGATCATGGAACAAGAATTTTTGATAATAGAACAACAATTTGTGTTCATAGAGCAACAATTACTAATCATGGAACCACAATTTCTAATAATGGAACAACAATTTTTAATCATGGAACAACAGTTACTAATCATGGAACTGTTATTTGTGATAATGGAACAATATTTACTGATCATGGAACAATAATTTCAAACAGAAGAACAATTACTGATCAAGGAATAGCAATTGGAACGTTAACAACAATTACTGAACATGAAACAACAATTGTGGTCACGGAACAACAATTTATGATCATAGAACAACAATTTTTAATCATAGAACAATTCATACCATACACATTAGTTAAAGTGCTCCATATTATAATAGCTCTAACCCATCTTCTTAAATTCGTTTTACTGAAACAGAGACCCCCAGTAATGTCTTGTTTGGGTGTAAGAAATGAAACACTCACAACTAGATCATTTCTCATCGAAATAATGCAAGTCCTATATGAAAATTGATCCTCTCAACGAGCCCTATCCATATAAATTAGCTTGGTGTCCCAAGTTTTATACAATAACACGAATTTGGGATAAAACCGCGAAGTGGATCTATGAAAAAATTACAAATTCGTGATGATTGGCTAAGAATTTTGAAAAACTGTTCTTAGGGGGTTATAAGGGAGCTAATACGGACATTTTAACATAAGTTTCATGAGTTTTGGTGGTGGTAAAAAAATCAAGCTTTAATGGAAGCTTTAATGGCAGACAACCATGGCTACACTTAAGGTTCTATTTTCATTACCTAAATTGTCTGTGTGTACACAAATAAATTGCATAAAGAGTAAAAATAGAAAGGAACTCACCTAAGGGTTTAAGAGGCTCAATTGATTCTCTCTCTCTCTCTCTCTCTCTCTCTCTCTCTCCCCGATTTTTTTGCTTGTGTGTGTATAGACAAAGGGAGAGAGAGAGAGACTGGCCTCGCAGGGCGGGCCCCTGTGGTAGAAAGATTACCCAAAAAAAAGAAAGGCTTTCATAAAAAATCGGGGAGAGAGAGAGAGAGAGAGAGAGAGAGAGTTTTACCTACTACTGGGAGTGAAGAGAGAGAGAGAGAGAGAGAAAATAGTACAAAACCACTGTGGTTTTGTTCTTAAATAAGCTTTTACACGTGGACGGCTAAAAAGAGGGGAGTCTTGCATCCAATGGTTGAGATTGGTTTGACTGTATATACACCCAAACCACCCAAACGTACCAAAGTGGGCGTCAGTTCAATAATAAATGTTTGAGTAGAATCAGGGTACAAATCAATATTCTGGAAATAAGGTTCGCACAAATCACAATTGCTAGCCCAAAATAAGCAAATTAACAATTCCTTCTGGCACAATATCAGTAGAACCACAAGACCCAAAAATAGGTGAGCAAAAATGCTCTCATTGAAAAAATGAAAATTACCAAGTACAAACATAGCATACCTATATGTGTGTGTGTGTGTGTGTGTGTGTGTGAGAGAGAGAGAGAGAGAGAGAGAGAGAGAGAGAGTATACATCCACATCAATCACTACAGCAAAGGCCTCATCTTGAAAATCTGGCAGCTGCTGTAGAGCATTCCCTTCCAAATCAAGTACTAATTCAACTTCATCGACAGCGTTCTTATAAAAAAAAAAAAACCCCCTTCATCTACAGGGTTCTTCTCTTCTTCTCGTTGAGTGAAGCAAATGATGTACAGAGTAGGAATGGCTTGCAATTTCATGTATAACCATAAGAAAAAGCACTTGACCAGATTGGTAAATGGACCATACCATGGTGATACACATATGATGATCATATACGAAATCCAGAAATGTGGCGGTGTCAGCACAAAGATTGAGCAGAGCAATGAAACAGCCACAGGAGCCAAGAAGTCTCCGACATGCAAGGTGACCGCTGGTATAATCACAGGTGAGTGTGACAGAGATCAGAGGGACTTCGATTGAAATGGAGAGGAAAAGAGAGATGGAAATGGAAATCATGACAAGTACTAAAGGGAAGGAAGAATTAAGGTTCCAAAAGTAGTTGATGAGTTGGGGACATTGAGATATGAAAATGAGGTGCAGAATTGGGGGGACTGCATACCTAAGGTCGATGCTCATGCCCATTTTCTGTCTTTCCTTCTTGGTCTCCAATTGTAGTAACAATGTGTCATTTTTTTTTCCCTACTTTTGGTATTAATCCATATTAACTTTTCTAACATGCCATCTGATAGTAATTTTTAGGTACCTTTTGTTAGTTAGAATTTTATCGTAGGTATAAAAATTGTAAGTGAGACTGCTGGGGATAAAAACAAAGCCTAAGAGAGTTAATCCTCCTGGACCTCAGTGACGTCCGGGCCCTCACAATCCTCATGGGGGTTCGAACTACATCGAAGGACCCAAGGCTGCTCCGCTGGTGCATGGGACAACACATGGGGATATATTAATGCTGGTACGTAATTGATTTGGTCCGACTCAGTTTCGTGTCATTATGCTTAAGGTGCCAATGAGAATTGGCAGCAGGAGCGTATGGAGGTAAACAGCAGTGGTGAAAATGATGCGGCCGTTGGTTGTATAGATTGGACCCGCGGCGATAGGATTTTTGTTTGCATGAAATATAATGTACTCTCTATATATATATATATATATATATGTATAAATATGTATGTGGAGGATAGTTATGCTGATTTTGTTGTACTGAACCCACAATGCAAACAAGGGGGAAACAATAATAGAAAAAGAATTGCTGTGAACTATTTATCTTTCAGCACCTTGTGTACTGGAGGTGATCTTGTTTGTGGTTATCTGAGATTTTTTGAATTGTCAGTATGAGTATGCATTATATTTGTTTTGAGGCCATATGCGGTATTATAACTTGGTAGATGGTTATGTCCCTAGTACTCCTTCACAGGGGCCGATTCCGAGTATTTGGAGGCCTGGGACGAACTACTAAAAGGGAGGTCCTCATACGGAGGCTCGGGAACAGCGCCCCCGAGCCGATTTTTTTGGGGCTTACTTATACATAATTGACAATTTTTTTAGAGTTTACTTATACATAATTGGCGATTTTTTGGGGGTCTACTTATAATTTGAGTCTATTTGTGAAAATTAGGGTGTGTTTGATAAAACTGAAAATTAAGGGTATGTTTGATAACCCAATTAAGTGCTGAAAATGAAAAGATTCAGCACTTAATCTTTTTCAGTGCGTTTGATAACGTACCACTTAATTGAAAAAGCAGCCAAAAAATCACTGAAAACTTTAAGTGAAAAATTCTACTTAAAATGATCACTGAATGCATTCTATTTCAGTAGTTGAAATACTGTTTTTAGTACTATAAATTCAATCGCTTAAAATTTTCAGTACTTAAAATTCAACACTTAATTCCAGCACTTAATTTTCACTTTTATCAAACGCACCCTAAGTATTGAAAGTTAAGTGACGAATTTATGTATTGAAAATTTTAAGTGATTTTTGTTTGCAATACTAAAAACAGTGTTTCAAGAACTAAAACAGATTGCATTCAGTGATTATTTTCAGTAGAAAATTCTCACTTAAACTTTTTCAGTGGATTTTTGGTTGCTTTTTCAATTAAGTGGTACATTATCAAACGCACTGAAAAAAATTAATTGCTGAAAATTTTCATTTTCACCACTTAATTGGGTTATCAAACACACCCTTAAACATTGTATGGTATCTTTCAAAATTCTAGAGGGATATATTTCTAAAACTAAAAAAATTCTTATACTAAAAGTGTAATTTTTAAAATTCTAGGGCCTTTGCTTTTGAGTTGTATATACATGTATATCAATATATATGTAGTTGATGACACTAAATTAGGTCTTCGGGAGGCCTAAATGTAAAATGCTAAAAATCTCAAAGTAAAAATGTAATTATGAAAATTTTATGGAGGCTCTTAAAATTTTGTGAACTTTGATGTCCCGGAGCGGTTGCCCTTTTTGCCGCCGCCCCACCACCCCCCCCCCCCCCCCCCCAATTTGAATTGCATCATTGATAATTCTACACCCATACCAAATTTCACACCCAGCAATCCCGGCCCTTGATTTCAGTGGGTCCCACACGGGTTCTATATAAACTCGCAGGAATCAAGGGTCAGGATGTGTTGGGTGTGAAATTTGGTGTGGGTATAGCATTTTTTATTATAATAACACATACTGAAGAACCAGGGCCGGCCCTGGGCCAATTTTTCAAAGCAATTGCATGGGGCCTCGACTTTAGGCCTCATTTTTAGGCCTATTTTTTTCCTAATTTCTTTCTAATTTTTATAAAATTTATCATTTTTAGGCTTATTTTCTTCTAATTTATATTAAATTTCTATGAAACTTATCATTTTTAGGGTTATTTTCTTTCTAATTTCTATAAAACTTATCATTTTTAGGCCTATTTTTTTTATAATTTCAATGAAACTTAATATAGAGGCCTCATTTTTTTGGCCCCTTTGAAAATTCGCTTGAGGCCTCGGCCAATTTTGGTCATCTCAGGGCCGGCCCTGTGAAGAACTAGTAGTACAGTTTCATTACTGGTTTTTTCATGTGCTTTTGTGTGTGTTTGTGTGAGGGGAATATAGATATGTCATACAACATTTAAGTGCTTGTGGAAGATCAAACAAATTTACGTTTTCTTCAGCCATATCTGATTTGAGTTCTGTCTGAAACTTAGTACAATTGGAACACGTACTTTCTTGGAAGAAATTACAAAGTAAGGCTTTGTAGGAGTATCAGATTTATAACATCTTTAGGATAATAAAGCTCCTAGCCACTTGTATTAAAAAAAACCTCCAAAAGACAATTAAACCAACTAATTTTCTGACCCAAAGGAAGAAATTTCCAATTTGACCCTGATGCACATCTCAAGATAAAGTGTGCTAGCAATCCTAATTTTTGTTGTTTCTTCGTTCTTTATCGCAATTAGGCACGAATCAGATATGGACCGGATTCATGAGATCCAGATCCGTTAAGAAATTATATTATCCAGATCTGGTCCATTTATCCGTCGGATCTGCCTAAGTTAGATCCATATCCGGGTTTGTTAGGATCTGTTTATCGGATCTAAAATGACAACTCAAACACCATATGTATTCTAGTACACAAAGTATTATGTTTATTTATTTTTCTTTAATACATATCAAAAATTGATCACCATTCATCTCAGCAAAGCACTTTATTATGTAAAAAAAACACCTAATGTTAAATCAAAATAATATACGACTGACATTAAATTTGTATAATGTTAGTATATTATATATGTCATTCTATTTTATTTGTAAGAGTACTCGGATCCGGGTTTCTGGCGGATCAGATTACCTAAATCCATATCTGTCCACTAATCAAACTTGTTAACGGATCCGGATTGGATTTGAATATTTGGATCCCAATATGTAATCCATACCCAAAATCGGATCCTGGTCCAGATCCGGCCCAGTGACAGGCACACAATATGTCCAAAAATGCTAATGAGTTCTTTTAAAGTTACCCTTTCCATATGCCAAATTCCCATCTCCTCCTTTTCATGTAGTATTAACTGAAAACAAAGTCTTTTCGCTCTGTTTTCCTGAAAAATTGTAGTTTGATTAGTTCAAAGTACATGTTCTAATAGTCTCAACTCAAGGCAAACATCCAATCTTTTGCAAATAAGCTTTAGCACAAACCATAAATTCCAAGTCCAAAATGACCAACTTGTAGTTTATTTATTTTTATCAACCCCAATAAGCAAATAAACAATACCCACGTGCATACAACAACATCAAAACCACTAGACCATATGACTCAACTGAAAACAACCAATTACAAACATAGCATACATACATATTCATGCGTGTGTGTGTGTGACACTGTGACACTAGACATCCACATCAATCACTACACCAAGGTCCTGCGGGACATTCCCTTCCATAGCATCAAGTAATTCAACTTCATTAGCAGGGTGGTTCTCTTCTTCTTGTTGAGTGAAGCAAATTATGTGTAGAGGAGGAATGGCTCGTAATTTCCTATAAAACCAGAAGAAAGAGCGCTTAAAAAGATTGGTGAATGAATCATACCATGGTGATAAACATATGATGATGATATATGCAATCCAGAAATGTGGTTGTGGTAAAAAGATTGAGCATAGCATTGAAACAGCCACTGGAGCCGAGAAGTCTCCAACTTGCAAGGTGATCGAGGTATAATTATAATCACCGGTGAGTGTGACACTGAGAGGGAGTCTGATGGAGATGGAGAGGAAAAGAGATGTGGAAATGAAAATCATGACAAGTAAAGAGTAGTATTTAAGGTCCCAGATCTCGAGTTTTAGATATTGAAAGAAGAAGTTTATAATTGGTAGGACTGCATATCTGAGATCGATGTGGATACCCATCTCTTTTTACTCTTTTTTTGGGTGACAAGGGTGTATGTGTGTGTGTTTGTGGGTGTGCTCTCTCTCTCTCTATTTATAGGCAAAAAGAAAAATATGATCTTCACAACCATCTAATTGTTGACTATGCTATAGAAAATTATTCAATATTTGATGTCAATATAAATTATTCAATATGTAAGCAATGCAATGCTATAGAATTCAATTTACTTTAGAGAAAGCATTAATGCCAATGCAATGCTATAGAATTCAATTTACTTTAGAGAAAGCATTAATGCTGAACACTATGATGTTGATGTCAATATGTTCAGTATTAACATCATATTGACATCAACATCATAGTGTTCAGCATTAATGCTTTCTCTAAAGTAAATTGAATTCTACAATTAGATGGTTGTGAAGATCATATTTGCACTATGATGTTGATGTCAATATGTTCAGTATTAACATCATAGTGTTCAGCATTAATGCTTTCTCTAAAGTAAATTGAATTCTACAATTAGATGGTTGTGAAGATCATATTTGCATTAATGCTTTCTCTAAAGTAAATTGAATTCTACAATTAGATGGTTGTGAAGATCATATTTTTCTAGCATTAATGCTTTCTCTAAAGTAAATTGAATTCTATAGCATTGCATTGCTTACATATTGAATAATTTATATTGACATCAACATCATAGTGTTCTGTCAAAACTCATAAACATATGGAATTGGCGGGTGGGTCCCAATATGGAATTGGGAGTAAATTCCCTATGGAATTGGGAGATATGGATGACTTATTGTTTTGCATCTGCACAGAAATCACCCAAAATTCTCAAATGTTTTTGTTTAGCAGATTGGTTCACAGTGTTTTAGAGCCTGTTTGGGGAGGCGTATGCTGCCCTGGACTATAGCCCAGATTAACATTTTTCAAAGTATCTCTTACCTTTGTCTTCTAGACCAGCCCCATATGCCATATACATACTCCTTGTAGCCCAGCCCAGCTGCCGTAAATTGTCAAATTTTGAAACTGATATAGAACCCGTTTGGCTGATACCTAACGATTCAAATTACTTTGGTGTACAAAAGCAATCGAACCAGTTGTCACGTGAGAATTCATTATCAACAACACTTATCTTTTGTCATTAGCCGATGTGGGACAACGAAGGAAGAGTAAGGCTTTAGTGGCTGTGATTGACTGCATTAGACTCCATATATGAACTAATGATAATTAGTGATGTGCTGATATGTTATTAAAGATGTTATTATTAACATTCTCAATTATTTCTATGACTACTTAATATCAAAATAATGAAAACATTCACCAGTAGAAAAACGTAATGATATATAGTTTCCAGAAAAAAAAATTATAATGATATATTAGTACCAATATTATTCGTTTCATGTATTTATTAATTAATTATGTCATTAATATACATATATAATACTAACAATTATTCATAATATAATGATGTGATATTATATATGCAACATATTTGCTGAATTAATTATCTAACTACTTAATTTTTTGGGTAAATTACCTTTCACCGCCCCTGTGGTTTGCCTCTGTGGCACTTTACCCCCCTGTAGTTTGGAATGTAACACATAATCTCCTGTGGTTTTCCTGTGGCATTTTGCGCCCCTGTAGCCAACATAAATTGCGTAAATGACCAAAATGACCTCTTCTTTTTCATCACTCTAATATACATGTTACACATACAGATGATGATAGTAAAATCCAGAGCAGTGAGGGCAATTGAAAAAACTAGAGCAGTGATTCTACTAAAAATTTTGAACTAATAAATTTACAGTTATGAAAATAATATTTCAAAGTATACAGTAATTTTTCTTTTTTTCTTTTGAATTTTGAATAGATTTTTTACTACTTTTCTAATAAAATAGTACATTATACATGGGTGAGACTCTTATTTCTCTCTGTAGAACTGTCAGGTTTTTTCATTGATCTCACTGCTCTGTTTTTTTTTTTTTCAATCATATATATGTGTAACAGATATATTAGAGTGATAAAGAATAAGAGGTCATTTTGTTCATTTAAACAATTTGTTTTGGCTATAAGGGGGTAAAGTGCCACAGAGGCAAACCACAAGAGGGTTATGTGTTACATTTCAAACTACAGGGGGGTAAAGTGCCACAGAGGCAAACCACAGGGTGGGTAAATTATAATTTACCCTAATTTTTTTAATACCAATTACTAATATGCATTTTTAAAATAAAACTATGTATACAACTGTAATATAATATATTACAATAGAAAGGCACAATTGCCTTTAGACACTCAAAATCACTTCTTCATCCAAGTACCCAAACACTTACATAGTCTATTCTCTCATAACCATCGAGAGGCTAGAGTGCAAGGAGGCAAGAGTTTGTGTGGGCAACCCTAATAGGGTAAGACACTATAGAGATTAGAGAGAGTGATTCGGCTAGGGCTCCCATAACCATCGAGTGGCCGGTGCCTCGTTCTACCCTCATATATATATAAAGTTTGTTACAACTCTATCTCTACCCTAGTCATCTTATCCCCGCGTCCAAACACCTGTTAAGCTAGAGATAGGACTTCTAGGGTCTAATAAACTGGCTAAATTAAAACTGATTTCCATCTAACTTAACTCTTAAGCTAAGAAAATAATTTTAATTAATTATTATCAATTCCACTATATGATAATAATTGGACTCCAGATTAAATAGACAAAATCACCCGAAGATAAAAACCTAGACTTGTATAATAAATACAGTGATGTTCCTCTACCAAAGTATTCCTAACTATCTCCGGGATTAGTGTATCAACTATATTGTCAACCCAGAACTAATTACTTCTTATTATCCTTGAGCCCCATTCACTTCTCATAAATTACTGAACATGTCAACGATGACTTGCTGACAAGGCTGCAGTTCTCAGTAATTAACCTAGTGACATTCTCAAAGGAATACTTACTCTTTACAGAGGGTAAATTCTATCTTGACAACTAGTGTTGACAATACTGTTCACTTAATTACCCAAGATATCTATATGTTGATCTGTGTAGACCTCACTGATTGATAAGTCGAAGAAATCAAGTCAACAGCTTGTGTTCACAGTCATCTCAGGATTAAGAACATATGTCATATACAAGTTTGAGTACCTATTAACCTATGACAGTTAATCGTTAATATGTTTAACTCAATGTCCGTCAATGCATTTAATGCACAAACACATTAACTTAGACTCACTACTCTAATGAATGAGATTCATCACTCTATTATATAGAAATTAATGTGGTACAGTCTAAACCTGACAAGCTACTCATACTTTATCATTGACTGTGAAAATTTGAAACAACTGCCAAATATAATTCATATCTCCCATGTGTTAATCTCATTAACACAAATGAATCTGACAATGTTGTTTATGGATAAACACGCCAAACCATTCAACTCATGAATAACACATATTTGAATATGTAAAGATACTCATAAAAATACAAATCAAATATGTCTGATTACAATTACTAACTGGTTTGAGGGTATAATCCCAACAGAATGACCCACAAATACATTTCTAATTAATACAGCACACGAGGAACAATTATCTTTTTTAGAAGTAAGACAAAATGGAGCCTTAGATTAGAGTTCAACCTGCTAACATATTTTGTTGCAAACTCATGTGTCAAGTAGCATGACCCTACTATAGAAGAAGAGTGATTAGCCATGACCCTATGTAGGAGTAATATTCCTAATACGGTACTGTCACACTTTGAATTTTGGACAATCAAATATTCAATTCAGAGCATGTATCCGGACTAATATTCAATTGCCAAAACCCCGAGAGTGACACCTCCACACAGGCTAATAGATAATTTATTAAAAAAAATATTTAATACTCATTAAATAAGAACATGTGATCTTGTTTTTAAAGAAAAACTTATTGATTAAAAACCTATAGTTCTAAACATGCTTTTCATTAAAAATAATAATAATAATAAAGTTCTATTACAAATATTTTATCATTTCGATTTACAAAAGAAATATCATTTTCATTAAATAAAAACCTCTTCACAGAGTTCAGCGGAGAGAAAATAAAATATATACATCTCTATTGGTCAGAGCAACTACAAAGTTCCCAATACCCAATATACAATCTTAATTACAATTATACATACGTGGCCTACATTGCCAGAAATGAAATCGTGTACAACAAAATAAGTACAACTCTAATAAAAAACAACACAGCGACAATCTCTTCACCCAAACAGAATCTCCACAGAAAATCTCCAATTACTAAACCTGCAAATACATTCGACTACGTTTCATATAGAAACGCCCCCGAATGCATAACACACTCGGGTCAGTCACATGACTGGTATGAGTTAAACAAAACAACAAGTCTTAGGGATTCAACTTGAACTCGTAAACTACAAACCATACTACAACACTCTGGGGCCAAGACAGGTAGTTCCACACACATATCTGGAAAATAGAGTAGTTTCCATTTATGTGGTGGCAATTAGTTTCTTGCCCGAAACCCAAAGCTACTACGAATTTCATACTTACCAATCTACTTAGGGTGAGCCAAACCTGTAAAACGTTAAAGGGCCCACCATCCTGCAATACAAAAGTTAGTAACCACAAAAATACCACGAAGATATGCAGAACACATTTTTATTAAAATATCACCAGAATGGAAATCTTAGTCCTAAGCTACATGTTAAAAATAATTGAAATTACACTAACAGCAATCAAAGAAGTAATTTATTCGTATGATTAACTCTTCGAGAATTTATTTACAACCACACTCTTACTTTTATGAATGATTCATTATTAAATTTTCTAGGTTCACCACTTGGCCACCCTCCATGGTACACCCACACATATATCTCATGTGTGCCTGGACATACTACCACAATATGGTTAGGGTATCAACCAAACCAGGTACACATGGAGAAGGCCAGTCAATATGCCTAGACGTCTATAAATTAAGCCGAGCATAAGGCTTAGGCCAGCTTGATCACGAAGCCATTGGCAAATGGGTACACTCAGCAAGTCGAGCCACCAAAAACTTAGGCCAGCTTGATCACGAAGCCACTGGCAAATGGGTATACTCAGCAAGTCGAGCTACCAAAAAAAAATAACACAACGGGGAGCGGTGAACACTAGGGAATTTGAAACCATTTATGAATTCTCGGAATTATAAAATTTCATCGGACTCAAAGTCAATGACTATCACCCATTTTTCATAGCTCAACATGATATGAGAACTCATGTATCTACAAGTAATTTTTCGTTAAGTCATATTAAGGAATAGTAAATCCACAAAGAAATCATATTCCCCAAATTTTGCACGTTTAACCATACTAAAAACTGCTAATGAAATCTTAAATTTTTGCCCAAACGGTGCAGAATCAGGAAAAACTTAAAACACAAAAAGTGTGCAGAATCACGTTTTACATATGACAAGCGGACAAAATTCTAAAATTCTACGCTACGATTTTCTAATATTTTTCTGAATTTTCAGAAACTGTTAGAATTACAAAAAATGAATTTCACAAAACTTTCTAATTATCATGAGTATTTCACACAAGTGTTTATACATCTAACTATCCACATACCATTTACAAATATCCTAGGATCATTACACGAGGATCAAATTCAGGAAGTCACGCAAAGGGCATAAATTAATTCGGCAATAATATTGTGCAGTCTGACGCAAAAAAATTAAACACCAACAATTAAATTAAACATGTAAGAAATTCGTTCACTCGTGTGTACATTTATACATACGTGTATATATATACCCGAATACACACATTTAACTCACCTTGTTTGAATTGTTAAATAGATGCGAGTACGAATCTAATGACGAACAACATGCTCCGCGATTTCACACGTGCCTACGAATCCGAGACCCCTCTACTTCTTCCTCCCTTCTAACCCTTCTCTTCTCTTTTCTTCTTCTTCTTCTAGGTGGCTAGGGTTGCCTCTTCTCTCTTTCTCTCTATCTCACGTTTGTTCTCTCTTTTTATTTTTTCCTTTTCTTTCCTTTGTTTTTTGTTTTTGGTTAAATAGGGGCTAGGGTTTAATAAATGTATATGTATATGTATATTACACATACAACACATGTCAATAAAACACACACAAACATGTAAATCCCTTTTTTCTTCTTATGGGCTCACAAAAGAGACCCATATGAGCCCAGAATGTAACCCAAACCACTAAAATGGCTAACTCAAAGGACACTCATGCCCCGGGTACTTAATTTTAATACCGGATACACTATTTGACACATTTGCGGGCCTGTAAACACTATATAAAAAAATAAATATCAACCCTTTACTTTTTTTTAACAAAAATAAATTTATAAAATGTAACACTCAAACTAAACGGGCTCACTAATGATTTAATCTATATGTCCTCCAAACACTTAAAATTTTCAAACACGTGTCTTACATAGGCACACTCATATAATATTGCTAACTAATAATAATTATTAAAATAATTATTTACACACTTAGAAATTTTAGGGTTGTTACATTCTACCCTCCTTAAAGAAATTTCGTCTCGAAATTTGAAGCGATGATAAATACGCACGGCAGTCATCAATAAAGTTAAATACGTAATTTCATACAAAGCATTGATTACGTTTAACTCTCAACTATACGAGACCAAGTACGTCGAGCAATTAATTCAAACAAGGAAACCCTCATCTATATACCTTGTTCTTGTATAATCAATCCTCAAACGTTAAAAGATAATCCAAAATACAAATATTGATGCAAAACATGTGAATACAAACTATGCATGCAACATGCTCGCAGTTAATCAAAGATTCTAACTATATGCCCAGATTTACCTCTTACCATGTCCCCCATTACACCTTCTCAGGATACCTAAACTTACTATTCAAACATGTCGCTTCAATAATATACATAACTTTGTACTGGAAAATAAGACTGCGAAGCTAATAATGCGGTCTGAAATAAACCAACACGTGTTTGGATCCGTCATAATTGTAGAAAATAGAATTCATTGATCCGATAAACACTCCAGAATATAATAAAAAGCCCGAATAAAGGTACAAGAATTATGCTCCATGCCAAAATACTTGTTGATAAATACAGCTCCATAATAAGAAATCCGAGATAACCGAATTATAGAACACATATGAGAATACCAGTCGATAATAAAGGAAATAATTTATAAGATTTTTCCGATAATAATAAAATTTTCGATGCTCCAATAGAATAATAATCTCTCGGATAATATGTCTATAGATACTAGATAATACTGAAGGCCCGCTAATAACAATATAAATCCACTGGGCAAGGGCTCCACTTTTGATCATCTTCCAACTCTCCTCTACTACCCGTCATACCAACAATATGTATGCATGCACTATTATGCAACTCATAATATAACAAATGATTTCAACAACTTAACATGTAATGATAGGCTCGGAAAGTTATGTAATTAATTGATTAAAAATAATTAAATAATATGTAGGCAACACATGGATAACACATAAGTACACATAACCCGAAACCCAAATAATCTGCGACCTATAGCTCTGACCCACTAACACAATGCCGAGGATCCCCTAGACTTTTCCCAATCTAAGGCAACCAAAAGCTCTGATACCAAACTGTCACACCACGATTTTTGGACAACCAAATATTCAATCCAGAGCATGTATCCGGACTAATATTCAATTGCCAAAACCCCGAGAGTGACACCCATGCGGACTACCTGCACCTGGACAGAAAGACCCTATGAAGCTTTACTGTTCCTTGGGATTGGCTTTGGGCCTTTCCCCACACAGGCTAACAGATAATTTATTGAAAAAAAATATTTAATACTCATTAAATAAGAAAATGTGATCTTGTTTTTAAACAAAAATCCATTGAATAATAAACCTATAGTTCTAAACATGCATTTCATTAAAAAATAATAATAATAAAGTTCTATTATAAATATTATATCATTTCAATTTACAAAAAAATATCATTTTCTTTAAATAAAAACCTCTTCACAGAGTTCAGCGGAGAGAAAATAAAATTTATACATCTCTATTGGTCAGAGCAACTACAACGTTCCCAATACCCAATATACAATCTTAATTATAATTATACATATGTGGCCTACATTGCCATAAATGAAATCGTGTACAACAAAATAAGTATAACTCTAATAAAAAACAACACAGTGACAATCTCTTCACCCAAACAGAAGCTCCACAGAAAATCTCCAATTACTAAACCTACAAATACATTCGACTAAATTTCATATAGAAACGCCCCCGAATGCATAACACACTCAGGTCACTCACATGACTGGTATGAGTTAAACAAAACAACAAGTCTTAGGGATTCAACTTGAACCCGTAAACTACAAACCATACTACAACACTGTTGGGCCAAGACAGGTTGTTCCACACACATATATGGACAATAGATAGTTTCCATTTATGTGGTGGCAATTAGTTTCTTGCCCGAAACCCAAAGCTACTACGAATTTCATATATACCAATCTACTTATAGTGAGCCAAACCTGTAAAACGTTAATGGGCCCACCATCCTGCAATACAAAAGTTAGTAACCACAAAAATACCACGAAGATGTGCAGAACACATTTTTATTAAAATATCACCATAATAGAAATCTTAGTCCTAAGCTACATGTTAAAAATAATTGAAGTTAAACTAACAGCAATCAAAGAAGTAATTTATTCGTATGATTAACTCTTCGAGAATTTATTTACAACCGCACTCGTACTTTTATGAATGATTCATTATTCAATTTCCTAGGTTCACCACTTGGCCACCCTCCATGGTATACCCACACATATATCCCATGTGTGCCCGGACAAACTACCATCATCCACTCTGGTGCCAGTTTGGTTGGGGTATCAACCAAACCAGGTATACACACAGAAGGTCAGTCAATATGCCTAGACATCTATAAATTAAGCCGAGCATAAGGCTTAGGCTAGCTTGATCACGAAGCCACTGGAAAATGGGTACACTCAGCAAGTCGAGCTACCAAAAACTTAGACCAGCTTGATCACAAAGCCACTGGAACATGGGTACACTCAGCAAGTCGAGCTACCATAAACTTAGGCCAGCTTGATCACGAAGCCACTGGCAAATGGGTACACTCAGCAAGTCGAGCTACCAAAAACAAAATAACACAACGGGGAGCGGTGAACACTAAGGAACTTGAAACCATTTCTGCATTCTCGAAATTTTAAAATTTCATTGGACTCAAAGTCAATGACTATCACCTATTTTTCATAGCTCAACATTATATGAGAACTCATGTATCTCCAAGTAATTTTTTGTTAAGTCATATTATGTCACACCCCGGAACAGCTAAAATAGAGAAAAATAAATTTCTTTTTTGGATCCATAGGGAATGACAAGTGAAAGTCACTAATTATCCACACCACACAGCACTAGTCCACAAGAACAACAAGAATAGTAACACCTGAAATACAATAAAAGTGTAACGATCACAAACATCATAGTGGTCCACAGGATCACTACAGGTCTAGAGACAACATATGCCCAAGTACCCGTTTAACTGAAGAAACAACAGAAATATAAGCTAGGTATAATTATCTTCAAATCTTCAGCTGGCGTAAGGATAATCATCATCGTAACACTTCTCTCCAGTATAACCGCCATCAGTGGGGCCACCCTCTGTATAATCCAACCCGGGTAGTAGCCATCACCATAGGTTCCATCATCTGCATTGTTAAGGACAGGGTAGTCTGGACGGAGAATGTCCAGACAAATAAAGGCCGTTAGCTTACTGAAAGCTGAGTGAGAACTAACTAACACAGTCTCATAGAAATAACGAAATCATTAGTCATGCACGATATGGCGCAGTGATTTTAATAATATCTTCTCTTCTTTTATTCAGACACAACATTAACTGATTCTCACCATTCTCTAACTCTAGGACTGACTGTACCCATCTTATCTGATTTCCACGATCTGATTATATCATCACGACATACTAGTGTTCTTGTTCACTGGTTTTAAGAACTCTTACTGTTCACCGCTTTTAAGAACTCTTGCGAACACCATACATCATTCTCATATAACGACTAGTCTATGGACGCACCAATACTCGTGTTCACCGCTTTTAAGAACTCTTACTATTCACCGCTTTTAAGAACCCTGGTGAGTATCGTCCATTCATATTCAATATGTATCCGTACTCCTATTCACCGCTTTTAAGAACTCTTACTGTTCACCACTTTAAGAACTCTTGCGAGTACAATACATAACGCTCACATCCTACGCAAATGTGTCCACAACTAATCTCTGATACTGACAATACTTGTACCGGAACACTAATACTCCACTGACTCAATTACCAGGATTAACCAATGTTACCCACCAATATAACTCAACCTGATCTCGTCATCGCGTTGTACTAATACTAATGTTCCGAACCTGACTACGTTACTTACCATGTTATCTCCATCTCATTATCGTATCCCATTACCTCTGAAATCCATAATATTGCATAATAGAAACATAGAACAACCACTAAACAGTTACACTTTATGAATTATAAACTTAAATAAATACATCCATGTTCTGTTATGTTCGATCGATTGAAGTCAACTCAATCGCTTGAGGAAAGTGAGGTTCGATTGATTGAAGTATCCTCGATCGATCGAAGTGAAGGTGATCTTGATCGATTGAAATCATTTCGATCAATTGAGACTCAGCGTTGTTCGATCGATTGAACTCATTTCGATCGGTCGAACTTCATCTTCTACAGATTTTGCAGTGAAACGTCCAGAATTTGGTGGGTGTGTTTGGGTTATAATTAACACATCCAGAATATGTAAAACATTACAACCAAGCTACTGAGTGAGTTTGGGACTCACCAAAAGTTGCTTAGGGTGCGTTTGGCTTGGATTCCAACCTCGAGCTTTAATGGCCTCTCTCTCTCTCTCTCTCTCTCTCTCTCTCTCTCTCTCTCTCTCTCTCTCTCTCTGCCTTGTCTCTCTCTCTCTTTGTCTCATTCTCTCCCCCTCTTCTTCTTCTCCTTCTTCTTCTGCTTGTCTCTCTCTGTCTCTGACTATGTATATATATATATCTATATATGTGTATATATATAAACAGGTTTGTATATATATATATATGTATAAACACAAACACACACACTCTCTCAACTCTCTTGTTTCAGCAACCACACACAACACACGAGCATAATACATATATATATAGGAGGGGATGGGGTGTAGGTGGCTGGTTTTGCGGGAACCTGGAATTTCAAATGATTACACTCTCGATCGATCAAATGTCCTTTGATCTCTCAAACTCATATCGGCCAGTTAGATTGATTGAAAAGGGCTTTGATCGATTGAAGTACGGTCCACGTATTGAATTCAGGTTGGTAGGGTTTCGATCGATTGAAGTAGGGTTCGATCGCTTGAACTTTGGGAATGCTCGATCGCTCGAACGAGCTTCGATCAATCGAAGATAAAATTTCATGAATGATCAAAGGAAGTATATAGATTCTTTGTGCATTAAATACTTATTGAAAAATACAGGGTATTACATTACCCACCACTCATTAAGGATTTCGTCCTCGAAATCGAAAACGTACAAGGTCTAAAATAAAAATGAAAACTTCTCGCGCATCTCTGACTCTAGCTCCCATGAAGCTTCTCCTTCATCATGATGTTTCCACTGGACCTTGACTAATGGAATCTCCTTATTCTTGAGCTTCTTGATCCCACTATCTAGAATGCGAACCGGTCCTTCATTGAATGTAACGTTGTCGTTGACTTCAATATCCTCAAAGTTGATCTCATGCGCTGGGTTATGACCATACTTCCTTAGCATACTGATGTGGAAAATGTTGTGCACTCCTGACATCTTCGGTGGCAACGCAAGTCGATAAGCAACTTTCCCAACACGTTCTAAAATCTCGAACGGACTGATGAATCACGGCGATAACTTATCTCACTTCTGACCAAATCTAACGATGCCTCGAACAGGTAAAACCTTGAGTAGCACGTGATCTCCAACTGCAAACTCCAAGTCCTTTCCTCGCTTGTCAGCATAACTCTTGTGTCGCGTCTGAGCTATCCTCATCTTCTCACGTACAATCTGAATCTTCTCGCTGGTCTCTCGTACCATCTCTGGCCCAAGAAGTTGAGTGTCTCTGACTTCGGCCCAATAAAGTGGTGATCGGAAAGGTCTTCCGTACAAAGCTTCAAATGGCGCCATCCCTATGCTCAAATGATAACTATTATTGTAGGCAAACTTGATCAAAGGTAAGTGCGTCTCCCAAGATCTCTCAAAATCAATAACGCAAACACGTAGCAGGTCTTCCATCACTTGATTGACTCGTTCAGTCTGCTCATCAGTCTGTGGATGAAAGGTTGAGCTCAAGTTCAGTGTTGTTCCCATTGTTGTTTGAAGACTCTTCCAAAATTCTACGGTAAAGCGTGAATCTCGATCTGACACGATAGTTACAGGTACTCCATGTAATCGTACAACGTGTTGCAGATACATTTGGCTCAAACGTTCCACTAGATACGTCATACGATAGGCAATAAATTGTGCCGTCTTCGTAAATCGATCCACGATTACCCAAATAGCATCGTGGTTTTGCTGTAACTTTGGCAATCCTACCACGAAATTCATGGTTACATGTTACCATTTCCACTGGGGAATTGGTAACGGCTGTAGAAGTCCTGGTGGTTTATGATGTTCTGCCTTTACTTGTTTACAATTAAGACATTGGGCTACATACTCAGCTGCTTCTCATTTTATTCCTTCCTGACAAGCGGGGGTATTTGTAAAATACAACTGCGCTAAAACAAAGAAATATACTGATTTAGTTTACAACGCCCTATTTTATCTGCAATATGTGTTACAATGTCAGTTTATATACAATGTGACGAATCTATGATAAGTTGTGTTATTTTAGCTGTTATTTGTGCAGATTGTTGTTTGCTGTGTGCAGGAATGAGTAACAGGATAAGGGAAAAGCTATAAGTGGACTTCGAGCGATCGAGGAGAGCTCAAGCGATCGAATTCTCGTTGATCTAAGACAGTTCAAGCGCTCGAGGATTTCAAAAGTTCAAGCGATCGAAGGAAGTTCGATCGATCGAACATGCCTTTTATCAGAAACTTACGCGCACGCAGCAGAGACATATTTTTGTAACCCTAGCCTAGGTTTTTAGTATAAATACAAGTTATAAACACGTCCTCAGGACTCCCACTGGAGTTTTGACAATTTATAGAGAGAAAGGAGAGTTTGTTTTGGTTTTGTAGGTTGAAACTTTGATATTTCTTGGTTTTCTTGGAGATTTCAGCTTTCAATACAAGTTTCTTTTCATTCAGGTTCCGTGTTATCATTTATTTACATTCTGTTAGTAGTTTTGCATACTATAAGCAGTAGTAATCGAAGTGTTGCATGTTTGTTTAGTATTAATCCATTGTTTTCATAAGTTTCATGTTAAAATCGTAAACAAACAAGCCCTGAATGAATTTTACGTTAAAAACAAATCTGTGACACTCCAGACCATGTCTGAGTAGTCCTCGAGTTGGGAGATCATGATGAAATAGTGATCTCCAGCCTCTGTCATGCAGCAGTTTAAAACCTATGTTCGATCGATCGAAGTTAGTTCGATCGATCGAACCAGAGATACAGTCAAGCAATCGAAGACATTTCGATCGATTGAAGGATGATGATGTTCGATCGATCGAAGGTGCGTTGATCGATCGAGCACTCAGATTCTTAAGATGATCCTTTGCAGTATTCCTAGACTTTTGGTTTTCGAGATTTGTTATCAAATTGTCCCCATATGCTCAGTTTGTCGAAACAGTTTCTTAACTTTAAGCCTTAAGGCAATTTTTTTCAATAACTTTTGCAAACCACTTTGAATGCTAACACCATGCAGAGTGTGAGTCTTGACTATTGTATTAAACTGCCTTCCTGTATTTTTGAATCAACTGTGATGATATAGTCCTGGTCATGAAAGGACTATTGAATCTTTAATTTTAGAAAATACGAAATACTGTAGATGGGTGTACTCCATAGAGCTTTAATGTAACTGCATGGGAGATGGCTAGGTCACTGTGGATTCGTGTGATCCCAACGTTCTCTTTTTATAAAGTTAAAAAAAAAACCATTTTAATATCGCTGTAGTTAATTAGTTGATAACTATAACTAGTTTAATTTAATTGCTTTACTTTAGTAGTTTCAATTTGTGGAACTTTGTGTTCTACACCTTGCTTAAACGTTGAATTTTTATATTCTTTTAGAGTTTAATCTAAGTAACTAGTTTAAAACCTTCTCTGTGGGATCGACCTGGTCTTATCCAGTACTACTTGCACGTCTACCTACACTTGAGTATTGCACACAAGAGCACACAAAATATTTCCATGTCAAGTTTTTGGCACCGTTGCCGGGGAAGGCGACAAGCTAACGCTTCGATTACCTCGCTCTTTCTTCATCTATTTCTGTTTTTCATTTTATTTCTCTTTAGGTTTAAAATCTTTTTAGACTTTTCCCTTTCATGTATGATAATTCCATCGAAGGAATTTACGGAAATCCACTCTACTCATTTGATTCTTCTAGCTCAATTAATTTCGTAGCCACACCTACAGATTCAATGGGTGACAATCAAAGTGAAAATGGTGAGAATGCGGTTGTGGCTATTGATGATTCATTGCGGCCTTTGCGCGAACTCATGCAACATGATCATGCACCTATGCCTTCTTGTATTCTCATTCTACCCCATGCAGGCGAATTCCAATTTCTCAACGGAATGATTCAACTCCTTCTAACCTTTCACGGAATGGAGAGTGAGAAGACATATCTACATGTCAAGGATTTTGAGGATGTTTGTAAAACGTTCTCCCAAAATTGTCCTGTAGATGTGACACGCTTAATGCTATTTCCCTTCACTCTGAAGGATAAAGCAAAAGCGTGGCTACTCACCCTCAAACCAAACTCAATCTTCACCTGGCATGCGATGAACACTGTGTTTTTAAAGAAATTCTTTCCACCTCGCGTGACCATCGAACTTAAACGTCAAATAAATTCCTACAAACAAAAGAGCAATGAAACCTTCACTCAAACTTGGGAGCGTTTCAAAGATTTGCTTCTCTCATGCCCATATCACGGGTATGAGAAATGGCAAACCATTAGCTACTTTTATGAAGGACTAAATGGTGAAACAAAAAAACTGGTTGAAACCATGAGCGCATGTGCATTTCTTAGCAAAAACACCGAAGAGGCTGAAGCTCACTTCGAGTGGTTGGCCGAACACGCTCATGAATGGTCTAACTCTGAAGATGTCTCACGCGCACAGCTATCATGCGTAGAGGAGAAAAGTATATATCAGTTAAAAAGTGAAGATCATCTAATGACCAAATACGAAGAACTAGCAAAGAAAGTGGAAGAGTTAGGGATGAAAGGAGAAAGCTCTAGGCAGGTTTCGCCTGAAGAACCATGCAGCACATGCAATATACTGGGACACGCCACTCAATACTGTCCCAATGTGCCTTATTTTCAAGAACAGGGCCCCATGGAGATGAATGCCATGCAAGGATATAGAGGGGCGGGGAATTCCTATAATAACAATAATAACTTTCAAAATAATAACAATCGATGGAATCACCCAGGTTTTGATTGGAAAAATGACGCTGGGACCCAAAATCAATATCAACAACAGCCCTACAATAACAATAACCAATATCAAGGGCAATACAATAGGCAGTCCCAGCCATTCAACCAAAACAGATCTAATAACTACAACCAAGCTCAACCCTCTAATAATTAACAATCGAATGTGTACGTGCCACCCCATAAAAAGGTGCAAGAGGAAGATCCACTCTTCAACGCAAATTTAACACAACAGTTAATTCAAATGATGAGCAAAATGTCTGCAACATTAGAGAGAATGGATGCACGACAAGAGGGATCGGGAGGAACTTTTCCTGCCCAACCACTTCAAAACCCTAAGGGATACGACAATGGTCCCAATAATCAAGAACATGCTAAAGCCGTGACTACTCTGAGAAGTGGCAAGATTATAGGGCACAACATGCCTCTCTCTACACCTGAAGAGTATGAAAGGATGAAGTGGTAAATAAAAATGAACCATCTACTCAGGAAGAGGAGCCATTTACTAATAACGAACCATTAGAATCAAATGATGAAGCTCCTCAAGAAGTAGAAGAAGTTGAGAGAAGGCCCAAAAAGGAGTCCGTTAAAGATGAATTACCGAAATGCCCTTTCCCTGCGCCTTATCCTCAAAGGCTAAAGAAACCCAAAAATGAGATAAAGAATCAGGAGTTCTTGGAAATGTTTAAACAAGTCAAAATAAACCTTCCACTCCTTAATGCAATCAAACAAGTACCGACCTATGCTAAGTATCTTAAAGACTTATGCATGGTCAAGAGGCGGTAGAGTGTGAAGAAACACTCCTATGTTGCTTGCCAAGCAAGCGCAATCATCCAAAATGAACTGCCTCCAAAACTCAAAGACCCCGGTACTCCCACTGTCTCATGTCAAATTGGGAATCTAAGAATAGACAACGCACTCCTCGATTTAGGAGCGAGTGTTAACCTACTGCCATACTAAGTTTATAAACAACTAGGGTTGGGTGAACTCAAACCTACCCGAGTTGCACTACAACTGGCAGATAGGTCAGTCTACCCTAGAGGGATACTAAATAGACTCATTTGTCTTCCCGGTTGATTTTGTAATCTTAGACACTGAACCAGTGTCTAATCCATGTGCACAAATCCCGGTGATATTCGGACGTCCATTCCTCAACACAAACAATGCCACAATAAAAATAAGAAGTGGTATAATGACCATCGTATTCGGGAATATGACTTTAAACGTCAAAATCTTTTCAAATCCCTGACCTGAAGAATACGAGGATGAGGAAGAAATAAACTACATTGAAACGGTCATCAAAGATGAGGCTGATTTTGTTGATTACAAAGATCCTTTGGAGGTAGTTGTGTCGCAATTCGACGCTGTCTATCAACCTAAAGATTCTACTCCATTGGATGCTGACTTAAATCAAACTTGCCTTATGATGGAAACGAAAGAGGAGGATAGCGCTGAATGCATGTGGGTAACACCATATGAACCATTGCCTCCAAAAACAAAGTTAGTAATGCCCTCAAATTTTTAATTTCCCGATTTGGAATTAAAGGAGTTTCCAAAGGAGCTCAAATACGCTTTTCTAGGGACTGAAAAGACATATCCGGTTATCATATCATCTACTCTAAGTCTTGAACAAAAGGGTAAACTAATCCAAATGCTAAAAAAACATGAGGGAGCATTGGGATGGACTATTGCTGACCTCAAAGGCATAAGCCCATCTGTTTGCACCCATAAAATATATTTGGAGGAAGACGCTAAACTGTCACGACAAATGCAAAGACGTCTGAATCCCAACATGCAAGAAGTAGTCAAAAAGGAAGTCTTAAAACTACTTGACGTTGGGATCATATATCCAATATCTGACAGCCCTTGGGTCAGTTCGACCCAGATAGTACCAAAGAAAGCAGGCATAATAGTTATCCCAAATAAAGACGACGAGTTGGTACCAACGCGCGCCCCCATTAGATGAAGGATGTGTATCAATTACAGAAAGTTAAACACCGTGACCCGGAAAGACCACTTTCCTTTGCCGTTCATGGATCAAATGCTAGAACGAATGGCGGGCCACAAGTACTACTATTTTTTGGACGGATACAGTGGCTATAATCAGATAGAAATCGCTCCTGAAGATCAGGAGAAAACCACTTTCACGTGTCCTTTCGGTACTTTTGCCTACCGTCATATGCCTTTCGGCTTATGCAATGCACCTGCTACTTTTCAGCTGTGCATGTTAAGTATCTTCAGTGATATGGTCGAACAAATACTCGAAGTCTTCATAGATGATTTTTTTGTGTTCGGCCATAGTTTTGAAAACTGTCTTGAAAATCTTGAACGTGTGCTAGCACGTTCTGAGGAAAAATACATGGTGTTAAACTGGGAAAAATGTCACTTCATGGTGACCAAAGGAATAGTCCTCGGCCACATTATCTCCGACGAAGGTATCCAAGTGGATAAAGCAAAAAATTGACATAATCTCGAATCTACCTATCCCCTATACAGTCAAAGACATCTGCTCTTTTCTAGGGCATGCGGGATTCTATCGTCGATAAATCCAGAATTTTAGTGCAATATCCCGACCACTCTGTCAACTGCTCGTTAAAGACACATCATTCAAATGGTCGGAAAGCTGTCAAACATCTTTTGATGCACTAAAACAGCACCTTACCTCCACACCAATAATACAGGCACCCGACTGGGGTTTGCCGTTCAAACTAATGTGCGATGCTAGTAACTACTCTATTGGCGCAATTCTAGGACAGAGAAAGGACAATAAGCTCTACGTTATCTACTATGCTAGTCGAACGCTGAATAAAGCTCAAATGAATTATACAACTACTGAAAAAGAGCTACTGGCTATAGTTTTCGCATTGGATAAATTCAGGTCTTATCTAATAGAGTCCCCAAATGTCTGTTTTATAGACCACTCGGCCCTCAAATACCTGTTATCTAAGAAAGACGCGAAACAAAGGCTGATTCGTTGGATACTCCTACTCCAAGAATTTGATATCACAATCAAAGATAAAAAGGGATTAGAGAATGTGGTCGCAGATCATTTATCTTGGTTAACTTTTGTTGATAATGCTGACCCGCTACCTATCAAGGACGAATTCCCAGATGAGCAACTGATGACTGTGTCCGCTCTACCATGGTATGCGGATATCGTAAATTATCTAGTTACTAGAAAAACCCCGGGGCATTGGTCAAATCAAGATAGGAAAAGATTCCTCTCATTCGCGCGTCACTTTTTCTTTGATGACCCGTACCTTTTCAAATATTGCGCTGATCAGGTCATCCGACATTGCGTTCTGAATGAGGATGTAATTGTAATCCTGGCCTTATGCCATTCTGAAGCCTGCAATGACCATTTTGCTTCGCAGAAGACCGCACAAAAAATCTTACATAGCAGTTATTATTGGCCAACCATATTTAAGGATGCCCACGAATTCTGTAAATTGTGCCAACGTTGTCAAAAGCTAGGCACAATCTCGAAACGAAATTCTATGCCTTTAACTCCCATAATCACAATTGAAATTTTTGATTGTTGGGGCATAGATTTCATGGGCCCATTCCCAAAGTCAAATAACTGCGAGTACATACTCCTTGCTGTGGAGTATATCTCGAAATGAGTAGAGGCAATCCCAATAAGGCGAAATGATCATCGAATAGTTATTTCTTTCTTAAAAGAAATTATTCTTTCGCGTTTTGGAAGCCCCAAGGTTAGTGACCAAGGAAAGCACTTTTGAAATAGACCCTTGGAGTCACTTCTCAAAAAGTATGAGGTTAACCATAAAATTGCCCTAGCCTACCACCCACAAACTAACGGGCAGGCAGAGTTATCTAACCAAGAAATAAAACACATCCTCGAAAAAATGGTTAGCTCCAACAGGAAAGATTGGGTATACAAATTGACCGACGCTTTGTGGGCCTACTATATCGCTTACAAAACAAACCTGGGAATGTCCCCGTACAGGCTAGTGTACGAAAAGGCATGTCACCTCTATTTTGAGATCGAGCATAAAGCATATTGGGCGACACACTCATTAAACTTTGATATTAAAGAGGGAGGTCAGTTAAGAAAACTCCAACTTGCAGAGCTTGAGGAAATCCGTAGAGATGCGTATGACTCTGCCAAGTTTCATAAGGAGAGGTTAAAGGCTCGTCACGATAGAACTATCTTCCGTAAATCATTCAAGCCGGGGCAGAAAGTCTTACTGTATGACTCTCGCCTTCACCTTTTTCCCAAAAAGCTCCGATCCTGGTGGACAGGTCCGTTTATCGTCAAATCTGTCTTCCCACATGGAGCTGTTGAGTTGATAAATCCAAAGACTGAAGAAAGCTTCAAGGTTAATGGCCAAAGATTAAAGCCTTTCTTGGAAAATTTCCTACCAGAAGTTGAGCACATCCAACTGGATGAGCCCAACTAATCCTCAATCTAAAACGCCAAAGCGTGTCCTCAAATTGTTGTTGTATTCTTTACTTTTATTGCATTTTGTTAGTTTCATTTACGTCTATTTTGCCTTTTCCTTTGTGCATGTGACGTTGTTCTTAATCCGCTATTCCTCATATTTCTCAACTGTAGGTTCCAAAATGAGAGATGATGATGTCCATTCGATAGGCTCTTGGGCCGATTCTGAATATCAAAACCCACCATGGACAGCTGAGGAGGTCGCAATCTGCCTTTCACCATATGAAGGGCCGGATGCAAATATTCTCATCGACACATCTCATGGATACATCCCATACCTACCTGCTCTCCTCGACATCAATCCTTTTGAAAATATGGATTTCCCTTAAGAAGAAGGAGGAGAGGAGGGTTACTTTGTTGGTGAAGTTAATGATGAACTCCTACAGCAGTGGGAGAAAGACAAAATATGGGAACCTTGGGACGAGAATGACTTACAAGATGTTGTGCCTGAACGTCACAACGTTGTTTTCACATTTGTCGATGACTTTCTCATTCTCGAGCTGGTCCCATACCTCTATGTGCACCTAAGCTACTTGCTGTTCAGGCTTCAATGTCCCTTACCAGCTAGTGCACGCTGGACATTCATGCCAATAGTGAGGTTAAGACGATGTCATATTCTCCTTTGTTTCATTTCTTTTTCCTCTCATTTGTTTCATTTGTTTCTATTTCTTGTTGTCCTTGTCTTATTTTTTTTCCTTTTGTTTTCTTCTGTTTTTCCTTATCCAGGATTATCACTATGAACCACAATGTTCTACCAGTGTTCCTTCTGCACTTACTGTTTCATGGACCTCCCATAGGTCTCCTGGTACTCCGCCGTAAGAGAACGAACAGCTGAGGAATTACACTCCTTTATCTATGACGCCATCAGGCTCACCAAGATCACCTCTTGCTTGTGCTTTCAATTCTTTGGAGGTTTCAGACACATTCGATGACATTCTTGACGCTTTCAGATCCTTCTGGAATCATGAATTGTCGAGTTTGGACTCCATTTTTGATGATTTGGAGGAGTATGAAGCAATTGTGGAAGAAGAAGTTTTCATGTTCAACGAATAGTGGTTCACTTCAGTTGTAGTTATTCATTTGTCCATCTTTTAGCAATTGAAGTGTAATCCTGTGGATATCGCAGGTTTTCAAATTTTACCCACTTTTAAAACAAATATTTTTCAAATTCAAAGAGTCGCCACTTAATTTTAAAAAGGAAAATTAAGAAACCATTTTAAAGCAAACTGATCTTTTGCGAAACCAAAGATAAACTGGGTTCGGGGATTATGGAATGAAAGGGGAAGGAGCCCGGCGGACTAAAACACCCCCTTTCATCCTATCTCACGATAGGCCTCTACTCAACATCCTTTTTAATCAAATTATTAATCTAAGCATGCCCTCAATTAATACATATATACATATACATCACACAAGCATGTTGGAAATGGTGTAAAATTGCTAACGACAAAATATCATTCATAAGCCACGTAATACAAGTAGCAAACAACATGATATGCAATAGAGAACTAGAAAACATACCCGAGATCCAGCCGCGAATATCAAACGTGCAATGCATGCGAGAACAAAATAAACCTAAGAAAGGTCTCTAACACATATATACACATAAGGCAAAACCTAGGCTAAGGTATCGCACATAGAGTCGAAAATCAATATAAATGAAAGAATGAAATTAAACTAGAGAAGAGTTGAGGAATTGTACCTCAAATGCGCTACAAAACAAAGGTTAGTACACATGCCTTAGACAAGATATAATATCATAAATAAGTAAATCCTAAGTCATGTTCAATTAGATACATCTTAGACAAGAGATAAGTCCTACTTATGGATATTAACATGTATGAATGAATGCATGAATATGAACAAGAATGGGACATGAATTTATTCACTAATTTGGATCCCTAAGCCTCTGGGTTTAATCTAAATTATCATTATTCAAAACATGGTTTGAGTCCTAAGCCATTAGGAGACTATTCGAGTTGAAATAAATAAGATTAGACAAAAACAGTAGCAGTTTTTTGTGATTTACAGAGAGCAGACCAGACATTCAAAAATAAGAATAAAATACTTTCAACGGTTGGATCTTAATGATTTTTGGATATGTTATGCCTCTGTGAGTCTAGTTTCTAACCCAGAAAGAAAATCGAGGTTTCAACGGTTAGATCTCCGGGAATACTGAAAATACTAGACCTCACTCAGGATTTTGCAACTCTCTGTCCAGAGATCTTGTATGATTTTTTAAAAATAGCAAACAAATCCGAATTGCTTCATTCTTTTTAGGGAACCTTCATAACACATTAAGGTTCTTAGAAAAAATTATTAAAGGTCATGAAAACTTGGTTAGAGTTCTGATCCATCAATTTTAAAACCGGTTTGCTGTTCTGAAATTTTGGACAGAGAATTGCTTATTTGGAAATTATAAGCCCAAACCATCCTAAGTATGGGATCTTATCAAAACAACAATCACAGAGGTACTCATATGAGTTATGAACACCCTCCAATTGGTCTCATCCCGTTCCAATGGACCATGATTTTATGAAAAATCTTTGATCACAAAGGGTTTAAGGATTCACTGCACCAATATTGAATTAATGTTCATACCTTAAAACCAACTTGATCCATTATCCTACAAAGGACTAGAACCAAGCATGGTTGTGATTATTGGGACAAATTAATGTTATAGGATAATGTTTATAGATTTAACCTTGATGGATTCTTATCATAGATCTCATAGTTGGAGATCTATCAAGAAAATCCTAAGGTCCTACTTATTTCAAATATAGACTATGAAAATCTACATCCAATTCTTCTCTCAAGTACATGATCATGGAAGAATATAGAGTCAACTTATTCTCCTCTCAAGTTAATGGTCCTTGGAGATTAAATGAGACTATGATTTACATAAACCTCTATGGAACATGGAGTGAATTCCATAAGATTCATAGTGAGATCCCCTAGCCGTGAGCTAAGACTTGTATCTCACCAACTATGGGTAGATATGACCATGATCAACCTTAGTCTCCATATAAATCATAGGATCATAGGGGACTAGAGGATCAAACTCAAGAGGATCCAATGAGATATTAAAGATCTCATGGATCTCAAAAGGAAAATAGAGACAAAGAGAAATAGAATCAAAGTTTACTTGAAGAAAACCAAATGAAGATCCCTTCACAAACTAGTTTTATTTTAAACCTAAGGCTCTTATTTAGATCCAAATCAATGAAAGCAAGTAGAAATTCAATCACAATTCTATGTGGTGTGTGATGAAATGAGGTGGGAAGAGAGGTTTTGAAAATGTGTAAAAGTCCTAGATCTATGAATTGTGATTGAATTATATATAATAAGTATAGGGATAAGGATTTAACCTCTAGATCTTCTCAGGATTTGATTGATTTAGAGAGATCCAAGCCTTACAAGCAATGCTCTTCTTCTTCTTCCTTGAAGCTTCAAGGTTCTTCAATGGAGATTTGAGGAATTTGGATGAATTGGGTAAGATTTCTATGGGGTCTTGGGGTTTCTCTCTCTATATTTCTCTAAGAACAAACTATTTCTTCAAAATTCAGCCTCTCTCCTTTAGATTCAAGTCTCTCTCCCAAGATTCAAGTCTCCAACCCCCAAAAATGAGAGAAAATCGGATTTTTATAGACTTTCATTATCTTAGGGGCTAAGATAAGGGTAGATAGGTCAATTAGGGATGGTGGGAGCATGGTTTGCATGACCTAGGAGTAGTAAACACGTACACAAAAAACGGCATCGTTTGGTGCATTCATTTAATCAAAGATTGAAAAAGAATTTTGACTTAAAAATGCAAATTAGCCCAGGCCGGCACTCGATGAGATGAAACGGCACTCTCTGAGTGCCGCGCGGCACTCTCTGAATGCCGGACGGCATTCAGTGAGTGCCGCAGCGGCATTCACTGACTGCCGTTCGGGCACTTTGAGTGCCGCTGCACAGCAATCCAGCACCTTAATTTCATTTCATGCCATTTAAGTAAATGTCGTTTAATTATTTACTTAAGACATTAAATGTAATTAAGGAAATACCCCCCATTTGGATTCAATAAAAATATCTAGAAAATCAAAATCCTTAAGGAAAAAAAGTCAACTCTCCCTCCGAAGGCAAAATTTCGATTTTCTGCACGATTCTTCTTAAAAGCCTTTCAATTTCACCATGATTCCTTTCATTTAAAAATTCTAAAAAATCATTTCTAGCATAAGGGAGACTCAATGAACAATTACCGGGTCTTTTCATCTTGAAATTCAAAAATTTTACGATTGACTCCCTTTTGACCCGTTGACTTTTCACTGGGTCAACTGTTGACTTTTTCTTTCAGGGTTCATGCTAAATTACTCTCTTTTTGAAAATGATTTTAAGATGCTCCGAGAACATTGCCGTATTCCTATACATGTTCAAAACTCATGGTCTACAAGGTGACGAGTAGATGAGAATTTTGGTCTTTTGGCTGAAAATCGTGATTTTGAACCGAGAATCTTCTAGGAAGAGAGTCAGATTGCTTGTAAGAGTCTTGATTTCGTCGAGACATATTCATCATTGATCTCCAGAGGTAAATCCCCCTAAGTTTAATAGTTTGGTCAAATTGGGGTGTCTACAAATCCTAGACAAAACTTTGTTATCTTTAGTTTTCATTCTAGTTTTTCATTGTAATAAGGTCTTAAGTACCAAGTTGGGGGAAATAATTTTGCAAAAGGATGCTATTAAAATTTATATTTATAAAATTTGCAGTTTATCTATGATGATCAACTATGGCTTGCATGTTCTGTGTTGCACTGCTCTATGGTATTCCTGCTTATCCAGAACAATTTTTGATAGTTGGGGGTACACAAGTATTATGTTCAAAGAGTTCTTAGAAGTTTAGTGTTCGATCGATCGAAAACCTCTCGATTGATCAAAGTCTTACAATACTCAAGCGCTTGAACAAGCCTCAATCGATTGACCGTTCGATCGATCGAACTCTCTCGATCGATCAAGCCTTGTATTTAAGCGAGGTGTCCAGTGTACTCTTCTTCAGTCTCTTTCTCTCCCTCACTCTCAAGTGATTGAAAATAGAGAGAGAGCTCGAGCGATTTTTGGTGTCTCCCACATTCATACCCATCAATTGGAGACCTTGGTACCCCCCCCCCCCACATCATCATCATCATCACCACCTCTCCCTCTCCACTGCATTTTTACCGAGGTAAGGTCATCATGACCCTTCCCATTTCATTTTTTCTGTTAAAAATGAGAGGAGGTGCCCCCATTGGTCCTAAGACCATCTAATAGTCACCTTAGTCATAGGGTTCTTGTTTGTTTTTCATTTCTGCGTTTATTTTTCTGTCTCCGCGTGTGCGTTGCCCTCGATCGATCGAGCTGGGTTCAAGCAATCGAGCTCAACCCTTTTTCAATCGATCGAGCTGGGTTCAAGTGATCGAGCTCAGCCCTTTTTCAATCGATCTAAAACTGTACGATGGATCGAGCTGATGCAGAGGCAGATTCATCTTTTGATCTTTTGTTCTTGTTTTAATTAGTCTTTTCTTCTCATTTCCTATTTTAGGATCCTCATGATGAACCCTATCACAGGATACCACAAGTCCAAGCCACTCGACCTCACCGTACCTAATCTGGTACCCGATCACGGGTTTCGGAATAATGAGGACCAAGTTTGGCTCAACGGCTACTTTCAGGCACGGAAGGTGATGCTTGAGCTACTGCTCGAGTCAGTGTGGTTATCGGCTCTGTGGTTTTTGGCCTGGCTAAAGGAGATGCTGCAGTGGTTTGAAATGTTGACATAGACAAAGCGCATCAACATTTCTTGGGTACGGGGCGCGTGTACAATGATGATCAAGGATCCTGCTGCTCCATTTACCTATCGATCCTTTTTCCATGAACGTGAGATCATCTTCAGCCCCGCTACTATAGCAGCTACTCTGGGGGTACCTGAGGTGCCCGATTGTTTCTATCCTCGATTACTAGGAGCTCCAGAGACTCCTCCTACCACTATCATGCTTGAGATCACGGGAGGAGCTGTTCAGATTTGGAACGGCACCGCTCTTATCAAGGATCAGTTTCTCACCGTGGACTACCATCTCCTCTACCTGGCGCTTTGCTACTGTATTCTGATGACTTCATACCATGAGAAGTTGGCGCCATGGTACGCTCGTGTCCTCTATGCTGTTGGGACGGGTCAGTGCATCTGTCTGCCTCGTCTCTACATCGACTTTTTCATCCAGTCGATATATTGCCGCCAAGCGCCATCTGAAGGGTGCTTGGCCCATTCATCGAGTTATGGAGCAGGCTGGGTTGCTTTCATTGGCCACGGATGTTGTCACCCAGGCTTCTAGTCGATTTAGCGAGACAACGATGCGCCGTTCTGATGCCCAAAAGAAGAGGAAGTTAAAAGGAAAGGGTAAAGCAAAGGTGGGAAAAAAGAGACGAGTTGGAGGGACTGACACAGAGGGTGCCGCTTCTGGGACACCGACCGAGGCTGAGGAGCTTGATTCTGAGGATGAGGATGACCCTATTGCTGCAGCACAGCAGTTTGAGCTGAGACAGCGATCTCAGGCTCCCGCCCAGGGAGAGTCTTCTTCCGTGTCTCTCCAGACCATTCACGAGTTATTTTTAGAGGAGAGAGAGGCCCGGATCAGACTCGAGGGCAAGGTCGATCATCTGACCTCCCAGATTAATTCACTTCTGATGCAGTTGGGGGTCGCCCAGTCCTTCCATACCTCTTCCCAGACCCCACCTGCACCACCCACATCCGACCCTTCATCATCTACTCCGCCACCTCCGACACCTGCTGCCCCCATCGAGATTCCTTCCGATGCTGGCGATGACGACCCGTTAGCGGTCGATTAGCTTCTGTTGTTTTTTTTTTTTGGGATTTTGGTTGTATTTAAGTTCTTTTATATTCTCTTCCATCTCTTGGTTTTGTTATATATTTTGGTACTGTTTGGAGACTTTGGTACTGTTTGGATATTTTGGGACTTTTTTTATCACTGTTCTGCACTGTTATTGTTTATTTTCCCAGTGATTGGCTATATTATTATGTATGGATCATGTTTGGACTCTTATATTATTTCTATTAACCTTGGTTGTCTAGAGATTGTATGCTTTAATTCCAGGGTGCTATGATTGTTGTTATTGCTTTGCTTCTATCAGATGATATCCTTCTATTTTCATTTGAAAATCAACTTCTGAGGACTTTCTTATTTTCAGTTGGGGGTGGGATGCGGATGGATATTCTCCTGTACATGTTCACACTTAGAACTATGGTTAATTTCATTGCAAATATCATACAATCTCAATTAAAATTGGAAAATTTCAATTTTTTTGAAAATTTTGAACTTTATTGGTAGAATAATTTTGAACTTTCATTCCTGATTGGTTGTTTATGAAGCAATGACACATTCATATTTGTCTCATCCTTTTATGAATTAAGTTTACGCATTTTTCTAGTATCACTAGGATGATTGCATGTGTAGACCTTTCATGTATCCAACATCCATATGCACGTGTTGATAGCTATGTAGAAAATCTAAAAATGAGTTAATCTGACTATTGTGCTAAAAGAACGAGTAGTGGAAACTAATTACCCTTAGTGAGCTTTAGATCCAATCTTCATTTCTGAGGGAATTGTCACATAAACTCGAACTGTTTTCCTTGATTATGCTTATTAAATTCGTTGAACAGTCTCAATTAATTCTTCATTTTGGCTGCTTATTAGAGGAGAACGTTCAGGATCTACCAACTAAACTCAATGAACACCCAAATACTAAAACTACGGAATTAAGAAAATGATTTAAGCCATCGCTACTCATTCCCTATCCTATACATATCCATTTTCCTACATTCAAAGAAACTATGTCGTTATAACCCCACACCGATTCAATATTTCCGATTCTATTACGAGAATACAAACTCCTAACCTTATACTTTGACCCCAATGGACCTTATTGCACATCTAGTATGAGTAAATTGTCAAAGTATGTGATGGGAGGAGAGTGGTTGTGGGACATTCAAAAAAAAAAAGCATGAATGTGAGAGTGAATATGATTAAAAAAAACAGAGAAGCATATGAGAAGAATGGAAGTTCATTGGAAATGTGAAAAGAATAAAAGGAGAAGTTAAATTCCATCACTTACAACGACGCACATTCTCGCTCTCATCATCTTCAGCTACCATATAAAAACCAGTTATTCAAAGTCTTAATGATTCTTAACAATTTAGTTTGAACATGAATGTGTAAATTGAGTTCTCCACGGTATTTCGCTCCTCTAGTAAGTAGTATTCTATTCGTGAGACTATACACTCTAAATGTTTGTTTTTCATAGAGTCAGGTATGAAAGCATTAGTAACCAAAATATCACTCTTATCAAAACTTTTATACCATGTGCGACCATTATTAAGCAAGTTTATGTGAGATGTCCTTTTATGAGTATGAACCAATGTGAGATTTAAGTTGAAACTGCAAGTTCTAGAGGTACAATAGTCCTAATAATTCCAAATAAGGTTTGACGCATAGCTGTTAACTTCACACACACACGGATATATGACTACAATATATATGTTATATCTATCTTTGTAGCATGAGGAGCATGTGGATTTCTTTCATGGTTTGACTGAGGTTAATATGTCTTTGTAGAGCTGAGTTAGCAGTTGAACAGGAGGGAGTGTTAAAAGTTGTTCTTTATCTCTTTAAACTGAAATTTATGAATTTTGTGGGTATATTCACTGTAAACCCTCACGAGACAACACTCGTCCACTAGGGGGAAACTAGGGGTTTAACGGCTTGTTGCATTCGCTAAATGCAACTGCGATTCCTGCGAAAGTGAGTTAGGAAATCTCTTTATACTTAGGTTATCTTATTTCAGTTTATGTTGTTTTCTTTTAGTCGTTGTAGTAGTAGTTTAGCTTGTTTTTATTATTGTTTTATCGCTAGGGACTAGCAATAAGCTAGTTAGGGGTTGTGACAAGCGGGGGTATTTGTAAAATACAACCGCGCTAAAACAAAGAAATATACTGATTTAGTTTACAACGCCCTATTTTATTTGCAATATGTGTTACAATGCCAGTTTATATACAATGTGACGAATCTATGATAAGTTGTGTTGTTTTAGCTGTTATTTGTGCAGATTGTTGTTTGCTGTGTGCAGGAATGAGTAACAGGATAAGGGAAAAGATAAATTACAAGCAAGGTAATCCAAAGCTGAAAAGTAGACTTCGAGCCATCGAGGAGAGCTCAAGTGATCAAATTCTCGATTGATCTAAGACAGTTCAAGTGCTCGAGGATTTCAAAAGTTCAAGCGATCGAATATGCCTTTTATCAGAAACTTACACGTACGCAGCAGAGACATATTTTTGTAACCCTAGCCTAGTTTTTTAGTATAAATACAAGTTATAAACACGTCCTCAGGACGCCCACTAGAGTTTTGACAGTTTATAGAGAGAAAGGAGAGTTTATTTTGGTTTTGTAGGTTGAAACTTTGATATTTCTTGGTTTTCTTGGAGATTTCAGCTTTCAATGCAAGTTTCTTTTCATTCAAGTTCTGTGTTATCATTTATTTACATTCTATTAGTAGTTTTTCATAGTATAAGCAGTAGTAATCAAAGTGTTGCATGTTAGTTTAGTATTAATCCATTGTTTTCATAAGTTTCATGTTAAAATCGCAAACAAACAAGCCCTTAATGAATTTTTACGTTAAAAACAAATCTGTGACACTCAAGACCATGTCTGAGTAGTCCTCAAGTTTGGAGATCATGGTGAAATAGTGATCTCCAGCCTCTGTCATGCAGCAGTTTAAAACCAGTGTTCGATCGATCGAAGTTAGTTCAATCGATTGAACCAAAGACACAGTCAAGCGATCAAAGATATTTCGATCGATTGAAGGATGATGATGTTCGATCGATCGAAGGCGCGTCGATCAATCGATCACTCAAATTCTTGAGATGATCCTTTACAGTATTCCTAGATTTCTATTTTTGAGATTTGTTATCAAACTGTCCCCATATGCTCAGTTTGTCGAAACAGTTTCTTAACTTTAAGCCTTAAGGCATTTTTCTTCAATAACTTTTGCAAACCACTTTGAATGCTAACACCATTCAGAGTGCGAGTCTTAACTATTGTTTTAAACTGCCTTCATGTATTTTTGAATCAACTGTGATGATATAGTCTTGGTCATGAAAGGACTATTGAATCTATATTTTTAGAAAATACGGAATACTGTAGATGTGTGTACTCCATAAAGCTTTAATGTAACTGCATGGGAAATGGCTAGGTCACTGTGGATTCGTGTGATCCCAACGTTTCCCTTTCATAAAGTTTAAAAAAAACCGTTTTAATATCGCTGTAGTTAATTAGTTGATAACTAGTTTAATTTAATTGCTTTACTTTAGTAGTTTCAGTTTGTAGAACTTCGTGTTCTACACCTTGCTTAAACATTGAATTTTTATTTCTTTTAGAGTTTAATCTAAGTAACTAGTTTAAAACCTTCTCTGTGGGATCGACCTGGTCTTATCCAGTACTACTTGCACATCTACCTACACTTGGGTATTGCACACAAAAGCACACAAAATATTTCCGTGTCACTTCCCACCTGAAATTTCTCTTCAAGTCCTTGTACATCTTTGTACCTCCAGGATGAATCGTCATCCGTGACTTATGTGCTTCGACTAATATTTCTTTCCAGAGATTTTCTTCAACAGGTACACAAAGTCTTCCTTTACATCTTAAGGCTCTGTCGGCACCAATGCTCCAAACCTCTCATTCCTTGGCTGACATCTTCGTGAACCATAACTTCAAATCTTCTGCTGTCTGTTGAGCTTCTTTGACACGGCCAATCAATGTTGGTTGTACCATAAGACATCCGAAATGCTGTCCTTCCATTGGTTCCACTGGCCAAAGGTCGAATTCAGTTACGACTTCCAATGCTTGCCATTCTCGAATTAGTAATGCAGCGATCACTAGTCGAGGTTTATGACTTAAAGCATCTGCTACGACATTTGCTTTACCTGGATGATATTGCAGTGAAAAGTCATAATTCTTGAGTAACTCCATCCATCTTCGTTGTCGCATGTTGAACTCCTTCTGAGAGAACAAATACTTCAAGCTCTTATGATCGGAAAACAAATCAAACTTTTCTGCATAAAGATAATGTCTCCAAATCTTTAATGCAAACACTATTGCTACTAATTCCAGATCATGCGTAGGATAATTCTTCTCATGCACCTTCAATTGTCTTGATCCGTATGCAATCACATTCCCGTCTTGCATAAGCATATAACCAAGTCCTTGGTGCGATGCATCACTATAAATCGCATACCTTTCTCCACTCTTAGGTATTGCGAGTACTGGCGCAGAAGTCAATCTTTCCTTTAACTCGTAGAATGCACCTCATGCTTGTCTGTCCATTCGTACTTCATCTCTTTTCTCGTCAAATTTGTCAAAGGTCTTGCTAGCTTAGAAAATCCTTCAACAAATCTTCGTTAATATCCTGCTAGGCCAAGAAAACTCCTGACTTCCGTCGCATTGGTCGGTCTATTCCAGCTTAAGACTACATCAATCTTAGATGAGTCCACAGAGATACCATCTTGAGATATAACATGTCCCAAGAATTTAATCTCTTGTAGCCAAAATTCACACTTACTGAACTTTGCATACAACTTACTATCTCTGAGTGTCTGTAAAGCAATGTGTAAGTGCTCCTTGTGATCCTCTTCTGTCTTTGAGTAAATCAGTATGTCGTCTATGAATCATATAATGAATTGATCCAGATATGGTCTGAATACTCTATTCATTAAGTCCATGAATACTGCTGGAGCATTCGTCAATCCAAAAGGCATCATTAGAAATTCATAATGCCCGTATCTTGTCCTGAACGCAGTCTTCGATACATCCTCCGGTCAAACTAAAAGTTGATATCCTGAACGCAGATCGATCTTTGAAAAGATCCTTGATCCTTGTAACTGGTCGAATAGATCGTCTATCCGAGGTAGTGGATATCTATTCTTGATCGTAACCTTGTTCAACTCCCTGTAGTCTATACAGAGTCGAAGTGTTCCGTCCTTCTTCTTTACAAACAGAACTGGCGCTCCCCAAGGTGACGTACTCGGGCGTACAAATCCCAAATCTTCAAGTTTCTGAACTTGCTTCTTCAGTTCCAACATCTCAGTTGGTGCCATCCTATATGGAGTCTTAGATATTGGCAACGTGCCAGGTACTAATTCCACGCAGAAGTCTATTTCTCTTTTCGGTGGAAGTCCTTCAATATCCTAGAATACATCTTGAAAGTCTTGTACGGTAGGAATCTAATCTATCGTTGGTTCCGTACTTATACTCCCGATAGTAGCCAAACTAATAGTAAGAAACATGTCACTTGTCGGCTGACACTAAAATCTAATCGTCGGTAGTCCTGGTATTCGGAATACAATCATCCTAGTAGGGCAATCCAAAGTGGCACTGTATTTAGTCAACCAATCCATCCCTAGGATAATGTCGAACTCTAACATTGACAGAACCACTAAGTTTGCCAAAAGATTCCTATCTTTCAAAGTCAATGGACAGTCTTTACATACTTTACCCAGTTTAACAGTCACTCCCAATGGTGACACAGCATTAAGTGCTGGCTCGAATGTCTGGGGTTCTAAACCCAACTGACGCACAATCTTAACAGCAATAAAAGAATGTGCAACTCCAGTATCGAATAAAGCTTTAACCGGACTATGAAAGAGTGCAAGCGCACCTTCCAAATGTTGCTGTTCATCAATGTTAAAGCCTGCTCCTGCGGGGATAATAGCATTCATCCTTATCTGATCCGGGGGTCCTTGTATTCCTTGAACTAGTACTCCATAATATCCTCCACGAGGTGCGAGGCAATCCTTGCTCAAATGTCCTGGCTTATTGCAATTCCGGCAGACAGTGTCCATACGACGGTTAACTCTAGGGGCTGTGCAGAACTTAGCAATATGCCCTGGCTTTCCGCAATTAAAACATCCTCCATTGTTG
The DNA here is from genome assembly GCA_033977485.1 of Hydrangea macrophylla. NCBI lineage: Eukaryota > Viridiplantae > Streptophyta > Magnoliopsida > Cornales > Hydrangeaceae > Hydrangea > Hydrangea macrophylla. Next base: position 89,839,383 of record CM066995.1, read on the forward strand.
CTTGGCGGGGTTGTTAGCAATGCCTGCGGCTGTGGTCCTTGCTGGCGATATTGCTGGGGTCGAGAATAACCCTGCTGAGGTTTTCTAGTTCCCTCCCAGGTTCTCTTGTTCCATGAAAAATTTCCCTGAGGTCTCCAACTCTGGGTATTCCTTGGTGGTTGGTGATCGGGAGAGAACAGATCCTAATTACATGCCTTAATTCACATTTGTTAGCATATTTTATCCTGTTTTTATGTATTTTTATTTTGTTTTCTGTTTTAGAGCAGGTTTTGGAAGAAAACACTAATCCAGGTTAAATAGGGAGAAAAAAAGGGAAGAAAGAAGCTGAAAAAGGCACCTCGCTCGCGCGGCCCGCTCGCGCGGAAGTCCAAAAATCGCTCGCGCGACTTCCTAATATCGCGCTCGTGCGGCCCGCTCGCGCGACCTGTGTAAAAACCAAATACGTGTATTTCAGTATTCTGAGGACTCCTACGTGAACGAAACTGCCTAATTACGTCTGGAAAGCTAAATACAGCAGTTTTAGTGCGAATTGGGTTAGGAAAGCTTCTAAAAACTTGCTACTAATCTATATATACCCTATTTTACTTCAATTTAGGGGTTGGCAATTGATATACATACAATATACAACCATACTTTCAGCCATTGAAGAGAGGAAAGCAAGGAGAAGAAGAAGAAGACCAAGGATTCTCATGGCCTCCTCCATCAACCTCTTGCCGTTCATCAATTCTATGGCCAACTAAACTCAAGATCTAGGGTTTCAATGAAACCCTAGCCAAGTAATAGGGTGTATTTTATGTTTTTATTTTAGTTTTATTATGTATGGATGACAGTTACATGTTCTGAGGATTTTTATAAATAAATCGTGCTTTTATTGATTAAATCGTTACTTTCAAAATTTACACTTGTCTTAGATCTATTTTGATGGTAGTGTGCTCAATGATCTATGCTTGCTGTGCTTGTTTAGATTATTTACATGTAATGGTGCTTAAATTAAATTATGCTATCAAGTATCCGAATAGTCCATGCCTAGATTAGACAGATTATACCACAACCCTAGTTTAGTGTGGGATAATTCGTGCTAATTAAAGATGGATTATGTTGGTGCTTGAACCATAGTTATTTTCTTGACGGAGGAATTGGGCTTGTAGTTACAATTTCCCATTATCATCCAACTTAATAAGCTAAAGTAATTCGTAAATACCCTTATTATGAAGCTAGTGGTGGATTTGCAATCCTAGGTTCCTTAAACTTATTATAAAAATAATATTTAATTGCTTTCATAATTTAGATTTACTTTTATTGTTATTAGTTTAATTCAAATTAAATCCAAAATCCGTTTTTCTTAATTAACTAAATTTAGATTTTAAAAATTAAAGTGCGTAGTATTCAATCTCTGTGGGTTCGACCTTTACTTCCACACTGGAAATCTTTTGAAAGTAAAGCATAAGTAAGCATACTTTTATATCTTGATTTTGACGAGATCAGTTGGTTCTGGAAATTCCGCAGCTGAAATCCTCTTGACGACTGAGGTCGATTTATCTGTGGTTGCTGTGTTGGATAGGCGTCTTTCTCCAATCTTGCAGCAAATCTAATAATCCCTTCAAATGACTGGTTCAGATGTCCTACCATCACATGTCTGAGGTGAGGATTCAATCCTTGGTGCAATCTCTTCACCTTCTTCTGTGGAGTGTCTATCATATGTGGAGCAAATATGGATAGACGCTCAAACTGTGTAGTATATTCTCGTACATTCCATCCTCCTTGTACCAGATTGAGAAAGTTCCTTTCCTGCTGATCTCTCTCATCTTCTGGGAAATACTTCTCCAAAAATCTTCCTTTGAACATCTCCCAAGACATCGCTCTTGCAGCATTTATCCCAATAGTGGCTCGCTCAGCTTCCCACCAGTCTGCGGCGGCATAGGTGAGCTGGAATGTAGCAAGACGACGCTTCTCTTGTTCGTTGCATTCCAATGCTTCAGATATCAACTCCATTTCTCTTATCCATTGTTCGACTCTCCATGGTTCCGTTAGTCCATCGAACTTCTCAGGACGTAATCCACGAAAGTTTGCCAGTAACTTGTCTCCCGTTTGCCTCTGCTGAAACGGTGCAACCGGTGGTTGGACAGGTCGTTGATTGGTAGCATGATTGTAGGTATCCCCTACATGCTCCATTCTCTGCATGAATGCTTCAAAAACTCCGAACGGGTCCATTCCCTCTGGAATAGGTGCTCTAATACACGCTTGGTGATTTCTCAAGGGTCCTACCATAATGATAACGAGTGTTGTCTATAAGAGACACATCGATTAGCTGAAAGTCTTCTCGCATAAACGAAATCAAGATCGGGCAAGAAACAACAAGAACTAACAGTTCTACTAGACAACACACAGTAATACAAACATAAAATTAATATCAAAAGTACTGCTCGTATATATATATATCAAAAGATGTTCCGCGTAGTACACATTAGTCAAATTGTGTACCACGTGGGACAAAACTAAAACAGTATCAAGGTCATCTATTTACAATGCTATGACTACAACTGCTACTATTATACAAAGCTATGGTCAAATAGCTATCTCTCAAGCTCCCAAAAATCTGGTGGACAACATGTCTTGATATAAAGTCTAACAAAAACTAAACCCCCTGCAGATCCCGACTCAAAAGTCATCAGTATCTGACCCTGCTGGTGGTGCCTCATCCTCTGAATCGATATCCATCTCCTTAAGCGGATCATCCTTAACTGGTGCGGCAAGATCTCTGGCTACTACTCCTATATTCCAATCATCTACCACCTCTGCATCAGCGTCCATCACGTCTGCTATTGCCTGGTTGGCGACATCAATTGCTACTGCTGCGAAACCATCGCCTATATCAAGAGCTCTTGCTATCACAGTTTCCCCTATAACAAAACCTGCTGGCTGAGCGACTATCTCAACAATCCATCCTACTGTCATATCACTCATGGCTGCTATATGCATAATAGGTTCGGCTGGTAAGTGAAGCATAATAGCTACCTCCGGTACAACTATCTCCTCATCCGGAACATCCTCCTCTACAACTATCTCTGCGTCAACTGCCTCGGGGTCCTCTAGGTCCTCTACTGGGTCCTCTGGCTCAAGATCCTCATGAGGAATATACTCTGGCTCCTCCGGGTCATCCTCCGGCTCATCCTCATCATCATCGACTGCAGGCTCCTCCTCAGCCGGGTCTTGATCGTCCATCGGCTCCTCCTCTCCATCCCCATCAATATCCTCATCAGGATACTCATCCTATGGCTCTGGGTCCTCCTCTCACTAAATCGGCTCGGGCTCTGGGACTGGTACAACGGGTACCGGTGATGGTGGTGCTGCTGGTGCTGGTGGTGGAACAGGCCCTGCTATGATAGCTCATAACTCGATCTCATCTACCTCCGGCTTACTCTGGATCAACCTAGCCATCTCTTGGTATATGGCTACTCGAGTCATAGCGTAGTGATATGCATCCATACGTATCTCTGTCGGGTGTGTCGTACCAATAACATAGAGAGACGTCCAAATCCTCTCCTCTAAGTAACGACTAGCGGTCTGGCGAATATGACTCTGGTATATCTCCGGAATGGCTGGCTCTACGATGTTGCCATGAATGACATGTCCACCAAAAGAGTCATCCACGAACAAGTGAAAATCTGGATCCATGCTAACCTGCAAAGGAACTATCTATCGTCAGGTAGACGAACTTATCTTAAACTCATATCTCATCTCAGGGATCTTAAAATGCTAGGACCAGATGGTGTTATGCACTTCACACCACACATGCATACAAAATTGAGCTTGATGAAGTTTTTCTAATAACCTTGATAGTTTGAGAACTTGTTGGAGTTGCGTGTCGTGTGCTAAAATCTTTTGCAAACTCTTTGGACTTTGTTGAGTGTCGGCATTGGACAGTAAGCAACTATCATGAGGAAACAAAATATTTGTGGGTATCATTCTGAGAACCATCCAGAGACAAAACTCTGTCTCTATTGGTAACCTAGAGGTTTAACGGCTTGTTGCATATGCTCAATACAATCGTGTTCCCCACGAAAAAGGTTTATCTTTGTTACTAAATAAATCATGGTGCAAAGTTATTCTTGAATCTCTTGGTATTTAGCTTTGTTGCTAAGGGACTAGCAACATGCTAGTTGTGGGTGTGATTCGTGTTCAATATTGCATTCTTAACACATGATTTATCCATATTGAGAATGAATTAGTACCTAAACCGGGAGATTTAATGGATAAATTGTACCTTTGATAATCCTCTTTACTATTGTCTTTGAACTAATAAAAATCTCTTTCTTGTAGATGTTTGAGACTTGGTAGAAGATTGGAACCAAAATTGTGAAATTATACTTCAAAGGAAGTAAAAGTCAGAATCTGCCCTGGCAGATCGATCTAGGCTCATTAGGCAGATCGATCCGCTCGTCCTTAAGGGATTTACTGCCCAGAACCTGCAAGGCAGATCGATCCGGCATTACACCGCGGATCGATCTGCGAGTTTCGCTGAGGATTATGCTTTCCAATTGAAGAATCGGATCGATCTGCCTTTTTGCCTTGGATCGATCCGCGGCCTTTGATAGTGCTTTCCTTTTTATTACAAGTTTGCCATTGTGGCTTGGGACTATGTATAGTTAGAGATTGGTTTTTGTTAGGGTTAGCTTTTCTTTTCTTGGATTTTAGGTTATAAACTCTCTCTCTCTAATCCCCTCATCTCTCTCTCCCATTCTCCTCATCTACCCACATTTACTTCTATTTAGTGTTAGAGAGAGAAGAGTGTGAATGTATTGGATACTTTGAAGCTTTTGGTTGAAGAAGTTCTTGGAATTTAGATAGCATTTATTATGGATTTCTCTAGTTGGTATACTTTCTCTCCTCATCTCTTTAATATTAATGTTATTGTAGTTATGAGTAGCTAAATCATGTAGGTTGGGGATCATAAACCCACCATTGGACCCATGTGTGCTTTAATGTAGGACTTTCATGAGTTGTAGCATTTATAGAGTTCATGTGTGCAAGGTTTGATTTTCTAGGACCCCACTTACAATGTCAAGCATCATAAGTTGTTAAATCCTTGAATTTCAAACCTAGCCTCATGTATTTCGTTGAAACCTCTATCTAGCATGTAGGTTGACCACCACATGTTTGATAGTTTGTCTCAATGGAATTTTCTACTCTAGAAGGTGCTACAAGCATGGACTCCATGTGTTGTTGGTCCAAGGTGGGGAAATGCTCCCCAACCTCGATTTCTCCATTTACAAAACCCCCAAATTTTAACTAAACTTAGCTTTGTTCAAAGTTATTTTTCATTTTCTAAATAGTCATTGTAGTATAATCTAATACAAATTGAACCAAACCCAAAGTCGAAAAGACTCAATTTTATTTCTTAGTTTGTTAATTACTCCTCGCATTATAATTGGTCATTAAGCGCCCACCAGGCATTTGTTGCATTCCAATCCCTGTGGACTCGACACCCTATTTCCATTGTACTACGTTTTAATAGGGTTAAATAAGAACTTGATTTTGACAACATCAATTGCCTCCCAGGCTGAGAACCAGATTGATAGTGTGGCTCCCAAGGCTGAGAACCAGGTTGATAGCGTTGCCCCTCAGCCTAAGAACCAGGTTGATAAGCAATGAAGTTAGGCTGCCCTCCAACAAAACCAGGTTAACCACCAGCGAAACCAGGTTGATAGCCTGAAAAACTATGTTCAGTGAAACCAGGCTAATTTCCAGTAAAACTAGGTTCATAGTACGGAGAACCAGGTTGACAACCAGAAAAACCAGGTTGACCGCCAGTGAAAACAGGCTGATCTCTAGCAAAACCAGGTTAACATTCAGCAAAACCAGGCTGATCTTCAGCAAAACTAGGTTGACCATCAGCAAAATCAGACTGACCACCAAGGAAACTAGGTTCACCATCAAAAATATCAAAATCAGGTTGATCTCTAACAAAATCAAGCTGATTAGTAGTCGGATTGACTTCCCACCAAGTAACATTAGGTTGATCAACAACCAGATTGATGTGCCCTCCTGCGAGAGCAGGTTGATGACTTGAATTGGCAACATGATTATAAGTGCCAAAAATTGGTGTATTGGGCACATTCATGAAAATTAGTCTTTTTTCTTGAACTTGTGGCCTTCTAAGTACTTTTACTTGGCCATAATTCATTTGCTGAGTCTCTTTTGGATGGGCCTCTTCTTCTTGTATATGTGACTTCATTGAGGATAAAGGACCAAGTTTTTCCATCATAAACTCCATTTAGCGATCAATGCTCTTCATGATTTGATCACCAATCTTCTGCGTCAAATCTGTAATAGGCATCATGATAATGGTTGCTTGAGAATTGGCTTGCAACCAATTATGCAAAGCAGTATCAAGATTATAATGCATTGCAGACATATAATCCTTAAGATCTTGTGGATCGGGATTATTGTCGCTTTCAAGTACTCCTACTGGTTGAAGATCTCCAACATTGTGGCTTCCTTTAACATTCCGTGAATTGTTACTTCTTTGAACAAATTATCATCACCTTCAATTCTTGTTAAATTCTCATCGGCCTTCAGGCCAATAACTTCTTTTTCTTTCAACTAACTTCGAGTTTTCGTCATACTCTTGGATGCGAATGAGATTTCTGATTTTATGTCCCACCGGGCGTGCCAAAAATAATTTGGCAGAAAATGTTTTATAGATGGGGTGTGCCAAGAAAATGTGTGTTTGCCAACAGACATCCTCAAGATAAATCAGACTGATAGATTAGGCGAGCTAGAAAGTAGAGGAACACAACTTTCCTTCTAGGTTTAATTGCTTTAACAGAATTAAAGACTTTTAACAGAAATCTCAAGCACAATCACAATCATAAATAGAAATCGTATTCTATTGATAACTGACCAAACAAAGCACAAATTAGAGTGGTAATTGCGCCTCCAATTATAGCAACAAGAAGGGGAACACACGCCTTCTTACAGTTTGGAGTGGCAAAGCTCGCCTCCAAATTACAACACGAAGAAGAAAGGAATAATGCACATTCTCTTACGGATGTGGAAGAACTACATTAAAACCTACTCCTAAAATAGAAAAATAAAATTAAATTTGTGTAAAGATGGTTAAACCGTTTTCTTGATCGTTGATGATGATCGTTTCATTCACTGTGCTCATCTTCTTATATCATAAGTAACTGCTACTTGTAACTTCTATTTTCCATGTGTTAATTTCTAAAGGTGGTTTTATACCCCCACTAACTACTTCATGTGTCACGCCCCGACGTAGCATAAATATGGAAAGCATTTAATTTCCTTTATGGACCCGTAGGTCGCGACAGTTTGAAGGATCGATTCCGTCCCAAACGTCGAACAACATAAAACCATAATCAGAGTAGAGCAATCAAAACTTACAAATATTTTTCTAACTTATTACATATTACCGCACGGGGTCTCTAAAGGCACAAACCGCCTTAAATCAAAACAATAACTATTGTCTATTACAGTCATCCTTGGTACAAAACAGTTCATAAATTAAAGCATGGAACATTAATAACAGTTTTATCTTCCAAAAGCAGCCATTCTCAGTTTGCATAGTCATAAGGCCCCGCGTAGTCATAACCTGAAAAGCCTGAACACGAATGTCCAGGGCGCATCAACACCATCAGCTTCAAGAAGCTGGTGAGTATTAAAAACATAACTTTGAATGTAACACATACTCATTTATCTTTTTCTAATTCTCATTTAATCCAATAAGTTTACATTAAAGCATGGAGGTCGTTTTAGGAATCAAGCACAATATTATTTAAAAGATATAATCCACATATATGTGACCGTGTATGAGAACAATGCACCATCTCATCGTACTGACTTTTTTCTCTCGACAAAACCCAACAATCCACTATCACACACCAGTATCTTTGAAATACTCCGATAGCCACACTTTAGCACAGGGGTGCCATGGAATGTCCAGTTTGCCTCACACTTTGGTCCGGGGTACCAGGGAGTGTCCATTGCCTCACACTTTGACTACCTAATCCGCCATGCAAATACCGGAGGAACCCTCACGCAGTATCCAGACTCGGGTATCAGGGAGTGTCCGTAGGCCACACTTTAGCACTACCATGGGTGCCAGGGAATGTCCAAGTTCGGCTTCACACACTTTGACGCTACCATGGTCATCAGGGAGTGTCCAGTTTCGCCACCGTCGCATTTCAAAGACACCCTCGCTGCATTCTCAATCACAACACACTTTGGTACTCACTTACCAGGGAGTGTCCACAACACAATCTCAACCGCACTCACTATGCCATGCTGACCATTACTCTTTTCCATACTGACCAACATTCACACTCACCATGCATGTACAACTGACTCTACATGTATATCATGAAACTTTAAACATAAAGTAAATCACTGAAATATAGAAACATCGTACGTACGGGGGTTGATAAGTCGTAATACAACGTTTTAATCATCCAAACATACCCAAAAAGGATTCTGATTTAGTACATTTCCCAAACAGAGCTTTAACAGTTCATAAAATATCACCCAAACAGTTCCTTAACCCAAGACAAGCAAAAACTAGAAACTGCCAGAAGTCGCGCGCGCGGGCCGCTCGCGCGATATGCCCATTTTTCATTTTATTTATAAAACTTTTCTATCTGTCAAAATTCACACAGCTCGCGCGCGCGAGCCGCTCGCGCGATCTGCCTAATTTTCGTTTTCTTTTACAAAACTTTTCTGTCTGCCTGGGAACGCAAACCTCGAGCGCGAAGGTCGCTCGCGGGGGCCGCTCGCGCGATCACGCGCGCGAGTTTCAGCAGAGACTTCATCTTTCTCGTGGAACTGCTCTGTTTCAGAAATTCAGGGTCTTTTTGACCCATTTTCAATTCTATAAGTTACTAGGCCTTATAATATATGATTCTCTTTAGTTTTTCACAAGGATTATGATTCCATAATCAATTTAACATGAATCAATCTAAAACTCTAGAATTTTGAGAAAAACTAAAAGTTAACAAAAATTAATTTCTAATATACTTTTTCATATGAACAAATTAAGCTTCAATACTTTAGGCATAGTCGATATATACCATAATCTTTCATAATTATCTAAGAAAACGAATTTTGGGTTGAGTTTGAAAAGTTATGATTTTTAAGCTATGAAACTTCAAACGTTTGATCATCAATGGTGGTTTACAAAATTAAACAAACACACAGCAAATAAATATGAAATTACATTCCTAGTGAGTTAGTAATACTCACTGAGATATAGATAGAAGAGATTGTTGAGAAAGGAAACCAAGTGAAGAAGTTCAAACCCAAGCTTTGGCTATGGGGATTAAGAGCTCTTCTCTCTCTATAATTCAGCAATTAGAACTCTCAACTCTCTCTGAAACTCTCTGAATATCTTTGAAGAGCAGAATGTGTAGTGTGTAAAATTATGAGCTATGTGTGTTTTAAATAGAGTTTCAAGAACTTGGTGCCCAAGTTCCTTCACCATGGCTTAACCAACACTTTAAACACACTAACCTTAAAACAATTCTGCAGATTAACAAGGTTAATACATCTGAAATATATATACGTATACAAACACTGATGTATTAGCTCAACAATCTTCCAAGGGCCAAGTAGGTGTATAGGGGTCAAATTGAGGTGTTTGGGAAATGAAACTTATGGTACAACATTAACTCACACAAGTTTGGCATTGGCAAACAAGACACAAGCAAGTAGCCTTGAGATCACTTATGGTGTTTGGGTAAATCAACTCATGGCATAACAATGCACATGCACCCAAAAGCATTCCCAAACAAGGCCCTCTCAATCATTACTAACATTAATTGGATATAAAGCTATGGTCATATCTTCTTTACGTCCAATCCCAAAATTTGTGCCAGTTTAACGCGGCACGGACAGTTTAGGACATAAACTGGTATTTTCAAGGCGCGGTGTTCGTCACAAAAATACAGAAAATTCATTTTAATGTAGGAAATGATTTTCCGATTTTATAAAAATACTGATTGAGTCAAAAGCAAACATTTCCACCGTTTTGAAATACAGTTTTGAAATCCAACACAGGTATTGCTAAATTTTATGAAATTGTAGTTTGACCCCAATAAGAATTTCAATATGAAATAAGGCAAGTCACAAGATTTTAACACATGAGAATGGTAATTAAAATAAAAGTAGACAATGTATATTAAATATGACAATTGCAAAAATACGGATTAATTATGGAAATGTCAGATTAAATTAAATGCAAATGCAGGTTGTTACATCATGCCATTTGGGGCTTGTTTGGGTTAGTTGGTATCATGCCTTCTCACTCCCTTAGGAATGGGGGAGTTCGACTCCTGTGGGAGTCCTCCCTTTGGGGAATTTGCCCTTTGAGACTTGTTTGGGTTGTGGGTCTGTGCCCCCCCCCCCCCCTGTGTGTGTGCATGGCGCCTATGGGTGCTTTGCCATCGACAACAAAAAAAAAAAAAAAACTACATCATGCCATGATATATGTGGCCATGTGCTTAATGTAGTAAGTAACCTCCACTAAAAACCCATCACTACCATCTTTATCCTTTGTATTTCAAAAAACATCACGTGGCCATTTGCCACATCATCACAATGACCATTATTTGGCATTTTCAATATATATTTTATTTGTGGTGCAAACGCATACACGTATAAAGATAGAGGAGTGGGGGAGAATAAAGAGACATTAAGAAGTATAAGATATGTTTATATATGGTAGTGTCATGGTCCCAAATTTGAATTTCAATATTTGTTTCTAAATAATTTAATAGCTGTAAATTTCCTGTAGTAGTGATGTGTGTACCCCATACTCTGTATTTAGTATGACTGGCAAAATATTCGAGAACCAACTTAATTTTGGAAGCACAGCATTATTCATTTGGTAGTTTCAATTTAGACATGTGGCCCCAGGGGTGGATGTACCAAGAGACGGGGTGCTCAAGCCCCCCTTGGTTTTAGATAAATTTAATATATACCCTAGTATTTTCTTTTTGCACTCATGTCCTGGCTAAAAATTCGACTACTCCCTATTTTATTAGTATTTTAGTTTCTAAAAGAGAATTGTTAAATACACCACCATGTAGTGTAAAAATATGAAAATTTGTGAGTAAAGGTAGTGTATTTAGCCACAAAAAAAGTGGTGTATTTAGCAATTCCCTTTCTAAAATACTACAATATAACCACCAAGTACTACTAGGTGTATAATTCATCCAATGTGTTTGTCTCAAATTGTAGTAATAATTTGTCATTTTGTTATATATATGGTGCCGATTAGTATTAACTTTTTAATGTATCATTTGGTAATAAAAATGTGCATTTTGTAGTTACTTTTAGGTGCTATCAATTAGTTATAATTTTATATTGAGTAGTAATAGGTCTAAAGTGTTGTATCTTTGATGCATGTATCATACAGTACGAGAAGATTTCTGAATTTTTGTATTAATTTTGTAACATGAGCTTATACGATCTATACGAAAAATATGTATAAGGAGCTAGACACAAGATCTTAATCGGTCTGATGTCCCCTGTCCACCTGCTGATCATAGAGCTAAAAAAGAATATTGTCTCAGGACGTTGTCCCTGAATCCAGTAAATTCTACCTCCCTCATGTGCAATTTCTTGACTTTGCCCCTACAAAGCGCTAACTTTAAATATCTACATCTAGCTGTGTGTTCCTGCAGTTTTGAATGTTGTTGTACGTATATAGGGTACTGTTATTTATTACTCACTTGCTTTTTTTTTTTTTTTTTGTGGACAATTGTTTAATTATTTTATTTATTTAAACTTTATGTTCTCATCATTTCAAATTATTAAAAAAAAAATTGACATTTAAACTTGACATAAAAGTTGACTTGGGTATGTTGGAATGAAAGCTTCATGAAAGCTTCAGAATGCATTCTTACCAATTATAATTACATTATCATCTTCGTTAACAACTTATTCAAAATATACATTCTAACACAACTTTTACTTTTTCACAAAAACAAGTCTTAGTTGCTTTTAAGTTGGAAATGTTGTTTTGTACATAAGAACATGCTTCGTGAGTTAGGAGTTAACAGAACCTCATGCTCCTTAACTCATATAGCATATTAATCTCACTCTATAATCATTCTATTTTTAAGTTGGAGATGGTGTTTTGCATAAAAGAACATAAATTAGGAGTTGACAAACCACATGCTTCTCAACTTCTATAACAAACTAGATTCAAAACTCGTGCGATGCACGGAATTCTTTTTTAAGAAAATTGATGTACATAAATTTATTAGTGGTGATGTGTATATTTGGATATATATATATATATATATATACACACAGTTCTTATCTTATGAGTACTCCCTCATTTTAGAAAATACACACCTGACACCTCTCACTTCTCTCTGTATTTACGTCTCTCTCTCTCTGTCTCTCTCTCTCCTATTTTTCCTGTCATAGATTTCAAATTTTTTCTGAGTTGGAGGAATTGTTTGCTAAATTGGAGAAGGAATCCCCGTGGAAATAGTGGGCTACATGGATTCATATAAACCCTTTATTGAGAGAGAAGTGAGAGGTGTGCATTTGATAACATGAGAGAGTCCTCATAAGATAAAAACTATATATATATATATATGGTCAGGCTCTAGAGTGAACAGGGTAGAGTGAACATACCCTGTGAACATTTTTTTTTACCTGAAAAAACTACCGGGCTACCCCACTGACCTGTGCCAGCCCCACTGACCCGCGGGTTTTTTCAGGCAAAAAAAAAATGTTCTCGGGGTATGTTCACTCGACCATATTCACTCTAGAGCCTGATCGATATATATATATAGATAGATAGATTGGATTAGATATAGATTAGATAAGATGTGATTTAAAAGTATACTAATATAGTTAAATTTTGGGATATATACTATAGTTGCTATATATATATGCTATATATTTGTACTAAAAAATTGAAAAAAAAAATACAGAGTTGTCACGTGACAAGCTTCTGATTCCATTTTATAATTATAACATATTCATATATATATATATATATATATTTCCGCGGATTTTTGAACACAAACAATCTCACAAACACATTTCACAAATACTGAATTATGTTTGTGAAATTTATTTGTGTCCAAGGACTTACTCAATTGTGATACCACGTCTAAGAACTACAATGCTAAAACATTTACATCTAATCGCACGTTGTCAGTTTAACACCATTATCAATTGATGACAGTGCCCTTCCCTTGCCCCTCCTCAGCACCCAACTAACCCACATTGTATTTTCTTCTGGTGAATCTACCAAATACCATGTCTCTACCATCAAATTAAAAATCTATCAAGACGATGGCAATGCTTTCATAATCCGAATCTCGTTCAAACGCGCTTCAACTCAATTCTCACCGGTATTACACTCTAAAAATGAATCACTCGAAATGGGCAATACACTCGGGGCATGCGGGCAAAAAGAGTAATGGAAATAGATACCAAAGCCACGCACATGCCAAAGATGAAAAACGTAAGCGTGAAAGATGAGTAAAATTAATCTCATGAAAGATACCATTCACTAGAGGATATGGAATAACTCTAACTACTTGTCATGATCGTCTCTAACTTCGAATCACACAACTTGAGAATCAATTAGGACCTTGAGGGGGTTGTAGAGTGGGAAAGTGATATTAGGTGAAGGACAATGGGAAATGAAGTGAGATGTTTGTGTACAAACTTGGGATTTATTGGAATGCATGGATTCACATGACTACAAGAGATGAATCATCCATAGATATTTATTTAAAGCTCAAAAAGAGAAGTGCAATTGACTATGAAGCTTTTTTTTAGCTTCTTTTCTTTTCTTTTTACTTTGTACTCTCATAATCAACATGATTCAATCTCTTTTACAACTTTATAAACACGATACCATGCAACGACATCCCAAGAATGTAATCCAAATGTAGATATGGACAGTGTATGGTTTAGTGAAAGAAGGGTATGTGCGATTGAGGCTAGAAATTGTGAAAAGGGCCTAAAATCATTTCCTCGGACAATGCAATTCTTTGTTCTCCACTACGATGACAAGTAAGCAAGAGTTTTGCATTCCACAAAATGATATCTCTAATGAACAATCAAAGCAAGAAGATGAGATTATCTACGACTTTTGTATAGTTTTCAAAAATAGAGAATTGAAATGTGTAGCACTCAACAATGGAGAAAATGATCTAAAGCTCACAACGGTAAGTCTCCACATATGTTTCAAACGATTTTCGGGTAACAAATGCATTACATACCATCCTAACACAAGTAGTTATACAACGTGCTCGATAATCCATGATTTAAACTTCATGAAATTCCCCATAATCAAGATAGTTATAAACCTAATGGGATTCAACAAATGTCGCATACTAATATCGAAAGAAAACTTCAAGACAAGCGTCATCTCGGCTTTAGAATGGGACAACTATACTAAAATCATTGGAAACATGGGACAAGAAATTTTTTTTTTTTTTTGAAATGCGAATACACTGAGAGAGATAGCTCTCACACCCCGCAACTAGGACCGAACATTGTCCTCAATGAAATAATAAAGTACAAGGGGGAGAACAATATTACCGAAAGCAAGCAAAGGGAGCATGCGATAATAAACTGTGCCTGCGATGTTAGAATCCACAAAAAAAGAAAAAGAAAAAGAAAAAGAAAAAATTGACATGGCACAATAGTTAAAGAAATAAGCATTTGCCAAAAGTAGAAAACTAGAATCCAAATCATCCACATTGTATCCAACTTAGAGATAAGAAATTAACAAATCCACAAACATCAACAAGCATCCACAAATCCCAAAACATCCAAACACAAAGATAAACACACACTAAACCAACAAACTCGAATCCCAACACGAAAATGCCCAACAAAAAGAGTTGCTTACAAATTCTAAACTCACTAAGAACAATGCTAACGCACTACCATTAGACCCTATAGAGTTAGAATTTGAGGAAACTCCTTCTAATCATCCGCTCCATCACCATCGCCGCCTTGGCCGCTAGCTCCACCGTGCCCGCCATAAGGATTCTGAAAGTAGTAGGGGATGTCCGCTCCGGGAAACTGCATCTGAAAGAAGTCGCTCTGGAAGCGCATCATCAAGCCAATGTCGCGCTGATAATCCCCACGAAAATCCTAAACCTCACCTCGTAGTCCCTGCAAATCTTGGCCTTGCCTTTGTTGCTCCTCCCCCAAACTATCGAGGTGCTGATACACCTCGGACATGTCATAAGCGGGGCCTGCCTCCTCCTCACGCGTACCACTGGGACCCTCTTCGATCCTAGCCCTCTTAGAATGCGAATGAATTTGTGCGTCACTCTTAGCGATGGTAGTAGAATTAATTGGTGAAGGCGCGGGTTTTAAAATGTCAGTGGCTAAGGCATTGCACCCATGGTGGGTGCAAAGGTAGGTGATGAGGGTAGGGAAGGGGATGCTGCCCAAGGCGGTGGTGTCCGCCGCAGCGACATTCATATGGAGAATGACAAGAGTCGCAAAATCAACCGAGACTGCGGTGTCACTCACAGCATACAACAGGGCAGCATGGTCCTTTTACATGGTCTTATGTTTGGTGGGCGACACTGCCGCCGTCAGTATAAGGTTAACCAGGCGATAAAATTTGGTAAAGGTGGAGGGAGCTAACTGGTCCGAGATCCATTGTGTGGTTTTGCCGACAAAGCGGGAGGCCATTGCATGGGCGGTGGGTCCTTGGCTTGGGTCCTCAATCATCCGCATGTGATTTTGGACATGCGGGATGCCCAGAAGCACAGACAGAGACACGACGTTAACAGGAATAGGGACGCCCCGCACATAAGCCACGAAAGAGTATGGCCCCGTGGTGATCACACTGGAATAAAAAATCCTCACCCACGACTCATTATACCCCCCTGAGTACTCGAGTTGGGGTATCCAACGGCGGTTTCAGAAAATAACTTCGACATTCGCGGAGAAGTCGTCAAACACGATTCGGTGCTCGGGTAAGATGGACTTTTTCTTCATAAAGAAGGATTCATACCATTTTTTTTCAGTCTTAGCCCGAAATCCCTCATATCCCCTATTCACCAGGGTGAGTTGAGTTCGGTTGTACTTAAGTGCACTCGACATTGTCCCTGTAAAGATGAAGAGCAACCACAGTAAGTATAAGAAAATGATGAACACAAGGCACATGTGGAATGCTCGTAACATAAAGATAAGCAAAAGAGGGATCAATGTGTGCAAACTAAGTGGATGCAAAAGGAAGAGTCAACCCTAGTCTAGGACTTTCATTCATGCAAAAACATATGAAAATTGCAAATATGAAGCAAGCACAATAAACAAATGCCTAGACTAAAGAGAAACATTCAACTGAGCATATTGTCAAACACCTAGTGTGCACAGTGAAAAGGTGTGTGAAGACAACAAGATGTGAAGTGCAACCCTTCCCCAATTTCATCACATTAAGAAGAACTTACAAGAACTAGGCAATATACTGCCCACAATCTCTAAAATATGAACAAAAGTGCAAAAGATCAAAGCCCTATAGGTTGATATGCAAAAATGTGAACAAAATGTAGAACAAAACTCAACCTATGGTGAAAACCCATTGCAAAACAAGTTAATGGAGAAGAAATCATAGAGTAGAGGTTACCTTATGTGGATGAGTGTGTGGATCTTGGATATAAATGCTTGAAAAAGAGGCTCTAGGAAGGTTTTTGAACAAATGAGCCCTAACCCATAATTTAAAAACAGTTCGTAGACCCGCGGATCGATCCGTGGTTAATGGCTGAATCGATCCGCCCTTATGAAACGGTGTTATGACGCTTCCGAAAAGTCGCGGATCGATCCTCGTGTTTTTTCCGGATCGATCCAAAGTGCAATTTGAAAGCAGAATGTTCTGGAAAATGGGCAGATCGATCCACCTTTAATCTCCGGATCGATCTGCAATGCTAAACTTGGGCAGTGATTTTATGGAAAACCCACGGATCGATCCGATATACATTTTTTTAAGCAAAAAGGTCATTAAAGTCAGCGAATCGATCCACATGAAATGACCGGATCGATCCGATATGCAATTTTTGTGCAGTAAACTCTTTGAAAACAGGCGGATCGATCCATGTAGAATGGGCGGATCGATCCGCATAGGCCCCTGCAGTTTCAAAATGTCAACAATGGATGTGGATAACATGAATGAAACAAATGTGGATGAAATGCATTAGTAAGAGAACAAAAATTATGCCAAGCATGGATCATTGGGCATACAAAAAAGGAGCATAGCTCACGGGAGCCTACTCAACCCCAACATCGGGGTCTTCCAAAGGAATTGACACCAACTCGGTGCCACAACCTTCGAGAAAAGGCTGGAGCCGTTGCCCATTAACCTTAGAAATCATCCCATTCGCAGTATCTTGAATCTCGACGGCTCCATGATTATACACTTGATGCACAATGTAAGGCCCAATCCATCGGGATTGTAACTTACTCGAAAACAAATGGAGTCGTGAATCATATAATAGTACCTTATTACCAACTACAAAATGCTTACGTACTATGTGTTTGTCATGGAAAGCTTTAACACGAGCCTTATACACTTTCGAACTCTCGTAGAGTTCACTTCGAATTTCCTCAAACTCATCGAGTTGAAGCTTCCTCTTCTCACCACTCTCGTCAATATCAAAATTGAGCTTCTTGATTGCCCAATAAGCTCGATGCTCAAGTTCGATGGGCAAATGAAAAGCCTTCCCGTAAACCAAACGATAGGGGGACATTCCTAAGTTTGTCTTGTACGCCGTCCGGTACGCCCAAAGCGCATCGGTTAGTCGTGAAGACCAATCTTTCTTAGACGAATCGACCATCTTTTCCAGAATTCCTTTAATTTCCCTATTAGCCAATTCGGCTTGGCCGTTGGTTTGAGGGTGGTAAATGGTGGAGAGTTTGTGGGTTACGCCATATTGTTCCATCAAACGAGCGAAAGGGGAATTGAAAAAGTGCACCCCTTGATCACTAATAATGGCTTTCAGAGTGCCAAACCGTGACAAAATGTGCTCTTTAAGGAATTTTAACACCACCTTGTAGTCATTGGTCCTAGACGGTATGGCCTCAACCGACTTGGAGACGTAGTCAACCGCCACCAAGATGTATTCAAAATTATTGGATTTAGGAAAAGGACCCATGAAGTCTATACCCCAACAATCAGAAACTTCTATAACGAGAATGGGGTTTAGAGGCATCATGTTCCTCTGGGTGACTTTACCGAGAAGTTGGCACCGGGCGCACGCTTTGTAATAAGTATGTGCGTCTTTAAATATCGTGGGCCAATACAAACCGCTATAGAGCACTTTAAAGGCTGTCTTTTGTGAAGAAAAATGACCTCCACACGCTTGATCGTAACAAAAAGACAACACACTCAGTATCTCATCATTCAGCTCACATCTCTTCACGATTTGATCAGCACAATACTTAAACACATAAGGGTAAAAAAAAAATGAGTGTGCCATGGTTATCAATCTCTCCCTATCTTGGGTGGACCAATCTTGAGGTAATTGGCCGGTGACTAGGTAATTCACCACATCGGCATACTAAGGGAGGGTCGAAACATTGAGCAACTGCTCATCCGGGAAACACTCTCTAATAGGCATGGGGTCTAGGTGATCATGATCAAATGTCAAACGTGACAAATGATCCGCGACTACGTTTTCTACCCATTTCTTATCTTTGATAGAGAGATCAAACTCTTGCAATAGGAGGATCCATCGGATTAGCCGGGCCTTAGCATCTTTCTTGGAAAGGAGATACTTGAGGGCGGCATGGTCGGTAAAACAAATGATCGGAGACCCTATCACATACGACCGGAACTTCTCTAAGGCAAACAATATCGCAAGTAACTCTTTTTCCGTCGTGGAGTAGTTGATTTAGGCATTATCCAAGGTTCGACTGGCGTAGTAAATGATGTGGGGCTTCTTATCCTTCCGTTGCCCCAACACGGCCCCAACGGTGTAGTCACTTGCATCGCACATGAGCTCAAATGGGAGGTTCCAATTGGTAGCTTGCATAATGGGTGCGGTGGTAAGTGCATCCTTAAGCTTATTGAATGCCTTTTGGCACTTGGGGGACCACTCAAAATCGACATCTTTCACGAGGAGTTGGCACATGGGTCATGAAATAGCGTTAAAGTCCTTAATAAACCTCCGGTAAAAACCCGTGTGTCCTAAGAACGACCTTATGTCCTTCAGAGTTTTTGGGGGCGGAAGGTTGGAGATGACGTCAATCTTTGCCTTGTCAACTTGTATCCCCTCACTTGAGACTATGTGGCCTAACACGATGCCTTGTGTCACTTTAAAGTGACACTTCTCCTAATTTAGAACAAGATTCTTTTCTATGCACTGTTTGAGAACTTTCTCAAGGTTCTCGAGGCACTCGTCGAAAGAATCGTCGAACATACTAAAATCATCCATGAAGACTTCAAGAAACTTCTCCACCATGTCACTAAAAATGCTAAGCATGCACCGTTGAAAGGTCGCGGGTGCATTACATAGCCCAAAAGGCATTCTCCTATAGGCAAACGTGCCATAGGGGCTTGTAAAGGTAGTCTTTTCTTGATCCTCAGGGGCGATTTTGATTTGATTGTACCCCGAATATCCGTCAAGGAAGCAATAGTGTTTGTGTTCGGCCACTCTCTCCAAGACTTGATCAAGGAAGGGCAAGGGAAAGTGGTCCTTTCTAGTGATCGTGTTCAACTTCCTATAGTCAATGCACACCCTCCATCCCGTGGTAGTCCTAGTAGGCACTAGCTTACCTCTCTCATTCCCTACGACCGTGATCCCCAACTTCTTGGGGACCAATTGGGTCGGACTCACCCATTCACTATCGAAAATGGCATATATGATCCCATTATCTAACAACTTGATGACCTCGGTCATCACCACCTCCTTCATTTTGGGGTTCAACCGTCTTTGCATTTATCTAGACGGTTTGGCCTCCTCCTCCAAATAAATCCTATGGGTACAAACGGTAGGAGAAATTTCCCTCAAGTCGGCAATACACTACCCTAGGGCACTCTTGTGTTCCTTTAAAACTTTCATCAATTTTCCTTCTTGACAAGGGTCAAGTTGGGATGATACTACCACCCGAAAACTCTCATTTTCACCAAAAAAAAATATACTTGAGTTCGTTCGACAAGGTCTTGAGCTCAAGTTTCAGAGTCACGACATTGGGCAGAAGAGGGAAACTATCCCTTGGGGCAGTCTCTCAAAATTGGAGGTCCACATGGCCTCTTCAACAGTTCTCACAACGCCTACCTCTTCTTCAAGTTCTATCTCCTCATCATTCATCTCATTCTCCCTCCCAAACTCATGATCACACTCCACAATGGCCTTGTCACTAGCTAAGCAATTTTCAACATGTTCGAGGCTAATCATATTATCATTGAGCATAAACGGATGATCAAGAGAAGGGGTGATGCAAGAATCATTAACACTTGCATTACTAGAAATATTAAAAAAAATCATGCACCAAAGAGTCAACAAGAGAGATTTCATAAATATTATCACCATTTTCCTCATCAAGATCCGGTTGCTTAAAGAGGGAGAAAATATTCACATCCACAGTCATATTACCAAATGTCAATCGCATGAGACCATTCCTACAATTGATCAAGGCATTAATGGTAGCAAGGAATGGGCAGCCCAAAATGATAGGAATTTGCTATTGCTCATTCACAACGGGTTGTGTGCCAAGTACAATAAAATCCACCGGATAGTAGAAATTACCAACTTGAACAATAACATCTTCTATCGGCCATTTGTAAAGTGACACGGGTCTTTTTAAGCTCTTTGTGGCCTAGTTAGACGTACACCGAATAAGGAAGTAGATTCACACTAGCACCCAAATCAAGGAGCGCTCTATCAATGTGGTGTTGTCCAATCACACATGCTATGGTAGGACAACCGGGGTCCTTGTATTTTGGAGGAACTTCGTTAAGGATAACGGAGCTCGCATGTGCGACCATGTAGGCACTCTTCTTAACATTGAGTTTTCTTTTAACAGTGCAAAGGTCTTTGAGAAATTTTGCATAGGCCGGAACTTGTGTAATGGCCTCCAAAAGAGGAATATTAATTTCAACTTTGTTAAACAATTCCAAAAATTCATGATTCTTGTTATTCTCGGCCTTCTTTTTGAGCCTTTGAGGAAACAGAGGAGCGGGATTCAAAAATTCTTGATCCATAAAGTTGGGGGCTTTAGATAAGTTACCTTCCAAATCCATGTCATTAAGGGGCAATGAGTCCCAATCATCGAGTTCGGCCTCAACTCTAACCGGATTATTGCCAATTTTTGGTTCTTGAAGAGGTTTTTAAACCTTGTTGTCCACAATTTTACCACTTCGGAGAGTGGTGATTCCTTTTAAATGTTCGACATTAGAATTGGAGGCTCTACTATTCACTTGACCTTTAGGATTTTGAAATGGTTGTGCGAGTAGCTTTTCCTTATCAACAACTTGTTGATTTTGGAGCAATTAAGCCAATTGAGCTTGCATGGATTGAGCGTGCAATGATTACATCGCTTGTATGGATTGCTCAAGTTGGCTCATTCTTTGGGATAAGCCATGATTATGGTCCTCGAAGCTTTTCTTGTGAGGAGGCACATAAGGGGGTGGAGGATGTTGTGCCCCTTGATTTTGGATGAAAGGAGGTCCTTGAGATTGAGGTGCGGGTGGACCAACGTTTAGAGTTGCATACGGTGGTGGGGATGGTTGATGCGGGTAGTACGGTTGAGGAGGATAATTAGGGGCTACAATCACCCCCTTGTTACTGTGGTAGTTATGTTCCGGTGCACTCCACCTCTAGGGAGGATTGTAGGCATCATTTTAGGAAGGATTATACCTGGGCCTAATGTTCATCCCAAGTGCACACGCTTGCTCTAAAGCTTGATTTTGAAGGATAGGTAGCACGGGGCACTCATTGGTTGAGTGCTCCGGATCATAGCATAGGTAACAATGTGACGGATTGCTCGGTGCAATGATCGGGGGAGGAGTGATGGGTATGGTGACCTTTTGTGATTTCCAAGGCCTCCACTTTTCTAGTGAGTTTGGAAATGGGATCGGCTTCACTTGACACTTGATAGAGATTATGATTCAATGGAGCTACGGTGACCAAAAAATTTCGGTCATGAGGGTTAGATGTACCCCAACCGCGAGAAGTCTCATAAACATATTCAAGATGAGCTTCGGTTTGCTCGGCCTCAAGAGTCAAGAAACTCCCGGCACACATGGGTTCAATTAACTGTTTGGTATTGGGTTGTAACCCCCTATTACAAATGGAAATTTGACGGAATTTGTCAAAACCATAGTGCGGGCATTTTCGAAGGAGATCCTTAAATCTCAACCAACACTCAGCAAAGGTTTCATGTTCCCCTTGGGAGAAATTTTGAATTTGTTTGACCAATGCTTGTATTTTATGCATGGGGAAAAACTCCTTATAGAATTGCTTTTGGAGTTCCGGCCATGAGCTTATGGAATTTGGAGGTAGGGTCACTAACCAATCTTTAGCCCTATCTTTGAGTGAGAAAGTGAACAATTTGAGCCTTATGAGCTCGGGTGTGCATCTTTGTTGTTCAAACGTCCCATAGATATCTTCGTACTCCCTAATATGCTTGTAGGGATCCTCATTCTCTCGCCCATGGAAGTTGGGCAAAAAGAGATTGATCATTCCGGGCTTGAAACGGAACACTCCCGCATTGTACGGGAATGTTACGCAAGATGGCGAAGATCCGATCTCGGGTTAAAGGTAATCCCCGATTGTTCTCCTGAAATGTTGGTCCATGGGAGGGGGTAGAGGAGGGTAACGGTGTTGGAAAGGTGGTGGAGGATGCGATGGATATGCCTGATGAACGAAAGGGGGTATGGGGTTATGTTGACCCCATTGCTCCCGAGGGAATCCATCGGGATTCATGCTAACAATGGCGAAAGTCGCACGGTCTGTGGGTGTGTCCCAATCGAGGTCTTGGTGACCATATGTGGAAGAATTCAGAGAATTCGAGGGTGAGTGGTCGTTCGGGTAAGGGTTAGCTTGAGACGGCGAAGGCCGCCAAAATGAACTACTACGACTACCACTCGAACTCGAACTAGCATTATTTGGATTAGAAAAGGGATTAGCCATACCTTGATTGCTCGGGTTGGACATCGTAGAAGATTGTCGATTCTCACTTAAAGGCTACTCCTTCAAAGGCAATCAACAAGAAAGAAAACACGATTAAAAGCAAAAGCACGATAATTAGAAACTAAGCGACTGAAGGTTGTTGCCAATTTCAATCCCCGGCAACGGCGCCATTTTGATGTTGTCAAAATCAAGTTCTTATTTAACCCTATTAAAACGTAGTACAATGGAAATAGAGTGTTGAGTCCACAGGGATTGGAATGCAACAATGCCTGGTGGACGCTTAATGACCAATTATAATGTGTCACGCCCCGCAGTAGCAAAAATAGAGAAACAATTCCTTTTTGGACCCGTAGGCCATGACAGTTGAAAGTCACCATATTGTCCATAACCAAAGTCAAACCATCAAAGTAATGATTTAAACCACGCATTGGAAAGTTCTAAGGTTGATATATATAATCAGAGTTCAATACTAACTATTACAAAACCAAAGTGTTTGCAGAAAATATAAATAAAACATTACGGCAACACATGCCGATTACAAACTTAACTATTACAACGGTCTCTAAAAACATAAGCATAAACTATCAACAGCAAGCTCCAAGTCTTCAGCTTGCGTAGTAGTCATCTCTAGCATAGCCTCCATCATCGTAGGCTCCTTCCTTGTTGTAATACCCGCTATTTTTAAATATTTTATTTTCCTAGATGATTAGTGTTTTTATGTTGTTATTATAATATTCAGTATTTATAGAACTCGTTTATAAATTTTCAGAATTTTTAGAAACAGAAATTTAGCAGATTTGTGAATATCTGGTATATTTGGACCAGTTATTATTTTCCAACCAAACAGGCCCTAAGGAAATAATTATCCTTTGAACCTTTAACTCTTGGTAATTGCAAGGTGAGGTCCCTCCTTGGTTCCTATATATATGGGACCATTCCATTACATTTATCCTTAGACATATAAGGTTGAGAAGTCATCCTAACGCACACACAAACACCAAGAACGCACACACAAACACCAAGAACACACACACAAACACCAAGAACACCAAGAACGCACACACAAACACCAAGAACACCAAGAACGCACACACAAACACCAAGAACACCAAGAACGCACACACAAACACCAAGAACACCAAGAATGCACACACAAACACCAAGAACACCAAGAACGCACACACAAACACCAAGAACACCAAGAACACACACACAAACACCAAGAACACCAAGAACACACCTAGTACACCAAGAACACCAAGAACGCTATTTGAAGCCGGAATTTTATATTCGAAGATTCTTCGGGTTTTCTCGGCATTATTATTCTGCGAATTTAGGTGAGTCTCCAACTCACTCAGCTATTTACATTACACTTTGTTATGAACACATGATTATGATTATGATTATGATTATGATTATGATTTATATTAATTATGTGATGCTTATACGTATTATATTCCGTATTTAGATAAATACGGCATAAATACGATAAACTGGTATTTTTCAAATACGACTGGAATCGAGATGGATTCTTAATGAAGATCGAAAACTCTTAACTTCCAACATGAATACTTATTTATTTAATCTCACGAAACTTTTATAAAATTCGGTTGTGGACGTACAAAACTGGGAAAATGACCAAAATACCCTTGTGATCTATTTTCACTTAAATCGACTGAAATCAAGATATTTTCTTAATGAGGATCGAAAACTCTTAACTTCCAACATGAATACTTATTTATGTAATCTCACGGAACTTTTATAAAATTCGGTTGTGGACGTACAAAACTGGAAAATGACCGAAATACCCCTGTGCCCTATTTTTACTAGAATCATACACGATGTCTAATATTTCATTCTAGTTTTGGTTTGAATGTTGCTATGTGTAAAACCCTATATTTTCCTTGTATTTTATATCCTTTTTATATATGTTGAGATAATAATGAAATTGAAAGGCCGACGTGCATAGTAGTGGGTCTGTCGACCACAATGGTCGATACTATTTATGATTGGGACGTATAAATGCGGTCACGAAGATCGTATGATATAGGGCCGTAATGTTCTGTAACATCATGGGCGAGTTGGCCAGTATAACATCATGGGCGAGTTGGCCAGTATAACATCATGGGCGAGTTGGCCAGTATAACATCATGGGCCAACTAGTATAACATCATGGGCGAGTTGGCCAGTTTAACATCATGGGCGAGTTGGCCAGTATAACATCATGGGCGAGTTGGCCAGTATAACATCATGGGCGAGTTGGCCAGTGTAACATCATGGGCGAGTTGGCCAGTATAACATCATGGGCGAGTTGGCCAGTGTAACATCATGGGCGAGTTGGCCAGTATAACATCATGGGCGAGTTGGCCAGTGTAACATCATGGGCGAGTTGGCCAGTATAACATCATGGGCGAGTTGGCCAGTATAACATCATGGGCGAGTTGGCCAGTGTAACATCATGGGCGAGTTGGCCAGTATAACATCATGGGCGAGTTGGCCAGTATAACATCATGGGCGAGTTGGCCAGTATAACATCATGGGCGAGTTGGCCAGTGTAACAAAATGGGCGAGTTGGCCAGTGTAACAAAATGGGCGAGTTGGCCAGTGTAACAAAATGGGCGAGTTGGCCAGTGTAACAAAATGGGCGAGTTGGCCAGTGTAACATCATGGGCGAGTTGGCCAGTGTAACAAAATGGGCGAGTTGGCCAGTGTAACATCATGGGCGAGTTGGCCAGTGTAACAAAATGGGCGAGTTGGCCAGAGTAACACATTGGGCGAGTTGGCCAGAGTATATCGGGGCGTTGGGCTAGATTATATGGGACTGCGTGTCAAGAGTGAACAGACCGTAGGTATGGGACTACGTGTCTGATTAATGTGGATCCAAGAGTCTATGTTATGTGTGAGACTGCGTGTCAAGAGTGAACAGACCGTAGGTATGGGACTACGTGTCTGATTAATGTGGACCCAAGAGTCTATGTTATGTGTGAGACTGCGTGTCAAGAGTGAACAGACCGCAGGTATGGGACTACGTGTCTGATTAATGTGGACCCAAGAGTCTATGTTATGTATTGGGAGATTGGGACGATATCTGTTGTTAGATATTGAGTTGGTGCATACATGCATACGAACGATGAGATGATCCTTTTTATTGATGTTGTTGTTATATGCTACATATCTGTAGATACTCTGTTAGTATTTGCATTCACTCGGCTTTCGTAGCTGACGGCGTTTTATGCCGCTGGATATTCAACGTCCAGCTGGCCAGGGTTATGAGTATGTAGGTGATGCATACATGGATAGGGGCCACAAGGATGGAGCCTACGATGACGGAGGCTACGCTGGAGATAACTACTACGCAAGCTGAAGACTTGGAGCTTGCTGTTGATAGTTTATGCCTATGTTTTAGAGACCGTTGTAATAGTTAAGTTTGTAATCGGCATATGTTGCCGTAATACTGTATTTGTACTTCTGCGATACTTATGGTTTGTAATAGTTAGTATTAAACTCTGATTTTATATATCAACCCTAGAACTTTCCAATATGTGGTTTGAATCATTACTCTGATGGTTTGACTTTGGTTATGGACAATATGGTGACTTTCAACTGTCATGGCCTACGGGTCCAAAAAGGAATTTATTTTCTCTATTTTTGCTACTGCGGGGCGTGACAGGATTTTTGGTATCAGAGCCTAGGTTTTGTAGTCGTGTTCACCAATTGTCCAACATTTCTTGAGTTGAACCTAAGATTCCTTGAGATAAGGGTTGACTCTAAGTTTGTGTTTTGGAGATCGTCCCTATGGAATTCTCCGTGCTATTAATGTGATGCTAGTTATAGCTACTATTATGTTTAGTGTGGATTACTTTCTATGATTATTTTTGGGTTTAGTACCCCAGGCGCTTGATGTAGCCCTGAATGCGGTATCACTTTTGGGAGTATCCGTAAGATTAGGGAAAGTGTGCAAGGACTGTACTTTAACCCTCGAGGATAGAATTCTTCCCGCAGATCTAATCGTTTTGTCAATGAAGGAATTTGACATCATCTTAGGATTTGATTGGCTCACGAAGTATCGTGCCAAGATGGACTGTGCCAATAGGATGATTACCTTTTTGGTATCAGGAAGTTAGTCTTTTGATTTTCAGTGCAACCCCTCTAGCGATGCTTTTCTCACTAGCCGTCTAACAACTATCGAGAGCTCGAGTTCGGAACTCACTGTTGCACAGATTCCTGTAGTCCGAGACTTTGAGGATGTGTTTCAGAGTATTATTGGACTGCCACCTAAGCGGGAGATTGATTTTTGTATCGAGTTAGTGCCTGGCACTTCACCGAAATTGAAGGCTCCTTATCGGATGGCACCAACGGAGATGCAAGAACTGAAGAAGCAAGTGCAAGAGCTAGAAGATCTCAAGTTCGTTCGACCCAGCATGTCACCTTGGGGAGCGCCGATGTTATTTGTTAAGAAGAAAGACGGAACTCAGCGACTTTGTATCGACTATAGGGAGCTCAACAAGGTCACGATTAAGAATAAGTACCCACTCCCTAGAATCGATGATCTGTTTGATCAGTTGCAAGGAGCGACGACTTTCTCGAAGATCGACCTACGATCTGGATATCACCAATTGCTGGTTCGACCTGAGGATATTTCAAAAACTGCTTTCAGGACGAGGTACGGGCATTATGAATTCTTGGTTATGTCTTTTGGATTAACCAACGCCCCAGCGGTATTCATGGACCTAATGAATAGAGTATTTAGGCCCTACTTGGACCAGTTCATTATCGTGTTCATAGACGATATTCTGATCTACTCCAAGACCGAGGAGGAACATGAGGGACATATAAGGATCGCACTACAGACCCTCCGAGATAACCAACTGTATGCGAAGTTCAGTAAGTGCGAGTTTTGGCTGAAGGAAGTCAAGTTCTTAGGACATGTTGTCTCACAAGATGGAATAGCAGTGGACTCGTCAAAGACAGACGCAGTTCTGGATTGGGATATACCAACGACTGCCACGGAAGTCAGAAGTTTTCTTGGTCTAGCTGGATACTATCGGAGATTTGTGGAAGGATTCTCCAAGATTGCAGCTCCTCTTACCGGACTAACGAAGAAGGATTTGAAGTTTGAATGGGGTAACAAGCATGAACGAGCATTCCAAGAATTGAAGGAGAGATTGACTACAGCGCCAATGCTTGCGATACCTAAGAGCGGTGAGCAGTTCACCATTTATAGCGACGCATCACACCAAGGACTCGGATGTGTTTTGATGCAAGATGGGAAGGTAATCGCATATGGATCGCGACAATTGAAGCCTCACGAGTTGAATTACCCGACGCATGACCTCGAGCTAGCCGCGATTGTTTTTGCACTCAAGATTTGGAGGCATTACCTCTACGGTGAGAAGTTTGATCTGTTTTCAGATCATAAGAGCCTGAGATACTTGTTCTCTCAAAAGGAGTTGAACATGAGGCAACGACGTTGGATGGAATTATTGAAAGACTATGATTTCACATTGCAGTATCACCCTGGGAAAGCAAACGTAGTAGCCGATGCTTTAAGTCAGAAACCCAGGAGGATAATAGTAGCTTCTCGTATGATCAAAGAATGGCAAGCATTGGGAACTTTGGTTGAATTCGGTATTCAAGCCTCAGATTCAGGTGAAGGACGACACTTTGGATGTTTGGTAGTACAACCGACACTCATCAGTCGTATCCTTGAAGCACAGAGGAAGAATGAAGGACTTCAAGAGTGGTTTGCGAGCAATGCAGTGAAGGAACCAGAGAATTGGAGTATTGGTTCGGATGGAGCACTCAGATGCAGAGGCAGACTTTGTGTGCCGGATGAAGATAATCTTAGAAAAGACATAATGGACAAAGCGCACAAGTCGCAAATGACTATCCACCCAGGAGGCACAAAGATGTACAAAGATTTGAAGAGAAACTTCTGGTGGGAAGGAATGAAACGAGAAGTTGCTGAACACGTGTCTCAATGTCTCACGTGCAAGCAAGTGAAGGCGGAACATCAGAAGCCTCCAGGACTTCTACAACCATTACCAGTTCCCGGATGGAAGTGGGAACATATAACTATGGATTTCGTGGTAGGTTTGCCAAGGTCTCAGCAAAACCACGATGCTATTTGGGTAGTTGTGGATCGACTTACCAAATCGGCGCATTTCATAGCTTATAGTATGTCGTATCCAGTCGAACGTTTGAGTCGGATGTACATACAACAAGTTGTGCGACTGCACGGTGTACCTGTATCAATCGTATCAGACCGTGATTCAAGATTTACGGCAGAATTCTGGAAAAGTCTACAGACAGCTTTGGGGACTTCGTTAAGCTTGAGCACTGCCTTTCATCCACAGACTGATGGGCAGACTGAACGAGTTAACCAAGTGATGGAGGACATGCTTCGAGCGTGTGTTATTGATTTTGAGAGCTCATGGGAGACTCATCTACCGCTGATAGAATTTGCGTACAATAACAGTCACCACTCGAGCATAGCAATGGCACCCTTTGAGGCATTATACGGAAGACCGTGCCGATCACCTTTGTGTTGGGCAGAGGTTGGAGACAAGCAACTGCTTGGACCTAAATTAGTTCGGGAAACTAACGAGAAGATACAGATCGTGAAAGAAAGGATGCGAACGGCGCAGAGTAGACACAAGAGTTACGCAGATAAACGTCGCAGGAGTTTGGAATTCAGTGTTGGAGATCATGTGCTACTTAAGGTATCTCCGGTGCGAGGAATTGTCAGATTTGGGCAGAAGAGAGGAAGCTAGCATCGCGTTTCATTGGACCATTTGAGATCCTTGAACGTGTAGGAAAAGTTGCCTACCGACTCGCGTTACCGCCTAAGATGTCGGGAGTACACAACGTGTTTCATGTTAGCATGTTAAGAAAGTGTGCTCACAATCCGAGTCATGAGATCAACTTTGAGGACATTGAGGTTAACGATAATGTGTCATTTCATGAAGGACCAGTGCGAATTCTGGATTGGGGAATTAAGAAGTTAAGAAGTAAGGAAATTCCGTTGGTAAAGATCCAGTGGAAGTTTCACGACGAAGGAGAAGCATCATGGGAGCTAGAGTCAGAGATGCGTGAGAAGTACCCGGAGTTGTTCAACGATGCTTAGTTCGAATTTCGGGGACGAAATCTTCAGTTAGTGGGGGATGATGTAATACCCGCTATTTTTAAATATTTTATTTTCCTAGATGATTAGTGTTTTTATGTTGTTATTATAATATTCAGTATTTATAGAACTCGTTTATAAATTTTCAGAATTTTTAGAAACAGAAATTTAGCAGATTTGTGAATATCTGGTATATTTGGACCAGTTATTATTTTCCAACCAAACAGGCCCTAAGGAAATAATTATCCTTTGAACCTTTAACTCTTGGTAATTGCAAGGTGAGGTCCCTCCTTGGTTCCTATATATATGGGACCATTCCATTACATTTATCCTTAGACATATAAGGTTGAGAAGTCATCCTAACGCACACACAAACACCAAGAACACCAAGAACGCACACACAAACACCAAGAACACCAAGAACGCACACACAAACACCAAGAACGCACACACAAACACCAAGAACACCAAGAACGCACACACAAACACCAAGAACACCAAGAACACACACACAAACACCAAGAACACCAAGAACGCTATTTGAAGCCGGAATTTTATATTCGAAGATTCTTCGGGTTTTCTCGGCATTATTATTCTGCGAATTTAGGTGAGTCTCCAACTCACTCAGCTATTTACATTACACTTTGTTATGAACACATGATTATGATTATGATTATGATTATGATTATGATTATGATTATGATTATGATTTATATTAATTATGTGATGCTTATACGTATTATATTCCGTATTTAGATAAATACGGCATAAATACGATAAACTGGTATTTTTCAAATACGACTGGAATCGAGATGGATTCTTAATGAAGATCGAAAACTCTTAACTTCCAACATGAATACTTATTTATTTAATCTCACGGAACTTTTATAAAATTCGGTTGTGGACGTACAAAACTGGGAAAATGACCAAAATACCCTTGTGATCTATTTTCACTTAAATCGACTGAAATCAAGATATTTTCTTAATGAGGATCGAAAACTCTTAACTTCCAACATGAATACTTATTTATGTAATCTCACGGAACTTTTATAAAATTCGGTTGTGGACGTACAAAACTGGAAAATGACCGAAATACCCCTGTGCCCTATTTTTACTAGAATCATACACGATGTCTAATATTTCATTCTAGTTTTGGTTTGAATGTTGCTATGTGTAAAACCCTATATTTTCCTTGTATTTTATATCCTTTTTATATATGTTGAGATAATAATGAAATTGAAAGGCCGACGTGCATAGTAGTGGGTCTGTCGACCACAATGGTCGATACTATTTATGATTGGGACGTATAAATGCGGTCACGAAGATCGTATGATATAGGGCCGTAATGTTCTGTAACATCATGGGCGAGTTGGCCAGTATAACATCATGGGCGAGTTGGCCAGTGTAACATCCTGGGCGAGTTGGCCAGTATAACATCATGGGCGAGTTGGCCAGTATAACATCATGGGCGAGTTGGCCAGTTTAACATCATGGGCGAGTTGGCCAGTATAACATCATGGGCGAGTTGGCCAGTATAACATCATGGGCGAGTTGGCCAATGTAACATCATGGGCGAGTTAGCCAGTATAACATCATGGGCGAGTTGGCCAGTGTAACATCATGGGCGAGTTGGCCAGTATAACATCATGGGCGAGTTGGCCAGTATAACATCATGGGCGAGTTGGCCAGTATAACATCATGGGCGAGTTGGCCAGTTTAACATCATGGGCGAGTTGGCCAGTACAACATCATGGGCGAGTTGGCCAGTATAACATCATGGGCGAGTTGGCCAGTGTAACATCATGGGCGAGTTGGCCAGTATAACATCATGGGCGAGTTGGCCAGTGTAACATCATGGGCGAGTTGGCCAGTATAACATCATGGGCGAGTTGGCCAGTATAACATCATGGGCGAGTTGGCCAGTATAACATCATGGGCGAGTTGGCCAGTGTAACAAAATGGGCGAGTTGGCCAGTGTAACAAAATGGGCGAGTTGGCCAGTGTAACATCATGGGCGAGTTGGCCAGTGTAACAAAATGGGCGAGTTGGCCAGTGTAACATCATGGGCGAGTTGGCCAGTGTAACAAAATGGGCGAGTTGGCCAGAGTAACACATTGGGCGAGTTGGCCAGAGTATATCGGGGCGTTGGGCTAGATTATATGGGACTGCGTGTCAAGAGTGAACAGACCGTAGGTATGGGACTACGTGTCTGATTAATGTGGATCCAAGAGTCTATGTTATGTGTGAGACTGCGTGTCAAGAGTGAACAGACCGTAGGTATGGGACTACGTGTCTGATTAATGTGGACCCAAGAGTCTATGTTATGTGTGAGACTGCGTGTCAAGAGTGAACAGACCGCAGGTATGGGACTACGTGTCTGATTAATGTGGACCCAAGAGTCTATGTTATGTATTGGGAGATTGGGACGATATCTGTTGTTAGATATTGAGTTGGTGCATACATGCATACGAACGATGAGATGATCCTTTTTATTGATGTTGTTGTTATATGCTACATATCTGTAGATACTCTGTTAGTATTTGCATTCACTCGGCTTTCGTAGCTGACGGCGTTTTATGCCGCTGGATATTCAACGTCCAGCTGGCCAGGGTTATGAGTATGTAGGTGATGCATACATGGATAGGGGCCACAAGGATGGAGCCTACGATGACGGAGGCTACGCTGGAGATAACTACTACGCAAGCTGAAGACTTGGAGCTTGCTGTTGATAGTTTATGCCTATGTTTTAGAGACCGTTGTAATAGTTAAGTTTGTAATCGGCATATGTTGCCGTAATACTGTATTTGTACTTCTGCGATACTTATGGTTTGTAATAGTTAGTATTAAACTCTGATTTTATATATCAACCCTAGAACTTTCCAATATGTGGTTTGAATCATTACTCTGATGGTTTGACTTTGGTTATGGACAATATGGTGACTTTCAACTGTCATGGCCTACGGGTCCAAAAAGGAATTTATTTTCTCTATTTTTGCTACTGCGGGGCGTGACACTTGTAGCCCCTATCCATGTATGCATCTCCTGAATACTCATAATTCTGGCCAGCTGGACATCGAATATCCAGCGGCATAAACGCCGTCAGCTACGAAAGCCGAGTGAAAGCAAATACTAACAGAGTATCTATAGATGGCATCATATACAAACAGCATCATTAAAAGGATCATCTCATCGTTCACATGCATGTATGTACTAACTCAATATCTAACAACGGACATCATCCCAATCTCCCAATACATAACATAGACTCTTGGGTCCACATTAATCAGACACGTAGTCCTATACCTACGGTCTGTCAAACCAAACACACAGTCCCATATAATCTAGCCAAATGCCCCGATATACTTTGGCCAACACGCCCCTGATACATCCTGGCCAACACGCCCAACCAACACGCTCAATACTTTACGGCCAACACGCCCAGCCAATACGCTTAATACATTACGGCCAAAACGCCCAGCCAATACGCTCAATACATTACGGCCAACACGCCCAGCCAATACGCTCAATACATTACGGCCAAAACGCCCAGCCAATACGCTCAATACATTACGGCCAATACGCTCGATATATTACGGCCAATAGGCCCGATACATTACGGCCAATACACCCAGCCAATACACTCGATACATTACAGCCAATACGCCCAACCAATACGCTAAATACATTACGGCCAATACGCCCAGCCAATACACTCGATACATTACGGCCAATACGCCCATCCAATACGCTCGATACATTACGGCCAATACACCCATCCAATACGCTCGATACATTACGGCCAATACACCCTAACACATACTACTGGCCACACCGTCCTATATCATACGATCTTTGTGACCGCATTTACACGTACCAATCATAAATAGTATCGACCATTATGGTCGACAGACCCACTACTATGCACGTAGGCTTTTCAATCTCATTATTATCTCAACAGTAACCAAAGGGTTCCACTTTTCAATACATTAAGTCCATTATTCCACATATGTATTATTCCAATACAGTTCTCCAACATCAACGTATGATAATAAACAGGTTAACAGTTCATTAGATATAAAACAACTAAACAATTAACATTCTGTTAAGTTCGATCGATTGAACTAAGTTCGATCGATTGAGGTAAAGCAAGGTTCGATCAATTGACAGAAGTTTGATCGATCGATCGAGATCGGCCTGTGTTCGATTGCTCCGAAAGCAGTTCGATCGATTAAGAGCAGTAATATTCCAGAATTGAACTGGACCTTTCTCGTACGTTCGGGGTTCGTTCTTTCTTGCCAAAACATATATAAATATACATATCTACGCTACTAAGTGAGTATAGGCATTCACCGGTAAAGACGGTGACGCCGGCGAGCTCGGGGTGGTCGTGGGTGATCTCGGGGTGTCTCTCTCTCTTCTTTTTCCTCCTTTGCTCCTCTCTCTTCTTCTTCTTCTTCTTTCTCTCCTTCTGCTCCTCGTAGTTTCGGGGTTACGGTGTGGTTTGGGACTTCTTCCTTTCCTTTCTTTTCTTTTCTTTCTCCTTCACTCTCTCGGCTAACTCTCTATTATTATTTTTCCCTTCCTTTCAACAACTAATGGGAGGGGTTTTTATAGAGAAAGGGGGAAGGCCACCAATATGTATATATATTATACACAACACCTCACAAGACACCTCATAGGACACCTCACAAGCACTAAAGCACGCAAGATACCTCATAGGACACCTCACAAGCACTCAAGCACACAAGATACCTCACAAGGGTTGTTTGGGGGTTGGCTTAGGGTATAAGCATGGTTGGGGAATCACAGGTATAATTACGGGTTCCGAAATGATATTAATTATAGTGGAAATCTAGTTAGGTAAATATTATCTTTCATTATAATTATTATTCATGTAATTATATTATTAAATAATATAATTAAAAAGTCGAATAAATACAGAAAAGGTTGTATGAATACAAAAACGGATATTTTCTCAAAATGACTAAAATTGAGATATCTTCTAAATAGATATCAAAAACTCTTAACTTCCAATTCGAATAGAGAATCATTTAACCTTATGCAACTTTTCTCAAAAATTATATTTTCAGTTCATGACTTACAAAATTGGAAAAATCACCAAAATACCCCTGTGGCCAATTTCCGCTAAAATTGCGCACGAAGTCTAAATCGTCAATTTAAACATGAAAATACGAGTTACTACATAATGTGAGGAGTAATTAACAAACTAAGAAATAAAATTGAGTCTTTTCGACTTTGGATTTGGTTCAATTTGTATTAGATTATACTACAATGACTATTTAGAAAATGGGAAATAACTTTGAACAAAGCTAAGTTTAGTTAAAAATTGGGGGTTTTGTAAATGGAGAAATCGAGGTTGGGGAGCATTTCCCCACCTTGGACCAACAACACATGGAGTCCATGCTTGTAGCACCTTCTAGAGTAGAAAATTCCATTGAGACAAACTATCAAACATGTGGTGGTCAACCTACATGCTAGATAGAGGTTTCAACGAAATTCATGAGGCTAGGTTTGAATCCAAGGATTTAACAACTTATGATGCTTGACATTGTAAGTGGGGTCCTAGAAAATCAAACCTTGCACACATGAATTCTATAAATGCTACAACTCATGAAAGTCCTACATTAAAGCACACACGGGTCCAATGGTGGGTTATGATCCCCAACCTACATGATTTAGCTACTCATAACTACAATAACATTAATATTAAAGAGAGGAGGAGAGAAAGTATACCAACTAGAGAAATCCATAATAAATGATATATAAATTCCAAGAACTTCTTCAACCAAAAGCTTCAAAACATCCAGTATATTCACACTCTTCTCTCTCTAACACTAAATGGAAGTAAATGTGGGTAGATGAGGAGTAATGGGAGAGAGAGATGAGGGGATTAGAGAGAGAGGGAGAGAGAGAGTTTACAACCTAAAATCCAAGTAAATAAAAGCTAACCCTAACAAAAATCAATCTCTAACTATATATAGTCACAAGCCACAATGGCAAACTTGTAATAAAAAGGAAAGCACTATCAGAGGCCGCGGATCGATCCAAGGCAAAAAGGTGGATCGATCCGATTCTTTAATTGGGAAGCAGAATCCTCAGCAAAACTCGCAGATCGATCCGCGGTGTAATGCCGGATCGATCCACCTTGCAGGTTCTCGGCAGTAAATCCTTTAAGGACGAGCGGATCAATCTGCCTAATGAGCCTGGATCGATCCGCCTGGGCAGATTCTGACTTTTACTTCCTTTGAAGTATAATCTCACAATTTTGGTTCCAATCTTCTACCAAGTCTCAAACATCTACAAGAAAGAGATTTTTATTAGTTCAAAGACAATAGTAAAGAGGATTATCAAAGGTACAATTTATCCATTAAATCTCCCGATTTAGGTACTAATTCATGCTCAATACGGATAAAATCATGTGTTAAGAATGCAATATTGAACACGAATCAGCAACCTTATCAACCCGGTTCTCAGGTTGGGGAACAGTTCTATCAACTTGGATTCATCATTGGAGGTCAAGGCAATCAACTTGGATTCATCACTGGAGGTCAAAAAAATCAATCTGGATTCTTTGGTGGGGGGACAAGGTTAATTATCAACCTTCTCATAATGAGGTACATTACTTGTTTCATCCTAGTGTCCAGCTGTGGACACGTGGAATTCCACCTCTTGTTTGTTTGAAATTGTTTTGAAAGGGAAGGAAAAGGTCTGTTGAAAACAGATATAGAATCGCCACTTGGTCTTTAGGGAACCAAGAAACCCAATTTGACTCACCCCAATGGATAAAGGGCACCGGCCTTTCATAACCAAAGAACTTGGCTCGGGGTTTTGGTACGAGAGAGGAAGGAGCCTTTGTCGCGACTAAAACACCCTCAACTCACCCCGTCTTTCGACGGGCCTCAATTAGCATCCAAATAATCATCTTATACTATGTTTGGTTCGACAATTAATACTA
The DNA here is from genome assembly GCA_033977485.1 of Hydrangea macrophylla. Classification (NCBI taxonomy): domain Eukaryota; kingdom Viridiplantae; phylum Streptophyta; class Magnoliopsida; order Cornales; family Hydrangeaceae; genus Hydrangea; species Hydrangea macrophylla. Next base: position 89,876,626 of record CM066995.1, read on the forward strand.
TGATAGTATATTACATCTCATAAGAATTTTGAAATGGAAGATCAAAAGATAATATATCATTCATAAGATCTAAGCCAAATATCACACAATGCAAAGGTGAAAGATCACACAAACAATCCTAGGAAAAATTGTCTATCACGTATAAAATAATCCAGTTTTCCTAATCTAAAGGGGACATGAATTGTTATTGAAACAAATAATCAAAGAAATCAAAATATGCTTAGCAAGCTAGAATGATGCGTGTTAATCTTTGAGAAAAGAAGACCTCTCAATCCCTGGGACGGATGAGAAAGGATGATTAGATCGAGGGGAAGCATGAACGTGTGACCAAGTTCATTCCTTATAATCTTCTTGGATTAGGAGTCACAAAAACCCCAAATCTTGCATGGATGCAATGCATGGTCTTAGAATGTGCCAAGGTTGTTGTGTGTTTGTGTACATGGGTTTTCTAAAGTGACTTAGAAGTCTAGAAGATGAATGAATGCATGGGAGAAATCATCATGGGATATGTACAAATGTGGTATGGACCACTTCCTAGGATATGAATCAATTTGAAGTACATATAAGCATCAAATCAAAGGATGGAAATAAAGGTATACTTGTTGTGAATAGTGGACAGAACAGTGGCTTGATCTTGTGGAAAATGAAAAGTAGGGTTAGAAATGTTTTAAATGCATGATTTTTTATGGAGATAATACTTATTGTGTCTAGAACACATGTCAAAAATCCAATCCTCAATAACTATTACAGATTGAGAGAAATTATATAAACAATGGAGGTTACTCAGGAACAGAATCCGTACTGTCGACTGAAATATCAAAACCTCTTAGAAAATGAAAACAAAATATCTAGAGGCCCATATTATACAAAAAGTTTCCTAAGACACTGAAGTTCAAGGTAAAAATAATTTGGGACCACTCCTTTTGGAAAAGTTTTCTGGAAAACAAGTTGAAAGTCAACCTAGCTGCTGTGACAGCAAAGGCAGAATGTTTGGAAGGAATGTTTGGGTCCAAATGGACCCCTTCCAAGTGTTTCCAAGTCAAACCAAAAATCATGGGTGTTCTCTAATGAGTTAGGAAGACTTTCCAAGTGGTCTTGTGATCATACTTTAAGTATTGAACTCAAGAAAAATCTTTGAAGGCAAATAACTCACTGTTTTAAAGTTTTTTTTTTGTGAAAAACTAGGTTTATTTCTTGTAATCCAAATATTGGGGGTTTTAGAGGGGTTTTGAAATAGGAGTTTTGAAAGTGTATTTTTAACACTCAAAGAGGATTAAAACCACTTGCAATATCCACATCTAACTCATTTAGAGAATCTCCAAGATTATTGGAGAGCATTACTCTTATTTTGAAGACAACTTCAAGGAACGTATTGAAGTTGAAATCATCACCTATCAAACATGTTTTTGAGGTCAAGAGCTACTATCCATAAGGATTCACTCACCTCAAACACCATGTCATCATCTAGATGATGATGATGAACTAGTAAGTAAACAAAGAAAAATCAAAAAGAAATGAGGTAAGGAGAGATGAACATTTATATAAACAAGCATATAATAACAATCAATAGATGATAATCAATGTGATTTTGGACTTGTAGCTTGGTGTTTCACTCATATATAATGACATTGGACATGGAAGTAGCTTCCTAGCTCATGAATGCTCACAAAAATGGTGGTTGGATGTATTGAATGTGAAGTAAATGGGAGTAATGAAGTAGAAAACCAAGTTTAGAACTCACTTTCTAGTTGAAAATCAAAGGAAGAAGCTTCTTTTCTCTTTATTCTAACCTTATCTCTACAACTTTCTCTCTACAACTTTTCTAAGCTTTGTGTTTGCACCCCCAAATGAGAAGTCAAGGGGGGTTTATATAGGCTAATTTGGGGTGGTTTTGGGATTAAAAGAGTGCTCTCATTGGCTCCAAATGTCTGTGAACAAGGAACTACGTCGTTTTGAGTTCTAATTAATCAAAATAGACCCCCAAAAGAAGTTACAAAAGTGGACTATTCTGGAGGAGAGTGTCGCGGCAGCACTGCTCCTCTGATGTTCAGATAATGCCATTTAGGCCCTCAGAGGTTTCGGTATTCGCGAAAAGGCCCTATTTCGTCCGAAATTCACAGAAAATGCATATGAACTCCAAACTGAGGTTGTGATATACCGTTGGAAAGGTAATGGAGTCTACTTTACATAAAAAAAATTAGTTCGGAGATAGGTCATTTTGAAAAGTTTTGCAATATTCGCGATAAAAGCCGATTTGATCGCCTTTTTCACCTTCGGAAATTCATAATAAATTCATTTTAAATCCAGGAATCATGTGCGATATACCGTTGGAAATCTATTGACCTCTAGTATCTATGAAAAATGTTTGAAAAATGATACGGTGCTCCGGTTTAAAAGTCAACTTTTGGTCAAACTGGTCAAACCTGAGATTCCCGGGAAGTTCTGGGAACCTCTGGGAGCTCCCAGGAGCTGACGTTATCGTCCGATTTCCTTTTAAAACTCGTTTTGGTACTTTCCACATGATCTAGAATGATCTCAGAACTTTTCGGCGAATTCGGACGATTTTGATCAAACCTTGGTCAAACCTTGTCAAACCTTGGTCAAACCGTCAACGGGGACTTTCCAGGAATTTCTGGGAGTTCCGAGGATCTCTGGGAGCCGACGATTTCTTATGATTTTGTTTGAAAACTTATTTTTAGTACTTTTTGATGACGTAGCATGTTTTTAGAACTTTTGGTCCAAATCTGGGAGTGTTTGGGCTTTCAGGGGCATCTCGGTCATTTGCACCATTTTCTAAGCATTTTGAGAGATAGGGCTAACTTTCGGGAGTACTTTTGAGTCTTTTCGATCATTGTGAACCACCAAGCTATGGGTCTCCTAAATCTGATAACCGACAAAATAAGGTGTCTACAGTTTGCCCCTCTTTGGCATGAACTTGCAAGGCAACGCATGTCGTAAGCGAGTGCCAAAGCTTTGAAGAGACAGGTCTTTTTAGAGGCTATAGATTTAGGATAAAAGCGTTACAAAAGATGCAATGATGAGAACATGATGTTGATATTAGTGTTGGTCCTGCTCTGAGTGAGTTGCCTACGTATCCCAAAGGGAATCAGACCAGGACGTAGTTCAGGAGAACAAGGGGCGAAACAAAATGCAAATGTATCGTTAGAACCGACGGATGCTATGTTATGAGGATGACATGTAATGCATGGACTCGAAAATGACTTGTGTCATGAGCCCCATCACATCTAGTGTTCTGATCCTACTATAAGCAAGTGCTGTGAGTTGTGTTTATTTGACTATAATGCAGTGGTTGACTTTGATAAAGACACCAAGGTTTGGAAGACTCTGGGTCTCGGGGCAAACTTCTTGAATTTCAGGAAGTGTGCTTCACAAGCGAATGGGATTGGATGTGGGGTTTTTGAGAAAGACAACTAAAGATAATCGATAGGTGAGGGAGCTCACGATAACCGACAGTTTGGGGAAATTTATGATAACCAAAGTGAGGAGGCTCACGATAAGTGAGGAAGCTCACGACGACCGACAGGTGAGAAAGCTTATGATAAGTGAGGAGGCTCACAATAATCGATAGGTAGGCGAGGGGTCTCACGATTTTGGACAAATGAGTGAGGAAGTTCACGATAAGTGAGCAAGCTCACGATAATGGTTTGGTGAGGAAGCTCATGATTTTAGGATAAAGGAGTAAGGAAGCTCACGATAAGCGACAGGCGAGGAAGCTCACGATAACCGTTGGGTAGGTGAGGGGGCTCACAATTTTGGACAAAGGAGTGAAGAAGCTCACGATAAGTAAGAAGGCTCGCGATTTTGGATAAATGAGTGAGGAAGCTCACGATAAGTGAGCAAGCTCACGATTTTGGACAAAGGAGTAAGGAAGCTCACGATAAGTGAAGAAGCTCACGATTTTGGACAAAGGAGTGAGGAAGCTCACGATAATGGTTTGGTGAGGAAGCTCATGATTTTTGGACAAAGGAGTGAGGAAGCTCACGATAAACGACAGGCGAGGAAGCTCACGATAATTGATGGGTAGGCGAGGGGGCTCAAAATTTTGGACAAAGGAGTGAGGAAGCTTACGATAAGCGACAGGCGAGGAAGCTCACAATTTTGGACAAAGGAGTAAGGAAGCTCACAATAACCAATGGGTAGGTGAAAGGGCTTACAATTTTGGATAAAGGAGTGAGGAAGCTCACGATAAGTGATAAGCGAGGAGGCTCACGATAACCAACAGACACAGAGCCTTGGATTGTGAACAGACAATGCTTGCCCTAGGAGTCGGGGTCTTTTGACTGTTGGCGGTGTTTCCAATCGTTGGCCGATTCTTATGATGACCAATCCGAAAATTTGGTTCAGGCTTCTGCTGGGGATGGTATTGGATTCTCTGAAAATCTCTCTTAACTGTTTTAAATTCTTGACCCAGAACCAGGATTCAAATCCAAATCTCTCATGGTTGATCAAATCTTACAATGGTCGGTCTGAAAAGCCTATTCAGGTCTCCAAGATGATCGACGGACGTGGAAGCACTAATGATGGACATGGAATCCCTGAGATGATTAACGGACGTGGAAGTCCCAGATATCAAAAAGTAGACGGGGTAGCCTGAGATAACTGATGGACGCGAAAGACCTACCTTAATCAAAAGGGTCAATAATGAAATATTTGCCTCAATTTAGAGGGCTAACAATGAAAGATTTGCCTCAAACTAGAGGGCTAACAACGAAGGATTTGCCTCAATCTAGAGGGCTGATGACAATAGATTTCCCTCAATCTAGAGGGCTGACAACAAAGGATTTGCCTTAATCTAGAGGGTTGATGACAACAGATTTGCCTCAATCTAGAGGGATGATAACAACAGATTTGCCTCAATCTAGGGGGCTGACAATTTGAAGGATTTGCCTCAATCTAGAGAGCTGATGACAACAGATTTACCTCAATATAAAGGGTTGATAACAATAGATTTACCTTAATCTAGAGGGCTGACAATGAAGGATTTGCCTCAATCTAGAGGGCTAACAACGAAGGATTTGCCTCAATCTAGAGGACTGATGATGAAGGATTTGCCTCAATCTAGAGGGCTGATGACAACAGATTTTCCTCAATCTAGAGGGCTGACAACGAAGGATTTGCCTCAATCTAGAGGGCTGACAACGAAGGATTTGCCTCAATCTAGAGTGTTGACGATGAAGGATTTGCCTCAATCTAGAGGGATGATGACAACAGATTTGCCTCAATCTAGAGGGCTGATGACAACAGATTTGCCTCAATCTAGAGGGCTGATAACAACAGATTTTCCTCAATCTAGGGGGCTGATAATGAAGGATTTGCCTCAATCTAGAGGGCTGATGACAACAGATTTACCTCAATATAAAGGGTTGATAACAATAGATTTGCCTTAATCTAGAAGGCTGACAATGAAGGATTTGCCTCAATCGAGAGGGCTAACAACAAAGGATTTGCCTCAATCTAGAGGGCTGATGATGAAGGATTTGTCTCAATCTAGAGGGCTGATGACAACAGATTTGCCTCAATCTAGAGGGCTGACAATGAAGGATTTGCCTCAATCTAGAGGGCTGATGATGAAGGATTTGCCTCAATCTAGAGGGCTGATGACAAGAGATTTGCCTCAATCTAGAGGGCTGATAATAATAGATTTGCCTCAATCTAGAGGGCTGATGGCAACAGATGTGCCTCAATCTAGAGGGCTGACAACGAAGGATTTGCCTCAATCTAGAGGGCTGACGATGAACACGGCATTTTTTGAATGAGAGTGACTATAAACTAATGATGATTAATGAACTGACGATGTATGAATCGAGATGATGAGTCGACAGTGAACTACTGTGACTGTCATAGATTGGACAAACGATCGGACTAACTGTGATCAGAAGAACTGATAATGCACTAATTGAGGTGACGAGTCGACAGTGAACTACTCTGACTATCATGGATTGAACTGACGATGTACAAATCGAGATGATGAGTCGACAATGATCTACTGTGACTGTCATGGATTGAACCAAAGGTTTGACTAACCATGATCAGAAGAATTGATAATGCACTAATTAAGGTGACGAGTCGACAGTGAACTACTGTGACTGTCATGGATTGAACTGACGATGTATGAATCGAGATGACGAGTTGACAGTGAACTACTGTGACCGTCATAGATTGGATCAAAGGTTGGACTAACATGATCAGAAGAACTGATAATGCACTAATTGAGGTGATGAGTCGATAGTGAACTACTGTGATTGTCTTGGATTGAACTGACGATGTACGAATCGATAAGCCTGCTGGGGATAAAACTGAATCTGCTGAGGATGAAGCGACTCTACTAAGGAGGAATGGATAAGATGTACTCTGCTAGGGAAGAAGGAAATGCGCCCACTGATGGGGGTACAGGTATGATTCTATTCGTAGATGATCTGCGGCAGCTATGGATTTGACATTGATGGAGGACGATGATCAACAACCACTCATGGACTTATGTTGCATGGATGAGGAAAGATCAACAGCCACTCATGGAATTATGTTGCATGGATGAAGGAAGATCAACATCCACTCATGGACTTATGTTTCATGAGCAAAGAAAGATAATCAACAGCCACTCATGGACTTATGCTGCTAGGAGATGACGGTTAACTTTCGGCGGTTTGGAAAGGGATAAAATCTACCCCAAGTTTGGACACTTCTCATGCTGACGGCTTGATTGGTGTTGTAATAATGTTTGGTTCTCCTGGTTGTATTGTCCTTGGAATGCTCTTAAAATTTTATCACTTGATTTGAAAAATTCATTATTAGTCACTATTGACTTGCATATTTGAGACTACGATAGACTCAAAGACTGACAGACATCAACGCACGTATGAGGGCGACACATTTGACACCAAATTGGAAGAAGCTCTACTTGCAAAGATTTGATGTGCATTTGTCATGGATGATACCATTTCACTCTTCATCTTAACATGGTAGCACTTTGCTGATAAATCTGATTTTTGAAAATTCCTCCCTATTGATCTAGTCGATTCCCAGGATGTGCTTTGAATTAGTGCCTTAGCTTATAGAATAAAAGATACTCTATTTTAAAAAATTTCAAAACAACTTGGTGACTTGAAAACTTGCCATCGATGTGCGACAAATGAAGTTTGCCCCTAGTTCGAAGTGTAAGAAGTAGAATTCATAGGCAAACGAGGTAGGTGACCGAAGTTTGCCCCCTAGTTTGGACAATTGTTGTTTGAAGGTTTTAGGCAAACGAGGTTGGTGACCTAAGTTTTCCCCTTGTATGAAGGGTAGATAGTAAAATTCAGGCAAACGAGGCGGGTAGCCGAAGTTTGCCCCTAGTGTGGAAGATAATTTCTGGCTTGAGGCAAGGACCGCGACTTTAATCTTCAAATGCTCATAACTTTTGCCTAGGCATCAGTGAGGTGACCTAGCGAGCTCTTTTCTCTCTTTTGTTATTGCTCACCTTGGATGTGGCTCTAATTTTTGCCTAGGCGTCCTTTCGGATTTTTGACCTAGCGAGTCATCCTTCTTTTCTTTTTGAAAGTCTACCTACATACCCCCGAGCGGGGATTAGGTCCAACATAGTTTGGGCCAGGACCTTAAAAGAAGGGGGGTTGTTTTCTAGGTAGGTGGGACGACCGAACCGATGCGGTTGCCTACGTATCCCCGAGCAGGAATCAGGTCGAGCGTAGTTCAAGGCAAGGCTTGAAGAAAATGGGTTATTTTTAGGTGGGTGGGATGACCGAACCGATGCGGTTGCCTACGTATCCCCGAGCGGGAATCAGGTCCAGCGTAGTTCAAGGCAAGGCTTGAAAGAAATTGGTTGAGGTATGAGGGTTTTGCAAGCCAATCGTCAAATTAGTTTCTTTTCATGTAGTTGATTGATGTGAGATCTTCTAATTGCAATCTCAAAATTTCATAATGTGCATGTCAGCTCTCAGAATTTGTTTGTGGTCGTTCTAGGATCTTTGAAATATGATCTATACATGTTCTCATGATGTACCTTGAAGTGTAAAAATCTATGTATCGCCAATTTTTCTTTTATTTTCTCCATCATTTTGACTGGCTAAGGTCAGATCTTGGAAATCAATACCTTTTCAGCTCTAACTTTTGCCTAAATGCCCTTTCGGGTTTTCAACCTAGCGAGCTTTTCTTTTCTTTTCTTTTCTTTCCTTTTTCTTTTCTTTCCTTTTTTTTTGTTAAAGTGGAGAAGAAACTTATTGAAAATGTTTGGCTACCATCAAGGGCTAAGTCTGCATGGCTTTCAATCGGACAGATTTGAATGGCTCTCAATTGGATTGGGCTCAAGGCTTTTAAAATGGTGGAGAAGGGTGTTGGGCAAGCCCCAAGTCAGTTCCAAGTATGTTTTTTCAAGATTAATGCAAGAGCATCTCTTAAATTCTTAAAGTAAGACTATTCAATTCTCGGCTCTTCTTCGGTGTTAGCGTTAAATCGACTTTGGCCTTTTTGGGATTTTTTTTTGTTTGGTGCAAAAATTTATTAGCAGAGTAATATCCATGGTAATTTGAAAAGTGACATTTTCAGTTCAGCGATTCATGCACTTATGACTATACACATCAGATTAAGCAAAACGAGATTTTATTCCATTAGCAAGAGAGGGATTACATTACTCGTTATAGACTCACAACAACTCGATGACAGACAGACTTGACCACAAGACTAAACTTGAAATAGACTCAAAACATAGAACAGACTCGACCCGGTCTCAATTGGAGTGCCACAGTGACTCGCTTATTTTTCTTTTTTTGAAAGAGCATCCTCATTTGTTTTGCTAGCAAAAGTCCCAAACACCACCACTTCACTTACACAAGTTCAACACTCAAGGGCCTCAGTGAAGGAGATCATTTGAACAGATGAGCCAGGGGCTTTAGGTTCGATGAAGCCAGGGGCTTTAGGTTCGATAAAGCCAGGGGCTTTTTGGTTGACATAGGGTTGGATAGGCGATGGCTCGATTTTTTGATCGATGAGGTTTTGGATATCATGGCGAAGGCACATGCAGTTGTCGGTGTCATGGCCTGGGCCTTGGTGGTAGGCACAACATTTGGACAGGTTACAGTTAAGAGAAGGGATACCAGCACATGGCTGAAGGAGTTGGAGGTACCCCTTTTTGATGAGGTTATCGAGTATTATGGACAACGGCATACCCAGGTTAGCGAAGGTTCTTGGTTTGCGGGCTTTTTTAAACTTTGAGTTCAAGTGGGTCCTTGGAGTGGCTCTCGGGTTTGGATATGGACTAGGATTACCAAGGCTAGGGTATGGACTTGGATACAAGTAGGGATTCGGGTGTGGAAATGGGCTTGGATGGACGGCGTCGGACAACCCATACTTCCCTTTATTGATGCTCTGCACCATCTTCTCAAATCGGCTCATCCTTAAACTTAGTTGTTCAACATTGGTTTGTAGCTTGTTCACTTTCTCTTCCAGAGCTTTGTAGGTCATTGGTGGGCTTATGACAATCTGGGCTAGCCCACGAACGAGATAATGAATCCGGGGAGGTACAACAGTGTCCTTACTCGGGGCTACGATTTTCTGCAAATAGAAGTAAAAGTCCAAATCAGCAGAAGTGCGAAACACTTCTTATGGACTCCTATCGCGAAGAGATGATAAGAATTTTGAAGGATTTATCGATGTGAATAGATGACGGTTGCAGTATGTATACGACTTCTATACAACGATTGAGATGGGTGAGGATGATGACATGTATGCGCTAGATGTGTAGAGACTGACACATGTGGGACTGACAAGATGTGCGTGCAAGCGAACTGACATGAATTGTGCATGCATATAAGACAAGCATGCGGATGCAAGCCCTAACCTATACGATGCCCCTACTTCTAACATATAGCAATTAAGCAAGTAAGGTCCTAACCATACAGAGTGTGCTAACTTTTCTTTCTAGGATGATCACCGTCATGGGGAGGGTGAGGAAGACAGGTTTGCTCTTTGAGGAATGAGAATCTGGAAAATTTTATAAGTAAAGATTTTTGGGAAATCTGGGTGAATTTTGACAGTGTTTCTAGGAAACATGGATTTCTGGGAAATCTAGGTGATTTGGACAAAGTTTCTGAAAGAAACAGGTATTTCTGGGTGAGTTGGACAGAGTTTCTAGGAGAACGGGAAAATCAGAGTTTCTGGGAGAAACAAGGCAAATTGGGAAAGGTTTTTGGGAAAAGCAGGGATTTCAAGGTTTCTGGGATAAACATGGATTTTTGGGAAATCTAGGCGGATTGGATAGAGTTTCTGGGAGAAACTAGAAAATCAGAATTTCTGGGAGAAATTGGTACATCTAGGCATTTGTGGAAAATTTGAACGGAGTTGCTGGGATTTTTGGGAAATCTGGAAGATTTAGACATAGATTCTGGGAAAACTGGTATATCTGGGAAATCTGGGAGATTTAGACAGAGTTTCTGGGAGAAACAGGTATATCCGGGGAAGTCTAGGAGATTTAGACAGAGTTTCTGGGGGAAACTGGTATATCTGGGAAATCTGGGAGATTTGGATGATGGTGATCATACTGTCTAGCAAGTTTTCATACTCCTATGTCTTAGGACCAACAAACAAGGTTTGCGGTGTATATCTTTGTGAACGTGGAGCAGACATCCTTATTATGGTGCCTAGGCAGGTCAACTCAATGTGATTACATGTGAGTGATTGCCTTGGGAATCATAAGAAAGAGGTTTTGCCTCATGCCACAAAAGCGTCTACACCGCGCAGGTAATCCCGCCAGGGCATACAGCAATTATATCACATTGTCCTATCTGAAAAGATAAATCAACAGTCCTATGAAAGGTTCTACAGGAATTTATATGCAAAGGTTGGGTTTAGTCAAAGAGGGTCCATTGACGAGAGTTCCAATATACCCTCAAGGATACAGTACGGAAGTTTTTACTCTTTTTGATATACCTTGGAAGGTACAGTATCAACAGTGACTTGTGCCCTGGCACAGCAAGACCTGAACAATGTCAGCGCTGGGTTTCAGACACAATCGGAGGGGAAAATGCGGGAGTGCAATGCGGTGAACCAGACACAGTAAAAAGATGATTTTAAGGATGCTTCTTATGAGTCAAACCTCTGTATTATTTTGTTTTGAAAATAAAAATCCCCATCAGAGTCGCCATATTGTGGACACGCGGAATTCCACCTCTTATTTGTTTGAAATTGTTTTGAAAGGGAAGGAAAATGTCTGTTGAAATTGAAAACAGATACAGAGTCGCCACTTGGTCTTTAGGGAACCAAGAAACCCAATTTGACTCACCCAAACGGATAAAGGGCACCGCCCTTTCATAACCAAAGAACTTGGCTCGGGGTTTTGGTACGAGAGAGGAAGGAGCCTTTGTCGCGACTAAAACACCCTCAACTCGCCCCGTCTTTCGACGGGCCTCAATTAGCATCCAAATAATCATCTTATACTATGTTTGGTTCGACAATTAATACTATGATAGTATATTACATCTCATAAGAATTTTGAAATGGAAGATCAAAAGATAATATATCATTCATAAGATCTAAGCCAAATATCACACAATGCAAAGGTGAAAGATCACACAAACAAACCTAGGAAAAATTGTCTATCATCTATCAAATAATCCAGTTTTCCTAATCTAAAGGGGACATGAATTGTTGTTGAAATAAATAATCAAAGAAATCAAAATATGTTTAGCAAACTAGAATGATGCGTGTTAATCGTTGAGAAAAGAAGACCTCTCAATCCCCGGGACGGATGAGAAAGGATGATTAGATCGAGGGGAAGCATGAACGTGTGACCAAGTTCATTCCTTATAATCTTCTTGGATTAGGAGTCACAAAAACCCCAAATCTTGCATGGATGCAATGCATGGTCTTAGAATGAGCCAAGGTTGTAGTGTGTTTGTGTACATGAGTTTTCTAAAGTGACTTAGAAGTCTAGAAGATGAATGACTGCATGGGGGAAATCATAATGGGATATGTGAAAATGTGGTATGGACCACTTCCTAGGATATGAACCAATTTGAAGTACATATAAGCATCAAATCAAAGGATGGAAGTAAAGGTATACTTGCTGTGAATAGTAGACAGAACAGTGGCTTGATCTTGTGGAAATTGAAAAGTAGGGTTAGAAAAGTTTTCAATGCATGATTTTTTATGGAGATCATCCTTATTGTGTCTAGAACACATATAAAAAATCCAATTCTCAATAACTATTACAGATTGAGAGAAATTATATAAACAATGGAGGTCACTCAGGAACAGAATCCGTACTGTTGACTGAAATGTCAAAACATCTTAGCAAATGAAAACAAAACATCTAGAGGCCCATATTATACATAAAGTTCCCTAAAACACTGACATTCAAGGTAAAAATAATTTGGAACCACTCCTTTTGGAAAAGTTTTCTGGAAAACAAGTTGAAAGTCAACCTAGCTGCTGTGACAGCAAAGGCAGAATGTTTGGAAGGAATGTTTGGGTCCAAATGGACCCCTTCCAAGTGTTTCCAAGTCAAACCAAAAATCATGGGTGTTCTCTAATGATTTAGGAAGACTTCCCAAGTGGTCTTGTAATCATACTTTAAGTATTGAACTCAAGAAAAATATTTGAAGTCAAATAACTCACTGTTTTAAAGTTTTTTTGTGAAAAACTAGGTTTATTTCTTGTAATCCAAATATTGGGGGTTTCAGAGGGTTTTGAAATAGGAGTTTTGAAAGTGTATTTTTAACACTTGTAGGTACTGGTTAACAACTCACTAAGTTTGACCAACACATGTTAACGACGACTCCAAGTGTATCCAATATCATCACCAAGTAATGGGCCCCGCTATACCCAACCCACATATCTACCCGAACTCACCCAGAGTAACTATATCCCAAAGCCCACCTCCGCAGAGCCCACTAGGAAGCTCCACGATTGAAAAGGACAGCCTCGAGCAGCTCCCTCCAAAGCCCACCCACAGCAGTCACCTGAGGCCCAATTACGACTGAGCCCACCCAAACAAAGTAAAGAAAAGCAAAATGGACCCAGTCCACCTACTGCCCTCTCCACTCGCTACACCAACACCCATTAGACACGTGGATGTTTAAATCCATCGATCGCTAGTCAAAGCCACGGCGTCGAATGACCATCCGTGTCATCAATTAAGCCATGGCGTCGAATGACCACTCACCACAAATCAACCATTGCTTGTAGTCACCACTCGCTCTCAAGCCAACTTACAAGGAATCTCTCCTCTGCACCTAATGAACACTCCATTACAACACAAACACACATTCACTGGTGGATTTCTCACCCTTGGTCAGGAAGCAGTACCAAGGGTGGCCATGACCACTGGGAACTTGAGAATTCATGGTTCGGAGGCTAGAACCAGGGGTACCTCCCTATCTCAACGCCTCACAGGCTGGATAGGGTTGGTCCCAAAGAGAAAGAGAGACACGTGACCACCAATCACGTGCCCTACCCCTTTTAACCCCCCAACCAATTAGAAAAGCCCATATCCTAGCAACCAGCTGTAACCTTTGACTCTCACCCTGCCCAGTCACTCCAACCTCGTTGAGTATCCTGCGAACCAATAGCAGGGTCTCGATATCCTCTCTGCTTAAGGGTCTGCACCAATGGCTTTAGCTTCGGTACTCACCCTTGCTTAGCCCTCTGGAAACCACAGCAGTATGATCTCGAGAGCCTCCATGCTTAACCTTCTGCACCAATAAAACCATTTCGTTCCCAGTGACAATACATTTCGACGAACCAATAAGAAAAGCCTTGACACCTTGCCCCTTCGCTGCATCTTCTGCACCTATAGAACTCCTTCACTTTGTCTCCCTCCCTTTGACCAACCAATGACATCGGCTCACCCTCACAACGACAATACGACAATACCTCGTCTCACCTCCCCCAATACATCGACTTGTCCGCATCACCATTTAATAAGGCCAACTACCTTAAACATACGCATTTAAGTCCCTACCTACCTCAAACAGGGCAACCACTCCGAAGATGCCAACTCAGCCACCCCAGCTGTGCCAAAAACCTCACAAACCCTGTATAAATACAAACCTCATTTAATACATCCAACAACCAGAGCTCAACCTAGAGTTTAAGCCTTCACCCAGTCTTGAGCTACAATCCTAAGCACTTAAGACCTTCACCATCCTCCTCAAAATCTCCGACAAAAACATAATTCTCAACCATTACTCAACTTTCCCCTACCTCTCCTCTAGCCTCACACATTTTAGATAACTCCCTCCCATACGCCAGTCTCCAACTAATAACCAACCCTCTACTGCTTTCTCTCTCTCTTATTTGGGACTACTCTGGTTCTCACTCGAGCCATACATTCTCCAAGTTCCATCATCTTTGTTTACATATATTTATTATTATTATTATTATTATTATTATTATTATTATTATCTTAACAAGCTCTCACTCCCATCTACCTACCACGCAGTATCACTCGCTGCTCCACTTGGCACTAACCAGCTTACGTGTTATACCTTCCCTCATACACTATCCACCTCGGATAAAGAACTCACACAACACTCAAAGAGGATTAAAACCACTTGCAATATCCACATCTAACTCATTTAGAGAATCTCCAAGATTATTGGAGAGCATTACTCTCATTTTGAAGACAACTTCAAGGAACGTATTGAAGTTGAAATCATCACCTATCAAACATGTTTTTGAGGTCAAGAGCTACTATCCATAAGGATTCACTCACCTCAAACACCATGTCATCATCTAGATGATGATGATGAACTAGTAAGTAAACAAAGAAAAATCAAAAAGAAATGAGGTAAGGAGAGATGAACATTTATATAAACAAGCATATAATAACAATCAATAGATGATAATCAATGTGATTTTGGACTTGTAGCTTGGTGTTTCACTCATATATAATGACATTGGACATGGAAGTAGCTTCCTAGCTCATGAATTCTCACAAAAATGGTGGTTGGATGTATTGAATGTGAAGTAAATGGGAGTAATGAAGTAGAAAACAAAGTTTAGAATTCACTTTCTAGTTGAAAATCAAAGGAAGAAGCTTTTTTTCTCTCTATTCTAATCTTATCTCTACAACTTTCTCTCTACAACTTTTCTAAGCTTTGTGTTTGCACCCCCCAAATGAGAAGTCAAGGGGGGTTTACATAGGCTAATTTGGGGTGGTTTTGGTATTAAAAGAGTGCTCCCATTGGCTCCAAATGTCTATGAACAAGGAACTACGTCGTTTTGGTTTCTAATTAATCAAAATGGACCCCCAAAAGAAATTATAAAAGTGGACTGTTCTGGAGGAGAGTGCCGCGGCGGCACTGGGCCTGTGCCACGGCGGCAGTGGGCTAGTGCCGCGGCGGCACTGCTCCTCTGATGTTCAGATAATGCCATTTAGGCCCCCCAGAGGTTCCGGTATTCGCGAAAAGGCCCTATTTGGTCCGAAATTCACAGAAAATGCGTATGAACTCCAAACTGAGGTTGTGACATGCCGTTGGAAAGGTAATGGAGTCTACTTTACATAAAAAAAAAATAGTTCGAAGATAGGTCATTTTGAAAAGTTTTGCAATATTCGCGATAAAAACCGATTTGATCGCCTTTTTCACCTTCGGAAATTCATAATAAATTCGTTTTAAATCCAGGAATCATGTGCGATATACTGTTGGAAAGCTATTGACCTCTAGTATCTATGAAAAATGTTTGAAAAATGATATGGTGCTCCGGTTTAAAAGTCAATTTTTGGTCAAACTGGTCAAACTTGGGATTCCCGGGAAGTTCTGGGAACCTCTGGGAGCTCCCAAGAACTAACGTTATCGTCCGATTTCCTTTTAAAACTTGTTTTGGTACTTTTCACATGATCTAGAATGATCTCAGAACTTTTCGGCGAATTCGTACGATTTCGGTCAAACCTTGGTCAAACCTGGTCAAACCTTGGTCAAACCGGTCAACGGGGACTTTCCGGGAATTTCCAGGACTTCCGGGGGTCTCTGGGAGCCGACGATTTCTTCTGATTTTGTTTGAAAACTTATTTTTAGTACTTTTTGATGACGTAGCATGTTTCCAGAACTTTTGGTCCAAATCTGGGAGTGTTTGGGCTTTCAGGGGCATCTCGGTCATTTGCACCATTTTCTAAGCATTTTGAGAGATAGGGCTAACTTCCGGGAGTCCTTTTGAGTCTTTTCAATCATTGTGAACCACCAAGCTATGGGTCTCCTAAATCTGATAGCCGACAAAATGGAGTGTCTACACCAGCCGAGCCCACGGTTAGGTCTAAATAGGGATGAAGTGGTTGGAGTAGTAAGAGAGCACTTACAAGATCAGATAAGAGAACAATAACAAGATCAATTGAGAGAACAATTGGGGGCAACTTTAAAGCTCAACCAAGACCACATTATCAAAAACCTTATCCTAATAATATTGATCGAATGTTTGAGTTTCCTCATTGTTTTAAACTTCCGGATTTCACTTTGTTTTCTAGAGTTGATAAACAAACAACACTTGAACATATAGCCAGGTTTATTGCTCAATGTGGTGAAGTTTCAAATAATGACATGTTAAAATTAAGAATGTTATTTAGTTCTCGTACTAGACCTACTTTTACTTGGTATGTAAACATGCCAGTCGGGTTTGTCCAAACTTGGCAAGATATGGAAAGCGTATTTCACGCTCAATTTTATCAATCTAAATCAGAAATTACAATTGCTGATCTTGCTAAAGTGAAGCAAAAATCTGGTGAAATGTTGAAACATTTATTGCCAAGTTTAAGTGTGAAAGAAACGGGTGTAAAACAAGACTTCCAGAGAGTGAATATGTTCGTTTGGCTATTGAGAATCTCAGACCTGTGTTAAGAATGTATTTTATAGGTCAACAGTTTATAGATTTATGTCATCTTGTGGAAGTTTGTGGATATGCGGCTCGGGTCTACCCCAAGGCCAGGGGCCTTCTCCCCTCTTTTGGAAAGAAAGAGTTCCTTTTTATTTTCGAAATTGGAATTGATTTTGAAATTCTTGAATGGTCTATGAAAACAGATACAGAGTCGCCACTTAGTCTTTAGGGAACCAAGAAACCTAATTTGACTCACCCAAACGGATAAAGGGCACCGACCCTTCATAACGAAAAGAACTTGACCCGGGGTTTTGGTACGAGAGAGGAACGAGCCTTCGCAAAAACTAAAACACCCTCAACTCGCCCCGTCTTTGAACGGGTCTCAATTAGCTTCCAAATAATCATCTTGTATTAAGTTTGGTTCTTCAAATAATACTATGATATGTATATTATATCACACAAGAAATCTTGAATTAAAAGATCAAAAGATAAGATATCATTCATAAGATCTAAGTCAAGTATCACATAATGCAAAGTGAAATATCACACATAACAAACCTAGGAAAAATCGTCTAATCACATATCAAGTAATCAAGTTTTCCTAATCAAAGAGAGGGGGGACATGAATTGTTCTTGAAACAAATAGTCAAAGAAAACAAAAGATGCTTATCAAACTAGAATGTATGCATATTGATTATTGCAAAAAAAAAAAAGGACTTCTCAATCCCCGGGACGGATGAGAAAGTAAGATTTGATCGGGAAGCATGGACGTGTGATCAATCTCATTCCTTATGATCCTCTTAGATTAGGAGTCACAAAAACTCTAAATCTTGCATGAACGCGATGTATGATCCTAGGAAGTGCAAGGTTGTAGTGTGTTTGTGTTCATGGATTTTTCTAAAGTGACTTGGAAGTATAGAATATGAATGAATGAACGAAGAATGTTGTTTAAGATATGTACAAAAGTGGTATGAACAACTTCCTAAGATATGAACTAATTTAGAATGCATGTGTACATCTAATCAAAGAATAAAAATCAAAACAGGCTTGCTGTGAATAGTGGACAGAATGTTCGGATCATATTTTAAAAATGGAAAAGTGAGGTTAGGTGCATACTAAATTCATGAGATTTTATGGGGACCATCCCTACTGAGTCTAGAACACATAGGAAAAATCCAAACTAAGATTGAAGTTACAAAATGATAGAAATCATATAAACAAGAGAGGTTACTCAGAAACAAAATCCGTGTTGTCGACTGAAATGTAGAAAAATCTTTGAAAATGAAAACAAAATATTTGGTGCCTCATAATATACAAAAAATTCCCTAACACACTGAAGTTTAAGGAAAAAATGAGTTGGGACTACTCTTAGTGGAAAAGTTTTCTAGAGAACAAGTTAGAAGTCAACTAAAGCTGCTGTGACAGAAAAACAGAATGTTTGGGTCAAAAAGGAACCCTTCCAAGTGTTTTAAAATTCAACCAAGAATCATAGACATTCTCTAATAAGTTATAAAGACTTTCCAAGTAGTATTACAATCATCCATTAAGTTTTGAACTCAGAATGGCATTTTCAAGGTGAGAAACTCACTTTTTTGGGGGTTTTTTTTTTAGAAAACAAGTGTTTATTTATTAAAATCAAAATGTGGGAACTTCGGTTTACAAGTCAAGTTTTAGGTCAAATCGGTCAACCCGGGGATCTCTGTGAAGTTCAAGAAACTTCTGAGAGCTCCCAGGAGTTGACGTTTTTGTCCGATTTTCTTTAAAATTCGTTTTAGTACTTTTCACATGATCTAGAATAATACTGGAACTTTCGAGCGAATTTGGACGATTTTGGTCAACCCTCGGTCAAACCTTGATCAAACCGGTCAATGGGGACTTTCCGGGGACTTCCGGGAGCCTCTGGGAGGTCAGATTTCATCTGATTTTGCTTTAAAACTCATTTTATTACTTTTCCTACGACGTAGTGTATTTTTAGAACTCTCAGTCCAAATATAGGACCGTTTGGGCTTTCAGGGAGCATTTTGGCCATATGTATCATTTTCTGAGTATTCTGAGGGATAGAACTGACTTTCGGGAATTCTTTTCATGTCTTTTTCAACCATCCTGAACCACTAAGCTATAAGTCTCCTAAATCTGATAGCTGCAAAATGGAGTGTCTACAAAGTTGTGTCAAGATATGAAAAAGTAGTTAACGAAGAAAAACAAAAGGTAACTTCCACAGGAGGGACATATATCATGGGTCAAAGTAAGAATGATTACAAATCGGACACGAAGGAAGAAGCTCAGAGTGAATATGAAGAGGAGAATGAAGAGGCAAAGCAGAGTTGAAAATTTGAACTGAAAGCGAAGAAGGTGGTTTAAGGCAGTTATCAGCCTGATTCACTTCAAACAGTTTATCAACATTCCTTAAGTTCAAAAATAAATTTATCACTTAAGGGATGTTAGGGGGCATTGTTTGCACCGTAAATAAAATATAAATTGAAAATGCCAAACAATGATCATTGGGATGATGTGGCAAATGGTCCACGTGATGTTATTTGAAATACAAAGGATAAAGATGGTAGTGTTGATTTTTTAGTGGATATTACTTGCTACATTCAGCACATTGCCACATATATCATGGCATAAAGTAGTTAGTAGGGGAAAAACCAACTTTAAAAATTGCCACATAGACAATAGAAATTACAAGTAGTATTCTCTATGTCCCATTTTATGTGTCTATTTTAGGGAATTTAACTATTTAAGGGGACAAAAAGAATCTACACCTACTTTCCACAATTGCCCATAATCATTGCACTTTCGTTTTTTTTTTTTTTTTTTTTTTTTTTTTTTTTCTGTTCTGTTTTGTTTTGTTTTGGTGTTGACTGCAAGGAAGTGTAGTTTGGGAAACTATGTAAAAATTGCGTGCTAATTTAGGAAAGTGAACAACAATTTTGAGACATCCCAAAAAAGAAATATGGACACATAAAATGGGACGGAAGTAGTAGTTACTTATGACATAAGAAGATGAGCACAGTGAATGAAAGGATCATCATCAAAGATCAACAACATGCTTTCAACATCTTTATATTTTATTTTTATTTTTTCCATTTTAGGAGTAGATTTTAATGTCGTTCTTTCATATCCGTAAGAGAAGGCTCGTTATCCCCTTCTTCTTCGTGTTGTAATTTGGAGGCGAACTTTACCACTCTAAACTGTAAGAAGGCGTGTGATCCCCTTCTTGTTGCTATAGTTGGAGACGCGATTACCACTTCAATTTAGTCACACCACATCATCATACTGACATGGCGTGACAAGCTCACTAAATAATTTCTCGTTAATTGTACAGCCCAACTTGTTATAGATCAACTCTAAGTACATATCTGGCCTTAAAAAAAATTTATTTATATATATATATATGTATATAACTTTGCTAAATTGGGAGAAAATACTTATTGTAACGGTTATTTTGTTGATGTGGTATAACAATTAAATCTGAACCCTTTATTTATCCATCTATACCCCCTATTTTTAGAAAATATCTCATCCACATAATCACAAATTTCAAATCTATAAATATGTTATTTTGCTGGTATGGTATCCCGTTGCATTGAATATTTACTCTTAAATTAGAGCCAAAATAGCTGTCATTTTCGTAAAGCCGACTCGTTTCGCTTTATTGCCCGATATTTCAATCACTCTTCCTATGATGACCGTGAATAACACGCGGTTTCGCTTATTGCCCGATATTTCAATCACTCTCTCTGATGACCGTGCAGACATGCTCCACCGACTCGTTTCGCTTATTTATGTGCTGATGTGGCAATTGCAAAACTAAGCGTGCTCAACACGAGCTTTGACGAACAAGAAGTGCTAGGCATACATCCGAAACCACACTCTAAACCACACTATATGCTTTAAATGCATGTACTCTGTGCTGTTTGAATTTTTCACATTTTTCTGTGCACCACTTACACAACACTGGGTACATGTATTTAAAGCAAGGATGTGGTTTAAGGTGTGGTTTGGAGTGTGTGCCTAGCATTATTGTTGACGAAATAGAGCTGGGCTATCAATATTTCAATAACTATCAATCACATGGATTGGTAGATAATTAAGCTAATTCTTTTGTGATAACTTTCATACAACTTCCTAAAAGATGTGTCTATCTCTCTCCTTTGTCACTGTGGGGTCCAGTGACATCACAGGAGAGAGATAGACACATTTTTAGGAGGTTGTATGAAAGTTGTATGAAAGTTATCATCAAAAAATAATTATTGTGGTCTCCGCGTTGGTCGTTGAATTAAAAAAATAAAAAAAAAAATTTGAGGGGAAGGTCGTTGAATTAATTGGATGTGTACACTGTAACATAGATCGATAGGTTATCTTCCCATCGTGATCAACTTTGGCTCTATGAGCCCACCACCTTTTCCTTATAAGCACGAAAGTTCCTGGAAAGGGAGGTGTAGTATGTGCATTTCAAGTGAATTTATGTGCTTTCACCAAAGAGAGGTGCTAGGCACACATCCTAAATCACACCCCAAACCACATTATATGCTTTAAATGCATGTATTCTGTACTGTTTGAATTTTTCATATTTTTCTGTGCATCACTTACACAACACAGGGTACATGTATTTAAAGTAAGGATGTGATTTGAAGTGTGGTTTGGAGTGTGTGTCTAGCATTATTGTTCACCAAATTCGTAATTTTTCTATTTAATATTTTTATGAACTCGTCACAAAGTGTGATGACCTATTTTGGATCGTTGATCTTGTGATTTTCATGTGCTCCACAGTGATACAATTTTTTTTCCCTCCCCCCTCTGTTATAGAAAGGCAAAAAAAAAAGTAAAAAGTAAATTTTCTTCTCCCTTCAATTTCAATACTTTTTTTTAAGAGATTTTTTCCTTTTAATTTCAATACTTAGGCCAACACAAATTAGCTCATGTTTCTTTTTTCCTTATTTTTTCTCCTTTTTCCCCATCTTTGTTGCAGGTGATGGTTCAATCTATTTTTACCCTCTTACAACCGATCTCTTGTTTGTCTCATTAGATGATTTTTTTTTTCTTTTTCTTTTTCTTTTCTTTTTCTTTGTAGCAATTTTAGTGACTAAAATGTCTTTACCGGCCCAATATTTAAGTAACCACACCTTAGCTCCTTTTTATTTGTGACCGCCTTCTTGTTCTCATTTTTTTTTTTCCCTTCTTCTTACTTTTTTACCTTTTCATATAAAATGATTATACTTCAAAGCCCGAGTCAAAGGACATGATCCCGCAAAGTGAACTTCCATTAATAGCCATACTTTTCTAGTTTTCATTAAATACAAAATATGGAAAATAACACTCAACTTTATTCTCTAGGATTCTAGCCCACTAGTTAACAGAAAAGTGGCATAAATTTATGACTTAATGAATACTCCACTATTTTAGTATCGTAGGCAACTTTTTCATAAGCTATTAAGCTCTTTGGTTTGATTTGATCCTTTCCAATGGTTGGTTGTTGTACCACAAGTTCAAGGCACGTGTACAAAATGATGTCCTTTAGAATTGCCCAAAAGGGCCAAAACATTGAATTCAGAGAAATACTAAAAGTGAGTCACATTTTGGAAGAAAGTGTCTTTCATGTTCACTGTTACATATGAGTAATTTTTGAAATACAATTTTTATATAATTTTTACACAATCTTTTTAAAAGATGTATCTATCTCTCTCTTGTGATGTCACTAGATCCCACAGTGACACAGGAAAGAGATAGACACATCTTTTAGGAACAAGGAGATTCCGTTAGTTAAGGTCCAGTGAAAACATCATGATGAAGGAGAAGTTTTATGGGAGCTAGAGTCAGAGATGCGCGAGAAGTTTCCGTTTTTATTTTAGACCTTGTACGTTTTCGATTTCGAGTACGAAATCCTTAATGAGTGGTGGATGAAGTAATACCCTGTATTTTTCAATAAGTATTTAATGCACAGAGAATCTATATACTTCCTTTGATCATTCATGAAATTTTATCTTCGATCGATCAAAGCTCGTTCGAGCGATCGAGCATTCCCAAAGTTCAAGCGATCGAACCCTACTTCAATCGATCGAAACCCTACCGACTTGAATTCAATACGTGGACCCTACTTCAATCGATCAAAGCCCTTTTCAATCGATCTAACTGGCCGATCTGAGTTCGAACGATCGAAAGACGTTCGATCGATCGAGAGTGTAATCATTTGAAATTCCAGGTTTGTCGCAAAACTAGCCACCTACACCCCATCCCCTCCTAATATATTGTGCTCGTGTGCTGTGTGTGGTTACTGAACCAAGAGAGTTGAGAGAGTGTGTGTGTTTGTGTTTCTACATATATATACACAAACCTCTATATATATACACACATATATAGATATATATATATATATATACACAGTCAAAGACAGAGAAAGACAAGCAGAAGGAGAAGAAGAAGAGCAGAAGAGAATGAGACAGAGAGAGACAGAGACAAGGCAGGGAGAGAGAGAGAGAGGCCATTAAAGCTCGAGGTTGGAATCCAAGCCAAACGCGCCCTTAGCAACTTTTGGTGAGTCCCAAACTCACTCAGTAGCTTAGTTGTAATGTTTTACATATTCTGGATGTGTTAATTATAACCCAAACACACCCACCAAATTCTGGACGTTTCACTGCAGAATCTGTAGAAGATGAAGTCTGACCGATCGAACTGAGTTCAATCGATCGAACAACGCTGAGTCTCAATTGATCGAAATGATTCCAATCGATCGAGATCACCTTCACTTCGATCAATCGAGGATACTTCAATCGATCGAACCTCACTTTCCTCAAGCGATTGAGTTGACTTCAATTGATCGAACATAACAGAACATGGATGTGTTTCTTTAAGTTTATAATTCATAATGCGTAACCGTTTAGTGGTTGTTTAATATTTCTATTATGTGATATTATGGATTTCGGAGATAATGGGATACGATAATGAGATTGAGATAACATGGTAAGTAACGTAGTCAGGTTCGGAATATTAGTATTAGTACAATGCGATGACGAGATCAGGTTTGAGTTATATTGGTGGGTAACATTGGTTAATCCTGGTAATTGAGTCAGTGGAGTATTAGTGTTCCGGTACAAGTATTGTCAGTATCAGAGATCAGTTGTGGACACATCTGCGTAGATGTGAGCGTTATGTATTATACTCGCAAGAGTTCTTAAAAGCGGTGAACAGTAAGAGTTCTTAAAAGCGGTGAACAGGAGTACAGATACATATTGAATATGAACGGACGATACTCACCAGGGTTCTTAAAAGCGCTGAACAGTAAGAGTTCTTAAAAGAGGTGAACACGAGTATTGGTGCGTCTATAGACTAGTCGTTATATGAGAACGATGTATGGTGTTCGCAAGAGTTCTTAAAAGCGGTGAACAAGAACACTAGTATGTTGTGATGATATAATCAGATTGTGGAAATCAGATAAGATGGGTACAGTCAGTCCTAGAGTTAGAGAATGGTGAGAATCGGTTAATGTTGTGTCCGAATGAAAGAAGAGAAGATATTATTAAAATCACTGCGACATATCGTGCATGACTAATGATTTCGTTATTTCTATGAGACTGTGTTAGTTAGTTCTCACTCAGCTTTCAGTAAGATGACAGCCTTTATTTGCCTGGACATTCTCCGTCTAGACTACCATGTCCTTAACAATGCAGGTGATGGAACCTATGGTGATGGCTACTACCCGGGGTTGGATTATACAGAGGATGGCCCCAGTGATGGCGGTTATACTGGAGAGAAGTGTTACACTGATGATTATCCTTACGCCAGCTGAAGATTTGAAGATAGTTATACCTAGCTTATATTTTTGTTGTTTCTTCAGTTAAACGGGTACTTGGGCATATGTTGTCTCCAGACCTGTAGTGATCCTGTGGACCACTCTGATGTTTATAATCGTTACACTGTTATTGTATTTCAGTTGTTACTATTCTTGTTGTTCTTGTGGACTAGTGCTGTGTGGTATGGATAATTAGTGACTTTCACTTGTCATTTCCTATGGACCCAAAAATGAAATTTATTTTTCTATATTTTTGCTGTTCCGGGGCGTGACAGGATTTTTGTTATCAGAGCTCTAGGTTGTAATACTTTCATTCACTAATAAAAAAAACCCTCCCCTCCCCCCCCCCCCCCCCCCCCCCCCCCCCAAAAAAAAAAAAAACCCCTCTATATATCATTCTCTTTGTATTATATTTTCTTTTGCCCTAAAGGATAAAGGGGGGCTTAGCTTTTAGAAAATTTCATATGTACCCTAAAAAAAACCCTTTTTACACCTAAGCCACACCCTCCCCTCCCCTTACCCCCACCCCCAAAAAAAAAATTTTGAGAAAACGCCTTTTTTTTATTAGTATTTGAATTTTGAAAAAGTCAACAATACAACCAAATACTTTATGTTGTATAATACATCCAATTCTTGGTCTCAATTTTTAATAATAATGTGTCATTTTGCTGTACTTTGGTGTCAATTAGTAGTAACTTTTCTAATATGCCATTTAGTAAAAGCTATGTGCCATTGCTAGTAATTTTTTGGAAAATGCTAAGTACACAAGTTTTGTGCACCTAAACTATCCACTAGCTGATGTGTCGTGGCAGTCTTAAAATTAATTCAAAATTTGTTTGGTAACTGATGAATAATTTTGGAAATCCACATCAGCATGTGTATTATTTAAGTGTCCCGTTTGGCATTACTCTAATTTTTTAGATGCCATTTAGTAGTAACTATTTTACATTGGGTAGTGTAGTGGGGTTGAAAGTGTTGTAACATTGACGTAAGTATGATACAACCAAATATTTTGGTTATATGAGAGACGATTTCTTAAATTTTTTTGTAAATTTTTATAGCATTTTCTTAGATCAACTACACGAAAATGTGTATAAATAGATCTCAAAATCCTATAAAAAAAAAAAAAAAAAAAAAAAAAAAAAAAAAAAAAGACCTCAAAGCAAAAGCAAAAAAACTACCCCAGGGGTGCTGCCCTCGAACGTCCGTACCCCTGCCTAATTCCAGGTGCAACTTCCAGATATCATCTCTACCGAGGCCCCCCTACTTCAACTTTCTCCATCCGCCGCCCATGCATAACATCAAATTAAAAAACAGCCTCTCTCTCTTTCTCTCTCAGTTATGAGCCAACAAGGCTACAAACAGCTTAAAACTATAGGGTAATTACACTAATCTGCCCAAAAGATCAAACTACAATGACTTTCATTATGGTGTGAAAATTTCACTAACATTTTTTACTAGAGATCGGATCAGCCCTAACCATTTGGGGCCCTAGGAGAGCTCTTCAAGTGAGGCTCAGGGGTCGGTCCTTGGTTTTTAGGGGCCCAAAGCGAGCTCTAAAAATGGGCCCCTTAGGTTATACGAGGGTTGTCCCCAAGGAAATTTTTTTTGTTTGTTTATTTGTACATAATTATGTGTAGAATTGGTTTTATGTCACATCCAGCGGCATAACTAAAGACTTTTTTTTTGTAACGCATAACTAAAGACTTATTTGAAAGAGACATCTGTTGAGGGAATAATGCCAGTTGCATAATGTACCCAATGCAAATGGATAATGTCCTTAAGATAACAGCATTGAGCAAGAGCACCAATCTCATAATTTGTCCAATTACATTCCAAGAATTTTTTTCAAGCTTTAAAATAAAAATAACATCATAAAATTCAAAATTTTGAAATCACTAATGTCATAAAGCATCCACAATTTTCTAAGTATCAAAATAATGACTAAAAATGATTCACTGTAAAAATAGAAAATAAATACAATTTCCTGATTGGGCCTTTTTTCCAAAAAGGAATGTTGTCATGTTGATTGGGATCATTGGGCTGTTAACAACTCAAACAAACTGTTGGGCCTATATATAAAAATACATGGATTTTTATAAATAAATAAAAAAACAAAATAAAATAAAATAAAATGTTGGGCCTATATATAAACATACACGGATTTTTTAAATAATGGGGGACCCATTACAATTGGGTTCCCCAAGCCCAAGCTTGGGCTGCTTGGCCTCAGAGTCGGGCTTGGTAAGGCTACATGTATGTCACGCCCCGGAACGGCATAAATAGAGAAAAATAAATTTCCTTTATGGGCCCATAGGGAATGACGGGTGAAGTCACATGATTGTCCACACCACGCAGTACTAAGCAACAAGAAGTAATAGTGTAACAAGAATGAAGTCTAGGTTCTGATCGTAACATAACATAAAGTCAACGGAAGTTACTAACTATTACATATCAGAGTCTCGAATCAAATATAAAGCAGCGGAAGTACAAATGCCAAGGCAACATATGCCTGACTACAAAAAGGTTCTGAAACGGTAAAGATAATCAGTTACAATTCTAGTCTAGTCTTCAGTTGGCATAAGGGTAGTCCTCGGCGTAGTAGTCTTCTTCAGTCTGTCCTCCGTCGGGGAAATTCTCCACAGGAACTCCGTCACCGGCATAGTAGTCTTCTTCTGCAGGCCTTTCACCTGTATAGTCATAACCAGGGTGCGCTGGAACGTAGAAATGTCCAGCGGCATAAACGCCGTCAGCTTAATGAAAGCCGAGTGAGTTAGATACTAACAGGGTATCGACTATTGAAGTTATTACAAGTTATAAGCCGTAACCAAATTAGAATTCAGTAAGGGTAACTCCTTTAATCAAACCAATTATCCGATTACTAATGTTCTACTCATTATAAGACCGATAACGCGTCTAGATAAGGGAGACAGACTCGACAGTAGTTCAACTCTATAACATACCATTGCTCATCCACCGCTTTTAAGAACATATGCACAGTCCACCGCATGTCATGGATACCACGTTAGTCCATCCCCCGCTTTTAAGAACATATGCACAGTCCACCGCATGTCAGGGATATAACGCTTTAAACAACAGTACATCATTCTATGCCACGACTTAGCGACGTCTACCAGTGATCACGGTCCACCGCATGTCATAGACACCTTCGTCTGTCTACCGCTTTTAAGAACATATGATTAGATCATCTGGCTATCTTAGGGCAAATGGTCCGGTTCACCGCAAGTCATAGACACCTTCGTCTGTCTACCGCTTTTAAGAACATATGATCGACCAAGGCCCGCCCACGCAAGGTTCCCGAATCTTAGCAAACCTACTTAAGTTCAACTCTATTTCCGATACATGACAATCCCAATGTGGCCCGACTACTCTGAATGAAATGAACGTTAACTCCAAAGGATTCACGACTATTCCGTTATCTAACATTATAAACGTTATCTGTTAATCTTGTTGTTACTACGACCCTACGCTGCGTTAATTCATTATCATGTCTGTATTACAATAATAGAGCATGCTGGGAAGTACTGAACAATAAATAAACAACTAAACAGTTATTACATTAACTAAACAAGTAAAACAGTAAACTGTAACTTCCAATCGATTGATATAGATGTCAATCGATTGGTATAAAAGTAGTGTCAATCGATTGGAAGAAAGTTCAATCGATTGGACCACAATCCATGTCAATCGATTGCATAAAATGTCAATCGATTGAGACATGAAAGATGTCAATCGATTGATATAGTGTCAATCGATTGACACTTCGTCTTCTTCACAGAGAAGACTGCCCAGCAACATATAAACGAAACTACATGGTTTCTTTCTATTTCTTCATTCAAAACATGTCCTAACATCAATATCAAGTTACCAAGTGAGTTTAAAACTCACCTTAAGTGTCTAGGGTGTGTTTGGGAATGTGTGTTTGAGCTTTGGAAGCTCTAATGGTGGTCCTCCTCTCTTCCTCTGCTCTCTGTCTTCTCCCTTCTCTTTCTCCTTCTTTCTGGTCTCCTTCTCTTCTCCCCTTTTCTTTTCTTTCAGTCCATCTGTGTGTGTGTGAATAAATATATGTATATATATATATGTGTATATATATATATGAGTGTATATATATATATGAACACACACAAAACACTCTCTCTCACTCTCTCTGATTTTTCTAAAGAGAAAAACGCAGAAAAATGGCTGGTATATATAAGGAGAGAGTGTTCACGTGGCTTCTCCCCAGCCAGAGCAAAAGAATCTGCCCAGCTGCCTCCAATCGATTGACATAAGTGTCAATCGATTGATACAATCAATCGATTGGTATAAAGTTCAATCGATTGGAACAATCAATCGATTGAGATAAAGTTCAATCGATTGGTATGTAAAATATACCAAGGGTAAGGCCAAGCTCATACAAGTATTAAAAGAAACATACAATGTCTTAGTTATATAATATATTACAAAAAAATACAGGGTATTACATCATCCACCACTCACAAAAGATTTCGTCCCCGAAATCCGAAATAAACTGGGTTAAAACAAAAATGAAAACTTCTCTCGCATCTCCGACTCCAGCTCCCATGAAGCTTCTCCTTCGTCGTGGTGCTTCCACTGAACCTTCACTAGCGGAATATCCTTGTTTCTGAGCTTCTTCACTCCTCGGTCTAGAATACGCACTGGTCCTTCGTTGTAGGTCACGTTCTCGTTCACCTCGATATCTTCAAAACTGATCTCGTGTGTTGGGTTATGGGCACATTTCCTCAACATGCTGATGTGGAAAACGTTGTGCACTCCTGACATCTTTGGCGGCAACGCAAGTCGATAAGCAACCTTTCCAACACGTTCTAGGATCTCGAATGGTCCGATGAATCGCGGCGATAGCTTGCCTCTTTTCTGTCCGAATCTGACGATACCCCGAACTGGCGAGACTTTAAGTAGTACGTGATCTCCAACTGCAAACTCTAGATCTTTCCGTCGCTTGTCGGCATAGCTCTTGTGTCTGGATTGCGCTGTCTTCATCTTTTCTCGTACAATCTGGATCTTCTCACTGGTTTCTCGAATCATCTCGGGTCCAAGTAGTTGAGTATCTCCGACTTCGGCCCAACACAGCGGCGATCGGCAAGGTCTTCCATACAAGGCTTCAAACGGCGCCATCCCTATGCTCGTGTGGTAGCTGTTGTTGTAGGCAAACTCGATCAAAGGTAAATGCGTCTCCCATGAACTCTCGAATTCAATGACACAGGCTCGCAACATATCTTCCATCACTTGATTGACTCGTTCTGTCTGACCGTCTGTCTATGGATGAAAGGCTGAACTCAAATTCAATGAAGTTCCCATT
Source organism: Hydrangea macrophylla (assembly GCA_033977485.1). Lineage (NCBI taxonomy): Eukaryota > Viridiplantae > Streptophyta > Magnoliopsida > Cornales > Hydrangeaceae > Hydrangea > Hydrangea macrophylla. The sequence continues at coordinate 89,906,574 of CM066995.1, forward strand.
GCTGTCTGAAGGCTCTTCCAGAATTCTGCGGTAAAGCGTGAATCTCGATCTGAAACTATTGAGACAGGTACACCGTGCAGTCGCACTACTTGCTCTAGATACATCCGGCTCAATCTTTCAACAGGGTACGTCATGTTGTAGGCGACAAAATGTGCTGACTTGGTGAGTCGATCCACTATTACCCAAATAGCGTCGTGGTTTTGCTGAGACTTTGGCAATCCAACCACAAAATCCATGGTGATGTGCTCCCATTTCCATTGGGGAATCGGTAGCGGTTGCAGGAGTCCAGGTGGTTTCTGATGCTCTGCCTTCACTTGTTTGCAATTAAGACATTGCGATACATACTCGGCCACTTCTCGCTTCATTCCTTGCCACCAGAAGTTTCTCTTCAAGTCCTTATACATCTTGTTTCCTCCTGGGTGGATAGTCATCCTTGACTTGTGTGCTTCGTCCAGAATGTTCTTCCTGAGTCCATCGTCATTTGGCACACAGAGTCTGCCTTTGCATCTCAGTGCTCCGTCCGTACTAATACTCCATATCTCGGGTTCCTTTGCGGACATCTTAGCAAACCATAACTTTAAATCCTCGTTCGACTGTTGAGCTGCCAAGATGCGGCTGATGAGAGTCGGTTGTACAACAAGGCATCCAAGGTGTTGTCCTTCTCCTGATTCCACTGGTTGAAGATCGAATTCGGCTAACGTCTCCAATGCTCGCCATTCTCTAATCAAAATCGAAGCGACCAAAAGGCGCGGCCTCCGGCTCAGAGCGTCGGCTACAACATTTGCTTTACCCGGGTGGTATTGCAAAGAGAAGTCGTAGTCCTTGAGTAGCTCCATCCATCTCCGTTGTCGCATGTTCAACTCCTTCTGAGAGAACAGGTACCTTAAACTCTTATGATCTGAGAATAGGTCGAACTTTTCTCCATATAAATAGTGTCTCCAAATCTTCAAGGCGAACACGATTGCGGCTAGTTCTAAGTCGTGCGTCGGATAATTCTTCTCATGCGGCTTCAATTGTCTTGATCCGTATGCGATGACATTCCCCTCTTGCATTAGTACACAACCAAGTCCTTGGTGTGATGCATCACTATAAATTATGAATTGTTCACCACTCTTAGGTATCGCAAGTACGGGTGCTGAGGTTAGTCTCTCTTTCAATTCCCGGAATGCATCCTCATGTTTATCAGTCCATTCGTACTTCGTCTCCTTCTTAGTCAGGCTTGTCAACGGTCCTGCGATTCTAGAGAATCCTTCCACAAATTTCCGGTAATATCCAGCCAATCCAAGAAAACTCCTAACTTCGGTCACGTTGGTTGGCCTGTTCCAGCTCAAGACTGCATCGATCTTAGATGAGTCTACAGAAATCCCATCCTGTGATATCACATGTCCCAGGAATTTAACTTCCTGAAGCCAGAATTCACATTTGCTGAATTTCGCATACAGACTATTGTCTCTGAGAGTCTGTAGAGCAATTTGTAGATGCTTCTTATGTTCTTCTTCCGTCCTTGAATAAATTAAAATGTCGTCGATAAATACTATAATGAATTGATCCAGATAGGGTCTGAATACTCTATTCATTAGGTCCATGAATACTGCCGGGGCATTAGTCAATCCAAAAGACATCACTAGAAATTCGTAGTGTCCATATCTCGTCCTGAAGGCAGTTTTCGGTATATCCTTCGGTCGAACTAACAATTGATGGTATCCTGAACGCAAATCAATTTTTGAGAATATCCTTGATCCTTGTAGTTGATCGAACAGGTCGTCTATCCGGGGAAGTGGATACCTATTCTTGATCGTGACCTTATTCAGCTCCCTGTAGTCGATACAGAGTCGCAGCTCTCCGTCCTTCTTTTTCACAAATAAAACTGGTGCTCCCCAAGGCGATGTACTGGGGCGAACAAAACCCAAGTCTTCAAGTTCCTGAACTTGCTTCTTCAATTCCAACATTTCTGTTGGCGCCATCCGATACGGGGTCTTGGAAATCGGCAATGTTCCGGGTGCTAACTCGATGCAGAAGTCTATCTCTCTCTTCGGCGGAAGTCCTGAGATACTTCGGAACACATCTTCAAAGTCTTGAATAACGGGGATCTGCTTGATAGTAAGCTCCGTGCTTGAAGTCTTAATCGTGGATAGGTAGCTCGTGATAAACATGTCGCTCAACGGTTGGCACTGAAATCTGATCTGCGGACAACCAGGCGTCGAAAAGACAATGGTCCGACTAACACAATCCAGGTTAGCGCCATACTTAGTAAGCCAATCCATTCCTAGGATCACGTCAAACTCAGACATTGACAGGACTATCAAGTCTGCTGGGAGATTCCTATCCTCTAGTGTCAAGGGACAATCCTTGCACACCTTACCTAACTTAACGGATACTCCCAAGGGCGAAACGGCATTAAGGGTCGGTTCAAGTGCTAGGGGTAACAAACCCAATTCACGTACCATCTTAATAGCTATGAAAGAACGGGCGGCACCGGTATCAAACAAAGCTCTAACTTGACAGTGAAATAAGATGAGTGTACCTTCCAAGTTTTGCTGTTCCTCTGCATTATACCCTGCATTGTCAGGAATGATGGCATTCACCCTAACCTGTCCTTGCTGCCCTTGAGCAGGCGCTCCATAGTAGCCTCCACGTGGTGCTCGACAATCCTTACTTATGTGGCCAGGCTTGTTACAGTTGCGGCAAACGAGGTCATTACGGCGGTTGGTCTTGGGGGCTGTGCAATACCTTGCAATATGTCCGGGCACTCCACAGTTGAAACATCCATCAGTGTTCTGTCGCTGGGCGGCGGGCTGTGCCTGAGGTGGTCCTCGCTGTTGATTCTGTTGTCGAGGAAAATTAGCTTGGGGCTTCCTTGTCCCATCCCAAGTGCGCTTAGTTCCCCGATAGTTGTTGGTCTGGGGTTTCCATCCTTGATTGTTCCTTGATGATTGCGCGGGAAAGTTCCTTGGTTGGAAGGTCCTGGGCGGAGGTCGATTCACTTGTGGTCCTTGCACAGGGTAAGCATCCTTCTCCAAACTTGAAGCAAGACGGACAATCCCTTCAAATGACTGGCTCAGATGGCCTATCATCATGTGCCGGAGGTGTGGGTTGAGTCCTTGGTGGAATCGCTTGACCTTCTTGACGGAGGTGTCTATCATATGTGGAGCGAAACGGGAAAGTCGCTCAAATTGTGTAGTATATTCTCTGACTGTCCAGTTTCCTTGGGTTAGACTCAGGAAATTCCTCTCTTGTTGGTCTCTTTCATCCTCAGGGAAGTACTTCTCGAGAAATCGAGTCTTGAATGCTTCCCAAGGCATTCTCCTTGCAGCGTCAATCCCAATCGTGGCTCTCTCGGCCTCCCACCAGTCTGCGGCAGAGTAAGTCAGTTGAAATGCGGCTAGACGTCTCTTGTCCAGCTCACTGCACTCTAGGGCTTCAAAGATTAGCTCCAACTCTCGTATCCATTGCTCTGCTTTCCAGGACTCTGCCATGCCGTCGAACTTCTCAGGTCGTAAGCCACGAAATCGTTCCAACAGTTTATCGCCTGTCTGCCTTGGAGGGACAAAGTGGTTGTTGCCATTGTCGTTGGTGGCATGATTGTAGGTATCGCCGATGTGTTCCATCCGTTGCATGAAAGCTTCGAAGACTCCAGTTGGGTCCATACCCTCGGGAATGGGTGCTCCCAGTCGTGCTTGGTTCCTTGTGGGTCCCACCATAGTGATTCGTGTGAGGTGTACCTATGAAGGATCTAACGATTAGCTGACAATCTTCTCGGGGAAATGATCATACTAAATAACAGAAAGCATAACATGAATCAACATCACAACCATAACATAATAATGAGATGATAACAGAAATAATCAAGAGAAACGATCCGCCATATATATATACCCAAAAGATGTACAGCGGAGTACACAATGGATCATCTGTGTACCGCGTAGTACATGATCCTATACAAGATCTAAACAAAAGAAAGATATATACAAAACCACTACTGGTGGCTACCTATACAAAAAGGCTACGGTCAATAGCTGTCTATGTAAGCGTCAAAAAGTAAGTGGACAACATGTCCTAAAGTCAGACGAAAAAGTCTAAGTCCTAAAGGTACTGGACTCAAAAGTTGTCCACATCGGATCCATAGATGGAAGCCTCGTCCTCTGGGGCAACCTCAGACAAAACATCATCCTCATCCATGTCATCGTCATCCATCATGTCCTCATCCTCTATCACAACATCCTCGACCAGCTCGGGTCCATCATGCTCCACAACAGCTCCCAAATCTCCTGCATCAGCTGCCATGTCAGCCTGGGCTGCATCAAATGCGGCTGCAAGTGCCTCAGCCTGTACCATAGCCTGTGCCAACTCCGGTGCTCCAATCTCAAATCCATGGGGATGTGCAGCCATCTCTGCGGCCCACTCAGCTGCTAGCTGTGCTATAACTCCTCCTGGTAAGACTGGTACCACTGCATCATCACCTGCGTCATCACCTGCGGCTACCTCCTCTTCCTCTATCGGATAACCCTCTGCAACCACAATGTCTACGCCAACTGGCACGTCTATACCGGCTGGGTCCACGGGGTCCTCCTCCTCTGGATCATACTCCGGCTCCTCGTCATCGGTGTCCTCGCCCTCTTCATCCTCCATCTCCTCATCTGCATCCTCTGGCTCATCCTCGCCATCGCTCTCATCATCATCCTCCGGATCCTCATCTGCTGGGGGTGCATCAGCCATGTCTTCCTCCGGTGGGGGTGGAGGTGCGGCTCTAACCTGTGCAAGTAGAACCTGGTACGAAGAACGGTCTCGTAACATCAGTAGAGAATCCTCCTCGATGCGTTTGAAGGTCTCCTTGCGGTAGATCATCTCCTGACGTATCACTTCTGGGTCCTGGGTCCCAAATCTCTGCTGCTCGATCTGCATGTCTCGCTCTGTCTCTGCAATAGCTCTCTGTCTAACCTTCCAGGCATAGTACTCTGGATCTGCTGGCGCAATACTACTCTCATACACATAGTGTCCTCCGAACTCGTCTGGAACGAACAGCGGCGGTGCCATGCTACCTGAAAAGGGACTACCTTAAGTCAGAACTAATCTTAATACTCATCTATAGAATCTCAAGGTTCTAGGACCAGATGGTGTGGGACAATCTGTGAGCGAAAAGGTATACAACCTAGGCTCTGATACCAAAAATCCTGTCACGCCCCGGAACGGCATAAATAGAGAAAAATAAATTTCCTTTATGGGCCCATAGGGAATGACGGGTGAAGTCACATGATTGTCCACACCACGCAGTACTAAGCAACAAGAAGTAATAGTGTAACAAGAATGAAGTCTAGGTTCTGATCGTAACATAACATAAAGTCAACGGAAGTTACTAACTATTACATATCAGAGTCTCGAATCAAATATAAAGCAGCGGAAGTACAAATGCCAAGGCAACATATGCCTGACTACAAAAAGGTTCTGAAACGGTAAAGATAATCAGTTACAATTCTAGTCTAGTCTTCAGTTGGCATAAGGGTAGTCCTCGGCGTAGTAGTCTTCTTCAGTCTGTCCTCCGTCGGGGAAATTCTCCACAGGAACTCCGTCACCGGCATAGTAGTCTTCTTCTGCAGGCCTTTCACCTGTATAGTCATAACCAGGGTGCGCTGGAACGTAGAAATGTCCAGCGGCATAAACGCCGTCAGCTTAATGAAAGCCGAGTGAGTTAGATACTAACAGGGTATCGACTATTGAAGTTATTACAAGTTATAAGCCGTAACCAAATTAGAATTCAGTAAGGGTAACTCCTTTAATCAAACCAATTATCCGATTACTAATGTTCTACTCATTATAAGACCGATAACGCGTCTAGATAAGGGAGACAGACTCGACAGTAGTTCAACTCTATAACATACCATTGCTCATCCACCGCTTTTAAGAACATATGCACAGTCCACCGCATGTCATGGATACCACGTTAGTCCAAAAATCCTGTCACGCCCCGGAACGGCATAAATAGAGAAAAATAAATTTCCTTTATGGGCCCATAGGGAATGACGGGTGAAGTCACATGATTGTCCACACCACGCAGTACTAAGCAACAAGAAGTAATAGTGTAACAAGAATGAAGTCTAGGTTCTGATCGTAACATAACATAAAGTCAACGGAAGTTACTAACTATTACATATCAGAGTCTCGAATCAAATATAAAGCAGCGGAAGTACAAATGCCAAGGCAACATATGCCTGACTACAAAAAGGTTCTGAAACGGTAAAGATAATCAGTTACAATTCTAGTCTAGTCTTCAGTTGGCATAAGGGTAGTCCTCGGCGTAGTAGTCTTCTTCAGTCTGTCCTCCGTCGGGGAAATTCTCCACAGGAACTCCGTCACCGGCATAGTAGTCTTCTTCTGCAGGCCTTTCACCTGTATAGTCATAACCAGGGTGCGCTGGAACGTAGAAATGTCCAGCGGCATAAACGCCGTCAGCTTAATGAAAGCCGAGTGAGTTAGATACTAACAGGGTATCGACTATTGAAGTTATTACAAGTTATAAGCCGTAACCAAATTAGAATTCAGTAAGGGTAACTCCTTTAATCAAACCAATTATCCGATTACTAATGTTCTACTCATTATAAGACCGATAACGCGTCTAGATAAGGGAGACAGACTCGACAGTAGTTCAACTCTATAACATACCATTGCTCATCCACCGCTTTTAAGAACATATGCACAGTCCACCGCATGTCATGGATACCACGTTAGTCCATCCCCCGCTTTTAAGAACATATGCACAGTCCACCGCATGTCAGGGATATAACGCTTTAAACAACAGTACATCATTCTATGCCACGACTTAGCGACGTCTACCAGTGATCACGGTCCACCGCATGTCATAGACACCTTCGTCTGTCTACCGCTTTTAAGAACATATGATTAGATCATCTGGCTATCTTAGGGCAAATGGTCCGGTTCACCGCAAGTCATAGACACCTTCGTCTGTCTACCGCTTTTAAGAACATATGATCGACCAAGGCCCGCCCACGCAAGGTTCCCGAATCTTAGCAAACCTACTTAAGTTCAACTCTATTTCCGATACATGACAATCCCAATGTGGCCCGACTACTCTGAATGAAATGAACGTTAACTCCAAAGGATTCACGACTATTCCGTTATCTAACATTATAAACGTTATCTGTTAATCTTGTTGTTACTACGACCCTACGCTGCGTTAATTCATTATCATGTCTGTATTACAATAATAGAGCATGCTGGGAAGTACTGAACAATAAATAAACAACTAAACAGTTATTACATTAACTAAACAAGTAAAACAGTAAACTGTAACTTCCAATCGATTGATATAGATGTCAATCGATTGGTATAAAAGTAGTGTCAATCGATTGGAAGAAAGTTCAATCGATTGGACCACAATCCATGTCAATCGATTGCATAAAATGTCAATCGATTGAGACATGAAAGATGTCAATCGATTGATATAGTGTCAATCGATTGACACTTCGTCTTCTTCACAGAGAAGACTGCCCAGCAACATATAAACGAAACTACATGGTTTCTTTCTATTTCTTCATTCAAAACATGTCCTAACATCAATATCAAGTTACCAAGTGAGTTTAAAACTCACCTTAAGTGTCTAGGGTGTGTTTGGGAATGTGTGTTTGAGCTTTGGAAGCTCTAATGGTGGTCCTCCTCTCTTCCTCTGCTCTCTGTCTTCTCCCTTCTCTTTCTCCTTCTTTCTGGTCTCCTTCTCTTCTCCCCTTTTCTTTTCTTTCAGTCCATCTGTGTGTGTGTGAATAAATATATGTATATATATATATGTGTATATATATATATGAGTGTATATATATATATGAACACACACAAAACACTCTCTCTCACTCTCTCTGATTTTTCTAAAGAGAAAAACGCAGAAAAATGGCTGGTATATATAAGGAGAGAGTGTTCACGTGGCTTCTCCCCAGCCAGAGCAAAAGAATCTGCCCAGCTGCCTCCAATCGATTGACATAAGTGTCAATCGATTGATACAATCAATCGATTGGTATAAAGTTCAATCGATTGGAACAATCAATCGATTGAGATAAAGTTCAATCGATTGGTATGTAAAATATACCAAGGGTAAGGCCAAGCTCATACAAGTATTAAAAGAAACATACAATGTCTTAGTTATATAATATATTACAAAAAAATACAGGGTATTACAATGTAAGAGCATCCGCAGTGGTATAGTAGAGTTTAGGATAAATTTAAGCTAAGTTGTTCTATGATTTTGGTGCCTCACAGTGGTGTAAAGCAAAAATGACGAAGAGATGGCATGTTTGGAGACCAAAACGCAAAGCTGTTCGGGTCAATTTACATATGTACCGTAAGGACACAATTTTTTGTATCTAAAGTATTGTAGTTTTTTTTTTTTTTTTTTTTTTTGGGGGGGGGGGGGAGAGAGAGTTTTGTGGTCGTTTTAAAAGTTGTGAGGTTTGGTGTTTTGAAGAGAAACACTTTTCTGTTGTTGGTTTACAAGAGAAACTGAGGAATCTTGGTAGGAAAGAAAAAACACAGTGTCACGCCCCGGAGTAGCAGAAATTAGAGGGAAATTTTAACAACCTACATTTCCATTCATTATAAATTTCATTTTCATATTTAATCGGTATTTATTTGTTCATTTAATTGCAATTCCCATGTGTTAGAACCTTGTTATTTGTTTGGTATCAAATTAAATTTCTTTTGGGGACAAAACTGTAATTTTATAAACTTTAGTGATACATGTGTGAAATTTCAAAACTGTATTTCAAAACGGTGAGAATAATTTCTCTCAACTCAAACTGTATTTTTATAAAACCGGAAAATCAGTCCTTACATTAAAATGAATTTTCTGTATTTTTGTGGTGATCACCGCGTCACAAAAATACCAGTTTACGTTCAAAACTATCTGCGCCGCATTAACTCCTACAGTTTTGGATTCCCCGTCAATCAGGAATGACTATGGCTTTATCTCCATTTAATGCTAATAATCATTTGATGGGCTTTGTTTGGATATGCTTTTGAATCATGTGTTAACTTAATGCCATGAGCTAATTTGCCAAACACCACAAGTGATTTCTAGCCCACTTGTTAGTGCATTGTTTGGTTGTGTTTCTTTGGTATGTTTTGGTTTATGCCCATAAGCTTCTTTCCCAAACAACAACTTGGCCCCTATATACCTATACATGACTCTTGGGGCAACTGTGGAGTTATATATATGTATATATATTAGTGTATATACGTATTCATAATCCCTCTTATACTAATCCTGTTAATCTGTAGATTGTTAGAAATTAGTGTGTTAAATTAGATTGTTAAGCCTTGGAGAAAGAACTTGGGCTCCAAGTTCTTGTAACTCTATATAAACACACACACAACTCACAAATTTATACACTAGTCTTTCTGCACTGAATACACAGAGAGAGTTTGAGAGTTCGTATTACAGAATTTTAGAGAAAGAAGAGCTCAATCAACTCTATAGCCAAAGCTTGGTTTGGGTGTTTTTATTTCTTGATTCTTTCTCAACAAACACACATCTTATTATCACAGTGAGTATTTAGAACTCACTTTGAATGTATTCCATGTTCATATTTCTGTTTGTATTCTTAGAATTAGAAATCACCATTAATGATTTCACGTTTGAACACCATAGCTTGGAAATCAAGATTTTCCAACCTTAATCTAAATTCGTTTTCAGAGATGAATATCAAAGATTATGGTATATAGAGTTTACGGTTTAAGTTATAGAGCCTAATTTGTTCATAGCATGACGTACATTAAGAACGAAATTTTCGTCACCTCTCGGATTTTCGTAAAATCCGAGAGCTACGGACCGATTCAAGTAAAATTCATCGTAGATTCATAATCCTCGTCAAAAAACAAAGAAATTCATATATTACATGCCATGTTTTAATCCGGATTGTAAAATGGGTAAAATTGGGTTTGAAAAACTGAAACAGGGCATTCTCCACGAAGAAGACGAAGCTACTGCATGAACTCGCGCACGCAATCGCGCGAGCGAGGGTTGCGCAAGCGGCCCACTCGCACGAGCTGTGTGTTTTCTGGCAGATAGAAAAGTTTTGAAAAGGAAAATGAAAAACGGGCATATCGCGCGAGCGGCCTGCGCGCACGACTTCTGACAGTTTATAGTTTTTATTTATTTTCTGTTAAGGGACTGTTTGGATGATGTTCTATGGGTTTTTAAAGCTCTGTTTAGAAAATATGTCAAAACAGATTATGGTTTGTTATGTTTTGGTTATCAAAGAGTAATTAAGGTTTGAATTCTTTTCAAATATACAAGGCTATCATTCCCGGCATTTCATATGTTCTGTTTATAGTTGCACGACATTCATATGGTGTCAGTTGTACATGCATGGTGAGTGAGAGTGTTGGTCAGTGTGGAAAAGAGTATGTGATCGTGGTTGTGTGGACACTCTCTGGTAATTGTGTACCAAAGTGTGACGTGTTGAGATTGTGACGAGAGTGTCTTTGAAATGCGACGGTGGCAAAACTGGGCACTCCCTGGCGCCCATGGTAGCGCTAAAGTGTGTGACGCCGAACTTGGACATTCCCTGGCACCCATGGTAGTGCTAAAGTGTGGCCTACGGACACTCCCTGGTACCCGAGTCTGGATACTGCGTGAGGTTTCCTCCGGTATTTGTGAGGCAGATTAGGTACTAAAGTGTAAGGCATTAGACACTCCCTGGTACCCCGTACTAAAGTGTGAGGCAAACTGGACATTCCCTGGTACCCCTGTGCTAAAGTGTGGCTATCGGAGTATTTCAAAGATACTGGTGTGAGAGAGTTGGGTATTGTGTTGTCGAGAGAAAAGAGTCTGTAAGATGAGAAAGGTTGCATTAGTCTCATATATGGTCATATGTTTTATGAATTGAAGATTTTAATATTAACCTCACCATTTTATAAATTGAATTTAATCCTTTGGTTAAACCGTTGATTAATGAAATTGAAAAGTGGATTTACATTCTAGCATATGTTTTTAATACTCATCAGCTTCTCGAAGCTGACGACGTTGATGCGTCCTGGACATTCGTGTTCAGGCTTTTCAGGTTATAACCAGATGGAGCAGTATGACTATGCGAATTGATTTTGACTATCGGGAATGAAGAGACCGTTTATTATTAGTATATGTTTTAATTGATAAACTGAATGTTTGTAATAAGGATGACTGTAATAGACAATAGATATTATTTTGTTTTAAGGCGGTTTTGTGCCTTTAGTGACCACTTGTTGTAATAACTATTAAGTTAGAAAAACATTTGTAAGCCTTGATTGCTCTACTCTGATTATGGTTTTATGTCATTCGACGTTTGGGACGGAATTAATCCTTCAAACTGTTGCAACCTACGGGTCCATAAAGAAAATTAAACGCTTTCCATATTTATGCTACGTCGGGGCGTGACAGAAAAAAAAATTTCCTTTCCGAATCCGTAAGCCATAACTAGTTATATTAACTGATTGTCATTTCTACACTCTACACATGGTTAAAAGAGTAAGCGGAAGCATAAAAACATCTATTGGTATTCTTCAATAGAACTCAAATATCTGGGATCTAGTTATTACATCACGAGTCTAAACAAAAGAACTATAAAGGCAGTCTAGGGCGATCCATTTTGATCACAATTCATATCTAAAACATTACCTCAGATAGAAGACAATAAAGCAAATTAAGTAATTCTAAATACAACTATGTCGGAGTCCTTCGCTTCAACTTGTACATCTGTTGTGTCCCTTTGGGTAGACCTCATCTTGATAGTCGTCACCTGTGAAATCTAGACGTGATATGTTTAGGGCAGGAAGAGCCGTTAGCCTTTGAAGCTAAGTGAGTTGACCTAACCGATCACTCCTAATACAACAATAGTATACAAGTACAACAAATATCTTGAAAATAAACATTTGATAAGCATATAATATGATGGTATGATGACATGATGTAATATCGATATATTCGACTTTTACTCCGACACCGATGCTGACCCATATGACTTGTTACATTACCAGTGTAACGCCGTTAGCTTAGGGTAGAATGATTACGTTCCTATCGTCGCCTAGCAGGGCCCTATAGCAGTTTTGGTTTTAAAAGAGTGTAATCATTGTACTCTTAGGTCCTCGTGACCTTGCCTGGAGAATGGAATAGTTACCGACACGAGTACCGTTAGCTTGAATATCGTCGCCTTACGGCCATTAGGTTACCTTCTTGTCATCGTCTCCTTACGACCTCATATAGTCATCGTCGCCTTACGGCCTCATATTGACATCGTTGCCTTATGGCCTTATATTGACATTGTTGCCTTACGGCCTTATGGTAACCCCATCTTATTCATCCGACCATGGTTAATTTGTCATCGTCGCCTTACGGCCTCATATTGATATCGTCGCCTTACGGTCTTATATTGACATTATCGCCTTACAGCCTTATGGTAACCCCATCTTATTCATCAGACCATGATCAATTTGTCATCTTCGCCTTACGACCTCATATTGACATCGTCGCCTTACGGCCTTATATTGACATCGTCGCCTTACGGCCTTATGGTAACCCCATAGCATAATAACTTGTTCCCATTGATTTGACTGTAACATTTGGACCTCCGCGATCCACCCAAACATGTGTGACAATATAATTGAGTTAGTCTCCTCGACTAACCATGCCGATGCAACTTTGACATTCATGACTGACTACGTTCATGTGAATATTTATGCGAGGGTATGACATACTCCCTCCGTCCCATAATAAGTGTCCACTTCTATTTTGCACATTATTTAAGAAAGTTGTATTATTTTAGTTTTTTTGGTTCATTAAATGGTCACTTTCCAATTTTGTCCTTAGATGTGATGGGTGTTTGACTTTTTGCTTGTTTTGAGGCCACAAATAAATGCTACTTTGTCTTTATTATAAGGGTAGTTTTGGAAAGTAAGTAAATGCTATATGCCAATTTAGGAAAGTGGACACTTATTATGGGACATCCAAAAAAGGAAATGTGGACACTTATGATGGGACGGAGGGAGTATAACATAACAAGTATGAATCATAATACAATTATCAATTAAGCATGGAGTATAAGTATCTAGACATGTGTTTTCATATAAACAGTTCATCTTTAACTTACGCACATAGAATTCTCATCAAATATGTCCACTCAAGACACATTGGATATTCATATAATACACATAGAGTATTTCTATAATATACCAAGTGAGTTAGAACGACTCACCTCGATGCAGATTCGTAAAAACGAGCGTAGTGGCGGTTCCTACAAAGTATATAAATTCATAGAACGGCGGTTAATAATCGTACTAGAATTAAGGGCATAATGGTAATTATGTCGGATGGGTTCCTAAACCTCAACATGATGATCTAGACATCATTATGAGTCAAACGCCATTGACTAGACTCAAATTGGAGTCCGTCGCATAAACGGCTGGGTTTCTATACCAGTGTGGGTCCTAACAGTAAGCTGTATTTTAGACGGCATCGAAGGGTCACTAAACTTGAGGGGTTAGCTTTAAACATAATTCTAGGAATTTAGGAACTGATCGCGTATTTTTCTGAGCTACGGTTTATTTATTACAAATTATTGAAGTTCTAATTATATAATTATAGCCTCGGGGGTCCTATAATTATAGAATATATTTTAGGAGAACGATCGGTCTTTGAAAATATTTTTATTAAATACTAGACCTTAAAATATGATAGTGATATTTTTCTCCTAATTTTCGGGATTCATTTGGTATTTATAATGAATACAAAACATTAAATAGACGGCTCCTCGATAATTAAAAATACCAAAATGTAGTCTTATAATTTAATAAATTATTAAACTATAACATACACCTTAGGGATCATAATATAATTTCCAGAATAGGTTACAAATCATTTTCCTATTTTATATTAATTTTGTATCTAATACATTTTAAAGCTTAATTTTAATAAAAATAAATACTGCAACATTTTAAATATTAATAAAATTATATTGGAAAAATAGTAAATATTATTTTAATCTTTACTATAATTTAAAACAATCTTAATTGTATTTAAAAACCATTTCAAGACAATTAGTATAACAACATGTTAGGTGTACACATTTTTATACACACTTTTTGACATATTGTGCTTTAAATGCATGCACCTAGTGTTGTTTGAATTTTTCACACTTTTTCTGTGCACCACTTACACAACATAGGGTATATACATTTAAAACAGTATGTCAAAAAATGTGTACAAAAGTGTGTACACCTAGCATTATTGTTTGTATTAATAGATGATGAGGAAATAAAGATGTGTTTGGTACCAACAGTAAGTAACCAATCATCCTTAATAGGCCCAGCCTAAACACACACTCATTTGTCTAAAACTCAACCCAAACATTTAAAAGAGCTTAACCCCAACTACTAAGCCCAACTAATACATTTAAGTTTAGGCCCATAACTAAATATAGGAGTCATATGGTACAAACAACTTAAGGAATTACACCATAGAAAATCTCAGCCACTTTCTCTAATTCCTAAGGGCTGAATAGAGGTGCAGGAACTAAGGATTTGTTTGGTTTAATTTTAAGAAATGATCGTAACTAAGTCATTTGTTAACGAAATCAAACAAGTCCTACATGAAAATTAATCATCTCAAAGAGCTGGATCCAATTAGATAAGTTTGAGGTCTCAAATCTAAGTGATTTGTACGAATTTTGGGATAAAGCCGAAAGTGGGTCTTGTGTAAAAATCTCAAATTCGCGATAATGGCTATGACTCCTTAAAGTCTGCTCTTAGGGGAGTATAAGGGATGTACTACGGATCATATGAAATAGGTTTCTGCTCTAGTCTCCTCTCCTCTTCCTCAGCTTCCACAGTTCAATGGGCTCTCCAATACTTAGCATATTTTCGGATTTCTAAAGGGTGGGAGAGTGAGGAGGTGTTTGTGCTTATATAGACCAAGTGTGGTATCTCTCTCTTTTCTTTCCTCACTCTCTCTTTTCTTTCTCTCACTCTCTCTCGATCTATGACTTACCCTCACTCTCTCCCAATCTGTTTTTATATATATCCATACTAACACACATAATATATATATATATATACAATACACAACTATACATATAATATAATAATATATATAGTATATAATTAATGGGATAAGGGAGGGGTTGGGGAGAGAATCCAAGAGAGAAAAGAGAGGGTTGAGGGGGAATATCCAATGGGTTGAAGGGGTGTTTGAGAGAGATTGATGTTAGGAGTTGGGGGAAATGTCCAATGGGTTTAGGGGGTGTTTGGGTAGGAAGTTTACGCAATGAGTTTAGGCTAGTTTAGTATTGTACTAGAGCATCTTAATTTTAGTACTAATATTTCTAATTATGTCTAACCTTATCTTGTTTGGATCCTAGTGCTATGCAGTCTGAATTAATACAGATTTTACAAATTTGCGTGACAGACAGTCTGGGTCTTGTAACTTACAGTCTAAGTTAAAAATTACAGTCCAAGTCTATACATAATTGTTTGGGCTTTAAAAGAAAATAAAATGTCAATATAATAATATAATCCTAACAATTGTCACAGAATTAAAATATCAATAATAAGATTATAATTACAACTTACAATTATGGAGCTAAATAACATTGAATATGTAATCCTAATTGTAGTCACACTATCGGGCCCGAATAATACAACCCTTGCTCATAATATCTAGCGACAATAAATAATATAATCTAATCTATAGTTATAATTTAGCGACAATGAATATTCAATAGAACTTAAAATTAATTAACGATAATAATATTAAAATACGACATTAATATATGGGGTCGGGCTTAGCAATTAAAATCACATAATAAAGCAATGTGAATTTTATGAATACTACAACCTTGAGCGTCGTCGAATATATAATACGTATAATAGTACAGGCTACGGGAATAATCACAGAAATAAACTCAGAAATATATTTCCATATTTCGTAATTTTCAAGGGTATTACACACAGTGATGAATAAGTTGGTAATTTACATTTATTTGAGTTTGTCTCACTTTTTTCTTAAATTGAAATTAGATTTTAAACATTGTTATTTCTTTACATTACTTAATTATGAAGAAAAACACAAGGAAAATAGAGGAGAATATATTTTCCTTTCTTCTTTTCTTTCCCTTCTATTACGCGTTGTTCGTTGCTTTGTAATTTATAAACACTGGGCTGATGGCCGGTAACAAAACTTTAAGATGGGTTAAACTAAGAAATGAGATGAAAATGAATTGGAACAAATTCTTCATATGCGCTAAGATACATTTGAGCCTATGTACTATATAAACCTCTTTTTTTCTTTTTCTTTTTTGCATTAGTCTATTGGACAAAGATATTACATATAATTTTGGGATAACTCTTGGGACACATAAGAACAGGGCCGGTCCTGGGCATAGGCGACGTAGGCGGTCGCCTAGGGCCCCCAATTTTTTGTGTTTAATTAGGGCCCCAATTTGATCAAGAATAATTATAAGGTCCCAATTTTGGAAGAAAAAAAATTGTGTAATATGTTGGTCCAAAAGACCAACCCCACAATTTAGAAAAAATAATTACATATAAAATATTGGCCAAACTGTAATCCAACACACCCTAAACATTTGTCTCAACTCATTTTCATCTCATCTCTTAGTTTAGCCCACCCAAATTGTTTTACCATCACACCAAACTTTACAAATTTCAATCAACTATCAACCCTTATTACTATTAGGCTTTATTTGGTTCATGGATTTAGTGAGGGAGAGAAAAGAAGAAAGGAAATCGAAAAAGAAAATTAATTCTCAGGTATTTTCCCTTATATTTCATCCATGATTAAAAATATCGAAAACTAATAATATTTAAAATATAAGTAATGCTACGCTTATCAAATTTTGTATCATAAGTGGTTCTCAAACACGTGATAGTAGGCCCACTTGATTTTGATTGGAGGATGTTGAAGTCCTCCCACCATTATTGAAGGTGGTCCCGCCGTCACATGTATTTGGGAACTATTTGAGATACAAAATTTGGGAAGCATAACACTATACTTTCCATCCTATTTTTCGTAAGTGTCCTTATTAAATAACAAAAAGTGTTTTTCTTACCAACACCAAGTCTCACAACTTTTAAAACGATTGTAAAACATCACCAAAAAAAAAATATTTAATGCAGAAAATCTTACCTCAAAAAATAGGTAAATGATTTAAAAAGAAAAAAATCTATCCTCATGGTCACTGTCGTAAACTCCCGTATTGGTTCGTTACAAAGGGGCCTCGCTTAAAGAGTTCGCCTAGGGCCCCCAAATGGTCAGGGCCAGCCATGCATAAGAATCTCACAAAAATAAGATACATAAGCCACAATGTGTCTATTTCTCTCCTGGTACATAAATAAGATACATAAACCACAAAAATAAGATACATAAACCACAATCTCACAAAAATATGTAAGATTTTTGTAAAATTTTAATAAAGATCTGTGGGCCATTTATTTCCAAACTTGGTGTCTTTTAAGTTTTTGTTTTCTTTTTAAAACAAATTAGAGTCCTAATTAAAAGGTTGAAATTCGGCGCCGATCACGTCAGAGATGGAACCTGGCAAAGTAAATAGTGCATGCAAAATGATCTGTTTACCCCAAAACAAGGAATAATTAATTAACTAAAAACACATTAAGAAAATATAAATGTACACAAATATGCTTTCATACGAGTAATGCTACAGACACAATACATTGTACAACACAAAGTACAACAGGGCTTTAAATGCTTTGTACCCTGTGTACCACTTACACAGCACCGAGAATAGGTATTTAAAGCCCTGTTGTGCTTTGTGTTGTGCAATGTGTTAGTTCTGTAGCATTACTCCTTTCATATACGTATAGAAAACTAATCATTATACGAAAATTTCATTTACAAAGTTAAGGAAATTTTGTCACTATAAAAAAGGGCAATTTACATTAACACCCCCTGAACTATGACCTTTTTTTACTAGTACCCCCTAAACTTTAAAATTGAACAAACTCACCCTCAGAACTATCCAAAATAAAAAAACTCACCCCTAAAAAAGGGGATATAATGTCAACAAATGATAGTTTAGTGAGTGTTAGTGAAAAAATTCATAGTTCAGGGATTGTTACTGTAATTTACCCTTGAATAAATTGACTATTTATACTCTTAAAAACATTCAAATATTAAACAAAAGACTCTTAATTTAAGACAGAAAATAACTATAATACCATCACGATAGACTCCGCTTTGTAACGTGTTAAGGCCTCTCCAATCATCACTCCATAGAAATAAAATCCCTTGGATTATTTTCAGGCAACGATCGCCACTTCCGTCAGTCCCATGCTACTTTTACGTTTAGTCAAAAAAAACAAAAAAAAAAACAAATAGGATTACATGGTATTAAAGAGTTCAAAATATTATAATGCAAGTTTAACCAAGGGGAAAAGAAAATGGTAAAGTTTTGGGACACACCCAAACACACAACTTTTGGGACACAATTCAAAAGTTGTGTCTCTGTCCATAGACCCCACAGTGACACAGGAGATAAATAAACACACCTTTTAGGTTGTGTCCCAAAAGTTGTGTGAATAGATGTGTCCCAAGTATTACCCAAAGAAAATCTACATATTCCCAAAGAATTCTACTAGGCCATGGCCCATGAAGCTACAAGTTAAAAACACTAAATTATGAAGTCAATACACTAATATCTTAATTTTAGTATAAACTGAAGCACATCCATAGTTAACATGCACCAATTTAGAGTTGCCAACCATTAACTCAGCCTGTTAAAAATATACTGTTTACACTCATTTAGGAAGTGAAATATCACATTGTGTAAACAATAAATTCAGAAGGAAGAATTGGAAAATTGAGCTACATGCTACAATAATCAGATGTTTAAGAATGGGATATAGCAACTATAGTGCCACAAGTTATAAACTTTGTCAATCACATTCCCTTTCCAATGACAATCATGCTGATGATAGATGTGAGAGACAGTTGGGAAACTTAATAGGGAGTGTCATCAAGGGTTCATCACCAGAGACTCCTTGGATTGCCTTTGCTAATGTGTATCCCAATGCTATAGACACTGGAAAAGCCACTGCATTCCCAACCTGTATGTACCTGACAAGTAAAACAGCAAGGCCCAAAATCAAAGACCCCATTTGCCAGAATAAAACACAGGACCTTAAAGGCTTGAATCCATGGAAGGAAGGGTTGTCAGGTGAAACACCAAACCAGCAAAAGACTCTGGCAAATTACTACTCCCTCCGTCCCATACTTTAAGTCCTATATTCTATTTTGAGATGTCCCAAAATTAGTGTCTACTTTCCTAAATTGATATATAAGTTTTACTTACTTTCCAAAACTACCTTTTCTTGAAACATACACTAAGACAAAACTATAAAAGTTGTAATGATTAAGGGCAATTGTGGAAAGTAGGTGTAAATTCTTTTTGTCTCCTTAATAAGTTGAGCTCCCAAAGGTGAACTCAAAATATGGGACAGAGGAAGTATTAAATTACATTGAGGGGGGGATGAGTAACACATACCTTGTGTTAGTCGTTGCACCAACTCAACCATATGGAAGTGGTGATTTTTTGGTTTAAAGCTTTTAAAAAGATTGTTTTACATGTAAACAAAATAAGAAAAACCTCAAAAACAATTGGTTTGTCCTCTTTCAAAACCATAGCATTTGGTACTTGTGCATCCTCCATGTCATGTATTACACCAAATTAGTATCACTTTTAAATGTACTACATTATACTCATAGTTATGACATATCTCAAGGGAGGTTAATATAGTTTAGGCTAAACAATTATTACCCATCATGTAAATAATAAATCCTTCAGAATAATCAAAGTAGTATTCATACCTCTCTTTGACAGGCCCCGAAAGCTTGTAGCAATCAGGGAATCCTTGTAATCTAGCATTTTCACGGACAGTTAGCACTCTGTCTTGATTTGGGTGGAGTATAACCTATTAATATAATTTAAATCTAGAGTTAATCAAATATATGGTCATTGTCATTGTCATATATGGTTACGCTGAAGTAACAGACTCAAATATTGAAACCTGGTTATGGGGCTCTGCTCTTGTCACTACAGTTGTGACAATTTCATCCATCCACAGACGACCAAACGGCCTGAAATTAGCAAACTCATAAGAAACAATTGGAAAACAAACCAATCTATTACAATTACAATGTGGAAAGATAGTTGCACATACTTTGGTGATGACCCACGGACGAATGTTATAGCATAATCCGGTACCTATGTTTTGTCCACATAAAATGGTGAGATGATGGAGGAAAGAGTAAATCCAGTTACTTTCCCAAGGTTTGCTTAATATCAGTTAGCCCAATCGTTTAACATAAAGTCACTGGCCCACCTTTTTTATTTGCATTTATGAGGCAATTCATCCCACCATCTATACAATGCCCTCAAAATGAGTATATTACAACCCCACAATATGTTTTACAGATTTATAAGTGAAGGTTGTAGCATATTTAAAAAATGAGAGCGATCGAATGTAATGCATGTCAAACTTGGGCATGTCCATGTCGCCATCTCCACCTTTCAAAAAGTTCTGAATTTTTAACATTAAGTATATGTACAAATTTGTAGAGCATATGGGTGGCATTACATTCTTTTTTAGCGACATTTGCAGATGATGGGTTAAATGCAATACAAATACAAAAGTAAGGGAGGTCGATGATTTAATGTCAAATATTTTGCACCAACTGATATTAAGTCGAACCTGTAGAGAAGGAATGTCACTGATCTACCAAAGAGAAAAGCAATAGCAAATATGTGTACATATATTATAAAGAGGCTTTTAAGTCAGTACCAATGGTTTTCCCGAAGCAAGCAATATTCTTTCCATGGACGGGTCCAATTTTACCTTCTTATCAGGACCAACCAAAACACCAGGAAGATCCCTGAAGTTCGCTCCCTAAACATATGAAACTAACAAAATGAAGAGATATTCGAAAAGGAGAAAAAATTTCCACTAATGGCATAACAGGAACATAGAACTTCATAAAATTAACTTAAAATAATAAGAGTGCGGATTTTCCACTTCTTATACATCAGAATGAGAGAATCTACCTTCCTTTTTGGAATACGACAAACTCTTTCATAATCATCTTTATTCAACTGTAACGGAATATGATCATAAAGCATATGTTTCCCTGATGTTTTCTCTCTTGCAACTGTAAAATCAAATAAATCTGCAGAGAAGGCAAAGGCATCTCTAAGTTTTTCATTAAAGAGTAAGATTAACACATGACTTCAGAACGTAATCAACATGTATATCCTTTTCATAAGTTAGTAAACAGAAAGGAATGAGCTTGTAAGAAAGGACCGAGGAAGCAAAATAAAGGGAAGGTGAAATGGCACCAAGGTATCCTAAGTTCCTAACCAGACAAACATCTCAACAAAAATTGCAAATATCATATCTGGAGATTGAACAGAAAAAACAATGTAAAGCTCCGTGTTTACAGATTTTTATGGATGTCGTTCAACAAATACTAAAACTATATTCAACACCTCCGACACGCTTTATAAGAAGAAACACAGATAATTGAAACACAAACTAATTGATAAACATTTCCTACAAGCTTGCAGTAAAATAGCTCAACAAGTAGTGACAGTATATCCAAAGAAGAGCTCCCTTTAAAACACACTAAAAAAGGAAGGAAAGGAACTAAGAATTTTAGTTCAAAAGTGGTAGTAAAACAACGAAGACTTGACAAGTGTATCTGTGTATGGCTTTCTGTTTTTATCAGATTTTAATGTCTTCACGGTTTAAAAGTCATGTAATTGAGCTGAAAGAAGATTTTTGAGCTTACCTTGCCTTTTCAACCTAATGTACTTCTGAAAATCAGTACATGGAGCACGCCCATAGAGCATTTCATCTTGGATTTCATAATTTGTGACCTAAAATATTAAACATCGGTTACCAATGCACATAGTCAATTCTCATTCTCTAATTAAAATCCATAAGCATAAGTGACAGGTGCTACTTACTGATGGCAAATCTGAGATTGCATCTCCAAGTAAAATGCTCTTTTCTAAATCACATGGCTGGCCCTGATCAGGCCCAACTATAATCTCCTGTTATCAATGTAAATAAAAACCAATTAAAAAACTAGGCATTAAAGAGACCTATCTTGAGAAGGTAAGGTCAAAATACAAGGACCTCCCTTTTAGTGTGAAACAACACAGACCTCCCCTAATTTAAAATAAATAAATTAATTAAAATTAAAAATAAAAAAAAATAAAAAAAATCCTTTAAAATGACTAATTTACCCTTGCCAAAGTCAACAAAAATTCCATGGAATTTCTTTTCTATTTAAAGGGAAATTTTTCCTTTCATAATGTATTGATTTTTAAAATTTAAATATTGTGAATCGTTCTATGAAGTATTTGTTACTTTTGCATGCACCATTAAGAATGTTGGGGTTCCACTTCCATCTCTAACTAATGAGATCACTACAACTTTGCATACTGCAAGGCAAGTCTCTCATTTTGACCTTACCTCAGGGAAGGTCAATGTAATTATCCAAAATTGTTAATAGCTGACTTAGTTGAACAGAACACTAAGCTTAAACAACCCACATACCTTGAATTCATTAACTACAACCCCTCTTCCAACAAGCTCATGCGTGGGTAGTGGATATCGAGGCAATTTCTGACCCAAAAAAATAATAATAAAACCATCAATTAGTAGCCTACTTAGTTGTCAATTGAACGTGAATAGCCTATCAATAGGTAAAAAGTGGAGTAGTATTTAAGAGAAGTATAGCATCATGAATGAAAGCATTTAAAAAAAAAAAATTAAAACAAGGGAATTCAACAATTTTCTATGTTTTCTTATGAACTTCATTTTAAAACTGGGCATAATTTTCTTGAATGGGATCCATACAAGGTAAGGATCCTTGGATAGAATAAGTGAATAACATTTAAAACAAAGAATGTAATTATTTCATTCTAGGACATCCAAACAGGCCCTACATGTATCATGACAAATGAGTGCTAGTATTCAAATGTTACTTACCTCAGTCGAAATTGCACCCCAAAGGAAAACTCGGTATCGGCACTGGGGAACTCCATATGACCCTGCAGCCATTATTCCCACACGAGTTTGGTAGTCCATAGAAACAAGGCGTGCTATCGCATAACAACCCAAAGCACACTCTGCAAACTTCAGTATATCGCAAACATTCTCCATTAGCACATACTTTGGCTTTAAAAACTCGACGGTATCCATAAATACTCTAAGTTGATAGTTCTTTGGATCTTTTAATGGATCGGTTGCATTTCTAAACCGATTGAAACCACTAATCCCTTGACAAGGAGGACCTCCGCATATGCAATCAACATCACCCTAAGAAAATATAGAAATAACAAATGTAAACAACTGAAAGAAGAAATTTAACTTAGCAAGAAAAAACAAAATAAAAAAAAATAAAAAAAATAAAAAAAATCAATACAACTTAGTAATGTGAGTCATATAGGCATAGAAATAAATAGAAAGGGACTTACAGGAAGAGGCAATATCTTTGCCTTGTGTCCTTTTGTTACAAATTCCTTTAAGTTGTCTTTGCAGTTGCTGAAGTAGATACAACAATAGCATTTATCATGTAGGTATACAGAGTGGAGAAAAATTAGCTAGCCAAAACAAAATTAAGTTAAAAATAAAGTAAGAATGGACACCTTAAACCATCAATTGGCTCCCATGTATCCTCACTGGGACCATATCCCTTCCAGCGCACCTAAGAATTATATACGTAGAGAAAGAAACAAAAGAAAAGGTAACGATAACTGGTATTATAAAAAAAATATAAATAAAAATAAATAAAAAAACGACTACATTATTATCTAAAATGGAGAAAGTTTGAAGTCAATGTATGTGCATTAGGGTATTAGTAAGTGAAAAATATATTCATAGAACTACATATTGCTAAACATACCCATATGTGTATGCAAATATACCCCCTTTTGTAAATTTCCTTTGGTTTGTATGTAAAAAAATATTCATATCTATGTATGATTATCAAAACAAAAAAAAATCCTAGAATTTCAGCCACTTAAGCACATCAAAAATTGCTCGAAGGATTTTAAATGAAATAAATTTTTTTTAAGGAACGAGGAAAAGTAAGTATTATATAATGCGTTGTGCTCAGGATGAGGAAAAAACCTTAAATTCCTTAATAAATACTATGTTTAAAGATCATGCACACCAAACAATGTCTAAACCAAAAGGACAAGATTTACATTTTAAGAATAACTAAAGAATACTATCTAGTAATAAACTAGCTAGGAATTTGTGAAAGTAGATTTTTGTCTCTAAAATCCTTATACAACCTAGTGAATTTTCAAGTGGTGACTTAAATTCAATATAAAATGCATCCCCATAATGTATTGTCTTTATGATTCACAAAAGAAAAATTACAAACAAGTAGCATGGGGTTCCAAATTACACCAAGGATAAGAAACAACAGTTCATTCTTCTAAGAATATGCCAGTTACCCCATGGTCGCCATCTACCATTACTCTTGCCAACCATATTTCAGTTACGTATGTCAAACTTTTTGATATAATGAGTCAAGCAAAAGCTCAAAAAAAAGCTTTGTGAACATTCTGTTACAAGCATTAAGGGGGAACATTCTGAATAACTTCTAGAAAATACAAAAAGGTCATAATCAGTGAAACAAAGTAGATTGTAGTAAACTACGTTGCTCTAGAAACTAAGTTGCATGGATATGTCAGATACCAATACCCTTTGCATACCTATGCATACATGTTGGATAAGTCCCACAACCGTTACATGCAGTTCTAAAGTAAAATTGTTAACTTGATGTTGAGATTATAATCCCACTTCGGGAAGTTAAAGCCTTGCTACTCAATATATAAGATCATGGGGCTACTCCACCCATCATCAATTGGTTTTGGGTTGGATGCTCCCATTCAACATGGTATGAGCATGTTATTGTCAAGCCTAGTTTGGCCATATGTGCTCCACGTTACCCTATCTCAATAATCCACGTGTTTGGCTCTCAGTCATGCCACACGTGCAGGGCGTGTTTAGATTATAATCCCACTTCGGGCATTTAAAGCATTGCAACTCAAGATATAAGATCATGGAGCTACTCCACCCATCGCCAATTAGTTTTGGGTTGGATGCTCCAATTCAACACCTTAAAATACCATTGATTCTTTATGGATAGTTTGGTTTACTTATCAGGTACCATCTTGAGCATTCAGATGAGGCATCTTTTGTATAAAAGTAAAATTTCAAGAGATACAAAGGCCTGGAAATTTTGATTTAAAATTTTAAACAAAAAGACCAAAATTTGGTAACAATGTTATCAAACATGTATATTGTAACGCATCAGATTGTACTCACTTAATCCACAAAATCCTTCCTCGAAAACTTATTGGAATTCTCTATTGAAATCTCCAAATAAAAAACTTCGATCCAAGTATACAGTACTTTTTCGAAGAATATATAGGAAAGGGAAGGCAACCAAATTGTACTACTTATCATCCAACAAAAATTAAACAAACTAACAACCAACTAGATTGCATAAGATTAAGGGCATATTTAGTATAGCTTGTTGGTGTCAACGCTCACTTATAAGTGATTATCTATAAGTTGTGACCATTTGGATTAGCTTTGGCACATCTTTTTAAAATATCTGATTCCGTTTCAAAGGTTAAAAAAAAAAAGCTTTTTTTTTTTGGAAAGCTCCAGTTTGTAGTTATTTTTTAAAAAACTAATTTCAGAAGTAATTGTTTTTAAAAGCTAACCCAAAGAGGCTCTAATTGGTCATTCTTCTTGTATGAAACCAAAGTACCTTGAAATACAATCCAGGTCTGTTGGCATTGTTTGGATCACCATAACAAACAGCAAGTAGTTTCGCCACTTCATACTCTCCAGGAGCAACAACATTTCCGTCATCAACATCTTCAACCTCTTCACCATCTGAGTTGTTTTCTTTAGAATTAACATCTTCTACATGATGAGAACCTAGCAACCGATAATCTTTACAAAGCTTTTCCCATTCCTTTAGTAAACACAAGAAATCTTCTGCGGCTTCATTTCTCACCTAGGATTCATTTTTGAAATTCTCCTAAGTGTGGTGGACACGCAGATAAACTAACTATTAAGAAAATAATAACAAATTCAATTAGAATCGTATACCTGTGTCTCAGGGTGGTTCAACTTTAGACTTTCACATGCATGAGAATTTAAGTCAACAGCCCACCTCTGTGTAAGAAAATGGAGACAAAAAAATATGTATTAGCAAACAAAATCTTAGTTGTCGCGTGATCATGTGCACAAATTGAATATGGGTTTATTGAAATGGCCTTTAGAATAACTTGTTAACTTACGGTAGCAAGTTTGAGACCAGACATGGATGCCCCTAAGGACAAGCCAGTCGACATGGCACCACAACCGGAATACATATCCAGTAAAGTCATCTCAGACTCTTCACAGTTGGATACTTTGGAAATCTTTGCTTCGTCAATTTCCATCTCCCCCTCGCTTGAAATTATTGATGACTCATCACTATCTTGGTTGGGGTTATAAGAAGCTGTGCACAGAAACAGAATTGATTGGTAAACTCAATAAAATTCAAGTTCAACTACAGTTACACACTACAGTTGTTTTATGAATGTAAGCTCATTCTCATTTATAAAGTACTGTATAGTTTCATCTCGTCTGCAAATACTGCCTAGAAGATGTTAGCACTAGTATTTAAGGAAATTGGGTACCTGTATCTCTGGCCGTGAATGTAAAGTATGGCAACGAATAATTCATATCACAATATAGATCAGAAGATGAGATCGCTTTCTCTTTCTTAGACACCTCCACCTGTTCAATTCAGCAATAGTCATAACCCTTGGAAATTATACATAATCCATAGTCAAAGCTACATAATTATGAGAATTATGTGATATTCATACATTTGCCGCAAGTTGAGCAATTTTTATTTTCGACACAATACAATCTAACGGATTGTCATCTGTTACATCTGAGTAAAAAACTCTCCTTTCGTCAATAAGATTGGCTTTGTCTTTAATAACCTAAAACATGAAGGGGTAAGGATTAGTCTTAATAGGCGTCAAAGATAACTACAATGAGTGAGTTAAAAACTATCATACCGTATCCTTAGCCCTATAGAACCATCGAGCTGTAAAACATAATCCCATATCAATGCTTTCAAAAAGCTCCACAATCTTGGCGATGAAATGAGGTTCTCCCTCTCCAGCCTAATGATTAAAGAAAAAAGTTGCAAATGAAGAAAGTTTTTGTGAAATGCCAATATCACAAACAGGAAGTGACAATTCTCATATTAATGTCTAGAAAGTATAACTTTAATTCTGTGAGTAATCTGCATACAACTAGTTTCTATATGCTACAATTCACAAAAGCAAACTGAATTGTGTGAAATTTATCATTTCAGTTTAAGAATTAACTTGCTAGCACTTTCTTTAGACATATGATTCAACTCATTTTAAGCAAGACGTTTTCATGACAGAGCTTGACATTTATTCTTTAGGCAGGTAAGGATTGAGCTGGGTTAGTAATTATTCTCCAATTCCAACATCAAACCCATACCAAAATTTAATTTGACCAATAGTCTTAGAATAACACAAATGGAACCTTAACAAAATCCATATCAATTTGGATTTTGAACAAAATTTTATGGTTTGGGTAAAAGCTTGCGCAAAAATCCAATTAAAATGGATTCGAGTATTGAGTTGGTTTGAAGATTTTGACACTGACTTAAGTCTGCTACTGGTTTTTAGCAAAATTGGAGTCTTGGAGATTCACATAGAAGTTAAACATCTTGACAACATCAAGATATTTCATTGCCGACAACCAGTATCTCATAACCGTAGTTGTCAAATCGAGATTCTTATCGTGAATCAAAATGATACATGTGAATCAAATCGGAATTCGCGAATCATGAATCGTAAGATTTGGTAACAAAGAAAAAAAACCCTATAAACATATCATTTTCTTTTCTAGGCTTGTATAAATATATCCTAAGTGGTTTAAACGATGGTTGGTAATCAATTTCTTAAGAAAACTTGAAAAACCAAAAAAAAAACAAAACAAAAAAAATTGGAAAATTTAAGTTTTGTGCCTAGTATTCAAGTGAATCGTAAGATTCACCTTCAATTCTTGTACATGTTTGATTCGTGTATCCATACAGAGCTCATAACTACTGAAGAACAGCAGTAAACAAGACAAGGACCTTGAGAAAAAAAAAACCAGACAAGGACAAAAACACAAGACAAATTGAAAGTATCTGCTACTAATCCACTGTTGTCTAAACTATATATGGAATATGTTACCTAGTCATACCACTGTTGTGCGGGTGGACCAACCCCGAACAAGATCTCAACCACACAATAAAAATAATTCACACGTAAGCAATAGTAAGAGCAAGATAGATCACAGACATAAGAATAATCAACAACACATAAGAGAATAACACAAAGATTTCTACGTGGTTCGGCCAACCATGCCTACTTCCACACCGGCTTCTCTTTTATTGAATTATCAATGATTACAAGCCACACACTCTCTCTCTAACTCTTTTCTGAGTCCTCTAATGAATGCACTCGCCTAGCACTCATCAACAATCACTTGACCTGTCAAGAGCTCCTACCCATGAGGACACACCGATTACTCTCTCCTTCTCTCTAAGGATTCATCACCATGGTTGTAGCCACCTTCACCACACAGTTGGGCCCAAGCCCACCGATTGAACCGGAGCTCCACACTCTCTCTTACTTGAGTTTTCTCTTATGGACCTTGACTCTCTTCAAGGTAGTCTTTCTTTTTCACCATGGCTCCTATTTACATAGATTACATTTCCAAATCCTAGATGAGATAATAACACCCACATGGCAATACTTGTCCACTAAGAAACTTCCCTTGCAAGTAATCATATACCATTAGGAAACCTTTCACCTTTAGAAGATCATCCACCTTTGGAACTATCCCAACATGCACTCCATATCATATTAGGAAACCCCTGTCTCGCACATAAAACCGCGTCCGCTCGGGCAGGCGAGATTCCAATCTCCAAATTCGCGCAACCTCGCCATAGAGGCTTGCTCGACTCGACATTCCAATCTTGAGAAATTTAACTCAATTTCCATTAACCACAACATTTCAAAAAAAAAAAACCTATAGCGAGGAAATTTGGTAATGATTTTACAAGACTTTTAACAAATTGATGCTTCTTTTTCAAGAAACATAGTCCATAATCCATATATAAGGCCATTAATCAGTGCATGTCCTGCTTGTGCATGGTAAGAGCATCTCTAGTCATTCTTCCTATTTCATGGAGTGTTAAATTTAATTTTTGAGTTGTATAAGTGAGTTTATTCTCTTTCTCCTCATGCAATCACTTTAGAAGAGCAATTTTTTCCTTCCGGAGAGTCACCTTGTCTCTCCTCCAACATTCTCTCTCAGGCCTCACCTTTAAGCAGCCAAAAAGTGATTCTCCAAAGCATGGTTGGAGGTGTTCTACTGAGAAGGGTAGATTAGATACAGACTAAATTTGGCATTTTTGATTACCATCCCAAGCTTTTAGCATTGCACAAAACAGTGCACTTTAGCTGCATATACATATATATACACGTATATGCATAGAGAGTCCTAACTAGGGATCCCTCATTTAAGAAAGTGAGGACTTCTAGTCTTGACCGTCAGAGCTCATTAGAAGGCCTATATATATATATATATATATATATAATTTAGTAGCCTAGACACAAAATCACACTGATTAGGGGGTGGAGGTTAAACAGAAATCAAGCATCTGATCTCCTAGCATGACTATAGGCACAGAGAGTCAAAGAAGCCCAATCACAAAGCACATATATTGAAAATCACAAAACAAACAACATTTACTAAAGCTTACAACAACTACAAAGAAAAAAGTTTCTGGTGTTTGGAATGTCATTACTGGAAAAAATAAAGAGAAAGGATTTATTGGAGGTGGCTGCTTCTAGTTCCAATGAAAATGTGGGTGTCTGGGCTAGTGCGTCTAGATCTAGCCTTGATACTCTTTTGGTGAAAGATTCAATTGTCACCACACTTAACCTTCCCCCTAATAGGATTTCTTTGATGGTGGAAGTTACCTATTTTATATAGGAATATTTGTGAGAGTATTCCTTATTATACAAGACTTACCATAGGGGTAAATCCTACTACAACTAGGATTGGGACTGTACAATCTATATAAATATAGGGCTTACTCAAAAGATTGATAAGATTGGTTGGAAATCTTCTACATACACAAGAGAGGGCTGCAAACTAGTAAGGGAGAGATTAGTTTCTAGCAAATGTGTGTCATATAACTTGGTCAGAGAGTTATACACATGAAGTCTTGAGTGTTTGTAATCTTCATATTAATCGAGGTGATCGCCTTTGCACGTGGACGTAAGCATTGTTGGGCCAAACCACATTTAAATCTTGTTGTGTTGGTTTGCTTGATTTTTTCTTTCGTGATTGTGTCGTTCTTGTTCTATTTATCTCATTTATCTCCATCTTTATGGGTGTGGTTTGTTGTTGTGATTATGGGCCAATTGCCAACACCTCCGCCATCCCATGATGCCTTAAGTGTGCAAAGAAGTCTGAATGTCTGATCATGCTGCAGATGCTAGTAACAGCAATAGATTTCAGTCCCTTGCCGATTCTAAGGATGTTGCAGAGACTAATTTGGTCATGGATGTTACCAATATGCTTGAGGAAGTTGATATGTCAGAGGAAGAGTTGGTTGATTTTCCTGATGATGGATTTTTGTCTTCTTCCACGAAAAAGAAGAAGACAGAAGAAAAATCATACAAGTCATCCTAAGGGTCGCCATCGATAGGTCCCCTTAGCTTGTTTTGTGCCCTTTGTTGTTCTTGTTTATTCTGCTGGTTGGGCAATGCTTAGCTTAGGCTATATAGGTGGCTAGTTTTTGAGGTTGTTACTAGTTTTTTTTTTTCATACTTGATTTCTTTTTTTCTAGCATGTTCTTGATTTCATTGTATTAACCTGAGTATGCCCCTTGTACTTTTCTTTTTATTAATTAACCATTTTCCGAATATATATATATATATATATATATATTGAAAATCACATACTTGGACATAGACATCATCATTAAGATTGAAAACGCAACCATCAACAATAGCTTGAGTGAAGTGTCTTCTTGCTTGCAAAACCTCCTTTTCAGAGGACTCACTGCAACAAATCAAACAAAACTCATCACTAAAACAATGCATTATGTATATATATACACGTATATATATACATATATATATATTGATTTACCAAACAAATACATACTCTTTATCAGATGAAGTCACCACCATAACCTGTTTCTGCAAAGCATGAAACAAAAAATCAGCATCAAAAAAAATAATAATTAAAAAAAAAAAAAAAAATTTGCAATGATCTTCATTGGGATACCGAAGATTGATAGCGTTGTGGCCATTTTGCCCTGGCTTCATCGGCCGGAACTGAGTCTCCGATGAACCTGACGTCCTCACTTTCCGGCGAGTTCTTTGGCTTCTTTGATTCAGGAGACGACTGCGGCGAAGATGGTGTGTCCTGTTCGGTCACTCGTTTAGCTCCCCCCTTAGCCATTTGAGAGAGAGAGAGAGAGAGAGAGAGAGAGAGAGTAGACTAGTGAGGTAGCCAAGCCGATTAGAGTTCTAGAGAGAGAGAGAAAGAGAGGAGTGAGTGAGCGTGTCAGAGACTGAGAGACGTTTAGAGGGCAAACGGGTTGAGGCAGGGGGGCAAAAGGGTAAATGTGTGCACTTTGTGAATATTTGAACGAGCGGGGGAACACTTTTGAAGTTTTGAGTTTTGAGGGAAATTAGGAGCGGGAAGACTTTTGATTTGTGGACTGTTTAGCAAAAATAACTTAGTGGTTTTTGCCCACGAGTTCAGGGCGTCCGAGTGAATCACTTGTGGCCACTCCTTTGAAATTCAAATTTGAGACATCTGGATATAACACACAAAGGTCTGGCCATCCGGCCACAAGGTGTCCACAGGTTGCTTTTGCGATTTAACTGCAAAAAATTAGTTTTGGTCAAAATTTGTCAAATATAGTTTCCTGCTTTGTTTGGTATGAAAGTAATTTTTTTCTCGAAGTAAATGTACCATTATTAGTATATTTAATAGAGAAAAAAGTCGATAGAGGAGCATAGATTTTTTGGATGAACATAGAAACATTACATAGCAAGTTTATTTGTTATAGAAGTTGAGCAGCTTTGGGTTCCGTCAACTCTCAACTTAGGTCAATATGTGCAAAACACAATCTCCGACTTAAAAACAAAATAAGTAAGACATGTTTTTGTGAAAAATAATAATAATAAATAAAAAGTAAAAATTGTAGTATCATAATGCATATTTAAAATAAGTTGCTAATGAAATCATTATGTAATTACAATAAGTAAGAATGAAA
Source organism: Hydrangea macrophylla (assembly GCA_033977485.1). Classification (NCBI taxonomy): domain Eukaryota; kingdom Viridiplantae; phylum Streptophyta; class Magnoliopsida; order Cornales; family Hydrangeaceae; genus Hydrangea; species Hydrangea macrophylla. Next base: position 89,939,056 of record CM066995.1, read on the forward strand.
CACAACCTTATGATCACTTTGCATAACTCTGCCATTGACTCATTTTTCTAAAATCGTATCATACAATTTAATTTGTCAAACAATTTGCAATCACCAATGAACTTTAAAATTTGTTATCAAAAACAGTGTTGCTATTTTGTCAAACGTAGAATTACAATTAGAAGCCACATTTTTACACACTGCCATAAAAGAGCCAAACATGCTCTAGAGTTCTTTTTAAGAACAATAATGCTAGTTATATGTACTCTTTTACACATTTTTTGACATATTATGCTTTAAATGCATGTACCTTGTGCTGTTATAATTTTTCACATTTTTCTGTACACCATTTACACACATACATTTAAAACTGAGTGTTATAAAATGTATAAAAAAATGTATGAGTATAATAGTGCTCTTTTAAGAATAGGTAAAGTAGGCCCCTCACATTATGATACATATGGACAAGGCTCGTGATAATAATGTGACTAGCTAAAGTAAATGCAATATTAGTACTTTAGTTTTTTTTTTTGCTTGGAATTAGTACTTTAGTTGTCTAGGTGAGTTCACCGTGCATTTTATTCTCTTAATGGCGAGGTATTGGTTTCAATTTCTAGTAACTTTTTCCGGCATAACTCTTGAGGCATATAAAAACTTATAAAAATAAGATGCATAAATTATAATATGTCTATCTCTCTTTTTGTAGAGTCCACTAATACTATAGGATTTATAGTGTCTATCAGGGGCGGATCCAGAATTTTTGGTCAGGGGGGGGCCTAAATTATACGAGGGTTCGGGGGCAGCGCCCCCGAGGCGAATTTTTTTAGGTGTACTTATACACAATTATGTGTAAAATTGTAAAATTGGTTTAACACCCCTAGTTTGGGGTAAATCATGTAATTTCAGGGGGCCTATTTCTAAAACCTGTAATATATTACATATAAATCTAGAATTTTTAAAAGTCCAGGGGGGCCTATGTCTAAAACCTATAAAATATTGTATGTAACTCTAGAATTTTTAAAAATTCATGAGGGGCCTCTATGAATTTTAGGAGGGCCTATTTATAAAATTTGTAAAATATTACATGTAATTATGTAATTTCCAAAAGTTCAGGGGGGGCCTGTGCCACCCCTGACCTATACTTGGGTCCACCCATGGTGTCTGTGAACTCTACAGAGTAGAGAGATAGACACATAAAATTTATGTATATTATTTTTGTGAAATTCGTATTTACCCCAAGAGTTATCCCTTTTTTTCGACCCCGTTATGGTATGCATGACTATGATGGGACCATTAAAATTTTTTTTTTTTTTTTTTTTTAAAAGATCATTTTATAAAACTCACATAACTAAGTTCACAGAATCTTTCAAAACAAAAGCATTAACAGCAAAAGGGGCCTCTTCCAGCCGAACATGTAGGCCATGCAACAGCAAAGCATACTTGGCTAGATTATGAGCAACCTTATTCCCAGTCGTATACACATGTTGGCGCACAGAAACACCAGCAATAGCACAAACTTCCTTAGCTCGAAAAATTAAGTGTCCAAATGTTGCGTTATCGTACGGCAGAATTGAGTGCAGAGACCACAAAAATTGGTTTGAACAGTTGTTGGTGAATTACCTCAACCAAACTGTTGGTTCGAGATTGAAACTTTAGAGGGGTGAATAAGGTTTTAGTAAAAAAACTAATTTTTTAAAAATGTAATACAAAATTAAACACAATTACAAACAATGAAGTAAAGAGAGAAGGGAAGGGACACTTGCAAACCGAGTTTTCAAATGATTTGGCAATCCGCACACCGTGGCCTATGCCCACCCCTCGAAAACAGCTCTTGAGGATTTATTTACCGACCTACTTACGGGTGTAAATCAAACCGTTACAAGAGCCTTCAATCTCTTCCGAAAAAGAACATCTCTTCTTTGCAATCAAGGGTTATTAACCCTCACTCTTTACAAATAATTGAAATACAAATGAATTCTCTTTGTAGAGTGGATAGTACAATGATAGCTCAACCAACAACTCCTTAGTGAGTAGTTAATACAAATGAAAGCTCACTACAATTTGCTCCCTCAAAAATTACAATTAAAATCTTAAGCAAATTTATTTTTCACTCAAATTAGGGCTCAAAAATAATTTTTAGAAAGTTTAGAAAACTAGTCGTTATACTGTTCTGGGCAATCCAATCCAATCTAAAATTTTTAAAAGTTCAGGAGGGGCCTGTGTGAATTTTAGGAAGGCCTAGTTGTAAAATTTATAAAATATTACATATAATTATGTAATTTTCAAAAGTTCAGGGGAGCCTGTGCCACCCCTGAGTTATACTTCAGTCCGCCACTGCAACCATATAAAACCCATCTCTAGTTCTGTAATACCCGTACCCTGAAAAAGGTAATAATATTTATTTTACATTCATTAATTAATATAAATAATTGCATGTGATGATTTGGATAAGTTTCAGTTACCCGATGTGATAAGTGCTTGATAAAGGTCATAGTTGGACAGATGTGAAACGAGACCTACGGGATGTCCAAGTTGCATAAATTGCATTTAGTTGTATTTATGTGATTAAATGGTAGACATGTAAATGTAAATGTGTGCATTATAATACATGTTGGTACTATATAATTATTTAATTGATGAAATGTTAAGTGTTTTAATATTTTATTATTATTCATATTTATTTATGAGACCAGTTTGGGTACTCTTGTGAGAACATAATTGGATACGTGACATAATTGGTAGGCTAATTAGTGCCTTCATATGATTATTTGGGACCACGTTTGAGACCCATACGTGACATAGATATAGATCCACTTAGATATTGGATAGTTAATGTAATTAGTTTGGGTATTATAATAAAACTTAGAAACATTGGGGGATGTAAATAGAAATAGACCTAAGTTGAAGAATATTTCAAAGAATATTCTCTTTTGTCAAAAAAAAAAAAGATAAAACGTGAAGTGTGTGCTGTGTTAGGCGGCGCAGTGGTGGAGTGTATATCTTATATAGGGAGATCACTTTGGTACACCAAAGTGGTATTGGTGTAGGTACACCAAACTACTTTGCCAAGTGTCAATGATTGATTGGAGGAGAAAGTAAAAGTTGGTGGCCATTAATGATAGATGAACTTGTGATAGCAGGTTGCATGTACATATTACATGTTTGTTCCTTTAACAATAAAGGTTGTTCCTAAGTCATGTATGTTTGTTCCTTTTTAAAAGATTTTTCTACCTACCTAGTACTTAGTTGAAGAATTTAAGGTTGCATTAATACGTCCACTAATATTTGGGATATATCTCAACTACCAAATCCCCAACACTTCCACCCTCTCAGATTACTCACCCTCTTAGTTTCACTTTCACAACATGTTGAAGTTTTTTTTGGAGAAGACAACCTAAGTTAAAGATCTACTACAAGGTATTTTCCTAATTTTCACATTACTTATTACTATATAATGTGGTGTTATAGTTTGTAGATATGTGAAAAGTTTTATTAATCTAGAACAAAAATATTAAAATGAAAGGAAAAAAAGTCATAATGTTTGAAAACAAAACTTTCTTGACTTAGAAACAATACATATATTTCATGAAGACTTAAAAATGTAGATTTTATGTTCGATGAAAACAAATGTGTGTAGAACAGTAAGTTACATAATGGAACCATGTATAAAAATCTAGGAACCATATTTTACGTTACTAGAACCATGTATTAACGATAATGGAACCGTATTTAATTTAGAGGAACAAAACTTAGAAATCAAAGGAACCGGAGAAGAAATCTTGGAACCATGTTTTACGATAATAGAACCATGTCTTAATGATAATGGAACCATGTTTAATATAGAGGAACAAGCCTTTACAATCAAAGGAACCGAGAGAAGAAATCTAGGAACCATGTTTTACGATAAAGGAACCATTTCTTAACAATAATGGAACCATGTTTAATTTAGAGCAAAAAAACTTATAAATCAAAGGAACCGAGAGAAAAAATCTTGGAACCATGTTTTACGATAATGGAACCATGTCTTAACGATAATGGAACCATGTTTAATTTAGAAGAACAAAACTTAACAATCAAAGGAACCGAGAGAAGAAATGTAAGAACCATGTTTTACGATAATGGAACCATGTATTAATGATAATGGAACCATGTTTAATTTACAGCAAAAAAACTTAGAAATCAAAGAAACCGAGAGAAAAAATCTTGGAACCATGTTTTTCGATAATGGAACCATGTCTTAACGATAATGGAACCATGTTTAATTTAGAGGAACAAAACTTTACAATCAAAGGAACCGAGAGAAGAAATATAGGAACCATGTTTTACGATACTGGAACCATGTCTTAACGATAATGGAACCATGTTTAATTTAGAGCAAAAAAACTAAGAAATCAAAGGAACCGAGAGAAGAAATCTTGAAACCATGTTCTACGATAATGGAACCATGTCTTAACGATAATGGAACTATGTTTAATTTAGAGCAAAAAAACTTAGAAATCAAAGGAACCGAGAGAAGAAATCTAGGGACCATGTTTTACGATAATGGAACCATGTCTTTAACGATAATGGAACCATGTTTAATTTAGAGCAAAAAAACTTAACAATCAAAGGAATCGAGAGAAGAAATCTAGGAACCATGTTTTACGATAATGGAACCATATCTTAAAGATAATGGAACCATGTTTAATTTAGAGCAAAAAAACTTAGAAATCAAAGGAACCGAGAGAAGAAATCTAGGAACCATGTTTTACGATAATGGAACCATGTGTTAACGATAATGGAACCATGTTTAATTTAGAGCAAAAAAACTTAGAAATCAAAGGAACCGAGAGAAAAAATTTTAGAACCATGTTTTACGATAATGGAACCATGTCTTAACGATAATGGAACCATGTTTAATATAAAGGAACAAAACTTTACAATCAAAGGAACCGAGAGAAGAAATGTAAGAACCATGTTTTACGATAATGGAACCATGTCTTAATGATAATGGAACCATGTTTAATTTAGAGCAAAAAAACTTAGAAATCAAAGGAACCGAGAGAAAAAATCTTGGAACCATGTTTTACGATAATGGAACCATGACTTAACGATAATGGAACCATGTTTAATTTAGAGCGAAAAAACTTAGAAATCAAAGGAACCGAGAGAAGAAATCTTGGAACCATGTTTTACGATAATGAAATCATGTCTTAACGATAATGGAACCATGTTTAATATAGAGGAACAAAACTTTACAATCGAAGGAACCGAGAGAAGAAATCTAGGAACCATGTTTTACGATAATGGAACCATGTCTTAACGATAATGGAACCATGTTTAATTTAGAGCAAAAAAAACTTAGAAATCAAAGGAACCGAGAGAAAAAATCTTGGAACCATGTTTTACGTTAATGGAACCATGTTTAATATAGAGGTGGATGGAGAAGTGGAGGAAGTGGAAGAAGGGCTCCTTCAATTACCGATGTATGGCATGCATATTGCTCTTACACAGATCCTAATGGGCAGACTTGGTATGGTGAAAGGCATCCTTTTGTTAGCACCCCAATACCTTATAATTTACCTTTCACAAATGTTGGGCACATAATCATTGGCGACGCTCACACTCGACTGCCAAATAATGCTGTTGTTATTGGAGATGATCTACAATGGACAAGATTGTTTAGTATACGGTGTGAGTGCGAGTTATATTGTCGTTGGCACGGGCTTCCAATACCAATTTCTCGCGCTCCTGATTTGATGCGAACATCTCCTTGTCCATTTATTCCAAGTTGCTACATATGCAACAACACAATTGTACGTAGTAGAATAAGAACAAAAATAAAAATAAGTAGTAGAATGGAAGTAATAAAAAAAAGTAGTAATAAAAATTCAATTGTACCGAGACGAATGTCGGCAAAAACCACCGTTCTTGTTGTCCATTAGGCATATTCTTCTTTGCTTGGTAAGTTAGCTTACCAACAATACAATTGATTACCTATAAGAGTTACAAGTTACAGTCAAGCTTTATAATTGTCATTGACTTGGAAAATTACAAGAAAGAATGATAGATTTTGTGTTTTGTACCATGTCATTGATCCACTCCCCTTCCTTTAAGCATTGTAGATCCCCTCGGGTCGCATGTTCAAGTTCCGAACGGAAAACAACCTCACTACATTGCATATTCAAAATCACAACCAGTTAGCAAAATATATAAGGACTCAATGTTACGAATGTTTAATACCATTGCAATATTTTATATGTACCTTGAATTAAGTTTGGTATCAAATACAAATTTTACTATCTTGTTCTCCAACGGCTTAAGCATGGGGATCTTCACCCTTAACACAGTACTTTCCTGGACCAATGTTTGAGCATTACGCAGTGTAAGGGTCTCAAACTCTTTGCTTGTCATTGGAGGTTTCACAGGTACAACCTTCTCCAAATTGAAGTAGGGTGACTTACAATACTTGCTGGGTGCCCTTTTGGATGGGGATCGTATTCTCATCTGTGGACATACTGAATTCTGATCAAGGGGTGAGCGTGGGGGGGAGCGTTCTATGGCATCCCCTCGGTCTGTATTTTTATTTACTGGGGATGTTGCTAGTTCATTGGAAAATATTGTCAACTAGTAGGGTATCAACTTTACCATCCAATCTCTCTACATTTTGGTTTTCCATAGTTGGAAACACCTTTGGAAAAATTACTGGGCCTCTTGGACTGACGTGGCTACCCATCATCGGATTACTCGGGTGTAGTTTTTTGACCTTCTCCATCAACACTTGCCTAAGCAAGTTAGGTAGCATTTCTCTGATCTCTTGTTTGAATGCGATCAACTTGTCGCTTAACTAAACATGTAAGCATATAAGCATCTTAAACAACATAGCATGGTATATCACATAGTCCCGCATGCAAGTAAACATGCTCAATTCATCTTCTCAAAGATACGTGCAGTTAAAACTTTAAACAGTACATCATAAATTATCAAGTAACATGTTAGTACATGATAATACGTTTCTCAAGTCATCGAGTAACATGTCAACAAAACAATTTCTCAATCCATATGAGCACATAACCCGGCGTTCTGAAGTATTCAACCCGGTATGCTTTGATACCATCTGTAGCGCCCCGCCACGCCATGACACGGGTCCCGACGACTGGGTGTCTATTAAAATAAAATAATAAAGAAGAACGGAAGGACTGAACACACTTGTAATACTCTGAGTCCTAGACTCGAAGCTTACCTGAAAACTTTCTCTTTAGAAAAACAAACGTTTAAACTTTAAAATCATTTAAACTCCGAAGCTCTGAAACATTTAAACTTTGAAACCTCAAAACTTTGATACCATTTTACAATGCCCCAAGTCTTAGACTCCGAGGGTTACTGCAGAAGCATAGAATAGCCTTTTTGAAAATCTTTGATGAAAAATCAAAATCTTTAAAGACTCACAGATCTGATTAAAACAATAGCGGAAGTATCAAACTAGTCTTTTGAAAAGCTTTGCTTGTCAATTTACCAAACATTAACAGAAAATCTTTATCGGTTCATCAAGTGAACAACAGTGCAGCGGAAAACATACAGATTTGATAAACATTTATCATACTCCTTCTCCATCTTTATAAAACAGCTTTTAAATAGAAACGCAAGTTTGGTTCCACATATCAAAAAGTAATACAATAATCTACTTTCTTTTTCTCAAACTTTAGAAACTCTTAAAATAAAAACCCAAGGTTCTTATTAATGTTCTACAATCAATACAAAGTATCACGATCTCATAATTTCTTCCCCAAATGGGGTCTTCACGAGTAAACTCTATTCCGGGCCTTGCCCTAACTCAAGTCACATGAAAAAGAGGTTTTATAGTCCATAAGCCAAAAGGCTCGTATAGTCATATAACCACACAATAACATTTGTTATATAACATGCGTGAGTGCAATGAATGCCAATGTCATGCATGAAAATCATTTTCATGCCTTTTCAAACACTCACCCTCGATCGTAAATATCATTACCCGGACCATGGGCTTCCCGTCCACGTAGGCCTAGCCTCAAACGTGCGGGACTTTGGGCCTTACGAATTACACGGAGGCCTAGCCTTTAACGTTACGGGGGTTTCTTGCAGCACATCCTGCCATTCGAGTTCCTAGTGGTACCCATCTCACACGCCTACCCAAATATTTGGGATTTCTATCTTTTCAAAACAAAATCCCTCCTAGAGGGTTTTATGCACGGAAGCCTCTAAGGTCTTCCCTTTTCAAAACCTGGAAGTCTCTAAGATCTTCCTTTTCAAAATCGAAAGCCTCTAAGGTCTTTCATCCCAAAACCATTTTCGTGATTTTCGTGTTCATGCTTATGCTTACGAAATGTTATGACATATGCGAGCTCTAAGTATCCAGACATATTCAATATTTCATAAGATAGATTATCAAGGCATGGTATCAATTTAAAGCAACACAATAGACATGTTGAAATCATCCAGATAAACCCATAAGTCATAGCAACTCAAGTAATCGCTTAAGGCATATCAGCTCAAGTAAACACTTAAAGCATCACAGGTCATGTAAACATGTAAGTACACTATTAACATATTATACAATTTTATTGAGGGTTATATGGAACTACCGTTCACCGAAGACTGAATGAGAACTCAGAACAGAAACTGGAACTGCTCAATCTGTTATAAATCTCGATACATAGTAATGCGCGTATATCAGTAAGGTACAACACCTCTAAGCACAATTACAACTACTGTTAAAGTAAAGAACATCTCTTAAAGCTTAGGGTACAAGGTCCCTTAGCTCATAACAGACTTAAGTACATCAAAACAGAAGTTTTTACCAAACTGCTTCAGATCGCTCGCGCGGGCCCCTTGCGCAGAGCCTCGCTCGCGCGGGCCGCTCGGACGAAATAAGCTCAGAAAGGCCACGTGGTCATTTAAAAATAATTTTCAGATAATGCCCGGTCGCGCGCGCTCGCGGGCCGCTCGCGCGGGTCACGCGCACGAGGTATCACAGAGTCATCTTCTTCCTCTTTCTTCCCCTGTTTTGAAATCAAAGATTGATTTTCAGATATGGGTCACTACATGGTCCAATTGTTCTTTTCTTATGTCAAAAAAAAAAAATTTGGGTCCCACTACGACATGTTTTGAGAACCACTTTTGAGATACAAGCAATAGGAAAGGAAATCTTGTGAGTGTAACTGTGTGACTCCAAGCAATTCCCTGTCTATTTTCGATATCTCGACCTTATTCCATGATATTGCTATTTTAGAAGCAAAAATGCTAGGCACACAACACATTCTACTACACATTTCACAACAAGGCTTTAAATGTGTTGTACCCTGTGCTGTTTGAAATTTTCACACTTTTCTATGCACCACTTACACGGTACAGGGTACATGCATTTAAAGCTCTGTTATGGAATGTCTTATGTGCCTAGCATTTCTCTTTTAGAAGTTATTTAGTGATACCGTTATACTCCGTCATCACGTTGATGTCATCAATCACAAAAGGACATGTGACCTCTAATGAGAACACATGACAAGTAATTAAGGGAGACCTGACACGTTGCTTAGAGTAAGCAACTACTTGTCATGTCCACATATAAATAGGAGCCACATGAACCCATATTTTTGGTAATATCACTTTACTAAAATGTAATTAAAATGCTATGTTAGAAACCTAATTTGAAATACGAATATAAAAACTATAATTTTAATAGTCAATTAGTAATAGGTCCATAGATAGTGAAAATTAGATCCATTTTATGATGAATAATACTACGTTTGCCAAATTTGAATCTCAAATGACTTAATAATTGTACATGTTGTGATAATAATTGGAGGTACCACATATCATTTAAGATGGTACAATTGAGAATGCATTTAAAATTTAAATGAGTAATGCTATGTTTACCAAATTTATATCCCAAAAGTGCTTCCCGAATGATGTGGCAGTAGGGCCAAGTACATAACTTCCAATCAAAATTCAACTGGTCCCACTGTATTAGATCTAGCCCCACTGTCACATCATTTGGGAAGCACTTTTGGAATAGAAATTTGAGAAGCATAGCATTACTCTTTCAGGATACATTTTTAGCAAGAATTTTTTGACAAAGAAAAGAACAATAAGGCCTTGTACAAGTATAGGATCATTTTCAGCAAAAAATTACTCCTTCCGTCCCATAATAAGTGTCCACATTTCCTTTTTTGGATGTCCCACAATAAGTGTCCACTTTCCTAAATTGGCATATATCTTTTACTTATTTTCCAAAACTATCCTTATAATAAAGACAAATAAACATTTATTTGTGGTCCCAAAACAAGCAAAAAGTCAAACACCCATCACATCTAAGGGTAAAATTGGAAAGAGACTCTTTAATGAACCAAATTAATTAATATAATACAATTTTCTTAAACATTGTGCAAAAAGGAAGTGGACACTTATTATGGGACGGAGGGAGTAAAAAATATAGGATCATTGAAGTTGAAGATTGAATCGGTGGTGGCCTTGGTGGTCCCACATAAGGGCAAAATCGAAAAAAAGAAAAAATAAATAAATAAAAGCAGGAAGGGGGTCTTGGCAACCTACTGAAGAGGTTAGGGGGTGGGGTGGTGGTTTTTTTTTTTTTTTGCTGAAGCGGGTGGGGTGGTGGTTGTTTTGGGACAAAACCATAGGTGGTTTTCTTGTAAAAGTGTGTTGTTTAGGTGGATGGTTGAGATCTCTTGAAAGCATGATCCAACGGTTGTGGGGAGTTTTGGTGTATATACACCAAAACCGGCTTGGTGTACCAAAGTGATCTCCCTTATATAGTATATTATATATATATATATATATATATACTAGGTATTGTCCGTGGTTAAAGGCACTATTCCGCAATTCAAAACATATATGTGTTTGACATTAGTCAACTATATTTGCATGAAAGATTCAAATTACAACGAATTATACTTACAACAAAAATAGAATATCTCACATCAATAATTCATATGTTTGGCTATTAGTCAAGTTTACTTGCATGAAAGCTTCAAATTATAATGAATTGTGCCTACAACAAAAATAGAACATCTCACATCTGCAATTCATGCGGCAAAAAAAAAAAAGAATATCTCTTCACATTTTGCTTGACTTGTCCTTCGTTATTAACACGTTCGTATTATCATTCAGATTTTAGACACGCACAATCTTCTTTTTCTTTGCTATAGAAAAAAAAAAAAAAAAGAAAGTAAGTAAGTAAATAGCAGCAAGCACACGTTAAGAAGTAAATAGCAGCAATACTTTTTCACTTAAACATTTATTGAAGCACCTATTTAGTAAATTCAAAAGTCGAAGAATGCTTTAGCTTAGACCCTTCAATAGAACAAAAATGGTCTACTTAGCCTAAAAAAAATGACAAACATTCCTCATCACATTACCAAAACTTTAAATAGAAATCCATTATTATTAAAAAAAATTAATAATAATAATAAATAGAAATCCACTATTTAAGATTTTTTTTTTTTTTTGAAATGTGGGGTGGGAAGGTGTGAACATAGAGAATATGTTCAAATTTGAATCTGTCTTTGCCCAAAAAACACAAAAGAATACATAAAATTAGTAGAGTTCAACATTCAAAGAAAAAGAGAGAAATGTACAGTAAGTTCAAAGAATACATAAAATTAAAAATAAGTAAACCTTGAAAAACACAAAACCATGGGCAAAACCGGTTTTCATAACCCATGGACTCTAAAAAAGTATGCAGTAACCCCCAAACCCAGATTATACACTGGGATTAGAAGTGAGAGATCTGTGTATGATTTGAGTAGAATTCAAAATGATGGAAAAGTAAATACACAGGTCGTGAGTAGAACTTAAAAAAACAAAAAAAAAAAAAAAAAAAAAAAACATAAGACCTTGTGTAGGTATTGCATGTGGCTTCAGATTTGCATTTCTTAACTTTTGGCAACCTTTATAATACTTCAATAGTCTTCAGTAGCCTTTATAATCATATATTCAAACCCACATTACCCTTCCAGCAGTCCAAGGGAATGAAGAAAAGATTTTGAAGTCTGAGAAATTAGAGACCTTAGACAACATTGGCTATAAAAAAATTAAAAAGGTAAATGAAACATTAATCAGCTTTCAACTAATGCAGTTATATATTACCTAAACAAAAAGTGAATCCAAAGAAAGTGTTAAGTCCTGTTTGGTTGTCTAGAATCTATCGAAAAAGAAATGAATGAATGAAAGTGCATAGAATGTACCCCAAGTTTCAATTACCACTATTTCATATATATATATATATATATATATTCTATAGAAACAAATAAAATGAAAATAGGGGAAATGACAGAAACTATAAGTAAAGATTCTATCATCTTCTCGGTTTGTAGTAACCAAAAAACAAAGAAAATAGATCTTAAAAACTAGGGAAAAAAGAAGATACATAGATAAACATTGAGAGAAAGAACATACCTCAAAAGAGAGATAGAGATGAGAAAGGGCTAGGGGGAGTTTCAGAGAGAGACGGAGGAGGGGGAGAGACTATGCAAGTGAAACAAAAAGAGAGAGATTGAAATGGAAAAAAAGAAATCCATAATTGAAGTAAAGTCGTGGTAAATAGAGAAAGTGTTGACTCAAATAATAGCCTTTATGGATAAAGAGATTTTTGGGGAGATAATTGATTGTGTTGATAAGAATTTTAGGAAAGTTAAAAGGGAAAATAATATAGGGGTCTTTGCCACTTTAATTCAAACAATCACCCTAAAATTAGGGGCAAAATTGTGGAAATGAATAAAAACAATTTAGGGAAAGCAAATTAAATTAGGGGCAAAATTGTGGAAAGGAAAATCACAATTTAGGGAAAGCAATTTGGGGAAAGCTTTGGCTGATTGTAATAAAATTCTTCTTTCTTTTGGAAAACAAATTAGGGAAATCAAAAAAATTAGGGGCAACGCAATTTAGGGAAAAATAAATCTCTTCTTTCTATAGATAGAGATAAACAACACAATTGAAACATAATTGAATAACCAAACTGAAAAGTCTGTAATTCCAACTTTCAAATTCAAACACACAATGGAGATTGAAACACCCAACATCCAACCATCAGATGAAACACCTATTCCTCAAAAAAAAAATGGAAAGAATCAAATTGAAACACCTATTCCAGGAGCACCGGTTATGGAAAAGAAAAACACGAATTAGGGAAAGCAAATAAAATTAGGGGCGGCAACACAATTAAAGGAAAGAAAATAGAATTATACAAAATCTATAGAGATATGCGACCCCCAATTTTCAAATTTCAAAAGTTGTAAAGATTGAAACACCCAAAAGCATACTAAATTGAAACACCCATTCCAGGAATTTTTTTTTTTTTTTTTTTGAAAACTCTGTAATTCCAACTTTTAAATAGTAATAACACCTAATGGAGATTGAAACACCTAATATTCAACTTTCAAAAGACTAAAAATGAAACAGCCAACCCTCTAATTTGTGAAACACCCAATTCCGAATAGGTAATTGAAACAATACTTTAATTGAAGCACCCAATTCCAAATACAAAAATTGAAACAACTATGAGATGAAACACCTATTCCAAAAAAAACTGGAAAGAATCAAATTGAAATAACGGTTCATTGTTTTACCACCTATTCCAGGACCAACGGTTGACTAACAGAGATTTCCCCATTTTTGATCTATTAGGGATTAGATGAATCGACCTCGTATGACAGCAGTTGCATGATCAGCGGAGATCGGTGGCAGATCTGGAGAAGGCAAAAAAAAAAAAAAAAAAGATCCATTAGAAGGACCATGGTTACAAACATCTGGAAGAGAGAATTAGCAATGAAAAAAATTTATACATAAAAATTACTAAACCCCAAAGACGAAAAAAAAAATCAGGGAAAAAGGGAAATAAAGAAGATGGAAAAAAAGGACATGTAATGGTATATATCAATACACAAAGCATTGAGGGTGTACAAAAGGGAAATTTTTTTGAAATTACCCATATTTTCTCTGCAATCCCTTTGTCAACTTCCATGAATATGCAATCCCTTTCTCGGCCAACTTATATGTTTGTGCATTCAACCGACTAATATGCGTGTGCATATGGGTGTTTCAGCCAGAGGCATATCTGTGTGCCAGAGGCCCTAGTGGCAGTGGCTATCAGTGGTGGCCATGGCTGTTGGTGGTGGCGATGGTGTAGGGTTGGGGCGGTGGTGGCAGGGGGCTGGAGAGAAGAGAGAGAGAAAGAGAGGGTGGTCGGAGTCGGTGTAGTCAGATCGGTGGTGGCCGTGTTCGTAGAGAGAGAGAGAGAGAGAGAGAGAGAGAGAGAGAGAGAGAGCCATGGTGAGAGAGGAGAGAGAGACTGGTTGGAAGAGGCCTTTTTTTTGGTAAAACTGATTTGAGAGTGAGGAGGAGGTGTGATTACCTCCAGTCTGCTAGTAAATAATATTTCCTTCCCCATTATACAATACTCAAATCCTAGTCATAAACTACTTATCCTAGTCAGCACCAATGACCTACAATACTCAATCCTAGTCATAAGTTTCTTTGTCCTAGTCATAAGTTGATGGGTCCACACTGACCTCTAATATTATATAGATATTAGTTAGTTCATCAAAAAAAAAAAAAAAACAAAGAAACAGACGCAAAAGTGAGAGAGCTGCGAGAGAAGAAAGAAAGGGTGGGTTTTGGCCTTTTTAATGCCATAACTTCGCCATATGTTATCTAAATCACGATATGAAGTCATATTTGGATTTGTGGGGGCAAGCCTAACCTTATGGCATATTTTAATTTGGGTTTAATCGATAGATTTTCCGTGACCTAAATGGGTTGGTAACATTTAGTTTACCAAAATTGTGTAGGATTAACTACAGGTTCATATTTGGGCAGGATCTAGGGAAATATTCGGGGTTTCTAGGCTTATTTTATTATTCGTAGAGGTGAGTGTCCTAATCCCAAAATTGGATGTTTAATATCATTTAATTGTTATTAAATGCTTAGAATGCTTAATTTATGATTAAGTAGAAAAGCAAGTGATTATTTATTATTTAACGTGTCTGAAATGTTGAAATTGACATGTTGACATGTTGAGCTGCTTATGTGCTTATTTGAGTCAAAGGGTCTCAAGTGATAATCACCATTAGTTAGCCCATATATAAGGGACTGAGAGATGTTGAAATCCTCAGAGAAAAGGGGATAGTGGTGACGACCACAACGAATTAACTACGGTCACAAATGAATGAGTGTGGTTTCGCTATATGCGACGGAAAAAGTGAGAAAGGCACGGAATCAGAGGTCCAGAACGATGGTGATTAATTACTTGACATGCCTGCGACCATTTATTGTTATGAATGTTTAATTCGTGTTATGAATCATTAAATTCAACAATTGCATGATTAGCACCACGTACTCACTGAGCGAAAGTTTATTCGATTTTTGTGGCTAATGACCACGCAGGTTCAGATGAATACCACAGTGAGAAATGATCGAGACTACAGGGCTGGGTCTAACTTGCTTATATGTTTATATGTGAGGATTTGAATAAGGTTGTAATAAACTTAAAGTTTATACTTTTAAATATATTTAGAAATAAATGTTAGAATGAGTTTGTAATATCTATATATTTAGTTGAATTTTGATGTGTTTTGGAATATTTAAATAAATGAGTGCAACAGGGGTTAAAAATGTTTTAATTTATGAAAACAGAATGAATGGTGCTGTAATAGAGGAAACTTTGCCCAAGTACCATTTGACGGTTTTAAAACTTTATTTATTCCTTTTGATTAATTTATTTGATTAAATGATGTTTTACCCCTGGTATTTCAGTCAAAATGGTATTTTTGGAACGTTAAAAATGATTGTTTGGTCATTGGCTTTGTTACACGTGTCCTAGCCGTGGGGGCGGGTTGGGGTGTGACAAGTTCCTTACAATTAGATCAGTTTCCTTTAAAGATGACCCATTAACAAAGAGTTGTTCATTTTGAGTTAGCCACTTGAAAGCTTTTGTGAAATAAATTTAAGTGAGTGGTCTAAGTATGTTTAGCTCCTTGAAAGTATTTTAAAGTATGAGAGCAATGATCCTAAAGTCCAACTAATGTTACTTGAGCCCCTATGAGTAATTGATCAAAATGCTTTACAAGTAAATTCTAATTTTCAACCAAGGATGAAAAAGCTTCAAATCTTTAAGTTTGATCCTTGTTGAGCTCCATCACCCATTGGGCTTCACCATATGTTATCTCATGAACTCAAACAAAGTTAGAACATTTAAGTGCATAATTCAAGAGATTAGCATAATGAAAATGATTTGATAATAGCTTAGAATAGAACGACTAAGAACATGCTATTATCAATAGATTTGTCATCATCAAAACAAACATAAATAATGCCTTAAATAAATTCAAGGCTAACACAAACCACTTCCTATGATTTGCCGTTTCATTCTTTAAGACGAAAAAATAATCAAATGAAACTAAATGCATTATTCAATGGTAGTTCATCTACGCACATTACTAAGGGGGTGTTTGATAACCCAATTAAGTGTTGAAAATGAAAATTGTCGGCACTTATTTTATTTCAGTGTGTTTGATAATGTACCACTTAATTAAAAAAAAACAGCCAAAAAAGTCACTGAAAACTTTAAGTGAAAAATTTAAATCGAAATTAATCACTGAATGCAGTCTATTTCAGTACATGAAACATTGTTTTCAATGTTACAAGCTCAATCACTTAAAATTGAATTCAACACTCAATTTTCAGTACTTAATTTTCAATTTTATCAAATGGACTGTAAGTGAGCGAACTCAATTCAGGGACTGTTTGGGAAGTCAAAATTGCTCCTATGATTCATAAATTATTTGGTTCTAGAAATTCAATTGAGTAGTGGATGCATTTTTTTCTTGTAAAGGAATCCATGCTCGAGCCAAAAATACTCTCAAATTTTTTCAAACCAACAATATGATCCCGATTCATAAAAATCAAATAATCGATAAGAAGGGGACTGAACCAAATCATATTTAATTCATACCCAGACTTGCCCTTCGTGATTAGATCACAAGTATTTTTGTAGATGTTATTTTGATTTTTGCCCATTGAACTAGTACTCATGTTGTCCCATTTAAAAACCATTTCTTTCATTTTGCTTTGACTCAATATAAGAGTTTTTTTTTTTAGAAAAATCAATATGCTTTCACTAAACACTATATAAAAAGCTATTTTGTCAACTGAACTACTACTCCCTCTATCACATTTTAAGAATCCTTTATTTTCAGTTTGGGTAATGATATCCTTTTCAAATTTGAATCACAAGTTTGGCTCCAAATACTTCATCATTTGTATCACATGTAGTGGTATTTGTTACTAACGATCACTGTCACAACATGTAATGTAATTATTAAGCCATTTTGAGAAGCATGTCATTATTCATTTGGGAATGTCTCAATATGAGAGTATTTTTGAAAAATCAACATACTTTCACTGAACAGTTTCAAAATTTAACATTTCATTCTAGACAAATTTGTGACTTTACTTTGATGTGACACTAGATTTAAACTCACCCCAAGCATAATAAGTGAAAGGTAACAAACTTACAATTGTAAAATAAATAGATTATTAAAAATCAGTCAACTTTTGTTTGACATTTTAAAGGACAGTCAGTTACTTTTTTAAAATAAAAAGGAAATCAAGTTAAAACCAAAAATTAAAAAATACGTCTACTTTTTGATTTTTTTTAAATAAAAATAAATAAATAATTACATTTACCTCCCCCATCTTCTTCCTCACCACCATCTCCATCACCTACCACCACCATGGCTGGCCACCACATCTTAACCACTATCAGCCACCACCAGTACCACCACCACCACTACCACTACCACTAACACCACATCCTCTTTCTCTCTCTTTATATATATGAGTGTATATATATAATATGGCCACCACCACCCCAACCTCTCTCTATCTCTTTTCTCTCTTCTCACCACCACCACTGCCTTGCCAAAAAAAAAAAAAAGTTGTAGGTTGGAGCAACTGTCGAAACAGCAGAAGCAACTCACCAAATTTATTGGGAGCAACTCACCAAACGTAAGGAACAACTCACCAAACAGAAAGAATAATGTTGCTTCTTACGTTTGGTGAGTTGCTCTTGATACGTTTGGTGAGTTGCTCCTTCTGTTTGGACAATTGCTCCAAAAATTTACACCTTTTTTTTTCTTTTGTAGTGGCGATGATGGATGAGCGAGGTGGCCGGTGGTAGTCGTGGCTATGAGAAGAGAGAGAAGAGATAGAGAGGTTGGGATGGGGTGATGGTGGTGGTGGAGTAAGGTGTAGATTTTTGGAGCAATTGTCTAAACAGAAGGAGCAACTCACAAAACGTATTAGGAGCAACTCACCAAACGTAAGGAGCAACGTTACTCTTTTCGTTTGGTGAGTTGCTCCTTACATTTGGTGAGTTGCACCCAATAAGTTTGGTGAGTTGCTCCTACCACTTGGATAGTTGCTTTAGCCTGCAACGTTTTTTTTTTTTTTTTTTTGCAGTGGCAGGGGTGGATGAAGGAAGATGCCCGTGGTAGTGGTGGTGGAGAGAAGAGATAGAGAGAGGTTGGGGGGTGGTGGTGGCCATATTATATATATATATATATAGAGAGAGAGAGAGATTGTGGTGGTGGTGGTGGCCGTGGTGGTGGCTGTGGTTGTGGTTGGTAATGGTGGTGGTCGAGGTGTGGTGGCCAGCCATGGTGGTGGCAGCTGATGGAGATGGTGATGAGGAAGAAGATGGGGGAGGTAAATGTAATTTTTTTATTTAAAAAAAAAATCAAAAAGTTAATGTGTTTTTGAATTTTTAGTTGGGAGAATTAAAAATCAGTCAACAATTTGTTGACAATTTAAACATCAGTCATGTGCTTTTTAAAAATTAAAAGCACATCAGGTTATGTGTAAAATGTCAAAACTGCCCTCCCTCTTTAATCTCTTCTCTCTCTTCTCACCAGCCCATCACCGCCACCTACCGCTGCACCACCACCACCTGCTATTGCCACCACTACCACCTGCCACCACCACCACATCCACCCTCAAAGGGCAACCACTACCACCACCACCACCTGCCACCACCACCACCACCAGCACCACCCTCAAAGGGCAACCACCACCACCACCATCACCACCACCAAACCCCAACCTCTCTCTCTCTCTCTCTCTCTCTCTCTCTTTGATCTCTTATCTTTCCTAACATGGCCACCAACTCCACCACCATCTGCCGTCGCCGCCTGCAACAGCCACCACCACTACCACCTGTCGCCGCCACTACCACTACCACTACCCTTAAAGGGCCACCACTACCACCAAACTCAAACCCAAACCCCACCACCACCGTCAAAGGACCACCACCACCACCACCAAACCCCAACCTCTTTCTCTCTCTCTTCCCTCTCTTTGATCTCCTATTTTCTCTCTCTCTCTAGGAGAAAGAGAAAGGCATAGACGGCCACCACCACCATTGATCGCCGCCATTGTAGGGAAAAAATAGTTGCAGGTTTTGGAGCAACTGGCCAAATATAAGGAGCAACTCACCAAACGTTATTGGGAGCAACTATCCAAACGTAAGGAGCAACTCACCAAACAGTATCGAGAGCAACTTTCTAAATGTAAGGAACAACTCACCAAACGTAAGGAGCAACTCACCAAACGTTATCGGGAGCAACTCACCAAATGGCATCGAGAACAACTAACCAAACTGCATTGGGAGCAACTCCCCAAACCGTTTGGACAGTTGCTCCTTATGTTTGGAGAGTTGTTCCTTAAGTTTGGAAAGTTGCTCCCAATATCATTTGGTGAGTTGCTCCTTACAATTGGATAGTTGCTCCCAATAACGTTTGGTGAGTTGCTCCTTATGTTTGGCCAGTTGCTCCAAAACCCAATAACATTTGGTGAGTTGATCCTTACGTTTGGCCAGTTACTCCAAAACCTGTAACCTTTTTTTTACCTACAATGGCGGCGGTCAATGGTGGTGGTGACTGTCTATGGCTTTTTCTTCCTAATAGAGAGAGAGAGAGAGGGGAAGAGAAAAAGAGAGAGGAGATCAAAGAGAGGGAAGAGGGAGAGAGAGGTTGGAGTTTGGTGGTGGTAGAGGTGGTGTAACAACCTGCATTTCATTAATAAATTTCAAATTCATTTTCATAATTAATCTGTTTTTGCATTGTCATATTTAAATCAATATGTATTGTCTGCTGTCATTAATTTCGATTCTCATATTTGGAATCTTATTTATTGTCTAAATTCATAATTAAAACTCTTTGGGGTCAAACTACAATTTTATAAAATTTAGCAATACCAGTGTTGGATTTTAAAACTGTATTTCAAAAACGGTGGAAATGTTTACTTTTAACTCAATCAGTATTTTTATAAAACCGGAAAATCATTTCTTGCGCTAAAATGAATTTTCTGTATTTTTGTGGTGATCACCGCGCTACGAAAATACCAGTTTATGTTCAAAACTGTCCGCGCTGTGTTAAACTTCCACATATTTTGGAAGTGATGTAAAGTTTGATTAGACTTATGCTTTATTGCCATTTATGGAAACTAATGATTGACTTAGGCTTTGTTTGGTTAATGTATTTTTGTGTGGGTTGATGTTGTGCCATAAGCTTTCATTTCCAAACAACTCAAGCTTTGACCCCTACTAGTCTATTCTTGCCCCTTCACTCCCTGAGAATGTATATACGTATATGCAATGTACATATGAGCTGGGTTAAATCTGAGTGGATGTTTTAGCAAATTTAAAACCCAAATTGTTGAGTGTAGGAGGTTTTTCTTGGTGGCCAAGCTCCCACAATAAATCATCTATTTATAACTCACATTCACTCACACACACTCACACATTCTGAAATACTTTCAACTTAGAATTCTCAACACTGAGAGAAAAGAGAGAGTTGAGAGTTCATAGCTACTTAAATTCTTAGAAGGAGAAAGCTACACAAAACTCCATAACCAAAGCTTGGAGTTGGATCCTTATTTTCTTAGTCTTTCTCAACAATCTGTTAATCTTCTTATCAGTGAGTATTTCTAACTCACTCCAAATGTAATTCCATGCCTAATTTCTATATGTATAGCTCATTATGTGAATCCTCTTTGAAACTCTTACGTTGAATTTCCATGGCTTGAAAAATCATGAATTTCCAAATTCAATCAAAATATGTTTTGGTAGATAAATATGATAATTTACATATCATATATGCCATACCATAAGTATTAAAGCTAAATTTGTTCATAAGAAAAAGTATATTAGAAATTAAGTTTTGAGGTCCTTTGATTTTTTAAAAAATTCAAGAGTTATAGATTGATTCGTGTAAAATTGATTGCATATTCTTAATCCTTGTGAAAAACCAAAGAGTTTCATATATTGTATGACATATATAGTTGCAGAATTGGAAATGGGTCAAAAGACCCCCTTAAAACTGAAAACAGGGGAGTTCCAGCGGGGAAGACGAAGCCTCTGCTTCATCTCGCGCGCGCTATCGCGCAAGCGAGGGTCACGCGATCGGCCCGCGCGAGCGACCCCTCGCGCGAGGTTTGCGTTCCCAGGCAGACAGAAAAGTTTTATATAAGAAAAATGAAAATTAGGCAGATCGCGCGAGCGGACCGTACGAGCGACCCGCGCGCGCGATCTCCCTGTATTCTGGCAGATAGAAAAGTTTTAATAAAAAAAACAAAAATTGGGCATATCGAGCGAGCGGCCCGCGCGAGCGACCCCTCGCGCGAGCGGCCCGCGCGCGCGACTTCTGGCAGTTTCTAGTTTTTTCTTATCTTGTGTTAAGGAACTGTTTGGGTGATGTTTTATGAACTGTTAAAGCCCCGTTTGGGAAATTTATTAAATCGGAATCTTAATTGGTTATGTTTGAACGATTAAAAAGTCGTATTAAGACTTATCAATCCCCGTACGCACGTTGTTTATATGATTCAGTGTTTTGCCTCATGTTTTAAAGTTTCATGGCATACATGTGAAGTCAGTTGTACATGCATGGTGAGTGTGAATGTTGGTCAGTGTGGAAAAGAGTAATGGTCAATGTGGTATAGTGAGTGCGGTTGAGATTGTGATGTGGACACTCCCTGGTAAGTGAGTACCAAAGTGTGTTGTGATTGAGATTGCGGCGAGGGTGTCTTTGAAATGCGACGGTGGCAAAACTGGACACTCCCTGGTACCCCGGACCAAAGTGTGAGGCAAACTGGACATTCCCTGGCACCCCTGTGCTAAAGTGTGGCTATCTTAGCGTTTCAAAGATACTGGTGTGTGATAGTGGGTTGTTGGGTTTTGTCGAGAGAAAAGAGTCGTTAAGATGAGATGGTGCATTATTCTCATACACGGCCGCATATATGTGAATCATATCTTTTAAATAATATTGTACTTGTTTCCTAAAATTAACTCCTTGCTTTAATGAAAACTTATTGGATTAAATGAGAATTGGAAAATGGTAAATGAATATGTTTTACATTCACAGTCATGTTTTTAATACTCACCAGCTTCTTGAAGCTGACGGCATTGATGCGCCCTGGGCATTCGTGTTCAGGTTTTTCAGGTGATGATCAGGCTGAACAGTATGATTATGCTAATTGAGAACGACTGCTTGGAAAAAAGATTGTTATCTATACTCCATGTTTTTAGATATAAACTGTTTTGTAATAAGGATAACTGTAATAGACGATAGATATTGTTTTGTCTTAAGGCGGCTTGTACCTTAGTTGACCCCGTATTGTAATATGTAATAAGTTAGAAAAATTTTATAAGCCTTGATTGCTCTGCTCTGATTATTACGTTTTTGTTGTTGACGTTTGGGACGGAATCGATCCTTCAAACTGTCGCAACCTACGGGTCCATAAAGGAAATTAAACGCTTTCCATATTTATGCTACGTCGGGGCGTGACAGGATTTGGTGGTATCAGAGCCAGGTTATTATTTATCTCTAGATAGTTTAGCCAGGTTAGGGTTTACCAGTTTAGACCCGATTCCACGATCTGTTAGCTTAAGCTTTGTACCCCGATGATACGACAGCGAGGATGGACTCAGAACCCAAACGCCTAAGATTATCTCTTTCCTGATTTAAGTTAGTACTTTTTTCAGGTATGGATCCAGCTCAGCCTCTTTTTGTACCTGATGCTTTTGGAGGGCATTGGGTTATTGTGGGAGCGATAGTGCCAGCTTTTGCGATATTTTATTTCACCACTATTGGGCAGCGTGCAGCTGATACCGTCGAGTTAGATCTCTGGCACCAGATTCACGTGTTAGGACTGGTCGACTTGTCCCGTGCCCGCCTCGAGATCCTGAACTTTATCGAGATCCAGCGCTTAGTGCTTGTAGAGATGGTTCGCTTGGTTAACAGCGATGCCTTCTATTTACCCCTTGAGATTCAGGTTGTGCAGGCTCACCTTGCACAGCTGGATATGCCTCCTCCAGTTGTCCCCGCTGATGAGGACAACACTGAGATGGTTCATTTGGCTCCTGTAGGCAGGGAGGGTGTCGATGAGGAAGATGGCATAGGTTGGGACGACTTCGCAATTGACCTTGAGGAGGCACTAGCACTCGAGCTAGCTTTGCCAGAGGCAGATGCCCCTGGACCTGCTTCGTTGTTGACCTCACATAGCTGTAATTTTGGGGCAGGCCCCTCTCATGTTCACCGACTTCATCAGGCCGACTCGCTTGACCTTTTGATGGCTACCTATGGCGATGATTGACCGTTTAGATGTCGCTTTGTATATATTTACCATTTTTGACTAGTAGCTCTATTCTCTTTTTGCAAACTGTATCTACATGCATTCGAGTATAGGGCAATGACCCCATTTTTGGCATTGACTCTTGCATGGTCAATATGTGTCCTAACCCATACAGATAGGGTAGGCTTTGACCTGATCATACACGCTTTTTGTATCAACTTGACAAGAAGTTATATATAAAATATACTCTTTTGAATGTTGTCGTCATTTCAATTGCTTCATAGTACTGCTTCATGCATATTTCTCATTCTACTATCACTATCATGTATAGAATGGCTGGAGGACTAAGGAGGAACAGGAATTTGATCGAGGGAGCACCTGAGGCTGCCGATCCCACAGGAATGTTTGAAGCTTTTGTTAGACGTTTGGAAAGAATCAGTAATACGAATGATAACCGACGAGACCGCCAGACTGGAGATAAGCTGCTGGAGAGATTCCGTGCACTAAGGCCCGAGCAGTTTGCGGGTACCGCGGAACCATGGAAAGCAGAATAGTGGTTAAGACAGATGGACCGTATGTTCGAAGCTGCCCAGTGCAATGAGATGGACAAGAGGAGATTAGCTACCTTCCAATTAACCGATGCTGCCGCAGATTGGTGGGATTCGGTCATAGCTACTATCGGGAATGGAGCTACAATGGGAATGACATGGACTGCGTTCAAAGGGAGATTTTTAGAGAAGTATTTCCCGGCTACGGAGAGGCACAGAAGAGAAAAAGAATTCATGGATCTGACACAAGGAACCAAGTCGGTGCAAGAATACACCACACAGTTTGAGAGATTTTCTCAGTTCGCCCCTCACATGGTTAATACTGAAGAAAAGAGGATCCATAAGTACAATCAAGGGCTGACACCCCAAATTCGCCGCCTGACTCTCGGTCACCTAGATAAGTCGTTTGAGGGATTGGTTGGCTTGGCTACTGATCTAGAAGAAGACGCTCGAGTGAACCGTAAGCAATTCAAATTCCGACCACCTCAAAGGGGTAATTTTGGGAATAGACCACCAATGAATCGTACCCAAGGGCAGAAGAGGAATTTCGATGGAAGCAAGAGGACCCAAGCTATCACCTATCCGACTCAGCCCCGAGTAGGAGAAGGTAGTAATGCTGGAAAATGTTTCAACTGTGGCAACCCCGGTCATCTGGCTCGAGATTGCAAGGCACCAAGGCGTGCTTCTCAGCAAGACATAGTCTGCTACAACTGTGGTGAACCAGGTCACATCAGCAAGTTCTGTACTGCCCCTAAGCAAGTGACGTATGGTCAACAGAATCAGACTCGCTTGAACGATATTATCCTAGAAGCTGCTGGATATGACAGAACTGTTTATGAAGAAGGAGATTATGGAGAGGCTCAACCTGATCAGCAAGCAGTGGAAGGTACATTGACTCTGTTTAACTCTCATGTTAAAGTGTTATTTGATACGGGTGCTGCTCTTTCGTTCATATCTGTTAATACAATTCGAAGATTGGGTATCTTACCTCATAGTTTAGAGAAAGCTTTGAAGGCTACCTCACCATTAGGGGCCTCAGTCAAGTTAGGACATGTGTGCAAGGACTGTCCTCTACGAATAGGAGATCGTGAGATCCCATCTAGATTGATTGTCCTCTCAATGAAGGAGTTCGACATAATCCTAGGGATGGATTGGCTCACTCAGAATTAAGCAACGTTGAATTGTGCGAGGAAGAGAATCACATTCTCCGACAATGAGAATCAATCATTCGATTTTCAATGTAACCCTTTGGGAGATATGTTCCTTACAAGATGCTTAGCAAACATCGAAGTCATCAGTACAAAAGCGATAATGTCGTCTATACCTGTAGTCAAGGACTTCGAAGAAGTATTTCAAGACATTTCTGGTTTACCGCCCGAGAGAAGCATAGAGTTCTGTACTGAGCTTATACCGGGTACCATACCGATCACCAAGGTTCCCTACAAAATGGCCCCCACTGAACTGTTGGAATTGAAGGAACAAGTTCAAGAGCTCGAGAACCTAGGTTTTGTACGTCCAAGTACATCGCCTTGGGGAGCACCGGTGTTATTTGTAAAGAAGAAGGATGGGACGCTCAGGTTGTGTATCGATTACAGAGAACTGAACCGCGTGACTATCAAGAACAAGTATCCCTTACATCGGATCGATGATTTATTTTATCAACTACAAGGAGCTACGACATTTTCCAAGATAGACCTAAGGTCGGGATATCATCAGTTGAGGGTACGGAAGGAAGACATACCTAAGACTGCTTTCAGAACTCGATATGGTCACTATGAGTTTTTAGTGATGCCGTTTGGAATGACGAATGCCCCGGCAGTGTTTATGGATCTGATGAACAGTTTGTCATCGTCTTTATAGATGATATTTCGATCTATTCTAAGTCAGCAGAAGAACACGAACAACATCTACGGATTGCGATGCAGACGCTTAAGGACCACCACTTGTATGCCAAGTTCAGTAAGTGTGAGTTCTGGTTGCAAGAAATGAAATTTTTGGGACACAAGGTATCATCTCTAGGAATTTCTGTGGATTCATCCAAAACCGATGCTGTGTCAAACTGGGTTAGGCTGAGTAACCCTACAGAAGTTCGAAGTTTTCTTGGACTCGCAGGCTATTTTCGGAGATTTGTTTAGGGATTCTCTAAAATAGCTGCACCATTAACTGGATTGACGAAGAAGAATCTGAAATTCGAGTGGACAGAGAAGCATGAGCGAGCCTTTCTAGAATTAAAACAGAGACTCACTACCGCGCTAGTACTAGCGATACCCAAGCCTGATGAGAAGTTCACTATCTTCAGTGACGCGTCATATCAGGGATTGGGGTGTGTACTTATGCAAGATGGTAGAGTTATCGCCTATGGATCCAGACAGTTGAAGCCGAATGAGTTAAACTACCCTATTCATGATTTGGAATTGGCAGCAATAGTGTTTGCACTCAAGATTTGGAAGCACTATCTCTACGGTGAGAAGTTTGATTTGTTCTCCGATCACAAGAGTTTGAAATATTTGTTCACACAGAAAGAGTTAAACATGAGGCAGCGCAGATGGATGGAGCTGATCAAAGATTACGACTTCACATTGGAGTACCACCCTGGTAAAGCTAATGTGGTCGCTGATGCTTTGAGTCGGCAAACTCGTGAGACGATCGCCTCCTTAATGGTTAGAGAATGGCGAGCATTGGAGACGATGGCGGAGTTCGATGTACAGAGTGCTGAAGAAGGAGAAGGAAAACTTTTTGGATGTCTTATCCTATAGCCTGTTCTTATCGACCGCATTATTGGAGCTCAGAAAGAAGATGAGAAGTTTCAGACATGGTTCGTGAAAATGTCAGAGAAAGACCCGACAGAATGGAAGGTGGGAGTCGATGGAGGATATCGATGCAGGAATAGATTATGTGTGCCAGATGTTGGAGAGCTTAGAAAGGATATCCTAGAAGAAGCACATAAGTCAAGATATACAGTTCACCCAGGAGGAACGAAAATGTACAAAGATTTGAAGAGGAATTTATGGTGGGAAGGTATGAAGAAGGATGTGGCCGAATTTGTGTCCAAGTGTTTGACGTGTCAACAAGTCAAGGCCGAACATCAGAGACCGTCAGGATTGTTGCAACCGCTACCTATTCCTGGTTGGAAGTGGGAGCATATAACCATGGATTTTGTAGTGGGATTGCCTCGATCGCAGTAGAATCATGATGCCATTTGGGTAATCGTGGATCGATTGACAAAATCAGCTCATTTCATTGCTTATAGTATGACATACCCGGTGGAAAAGATGAGCCGGATGTACATACAACAAGTTGTGCGGCTTCACGGTGCACCTGTGTCAATTGTGTCAGACCGTGACGCGCGTTTTACTTCTGGATTTTGGGAAAGTCTGCAAGAAGCCATGAGAACTTCGCTTAAGATGAGTATTGCTTTTCACCCTCAGACGGAAGGGCAAACTGAGTGTGTCAATCAGATCATGGAGGATATGCTTAGGGCTTGTGTTATTGATTTTGAAGAATTTTGGGAAACACACTTGCCGTTGATTGAATTTGCCTATAACAATAGCTACCACACGAGTATCGGTATGGCTCCGTTTGAAGCATTGTACGGATGACCATGTCATTCTCCGTTGTGTTGGGCAGAAGTCGGAGACACAAAATTGTTGGGACCGGATTTGGTTAGAGAAACCAACGAAAAGATTTCTTTGGTCAAGGAGAGGATGAGAACCGTTCAAAGCCGGTATAAGAGTTATGCCGATCGACGCCGAAAAGATTTGGAGTTTAGCATCGGAGATCACATACTTCTTAAGGTTTCACCAACTCGAGGAGTAGTACGCGTCGGTCTTAAGAGAGAGAAGTTAGCTCCACGTTTCATCAGACCGTTCGAGATTTTGGAACGTGTCGGGAAAGTGGCATATCAACTTGCGCTACCACCGAAAATGTCTGGGGTTCACAATGTATTTCATGTGAGTATGCTGAGAAAGTACATACGTGACCCCTCGCATGTGGTTAGTTATGACGACATTGAGACAAGTCATAACGTTTCTTACAAGGAGAGACCCGTGAAGATTCTAGATCAGAGTATCAAGAAGTTGAGGAATAAGGATATTCCGTTGGTGAAGGTTCAGTGGAATCACCATGACGAGGACGAAGCCTCGTGAGAAGTTGAAGCTGATATGAGGAAGAAGTACCCGGAGTTGTTTCATGACTAGTGAGTTTCGATTTCGGGGACGAAATCCTGTTTAAGGGAGGAAGGATGTAATAACCTGCATTTCATTAATTAATTTCAAATTCATTTTCATAATTAATCTGTATTTGCATTATCATATTTAAATCAATATGTATTGTCTGCCGTCATTAATTTCGATTCTCATATTTGGAATCTTATTTATTGTCTAAATTCATAATTAAAACTCTTTGGGGTCAAACTACAATTTTATAAAATTTAGCAATACCAGTGTTGGATTTTAAAACTGTATTTCAAAAACGGTGGAAATGTTTACTTTTAACTCAATCAGTATTTTTATAAAACCGGAAAATCATTTCTTGCGCTAAAATGAATTTTCTGTATTTTTGTGGTGATCACCGCGCTACGGAAATACCAGTTTATGTTCAAAACTGTCCGCGCTGTGTTAAACTTCCACATATTTTGGAAGTGATGTAAAGTTTGATTAGACTTATGCTTTATTGCCATTTATGGAAACTAATGATTGACTTAGGCTTTGTTTGGTTAATGTATTTTTGTGTGGGTTGATGTTGTGCCATAAGCTTTCATTTCCAAACAACTCAAGCTTTGACCCCTACTAGTCTATTCTTGCCCCTTCACTCCCTGAGAATGTATATACGTATATGCAATGTACATATGAGCTGGGTTAAATATGAGTGGATGTTTTAGCAAATTTAAAACCCAAATTGTTGAGTGTAGGAGGTTTTTCTTGGTGGCCAAGCTCCCACAATGAATCATCTATTTATAACTCACATTCACTCACACACACTCACACATTCTGAAATACTTTCAACTTAGAATTCTCAACACTGAGAGAAAAGAGAGAGTTGAGAGTTCATAGTTACTGAAATTCTTAGAAGGAGAAAGCTACACAAAACTCCATAGCCAAAGCTTGGAGTTGGATCCTTATTTTCTTAGTCTTTCTCAACAATCTGTTAATCTTCGTATCAGTGAGTATTTCTAACTCACTCCAAATGTAATTTCATGCCTAATTTCTATATGTATAGCTCATTATGTGAATCCTCTTTGAAACTCTTACGTTGAATTTCCATGGCTTGAAAAATTATGAATTTCCAAATTCTGAATTTCCAAATTCAATCAAAATATGTTTTGGTAGGTAAATATGATAGATTACATATCATATATGCCATACCATAAGTATTAAAGCTAAATTTGTTCATAAGGAAAAGTATATTAGAAATTAAGTTTTGAGGTCCTTTGATTTTCTAAAAAATTCAAGAGTTATAGATTGATTCGTGTAAAATTGATTGCATACTCTTAATCCTTGCGAAAAATCAAAGAGTTTCATATATTGTATGACATATATAGTTGCAGAATTGGAAATGGGTCAAAAGACCCCCTTAAAACTGAAAACAGGGGAGTTCCAGCGGGGAAGACGAAGCCTCTGCTTCATCTCGCGCGCGCGATCGCGCGAGCGAGAGTCGCGCGATCGGCCCGCGCGAGCGACCCCTCGCGCGAGCGACCCGCGCGCGCGAGGTTTGCATTCCCAGGCTGACAGAAAAGTTTTATATAAGAAAAATGAAAATTAGGCAGATCGCGCGAGCGGACCGCGCGAGCGACCCCCGCGCGCGATCTCCCTGTATTCTGGCAGATAGAAAAGTTTTAATAAAGAAAACGAAAATTGGGCATATCGCGCGAGCGGCCCGCGCGCGCGACTTCTGGCAATTTCTAGGTTTTGCTTGTCTTGTGTTAAGGAACTATTTGGGTGATATTTTATGAACTGTTAAAGCCCCGTTTGGGAAATTTATTAAATCAGAATCTTAATTGGTTATGTTTGAACGATTAAAAAGTTGTATTGAGACTTATCAATCCCCGTACGCACGTTGTTTAAATGATTCATTGTTTTGCCTCATGTTTTAAAGTTTCATGACATACATGTGAAGTCAGTTGTAGATGCATGGTGAGTGTGAATGTTGGTCAGTGTGGAAAAGAGTAATGGTCAATGTGGTATAGTGAGTGCGGTTGAGATTGTGATGTGGACAGTCCCTGGTAAGTGAGTACCAAAGAGTGTTGTGATTGAGATTGCGGCGAGGGTGTCTTTAAAATGCGACGGTGGCAAAACTGGACACTCCCTGACGACCATGGTAGCGTCAAAGTGTGTGAAGCCGAACTTGGACATTCCCTGGCACCTATGGAAGTGCTAAAGTGTGGCCTACAGACACTCCCTGATACCCGAGTCTGGATACTGCGTGAGGGTTCCTCCGGTATTTGCATGGCGGATTAGGTAGTCAAAGTGTGAGGCAATGGACACTCCCTGGTACCCCAGACCAAAGTGTGAGGCAAACTGGACATTCCTTAGCACCCATGTGCTAAAGTGTGGCTATCTTAGCGTTTCAAAGATACTGGTGTGTGATAGTGGGTTGTTGGGTTTTGTCGAGAGAAAAGAGTCGGTAAGATGAGATGGTGCATTGTTCTCATACACGATCGCATATATGTGAATCATATCTTTTAAATAATACTGTACTTGTTTCCTAAAATGAACTCCTTGCTTTAATGAAAACTTATTGGATTAAATGAGAATTGGAAAATGGTAAATGAATATGTTTTACATTCACAGTCATGTTTTTAATACTCACCAGCTTCTTGAAGCTGACGGCGTTGATGCGCCCTGGACATTCGTGTTCAGGTTTTTCAGGTGATGATCAGGCTGAACAATATGATTATGCTAATTGAGAACGACTGCTTGGAAGAAAGACTGTTATCTATAATCCATGTTTTTAGATATAAATTGTTTTGTAATAAGGATGACTGTAATAGACGATAGATATTATTTTGTCTTAAGGCGGCTTGTGCCTTAGTTGACCCTGTATTGTAATATGTAATAAGTTAGAAAAATTTTATAAACCTTGATTGCTCTGCTCTGATTATTACGTTTTTGTTGTTGACGTTTGGGACGGAATCGATCCTTCAAACTGTCGCAACCTACGGGTCCATAAAGGAAATTAAACGCTTTCCATATTTATGCTACGTCGGGGCGTGACAGGTGGTGGTGGTGGCGGTGGCGGCAGGTGGTGGTGGAGTTGGTGGCCATGTGAGGAGAGAGAGGAGATTAAAGAGAGAGATGTTGGGGTTTGGTGGTGGTGGTGGTGGGGTTTGGGTTAGGTTTGGTGGTGGTGGTGGTTGCCCTTTAAGGGTAGTGGTGGTGATGGTGGCAGTGACAGGTGGTGGTGGCGGCGGCAGGTGGTGGTGGTGTTGGTGGCCATGTGAGGAGAGAGAAGAGACCAAAGGGAGAGAGAGAGAGAGGTAGTTTAGACATTTTAGGAAAATAGTTGATTGATTTTAAATTTATACACTTTAAGACTTTAAGTAGATTTCCTTTTATGTTTCAAAAAGAACATGACTGACTTTTAAATTATCAATAAATTATTGATTGATTTTTAATTTTCTCTTTTTAGTTTTAACTTGATTTCCTTTTCATTTTGAAAAAGTAGCTGACTGACCTTTAAAATTTTAAATAAACTTTGACTGAGTTTTAATAATCCCTAAAATAAACATCATTCAATAGCTCCAATTCAAAAGAAAAAATAAATAAATAATAAAAATAAAAAATAAAAAGAAAGAAAAAGAAAAAGGCCTCTTGAGACTCATTTAGCAAAAGTAATTTTTTCTGCTGCGATTCAATCGAAAAAAAATATTTTTGGCCAAAATCTGTCAATGTAACTTTTGGCCAATTGCAAAATTTTTTGTGACTAACTCACATTATCTTGTGATAGAATCGCAAAAACAAATTTACAAAATAGTTCCATTTTAACTTTTAGAGTTTCATAATCACATTTGGACTCCAAAAGTGATTGCCAAACATCCCTACAATTTGGAAGGGATGAAGTATATATAGCATTTGTTTGGAATGGTCCCTTTAAAGTTAAACTAACTAATTGTCCATTCATCTTTTTGATGACACGGGAAAAAGGGGAGGTTAAGAGACTTAAATATCAAGTTCTTTGTCACTTGAACTATGCCTCACTGGGTTATTGTCCATTCATCTTACAATAGTCATAAATTATGAAAATCAAAGTGTTATCGATAGTCCTTGTCATTAACTCTTACCTTTGCCCATGATATTCAAAAGTTAACACCTGCTAGCATGTAGTTACTTTGATGTTTTGCTATAGGTTTTTAGTCCTCTTTTTTTTTTCAAAAAGAAATTTAGTAGTAAATCCCTCACTATCAAACTTATGTGGTCAAAGGAAAAAGAAACTATTTGTCTGATTCAAAAGGCCTCGGCTGAATTCTTTTGTAACATAAGATTTGTGACCCACTAAGTAAACCATGGTTATGATGAAATTGCCCTTATATATCTTATCTCATGATTTGCAGGCAATATAGCCCTGTTCTCTCTCTCTCTCTCTCTCTCTCTCTCTCTCTCTCTCTCTCAAATCTGGAACACCAAATGACTTCAGCAAACCAAACAGCCCACCGCACCATCACACTACCCGGCGCCATCAACAACCATGAGACCACTGGTAACTGGTAGATGCCGCCACCACCAACACCCTAGATGCCTCCACAACCGCTACCACCACACGAGCGAAGGTTCGACGAAGCAGATCTGTAGACACCCCATTTTGTCGGCTATCAGATTTAGGAGACCCATAGCTTGGTGATTCACAATGATCGCAAAAGACTTAAAAGGACTCCTAGAAGCCAGTTCTATCTCTCAGAATGCTCAGAATGACCAAAATGCCCCTGAAAGCCCAAAAGCTCCCAGATTTGGACCAAAAGTTCTGGAAATATGCTACGTCATAAGAAAAGTGATAAAATGAGTTTTTAAGTAAAATCGGATGAAATCGTCGGCTCCCAAAGACCCCCGGAAGTCCCGGAAGTTCCCGGAAAGTCCCTGTTGACCGGTTTGACCAATGTTTGACCAAGTTTGACCAAGTTTTGACCAAGTTTGACCAAAATCATCCAAATTTACCGGAATCACTCTGGATCATATTAAAATGAGTTTTAAAAGAAAATTGAGCGAAAACGTCAGCTCCGGGGAGCTCCCAGAGGTTCCCAGAACTTCCCGGGAATCCCAGATTTGATCAGTTTGACCATAATTTAACTTTAGAACCGGGGCACCATAACAATTTTCAAATATTTTTCATGGATACTAGAGGTCAATAGCTTTCCGATGGTATATCGCACATAATTTTCGGATTTAAAACGAGTTTATTATGAATTTCCGAAGACGAAAAAGGCGATCAAATCGGCTTTTATCGCAAATACCGCAAAACTTTTCAAAGTGACCTATCCCCAATTTATTTTTTATGTAAATTATACTCCATTACCTTTCCAACGGTATATCACAAGCTCAATTTGGAGTTCGTATGCATTTTCTGTGAATTTCGGACGAAATAGGGCCTTTTCGCGAATACCGGAACATCCGGGGGCCTAAACAGCATTATCTGGACGAAGGAGGAGTAGTGCCGCCGCGGCACTGGCCCACTGCCGCCGCGGCACAGGCCCAGTGCCGCCGCGGCACTCCCCTCCAGAACAGTGTGTTTTTGTAATTATTTTTGGGGTCCCATTTTGATTAATTAGAAACCAAAACCACGTGGTTTTATGATTTCAGATGTTTGGAGCCAATGGGAATACTTCTAAAACCCCCAAACCACCCCCAAGTTGGCCTATATAACCCCCCTTGACTTCTCATTTTGGGGGGGATTCAAATGCAAGCTTAGAGAAAGTTTGGGAGAGAAAGTTGTAGAGATAAGGCTAGACTAGAGAGAAAAGAAGCTTTCTTCTTTGATTTTGAAAACAAAAGTGAGTTCTAAACCTTTTTTTTTACTTCATTACTCCTATTTACTTCAACATTCAATACACCCAACCACCATTTTAGTGAGCATTTAAGAGAATGGAAGCTTCTTCCATGTCCAATGTCATCACATATGAGTGAAACACCAAGCTACAAGTTCATTACATCATGAATATCATCCATTGATTGCTATCTATTTGCTTGTTTGCTTATATGATGTTCATCTCTTCTCACCCCATTTCTTTTTGATTTTCTTTATTTACTTACTTGTTCATTATCATCTAAATGATGACATGAAGTTTGAGGTGAGTGAATCCTTATGGATAGTAGCTCTTGACCTCAAAAACATGTTTGATAGATGATAATTATAACTTCAATACCTCCAAGGTATCCTTGAAGTTATGTTCAAATGAAAATAAATCTCTCCAACAATCTTGGAGGTTCTTGATGATGAGTTTGATGTTGATATTTTGAGTGGCTATAATCTTTATTGAGTATTGAAAACATGCTTTCAAAACCTCTATTTCAAAACCCCCTTCAATCCCTCTCATTTTGATTTCAAGAAAGAAAACTCAAGATTTTCCCAAAATTTTCAAAACAGTGAGTCAAAACAGTGAGTGAGCTGAGTTCAAAGATTTCTCTAGAACCCAATACTTAATGTATGGATGCAAGACCACTTGGAAAATCTTCCTAACTCATTAGAGAACACCCATGATTTTTGGTTTGACTTGGAAATACTTGGAAATGGTCCATTTGGACCCAAACATTCTCTCCAGATATTCTGTTTTTTGATGTCACAGTAGCTAGGTCCACTTCCAACTCCTTTTTCAGAAAACTTTTCCAAAAGGGGTGGTCCTAACTTATTTTTCCCTTAAACTTCAATGT
The DNA here is from genome assembly GCA_033977485.1 of Hydrangea macrophylla. NCBI lineage: Eukaryota > Viridiplantae > Streptophyta > Magnoliopsida > Cornales > Hydrangeaceae > Hydrangea > Hydrangea macrophylla. Next base: position 89,974,094 of record CM066995.1, read on the forward strand.
CTTAGGGAACTTTCTGTATAAAATGGGCCTCTAGATCATTCGTTTTCATTTTCTAAGATTTTTCAACATTTCAGTCGATAGTACGGACTCCGTTTCTGAGTGACCTCTATTGTTTATATGATTTCTCTCAATCTGTGATAGTTATTAAGGATTGGATTTTTGGGTTGTTTTCTAGACACAATAAGGAAGATCTCCATAAAAAATCATGCATTGAAAACATTCCTAACCCCTCCTTTTAGATTTTAAAAGATCATGTTACTGTTCTGTCCACTATTCACAGCAAGCACATTTTAACTTTCATTCTTTTGATTTGATGCTCACATGCATTCCAAATTAGCTCATATCTTAGGAAGTAGTTCATACTACATTTGTACATATCCCATGATGGTTTCATTCATTCATTCATACACATTATAGACTTCTAAACCACTTTAGTAAAGTCATGTACACAAACACACTACAACCTTGGCACATTTTAGATATGTACATTGCATTCATGCAAGATTTGGGATTTTTGTAACTCCTAATCTAAAGAGATTATAAGGAATGATCATGATCACACGTTCATGCTCCCCCTCGATCTAATCATCCTTTCTCATCCGTCCCGGGGATTGAGAGATCTTCTCTTCTCAAAGATTAACATGCATCATTCTAGCTTGCTAAGCATATTTTGATTTCTTTGTTTATTTGTTTCAAGAACAATTCATGTCCCCCTTAGATTAGGGAAACTTGATTAATTGATATATGATTAGACGATTTTTCCTAGGTTTATTTGTGTGATCTTTCACTTTTGCATTGTATGATATTTGGCTAAGATCTTATGAATGATATCTTATCTTTAGATCTTCCATTTTAAATTTTCTTATGTAATGTAATATACTACCATAGTATTAATTGCTGAACCACACATAGTATAAGATGATTATTTGGATGCTAATTGAGGCCCGTCGAGAGATGGGGCGAGTTGAGGGTATTTTAGTCGCGACAAAGGCTCCTTCCTCTCTCGTACCAAAACCCCGAGCCAAGTTCTTTGGTTATGAAGGGCCGGTGCCCTTTATCCGTTTGGGTGAGTCAAATTTGGGTTTCTTGGTTCCTTAAAGACCAAGTGGCGACTCTGTATCTATTTTCGAAAGACCTTCTTTTCTTCAAAACAAACCCCTTCTTCTCTTTCAAATCAATTTCAAAAGCTAAAGGAAAATCAATTCCGAAACCCCGGAAACAAGAGGAAAACCTCGGGAGTGGACGACGGATTTCCGTGTGTCCACAAGATCCAGGCATTACGAACGCAAATCCAGTCAGGTGAAGCTTCGGCGAGGCTTCTCATGCCTTCGTGATCTCCAACGAGGCCTCTCCAGCTCGATTCTTCCTCCTCCTGAAATTTTCGAATCTGTTATGGTGAACCAGTTGTGAAATTCAATAATTCCAAGCCTCAATACTCATCATCATCAGCTTGAAGCTAACCTTTTACTCATCCATTGTTGCCATGAATGCACAGATCCAAATCCGACATCACCACGCCGGCACTGCCACGAATGCACAGAAGTTTGAAGTTGAATGTCATCTGTAATTTTGAGAAATTTCTCAAGAAATTATTTGTGAAATTTATGAAGTTCTCAAATTAATTTTGAGAAATTTCTCAAGAAATAATTTGTGAAATTTATGAAGTTCTCAAACTAATTTTGATAATTTGAGAAATTTCTCAAGAAATATATATGAATTTTATGATGTTCTAAGACTAATTTTGATAATCTTGAGAAATTTTTCAAGAACTTCTTTGTGAAATTTATGATGTTCTCAGACTAATTTTGCTTATCTTGGGAAATTTCTTAAGAACTTATTTGTGAAATTTATGATGTTCTCAAACTAATGCAGATAAGCCCTACCTCTATATTTTGCCAAGCTCGATCCATCAATTAAACTGTTTTTCCCCCAAATTTCATCAACAGAGCTCTGAATTCTCCGATATTGAAGAGAGAGAGAGAGAGTATGACCGGCGACGATGGGGTTGCTGACGATATTGGGAGGGAATCGAACTTAGGCGGTGAAGTCACCATCAACGTCCAATGCTCGGTGCTCCAATGGTTCGAAGTTCACCGTACAAGTGGCCGTCAACTCCACAGTCGGATCGTTGGAGTTCGACTTGAATGTTGAATGTTGATGATGATTTTTGAATTCAGAAACTGAACTTTTGAGATTAATTTTGAAAATTTTCAGTATTTCACTCACGTGTGTTGGTGTTATGAGCTTGTCCAGTTTTTTTTTTTGTTCCTGTACTAAAATTTTGGCTGAATGCTTGGGGTAGTATTGTCAAAACACCAAGGAATGGACCTAATTCTAAATATTTTTGCTAGTTATACTTAAACCACTATAGTATCCTTCATTTGGATTAATTCCTAATTGTCTCTTTTTCAAATGCCGGTTGACAAGAAAAAGAGCATAATATTGTGAGACTTTGTTTGGACCTTATATATATTGCTTTCATCATTTCCAAATAAACCCTTAAGGCCACTCATGACCCAACATACGGTATAGAGTTATGAAACTAAGGATCATACTTGTCCAAAGCTCCCTCGTTAAGTTAAGGTAAACCGTGTTAAAAAAAAAAACATAACTTGTTTTACAGCTCTAGTTAGGTTGTAAAAGTCTAAAATATGTTGGTTTTTTTTTTTTGATGTGAAAATTCCATTTAAGATTAAAAATGAGAATGAACATCAGAGTTGGCCAAAAGGCGTACAAACTGATCAGGACAAAAACCTTTCCACACTTTCAAGGATCTAGACAAACAACGACTCGATTGAGCAAGCTCATGGGCGACTTTTTTCCCAGATCTGCGAACATGAGAGAAGCCCAAACACCTGCTACCCTCCAATAACAGCTTAAGCGCTCCAGGACAATATTTCCACAAGGGCCATCATCATGAATCATGATAGGCATCAGACTTGCATGTCTCAACAAAATTCAAGCAATCTGACTCAATTAAAACATTGTGAAAACCCTCAGCCTTCACATGTTTTAAACCATTCAGTAGTAAATGCATCAAACTTGGACCAAATAAAAATTTGTAGAAGCTAATAGCACAACTCCGTCCGAATCCCCAAGCACCATGCCAAATCCCACGGCACCCAGATCCTCTAGAACAGCACCGTCCATCTTGACAGCCCACATGCAGGAGGCGACACCCAAGAAAGAGCATCACCAGCAAGACCGCCCTGGGGCAAGTGGGGAGACGTCTTATTAGCGTCCTCTTTAACTCCTGCAAGAATTTCAACACAAATTCCACAGTCCCATGCTCTCCCCTCCGCCAATTTTCCATGATAATGCTGTTCCGATTATTCCAAATAGCCCACGAAATTGCAGCAACCAGTTCCAGAGGCTTCCGAGCAGTTAAGCTCCCAACAAACTCCAACCAGTCATAAGTTAAGGAGATGCCAAAAGGCTGGGGAATATCCAAGGAATCAGCAGCTGCCTCCCATACTCGCCTTGCCCATCTGCATTGCAGGAGAGCACAAGTGATAGATTCCCTCGGTCCATCCCAATCCTAATAGCAGAACGCCAGAACCACACCCCACCCGCCATCCAACACCCAATTTGCATGAGGGCGTCCAGTGGCTGCCAAATACTACGCCAAGCAAAGGGTGGGCAGGAACCAAGCTTAGATGTAACTACACTCCCATTCAGAAAAAACCGGGCGACTTTGTTGGTTTTATAACTTGAAGAATATGCCTAAAACATGGCCCGAAAAGCGTAAACTCAAGTTAGAAATAGTAAGTTTGTGATTTCTTATAAGCCAACCTAACTTTTTGTCGCATCTTGCAATCTTGTTAATTTCACGTAAAGACATAGATTCATTCTTAGTTTGAAGATTATAGAAAGATTTTCACAGTTTGTTTGAATAAAACACATGATTCTACTTAGTAGATAAGACGGTGCTTGGCAACAATTTTTGGAGTTCACCAGTAATTATATAAAACTTCAAAAGTTAAAACTTAAGAGGTAACTGTTTGACAAACTAGATTATGCAATTCAATTTAAAAAAATGTGAGCAAATCGAAAATTTTTACAACTGGCCAAAAGCTACAAAAATTTGTGACCGACCAAAAGCGGCATTGGTCAAAAGCATTTTTTAGGGATAATTACATTTTATCCCCTATGGTTAGGCCTATTTTCACTTTATCCATTGATGGTTCAACAGTGAACACTTATCCCGTTGTGGTTTTGAACTAAAGTGAAACTATTGAATTGCACATGCAGAAGTGATGTCAAACACCCTCTGAAACTATTAATATGTGTACTCTAGTATTTATTTATGCTTTGTAGACACCAACACAAGAAAGAAATATGAAGTTTTTACATGGAAAAAGACTTAATTCTTAGCAATCAAACCGAAATTAGTATTATTAATTTTTTTTTTTGGTTAGGCGATGTAACTTTAGCTTATTTTCCACTTGTGACCTTGCTGCAAAATCTACAATTCTCTCAGCTAAAAAAAAAAAAAAAAAAACTACAATTATATTGATCAAGTGGTGGAACCAAAAATTACAAGAAAGTTTTCACTAAGTACAAAAGATGTTGCACTTGCTTTTAGGAAAACACCATCATGTCACTTCACAATTCCACCAAAATATATATTACAACCCAGAAATAGAAAAGGAGAAAAAAGATCAACGTCTATGGTGTAACATAATGCTATTAACATTCCAAAGTGATCTTCTCCAAAACAAAGAAAAGAAAAAGTCCACAGTAATAACTGTATTTCTTTCAGATAAATATAGTATATAGAGTATTGACAGCAACCCGGCCCATCAACTAATATTACTATTTCATGAATATTATACACGCATCCAAAGTATTTGAAGATGATCATAAAGTCTCCATGGTAACATTTCAAGTTTTTAGTTTTTTAAATTCTGAAAACATAAACTAGTTTTTATTTTTTGTTTAGTTTTTTTGGTTGAAAACTATAAAACACTATTTTGGTTTTCGTTTTCTGGCCAAATATTCGTCGGTTTTTCGAAAGGGAAAAAAGATATTACAACACACTCCTTTTTATTTTTATTTATTTTTTCTTTTTTCATCTTTTTTTTTCTTTTTTTTTTTTCGGATGAACGGGACCAAACTAAGCATGCCCATAAACTGTTTCAACGTATTCGAATTCTGAAGTTGGCTGCTCGAAAGGAGTCTGTTCTTGGGCGGTTTCTTCCTGTTGGGTGGTACATATCACGAAAAGGGTGGGGATAGCTTGCAGATATCGCCTTAGTACGTTGAAAAGAAAATCCGACCAAGGTGATATGCAAATACAAAACATATATATGTACCAGAACATGGATTGAGGGAAAACAAATGAGGCTAGCAGGGTAACAAAGAGTGGTCCAGAGAGAGAAAACTCTCCGACTCGTACTCGAAAGGGCTCTGTGAGAACTATTAGAGTGATAGAGAGATTGATGGAGACAAGAAGGAAGAGTAGGAGCAAGAAGCTGAAAAGAAGCAAAGTCATCTTCAATGTTGGATTGTATATCCCCCAAAGGTTGGGTTTGGGGTCTAGACTCAGGTAGAGGAGGAGGTTCACTAGTGGGGGAACTACAAATCTCATGTCTAACTTGTAGTGCATTCTAATAGAGAAGAGCTTCTATACTTTTACAATGAACTGAAGCCAAGGAAATACATGTTCTAAACCAAAGTGCCACCAAGTGATATTTATAGCGAGAAGGTAAAGACTTTTGGCCCAATTCTAAAATTAAGGGCCCGTTTGTTAACATTTTCAAGTTTTCAAACTTCTAAAATCAAAAATAAATTTAGGGCACCACTTACATACATTTTATTTGGGTCCTTTTGTTATTGTTCCCTATCACAAAAGTGATCCCATAATAAAAATAAATCAATTTAAAAAAAAAACAATTTTTAAATACTGGAATTCTGTGAGAGTGAACAACACCAAAATGACCCAAGGAAATGTATGTAAGTATTGACCATAAATATATATATATATATATACAAAGATTCTCTAAAGAGGGCTCCCTCTCTTTATTAAAGAGAGTACTTCTGTTTTAACCGTCAGATCGTGTTTTCATTAAGGACAGTGTTGTCATTTCACAGTTTTTAAATACCCGATGGTCAAAACAGAATCCCTCTCTTTAATAAAAAGAGGGCGCTCTCCTTACAGCCTGACTGTATATATATATATATATATATACACACACGACCAAGCTCTTAAGTGAACAATGTCGAGTGAACTTACCCAGTGAACATGATTTTAAGCCTAATAGAACCCGCGAGCTGCCCTCACCGAAATATATACATACATAGAGAGAGGCTCTTAAATGAACTGGGTTTTTAAGCCTAAAAAACTCGCGGATAAGCGGAGCGGCGAGACGGGGCGAGGGTCAGCGAGGCTGCCCGTGGCCGTGAGTTTTTTAGGCTTAAAAGACCAGTTCACTGGGTTAATTCACTTACTCAATTCACTTAAGAGTCTCTCCCTACGTACATATATCCTAAAAAAGAAAACATACTATGTTTGGTCCAACACATTTTACATTGAAGGGGATGCGAAATCGAGGCTTGTCAGTCACATGGTCGCCCTTTTTTGCTTTTATAATTTCAGGAAACGAATTTTTTTGACAAATTTCGGATTCGTTTTATTTATTTATTTTTTAAATGGTTTCTTCAGAATTGTCCGCTCATAGCACGATGGAATCCTCCGAAAGGGGCCGAGCTGACTATGGGTTTCAGCATTTAGAAAAATAAATAAAAGAATAATAATATAAAAAAAAGGCTCTTATGTGGAGCTAACATGGCTGGCTACACACAAGTAAGCTCTCTGTGTTAAGATATGCATTCGGATTGGAACAACTATTCTACGAGTGTGCTGAATCCAACCATTCCACATTCTCACTTTAATTGAATCATGGAATTCTCTCTGAGCTGTGGATCTAACGACACTATTAGATAGTAGAATTACCAACATTTACACGAATTTTCAAGTGCCACCACCCGAGAAGCAAACGATTTGAGAGTCCAAGCTGAAAATACATGCATAGATAGTGGTCTGACAAGCGCCGACGACTGATGCTCTGGACGGAGACGTATGATGCATAAGTCTCATGTACCGTTCATTGAGAAGGGAGTGGTCTCAGTTGGAGATGGGACTACACATGTTTATGGATTGATACTCAACAACATTCAATTGCTGTTGTTCTCTAAAAAAAAATTGAATACAGAAGGCACCGCTTCGCCCAACATGCCCTACGATAATCAAGGAGATACCATAGATTCGAGTTTAAGAACAGTTACATTGGGTAAAAATGTCAAATACTATACATATATATATATATATAAATATAATATTCTACGCCTTCCAGCATCTTACGTAAGCGGGACCAGAACTTCATCCAAGGAATCCAACAAAGGGCCAAAAAAAGAAAAAGAAAAAAGAAATATAAATTAAGCTGTGATGCTTTTCTTATTTAAATTTATTGAAATTTCTACCCCATATGCGAAAGACTGAAGTGGTGCAATACTATAATTTATCTTCAAAGTAAAGCAAGTTTCAAAACAAAGTTCAGCAGTAATGTAGTAAGAAAGTAGAGGCCTAACTAAGATGTAAGCTTTCTAATGCAGAGATTTATATTAATCTCACTATCCCACCAATAAGCTGCTATGGAACCTGTTTGCGGATTTGTTGCAGGAAAAGAAAAACAAGATTGTATTTTCTCTTATGTATTCCTCCATGCTTAAACAACATTAGAAGTTTGAAAATTTTAAAATATTATTGTAATTAAACAAAAACAGGAGGAAAGTGACTCACAAGATTTAAAATTTTGTAATTCATCTTTACTATATTTTCTTCTCCTTCCTATTTTTGTCGCTATTTTCCTCTGTAATCAAACAGAGGAAAGCATTTTCCTTCGTGGGTTCATTTCATTTCTCACATTAAATCAATGAACCAAACAGAGCTGCAACTGTATAAAAGTTGAAACCAAAAGGACATAAATCAAAGGCTTCAGCACTAGAGAGAATTGAAAACTTGTGTATTACTATCACAAACCATTTCATTTAATCAACCCAATGCTATATTCTATTTTCTTTGATTTGTTGACCAGTGGGTTCAATGCCTTTATACCTTTGTCTTTACCTTGTTAGTGCGTGATGTGAATACCCAACAACGTTTTTATCCAATGTGGGACAGTGACCAAAGTGGCAACAGGTATTTACTAAGAGTGGAATCTAGCAACTTTACACTCCAAGGTCCCCCAATGATTCATCTATCAACCACATTTTCTAACTTTTTTTTTTTGGCAGCAACTTATCCCAAGTATTCCATGATTCCATCTGAGTTGCTGATGGTTCGATAATCGACCATGTTTAAACAGGGAAATCTCAAGCTACAATTTGTGGGGAGAAATAAATAAGCCAAATGTTACTGATGTAAGATTGAGCAATTGCAAGTTGCTAATTATTGAGGGCGGACCTCGGAACTCTTAAAGGTGTGGGCTAATATTAAAATAAAAGCTAAAACCAATAATTTGCTATTATTTTTTTTCTTTTAACAAAAACCTTCACATAGATATTTTCCTATACCAGTTGTACCACATGCTACGGGTGATAGGTGGTAGTATGTGGTACAACCTACAACTGACAAAGCATAGGGGAACCAAATGTGGAATTCAAATTTTGGAAGTATCGCATAATTATCCGAAAAAAAGGGAAAGAATGCCTAACCTGACTCTATGGTCCGATGTTATAAAACTGAAAATTAAGCACTGAATTTTTATTACTGAAAATTAAGGTTAGAGGTGTCAAATGGGCCGGGTCGGGCCCGGTCAAAGTGGGCCCCGAGAGGGCTTCGGGCCCGGCTTGGGAGTGGAGGGGGTGTGTCCGCTCTGGACCGGTGGCCCGGGCCTAGCGGGCCAGACATCGGGCCGGGCCGGACGGGCTAGCGGGCTTTCTTCAATTTTTGGAGTGGGCCGAGCCGGGCTTTTTCACCATTTCGGGCCGGACCGGGCCTGGATGGAAGGATGGGTGTCCACCCCCCCGGGTATGTGAACCGGGCCTAGCGGGTCGGGTCTTGTGACGGGTTGGACCGGGCTTTTAGCCCAAAAAAAGCGAGCTGGGCCAACCCGGCCCGATTGACACATCTAATTAAGGTATTGAATTTATAATTCTAAAAACAATGTTTCAAATACTGAAATGGACTACATTCAGTGATTTTTCTCGGTACAACTTTTTTACTTAAATTTATAGTAGGCTAAGATTTTGTTTCAATTTTTTAGATTCCCATCCAATGGTCAAGACTCAAGACTGACCCTCACACACTCTCTCTCCTTCAAGTATCTACGCACATGAAAGAAGTTTCCCAAAAATACATAAACTTGAAATCAACCATCCTATATTGAGATGATATGAAAAGCTGAATCCCCATCTTTGCTTGAGGCCTTTTCGTAACAGTAACTAATCACCAATTCATTGGCACCATCATGATTCATGAACATTTATTGGAAAGCAATTAACATGGTTTCATGTCCTCACAGCCCAAATTATATTTTTGAACAGTATGTTGCCTATCCCACATTCATAATTTAATATTCACAGAGGCGAATATATTGAGGGATAAGGAAACTTTTTGGTGAGGTGGTACATAATAACTAAAAAAAATAAATGCTTAATTCCAGTACTTAATTGGGTTATCAAACATATCCTAGGTGAGTAAGTTGTGGGCTTTGGGAAGGGACTGGCTAGAAGTCACCTAAAAAAAATTCTTAAGAAATTGACACTGGGCTACAGCCTACAGCCTAGGGCTGGGTTGCCCATGCTAAACATCAACTGCCCCAAAAGCTTAAGCTATCAAAGGATGGACATCAACCTCAAACACCCTCCCTCACGTGCGACCTAGTCTCGCACGTGGAGAGGCAACAAACGGCTCTTGATCATAGTGAAGGAATATAACAAAACGCAAAATACAAACTACAACAGGGGATAGAGACTGTCAAGACCTGATACTGTAGTCTGTATCAAGTCACCAATTGATCCAAAAGCTCCAACAATCAGAGAATGGGTCAACAATATATATCAACTCTATCACATGTTATAACTGGAAGGCATAAAATAGAATGGGTCACTAGCTAGGTGTTGATATATGGAGGATGCGGCATCGGGGGGGGGGGGGCAGACTATACAGGGTTCCCCGAGGCAATATAATTATGTGTAAAATGGAAGAATTGTATGTAGAATTGGTTTAACACCCCTAATTTAGGGTAAATTATGTAATTTTAGGGGGGCCTATATCTAAAACTTGTAAAATATTACATGTAAGTCTAGAATTTTCAAAAGTGCAAGGGGGCTGTGCCTAAAACTTGTAAAATATTACATGTAAATCAAGAATTTTCAGAAGTCCAGGGAGTGCATGTGTGAAATTAGGAGGGCTATTTCTAAAATCTACAAATTATTACATATAATTTTGTAATTTTCAAAAATCCAGGGGGGGCCTGTGCGGCTGTGCCACCCCTGGCTTATATGTGGGTCCGCCCATGCGCGGCATGCTGACAACCTGACGCGCAATGGGATGAGTAAAAAGGACGCTACATGCCGCGTAATAGGAAGAAGAAAAAGGACGCGGCTTCTTGCTCTTTTTTAAGTAAAATTTTTAGTAGTGTCATCCAAAAGTATATTGAATGCAAAACCCACTTTACATTAGTTATGTGCTTCTGTCACTAAAGGTTCAAGGGGACAAAATTTTTGTTTCTACAATAATAGGTGAATAACGTGCCTACAAATGTTCAAATAAAGCCAAAAATATAATATACAGCTTTTTAGATACCTTAGTCTTGATATATGTTGTTCAAGAATCCAACATTTCGTACTAAAAAGATCCCATAATCTGATTATAGAGGACAAGGAGAGCAGTTGCTTCCACAATAAAATTACCTACAATACAGACAGAGGGAGAAGAGAAACAGAACAGAGTTTAAGAAAATTGTAGAAAAATAATGGAATTTAAATGATCCCATAATTCCCATTTAAACAAACTCTTTGAACACACAAAAATAAGAGATACGTATGCAAGAATTGTGTTTATATAAACTCAAATACCTTCAAGAGAAGCTTGAAAATGCCAAGACCAGGAAAGTTACAGAGCACTCATAAAAGACCTGATAGGGACTCATAGGATATTAAAATGTAAAGTAATCACCACATGTGTTGGGAACTACATTTGGGATACAAAATTTGGGAAGCATGGTATTCCTCTTGTATATAACCAAAAACTACTAAAGTCATCTCGGCCTAATAAATTACCTAGCAGTTGGTTTCATGACATAGTCTTCTTTCTAACATCCAGCACTGCCATGACATTATCTTGATCATAATACTGTTCACTTTTCCCTATTCTTTTCTTTTATATTTTTTTGTTGAATTGAGCAATATTCAGATATTTAAGAAAGTAACAGCACTACATGTGAATTTGATAGGTAACTTTTGCCTTTGCATGTCTATATACACCCCATTCTCAGCTGCAACCATCAATTAAAATTTCTCAGAAACTTCATACTACCTATAAAGTATTATCTGTTAAGTGGAACCCTTTTAAGTAAGACTAGATAAATGACATCATGAAGAATACTCAAAAGATTACCAGTATTTGGGATGCTTATGTGTATTGTCTATCTTAATAATTAAAAAAATGATTAGTAAATGAATTTGAGGGTCCCTCTTACCATTGTCAGTTATGTTTTCATTGTAAGCACTCTCATGTGCATAGCTCAATAGAAAGCTAGGATACAGCAAATATGGAATTCAGGAGAAGGAAACTTTCTTGAAAGATTTACTCAGCCATATGTTGCAGATTGGTTATGTTAAATGCAGCCCTGTTATGGAAAAAGAACACAGGGTAACTCAGAGGATTCACAGGTAATATAATCAAATTTCGATAACTGTTATGCAAGGATTTTCTTGTTTCTTGATACTATGTGAAGTCACTAACGGCTCTAAAGAATGAACCCAACTATGTATATCAAACTTCAACACCCTACCTCACGTGCGAATCTCGCATAGAGCGGGGACATAGACTCAATCCTGAGACCTCCCACAAACAAGGGCCTGATTCCATGTTAGTCACCGATTGAGTAATTGGTAAATTAATATCTTTCGAAGAAATTGAGGTGACATTGACATATCAAGTGCTTTAAATGGCTATATAAGAGAGCCTGAGATCCAGCAATAATGCTTCTCTACACATTCCTTGAACTTAGTCGTAGAGTTGTGGAAAAGGGTGCAAGTATAACAAATGTATATTAACCATGTTCTTCTGTGTGGCATAGACTAATTATTGCATACCAAATAAAATACCCGTGTTTCAATATCATTTTGCAGAGGAATCAAGGAAAGAACTTCTGAATGTGAATCTAAAATTCTAAATCATATAAAGAAACAAAAAGATGGTAAGGAAAATACGAGTAGACCTTCACTTCCGACGCATTTGATCCTTAGAAGCTCAACATGTATTCTAAATTTTGATTTCGTAGCCGCGAATCACTGCAAAAAGGCCATGGACTTCAAGCTATAAATACAAACTCATCGACAAACAAGGATGGTTTTTCTGCTACGTAACATCACTCAAATTTTAATGAATCACGTGAATACTCTCTGTGTATATAGCCATGAAAAAGTTTTATGCTATTTCCATTATATGATCAAATAAGATCCGCTTAGCGACTAAACATCAGTCACAACTTTAAAAAATTCTGCCAGATGTAAAAGAGGGTTTTCTTTAACGAGAATCCGTCTTCAGTATCTCTATTATTTGAGTGGCGTTACTTCCACAATCTTAACACAGAACCGTCAAGCTCTGTCTGGTTGAAGGATTTAGCAAGGAAAGGAGAAGACACAAAGGAAAACACTTTTCTTTGCCAGGATAATAAGGGAAAATGGTGAGGAAAATAAGAAGGAAAAGAGAAGAGAGTGAAGAGTAGAAGTTTGCTAGTCATTTGCCTTCGTCATTTCTTTTTGAGTTCCTATCAGATTTTGAAAATTTCCAATATCCAACGTTTAAGCATAGCAGAAAATACAAGGGAAAAACCAGAGAAGCAGTTTTCCTTCTCGTTTTCCTTTCCTTTTAATGTTACTGCTATAAACCTGCATACAAAACAGAGCCTTAGGGGATGGATGATTGTAGGTTCAGCCAATCTTGTCATACATTGGCAAGGAACTGCCAACCATTCCCAAGGCTTCAAAGATGAGCAAGTGTTTTGGGCTCAAGATTTACCCTGCATTTCTGCTTTGCTGTGCTATGTTTTCCCTGACCATTGAACTTCCAGTCCCACTACTCATGTTTCTTTGGAAGAGTTAAAGAACGGCATAAACAAAGCTAGACATCAAAAGCTCGCTTCCAAACAGCTCATATGCTTGGAACTTCCCAATCAACTGCCATCAATACCAACCACTACCTAATCCCAATCAAGATCAATCAATACCAACCCACTTCCTAAACGCCCGTACAAGCTCAAGTCTTTTGTTTTGAGCCTCGGTTTTAGTATTAGATGCTTTTAAACTCCTGTAAAGATCCTTATGAAGCTTCAAAAACTCACTTCTATACATCCACTTGTCCATGAACATATCATGGTTCTTCATATAATCAATGACCTCCATAACTCTCTCAAAATAACCACCTCGAAGAAAAGTTAGTAGCAAAATTTCATACAAATCTCTGTTAACCACTAAATTCCCATTCTCCATATTCCTCTTTATGTCTCCCCACAAGATAGTTATTTCGCGATACATTTCTAGAGAAGAATACCCATGAATCATAATAGCAAAAGTAAGAACTGTGGGCTTAATATCCATTGCTTGCATTCTTCGGTATGTCTTCAAGGCATCCCCAATCATTTTGGCTTTGAAGAAGAAGTAGATAGAAGAATTGAGGTCATATACCAGAGAAGTCACTTCTCTCTCCTCTTCCCTCATTTCTCGGAGCAGGGACTCAGCCAGATCAGATTTTTCATTTGAAGTTGCTACTTTTGAACTCAAGGTGCTTTCACTGGGTATACTTATAAGCAAATCAGCTTTCTTAATCTGACTTAGAAATGCATTTGCTTCCCGTAACAGATTTTCTCTGTAATAAGCGGTCAATAGTGACATATATGAAGTGGGACCCAATAGAACCCCTGCCAATTCCATGTCATCCAAGATATCATGAGCAGCCTCTAGCCAACCCAACTGAATGAAAGCTTCAAACACATCAGAACACAATCTATATTCGTCAAGTGAGCCCAATTTCTTTTGAATACTGCCTAAAATCCCTGACAATTCATTGATTCTCCCACCTTTCTTGTACTGTATTATGAGCTTGGCCAGTGATCTATTACTAGGGACAAGTTTCCAATTCCTGTACTGAATAAGCTCCTTTTTTCTTTCCTTTTTCCTTCCCACACAGAGAACAGAATCCCTCTTCAGAAGCTCGGGGGAAATCTGTATCCTCAAACCCGTCCTCAGATTGTGAGATCCAATCTGGACAAGACAAGGTTTCTGTGGGTCCCTCCCATCTTTTTTAAGAGAATGAGATTCTCTATATCCACATAAATCCAATATCAGTTCCAAAGCAGCATCAATGTCATTGAACTTGAAATGCAAACTCAGTAAACTGTCATAAAACTGCCGATAATGGCAAAGCAAAGGCGCAGAAACTTGATCAATATGGTTTTTAAATTTCTTCAACTCATCCCTTTGACCGTTCATCTCATGTATCTGGGCAATTATAACTATAGTGTGTGCATCAGCTATTGCCCCTACTTGTGCCATCAACTCAATAAATTGTTGGCCTTTGATAAATGATCCAAATCTCACACAAGCATCAAGAACAAGGTTAAAGATCATTGTATCAGGTTTTACCAGCTTCGCAGAAGTGCTATTTTTAGCACTTACGCCTAGACAGTAATCACAAATCTCCGCCAATATATTAGATACAAGATTCGTACCAATCTCTGTCTTCACCATATGCATAACAACCAGGCCAATTACATTGACATTGGGTAGACAATCTTTCTCTAGCATCAGTCTGAGAATCTTGGAAGAAGGAACGGGCATTTGAGCCCTTGCCAAGGAGAGGGAGAGCTTAGTGAGGAGGTTGGGCCGAAGTAAATCTGGTTTCTCTCTCCGAATTGAAAAAACCAAATCGCAAGCCCTTTGAAGCCAGTGAAGATCAGATGAGTAGGACAACTCAGAGATCAACCTACTCATCAGAGAGTTGTTTGGGAAACCATACAAGCTTTTGAAGTCATTAAAAGCTTCCCAAGCTTCAACCACTTGATGATCCTTCAAAGATGATTCAAGGTTTCTCATCAAAATAGAGTGAGATGATCCTTCCCAACAAAATTTTTCTGGCTTACTACAAGTAGAGAAATGATATATACATTGATTTTCATAATATTTACAGCATGTACGGAAAAATTCTCTGCCATATAGTAATCTCAAGGCAATCTTCGGGGAAATTGAAGCCGCACAGAGAACTTTTGGATAGCTCTTCATGGTGAGATGTAAAAAGATTGCTTTACCCAATGATTGTGCCATTTGAATACACCCCAAAGAATGAAAAAATATATATACAACTACTTGGTTATAGTGCCTCTAAAATCCTTATATCGGAATGATACCTACAATGGCCCATGTGCATAATCATGCGTTTAGAAAAAGCAATCCTTCCAGATCTTCCTTTTGGACACATTTCTGGTTCATAATCTGTTTCAGTAAACCAAATATATTAACCACAGAGGATTCGTACCATATGATAAAAGAAGATCCAATATGAAAATTATATCATCCATTATAAATTTATAACTGAGCAGAAACACAAACACACACACACGCACAAAAGAATGCGCAAAGCAAGAACATGCCTCGTATACATCATTGCTGTGCATACGATTAAAAAAAAAAAGATAGAACGTAAAGTATTACGAACCAAGCTTGTTTTTCCATATCGAATTCCCTTTTTGTCAGTCCAAATTGAAGTAACTCACAGTCACAGTTAAATAGTTTGTGCCAAGATGAATGTCAATGGACAAGAGTATCCAAATGTAAGTTATTGAGGGAAAAAAATTGTGCAATTCTAATCAATATAAAAATGTGAAATAGGCTAAATGTATAAATGTAGAGCAATATTTGGGTGACAAACACTTTTTACAAACACTTACAAACACACTCTATCTCTCTCCTAGGTGATACTGTAGTGGACCCCACTGTGCCACCCAGGCTGGGAGATAGACTGTGTTTGTAAAAGGTGTTTGTCACCCTAGCGTTGTTGTTGATAAATGTATTAAACTGTATATTTTAGCTAGTCATAAATTCATATCCAGACACACCATAGAATAAAAAATGAAGTAAAAACATTTGACTAAGATTGGCAAGTCAAATTAAATGTACTTTTTTTTTTTTGGTCTTTGGATATTTGGGTAAATTAATTCAAAGTAAAAAAACTCAAGTAACTGAAAAATCAGATATAAACTAAGTTGAAACAAAAAACTTAAACTTGTCCATCAATTCGTGCATCAAAAAACAAATTGGCCTGAAGAAGAACAAAAAACCACTACACTAATTTGAATAATTGAAACTACAATGTCAGCGGATTCCAATATATGCAATTTTTTTTTTTTTTTTGCGTGTTTCTTATATAGCATTAATCATTTATCAACACAATACCAAACGCGTCCACATAATCAAACCATGTATGTTCATGAAGAAAAAATATAAATCCACAGACACAGAATAGAAAACTTAAAAGAGCATTTCTTTTCATTTCACTTCACCTTTCCTGAGAACCAAACAGAGAGGTTTAACTTTATATACTGCCGGGCACCCCCGCAGTATCGATTCCTTCTCGGAACGAAGACGGAAAAGGATACCACGTTTTGTTATCTTCTGCTTCAATAACAAAATCTTGAATGAAATCATTCTCAGGGCTTACCTCAATACTAGCTTAGGAGATTTAGATGAATCTCTTGATGACGGGCCGCTTCCTCCAAAGCCCCTCATCATCAATGCCCATTTTGTTGTTTTTGCTGATCTGCCATTGCCCATGAGCCTATTCTTGATTTTTTTTTTTTTTTTTTGTTAGCCGTAGGCTGTCGCTAGGTTTCGATGGGGGAGGTTCTGGTTTAATTTTTCAACAATGCTACGTGCACCCACTTCTGTACCATGTTCTGTGTAAGTGATGCACATAAAAGTGTAAAATAGTGTGAAAATTTCAAAACAGTATAAAGTACATGCATTTAAAGCACAGTGTGTCAAAAAGTGTGTACAAAAGTGTGTATACTTAACATTATTGTTTTTTTTTTTTTTTTCCAGAATTTCTCCCTTTTGTTTTCCTAGCAAGTATGGCTGTATTCAAGCCGAGCTTTTCGAACTCGAGCTGAATTTGAGTCGAGCTTTAAGAGCTGGCATACTGCTTAAGCTTGAGCTTGACTCATTTATTATCGAGTCGAGTCGAGCCGAGCCAAGCCAAGCCGTGAGCCCTTGTTGAGCGGCTCATAGGGATGGCAATTTACCCCGCCCCGTTGGACCTCCGCCCCGCCCCGCTCCTAATGGAACGGGTTTGGAAGAGTTATAATAGGAGTAGGAGTGGATTTGGTATGGAAATATAAAAACCCTACAGGAGCCGGGGCGGAGTTGGTATCCATGAAATACTACCATTTAAAACCCGCCCCGCCCCGATTAATTCATTAAGTTACTAAATTACTCTCATACTTACAGTTATTTACAACTAATTAGGGCATATATGTACATCTCTTTCTCTTCAGTATTAATATTTTAATTTCTGAATCGTGATTAACAAATTTAGAATCATTTGCGTGATTGATTTTTAAGAAATCAAGCTAAAATTAAGTGGGTTTTGAATTATAAAAGAACATTTAATTTTGGAATGGTGATTAACAAACGGAGTAAGAGTGTAATAGGAGTGCCCGATAGTAAACGAAGTAGTAGTGGAGTAGGAGTTGGTATTTTACTTAAACGGGACGGGACGGAGTCGGAGTAGAGGAAAATAAACGGAGTAGGAGTTGGTATAGGAGAACTCCGTACCAACTCCAACCTCCGACCTGTTGTCATCCCTAGCGGCTCAACTCGTGTACACCCTTAGTAGCAAGTTTAAGTTGTCAACCAAAAACCCACAGACCAAACTCAATGATTGACAGTTGGCATATATATATATATATATATATACCAAAAATTCTCCAGAGATGACGTCATCTCTTTATTAAAGAGAAAGCCTCTATTTTGACCATCGGATCATATTTAAAAACTGGATCTGACGGCCAAAACATATTTACCTAAAACAATTGCTTGACACGAATTTAGGACTATGCACATTATAATATGCTAATGTTATTTCAATTAAAATACTTTGCATTATACATATATTATATTTTATAATGATCATATAAAATTAAACAAGCCCTTATCAAACCTATTAAAGAGATTTTTCACAAACCTACTATATGAGCCTGAATCGAACTGTTCGCGAGCCTTATCGAGTCGAGTCCATGTGTGTTCAAGCTTGGCTCGTTTATTAAACAAGCTTTGTATTCAAGCGAGAGCTTGACTCGTTTATTATATGAGTTCAGCTGTTATCGAGCCGAGCCGTGAGCCCTTGTTGAGCGGCTCAGCTCGTGTACACCCCTACTAGCAGGAACTTAATCTCAATGTTTTATCCTTGGGTTCTACTTTGTACATTTTTCTTTTTCTTTTTATTTTTTTATTTCTTATTTTTATTTATTAGCCATTTTCGATCTTTTTCTTTTCTTCTTTTTAAAATTTTTTTTTTTTTGTTTTTGTATTTTAATTCTTACTTGGATACGGACTGAATACGCACGCACCCCCCCCCCCCCCCCCCCCCCCCACACACACACACACACACACCAACCCAACCCAACTCCAAGACCCTCAATGGCCCACAACAAAGCTCATCAAGGGTCACATATTCCATATGGCGTACACAATATAAGACAAGAACAAGGAATCCCCCTAAGGGGATTCGAACACACCACCTCCCCATTGGGGAAGTGGTGCCAATGCCATCTGTGCTACAAGTGCTTGGCTCCTTTACCCCTATTCTTGTTCCCTCTTTTTCTCTCACTACCCACATAAGTGAAAGGGACACGATTATGAACTATGAAGGGCCCATTTGGCTACAACTTTTGCTTTTACGATTCCATAACAAAAAACTTTAGCCAATAGTTATCCAATGTAACTAGTGTGGGTTCACTTAAATGGTGCGTGTGCAGTGAGATCAAAGCACGTACTTGGGGTTTGCCCCATAATCTACTCCGATAGAATAGCAATAGCTAAATTGTATGAAATACTGGCGGGATCCCAAAATCACGGAGCACAGCGGGGATTTGTCCTTGTAGCTGAAAAAAAATGATAAAAACTCTAATCGGAAGCTCATGGATTTCACTGAATCCACTCCACTACAATTTTAACTCTCTTTTGAACAAACATGCCCTTGATAAAGTTTTAGAGGGATACGACTTCTGCTTACAGAATGGAATTAACTTTTTTGGTTGTTGCAGATGTATCGATATTGATATATTTTAGATATAGTGTAGAAGAAAATAACATGAGTAGAGATGGAGTTCGATACATGAGTAGAGAAGTTGTGGAGCATGAGCAATAAAACTCAACTCAAATCCTTCCTATGCAAACCATCGCCACCAAATTAAAAGTGAAGGCAAGTAAGAACTGCTTTTCGAAAAAATAAAAATTGTATGAAATTAATCTTCAACATAAGTTGAATATGAAAAGGATAAATATAACTACAATTAGTGGTGATGCATTCCAAATACATCGTTGGGTACAAATCTTTACATTGAAGTACATAGAGTGTTGTCCAGATTGATTCATATTTATATATATATGCAAGATTGTTTATGTTTAGACTAAATGGATTACTGACGGAACAGCAGGAGTATTGTATCCATGGAGTTGTCCCCCAAAGTGTACATGTCATCTTCAATTCCTTGAAGTGAACACCTGTATGAATAAAGGCTACAATCAAAACAAACTTTGTAACTGAAATATCTTAAAAACCAAGTTCAAATTAAACCTGCCACTATGTAAAGGGTAAAAAGGCCTAGAAATTGCCATAATAAATAATATACAATGGATAATGTTTGGGACACAAAAAGATCAAATATAGATTCTCACAAAAGAATGTGGCATCCCATGTGACACCCATTGTAAATGTTTCTAATAGGTGATGACAAAGGTGTAATAAATCAAGCATGCCTAGAGCTGCTTTTTTCTGTCCATGTTTTTGGGCCAAACAAAAGTAGTTTGGGCTTGTAACAAACATAAACACACTTGCGTTTTGAAGCCTAAATTGCATTTCCAAGGCCAAAATGCAATGACAAACAGGCTTTATGTTATGGCATCTCACAATCTAGCTCGATTGGGAAAAAGGCTAAGATTAGAGAGCGGGGAATAGCTCATTTTTATTTAACTCCAAATTGGAGATATTTGAAGAGGAGAGCTTAACATAAAAAGTTTTAGAAATGGCTATTGTATCTATGAATGTTCGCATTTATGAAATGTCATTATTTAGTGGGGAGAAAAGCAGTAAATTAGATTTAAATACTCTTTTTTCTTCTTCTTCTTCTTCTTCTTCTTCTTCTTAATATTATGAAAGCTAACCAAAAAGAGAATAATAGTTCCTTTCTCTTCTGCACTATTTGTCCAAACAGAATGAAGAGAACCCCACTTTCTTTTTTTCTTCTTTTGAATGGGATTTTCTTCTCTTCTATCCGGCTCTCTTAATCCATATGGATCCTTAGAATTTTTATTTTTTTTGCTATGTCCCTTGATATTGAGGGGTCATTCAATCCATAAAGAAAGTCATAATGAAAAATGGAAGTTTAGTAAAAAGAATTATAACAATCTTAGAATAAATGCATAAGAAGAAATACAGTAACATTATGTTCCTAGTGTGATGACCTGGAGCCAAGACTCTTGAGGTCAGAAGACGATGGATTAGAAGAGGTGCAATCTCAGGTCCATATACATGTACCACATCACCGGGTGAAGATACTGGACTAGTTTATTGGGCGATGCAACAAGGCTTTTAAAAACATAAGGGATTTACACTCAAAGAAACTCCGCAGTTAAGTGCTACTGCTATAGCAGTGCCTGTGTTTAAGCCCAAAACGGACAATATTATTACTAGACGGAGGAATGAGTCCCAGACACTGTCAAAATGATGAATTGTTGTATAGTGTTCTAAAGTTCCCGGATGGTTCCATTCATTTGCATGTGAGAAGCAAACCAACCACTAGCAAACTAGTGGTTCTTTATACACAGACAACTCACGAGCCCCCGATTTTTTTACCAAACCAATCAACCCTATCACTTTTGACTAAATCCATCAATTTTTACTTTAATGTCCAAACTCGCCACTTTTTAAAATGAATCTTTTCTAAAAGACATTTTCAAACAGAGCTTTATTTATTTATTTATTCTTAACCTAGAAGCGTCTTTTATAAAATAGTCTTTTCAAAACACGACTTCAAAACATGTATTAATTTATAGTCTCAAACACTAAACTAAACACCCTTAAAAAGCATCTCTTCAAGCGTTATGATAATAATAATAATAATAATAATAATAATAATAATAATAATAATAATAATAATAATAAAAACACCTGTGTCTAAAAATATCTTCAAAAGTAATGAAATTCAAAAATATATTGAAAATTTGATGGGTTCGGATAAAAATTCCATGGGCTCCAGTCTTATCCATTTCATTTCCAAACATCCCACATTGGCTCCACCAGCCAATTGCAGCAAATGTGCCCATCGTATTGTAGTATACAAGCATCAGAAATTCGCAATCAAAGTAAACACAGAGAAACTGTCTCTATGCGACTACCACCAGAATTTGAGGATTCAGTAGGCCTCAACATAAGTTCCACGTGGAGAAATCACAGTGTGACGGTCACATAGGAAAATTTATCATAAACATACCTCATCCCTTTTTTTTCTGAATATAAAGCTGTCTTGCAAACAAACAACGCCCTTGTAAAGTTTTTGAAGGTTGTGTGTGCACAATCGTTTTCAATTCCGCAAAGGGGCCCTACTGTACCCATAAATGCTACTACTATCAAACACAAACTTTGTAACTGGACCTCTTCAACATCAATCTCATATTAAACTTACCACTATGAAAGGATAAACGGGCCAAGAAATTGCCATTTAGAAACCAATATACAATTGACGGAGAGCTGCTAATTACACACAGCCACATCCTTGTTAATCAAAATCAATAACTTCCAACTTTGCATGGGAAAAAAAGAAAGAAAAAAGGACTCTATTTAACACAAAATGTTTCTCAAAAAGACCAAACATAATATGCTAAATACCCAAAACCCACTAAGCTGTTCTGTCCGTTATGTGGCAATCTCGTCAACCTCAGAATGGAACACAAAACTAGGAAACGTTGTTGTTATATCCCTGCATTTCAATCAAAAAGATTTTATACTCGTCTCAATGTCATCCCTGTGAAGAGATTTATAAATTATATATAACATTATTGTACATACCTCAGATAAGGAAGCGTCATGATCTTCAACAATGAAGGGTTTCGGGACACAAAATTCTGCCACTCAGATTTATCGATCTTTCCATCCTGATTTACATCTGCTTCCGAAAATGTCTGTTCACAAAGTTGGATAATCAAGTATTGTATTAGCTTTTCATGAAATCCCACAGGACAACACCGTAAGAAAAACCTAGAATAGCAAGAAGAATAATAAAAGGGTAAATATCACCTAGGCCCCCTGAGGTTTGCTCTAATCACACTTAAACCCCCTCACGTTTTAGTAATATCACCTACACCCCCCGAGATTTGAAGCGCGTATCACCTAGACCCCCTCTGTCAGTTCACCATTAAAAAGATGACGGACTGACATATATAAATACAAAACATAACCCCTGAAAGTTTGGTCCTTGTGTCATTTTAGTCTGTGTAGTTTCAATTGGGTCAATTTAGGTCCTGAAGTTTTAAACTGAAGCAATTTGATCCAAATGTTCAATTTTGTGAGAAAAATTGATAGAAATTACTCACATACTATGCATTGTCACACTTTAAGGGTAAAAATGAAACGCCACCAATCTCTCAACCTGCTTATTAGCGTAATTGTGCATAACAGTGGATAAATTCTGTCAAATTTTTTTCATAAAATGAGGCATTTGGATCAAATTGCTTCAATTTAAAACTGTAGGGACCAAATTGACCCAATTGAAACTACAGGGACTAAAATGACACAAGGACTAAACTTTCACGGATATGTTTTATATTTTTTTTATGTCAGTCCGTCACTTTTTTAACGGTGATTTGGCGGAGGGATCTAGGTGATATGCGTTTCAAACCTCAGGGGTTGTAGGTGATATTACTGAAACGTGAGGGGGTCTACGTGTGATTAGAGCAAACCTTAGAGGGTCTAGGTGATATTTACCCATAATAAAAATTAGGCAATTCATGACGACTAGGATTTGCATCCTCAATAGAAATTGTGACCATTAGCCCCAGCATTAAGAGAATGAAACCTGCGCTAGTGCATGTAGAGTCAGTTTGGATTTAGCTTATTTGGAACCAACAATCACTTATTTGGGATTCTGAGATATTTTAGTCTATTTGGCCAAAAAATTTCAAAGATTTTTGAAAAAACTATTCCACTTTAAAACTAAAAAATAGCTTAAATCAAAAGCAGCAATTGGATGATTTATCAAAAATCTATTAAATAAATTTATTACGCCCACAACAAAACCAAGCGGACGTGTAGTCCAGTTTCCTCATTTGAATAATAAAATCCAAAACTACGGGTTTTTTTTACACAGTTACAGGAAATTGAGGTTCATGGACCTCCTCTAATTTGCAGAGATCGACAAGTGATGGAAGTGGATCAATGGCTTATTAAAATCACCAATCACAAATAAACTTGATGGTTTTTTTTTCTTTTTTTTATAATTATTCATAATTATAAATCAAATGCGTATTTGCACCCAAATTCACTTTTTCAAATATCAACAATATTAACCATCATGTGATTCATGTTCAAGGATGATTTTC
The DNA here is from genome assembly GCA_033977485.1 of Hydrangea macrophylla. Taxonomy (NCBI): domain Eukaryota; kingdom Viridiplantae; phylum Streptophyta; class Magnoliopsida; order Cornales; family Hydrangeaceae; genus Hydrangea; species Hydrangea macrophylla. The sequence goes on from CM066995.1 coordinate 89,998,193, forward strand.
TTCTTTTCTTTCCCTTTTTTTTTTGGATGAGGAGTTAGTGGGAAAGTTGAACATACCCGATGGGAGAGGTTCATCTTGAATGCTTAATGAAGACAACGATGTTACAAGTTATTGGCAGAATGGAGTCCCTCGGAGTAAACAAATGGAGCATGGTTCAAAAATTTATTCAATAGATGTGTAGTAGTAGTGACTCACCTTGTCCAATATAATCTCTATGGTCTCATCGGCCAACTTCATTTCAGACTCGCACAAAAGAGCAATTAACATTTGCTTCACCTGCCAAAATTACCGAGAACAGAGACAGAGAAGGTCTATGAGCACAAATTTTGACTCCGAGCAATTTACTCAGCACTTAAATGAAGCCTTTAGCTTTGGAAACAAAGAATCCTACACACAAAACACCCTAAAGTCATTTGACATTGTAAGTATTAGGCTCTATTTGGTTTGTGGATTCAGAGAATGCAAAGAAAAAAAGAAGGTTTCTTCTATTTGGTTTGTGGGTATGTTTACATATCGTTAAAACATAGAAGATATAAAATTTAATGGTAACGTAAGGGGGGGGGGGGGGGGGGGGGGGGGGGGGGAAGAAGAAAAAAAAGAAAGGGAGGGGGCTTACAAGATTTCAATATGTGTCGCCATAGTTTCTTTTCTTTTCAATTTTCCTCACTTTTCCTTATTAACCGAACAACGAAAAGTGATTTCCTTAGTTTTTTCTTTTCCATTCTTTTCCTCTCCTCACTAAACCCATGAACCAAACAAAGCCTTAAGATGTTTGCTATGCGTTTCAGACATGTGGAGCCGCATGCTAATTGCTCATCCCAAGCTTGGGTTGAGGTTGCCATGATATGTCACGCATAGACAGTTTTTCTTGAAATAATCATGACAAAGGCCCTATAATTGTCATGACGTACAGGAAATTAATCAAAGAAAGGCACCACAACATACCTCTTGCCGCTCGATAAATCCAGTGCCATCCAAATCATAAAGCGTAAATGAAACTGCATCACAATGCAAAACCGAGTGAGTACAACTGCATTAACGCACACATTTGGGTGAACTTTTCACAATCAGTCCAATTAATGACAACATATCTAGGAGCTTACAATCGATCTTGTCTTCTTGTGGGGCATTTGGGTGGAAGACACTGAGTGATCTAACAAAGTCGCCAAAGTCAATGACCCCCTTTCTCTTAACATCAAATAGATCAAAGATCTGCGTGTAAATTATCCAATTTCAACACTGGGAAAATAATTGATATAGGTTGTTAATACACACAAAATGATATAGTTGCAAGTTATTACATGTAAATTGTAATAACTTTTTACCGTAAAGAGAAATTCAAGGGTGTTTGACAGGAACAACAAATAAAAGCAGTAAAAGATAGATGAGAACAGCATCCATACAACGAATTCTCGTAAAAATGCGCCACTTCTACTTCTGCACTCTTTTCAGGTAAATAAAGGTCAAGTATACTATGTTACCATATGTTATTCAGATAAAGATGGACAAAGATACATCGCCCAAGGGTTGTACACATATCAATGATCCTGTCGTCGAATAACGTATTGAGACTTGATAACTAATTCACATTCCTTGCTGCCACTAGGAAAGCATAGGAAGCAAAACTCATTGTGTATCATAGACTTTGCACGACAGAAAACACATAAAAATGCATCGGTACTTCTTGGCATTTCATTCTCGAGAAAGCTTTAAAAAGGTATCAGATTCTTTAAAAAGTTGTGATAACGATCCTGAAAAAGCTATCTCAAGCGGGCTCTTAATAGCCAACCTAGTTTAACCTTACACATGCAATAAAACCACCTGCTTGCGTCCGACATATTCAATCAAATGGTAGATAATGCCCATCATTTTCAAAACTCATTCTCTAATGATTTTCTTTTATCTACAAAAGCCAATTGGTTCAGAATACACAAGATCTAACTCACAATTAAAATCCACATGGTCTTAATTGAAACAGATGATGAAGCAGCATACCCTGTTTGCAAAGAGATTCTCCTTCTTTCTGTTCTTAAATAGAGCCAATTGGAACTCCTCCTGCACGTTCAACATGAAAATACAATATAACAAAGGATCTAGCCTTATCATAGAAGATCATCCATTAAAATAAAAACTCAACCAAATTTTAAAAAAAAAAATTAATAACTGCAACGTCCCCTCACATACTACAGGCCAAATATAGATATGCAGCTAACACAACTTCATCTTTTTTTGTATTTGACGATTGAGGCTACAGAAACACAGACAAGGTTCAGCACAGACTACAGAGAAGAGAGAACAAGGAAGAAAATAATGTGAGAGAAATAACAATTGAGAAATATCATAATGAGCAGTCATCACCACTTAAAAAGGCGAGAGCCAATTACGAAATCATTTCGCAGAATTTAGAACAGCATAAATGGCCATAATCTCTACACTTGACACGTGGTTACCAGAAAGGCTCACCTTGCAGCATCTTATTTTCCACTCAAAGTTATAGCATTACACCTTTTCTCTTTTTGAACAAAAAATTGATACGATCAGATGCTAATTACTCTAAGCAACATGAATCACCCAAGGACAAAAAAATATGATTGCTGAACCGTCAAAGAGGAAATGTGAAAGAGGATGCAACTGTAAATGGGAGTCACAATGGAAGACACCATCTACTATGAGTTCAATATTGAAAGATGTTGGAAATGTGAAAGAGAGACAGATAGTTTCCTAAATTATCACAAGACTCATTGGGAAGGTTTAGGAGACTTTATTATTATGACAATGTAGATCCCACAATTACGGTAATACGTATAATTATGGGATATGATTAGGAAGATTTGATAAGATTTGATCTTATTGTGATCCAATGATTTATAAGATGTGATTATTTTCTCCATGTCTACCCTATAAATATAGGGGTTGGGAGGCTTGTAATGTTATCTTAATACAGTAATATCAAGATGTAGCCTTTTAGGTTTCTGTGTGTTCCTTTCTTCTCTCTTGCCTATTTTCTATATTTACTCTTTTATGAAATTCTATAAGGGAGCTTGAAGGAAACAATTGATCCCCACCACCAACACCAAAACCCACATTAAAAGGGGGATTAAAAAAAAAAAAACAAAAAACAAAGATGTTCTCAACTCCTCTGCATCCTTGAGAGAGAAGAAGATGTCTCAGACACAAAGAATCTCAACTCAGAATGACATAATGGTTAGTAGAGTATAGACTGTCCAAATCAGGACCTATCCTAAAAGAACAAATAACTATGTATATCTTAAGAAACACAAGGATGCAGGAGCCCTAGTAATCTCCAGTTTTATCATATATTATCCCTGAAAATTGTATTATACGAAAAATTACCACTAACAAAATTGAATAAGACGAAAAAAGGGTGAAAATGTGGAAGAAGAAAAAACAAGATAATTTTTGCAACATAAATGAATTTCTCTGCATCATACGGAAATACAAATGAACCAAAAAGTATAAATGGCTACACATAATGGCATGCATTACCTTGTTGATTAGCCCATCATCAATCACGGAGCTGCTTATGCTCTTGAATAGTTCAAACAGAGCTTCAACTTCACTGACACTGACTGAGGGAACAAAAACCATGAATAAACAAGCTATTCAGGCAGAGAAAAAAACACTCACACACCGAACGTATAGTAAATAATTGTTTTTGAGGATGTCAAATGATAAATCCAAAATGTCACGACAAAACTATATTTGGTTTTAACTATTCATAAAACAACATCTACATATGTAGGAAACTTATGGAAAAGAACACACACCCCTCCCTCAGACAACTCCAATCGAGCGAATGAATAACCTTTTGCCCATTTTCCAGGAGCATTAACGAAATGTCATTACCAAATGTAATAGGCTAATCAAATTGAGAACAAGGAAAAAGATGAACGTAGATGCCACCGTGCTCTGAAGACAGAGAAGACCAGAATAAAAATATATAACAATTCTTTGTCTCGTGGAAAGATCAAGATCAACAATTTGAAGGCTACGTAATATCTTTGTAAATATTGCGCCCATGACTGCTTATATTGGTATAAGTCAGTTTTCCATATTTTAAAAGATATACCTCACATGACTGCTAACTATGGCAATAATCAGTGCATCTTTAGATATTTCTGTGGTTTGACCATACACTCAATCAATGTGGGTTTGTTCTGCTATAATGTTTGGAGTTAAAACCTCCTTGATCTTGTACATTACAATAACCTACACCCACCTAAAAAATTGTCTCCCCTGCCCGTTACGAATCTGTCACCTTGAGTGGATCAATCCCCCTTTATCCCCACCGGAAGTACCCAATTTTTTCCCACCCCTCTTGGAGGTCAAATTTTGTTATCAGTTGTAACTAGAATATTCAAAGAAGTACAGACTTTAATTTGGGAACTGGACGTGCGTATACTTTTCCCAGCCAAATAGAGTCAGCAGACAGGCTAAATAGGACATACAGAGGAACGAGAAAACCAATAGTCATATCGTGGTCATCTTCATGTTTTCTGTTCTTCCTTCTCCTTCTCTTTTTCCTATTTATTCTTCCACCAGACTACAAATGACCATTAAAACTCATGGATTGACACTTTTGGTTTGAGAAAGCTGAAAATCAAATTGTACAGAAGAACCGGTGATAATTGATAGGTGAACGGGTCAACAATCAACATCCACAATCACCAGCTAATTGAGATACCAATACAATTGATTCAGGAAACTCCGAGATCACAATAGTAAAAAAGGGAAGCACGGTGCACGAAGCTCCCGCAGTGCGGGGTCCGGGGAAGGGTCGGACCACATTGGGTCCGGGGAAGGGTCCGAGATCACGATAGTGAATGAGAAAAATAAACCATACCCACCTAGTAAAAAAGAAAAAGTGAACCAACTTACAAGCTGTCTGTGAAGCAAGAATTACTGGGTCCTCGTGTCCTGGAAATTGCTTTCTTACGGTAGACTGAAAGCAGCCCATTTACTAATGAAGGAACTCTCGGGTGCACTATCAGCGCAGCGCCTAGACTTCGCTACAATATATATCATCAAAACCAATCTTAACCTTGCAATTAAAAGTCCAAATCCAAACACCACTGTACAGAACAATCAGTAAACATCAAAGATACAGATTAATTCACAGGACTCACTCTACATTAGACAACAGTAAGGCAGGTTTAATCAGAGCTTAGAAGTAGAACATTCTTTGATAGTAAACAGCCCAAGTTGCAGAGAGAGAGAGAACTGATTTTTTTGACCCAATCAAGAGATATTCCACAAAATAAGAGCCAATCAGAAGAGAACTAACACTCAATTTTATTTCTTTTTTCTTTTCTTTTTTTTCTTTTTTTTTTCTGTTCCCCAAGAAAATGAGAGCCCAAATAGGAAGAGAACCAACAGTAATTTATTTGGTTCCCCAATAAAAGACAGAATAATTTAGAAATAAATAGAAATAACAATGAGAGACTCAAAACGTTGTGCGAAAAAACTTCTATATCTAGAAGGACAGAGCTTCCCTTTTCCTTGGAAACTATCGGCAAACAAAAAAAAAAAACCTCCATTTTCTTACTTCATCAATTTTCCAGGCAACCAAACAGGGCCCAACTCCATTCGGTAGCATTAGGGCAAAATTTAAAACTTTTCTTCCTTCATTTTTCAGCCAATGAACAGGACTCAAAAAGAAGGAAAAAAAAAATCAATAAATACTTATACAACGACATATATAACATTCAAACCACAAAACCCTAGAACATCACAATTATACAATTCAATCGTCATTAAAGCACAATTAAATGAATCAAGGAAATAAGTAAGAGACTGACCAGCCAAGAACGCGGCCACAAAACACCGTTACAGATTTAAAGGGTGAGTTGTAGAGAGAGAACAAAAAAAAAGAAGGGCAGCTGTGAAGAGGGGGTTTATGGGAGTCGTTGGAGATGACAAGTTACAGCAAAGATATATATATATATATATATCTATATGTGTGTGTGTGTGTATAGGTATATATATAGGTTCGATCGACGGCTGTGATTGACTTGGGTTGAACGAACCAAACCTTCCACCAGAGAATTTTACGCGATTTTGTCCGGAGAGAGAGAGAAGAGAGAAGCGAAGTTGGAAACGCCGAAAGCGAATATATGGAAGAAAGAACCAGATTATGGCGAGTGATCACACAGCGTTTTGAGGGCGCGTGAGAAAAAAAATGGTACTAAATGGAATATTCCGTCAAAAAGTCTATGATGAATTGAATAAAATATGAGTAACCACTTAATTAATTAAAATTTGAGTAATGCTGTACTTTTCAAAATAATTTTTTTAAAAAGTGTTTCTCAATATGTGTGGTATTGGGACCCTCTTCATTAATGATGGGATCACTTCAACATCAACCAATTCAAAATTAACTCGGTCCAGTGCCACATGTGTTGGAAAACACTTTTGAAATTTTTTTTTTTTTAGAAACATAGCATACTCTTAGGGCCTGTTTGGTTGTCCTTGAATGAAATAATTCCATTCATGTTTTCATACACAATTTTATATAAAAAGATGAAGAGAATGAATGGTTTCATTTAGAAAACAGATGCTCGTCTAAAAAATGAGGCTTGCAATCATGAATTTTGGCATTCTAGAAAAATGAACAAATTGCATCATAAGAAGAAATATGGCGGAATCTCCCATATTTGTAAATGGATTCATTCATGGTGATGAATTTTGCATTTACCTTCTATACAAAATTTGAATGGAACCATTCAATTTGAAGGGACAACCAAACAGGCCCTTAAAATTTCATTTTATTTTATTTTGATGGAACTAAACCACATACTTAAATAATTAAACTATACACATAATAATTAATGATTATGTTCTTTTTTTTTTACAGTTTTCATGTTACTGAAATTGTAATATTTGGCTGCCTATTTGGCAGACAATTATATATAATTATGAAGAAAAAAAATTTATTTAATAATTAATTTTATTATTTATTAAACATCAAGTACTTTGTAAAATATTCAAAAATAAATAATTAAATTGAAGCTTTTTTTTATAGCAAAAATCATTAAGTACTGCAGCAATACCTAAAGATATAACTTCTTAAAAGGAGATAGGAGTATCTAATTAGGACACAACTTTAGTACAGTTCTTTGGGTGTGATTGGTGTTGTTCCCTTCACATTAACAATAAAATTAGTATAAAATTACAATTTTGTCTAAACTGGTTTTATTGTTCATGTGAGGAGGACAGCACCAACCGCACCCAAGGAACTGTACTCAAGTTTTTTCCATCTAATTATGTGTCAATTGTACCACTTTACTTTAGAGTTAATGATAAATAAAATTTCACATTAAGCTAGAAAAGGTTCTCTGAAAATGTAGATTATGTGAAATTTTACTGGACTATACATGAATATATTAAGTAAAAAAAAATCGTTTCATGGCTCTTTAACAAACTAAAAATCAAATTGGACTTTAAACTCTTAACAATTACTTTTAACAAATTTTGTCTAAATTTCTATTTTAAAGAACCTCTACAAATCTCTTTACCTTTAAGAAAAAGTATATTATTCTCACAGGGGTTCTAAATGGTCTCTATTTGGATGTGTCAACAAAGCCTCGGCAAACCAACTATAGTTTACCAATTTTATCTTTTTTAATTAAGATGAGGCCTTTTATCCTACACTTTCGGGTTGGACCACTATATTTCCAACCGTGTTTCAAAGTTTTTGGACCACAGTTTCAAAAACTTTGAAATAAAATAAAAAATTGGGCAATTACATTTTCAAACAATACTTCCATCCAAGTTCATATGACATGTATAAAGTTATAGAGAGTTTAATTCAAGCAATAGTAAGTTTTTTTTTTTTTTTTTTCGTTTGGTGTAATAATCTTGTGCTATGCTATGACATAAGTGTCAAGGTCTGAAGAGAAGGACAATATTCGAACGCTGATATAAGCATGACATAAAGAACATTCTCAACTAGACTATCTCGTTACTTAAATTTATTTGTTTATGTTAGTAACTGTTCATATTTTAAAATTTGTAATGATCATTTTTTCCATAATGAAAAAAAATTGAAACCAACTTTAGCATGCACAAAGTTTGGCCTTAATAATACTCCCTCTGTCCCATAATAAGTGTGCACATTTCCTTTTTTGGATGTTCCACAATAAATGTCCACTTTCCTAAATTGGTATATACCTTTTACTTACTTTCCCAAACTACCCTTATAATAAAGACAAAGTAGCATTTATTTGTAGTCCCAAAACAAACAAAAAGTCAAACACCTATCACATCTTAGGGTAAAATTGGAAAGTGACTCTTTAAGGAACCAAAAAAATGAATATGAAACAATTTTCTTAAATATTGTGCAAAATGGAAGTGGACACTTATTATGGGACGAGTGGAGTAATTATTACCAATAGTAAATTAACAGATTTCCAACGGAGGTCCAGTTAATATAGGAGTATCTGTTGGATAATATGTGTTTTGGCCATGTTTAAGGGCTAAGAAAAGTGGGACCCACTTAGAGTTTAAGTGGGGTCCTTGTGGATTTGTGTTCTCCTTCATGAGGAGATGAAGTTTGGATATTCACATGTCCAAAAATATTAATGGGTGAATGAGAAATTAAAGGTTAAAGGTTGCCCCATACAAGGAGTTGTTGAAATGAAAGAGGTTCACAACTTGCCTTGTCCCACATAGGAAAACTAGAAGTAGCCTCTAGTGTATTTATAAGGCTACTTCATGTTTTGGGTTTGGGCCCCAAGGGGTACCCAGTTTTGTGGAAGGGGGAGGACCTAAGGCCCTTTGGGTTTACTCCACACACGCGCACACACGCGCGCGCGCGCCGCCGCCGCCGTCCGTCCGAAATTCTGCTGCTGTTAAAATTAAAAGGAAAATATTAGATTTAATTTCTTTTCTCTTGTGATAATTTCAGAAATGGAAAAACAGAATGCAAACTCTGTTGCGACCGATGGTGCTACCAATACCGTGGTGATTGGTTCGATCATTGTTAAAGTTCCCTCAATCAAAATGATTCCTGTGAACCTCGGGGAGAAACCCGATAAATTTAATAAAAATGAACAAGAGTTGAACTCCGGGGACAAACCCGACAAATTTAATGGGAAAGAACAAGATCAAGAGGTTGTGCTAGCTATTGATGCTATGAAACACTCGGACTTTATGTGCCGAAATTATGTGTTGAATGGCTTATACGATACACTCTGTAATGTGTATAGTGTTAAGACCACTACTAAGGAACTGCGGGAGTCCTTAGACAGAAAATACAAAACTAAGGACATTGGGTCCAAGAAATTTGTAGTGGGGAGATTCCTCGGCTATAAGATGGTGGACTCAAAGACTGTGATCAGTCAAGTCCAAGAGACTAATGGTGAGAAGATGTATATGGGAAATTCTGCCTCGTTAGATGTGGAAAAATATATATATATATATATGTGCTATTTTTGTAACCCATTTTGTTGCAATTATTTTGAAAGTTTTAAAGTTTTATACATACTTAAAATATCATGGAGGTTCATGAAGATGAGAATTGGTTTATTAAAAAACTAAAATTTTATGGTTGAAATTTACCGAGGCATGAACATGAGTGTTGGTCGTGATAAAGTAAGGTCATGAGATCTTGGAATTTTATCGCGATGGGACAATGATAAAATCTCGTATCAACTTGAAATTGTCCTATACTAGGAATTGTGGGGGTAGACATATGATGGAGAATACATCATATTGAGTATACTATTTTAGTATATGTGATAGCCTTGGGAGAACCAAGAAGATGGTGGCAATAAGTATTTATTACTTATTTCAGTGATAGCACTAAATACTGCTATGTGAATTTGCCAAAAAATAAGGATGAAGCCTTGGATAAGTTCATTCTATACAAGACAGAGGTTAAGAATCAACTTGGAAAAAGATTAAGGTGTTAAGAAGTGATAGAGGTGGTGAATATGTAGCACCGTATGGTGACTATTGTGCACAAAATGGAATTATTCACCAAACCACTGCACCTTATTCGCCTCCATAAAATGGAGTGGCTGAAAGGAAAAATCGTACCTTAAAAGAAATGATGAATGCGATATTGATAAGTTCTGGATTGCCACAGAACTTGTGGGGGGAGGCAATTCTCTCTGCAAATTACATTTTAAATAAGGTACCTCGAAAGAAAGTTGATCAAACCCCGTATGAACAGTGGAATGGTCGAAAACCATCCTATAAATTCTTACGAATGTGGGGGTGTCTTGCAAAGGTTCTTATACCTACTCCTAAGAAAGAAAGGATAGGTCCAAAAACTGATGATTGTTTATTTATTGGCTATGCACATAATAGTAGTGCGTATCGGTTTCTTGTATATAAATCTGAAAACCCAGATATACACAAGAACACGATCATGGAGTCTAGAAATGCGTCGTTCTTTGAGAATATATTTCCTTGTAAAGAGGAATATAGTTCTAAAAAACGCACATTTGAGACTATTGGGGAAACTAATAAAACCTAAGAAGGAAATGTTGATTTTGAGCCTAGACGTGGGAAACGAGCTAGAACCTCGAAATTTTTTGGTCCAAACTTTCTAACTTATGTAATAGAAAGTGAGCCTCAAAGCTATAATGAAGCTATTAGATCACCAGATGGTCCGTTGTGGAAAGAAGCAATCAAGAGTGAAATTGATTCTATTCTACAAAACCATACTTGGGAACTGGTAGATCTTCCTCCTGGTTGTAAGCCATTGGGCTACAAATGGATTTAAAAAAAAAAAAAATAAAAAAAAAAATGAAGACGGATGGTACTATTGATAAGTATAAAGCAAGGCTTGTCATCAAAGGGTATAGACAAAAGGAGGGTCTAGACTACTTTGATACGTATTCTCTTGTTACGAGAATAACATCCATTCGTATGATTATTGCAATCGCAGAGTTGCGAGGTCTCGAAATACATCAAATGGATGTTAATACTGCCTTCCTTAATGGAGATTTGAATGAAGAAATCTACATGGAACAACCTGAAGGATTTTCTGCTCCAGGGCAAGAAAATAAAGTGTGTAAGCTTGTCAAATCATTGTATGGCTTAAAGCAAGCACCAAAACAGTGGCATGAGAAATTTGACAAAGCTATACTCTCTAGTGGATTTAAAATCAATGAGTGTGATAAATGTATTTAGGTCAAAGACACGAATGAAGGCTATGTCATCTTATGTCTATATGTTGATGATATGCTCATAGTAGGTAGTAATGATAAAATCATTAAATCTACTAAGAAAATGTTGAATTCTAAATTTGACATGAAAGATATGGGACTTGCTGATGTTATATTAGGCATCAAGATCTCTAGAAATACTAATGGACTTGCTCTGTCACAGTCACATTATGTAGACAAGATTCTAGAGAAGTTCAACAAGTCTGATACTAGTATAGCCAGAACGCCTGTGGACTTAAGTCTACACCTATCTAAGAATACTGGTGAGTGTGTTTCTCAACTAGAATATTCTCAAGTGATAGGAAGTTTGATGTACTTAATGAGTTGTACAAGGCCTGACATTGCTTATTCTGTTAGTAGACTAAGTAGATATACTAGTAATCCCAGTGCTGAACACTGGAAAGGGATAGTAAGGGTACTGCGGTACTTACGATATACACGTGATCAGGGATTGCACTACATGAGATATCCAGCTGTATTGGAAGGATATAGTGATGCAAACTGGATATCTGATATGAAAGATTCAAAATCTACAAGTGGATATGTTTTCACACTTGGTGGTGCAGCTGTATCATGGAAATCTTCAAAACAAACTTGTATTGCTAGATCGACAATGGAATCTGAATTCATTGCGCTAGACAAGGCAGCTGAAGAGGCTGAATGGCTTCGCCATTTTGTAGAAGATATTCCTAGATGGTCAAAACCTGTGCCAGCTATTTGCATACACTGCGATAGCCAATCTGCTATTGGAAGGGCACAAAGTAATATGTATAATGGTAAGTCTAGACATATTCGTCGTAGACACAATACCATTAAACAACTACTCTCAAATGGGATTGTCACAATTGACTATGTAAAGTCAAAGGACAACATTGCGGATCCGCTAACCAAAGGGTTAAATCGAGAGTTAGTTAATAAATCATCTAGAGGAATGGGACTAAAGCCTATGACGCTACAAGGGAATGGAATGGAAACCCAACCTAGTTGACTGGAGATCCCAAGATCTAGGTTCAAAGGGACAACCTAATTTCATGTACCTTAAGAGAATCACTGAGAAGAAGTGTTCTTCTACCCATTTCTATGATTCAACAGTGATACCTGCGTGGTGTAAGGGTAAGCTTAGCTTTTAATGACTATGTGCGTTGGTATAACCAAGCGGAGTATAGCAGGATACTCTAAATAGTCACCTATGTGAATGTGAAGTGGGGCCGCTTCTAAAAGAATTTGAGAAAGGCGAAATTCTTTGATAAACATTCACTGAACCAGGCGAGTGTTCAAGGCCAAAATGAACACAAGTGTAAGAACTAAACTATGTTTGGAAAGCTCCTGTGTGATGTCTGTCGGTTGTTTACACTAATGGCAATCAGTTCAAGACTATACGTTCACTGGTCAGCCAGTAAATCTGATAGATTGTCACAAGGGAAGGTTCAAAGTCAAAAGCTACCTATCCTTTGCAGGAGTGAACCGTTGTGCTCTCTCTCTTGTCGAGTCATTGTCTCACATCGTTTCGGTTAATTTCATTCATGTGGGGGATTGTTGGATAATATGTGTTTTGGCTATGTTTAAGGGCTAAGAAAAGTGGGACCCACTTAGAGTTTAAGTGGGGTCCTTGTGGATTTGTGTTCTCCTTCATGAGAAGATGAAGTTTGGATATTCACATGTCCAAAAATATTAATGGGTGAATGAGAAATTAAAGGTTAAAGGTTGCCCCATACAAGGAGTTGTTGAAATGAAAGAGGTTCACAACTTGCCTTGTCCCACATAGGAAAACTAGAAGTAGCCTCTAGTGTATTTATAAGGCTACTTCAGTAGCCTCTAGTGTATTTATAAGGCTACTTCATGTTTTGGGTTTGGGCCCCAAGGGGTACCCAGTTTTGTGGAAGGGGGAGGACCTAAGGCCCTTTGGGTTTACTCCACACACGCGCACACACACGCGCGCGCGCCGCCGCCGCCGTCCGTCCGACCGACCGGCCGGCCAGGTCGGGTCGGGGTCGTGGGTGCGGGTGCGGCCCGCACATAATATTTCTTTTTGGACCCCAGAACTTTTCAAAGTTGCAAAAGACCTTTGGAATTTCTGTCATACTTAACATGTGACAGAAAATAAAAAGTTTAAGAGTTACAGAACTCCAAGAGGTTGTAGTTACAACCTTTGAAGTTCTTGAACTGCTGTGAATTAATCCACAGATTTATTCCACTCTATCTTATATGCATGAATGAATCTCCTTCAAAAAAACACACACATCCAATACAGTTTTTGGTATACTGTTCTTCAAAGAGTTCATCTTCATCCTTCCAGTTTCAGAGAGAGAGTCACAGAATATAGTTTGGTTCGCCGGAGCAGTTGTACGTTGTGCTAGTACTGCTGTTAGAAGCCGCTGTATCCTGGGAGACAGACGCCGACGATTCCCTCAAGCACAATCCGGTGAGGCGGCGAATCTGTTTTAAGGAAACTGTGAATAAAATCACAGGCCTCGGTTTGGTTGTTCTTATTTTTGTGGTAGTTTTCCTGTTATTGCTTTGTCTACATATTGTAATTCTGTTTCTGTTCAATTTCTAGTTTTCCAAATTGTAATCCAGAATCTGTTTCTGTTTATTCTATTATATCAATGAAATATTTCCAACAGTATCAAACACTTTTTTAAGGGTAATACTTTGGGCACAACCAAAGTCACAACTTTTTGCTCATAACCTCTATTTTGTGTCTATCTCTCTTGATAGGTCCCACAGTACCAGTGACCTCACAGTGCCCATTAGGAGAGAGATAGACACAAAATAAATGTTATAAACAAAAGATTGTGACTTTAGTTGTACCCCAAGTATTACTCATTTTTTAATGAACATGATTGTTAATTTTTAAGACTAAAATAATAGTAATAGATCCACCAAGTGTTAGTGACCTTGTGGTCCATTGGTGTCAACAGCAATGTCTAAAATATGGAAATAGTGGATGATCCGGTTGAAAGAAACTAGTCCTTGAGGTGTAGATGCGGTTGTATGCTAATTTTTATAAAAATCATAATTAATAGTAGTAAGACGGAATCTCCCATAAAAAATAATAGGGTAATGTTACGTGCACATAAAATGTGCACATAAAGTGTGCACATAAAGATTTGAGCCATTTATTTTGGTGGGGTCCATCCCTGCACACATAAGACCCACCAAAATGAATGGACTAGATCTTTATGTGCACACTTTATGTGCACATTTTATGTGCACGAATCATTACTCTTTCGGTGCTAAATATTTTCCCCGACTGTTTATGTATAAACTTTATTCTGGAAAAAAATTACTGAGCGCAACCTATTCTAATATTTGTAACATTGTTTTTAATATTGCAAATTTATTAACTTAAAAGGTTGAACACTAAAATATCAAAAATTAAATTTTAATTTATAACATGGGACCTAAGGTTGCCAATAATACACTTGAAAAATTAATGATTGGGACAGTGAATATGTGACATGCCATATGGACTAGACCGCTATTAATTAACTGTCTACCATGTGATGTGAAGAGTAGACATGTGTTAATGCGTCCATTAGCTCGAATATGCGTTTGATCCTGTTAACTTAATTATTTGCGTTAGGTGTTTAAAACTTCATACTTATTTATCAGTGGTCCAAATTAATGAAAGATTACATTCTCTTGTTTGCTTATTTACAGGAAAGCACGTGTAATGTCTACCATACAATTAAATTAAGTAGAAATTAGAATAGTTTTACCAAAGGTGTCTATATAGTGTTTCGAGTATGGGTGTTAGAAAAACTGGCACACTAAATTGAACGGTTCGGTCAAACTTTTTATTTATTTTTCAAAAAACCCAAATTTTAAAATCGACCGAACTGTTTAATCAATTTTCAAAATGCCAAAAAAATAAAATAAAAAAAGAAAAATATATATAAATATCGAACCGAACCGTTTACACTTCCACACATTAGTTTCTAACACATGGAGCATGATAGATTTTAGACAGTGTAGTCTCCTATGTAAAAAGTTTGTTAATAATTTGTAGGAACTATTAATTTACAATAAGGTTTAGCTAAAGTGAAGTTATCCAATGAAAATGAAAAGAATTCATAAAGCATTGTAATATTCTTTCTTTTTCCTTCTTCTTTTTTTTTTTTTGTTGGGGGGGGGGGGGGGGGGGGGGGGGGGGGGGGGGATTCTATTGACAATCACATGCTTTACTCTCTACACCCACATTTTAATGAAGTTTTCTCATTCCTATTGTATCTCTACATAAAGTGACATCTAACTACAAATTAATAAAAGATTCTCAGAAAATTACTCTTTACACTGACATTCCTTAACAAACACTAAACCCAAGTGGATAATGCTAGACCCACACCCATCTATCTATACTCTGACGTGGACTAATGGGGAGAGGATCCCCATTAGTCCACATCAGGATATTGATAGATTACGTCAGGGTATGAATGGATTCTCTCCCCATTAGTCCACATCAAGGTATGGATATCTATATCTTGATGTGGACTAATGGGGAGAGAATCCATCCATACCCTGACGTGGACTAATGGTTAGTCCACATATTATTCCACGTCAGGGTATGTATCCATCCATACCCTGATGTGGACTAATGGAGAGAGAATCCATCCATACCCTGACGTATTAGTCCACGTCAGGGTATGGATTCATCCATACCCTGATGTGGACTAATGGGGAGAGAATTCATCCATACCCTGACGTTTTAATGGATGAATGGGTATGAGACTTTGGTGTAGATCTAGCATTACCAATAACTTTTGTTTTGGAAAAGATACCTTTAGTAAGTTAATTCTCCAATTCTCAATAGTAATTCCTTGATTTGGGTTTCTCTTTTTAGAGATTATAGAAGAGAATGAAAAATTAATGATTATGATATGATGGAGTTTACAATTTTTTCCCCCTCTTTCTAATATCAAAAGGGTAAAGATTGAGAAACACTCAAAGATACAATTTTGAGACACAACTCAAAAGATGTGTCTATATCTCTTAGGACACAACTCAAAAGATGGGACACAACTCCACAGTGACACAGGAGAGAGATAGACACATCTCTTGAGTTGTATCTCAAAAGTTATATCTTTGGGTATATCCCAAGTATTACCCATTTCAAAGTTGTGACGTATTGTGTGTGTGTGTGTGTGTATACAACTATACAATGCACTTGTTGTTGAGAGAGGTTGGTAAGGGTAAGGGTGTCAAATCTCACACTCATCGATTCACACATTGACGTAGACTAATGGAGAAATGAGAGAGAATGTGGGATCTACACCACTTTACAAAATAAACTTACTAAAGGTATTTGAGAAAAGCGAATTCTTTTCCAAAACAAAAGTTATAAATCGAGATTGATTCAAAATTTATAAATCTTATTAAACAGTTCGATCTCTATCCTTTTGCAGTAGAGCTAGATAAATAATAATACAAAAAAAAGGGTAAATTACATAGACATTCCATCATATATTGCACTTTTTTACTGATACCCTCTAAACTAAAAATTCAACAAGCTCACCCCTGAACTAATGTTTTTCTTGTTGAATTGACCCCCTCACAAATAGTTAAAGGGTAATTTGTCCAACTTTTTAGTTTAGGAGGTATTAGTGAAAAAGTGCAATACATGAGAGGGGGCTTATATAATTTAGAGGGATAAATGTTTAGAATGAGGTGGGTTTAGAGAATGATGGTTAGGGTTAGTTTGGAAATGAATGGTGGATGTATAGAGTTAATTATTTTAATTTGTATTATGATAGGTGTAGATAATAACTGAGTTTAGAGAGTAAATTAGGTAATGCGGAGAGAATCAAGAATTCCCCTTTTCTCGAAAATCATAACTGGAGGAGACACTATTCTAGTATTGACACCAAGGCATGATTTGAAAAAAATGTTTTAAGATGAATAATAAATTAGTAATTTAAATTAGGAAAATTTCTATGATACAATTGTTGTGGTATGGATTCAAATACAACTAAGTGGTTTTTTATCACAAAATATTGAAATCATGTCTCAAAGTGTTGTATCTAGGTCCAAACTGTCGTAACTTTTTTTTATATGGGGGAGAGGGATGAGATTCAAACACCGAACTTATACATTAGAGGGGACTTATATATATATATATATATATATATGTCAAGCTCTTTGCCACTTGAGCTATACCAATCTATGCCAAACTCTTATAACTTTGATTTTCAAATCAAAACGATTTCTCTATTTGCAACATGTTAGTATTAAGTTACAACAATTTGCGATAAAGTTATAACTTTTTGAAACCAAATAGACTGTATGATATTGTCGTAGCACAAAATGGCCCTTGATATTATTAGTCTCTATATTGATGTGCATGTTTCAATATTACCTTCATATTGTCAATAGAATAAAAGGAATTGATATTCGCACTTCAAATATAATCTAATGCACTCCATGCACGTAATGTGGTATCATACTCTTAATACACACCATAAAGTATATTTAGTAATTCATGGAGGGCAAATAACAACTGAGTAGTGCTACACACACATTTTTTGAAATATTTTTTTGACACAAAAATGTCATCTGGCCATTGATAGGTGCGAGCCCCACCACCGAACACATCTTAGCCATTGATTTTCGATGACTAAGATACGTTCAGTGTTCAATGTATAGATGACACTTTAAGTCTAAAAATATGTGGACCAAACATTTCCGTACGTATCTCAAAATCTTGTAAAGCATTTACGTGGCAATTTGGATGATGCTAATTTACTTATAAACCCACCAACTACCGATCAAATGACACCTGGTAGTTACTAGTACTAAAATTTTATAAATAGTTTTTGTGTATAAATTATTTTTTGCTAGTAACAAAATGCTCATAGCTCCTTATCTTTTCAGTCAAATTCATTACCTTAATCCGTTCTCTTAAATAAACTATAATTGTTATAATAAATAGAGAATAAGATAAGGCAGAAAAGTAATACCAGAATCAAGCAAGTTTTTCTCATTGATATGCTCTCTATTTATAGGGTAAGGTAGGGGTGTGTAAATAAATATTATTTTTCAATTAGATCCCTAACCTAATACAAAATGTGGATAGCCACACATAAATATATAATATTTACAACACTTCCCATTGGATGTCCACCATTAAATGATTGTTGCCTCATTAAAACCTTGCTAAGGAAAACCCAGTGGGAAAAACCGAAGCTAAGGAAAAAGAGTACAACGTTATTTAGGAACTTGGTGGATGCGCATAATGCTGCCTCATTAAAACATTGATAAGAGAAAACCCTGTGGGAAAAAACTCTAATCGAAGGAAAAAGAGTACAGCGCTCCTAAAAGCATACTTCAGGATGCTTCTTTTATGATCACTCCCCCTCATTTAGAGAAAACTCTAGTTGGTCTGTTGATTAAGACGACGCATGCCAATTCCATGCACCAATTTCTGAAAAGTTGACTTGGGTATTGCCTTAGTAAAGAGATCAGCAAGGTTATCGCTTGATCAAATCTGCTTGACTTCAATTTCACGATTCTCTTGAAGTTCATGTGTAAAGAAAAATTTGGGTGAAATATTCTTGATCTGATCTCCCTTGATGAAACCTCCTTGAATTTGAGCAATACATGCAGTATTGTCTTCATAGATTGTAGTCGGCTCATCAACGACTGGAGTTAATTGACAACTACTCTGTATATGTCGGACTAATGATCTTAGCCAGACACACTCTCGGCTTGCTTCATGGAGTGCTAGAATTTCATAATAGTTGGAGGATGTAGCTACTAAAGCTTGTTTAGTAGAGCACCAAGAAATAGCCGCATTATTGTTCATAAATACATAACCTGTTTGTGAGCGACCCTTATGAGGGTCGGACAGATAACCTGAATCTGCATAACCAACTAAGTGGGAATGATTAGATAAATCAGATGAATAAAACAAACCCATATCAATGTGTCACGCTCCGGGACCACCCAGATGATCCTAGGACACGTGGCACGCCACCAAGGCCTTACACCAGTGATTAAAGTTCCAAAATAAGTTTAAAATAAGCTTAAACAAAAGGAGCTCAACCAACAAAGGACAAAATCTTGTCTTTGCAATCAGCCAAAAATCCTGTTTTAGCAAATAGTAGATTCTCAAAGTTATTACATGAGTTAAAGATCCACTTATAACATGAAATTAAAACTAAAAATATTACATAAGTCTTAAAACCAACTAAAGTACGACTCGTACTACAATCTAGATTAAAACCGATTAATTACAACTATATTGCAAGCTTTAAACTAAAAAGGTAAGTAGTTATTAACAAGGTTACAACAACTCCCAAAACCCACAAGCTAACCAAGCCACTTCCCAGCTCACTTCTCCGATTCCTCGCCACGATCACCTATGATGGTAATTCAATAACCACTACAATATATAAGCTATATGCTTGTGAGCAATGCCAATCATGAACATAGATAATAAACACGCTCAATTCAACATATTACAAAGAACTATAGTATCTGGAAATTACTAGTTCACTCACACCACTACCAGCTAGCCTGCGGCTCCACTCCCCAAGCCCATGTGACTAGTCATGAGCCACGCCTTCACACGTGCGGTCCCATAGACCTCTGGCGGCCGTGGTCGTCACCACAAAGATTACCTCATGGTGGTATAGAACTAGTAATTTCCATTGACCCAAATAGGCAACTTAACATGCTCATTTAATCATTACACCGTGCTTTCACAAATAAATTGGGCCTAATTTAGCCACATGAATCTTGCCCAATAATAAACTAAATAAATTAAACTAGGCAAATTAGGCATACTTTGGCATCACAATTGAACCCAACATGAAAATCATTCAAATGCCAAAATTAATATCACTCACCTCTGTAGACACCCCATTTTGTCGGCTAACAGATTTAGGAGGCCACAAGCATGTCAAACCTCGATGATTAGAAAGATCGGATTTTCAGAGATTGTCTCTAACTCTCAAGAAGTCAAAGAATTGGCAGAAATGACCAAAGTGCCCCTAAAAGCCCAAAACTCTTCGGGTTGTCACAGAATCTCATAAATCATTCGATGTCGTTCAAAATAAAAAGAAAAGTATTTTAAAAGAGAAATATTTAAAAATTGTCAGCTCCCAAAGACGCCCGGAAGTCCCAGAAGTTCCCGGAAAGTCCCTGTTGACCGATTTGACCAAGATTTGACCAAGGTTTGACCAAGGTTTGACCAAAATCATCCGAATTCGTCCAAAAGTTCCGAGATCATCCTAGATCATGTGAAAGTTTAAAAAAATGTTTTAAAAGAAAATCGAACGGAAATGTCAGTGTCCGGAGGCTCCCAGAACTTCCCAGAATTTCCTGGAAGTGCACTGTTTGACTGCAAGTTTGACCAAAAGTCAAAGTCTCCTTTTCGAAATTAAAATATTTTTATCAAATAAGAGGTCAATAGCTTTCCAACAGTATATCGCACATAATTTCGCGACTTAAATTGAATTTATTATGAATTTTTGAAGGTGAAAAAGGCAATTAAATCAGCTTTTATCACGAATACCGCAAAACTTTCCAAAGTAACCCAACTTCAAACTATTTTTTTTTTTTTTTTATGAAAAGTAGATCTCAATATCTTTCCAACGGTATATCACAATCTCAATTTGGATTTCGTATGAATTTTCCGTGAATTTCGGACGAAATAGGGTCGTTTCGTGAATTCCGGGAGTTCTGGGGGCCTAAACGCAAAATTTGGTCAACCGGGGGAGTTGACTGCCGCGGCGGCACTTTGAGTGATTGTTCATTTTTTTTTTTGTTATTTTAGTTAATTTTTGGGGTTTTAATTCAAATTTCCAACAAATAAAACGACATAGTTTTGATTCTTCCGGGATTTTGGACCAATTAGAGACTTTTTAAAACCCAAATTACCTCCCCAACTTGGTCTATAAATGAGACCCATTTGCTTCCATTTGGGGAAGAGCTTGGAAGCCATTAGAGAGAGATATAGAGAGTTAGGAAGAAATAGAGAGAGAAATAAAGATTTTCTTCTTCAAATCCAAGCCAAATGTGAATTTTTATTTAGTTTTCTCAAAACTAAACTAGTATTTACAAGATTTCAATTCATTTTCTTCATCTTTTTTGAGTTTCCAATGAGTTAGAGAGCAATCTACACCCACATACACACATATATGAGAGGTTGAATGCTTGTGGTTCCACCATTGAATATCATCTATTGATTGTTTATTTTCTTGCTTATATACAATGTTCATCTCCTCTTACCTCATTTCTTTTTGATTTTCTTTGTTTTACTTATGGTTCATCATCATCTAAATGATGACATGAAGTTTGAGGTGAGTGAATCCTTATGGATAGTTGCTCTTGACCTCAAAAATATGTTTAATAGATGATGATTATAACTTCAATACCTCCAAGGTATCCTTGAAGTTATATTCAAAATAAAAATGAATCTCTCCAATAACATTGGGGGTTCTTGATGATGAGTTTGATGTTGATATTCCAAGAGGTCATAATCTCTATTTGATGTCGAAAATATACTTTCAAAACCTCTATTTCAAAACCCCTCTTTAACCCCCTCATTTTGATCTTAAGAAAGAAAAACTCTAGTTTTTCCCAAAATCTTCAAAACAGTGAGTGATCCGAGTTCAAAGATTTCTCTAGAACTCAATACTCAATGTATGGATGCAAGAACACTTGGAAAGTCTTCCTAACTCATTAGAGAACACCCATGATTTTTGGTTTGACTTGGAAATACTTGGAAGGGTTCCATTTTGGCCCAAACATTCACTCTACATATTCTGCCTTTACTGTCATAGTAGCTTGGTTGACTTTCAACTTGTTTTACAGAAAACGTTTTCAAAAGGGGTGGTCCCAACTCATTTTTCCCTTGAACTTTAATGTCTTAGGGAACTTTCTGTATAAAATGGGCCCCTGGATCATTTGTTTTCATTTTCTAAGATGTTTTAACATTTCAGTCGACAGTACGAACTCTGTTTCTAAGTAACCTCTATTGTTCATATGATTTCTCTCAATCTGTAATAGTTATTAAAGATTGGCTTTTTAGGTTGTGTTCTAGACACAATAATAAATATCTCCATAACAAATCATGCATTAAAAACATCCCTAACCCCTCTTTTCAATTTCCACAAGATCAAGTCACTGTTCTGTCCACTATTCACAGCAAGTATACTTTTAATTCCATCCTTTGATTTGATGCTTATATGTACTTCAAATTAGCTCATGTCTTAGGAAGTAGTTCATACTATAGTTGTACATATCCCATGATGATTTCCTTCATTCATTCATACACATTCTAGATTTCTAAGTCATTCTAGGAATCCATGAACACAAAACACACTATAACCTTGGCACATTTTAGATACATACATTGCATCCATACAAAGATTTGGGGCTTTTGTGACTCCTAATCTAAGAAGATTATAAGGAATGAACTTGATCATATATTCATGTTTCCCCTCGATCTAATCGTCCTTTCTCATCCGTCCCGGGGATCGAGAGGTCTTCTTTTCTCAAAGATTAACATGCATCGTACTAGCTTGCTAAGCATATTTTGATTTCTTTGATATTTATTTCAATAACAATTCATGTCCCTCTTTAGATTAGGAAGTCTTGATTATTTGATATATGATTAGACGATTTTTCCTAGGTTTGTTTGTGTGATCTTTCACTTTACATTGTGTGATATTTGGCTTAGATCTTATGAATGATATCTTATCTTTTGATCTTCCATTTCAAAATCCTTGTGTGATGTAATATACTATCATAGTATTAATTGTCGAACCAAACATAGTAAAAGATGATTATTTGGATGCTAATTGAGGCCCGTCGAAAGAAGGGGCGAGTTGAAGGTGTTTTAGTCGTAACAAAGGCTCCTTCCTCTCTCGTACCACAACCCCGAACCAAATTCTTTGGTTATGAAGAGCCGGTGCCCTTTATCCGTTTGGGTGAGTCAAACTAGGTTTCTTGGTTCCTTAAAGACCAAGTGGCGACTATGTATCTGTTTTCAACAGACCTTTTCTTTAAAACGATTTCAAAACAACAGAAGTGGAATTCCGCGTGTCCACAACCTCTTGGGTTTTGCTCCTAATCACAAGTTTAGAGTCCCACTATGATCCAGGTACAAATCCTATATAAAAACTACAAGTTATGAGCTAAAACCCTAAAAAGGGTCGCGGAAAAACTATCACAGAACTCAATAAAATTAGTACCAATAAATTAGACTCACCTCCGGTAGTCCGAATATATAGCCTATTTTAAAAACCGATGTCGTTAGACGCGTCAACCGTCGTCAAAGGTGGTGTCAAAAACCCTCGCTCTAATCTCTCGTTCTCTGATCGACCAAATTGGAAAAGAAGAAGACGTGAATGTCTTCTAATGTAATCAACATCTATATGTACTAATTATATTTGTCACTAAATCCTCCATGTCTTGGTTATTCTTATTTACAACCCTAACTAGTTTTATAACTAATGAATTAACTACCCGAATCTAGATGGGTATTTGTCTATGTCTCGCATAGGTCCCACAAGTGGTCCCATATAATTAGATGAAGTTGCCAATTAGCTTACTAATTTTGTAACGTGTTCAATTCGTGCTCACAAAAGTACCCCTAATTGACCCCAAAAGTGGTCATCACCTAATAACATGATATTATTAACAATAAAATAATAAATCATTTAAGCATTAATAAACATCTAGGCACATAGGATGTTCCACATATTACTGTCCCATCTCAACTGGGACCCATCAACACATATCCCAACTTGGGATTGCCATACTGGCCATAACAGGGTTCCTAACTGGACACCATAAAAAACTTAGTGAGTTATCCCACCTCCAATAAGTGTCACATAACACATCAATTAACATTAACTCATGATTATGCATGCTAAAGCAGTATTAAATATAAACCGCGGGAGCGGGTGTCACACAATGGTCCTACGAAGGTATCTAAAAATGTGTTTTATTCCAGTCAGATGCCTATAGGTGGGTGCGGCAGAACTAAATCTTGTAAGCAGATTCACAGAAAATGAAATGTCTAGTCTTGTACTTTGAGCCAAGTACAATAGTGCACCAATAGCACTCATGTATGGTACTTCAGGACCAAGGATTTCTTCGTTTTCTTCTTTTGGTCAGTATGGATCTTTCTTGGCATCTAGGGACCTGACGACCATGGGTGTACTTAGTGGATGAGATTTGTCCATATTAAAGCGCTTCAACATCTTTTCAGTATAGCTTGATTGATGAACTAATATTCCACTAGTACTTCTCTTGAGTTGCAGGCCGAGACAAAATTTTGTTTCCCCAAGGTCCTTCATTTCAAACTCTTTCTTTAAATAGCTAGCAGTTTTCTTAAGCTCTTCTGGAGACCCAATTAGATTTATATCATCCACATAAACTGCTACTATGGCAAATCCATTTGTAAATTTCTTTATGAAGACACATGGACAAATGGGATTATTTTCATACCCTTCCTTAGACAAATATTCACTAAGACGGTTGTACCACATTCTTCCAGATTGTTTCAAATCGTACAATGCACGTGTTAGTTTGATCGAGTACATACTTCTTGGTTTTGCTTCAGGCAAAGCCAATCCTTCAGGGATCTTGATGTAAATATCTATGTCTAAGTCCCTATATAGGTATGCAGTTTACTACATCCATGAGTCTCATGTCTAGTTTTTCAGAAACTGCGAGACTTATAAAATATCTGAATGTGATTACATCCATAACTGGGGAGTATGTTTCTTCATAATCAATCCCAGGTTTCTACAGGAAACCTTGTGCTACAAGACGTGCCTTATATCTTGCAATATCATTTTTCTCATTTTTTTTTCTCACAAACACCCATTTAAAACCTACCGAGTTTACATTCTTTGGTGTTTGTGCTACAGGTCCAAATACACCACGTTTTTCAAGAGATTCCAATTCTGCTTGAATTGCTTCTTTCCATTTTGGCCAATCATTTCTTTGTCGACATTCATTTATATTACGTGGTTCAGTATCATCATTTTCATCATTGCCCTTGGATATTTAAGTAGCTACTGCATAAGTAAATATGCCATCGATGACTAATTTCTTTCGCTCCCACATTTCTCCTGAAAGTATATAGAATATTGAGATCTCACTATTATCAGGTACCTGAGTCATAGTCTCTTCAAGGACTAGTGCCTTTTCTAAGGCATTATCTTCCGCGGAGATTTCAGTGAAAGTGGGCTTTTGGTACATAACCTCTTCTAGAGTGCTATGAGCATCTTCTTCTGGAGCTATATTAGGGCATGATTTCTCATTCATTCTCCGCTTCCGGGGAGCCGAATCTTTAGAACCTATAGGTCTGCCACGCTTCTGGCATGCAACAGATTCATTTGTTGCCATATTCAAAGTTTGTCCTATAGGGACACTAATTCGAGCAGGTTCATTCATAGCTGGCACATATGACTTTGTAACCTTAGCTGTATCATTGAATGAATCAGGTAATTGGTTTGCAATTTCCTATAAATGCAATATTCTCCTTACCTCATAATCACATTGAGAAGTTCTTGGATCTAGATGAGATAAAGTAGAAGTAGTCCACGATAATTCACACCGTTCTTCAGGAACAAGTTGTTTGCTATTAATTTCATTTTCTTCCCCTAACGGCGGGAAGACTGTCTTATCAAATTGGCAATATGCAAACCTGGCAGTAAATACATCACCTGTTAATGGTTCTAGAAAACGAATAATAGAAGGTGAGTTAAAACCAACATAAATTCCCAACCGCTGTTGGGGACCCATCTTAGTATGTTTTGGGGGTGGTATAGGAACATGTACTGCACAACCAAATTTTCGCAAGTGTGAAATGTTAGGCTGACGACCTGTCACATGTTGGGCAGGCGAAAATTGATTATAAGAAGTGGGTCTAAGTATAAGTAACATTTCAGCATGCAAGATAGCATGTCCCCATGCACTACACGAAGTCTAGGTTGCATAAGCAAAGGCCTTGCAACAAGTTGAAGGTCTTTAATTAGGGATTCTGCTAAACCGTTTTGTGTGTGTACATGCGGGACAAGATGTTCAACATCAATGAACAATAGTCATCAAAAACTTGAGAGGTAAATTCGGCTGCATTGTCAAGTCGAATAGACTTAATTGGTTGGTCCGGAAAGTGTGCCTTAAGTTTGATAATTTGACCAAGTAATCTGGCAAAGGCAAGATTACGTGTTGAGAGTAGGCATATATGTGACCATCTAGTGGAAGCATCTAATAAAACCATGTAATATCTAAATGGGCCATTAGCAGGGTAAATTGGACCGCAAATGTCACCTTGTATCCTTTGTAAAAAGGATGGTGACTCAAAACAATTTTAAGAAATGAAGGTTTGGTAATAAGTTTTCCTTGTGAACAAGGAATACAAAGGTGTCCACTAGGCAAAATCAAATGTTGGTTTGCTAGAGCATGCCCATTTGAGTTATCCACTATCTTCTTCAACATTGTAGATCCAGGATGACCCAAACGATCATGCCAAAGAATTAAATTACTTGGGTCTTTGAGCTTCTGGCTCCCTTTAAGCTTCTGGCTCATAAGGCATGTGATTCAACAATCTCAATTGTTGTGTAATATAATCCCAATGAGAAAATAGAGAATTTTTATAATGTAAGCTTCTGGCTTCCAACATAAGAAATTATGCATAAAAATTCTTTGTTCCTTCATTTTTAGTTCAATATGATACCCATTCATGCGTACATCTTTAAAACTTAGCAAGTTTCTTCGGGAACTACTTGAATATAACGCATTTTGAATAAATAGGTGAGTACCATTTGGTAACAAAATATGGGCTCTTCCGGAGCCTTCAATAATTTGTGCAGATCCAGCTATAGTGGACACATTTTGTTTGTTAAGTTCTAGTGTAGAGAAGAACTTTTGACATTTAAGTATGGTGTGAGTTGTCCCACTATCGACCAGACATATATCATCGTCACATTTTTGCATCCCAAGTCTCATACCTTGAAAAAAAATAAAGTAAAGAAAAAAATATTTAATTAAGCAATGAACTATATTAAATTTTATTCAACGCATAATTATTCAAATATCCCAAACAAAATTCATCTCATGAAAATAAGCAAAATAAAAATAATCCAACTAAAGAAATTATCCAGCTAGGTAGACTGAGGCTGGTGGATCTCCTAACATTATATTGAATGCCACATTAGTGACAGGTTCTCCATCTTCATCCTGAAAAAAATTTGAACAATCCAAGTGGGTGTTGCCAATTATGTATTCAGATGGGATATCACTATTTTCTCATTCTTCCAATAGGTTTGTCTCTGCGATTCTAATAGATGCTTGGTATTGCTCTACCTCCTGCTTGGACGCACGATAATTGCGCGACCAATGTCCACTTTTTCCACATCTGTAACAAACATCATTAGGCGCATTTGTTTTATTAGGTGTGCCCTTGTTACCTTTGGCAGGGGTTGCAGACCATTTCTTGTGGTTCTTGAAATTAACATTTTTTTGTGGACTAAAATTATTGTAACCACCTCTCTTGGAATGATTATTATGACCACCTCTTCTTGGGTTGCCACCTCTTCCAGAGTTAATATTTCTACCACGTCCCCTGCCTCGGCCTCTTTGGTAGCCAAAGTTTGCATTTGCTTCAGGAAATGCCACGGCTCCAGTTGGTCTAGCATTATGATTTTTCATTAGAACCTTAGTATTTTCCTCTGCAACAAGGAGACAAGTTACCAATTCTGAATACTTGGCAAAGTTACGCTCTCAGTATTGCTGCTGCAGGAGCACATTCGAGGCATGGAAGGTTGAGAGTGTCTTTTCTATCATTTGAGCATCTGTCACTTTTTCACCACATAATTTAAGACGAGAGACAATAATGAATAATGTGGAGTTATATTCTGAAACCGTCTTAAAATCTTGATACCTCAAGTTTAAAAACTCGCTACGTGCATTGGGAAGTATGACCATCTTCTGGTGGTTATACATGTCCTTCAGGGACTTCCATAGACTCAAGGGATCTTCCTCAGTTAAGTATTCATTCTTGAAGTCATCATGAATATGGTGACGCAACAAAATAAGTGCAGATGTTTTCTCTTCAGGAGACATTTTATTTTCTTCTTCAATAGCATCACCCAACTTTTTAGACTGCAAGTGAAGTTTGGCATCAAGCTGCCAAGACAAATAATTTCCTCCATTGACAGCGAGAGCATTAAATTCAAGTTTTGTAAGACTCGACATCTGAAGGGAGAAAAATAAATAAATGAATAAATAATTAAAAAAAATACAATCTAGGCATGATAAAAATTAAAATACTTCAGGATTTAAGATAATATCATTTCTAGTTTCAATTAACCCTTTAATTTTAAATATTAAAACATAAATAAAAAACAACTTCCAATTAATAGAATATTAGAACTTCAAGTTCCAATGTACATCACACAGATCCTTAGGTCTGGATTATTAATTCTATGGAGAACTTCAGGTTCTAACCATGTCACATATCTTCAGGTGTGAACAATTATATCGTAAGGAACTTCAGGTTCTCATATATATCACAGATCTTCAGGTTTGGGCTATTATTTAGTTCATATGGAACTTCAGATTCCAAAATATAGAATCAATTGATTAATAAAGGGTCAATATGAACAATGAAAAGGAAAAAAAATGCAAAACCTTACATTGACTATTAACAAATAATAAAGCAGACCCTTTTATATATTTAATGTACTGTAAAAACTAGTAGTAGTAGGGGCGGCGTAACACCATTGACATTGTAAAACTTCAAACCAAGTCATGCACAACTTGGAATACCCACAACACGTTTCCTATTCTGATAAGTATACATATTATTATACTATATATATATAGATACAAAATATATATATATATATGTGATGACTATAGATGCTCTTACACCATCAGATCCAATTGACTCAAGGTAAGATGGTTGAACAATGGTCACAAGAAGAAAGAAAAATAAAGTATTAATTACACACTGCATCACGTACGAATCATACCTGTACTTTCTTTATAGTTGATTGACTCTCTTTTCAATACCTAGGGTTTTAAGAGGCTATCATGTTGATAACATGTTATAATAAAGAGAGAATAAGAGAAGGCAGAAAAGTAATACCAGAATCAAGCAAGTGTTTCTCATTGATATGCTCCCTATTTATAGGGTAAGGTAAGGGTGTGTAAATAAATATCACTTTTCAATTAGATCCCTAACCTAATACAAAATGTGGACAACCACACATAAATATGTAATATTTACAACAACAATGTATATTTAGTTGATTCTTTTTAATAGAAATTTGGTATTAAATTCCAAATTAGGAGAATTATTTGGTTATACGATATAAGGAAAAAAATTGTTAGGGATAACTTCACGAGTGTGGACATTAATACTGTTAGATCCTCTAACCTATTTAATTACAAAATTTCTGCCGAATATACGGCCATCTCATTTCCAGAGAGAGAGAGAGAGAGAGAGAGAGAGAGGACACTCAACCACTACCAACACCCACCACTACCGGGCCACCGCTATCTCCGAGAACCAGAGATAAGACCGTCGGCCACCACCATCGCCTCCTCCCGTCCTCCCGTCCACCACCACCACCATCCATGTCCATCTCACAACCATCGCTAACAAGACCATCACCACCTCCGGTTAGATCATCTTCCACCTCCACGACCACCTTCGTGGGCAGATCCACCACCACCGCTTCTGGATCTACCACCATCGCGGCCACCTCTGTCTCTCTCTCATTTTTGTTGGACTTCACCCATAATCACGAACTGGATTGCTTGTACACAACCAGATCTGGTGAAATCTGTCTCTTCCGACCACCAGTAATTCTAGATCCACCACCATTGCGACTAGATTTACCACCACCAGGACCACAATGAGTAGATTCACGACCATCACTTGACCACAAGCCAGTGTAGCGAGCATTTTCACTTTTTTTTTGTGTGTGTGTAACACCCGCTCCCACGATTAATCGTTAACCATGATTTAGCATGCATTAGCATAATTAATTGGAATTTATTAACACATGTTTAAGTGGGTTTTATCTCACTAGTTGATTGTGGGTGTCCAGTTTAGAAACCTAGTATTGGCCAATGTGGCAGTCCCAAATTGGGATATGAGTTGATGAAGTTCCATTGTAATGGCACAAGGTTGTGGAATTACCCTTATGTGCTTAAATGTTTATTAAGGCATATGTGAAATATTTATATGTTGTTTAGAATATATTGTTTATTGTTAGAGATCATTTGTGTGGTCATTTGGAATACATTTGTGAGAACGAAATGAACATGTTATATAATTAGTAGGCTAATTAGTAACTCCATAAAATTATGTGAGACCACTTATGGGACCCACGCGAGACATAGACAAACACCCAATTAAGTTTGGGATACTTTTAAAGAGTTCTATAACTAGCAGGGGTATAATTGCAAAACTTATAACATGTGGGGAGGTAAACTTAGAAATCAAACCTTGTGATTTATATGTGTGAGGACATGTGTCCTATGACTCATTATGAGTCTTCTTTCTCCTAAGGCAATACAACAAGGATTTACAGGAGAGAAAAAACGAGAGTTTCGACAGAAATTCACGTCGACGGTCACGATGCCTATTGATGCGCCGTTTGACTTCTAATTTCAATTTTGAGACCGGATTTGGCCTCATAGAGGTGAGTTCTACGTTTTGGAACTGATTTAATTGAGTTTAATCTTCGTAATTTTTAATACCTGATTCAGAGCGGTAATCCGTAGTTGGTCGAATTCATGTAGGATTTGAAACTGGAGTAGATTTGGGCTTTAATTTCACAACTAGGAACGAATTGCGAAGAGGTGAGTGATTTCAATCTTGTTTTTGGATGAGATTCATGTTCATGTTCTTTGGACGTGATGAGATTCATGTTCATGTTTTTTGGATGTTAATAACATGCTTGATTAGCT
The DNA here is from genome assembly GCA_033977485.1 of Hydrangea macrophylla. Lineage (NCBI taxonomy): Eukaryota > Viridiplantae > Streptophyta > Magnoliopsida > Cornales > Hydrangeaceae > Hydrangea > Hydrangea macrophylla. Next base: position 90,029,332 of record CM066995.1, read on the forward strand.
CAATTACTCATGTTTAGCTATAATTTTGTGAAAAGCATGGTGATATGGTTATGTGAGCATGTTTAGTTGTCTATTTGGGTCAAAGGAAAGCTTATATGAATCCACCATGAGATTATTTTGTGGTGACGACCACCTATTACCGACAACGGCATTAGACCGCACGTGTGTGGCGTGGGTCATTGGCTTGTGGCGTGGACTATCGGGGGAGTCGCGGACTTGTGGGTAGTGGTGGACGAAATACTTGCTTGTCCGACGATCATTTTTATTTGTTGAGTTGAATATAAACATTGATATGTCATCCGTGTGCTAGACTGATATCTCTTACTAAGCATATAGCTTATATATTGTAATGGTTATTGAATAACCATTGTAGGTGAGCACGGCGGCGAGAATCCAGGGAGATGAACTTGGGGGATTGTGGAGTTGAGGAAAATTGTGAATATTGTAGTTTCATGTTTATAGTAGTTTTTGTGCAAGACTTGCGATTTTGGGGTAATCCGAGTATGTACGGGTTAAGTTGGGAATGTGTTAAACTTAGTTGGTTATGTTAGTTTCTTGTTTTGTTGCTCCAAGACTTATGTAAATATTGTAACCGGAGCTTAAAATCATGTTGGGACTTTTCAAACTCTTGTTTTTATGGTTTGGATATGTTAGTTGTGAATTGGGATCAAGACTCTTGTGTTTCGGTTGATCTTGTGGTAATTAGGAGTATTTGGGAGAGATAACATTTGCACATCTCGTCCAATGTTTATAATTATGTTAGTATTCTTTGGAAATGATTTGAAATAGTTTAAACATGGTTTTGAAATATTTTTGGAAGTCCCTAAGAGGTTTGGTTTGGGTGATGTTTGGGCATGTTTTGGTATGAAAAACAGGTTGGAATAGGTTGCTGCAGAATTATTCTGCAGAAAAGCTCTCTGTCTGGTCGACCAGATATTTTAGGCTCTCTGTCCAGTCAACCGACCTGGTGTATTTGTCAAATAACTATGCTTTGTGGTCAAAATTCGAACTAGGAAGCTTGGATTCGCAAGCCGTTTTCACCGTTGGTTTTTAAAATGAAAAATGTTACATTTTGACATTGAGCTTGACAAAAATTTCAAAATGACCATTTTGCCCTTGGGCTTGTTTGTCTTATTCAAAGGTTTATTTGTGCTTGATTTCCTTCCTTTTTGTTCCTAACTTGATGTTTGAAGGCCTTGGTGGCGTGCCACGTGTCCTAGGTTCATATGTGTGGATCCGGGGCGTGACATTTAATGGTATCAGAGTAATAGATTTATTTAGAGCCTTGGGAACGAGAGACGATGGCTTGAGAGTGACGCGAATGTTATGATATTATGACATTATAGAAAGATTATGAAATTTGCATATAAAAATACATATATGCATGAGGTATAATTGACATATCATGTAGTTGCATGTCGTGACATGAATAAGCATGTAATATGTATGAAACAATATTTACATTTTAACATGTGAATCTAATGGATGGTGATCGGGCTTTATGAGAGGAGTGGATTGCTAGGCTAGTGAAGCTAAAGCAATGTATGGGATTCTGAGTTTTGAATCAGAAATTGAGATATAGTGAAAAAAGGGGTTTCAAAATAGAAGCTGACAGCTATGTGGGTATTGAACTTGAACAAGGTTGAGTATTGAATATGGAAAGAAATTCCTTGAGGTTATCAGGTATTGGGTACTCTTTTCTTGAGGTTATCATATATTGGGTACTATGTATACAGTTACAGAAATAAAGTAGTACGGTGGGTATGTTGTTGAAAGGCGAGGCTCAGTATTTGGGGTCTTACAGTTTTGAAGTTGATTTAGGATTCATTGGTGAACTGTTTTGGGTTTATGTAATCAAATATTTTAATGGTAGAGATTCTTGATTATTTTATGGTAAGTATTTGGGTATCTGGATCTTCTTATTTATGGTGGACCTTCAATTATCCGTTGATTCTCCGATATGAGACTTATTTATGGTGGACCTTCAAGTATTTGGGTATCTGGATCTTCTTATTTATGGGTATCTGGATCTTCTTATTATTGTTATCCATTATTCTTTACCTATTGTGATTGTATTGTTATAGTTTTGGGGTGTTTATCGGATTCAGAATATTACTTGGGATTAAAGTATTACGTCGAATTTATTGGACTGACAGGATATTTGGGATTGAGTTTAGATGGCCATTCGTGTTATATGGGTGTGTTGAGGAATCTCTCAACGTTATTATTATTTCTTATTGATCTGTTGAGGAATCTTTCAACTGAATTTATATTTGCTACTTTTATGGGCATTCATTGTCACGCCCCGACGTAGCATAAATATGGAAAGCGTTTAATTTCCTTTATGGACCCGTAGGTCGCGACAGTGTGAAGGATCGATTTCGTCCCAAACGTCGAACAATATAAAATCATAATCAGAGTAGAGCAATCAAAGCTTACAAATATTTTTCTAACTTATTACATATTACAGCACGGGGTCTCTAAAGGCACAAACCGCCTTAAATCAAAACAAAAACGTAATATCTATTACAGTCATCCTTATTACAAAACAGTTTATAACTTAAAACATGGAGTATAGATAACAGTATTTCTTCCAAGCAGTCGTTCTCAATTAGTATAATCATAATGTTCAGCCTGATCATAACCTGAAAAACCTGAACACGAATGTCCAAGACGCATCAACGTCGTCAGCTTCAAGAAGCTGGTGAGTATTAAAAACATAACTTTGAATGTAACACATACTCATTTATCATTTTCCAATTTTCCTTTAATCCAATAAGTTTACATTAAAGCATGGAGGTCATTTTAGGAAACAAGCACAATAATATTTAAAATATATAATTCACGTATATGTGACCGTGCATGAAAACAATGCACCATCTCATCTTACCAACTCTTTTCTCTCGACAAACCCAACAATCCACTATCACACACCAGTATCTTTGAAATACTCCGATAGCCACACTTTAGCACAGGGGTGCCAGGGAATGTCCAGTTTGCCTCACACTTTGGTCCGGGGTACCAGGAAGTGTCCATTGCCTCACACTTTGACTACCTAATCCGCCATGCAAATACCAGAGGAACCCTCACGCAGTATCCAGACTCGGGTATTAGGGAGTGTCCATAGGCCACACTTTAGCACTACCATGGGTGCCAGGGAATGTCCAAGTTCGGCTTCACACACTTTGACGCTACCATGGTCGTCAGGGAGTGTCCAGTTTTACCACCGTCGCATTTCATAGACACCTTCGCCGCAATCTCAATCACAACACACTTTGGTACTCACTTACCAGGGAGTGTCCACACACAATATCAACCGCACTCACTATGTCACACTGACCATTACTCTTTTCCATACTGACCAACATTCACACTCACCATGCATGTACAACTGACTCCACATGTATGTCATGAAACTTTAAAACATGAGGCAAATTACTGAAATATATAAATGACGAGCGTACGGGGATTGATAAGTCGTAATACAACGTTCTAATCGACCAAATATACCCAAATAGGATCCTGTTTAAGTAAATTTCCCAAACGGAGCTTTAACAGTTCATAAAATATCACCCAAACAGTTTCTTAACACAAAACAAGCAAAAACTAGAAACTGCCAGAAGTCGCGCGCGCGAGCCGCTCGCGCGATATGCCCAATTTTTGTTTTATTATGAAAACTTTTCTTTCTGCCAGGATACAGGAAGATCGCGCGCGCGATTTGCCTAATTTTTGTTTTTCTTATAAAACCTTTTCTGTCTGCCTTAAAATACACGGCTCGCGCACGCGGGCCGCTCGCGCGAAGGGTCGCTTGCGCAGACCGCTCGCGCGATTGCACGTGCGAGTTTTTGCAGAGTCTTCATCTTCTTCGTGAAACTGCTCTGTTTCAGTTTTAAGGGTCTAAATTGACCCCTTTTCAATTCTGTAAGTTTACTAGGCCTTATAATATATGATTTTCTTTGTTTTTCAACAAGGATTAAGAATATGAAATCAATTTAACATAATTCAAACCATAGTTCTCAAATTTTATGAAAAATTAAAAGTTGTCAAAACTTAATTTCTTATATACTTTTTCATATGAACAAATTGGGCTCTAAAACTTTAAACATAGCATCTGCAATATGTAATCTTTCATATTCATCTAAGAAAACGGATTTTGATTAAAGTTGAAAAATTATGAATTTCAAGCTATGAAGTTTATACACAAATTCATCAATGGTGGTTTACAAAATTAAACAAATGCACAGCAAATAAACGTGAAATTACATTCCTAGTGAGTTAATAATACTCACTGTGATTGTGATTGAAGTAATTGTAGAGAAAGAGATAAGATATAGAAATTCCACCACAAGCTTGGCTATGGTGATTGAGTTCTCTCTCTCTATAATTTCTGAAACTATGAACTCTCTGCTCTTTCTTTTCTCTCTGAATTGCAGTGTGTGAAGATATATAGATTGTGAAGACATGTGTATGTTTATATAGAGGACTATCTTCAACTTGGTGCCCAAGTCCCTTGATCAAGGCTCAACAAAATGGGATTTTGTTTTCTAATTACATAATTACACACTTATACACATCACACATACATATGTATATACACTGATACATAACTCCACAGATTCACCAAGGGCCAATTATAGGTGTATAGGAGGCAAAAGCTAGAAGTGTTTTGGAATTCAAGCTTATGGCAGAATATCAACACATTCAAGTCTAGTCTAACCTAACAAGGCTTTAACAATGATTAGTTTCCATAATTTGAAATAAAGCAAATGTCAAATCTAACTTTACATCACTTCCAAAATCTGTGGAAGTTTAACACGGCGCATACAGTTTTAAACATAAACTGGTATTTTTGTGGCGCGGTGTTCGTCACAAAATACCAAAAATTCATTTTAACGTAAGAAATGGTTTTCTGGTTTTATAAAAATATAGTTTGAGTTAAAAGAAAATATTTCCACCGTTTTGAAATGCAGTTTTTTGAAATCTAACACAGGTGTTGCTAAATTTTATAAAATCGCAGTTTGACCCTAACAAAATTTTCAAATATGAAATCAAGCAAGAAATAAATTCTACACATAAGAATTGTAATTAAAATAAAAGTAGACAATGTATATTAAATATGACAATGCAAATAAGTGAAAATGCAGGTTATTACATTCATCATTTCTTATTCTTTGAATGGGGGCAGAGTTATAATTAACTATGGAATCGGTGTTATTGAATACTTGAGATGTCGATGTAGACTAATTGTGTAAATAAAGGGGGAGTTAAGTCGGTTATCCAGACATGGTGTTATAGTATTAGATTGTCGTTACAAGGATTCTGTTCTCTATGGGGTCATATCATCATTGGGTATCGTGGGGCTATATGGACTCAGTGATTAATTGAACAAGGGTTGTCCGAATGCAGTTATAATACTTTGTACTGAATGATATTCATGGAGTGAAGGGAATAAAGAAACTAGCTGTAAGGTGAAAAAAATTTCATAATTAATTATGGAAAAGATAGAATGGTGAGAACAAATGGTTAGAGGTTTTCAATTTGAGTTGAGCAAGATTTTTTTTATGACGGTTATGAAATTGTTGAATGGGAATTGAGTGCTTGAATACGCTTATTGTACATGTTTAGTGGAAGGAGTAACAGTAGAAGTAAATGATTTGGGAATTTGGATGAGTTTTAAAAGGATGGTCAGGGAATTATTTTGAACCAGTTTCCCTTGGTAATTTTTTATTTTGGAAGCTATTTTGACATCGAGATTAGTAGCATTCTTGATGGATAAAAAAAAATAAAAAAGCAAGAAAAAGGTAGTACTTTTAGTTTTCAATGTTTTAAGGGTATTTAAATGGGAACGGTGTTTCAAGTTTTCAAATGATTATCTGGTTTAAAATGATTTCTCTTTGAAACAAGTGCTTTAACTTGATTTTAGAACTTAAATAACAGAGATTTAGGTACATGACAGAATGATATGATTGGTAAAATTGTAAGAGATATATGGATCGTGTATATTTTTAAGTAATGTATATTATCAAATAAAAAATGTTTGGATTGTACTAGAAGTGACGGGTGCACCGATTGTGTATGTATTTTATGAAAGATTATGATTTGTCGATTCAATATCACCCAGGGAAAGCGAATGTAGTGGCCGATGCATTGAGCCGAAAATCAACCGGTAACTTAGCTTATGTTTTGACTTCTCAAGAGAAACCGATTCATGAGATGGAGTAATTGGAACTTTAAGTAATTCAAAGAACTGAGGGAGCTTTGATGACATCAATTATAACACAACTGACACTTGTAGATGAGATTAGAATGAAACAACTTCAAGATCCAAATTTGATAAAGATTTGTGTTGGAATACCTGAGGGCAAGCAACCAGATTTTACTTACGTGGATGGTGTATTGAAATTCAGAAATCGAGTTTGTGTACACGATGTTAATGGGATTAAAGAGACGATTCCAGAGGAGGCGCATGACACCAAATATTCTATTCATCCAGGGAGTACCAAAATGTGTCTTGATTTATGAGACAATTATTGGTGGTTTGGAATGAAGTGGGAAATAGCCGAATACGTGGAAAAGTGTATGGTGCGTCAACGAGTAAAAGCAGAACATCAAAGATAGACAGGATTGTTACAGGCATTGCCAGTACCGGAATGGAAATGGGAAAACATCACGATGGATTTCGTATTAGGTTTACCAAAATCTAGAAGATCAAATGATAGTATTTGGGTAATTGTTGATCGATTAACCAAGTCTACGCATTTTTACCAATTAAGACTAATGATCCGATGAAGTTGGCGGAGTCGTATGTTCAGGAAATTATAAGGCTTCATGGAGATCTAGTGTCTATTATCTCGGATAGAGATAGCCGAAGATTTTAGAAGGCTTTACAAGAGGCGATGGGCACAAAATTGAATTTTAGCACAACTTTCCATCCTTAGACTGATGGACAGTCAGAGCGGGTAATTCAGATATTAGTGGATATGCTTAGACTATGTGTTCTTAATTTCAAAGGTGATTGGGAATAACACTTGTCATTGGCAGAATTTACTTATAATAATAGTTTTCAATCCAGCATTGGGATGGCACCTTTTGAAGCTTTATATGGTCGTAGATGTCGTTCACCGATTTGTTGGGCTGAGGTAGGGGAACGGAAATTGTTGGGACCTGAGATAGTTCAGCAAACCACCAAGAAAGTTAAGTTGATAAAACAGCGGTTACAAACAGCTCAAAGTCGTTACAAGAGCTATGCGGATTTGAGAAAGAGACTAATAGAGTTTGAAGTAGGTGACTATATGTTTTTAAAGGTGTCACCGACTAAAGGAATTGTGAGGTATGGAAAACTGAATCCGAGGTACGTTGGACCATTTGAGACTATTGGTAGAGTTGGACCAGTGGCATACCGACTAGAGCTACAACAAGAAATGCAGAATGTGCATAATGTATCCACGTATCAATGTTACGACGCTGTGTGCCAGATTCACGTCATATAATTATGTCAGAGCCGTTGGAAATTAGGGAAGATCTGACTTACATAGAACATCCAGTGAGAATTCTTGATGCAAAAGTTCAAGTTTTGAGGACCAAGACTATTCCATTGGTTATGGTTTTGTGGCTGAATCGTTCTGTTGAAGAGGCTACGTGGGAACGGCAGGATGAGATGTGTGAGAAATACCCATTCTTGTTCGAATCTTGAGGTACTTTAAGTTTGGGGACAAACTTCTTTTAAGGAGGGGATAGATGTAACACCCGCTCTCGCGATTAATCGTTAATAGTGATTTAGCATGCATTAGCATAATTAATTGGTGTTTATTAACACATGTTTAAAGTGGGTTTTATCTCACTAGTTGATTTTGGGTGTCCAGTTTGGAAACCCAGTATTGGCCAATATGGTAGTCCCAAATTGGGACATGAATTGATGAAGTTCCATTGTGATGGGACAAGGTTGTGGAATTACCCTTATGTGCTTAAATGTTTATTAAGGCATATGTGAAATATTTATATGTTGTTTAGAATATATTGTTTATTGTTAGAGACCATTTGTGTGGTCATTTGGGATACCTTTGTGAGAACGAAGTGAACACGTTATATTATTAGTAGGCTAATTAGTAACTCCATAAAATTATGTGGGACCCATGCGAGACATAGACAAACATCTAATTAAGTTTGGGATACTTTTAAAGAGTTCTATAACTAGGAGGGGTATAATTGCAAAACTTATAAAATGTGGGGAGGTAAACTTAGAAATCAAACTTTGTGATTTACATGTGTGAGACATGTGTCCTATGACTCACTACGAGTCTTCTTCCTCTTAAGGCAATACAACAAGGATTTACAGGAGAGGAAAAACGAGAGTTTCGACGGAAATTCACGCCGACGGTCACGATGCCATTTGACGCGTCGTTCGACTTCTAATTTCAATTTCGAGACCGGATTTGGACTTATAGAGGTGAGTTCTACGTTTTGGTACTAATTTTATTGAGTTTAATCGTCGTAATTTTCAAGACCCAATTCGGAGCGGTAATCCGTAGTTGGTCGAATTCATGTAGGATTTGAAACCGGAGTTGATTTGGGCTTTAATTTCACAACTAGGAACGAATTGCGAAGAGGTGAGTGATTTCAATCTTGTTTTTGGATGAGATTCATGTTCATGTTATTTGGACGTGATGAGATTCATGTTCATGTTTTTTGGATGTTAATAACATGCTTGATTAGCTCAATTACTCATGTTTAGCTATAATTTTGTGAAAAGCACGGTGATATGGTTATGTGAGCATGTTTAGTTGTCTATTTGGGTCAAAGGAAAGCTTGTATGAATCCACCATGAGATTGTTTCATGGTGACGACCACCTATTACCGACAATGGCATTAGACCGCATGTGTGTGGCGTGGGTCATTGGCTTGTGGTGTGGACTATCGGGGGAGTCGCGGACTTGCGGGTAGTGGTGGACGAAATACTTGCTCGTTCGGCGATCATTTTTATTTGTTGATTTGAATATAAAGAGTTGAATATAAACATTGATATGTCATCCGTGTGCTAGACTGATATCTCTTACTAAGCATATAGCTTATATATTGTAGTGGTTATTGAATAACCATTGTAGGTGAGCACGGCGGCGAGAATCCAGGGAGATGAACTTGGGGGATCGTGGAGTTGAGGAAATTTGTGAATATTGTAGTTTCATGTTTATAGTAGTTTTTGTGCAAGACTTGTGATTTTGGGGTAATCCGAGTATGTACGGGTTAAGTTGGGAATGTGTTAAACTTAGTTGGTTAAGTTAGTTTCTTGTTTTGTTGCTCCAAGACTTATGTAAATGTTATAACCGGAGCTTAAAATCATGTTGGGACTTTTCAAACTCGTGTTTTTATGGTTTGGATATGTTAGTTGGGAATTGGGAACAAGACTCTTGTGTTTTGGTTGATCTTGTGGTAATTGGGAGTATTTGGGAGAGATAGCATGTGCACATCTCGTCCAATGTTTATAATCATGTTAGTTTTCCTTGGAAATGATTTGAAATGGTTTAAACATGATTTTGAAATGTTTTTGGAAGTCCCTAAGAGGTTTGGTTTGGTTTGGGTGATGTTTGGGCATGTTTTGGTATGAAAAACAGGTTGGGAGAGGTTGTTGTAGAATTATTCTGCAGAAAAGCTCTCTATCTGGTTGACCAGATATTTTAGGCTCTTTGTCCGGTCAACCGACCTGGTGTATTTGTCAAATAACTATGCTTTGTGGTCATAATTCAGACTAGGAAGCTTGGATTCGCAAGCCGTTTTCACCGTTGGATTTTAAAATGAAAAATATTACATTTTGACATTGAGCTTGACAAAAATTTCAAAATTACCATTTTGCCCTTGGGCTTGTTTGTCTTATTCAAAGGTTTATTTGTGCTTGATTTCCTTCCTTTTTGTTCCTAACTTGGTGTTTGAAGGCCTTGGTGGCGTGCCACGTGTCCTAGGTTCACATGTGTGGATCCGGGGCGTGACAGTGTGTGTGTATGGAATTTCACGATCGAACTTTGTGAAATTTAACTTTTTGTTGATAAATTTCACAACTTTTTTTTGTTGAAAAATTCACAACTTTTTCAGTGGTATGAGAAATTAAATTTCAGAAACTTGTTTTGTAATCATTTTATGTTGATGTGGTGGTTTGGTTGTGAAGAGATCGATTAGGTGAGGTCGTGGCGGTGATCGATAAAGGTCTGGTGTGGCGGTGGTAGTTTTGTGAAATTTCATAATTTCACAACCTTTTACTTTGTGAAATTTCACAAATTTTGTTTTTTTTCTTTTTATTTTGAAAATTTCACAGCTTTTTTTGGTGGTATGAGAAATTAAATTTCAAAAACTTATTTTGTGATCATTTCATGTTGATGTGGTGGTTTGGTTGTGAATAGATCGATCATGTGAGGTCGTGGTGGTGATCGAGGTCTAGTATGGCGATGTTAGTGATCAATAGAGGGCTGGTGCATGTGGTGGTGGTGGTGGTGATGCTCGCCGGAGGTCAGGCGAGCTTAGGCGAAGTCGTTGGAGCTCAAGCGAGGTCGTCGGAGGTGCAGAGACTTTGAAACACTTTGTGTAGAGCAGTGTTGGAGGTAATTTTGTTAAAAAGACCAAGTAGTGGACCTAATCCTAAAAACTTTTCCTATTTGTACTTAAATCACTATATTTTCTGTAATTTTAATTTTTCTCTAATTCACCCCTCACCCCCCTCCCCCCTTGTTAATAAAAGGGTTCTTTAGATCTCAGTCCTTTATTGTTATATTTTCTAGAAATAGATCCATTCTATAAATCAACTACGAAATTAGTCCCTCACATATTTTGATGACTAAAATACCATCACTCCCACAAATCAGGATTTTTAAATTTAAAACCCATATAACTATATATATCTATAACAAATCAGGGTTTTGAAATTCAAAAGCCATATAACACACACACACACACATATATATATATATATATATGTATATATATCTTATAGAAATCTAGAAATGGATCAAACCCAAGATTGAATTAATACGAATTTGATTATGCAGTACAAAAAAAGGGAGCAAATACAAATTATTGGCAAACTAGGGTAAACAAGAACTAGATCAAGAGAGAGAAACTCAAAATCAGATTCATATTATATTCAGTGATAAACATACAACAACACTCATGTTATATACTATCTAAACTTCAACAAGATAAAGCCATGTAATCGAAAGCCATAAATTTGAAACCCATATCGCATACAATCCTCCCTTTATACTAATATACACATCATGACCTAACCAAAAAAAATAAATAAATAAAACAGGGCAAACAATCCAATTTCTCACATATATATATATATATATAGAGAGAGAGAGAGAGAGAGAGAGAGAGAGAGAGAAATTTCTCACTTTTAAAATGCATCACAGATCATAAGTGACAAATTTCTCGATAACATAATGTTAAATTCTATATATAATGGTGAGAAATCATCACATCTAACCATAATGATAATTTCCTCACTTTAAAAGGCATCACTGACTATAAGATTTTCAGATTTGGTGAGAAATTTCTCACTTTTGGTGATAAATTCTCAGTTCTAGATTTTTTATGGAAGTTTAATAATACAAATTGCTCACCCAAAAAAATAATTTCTCACCTTTCGTAAAGTTGAAAAGTAAAAATAAATTAATCAGAGGATGAAATCGGGAGCCAGAATGGAGCGTAGATTTGGGCGGGTTAGGAAATCGAGTCCATTGAGGTTCGGAATGCTAGGGAGGGCGTCTGAAATGATAGCCAAGCCCACAGAGGATGAAGAAGAAGACTCATTGTTTGATGAGGATCTTACTGAAGAGTACATGAAGGCCAAACTCAAAGCATTGACTCTCCTTCAAATGGGTCAATTTTGTTTTGATTGTGGTGCTTTGGTTTGTAGTTTTTTAGTTCCTAAATTGAAGGGTGTAAGACTTTGGTTTGTAAAATGGTTCTGTATTTTGTTTATGGAGTGAGGAAAGTAGTTCAGAATTGTATAGGAGTAGAGACAGAAAGAGGAGAGAAAAGAAAGAGAGAGAAATACATATATCTGGGAGAAATGACTAATTTTTATATATTTTTTTATTTTTTATTTTTATAATTAAGGGTGATTAAAAGATTAAAAAGTCAAGAGTAATACTAGAGAGATAGACACAAAATGGAGGTTGTGAGCAAAAGATTGTGGCTTTGATTGTGCCTTAAGTATTACCCAAAAATTAAATACACTAAATCTTTCTTTGATCCATTATAGGAGACTAAATCTTATATGGCTATTAATAAAAAAAAAATACATATAATAATTGAGCAAATTAGTCAGACAAAGTAATTGTGTACATTGAATACAAATTTGGTCTTCAAAGTTCAAAGTTCAAATGGTTATCACGTGGCAGGATCTTATTTGTGGGCAGTTGGCAAGGGCCAATAATGCTTGAAACTGATTACGACACGAAGAGGTTGACCAAACTAGACAGAATCTTTATGATTATATTTTTTAATGCTTTAAAGTATCAATAATAATGTTAGGTGTACACATTTTTGTACATATTTTTTGACATACTGTATTTTAAATATGTGTACCTTATGCTATTTGAATTTTTCACAATTTTTTACATTTTTTCTTTACACTACTTACACAATACAGGATACACACATTTAAAATAATATGTCAAAAATATCAACAAAAGTTGTTAAAGTTTATAGCTTTAAACTACAGTATTAATGAGTATTAATTGCTCTTATTTCATCAAAATTTTCTTCCTTGACTTCCAAGACGTTGAAAAAGTTCCATTTCGTGTTTGTGTGTGTGAGTATATATATATATATACCAAAAACTATAGTCTAATTTATTCAAATCAACTCTTTTTGTCGGTTTAATTGGGGTTGCATGATCGTTTCTTTCTCTATAATCTATCCTAGCTTCCCATTTGTCGGTAGCATGACTATTTGTTTATATCCCACTTTATAATAATAAAGTTACAGCATTCTGGAATAATTTTCTTATCCTTTTCATGCTTCTAATAAATAAAAAAAGTAAGTCTATTGTAAACATCTTCTTATATGAGAAACGAGTTTTAATTATTAGTTGGGCATCTATCTGGAGATGCATTTATTGCTAGATGCTCATCCAACGGTTAAAACCCGCATTCTCATATGAGAAGCTTCTCACAATAGACTTACCCTAAAAAAGAAAATGCTACAGGGGTAAAAGTGTCATCAGGTCAAATCATAGAGGTAAAAGCATTATCGGGCCAAACCATAGGGGATAAAGTGATCACTAATTTAGGACTTAATACTCTCCGTTAGATTCTGTAGCGATGACACTTTACCTAAAAGCAAAGAGGATTAAGTGGTCACTTTTTAAACCATATGAGTAAGTGTCCTCGAGCCTAATCACAGGGGTAGAGTGTAATTAACCCTAATTTATAAATTGAGCAAATATTCGCATGCAAACAAAATGGTATGTACCACATAACTAGTTGTGCACAGTACTAAAGTTTCCTCCTGTTTTCCTTCATGATTAAAAAGTATTAAAAATTAAAATTTTAAATATGTTCTAATTTATGAAAAAAGGAATGAAAATGACCCATAATATTCAAAATAAATTTTTTTATTTCTCAAATTATTCTCTTTTATTTTACGCAAGGGCAGATTTAGAAAATCATTCTAGGGGGCTTGATACGCGATTTTTTTTAGACCTAGTTATACACATTTTGTATATATTTTAGACATAATATGACAAATTTTTAATGTCAAAAGGGGATTTTTGACCTATTTTGTGTATATTTTAGACTTAATATGACAAATTTATAATACCAATGAGAGCTTTTATAATTTTCAGAGAGAGCTAACTATATAAAAAAAGTACAAAAATACAATTTGTAAAAGAAAATTGTATAATTTAAAAAAACAAAAACAAAAATGAACTTAAACCTCACTACCCTAACACATAAATCCGCCCCCTCATTTCACGACCCACAATATTCAAAAAAATTTACAATATTTATTTATCAACTTATATTCTCATTTTTCCCTATTTTTTTTTCCCTTTTTCTTTCGGTTAACTCACTAAAATGCCATCTTGGTCGGTTAATTTGGTTGGCCCACGTAATCTTTCTGCAAGTACAACTAAGCCCATAGGTCACACCACACCCCACGACAAGTGGGCCCCACATGTTAACAGTCCAATATACAATTCAGACACGAGTAATGATAGGTGCACAATGAACTGCACAAACGTGTAGTATATAGTTGGATTCTGTGTTGAAAATTTTGTATACACAAAAAGGTGTGTGCAGACTTTTCAACACAAGGTACAATCCTGTACCGCACATTTATGCACTGCACATTTATGCAATTCGTTGTGCATTTTATTGTGCACCTATTATCATTATTGTTCAGACACAGAGCGACAAGATTGAAAGATCAAACCTTAGCACCCAGACAAGACCTCCAAATTTAATAATTTAAGCCATTTTTCTTACACACGTGTCCTATATCTACATACATACGCACGCATTATTAGAAAACATTTCACTATTGTAATTTTTATTTTTTTTTATTTCACATTTTAATGGTTTAACAACGACTTAATTGGGCTTGAAGGTGGTATTATTAATATTTTGAAATCTCTATCTGTGTCTCTCTCTAAATTCTAAAATGTGTGTTAATTCATCTGGGTGCTGGTTTTCTTGATTTTATTTGGTGGGTATTGAATTATTTGCTTCCAATTTTACCCGGTTCTTGATTTCGGGTGGGCTTAATGGAGGAGAGATATAAGCCATTGAAAGAGAGAGAAGTCTTGTAATTTTGGTGTGCACCGTTGGTTAGAGACAAGAAGACAAAACAGCTTGTTGTTCAAAGAGAGCAAAAAAGGTAATTTTGTAGAAAACACTGTCTTTATATATGTATACCTGTTTGTGTGTGAAGTTGATTCTTTGTGCATTTTCTTAATTGGGTGATCAATATTGGAACTAGTGGGTTCGTTTATATATTGGCTTTTTGAAAGGGGTTACTGGTCTCAGTGCCGGTCGTGAATTTTGGGAGGTTTTATACAAACTCTAAAATATGGGCCCTAAAGTTATACAGGGGTTTAGGGGCAGTGCCTTTAAAGCGAAATTTTTTTAGTCTACTTATACATAATTATATATAAAATTAATTTTTTTTACCACATCTGCAATTGAATTTAGGGGCCCTTTAGGAATAGGGGCCCTAAGTGGTTGCTTGCTTTGTTTACCCCCAAGGACCAGTCCTAACTGGTCTATGTCTGGCTTTGAGACTTTGATCTGTTATTCCGATTATTTGAAAATTCTTGAAGTGAATTTGACATTGCTTTTCAAGTTTGGTGGTGGTCAAAATCACATAGGCAGGCTTTTTCTCATTCTTTGCTTGTAAAAATTATTCTCCACACGGAGGATCAATTAGGAGAAGCCAATACTGACTTCAATTGGTTTTTTTTTTTTTTTTTTTTTTTTTTTTTTTTTTTTGAGGTTAATATCTGGGGGGGTGTTGTTTCTTGATGGTCTTAAAAGAGGAAATTTAGGCATTGCTTGCAAATTTAGGAAAATTGTTGTTGGTGGCTTTGATGGTAGTTTTTCTCTTGGTATCTTGTACGGTCTTTAGAATTTAAAGTGTGAACCCAATATCTAATGAGGACTAGGTGACCCGTGACAATATCTATTATTGTACCAATTCAATGGAGTTGTTGAGGCAAGGTTGGTAGGTAGAGAAGGATTGTGATTTTAGAGTCCGTTTGGTGCATTTAATTTGGGTAATTTTTGGGACACAACTTTCATATAATTTTTACACAATTTTTTAAAAGATGTGTCTATCTCTCTTCTGTATCACTGTGGGGTCCAGTGACATCACAAGAGAGATAAACACATCTTTTAAGAAGGTTGTGTGAAAGTTGTATAAAAGAATTACTCAATTTGGGGATGGAAAAGAAAGGAAAACACTTTTTTTTTTATTGATAAAGACAAATAGGAAGGACAAGAGTGTAGGTGGGACTAAATTCAAATTTTTGAGTTTTGTAAATCACTAAATTGTCCATGTTTTTGGAGAAATTATCTCATGCGACTATCACATTAGTATGACAACGTACCATTGTGATTTAAGTATTTTGTAGAATCACGTGACCCACAATGATGGAAAAATCAGAGTGTGCATCACACGGTTTGACAGTAATGAACAAGGTCGAAGTGAATTCATCTCATGTACAAGCTCTAATAGAGATTTTGGTGGTGTTAATAAAGTAATTAGGATTTATCTCATGTACAAGCTTGATGTACACAAGGTGGAGGTTCAAATTCTTATGTAAAATATTTTATCGAGAGTGACTGACTCTTGGTTTAAGTAACTAAACTAGTTTAATGAATTTATGACTTCAGAAACTTGTATTTCATGATTTGTTGCTGCATATCTTTTAAGAAGGGAAAAAAAAAATGGTGCAATACTGGTGGAAAGATAATGAAGTTCCTATGTCACTTTTAGAAGTCATATAAAATGTGGCTCACTAACCTTTTATATTAGTTGGACTCTACCAATTATTTAGTCAATAAAAATTATTCTAATAAATATATATATATATATATATAGGATATAGGAGAGCACTTCGGTGCTGTAATTTCAGTGCTGTTCAAACTGTGCAAGACACAGTTTGAACAGCAAAAAGCTTATGTAAAAGCAATTTTTTTTAGCATAGTTTTGCTGTTCAACTGTTCAAACTGTGTCTTGCACAGTTTGAACAGCACTGAAATTACAGCACCGAAGTGCTCTCCTAAGATATACATTATTAATTGTTGGGAGAACTAATGATTGAATGATTCATCTTTCAACAGTAATTAAATAAGAGACTTTTCATAATTCATGACAGTGATAATGAAAGTCATTATATATTCCTAGACTGTCATTATGACAGTCATTAATAAGCCATCTTCTCTCCTCTATAAAAGGTACACATTACCCCTTGAAAGTTAACATTCAATCAATTACAGAAATAAGGGTGTGCATAATTGAGAGACAGAGAGAAGAAGGAGAAGCCTAGAATAAAGTTCAATCTAAGGGATTCCAATTCTGTCTCTACTAATTTCAATGGCGAAAAACGGTATGTAATTTATATTTAAAATTCTCAAGGTGTGTTGTATTGAAGATCTAATTAAAGTTATTTTTCGCATGATAGTTTTTATCAATTAAAGTCTAACAGTTGGTATCAGAGCCATATTTTTTAATATGCACATCTTAGACTAAATGATTTAATCTGATCTATTCATACATATACATGTTCATATGTTGGTATATATGTTGTTGAAATGTTTTGAATCTATGCAATTTGGAATAAAATATAACCAAACAACATTTATACATTTTGAGAAATGCTAAGCACACACTTCAAATCATACCCCAAATCACTCTTGCTTTAAATGTATGTACCATGTGCTGTGTAAGTGGTGCACAGAAAAGTGTAAAAAGTTCAAATAACATAGAGTACATGCATTTAAAACATAAGGTGTGGTTTGAGGTGTGATTTGGGATGTGTGTCTAGTATTTCTCATACATTTTTGCGTGTACATATGTATATGCATCATGTGGATGTGGATGTGTATGTGTATGTGTCGATTTTCATTGTAACATGATTTCGTTCAAGATTTGTTTTTCCTGTTGCCGGTTTATATGAGGTCTTTTCTATGGTGATTACTTAGGGGAGGCCAAACGGCCCGTGGCCTGCTTGGCCCGCCCAACCCTATTTTTTTTTTTTGGGCTTGGGCAAAGAGATTGGTCCGCTCAAGCGGGTTTGGGCAATCAATTTTAGGCCCGACCAATTTAGGGCCGAGCTTGGACAAAGCAAGTGAGTCCCGATTTGGCCCGGCCCGACCCGACTATTAGTAAAATATATTTATTTTTTGTATTTTCTATTATATAATATATATAAATTAATATAATTTTACATAAGATATTCAATATATATATGCATTATCAAAAGAGCTTTTATTGCATTTTTGTGAAAAATGTCTCTTAATAATCATTCTAAACATTATTTATGGTAATTTTTTATTTTTTTAATTCAAGTTTAAAAAAATATAAAATAAAAAATAGTAATAGGTCGGCTCGCAGCCGGGCTTGGGATTTAAGTGGTTGGTGCCAGGCCAAACTTGGGCAACCAATTGTAGGGCCGCCACGGGCTGGACTGGGTTTGGGCAAAGGTACTTACCCTTAGTATAGAGTGCGAGCCCGATCCGACCCATGACCACCCCTATGATTACTTGTACTGTATTGACATAATATTGAATCATAAAAATTTACAGAAAGGACTATGTATGCCAACTTTATACTCATAATCAAACTTTCAATGTGAGAATGTGTGAAATCTTGACCATTGAAGACACCCCATTACTTGTTTTGTGGGTATATAGACTTGTATGTGCAAATAAATATAAATATACATCTATTCATTCTATGTTGAATGTTCTGTCACAAACAGTAGATGAAGAATTTGTCATGTAAATTAACAAGGATTGGAGGGGTTATGTGACTATGATTACCTGTTTCAGATTTATCTACTGAATAAAAATTTTAATATTGAAGTTTATATCCACACTTAGGCTTAGTTTGGCCCCACTTTTGGTGCTTCTCCTTTTTTAAAGCACAATTTCATGTTAATTCATTTGGTAACTAGTTTATGAGCTTTGTAAAAATTGAACTTAGGGTTTTTTTGGGGGAGCTTTTAAAAGCTCTAGAATGGAGCTTTTAAAAGCTCAAGGTGGCTTTTTGGTTTCATGATATCTTTTTGAAGAGTAGTGTGTCACTTGTATAAAATTATCAAACAACTTAGTAGTAAATTTCATAAGCTCCTTTTAAAAAGTAACGTGGGGGCCAAACTAAGCCTTAGAGTTATTGCTAAATTCTTTCATTGAAAATATTTTTAATCACATAAAAGAAGATTTTAATTTTATTATTTTCGTTATGGAAGTGATTAAGTAAATAAATGACAATTTTAGCTAATAACTCTAATAAAAGTGACAGAGAATATGCAATTTTAGAGGTACTGTTCAAAGTAACAATTGAACAGAAAATTCAATTACATAAAAGAAAAATTAAAAATTACTGTTATTTTCATTAAATTAGTAATTGAATTAGTAAATGATGACTTTAGCAATTAAATAATAACTCTAATAAAAGGTTAAAGAATATTATTGGTTAGTTTTCTTTTCATAGGGTTTATTAACTTGGTAGTTACCAAAGTGACCTAGGTTAGTGAGCCTTATGAATATAAAAGTACATTAAAGATTAGTCAAATAAGGGTGACATAAAAGAAAATGATATTCTCAATGGCAGTTATAGTTGGGAGATTGGGACTAGCCCAAAGGAGAGTTACTTTCAACTAACTATGAACAAGATAAGGCAATGTAATTTGTGTAACTTAGTAGTGAAGAATTGGATATTCAAAGGTAACATGACTACTATTAGGTGACATAAATTACATTAGAGCTATATAGGTGATAATATTTTGCACCTATAGAGTGGACACTAGATATGCTACATGTCAATAGTTCATCTATTTAGAATTTCTAATTCTATATTAAAGATAGACTCAAGGCCTTAACGTGAGTATTGTCCTATTTCATTAACTATTCTCACTTCGTTACACTCTCATGCATCTAGCATTCCAACTCTTAATGGTTCGAATTTTTCTGAAAGGTATGAACAAGTCCAATTCACACTAGGTGTGTTAGATCTTGATATGGCACTTTTGGTTGACAAACCTGAGGAAGTTACTGCTGACAGTACTGCAGTACAAGTTGACATTATGAAACCTGGGAGAGATCGAACAGACTTAGTCATATGTTTATGAGGATGACCATAGCTAATAACATTAAGACTTCCCTCCCTCAAACTAATAGCGCATTGGAACTTTTGACTGCTGTTAAAGAACATTTCAGCAGATAAGTCACTAGCAGGCACACTTATGGCAGAATTAGCTACTGTTAATTATGATGGTAATAGAGGAGTTGAGGAACATATCTTCTATATGACTGACAGTGCTGCAAAACTTTGAGCACTAGGAATGCAAGTGGATGAAACCTTCTTAGTACAATTTATTCTCAACTCCCTCCCTTCTCATTTCGGCCCATTCAAAATTCACTATAATACCTATAAAGACAAGTGGAATTTGAATGAGCTGACTAGTATATGTATTAAAAAAGAAGTGAGATTAAGGCAAGAAGGACCCCACTCTGTGCTAGTTATGACTCAAGAAGTTAAAAAGAAAGGTAAGTTTGTAAAAGGAAAGAGAATTCCACCAAAAAAAAGGGGATGGGCCTGGGAAAAGTAGCCAGGGCCATGGAAAGTTTATTGTCACATGTTACTTTTGTGGCAAGAAAGGACATGTGAAGAAGGACTGCAGCAAGCGTAAAGCTTGGTTCAAAAAGAGAGGTATCAATCTTTCTTTTGTATGTTATGAATCAAATCTTGCTGAAGTTCCTTCTAATACTTGGTGGATTGACTCTGGGGCCTCAACTCACATAACAAATTCAATGCAGGGGTTCCTTACAACCCGGAACCCAAAAGAAAGTGAATGATTTGACTATATGGGGAATCGTCTTAAAGCTGAAGTGGTAGCAGTTGGAACCTACCGCCTACTCTTGGAGACGGGTCATTAGATGGATCTTATGGACACTTTTTATGTACCTTCGATTTCTAGGAATTCAGTTTATCTATCCAGATTAGATGTTGCTGGATATTCTATTTTATTTGGTTGTGCGAAACTCAGTTTATGTTTAACCCTATTATATATGGTCGGTTCTGGTATTTAATATGATAGTTTATATAAAATTTCCTTTAATCATGAGTTTGAACAATCGTTAATAGCTCTACATTTGAATGTTGGTTCAAAATGTGGCCCAATTAATGAAAACTCTTAAATCTTGTGGCATAAAAGACTGGGGCATATCTCCAGGGATAGAATTGAGAGATTGGTGAAGACTCGGATTTTAGATCACCTAGACTTCACTGATTTTCAAGTGTGTGTGGATTGCATTAAGGGAAATCAAACCAAACACACTAAGAAAGGTGCCACAAGAAGTACTAAGCTTCTTGAGATAATTTATACAGATATTTATGGACCACTCTCCATTCTATGTTTTGCTGGAGAGAAGTACTTTATCACCTTTATAGATGATTTTTCTCGTTATGGTTATGTATATCTAATACATGAAAAGTCTCAAGCCGTTGACATCCTTGAGGTGTTCATTACTGAGGTCGAGAGGCAGTTAGATAGAAATGTTAAAATAGTGAGATCTGATCGAGGTGGTGAGTTCTATGGTAGATATGATGAGACGGGTCAAATTCCTGGCCCATTTGCTAAATTTCTTGAAAAGCATGGCATTTGTGCTCAATACACAATACTAGGTACGCCACAGCAGAATGGAGTTGCTGCAAGGCGTAATCGTACTCTTTTGGATATGGTTAGAAGTATGATGAGTTTTACAACTGTACCTGATTCATTGTGGGGTGAAGCATTAAAGACATTAATGTATATTGAACAGGGTTCCTAGTAAGGCAGTCCCAACAACTCCTTTCGAGTTGTGGACTGGTAGGAAGGCTAGTTTGAGACATTCACATGTTTGGGGTTGTCCAGCAGAAGTAAGGATTTTCAACCCACATGAGAAAAAGTTAGATTCATGGACTATATCTGGATATTCCATTGGTTATCCAGATAAGTCCAAAGGGTACAAATTTTATTGTCCTAACCATAGTACGAGGATCGTGGAAATCGGTTTGTCAGATTATTAGAGAATGGCGAAGTTAGTAGGAGTAATGAATCAAGAAAGATAAATCTCGAGGAACTAAGAGTGGATATCCGACTACCCTTTCCTCCTCGAGAAATTGTTGTTTCTGAAGCTATTCAACTAGTTGAGGGAAATGAACAACATAATGGAAATGATTCACCACATGAGGATGTTGCCATTGAAAATAATGTAGTACCACAACATCTAGCAGTTCTGAGAAAATCTCAGAGGGAAAGGAAATCTGCCATTTCAGATGATTATGTGGTGTATCTACAATAATCTGATTTTGATATTGGGATTAACAAGGATCCAGTTTCATTTTCACAAGCCATAGAAAGTGATAATTCTAGTAAATGGATCGATGCTATGATTGAAGAGTTGAAATCAATGAACCAACATGATGTTTGGGATCTCGTTGAATTGCCTAATAATTGTAAAAAAATCGATTGTAAATGGGTCTTTAAGACCAAGCACGACGCTAAAGGCAATATCGAGAGATATAAGGCCAGACTTGTGGCTAAAGGTTTCACTCAGAAAGAGGGCATTGATTATAGAGAGACCTTGTTTCCAGTATCTAAGAAGGACTCATTTAGAATTATCATGGCACTTGTAGCTCATTATGATCTAGAGTTACATTAGATGGATGTGAAAACTGCCTTTTTGAATGGAAATTTAGATGAGGATGTCTACATGGAACAACCTGAAAGGGTTCATAAAGAAAGGAAAAGAACATTTAGCTTGCAAATTAAAGAAATCTATTTACGGTCTTAAACAAGCTTCCAGGCAATGGTATACAGGGGCAGATCTATGTGTTAGGGTAGGGGGGCTCAAGCCCACCCCAGCTTTTTTGAAAATTGTATATTTGTACTAAAAAAAATTTACAGTTAAGCCCCCCCTAAAAGTTATAAAAGCACCCCTGGTATTATAAATTTGTCATATTAGGTCTAAAATATACACAACATATGTATAAATAGGTCCAAAACCCCCTTGACATTATAAAGTTTGTCATCCTAGGTCTAAAATATACACAAAATATGTATAAATAGGTAAAAAAAATTATTATAAATTTGTCATATTAGGTCTAAAATATATGCAAAAAATGTATAACTTCATTCAAAAAAAAAAAATTCTCTCGTATCAAGCCCCCCCTAAAATGATTTTCTAAATCCGCCCCTGGTGGTATATAAGGTTTAATGATACTATTACTGCTTTTGGATTTAAGGAAAACACTGTTGATCAGTGTATATATCTAAAGATCAATGGGAGCAAGTTTATCTTTTTGGTCCTATATGTGGATGATATTTTGTTAGCCAGTAGTGATCTTGGTTTGTTGCACGAAACCAAGAAGTATCTTACTAAGTGTTTAAGATGGTTGATATGGGTGAGGCATCATATGTCATTGGCATAGAGATCTTTAGGGATCGATCTCGAGGATTTCTGGGACTGTCTCAGAAAGGTTATATCAATCGAGTCTTGGAAAGATTTAATATGTAGTTGTGTTTAGTCAGTGATGCACCAATCATGAAAGGTGACAAGTTAAATGAAAGTTAGTGCCCTAGGAATGACTTAGAAACGTTACATATGCATCAGCTGTGGGAAGCTTAATGTATGCTCATACTTGTACCGGACCTGATATTAGCTTTACAGTTGGAATGTTAGGTAGATATCAAAGTAATCCAGGCATCGAACACTGGAAAGCAGCGAGAAGGTTATGCGATATCTTCAAAGGACGAAGGATTATATACTCACATATAGGAGATCAGATCAGTTAGAAGTGATCGGGTACTTAGACTCGGATTTTGGTGGCTGCTTAGATAGCAAAAAGTTCATATTAGGCTTTGTGTTTCTGCTAGCTGGTGGAGCAATCTCGTGAAAAAGCTTGAAGCAATCCATTATTGCTTCATCCACGATGGAGGCCGAGTTTGTGGTATATTTTGAGGCCATGAGTCATGCTTTATGGTTGCGGAATTTCATTTCAGGACTTGGTGTTGTTGATTCTATTGCCAAGCCGCTAAAAATTTATTGTGACAATACCACAACAATTTTCTTCTCTAAGAATGGAACATATTCCAAGCACATGGAACTTAAATACTTTGTTGTTAAAGAAAGAGTCCAGAAACAACAAGTGTCAATCGAAAATTTGAGCACCACTCTTATGATTGCTGATCTATTGACTAAGGGATTACCTCCAAAGATATATAAGGAACATGTTGTAAGGATGTCTTTGGAGTAATCAATGATGTAAATTATGAATATTTCAGTTATAGTGTATTTGGCACTTATGCGCAATTAAAGTTTGTTTCTGTTTGTTAATTTCCTGTTCTCAATTATGTGTGCACAAATTATGTTTAGTTATTTGATAAATAGGAAATGTCTTAACAAGACACATTACATGGACATTACGGAATAATACACTACACCATTTGGCCCCATTTCTAACAGACAGATTTTGGTATTTCTAACGGAAACCGTTACCAATTTGTAACGGTAAAACACTGTTAGTATAATCATATTTCCGTTAGAAATATAAACTATTGGTTAGAAAAAGTAAAAGAAATAAAACTACAGTGGCATTTTTGTAAATAAAACCTAAGAATTAAAATTGCGGTGGCAATTTTGTAAATAAACCAAACACTAAAAAAATTTCCCCCAAAAATTTTCCCCAAAATTCTGTGTTTCCCTCACTTTCTTTTTATTCCTTGCCCTAATTCAAAAAGGAGAAAAGAAAGAGAAAAGGGGAGGAGAGAGAGAGAGAGAGAGAGAGAGCATCTATCGCCATCGCCACTCGCCGACCCGCTGCTGTCGCCTTGGACGTCCTCTCCCTCCCTCGCCCTCGCCCTAACCCTCGCCGTCACCATCATCTCAGCCGTCGCCGTCGGAGTCCTCTCCCTCCGGTGAGATCTCTCTTTCTCTCTCTCTCTCACACATACACACACACTCTCAATCTCAGATCTGTATAGCTAGGGTTGTTTTGGGGGTTTCTATAGGTGCTTCTCTCTCTCTCTCTCTCTCTCTCTCTCTCTCTCTCTCTTTGTTGGTGGCCTAATATCATGATTTTTTAATTGTGTTTGAGGGGTTTTTTAGTTTTGAAAATTAATACTATGATTTCTTTGATATGTAGCAGTCCCTGATATACATATATGATGATATATATATGCTTTGAAGAGAAAAATTCTATAGAAGATCTTATTGGGGTGATTGTCTTCAGCCATGGAAAAGGGTGCCTCCTTTTTATTCTCAGGCATCAATTTTGATCGAAAGAGGTTTGCCACCGACTTCGCCAGATTCAAGGTAATTTTATTTTTATTTTTTTTTCGGGGGGAATGAGAGATAGAATAGAAGAATTGCTTTGCCCAATGTACTGAAAAAATTCCTGCAGTCGGAGCTTTTTTTTTTTTTTTTTTTTTTTTAGCTTAGTACTTTCATTTTATTCTTTCTTTGGCAATCCAGAGATTTCCCAACTGCATATTATTTCTAGCTTCCTACCTTACAAATACAATAGCCGAACCACACCCCCACTGTAAACTGTAAAGTGAATTTGAGGGTTTGCTTTGCTTCCTAATCCTTTTAATCATCATCCCCATAATTTTTTCTAATCCTTGCAAATTGAGCAAGTTGTACGTAAAGCAAGTGTACTTTTGATAGTGGGTAACTATTAACTTGTTGCAGGAAAAGACATTCAATTCTTGAGCTATTGTTTTGGTCAAATTGGTTAGTTACATCTACAGACATTATTGCTGCAAAATGCAGTAAAAAGTATTTCCCAATTAATTTTTGGAGAGTAGTATTATATTGAATATTTTTTTTTTCATCTATACAAATATATAAAGGGAATGGGAGGGGTACCAAATATTTTTTAAATAAAAATCATATTTACATTTTAACTAATAGTCTTTTTCCTCCAAAATATATGTATAAGTGTCCTAATTTGTAATTACGCATCCCAAAACTAAAGATTAGCCACTTTGAAAAACAACCTCACATCTCTAAAACTACCAAAAACTGCCTCACGTTTGAATTTCACAACTTCTGCCACACTGTAAACTAATATCCTTCTCGTCCCCTCTCTTTTTCTCTCTAAAAGCCATTATGACCGATTACTGCTAAGAGTTGCAAAGTGAAGGAAGAAAATGGTCCTAAATAGGGCAAAGTGGAGACACAAACAGGGACGGAACTGTGTATTGTGTAGGGTGCCATGGCACCCCTCACAAGTGATATTTTTTTTTAGTAATATACACGTATGTGTGATATTCGTCATATTTTGTTGTCTTTTGAGACCCCCAAACAAAAAAATCTGCTGCTCATATTTTGTTGTCTTTTGGCACCCCCAAATAAAAAATACGCTACTCGTTAGCGTCCCTAAATCATTTGTATTGCTTTCTTTCAACTCTAAACTTCAACCATACATGTGTTTGAGAATCATTTGAGATACAAGATCTAGGTAGAATATAGTATTACTCTATGCAATTAGACCACTCATTGTACTAAGCAAAAAAATTGGGTAATCTATAATTGCTCATGAAAGTTTCGATTTTTCAATTTTCGCATAGCAGAAAAAAGAAAGTGATGATTCGATTGAGAAGCCGAGCTTGGTGGAAAGCACAAACGTTGAACTTGCAATTAGACCACTCAATTTTCGTATATCCCTGTTATCCTTCATTTTAGAACTACTTTTCTTTTTCTCGTTTAAAATCCTTCCAAAAATTTTACATTATGTAGGAGCATTGAAGTTCTTCTTTTTTAACGTTGGTAATGTCAACTTTTTTCATTTCACTTGAATTCGTAATCTTTCATCTATAACCAGACACAAAACTATATTTGTAAATAATACAGACAACAATATATACTCTTTTCACCTTATGGTTGCCTTCTCGTTAGAGTCAATTAAGAGATAAGGTCATGTTTGAATGAATAAGATTCATTTTCTGCTAGCTAAAATTCAAAATTATGAAAACTGGTTGGTCTTTAAGGTCCGGCAAGTCTTTAAGGTCTGATTTGCCATTTGTGTGGTCAGACCATGTTTTTGTCTTTATTTATTTTTGGGTTAAATACATTTTACCACCCTGTAGTTAGGCCCCTTTTTTACTTTATCCCTGTGGTTTAAAAGTGGGCACTTAACCCCCTGTGGTTTTGGACTAAAGTGAAACAACTAAGATTTATCTCCAAAATAGCCCCACATGGGATTAAGTGTTAAAATTAGCCCCATATGGGAAAGTTTAAGGGTCAAAATTAATCTCACAAAGTCAGTTAACCCCAAAATTAGCTCCCCAAAGGGGTTAAGTGAGACTTAGTAGGAACCCAATCCTGTTTTTAAGTATTCCCAAACAGTTCAATTCTCACTTTTTATCTAGTTATTATGAGGATCAAGGTTATGCTAGTTTATCTAAGAATCAGTTTTATTGGACCCAAAGCAAGAAATGGACATTCACCAAACAATGGAATTTCTAGAACCGGTTCTTTGCATTCCCAATCAGCCTTTTACTAAATTCATGATGATCTTTAAGCCATTGGCACAATTATTCCAGTACCTCATGATTGATTGCTTATAATATATACAATGTAGGAAGAATTGTTTGGTTAACTAGGACACTTTGGACCCTTGACGTGTGTCATCATCTAAGGGTCCAAAATTGTTCCCACTCTTCATCACTTTCTTGAATTTAAATTTTAAAAGTATTTGAAACTCTCCAAACTTTTTACACCTTTCGCATTTCTCTCCCATATCTCTCTATACATCATTCCCCCTTTCTCAACACTCTTTGTCTCTAAATTAGACATGTATACAAATATTAATATTGTAAAACAATGACTAGTTTAGTTTTAAACAAACATTTTCATTTTTTGGGTAGTTCTAGTTTTTGATATTGGGAATTGTTGTAAGCAAGCAGTTGCTGGTATCAGTCACATCTCTTTTGGCGATGAAGAAACAGTTTCTCCTAAGAAGCCTATATCACTGCCAGAAGTTGCGAAGCAGCGTGAGCTAAGTGGAACACTAGAAAGTGAGGCTGAGGCTGAGGCAAAGCTGAAGAAATAGCATTCTGATGCTAAGTGCAAGGAGCTAAGTGGACACGACATCTTTGCACCACCTCCTGAAATTCAATCTCGGCCATTGGCTGCTCGTGCATTGGCATTAAGAAAAAGCATTAGCAGTGGAGAACCTGCACTACACAATGTACGCACATCTGTCAAAGTATCTAAAGTGAGTTCTCTCTCTCTCTCTCTCTCTCTCTCTCTCTCTCTCTCTCTCTCTCTCTCTCTCTCTCTTGCACAGGCATATACGCACACCTCATACAACAAGCAGTCACTACACACAAAGTAATTTGATTTTGCAGAATCTGAAAAGACCATTTTCCTCAGGTATAATATGGGTTGGAAGCCTGGGCGATTTGCCACTGCAAGAAGAGAAGGTCCCATGTTGTTAATACATTGTAATCATGGCTGCTAGAATCGATAAATTCATGCAAGTCTATTCGAGATTCATACAACACAATCTATAAGCCTAAACTCGTTTTGTTCATTACAAGCATGGTATATATACATTTTCATTCGTTTGCAAAGGTAGTCTCAGGATTCACAATTTTACGTAATTCACAATTAGAATTTTGACAAACCACCATCGTCATATTTTTGTAAATAGCTTAGTACAAAAATAACAGTGCCTTTGTGAAAGTTGGTAGTTTGTATGATCCTAGCTTATTCGTTATATCCACAGTTACTAGGTTTGTATGAAGTGGAGTAATTAGATAAACTAAGGCAAAAAGATCTAGCCTTTGCAAGATAGAGCCTAACCAAAAGTGGTCTACCCTTGTACAGCACCAAAAAGCCACAATGAGCCTAGTAAGAAATATATAAACAAAATATTGGACACAATAAGAAGTTCATTGCAGCAACTATCAGAACTCGATCATGTTTTCAGTAGATAGCAAAAGTCTTTGTTAGCAATAATAGTACGAGCAAAACCAGAGTCGAATCATTTTCCCTACTCACACCAACGAGTTTTCTCCTTATATCCTGAGCTGCATCATTCTCCTATTATTATCTTAAATAATTCTTTAATATTGTTACACTTGATATGATATATCTACATAGCTAAGGGTGGACTTAGCACCATTTTTGAAAAGATTTTACCCTTTAACCTACTACTAGTCCAATGCACAAGTTAATTTCAATAACCATGTTGTTTGGTGGGACCATAGTAATGCATAAATCTATACCACACATCTCTAGTAAAAACACAACTGGGGAATAAATTATCATAGGACTTCTCTAGTGAGTTTTGACAAAAGTTCTCTAATCGGATACACAATATTTATTTTAAAGGAAAAGTTAAAGGAGCTGACATAAAGAAGGAGGATACATGTTAAAGCAATATTTCAGCGAGTAAATAGAACAAATAGAACGAAACCTTAATTTTTGGAAATTTGATTATTTTGGCAAACAACTTAGGTTAAAGCATTTATTTTGTGACTTGAGTTTGTTCTCCATTGTTACTTTTACGCGTTTAAGTTTGTGTCCTTTGGCTTTTACTATTGCTTTGTATAATATGTTACTCCTTTACAGTTGCGTAGAGAAAGAATAGCAGAAAGAATGAGGGCTTTACAGGAATTTGTTCCCAACTGTAATAAGGTCTGTGCTATATAATTGTTTCTAAGAAATACTGTCTTCCTTGAGTCGATTTTTGTCCTCCATATCTTCAATCTTGTTCCCAGGTTCAATAATGTCCATGCTACTTATTACCCGTTTGGTATTGTTGTTCAATCATGTTTTGGATAATTGATGGTTTAGCCAATGTTAGTGTTGATCCACATTCATGGGCAAAGTTGATAGAAAATGAGAGAGATTCAACAAAGGTGGACCAAATTGCTAGAAATTCGAACAATAGAAAAAACCTTAAGATTCCCCATTATCTTGGGCGCCGTTCCTATGCTCAGAAACTGTACTTAATGGTACGTATCATTCCTTACACTTTTTCTGTTTAATGCAAGTTTTTTACAGCTAACTCGTTAAATTTCAATATCTAGCAAAAAGAAAATCCTGGTAAATACTACAGTCGTGTTGACAAATGGTTGGCGGCGCATGAGCATAGTAATGGGAGTGTCTTGGAGAGTGCTAAGAGTAGATATGTGAGTAACATATTGTTTGTAGGTTTTAATTCATAACTTAATTTTTTTAGTGTATTATTACAATATTTACTTTTAATGACTACAGGATGAAATAAAGGCAATTGAAAATTTAAGAAAAAGCAGTGACTTGATTGACAAGGGATGGAGTAATAATTGTAAAGACTTTGACAATGACGAGTTAACTCAAGTATTTGGAAAGGACAAAAGGGAAGGGGTTCGTGCTGTGGGTTCACGCATCTCTAAGAGGCAACTACTTCATATCGGGTTGCCAATGTCCAAAAGTGAGGGGAAAAAGAAGATAAATGAAGAAGTTTCAGACATGGTTTTTTTGTCAGTTGGTTTAATTAGTTTAGTTTTGGATGGATTTACTCTTTTAATTTCAGACGTGGTTTGTTAGTTTTGGTTTGGATTTAGAAGCATTTTGTATTTAAGGATAATTATGCTTATTTTGGATTATATTTTTTGTATTTAATATAGATTGAACTTGTATTTATTATGGTTTGGATTTGAGCTTATTATATGTTTATAGTAAATATGATATGGTTGTGATGGAAATTAGGTGCAAATAAAATTGGGGAGCATATTTTAGTATTTATGTTTTCATATTTAAAATAATTACTAACGGATAATTTCCGTTAGTATTCTTACACATGCGTTAGAAAACAAACCGTTAGTAATACTAACGGTTTATATCTGTTAGTAATACTAACGGTTTGTCTCGAAAGTGTTAGAAATTGTCCTATTATATATCATTAGTAATGAAATTACTAACGGTAATTTACCATTAGTATTTTTGTATATAAAAGTGTTAGAATATAAACTGTTAGAATAAATATTACTAACGGAATATTTCTATTAGGAATAATAAATTACTAACGGAAAATATCCATTAGTAAACATATTACTAATGGTAATTTACCGTTAGGAAAAAAACTTTATCTAACGGAAAATTACCGTTAGAAATTCCGTTAGAATTATTAACCACACTCTATTTCTAACGGTAAATTACTGTTAGGAATAATTTTACTAACGGTAAATTACCGTTAGAAATGTGCTCTTTTGGTGTAGTGATAGACTAAGGTTAGTACAAGTTATTAATGGCGTGGTGCATGGAAAGGAATACGGCACAAATGTTGTACAATTGCTATGACTCACATTGATAGTCTATGCTAATCTTAGTATGACATTAACTAAAAGTTTGGGTGTATTGGCTAATTTTGAAAATTTATGATCACGTATTAACATTTTATATGTGGAATCCAACTAAGTCAAATATCATAATCGGCCTAGTGGACTAAGTGGGAGAATGTAAGTTCTTATGTGACTTTTAGAAGTCCTCTAAAATGTGGCCCACTAGCTTTCTATGTTAGTTGCACTCCACCAACTATTTAGCCAATAGAAAATTATTCCAATTAATATATATATATATATATATATATATAAAAGATGGGAAGTTCTATTCACACCAACATAATTTGCTCACTACACCCATTTAGGGTCCGTTTGATAAAACTGAAAATAAAGTACTGAAAATTAAGTGCTGAATTTTAAGTACTGAAAATTTTAAGTGATTGAGCTTGCAATACTAAAAACAGTGTTTCAAGTACTGGAATAGAATGTATTCAGTGATTATTTTCAGTAGAAAATTTTCACTTAAAGTTTTCAGTGATTTTTTGGATGCTTTTTCAATTAAGTGGTACATTATTAAACACACTGAAATAAAATAAGTGCTGAAAATTTTTATTTTCAGCACTTAATTGGATTATCAAACACCCCCTTACTTTCTACACTCACCTTTATAATTTAATTAAAACAATTTACTCTTTATACCCACCTTCTCCCCAAAATAACCCTAACCCTATCACCCTCCAATTTTTGTTACTCTCTACACCCACTCTCCCCTCCCTCTCTCTCTCTCTCTCTCTCTCTCTCTCTCTCTCTCTCTCATTCCTACCACAGATACACTAGTCAAACACAAAATAGATTGCAATCAAAATGGGTGTTGATCATTGAACTATTATCTACAAGATCAAATTTCCAAGTAATTGGGAAAACAATTAAATTATCTCAAAAATAATTATACGGTTGCCCAGATCAGTTTCATACTTGGATCAGTCATCAAATCAATGATTATCTTGGACAATGGTATTTTCAGTGTGTGTATTATGTATATATGATACTTCGTATATGGTTTCAAATGAGTATACATATTAGGTATAAATAGATGTGTATCATTTTTATAACACATGTATTCGACTATAGACCTATGAATCTACGTACGTATATATATAATGTATATTGTGTATATATGTATATGCAAATACATTAGATATGATTTGTTATGGAGAATGTGTTAGTGAGTTAGGGTTTCTTGAGGTAGGTGGGTGTAAAGAGTAACTTGTTCTAAGATTTCTCTTATTCATTTGTCCTTATATGTCATTTTGTATTGGGGTAAAATTGTAATGAAAAAAATCATTAAGAGTGACTCTATCTACACCCACCTATTTTACTCTCTACACCCGTTTACTCTTTACACCCACCATTCTAATTTAAGTTAAAATAATTTACTCTCTACACCCACCATTCATCCCCAAATTAACCCTAATCTCTATCTCTCTACACCCACCATCTTGTTCAATCCAAATATTCATCTTTCTACTCTCACCATCTTCTATCCATTTTACTTTTCTTTTATCTCTTAAGATGATCTTTAATCTGTATTTGGATTGTAAATCTGAGCAAGGAAATCAACCCATCACTAGGTTTCTACAAAACTAGTACTTTCGACATAATATACAAATCGATTAAGAAAAAAAAAATTGTGGACTTTAATATGTCAATCTCATTTGAAAGAATGGAGTACAATGGTGATTTTGGAATTGTCCAATGAATGGGAAAGACCATCATGTCCAATAAACATATCAATGTATATATATAGAGAGATACATATACAATAGAAAACATACATATATATTGAATACACACATATTTATATATGTATATATATATATATAAACGTATATGTGGGATTTTATATGTGTGTATGTGTATACATATAAGTTAGGGTTTGGTGGGTGTAGAGAGTAACTTTTTTAGAATTCTTTTAATTGATTTTGTCTTAATATGTAATTTTATATAGGGATATAACTGTAATGAGAAAATTCATTAAAAGGTGGTTGTATAAAGCAAAATAGGTGGGTGCGGATAGAATTTCTCAATCATTAAATGGTGGGTGTGAAGAGTAAAATAGGTAGGTGTTAATAGAATTGCCCATAAAAGATATACTTTATTAATTGTTGGGAGAACTAATGATTAAATTGTTCATCTTTCAACAGTTATTAAATAAGAGGCTTTTTTATATTTCAAGACATTAGTTATGAAAGTCATTACATATTCCAAGACTGTCATTATGATAGTCATTAATATGCCCTCTTCTCTCTTTATAAAAGGAACACTTTACCCCTTGAAAGTTAACATTCAATCAATTACAGAAATAAGAGTATGCATAATTGAGAGACAGAGAGAAGAAGGAGAAGCCTAGAATAAAGTTCAATCTAAGGGGTTCTAATTTTGTCTCTACCAATTTCAATGGCGAATAACGGTATGTAATTTATATTTAAAATTCTTAAGGTCTGTTGTATTCATGATCTTGGCAAATAAAGCTATTTTCCGCATGATAGTATTTATCAATTAAAATCTAACAAGATCTGGATTTAGAACTTGGTGAAACTGTCTAGCTTGCCTAACTATTGAGTTCCAATATAGTAGTTTGTGAAAAATCTCCCTATTGATCAGTACTCAGTAGTTGTTATTGTGAAGAACTGCAAAAAATACATCAAATGCAAAAACAAGACTTCTGTCTTAGACAAGGCAAAACCAAAACCTCACCTTCTAACGAAATATTAAAGCTTTGTTTGGTTCAAGGATTTTGTGAGGGAAAAGCGAGGGGAAATAAAGGAAAACAAGATGGCATGAAATCCATGAACCAAGCAATAGTACTTAAAAGGACGAAGGTGGATGGGTGTGAGTCGAAGGATGGTTTGTGGGTGAGAAACATGGAAATGCTCATCCTCATGAGGTGTAATGGATTAACTTGGTGTTGTAGCGAAAATCTGGATGAGAATGAACGAGATTGGATTAAGGTATGAGTTCCCACAAAAGAAACAAAGAAAGACTTGTAGTAATGTGACTGTTCTCTGAGAGAGTAAAATCAAGTGCGCAAACAATAAAAGAACCTTTAGGAGCTTATTTGCGAGAAAATATTAATTTAAGAAAGATGCTTGAGGCACCGGCGAGGTGCACCGAAATGGTGCACCGAACGGTCGGTGCCGTCCATCTCGACGGGATCCACGACCTGATTGCGTGAGGCCCATCGAGATGAACTGCATCGATCGTTCGGTGCACCATTTCGGTGCACCCGATCAGTGCCTGTAACAATACTCTTAATTCAATACAATTGTAATTTTGTCGAGTGATATCAACAAGCCCATAAAATCTCCATGATAAAACTCATTTCTATGCACTTCATGAGAAAGATAGTGTTGGATATATTCTCGGCCCGTAATTATGGATCACGGCCTTTTTGGGATTTCAATTTATTTGTCATTGTTATCGGTTTTTTTTTTTTTTTCTTCCTTATTTGAGTTTCTCTTCTCTTTGTATTTACACACATGTTATTGGAAATGAGAAATATACCATTTTTCCCAACTTTCTTCTGATAGTTGTACGCAAGAATCATATTTTTTGTGTATTAGTGAGGTGATACATATGACGTGGTATCACTATTACATTCAATATTTTCTCCTTGTTTACAGGTTGGGTAATACTTGGGGCACAACCTTCATACAACTTTCATACAACCTCCCCAAAAGATGTGTCTATCTCTTTCCTGTGTCACTGTGGAGTCCAGTGACATCACAGGAGAGAGATAGACACATCTTTTGGGGAGGTTGTATGAAAGTTGTATGAAGGTTGTGTCCTAAATATTACTCTTATAGGTTATTCATAGTCGAGTAATGCTATGCTTCCCAAATTCAAATTTAAATCCCAAATGATGTGGCAGTGAACTCACTAAATTTTGATTGATAAATG
Source organism: Hydrangea macrophylla (assembly GCA_033977485.1). Lineage (NCBI taxonomy): Eukaryota > Viridiplantae > Streptophyta > Magnoliopsida > Cornales > Hydrangeaceae > Hydrangea > Hydrangea macrophylla. The sequence goes on from CM066995.1 coordinate 90,064,328, forward strand.
TTGAAGTGTCAGTGGGCCCACTAAATTTTGATTAGTGTCACATTATTTAGGATGAAGATTTGAAATTTGGATTTTGGAAGCAAAACATTGCTCATTCATAGCCAGCCTTTGGATAGTAGTTCCATATTACTATCTTTTAGTAGCTCCGTAGTCCAAGTTGATATGGGCTTTGCACTGGGTGGATTAGGTAGTAGTACTCTTGCTCCCAGTCCTAGGAGAGCTGGTCTGTAACTGGCTGGCCTTTTTTGTCTGGGTTTCTATACAAGTAGGTCGGTCCTTTTCATTGGTTTAGGCCCATTCGTGAGTCAATTGGTTTAGCTTATAAGTGGCAAATGTGCGGGTCGGGTTAGATTTGGGCGGGTCATGAGCGGGTTGGGTCAAATATGGGTGAACCCGTTACTCACCCAATTAATGATGAGTCAAATATGGGCGGGTGGTATATGGGTCAGGTCAACCCGTAACCCAAGAGATGACATGTTACTGTCTCTTTTCACAATTCCACATTCAAGGTTCTGTTTCGCAACAACTTTTCCGCCCACTTGCCAGTTATAGTGCCCGTAATCAATCCGCCGGAACCCGTTCAGAATGCAGATTTCAACTTAGTGACCCGCCTTGACCCGCGTGAGAAATTAACTCAACCCGAACCCATTATTTATGGGTGGATCTGGGCGGGTTCACGGATTTGGGTGAAAATTGCCAGGTCTAGTTTAGCTGGCCCAGCCCAATTCATGGAACACAGTTAACATGTGTCGCTTTAGAATTGGTTCAGGATATTTTTTGTATATATAAATTAGAATTTTAGTAAAAAATGCCTCATATTGGGTTTGAGTTTAGAAGGCAACATGCATGTTTTTAGCTTTGGTCAAAAGTTTAATTAGTGAAACTTAATCAAATCAGATCCTAATGTTACAAAATTACACACAAGGTATGTGAAATTTCACATACCTATTTTCTATTGAGGAATTTCTTACTAAAATAAAAAAACAGGTTGAACTTAAGATCTAAAATGTCTATTTTAGAGGAATTTTAATTCCCTATGTAGTGAGTATTTAGTGCACCTTAGAAAAGAAAATAAATAAGAGTTTCACCACAATAATCTAGATACTACTACTAGTTCAAATTTCTTTTCTCATTTATTTTTTCTTCCTGTGGATGATGATGATGATGTGTGCGTGTGGGCGTGTGTGTGTGCATTTTTTTTTTTGTGTGAGAGACTTTTTTTTTTCCCCTTTTGTCACTCGGGTTCATCGAGGAGAATGCTTTCCTTTGTTTGTTCTTCTTTCTTCTTTTTAGTTACAGGCTTGTCAGGCTGTAAGGTTTCTTGGATATTATTGTAGTTAATTTGATGATTTGTGATGGATTGTGAGTCTGTACATGGCATATACATTTCAGACTTTTGAAGATTAAGAAATCACTTACAACAAGAATAAATGTAACATAAAAGTAAGGAAATGAGAGGAAAAAATTGTTTGTTGGTCCGATAGAAAATTTTCTGGACACCAACAGAGTCCCTATAATCAAGAACAGTAAAAAGCAATTGTTTTTATTTTTGCATCCGTAATTTATATTGGGAATGAAGGTTTACAGCAGTCATAAGATAGTCTTTAATTTGTTTAAAAGTCACTCAGTAAAGATATTCTAAGAAATCCGGAGCTTGTTTGGTTTGAAGATCATTGAAAGAAATAAAAAAAGAGAAAGGAAAATAAGAAGAAAAACGTTTGTGTTTTCCCTTCTGTTCTATTCTATCCATGCCTAAATAACACCGGAAGACGAAAAATTCAAAGTATAAAGTGACTCACAAACCAATTTTTTAGTTTATTTCTCACTATATTTTGTTTTAACTCCTATTTTTCTCAATATTCCCTTTGAAACCAAATAAAGGAAAATGATTTCCTTCGTGTTTTCCTTTCTTCCCCCTAATAAGCAGAGTGTAAAAGAAGAGTCATGCTATGCTTTTCAAATCTTAATCACAAATAATGTGGCAGTGAGCCCACATAAATTTTGATTTGTATGATGTTGAAGTGGCCTCATCATTATTAAAGGTAGTCATACTGCCACATCATTTGGATTATGAATTTAGGATTAAAATTTGGAAAGCATAACATTACTCGTAAAAGAAACTTCAGACTTTCATGGGATTGAACTAAAATGCTCATGGTTCATGAGAGGCAAATTATCTCGTGGAAAGTAGAGGTGATTCTAGAAAATGAATCCAGAGGGTACGGACTTTTTTTGGGACCTATTTATACATATTTTGTATATATTTGTTTTGCCTTCTCTGGAATCCTCCCGTCCTTAGTGGACCTCCTTTCCTCAGGCTTTCTTCTTTGTCCCCATCTGGTTTTTGACTTGTCCTCTTATCCTTCCCACCTAACCTCTTTACTTTCTCTTTTCTGTTCTTTTCCTTTTCCTACTGCCTTTACTCCTCTAGACCCCTTTTCCCTCACCTACCTCCACTTGTCCTTTTCAGTGCTTTCATATGGATGATATTTCTAGTGCTCTGATGAGGGCTGATTTTTATAGAATAATTGGCCCGATAAAGAGGAAAAATTGGATAAACTTAACCTCACTTCTCTAGTTTGATCTGCACTTGTGTTTTTATTCATTTCTTTACACAATGATGTGCTTTCCGTGGTATGTTGTTGTGTTTAGCTCTTTGAATGCAGGTTCTGAAGTTAGAATGAATAACAAGTTGAAAGAAATAGATCAAGAAACAAGAAGGCAAAGTTTAAGTACCAATCGATTGGTACTTTTACCAATCGATTGGAATTTTTACCAATCGATTGGTGAAAGCTGGAAATCAAATTTCTTTAATGGCGCAAGATCTCAGCAATCAAGACGACGACCAGCCGTTACGTTGTGAACCTGGACGCCTTTAGCTCGTGGTATTACTGTATAAATAGATGGGAGTGAAAGGGGTAAAGGGTTGGCTCATTTTTATTGTTTTTGTAGGATTTCCTTGAGGAATTTTTGGGATAAGAACAAGTTCAAGTTTGAGTAGTTTGATTTTGATCCTGTTCTTTACTTATTCAGGTGTTATTTCATCTTTGTATTAGTTGTTTCTTGTTTAGTTGAAGTTTGATTCTAATTTTTAGTTTGAGTTTCCATTACAATCTTAGATTTACAATCAAAACCATGTTTAGAAGTGATTTCACCTTTATGTTTCAATTTATTTTCATTTCTCGTATTCCAATCATGCTAGAGTAGAACCCCGGTTGGGAGCAATGTGAAGAAACATTGTTTCCCAGCCACTATCATGATTCTGTGAAAGAATCAATGGCAATCGATTGGAAACAGAACCCAATCGATTGCCATAGATTCCTAAGCCAATCGATTGGAACTTTATCCAATCGATTGGGAGTCATTTGTTGCCAATCGATTGCCATTAATAGCAATCGATTGGCATGCTTATGAATTGGGCAGATTCTTTATAGTATTCCAGTAACTTTTACTTCAGAAACTAAGTCCAAATTGATCTTGTTAAGTTCAAATTGAAATCTGATTTTGAAATAAAAGCTCCTTTGGCCAATTAGCACAATGAACATGTCGATGAACACATTGAATATCCTATATTCAATTTGTTAGTTACAGTTCAATGTTTTAATTAGCTCTTATTTCAGATCTTCATAGTAAGGAAAGGAATTTTAATCTACTAGTTATGTTGTATTAACATTCTTAGTAACTAGGATTGCTTTACTTAATCTCTTGGTGAAATAAGGAATACTAGAAGGATGAAGCCCCAGTTGTGTGTTAACGCTAAATCATGATAGTGGTTGGTGCAATGCGAACTCACATGTTCCCAACACTTTGTCCATATTTATAAAACCACATTGTTTAATTCTGTTTAATTTAATTATTGTTTAGTTCTGCTTTTTTTTTTAAAATTTGAATTTAGTAGGATCGTTAGAGCCTCCACTCTTAAAGAAATCATCTTTTATTTTCTTTAGGATTCAATCTAGGTTTCTTTCCCTCAATTCCGTCCCTTGGGAAAACGACTCGGTCTTACCGGTTTTTACTCGACGCGACCGTCTGCGCTTGGACGTATTCTTAAAAGAACACATTTCTTGTCATGTCATGCTCTCTCTCAATTAATCTCTAAAACCTCCAGCCTATCCTGTTTCGAAGACACTCTCTTTTTGGAATCAGATCATGTCACGAAAGGAAAAGATGTTTGTCCCCCACTAGTGGGGAGATTAATCTCTGAAAAAACTCTCAACCTTCGAGCTGTTCAAGTCACCATCAGAAAAGCATGGAACCCTATAGGAATTCTGACGATCTCCGAAATGGACACGAACACCCTTCTTTTTGCTTTTGGAGAACACAGAGACTACCTGAGAGTGATTCGATTGGCCCCTTGGTCTATTATGGGCCACCACTTGTCTTTGAAGCCCTGGACTCCGGATTTGATTTTGGAAGAACTGCGGCTCTCTTTCTCCGCCTTCTGGGTTCAGGTACATGGTCTTCCTCCAAACCAGATCACCGAACGCAATGCAAAAACTATAGGTGCCACGATTGGGAAGATAGTAGCTATAGATTTGGATGGGGGTCTTTTCCCCACTTGGGGAAAGGCCATGAGAATCAATGTCGAGATTGACACTAAACTTCCTCTCAAAACTGGGTTCATATGGAAAAGAGAAAATCTGCCCGAAGTTTAGATTCATTTCAAATTCGAAATACTTTCAGAATTTTGTTACCGTTGTGGGAGGATCAGTCACACTATTAATGCATGTAGCTATGAACTCCCTGGATCCTCTTCTCTAAACCCGTTCCAAAATAACCACAAAGGCTCTCATGTTTTCGGTCCTTGGCTTGGTTCAGAGGAACAAAATTCTAGCAGAAACCCCAACAACCACCAGAGATCGAGGAATGATAATCAGGGAAGAACTTTCCGACCAGAGGCACCGGAAAAAGTTTTCAAACTAGCACCTCCGGCGGATCTGAGCTCGGGGTCCCACATCATGCTGCCAGAAGTTCTGAACGAAAAATATCAGATTCACACCACTCAAGGAGACGAGCCAGCGCCGAACTGCATCTCTTCCATCTCCCTGTCTGTCAGTACTGACGATAGAGGACTTTTCACTGAGATTACAAAATCTCCACTTGTCAAAATAAACCTTTTCTCATGACCCTCTTCTTTCCAAAAGGGCCCCGCACAACCCATCTCAACTTCCTGAGACTCCCTTTGATTCCCAAAGGAAGTTGGATACAATAGCCCAAAACAGATTTTACTCCCAATCAAAAGCCCTCCCTGAAAGCCCAAACTTGTCCAATACATATATCATCCCGCAGCTTCGGGCTAGCCCACCACCCAAAACAAACCAACCCCCACACCAAATAGATAAAAGCCCAGAAAAGCTTTCCCAAGCTCTTTTGAACTCTTGTCTAGAAAACCATTACACAAATTGCCCACGCCCCTTGCCCAACCTTTCCCCGAACCCGGAGCCTTATAACCTTGGTCAAAACTCTAAAAAGGATCGCTTTGATCCCACCTCTTTCCCTAGCCCAGAACCCATAAACCCAGGTAAACCTGTCCTAGATCTTATTGATGCTTCATTACAAAACCCCACTCACCTATGCCAAAGCTCTGATTTTTCTCATACCTCCTCAAAGAAAAGAGTCCTCGATGTTGTTGTTCCAAACCAAAACCCAGAAAAGAAAAAAAGAACCTCCCAGGACCCTAACCCCCAAACCAATGGCCTCATACTTCAGCAAGGAGTAAATCAAAAATTTCTCCCAGCTTCTTTATTCCAAAATATGGAAATCCTCACCAACCCTGTAAATTTTTCAACCCCTCATATCCCAGCCAACTCGGAAAAAGGACTCCAATCCTATCACCTTTCTAGGCAAGGTTGTAAAGGAAAGTTCACTTCCACATATGCTTCTCCAGATTCCCAAATGGGGACGAGTCTTCCCCATGGTGAGACGTCACTATCTAAAGCTCATTACTTTGCCAAATAGGAGGGCGATACGCCCCCTCTTGGCCAATGATTATCATCAACTGGAACTATCGAGGATTTGCCCGAACCTCGGCAGTTAATACCCTTCGGGCTCTGATAAGGAAACATCGTCCTGATTGCATTTTCCTATCAGAAACAAAGGCCACTGTAAATAAAATGTCTTCTTTGATGAACAGTTTGGGCTACCCTAATCACTCTATTGTTCTGGCTCGAGGAAAGGCTGGAGGCCTTTGTCTTGCTTGGCTTTCAGATGTAGACATCAACATCTCTTTTTCTAATGATAACATGATCGTTGCCTCTGTGTTCTCTGACCCTTCTGAATCCCACTGGGTTCTCACTGCGATTTACGGTTCCCCCTACTGGCGAGATAAAAATCAATTTTGGGAAAATTTAGAATCTACTGTGGATGCAGCGGATGGCCCTTGGTTCTCCATCGGCGACATCAACTGTATTACTAGCCAAGCTGAGAAAAAAAGAGGTAAGCCTTTTGCAAATTCCTCTACTGGTGGTCTGAATGGATTGATGAATTCCAAAAATCTGATCGATATTGGGTATGTTGGTAACACTTTTAATTGGGACAATGGTAGAAGTTGTAGAGCAAAAATCAGACAGATGCTTGATAGAGGAGTTTCCAATATTTCCTGGAGGGAACTTTTTCCCAAAGCAACCATTCGAAACCTTCCCATCACGGATTCGGATCATGCTGCCATCATCCTCAATACGGTTAGAGAGAGAGCAAAGAAACCTACCAGCTTCAAATTTGAAGAAATGTGGACCAGAGATGAAAGTTGCGCCACTCTCATCAATAGTGTGTGGAATTCAACTTTTGTTCAAGGCTCTCCTGCCTTTCGCCTATGTCAAAAGATCAAAGCTGTCCGAAAGGCCTTTCTCCTTTGGAACCGTGACCACCTTGGAAGGGTTCAATCCCATATAAAAAATTCTTATAATGCTATTGAAGCTCTCCAAGCTCAGGATCCAACGGAAGATTCCATTTGTAAGATCGATGCTCTCAAAGTAAATTTAAACGAGAACTTGCAAAGAGAAGAGCTGTTGTGGAGACAAAAGTCTAGGGTGCAATGGCTAAAAGATGGTGATAAGAGCACAAAATTCTTCCACATCTCAACCATTATTCGCCGCCACAGAAATGCTATCGAACGGATAAAGCTTGAAGATGGTCGATGGACTGGTGTCCCGGAGGAAATAAGCAATGCCTTTATAACCATGTTCCAGCAACTCTTCAAATCCTCTTCACCGGATTTTCCAAGTGATCTTGAAGGTCTCATTCAAAGTGTCATCACCCCTGATGATAATGAACTCTTGAACCACATCCCTGATGATAGAGAGATAAAGGATACGATGTTCCAAATTGGTTCTACGAAAGCCCCCGGTCCTGATGGGGTGTCTGCTATCTTCTATAAATTTTACTGGGATATTGTAAAATATGATGTTATTGCCTCTGTTCGCAGCTTCTTTACTGGGGGTTTTTATTTTAAAAGACCTGAACCATACCAATATTGCCCTGATCCCAAAAGTGAAAAATGCAGTGTCCCCAAATCTCTTTAGGCCTATCAGTCTCTGCAATGTGATTTACATAATCATTTCCAAAATTCTTTCAAATAGGCTAAAGCCTCTTCTCGAGAAAATCATTTCCCCTATGCAGTCTGCTTTTGTCCCTGGGCATGTCATTCATGATAATACCATTATAGCCCAGGAAATTGTTCACTCCATGAGACACAAAAAAGGAAAAGGGGGTCTTATGGCTATTAAATTCGACATGGAAAAAGCTTATGATCGAATGGAGTGGGCTTTTATTACAAAGGTGTTAAAATGCCTTGGTTTCTCAGACCTCTGGTGTAATTGGATAGAGCAGTGTATTAGAGCAGTGTATTTCCACTGTTTCCTTCTCTGTTCTTATCAATGGTAGTCCTCAAGGTTTTTTTAAACCAGAAAGAGGTCTTCGCCAAGGAGACCCCCTCTCACCGTTTCTCTTCATTATTTGCTCTGATATTCTCTCTAGGATTATTCACAGAGATTCTACTCACGGTCTGATCCATGGAATCAAGGCGGCCAGAAATTGCCCCTCCATTAATCATCTCCTGTTTGCAAATGATCTTGTTGTTTTTGGAAGGGCCAACCCGGATGAAAGCTAGGAACATTTTAGATTGCCTAGACCAATATGGCAAGTGGTCGGGTTAAAAAATCAATCTCTCCAAATCCAGGCTTATCTTCAGCAAGATTACATGCCCAGATATATCCAGATCCATCAAAAGAGAAACGGGCTTGAGGAAAGCTCCCATAAATTCAAAATACTTGGGCCTACCCCTGTTGTCTCATCGGATATTCTGGGAAAGGTTCAGTCCAAGCTTCAGGGTTGGAAATCTTCTCTTCTTTCTCAAGCTAGTAGGGGCCCTCTGATTAGATCAGTCACACAAGCAATGCCAGTCTATGCCATGTCAGTCTTCCCCTTTCCTTCCAACTTATGTCTTTTGATGGATAAACTGATGCATAATTTTTGGTGGGGACAAAATTTGGAGGAAAAGAAGAAAGCTTTTTGTCTCAAAGCTTGGGACTCTATCTGTCTTCCCAAAAGCTTTGGGGGCTTGGGTTTGCGCAGGATGAAAGACTATAACAAGGCATTACTTTCAAAACTCGGCTGGCAAATTTTTTCAAAGGCGGACAAACCGTGGGTCAACCTCATTCAAGGAAAATACCTTCAAAAAAATCATCTTCTCCGCTCTCCAAAAGTGTGCAATCCTTCGTGGGTTTGGCAAGGGATTGCCTCTTCTTTGCCCCTTCTCACCAAAGGAACTTGTTTCCTTCTCGGCAATGGGTTGAATATAAATTTGTGGGATGACCCTTGGGTTCCTTCTTTACCAAACTTTAGGCCTGTCCCAAGACAATCTACCCGGCCCCCAATCTCTTCTGTAAAAGACCTTTTCAATATTGCTGAAGGGGGATGGAATCAAACTTTGCTTAACCACATTTTTCTTCCAGAGTCAGCCGAAGCCATTCAGAAAATTCATATCCCGGTTTTCGCTCGTGATGACTCTTTGAGATGGCTCCCGGATAAAAAAAGGAGTTTTTTTTCGGTAAAGTCCGCTTATCTCACGGGTCAGAAATCTAGAATGGTTCCTTCTTTGACTTTTCCTACGAAAAGTTGGAATCAAATTTGGAGTGTAAACCTACACGAACGCCTAAAGACTTTCCTTTGGAAAGTGGCGGCTGATATCATACCCACTAGGTCAATTTTGGCCTCTCGCTTCCACATCGACAACCATCGCTGCCCTCTCTACGACCATTTTGTGGAGTCTCCGGAGCATCTTTTCTTGGTTTGCCCAATTGTTCGTATTATTTGGAGATCTTCGAGGTGGCCCCTGGATCCCTCTTGTTTTGCAAATTCTGGTATACGACAGTGGATCAAAATGATCCTTTGTCCTTCTCTTTTTCTTCGCATCCCCTCGGATGAGGCAAGGGATTTTACTACTTTTGCTGCCTTGGTGATGTCCCAAACTTGGAACCTTAGAAACAAAGTGTTATTTGATGATGTCAAGGTTGATATTCGTCTTTGGGTTGGTCAGACCATCTCCTTGGCAAAGGAGCACCAATTACCACATAAGCTTGTTCCTCTTTCTGCTAGAAACCTCAAAGAGGGCTGGACTCCTCCCCCCTCCGACTGGGTAAAGGTAAATTTCGACGTCGCAGTGCGGGATCATGCCACAGGTCGTGCCATTATTTTTCGAGATCACCAAGCAAAGGTTCTTTATGCACAATCCTGGCTCGAGCCCCCCTTGGACCCTTCTTTGGCCGAAGCAAAGGCTGCTTTCCTTGGTATCTCGACCGCAGTGAAATTGGGCTACAAGAATGTTATTTTTGAGGGTGACTCCTTGTTGGTCTGTCAACCCCTTGCGGACTGGAGCGTTAAGCCAGATTGGGCTTTCAAGAGTTACATTTTGGGTGGGCGAAATCTTCTTGCTTCCTATTTTGTTGGTTGGAGCTTTGTTAAAATTCCTAGATTGGATAACTTTGTTGCTCACAATTTAGCCCATTGGGCAATGTCTTGTAATTTTTTTGCGTCTATCCCGTTTGACGTGATTCCTCTTTCTGTGTTTGAGGAACATCCTCAAAGGGTTTGAGGCTTGTTTTGTTTGTTTCCTTGTTTTAATGCATTTGTTTCTTCCAGCAAAAAAAAAAAAAAAAAAAAAAAATTTGTATATATTTTAGAGCTAATATGACAATTTTTTTTTTTTTTTTTTTTTTTTTTGGGGGGGGGTGGGGGGGGGGGGGTTTTTAGTGCAAATCTATAATTTTTTTTAAATGTGAGGTGGGCTTGAGCCCCCCACCCTTCAATATACGTAGATCCGCCGTTGGTGGAAAGGATCAAAATTCTATTGGGATTATTGTACAATGCTTAAGGCTCTGATTGGTTTGCGGAATTAGCGAAGAAAAAGAAAAGAGAAAGGAAAAGAAAATTAGTTCACTTGTATTTTCTTTCATAAACAATGTTACAATGTTCAAAATATAATTGTAAAGTAAGAAAAAAGAAGAAAATGACTTAAAATTTTTAAAATATTTCCTTATCGTTTCTCTTATTAACCAAAGGAATATGTTTTCCTCTTAAGATTTCTTTTCTTTTTCCTCCACTAAATATGTCAACCAAACAAAGCTAAGGTAATGCTAGTGGTCATGAACAGTGTAATGGAAGAGAAAACTATAGAGATGAGTTGCGGAAGGCAAAAGTAAAGAAAAAGAAATGCAAAAAGCAGGTAAGTTTCTTTTTAAGTGCCGTGATTAAATAGGTATCCTATGCAATTACTCATCTGTGTTTTCCTAAATGCGAATTTTTTAATGTTGGACATGGTATGCCACATGGATTTTCCATGTCATTTACCACATCATCAGGTGAAAAAATAGGTGGCCTAAACCGGTGTAGCTGGACCACTCTTATGAAAAACTTGACAAAAGAGCTGATTGAAGGCCAAATAGCCAAACCATGAGCAGCAGCGGAGTTTGGAATTTTAGTCATTGGGGTCTAAGCCACACGGGAGTTTGGAAGCAGCGCCCCCGAGACGATTTTTTTGGAGCTTATTTATACATAATTGGCGATTTTTTTAGGGTCTATTTGTATATAATTGTGATTTTTTTGGGATATATATGCTTATAATATGAGTCTATTTGGCGACACGTAAATATTGTATAGTGTGTTTCAAAATTCTAAGAGGGTCTATTTCTAAAATGCATTAAATTCTCACACTAAAAGTGTAATTTTCAAAATTCTAGGCGCCTCGCCTTTGAGTTGTATATACCTGTATAGTGTATATCAATATACATATAGTTGATGGCATTAAATCGGACCTTGGATCCCTTTGAGAGACTTAAACATAAATTGAGGGGGGCCTAAACATAAGTTGAGAGGAGCTTAAATGTAAAACTTATACCACATATAGGGTAAAATTTTTCTTGCCAAAAAGTGAGTGAGGGCACGTGCTCCCACTGGCCCTCTAAAGCCTCCGCCCCTGACCATGAGGGCTGAGGCAATGACTCCAGGGGAAGGATCAAAAGCAGGTCAAGCTGCTGTTGAGTCAATGGACCCTGATGACGTGGACAATGACTTGGAGTCCGAGATTGACATCAACGATGACTTTGTGACACCTGTGTGAGCAAGTGTCCGTAATAAGTACATTATAATGTTCTGCATGGTTAGTGGATTTAGCAGATGAAAATAAAAAGGAATTGATATTCCTTGTGTTTTCTCTTGCTTTCGGATATGGAAACCCAAATTTCCTCAAAACATCAAAATTAAAAAATTGAAAATGAAGATAAGGAAAAAGGGATTGAAAATTTGGGAAAAAAATATTTCTAGTGTTTTTCTTTCTTATTGTCTTTTCCTCACCTTTTTCCTTGGTAGTGGTAGTTGGTACCAAACAAGGATAGGTGTTTCCTTTGTGTTTTTGTTTTCCTTTGGAAAAAATGGCTGAACCAAATGTTGCCTAACAGATTTACTGCCTTGAGCTCTCAATGTGCTGTTTATAGGAAGTGTTGTTAACTCCAAATCGTGAGTAATTAGTTATGTGATGAATTTTGAAGTGCACTAAATGAAGAAATGGAGGGCTTGTGTTTTGTATATATGTACTTCTCATATTTGTACTTGGGAGATCTTGCATATGTTTTTCTATTGATATTCTTGTAACATTTTAAAACTTTTAGTAGCGCTTGCAATTTTCTTTAGAATGATGTATCTTTACATGTTAAGGGTCTGTTTGGGAATGCTGAATATAATAATTAGGATTAGGTTCATATCGAGTCTACATTTATTCGGAGGCTGTTTGGATAACATGGAAACCAGTTATGTACTCAGAAAAGAACTGGTTTTAAATAGTTTGTTTGTTTAATTTTTTTTTTTGTTGGTTGTGTGTGTACTTAACAAGATCCTATTTTGGCAATTAGTTTTCAAACAGCCCATTGGCATTCATTAAAACTAGTTAAATGTGAAAATCGACAAAACTTAAACCTCTATAGCCAGGCATTTTAATTCATACAAGCCCTGGGCTTTTTGAAAACCAATATTTTATATATATATATATATATATGTGTGTGTGTTGTATTTTTTGGGATGCTGTCTTGAATAACTACCCAAATGGCACCTCCCACCCTTCAAATCTTCGCTACGACGGGAGTGCAGTGGTAAAATATCACCCATTACATTGTCATTGGGTGCCAAATTCACAGTATGAATGGGACTCTAGACAGAGAAGTGTGGGAAAATTTGGAGGAAAATTGAGTCTCATTGAATTGCCAACTAAAAATTGAGTTAGTCTGTGGGTGTAATGTATTAATGCACTTAGCCGTCCCTGGTTGAAGAGTGCTTGTAGTAGAGAGTTTTATAAATACTATAAATACTATTCAAATTGCCAAACAGTACATAAATAACTCTGTACAATCTCCTAGATGATGCTCTTTGATATTCTAGAGAAAATTGGGCGGAGACCACACTATCGGAGTGGGTCAAGCAAAGTAGGGAAGAACTAGAATACCTCTAATGCATTCATTTTCAATACCTTCTTGTTTATCTCAAATGCTTGAGATGAAAGCAGAAATGATGAGACAAGAAATTTTGAGTCCTTGTCAATGGAACAGATTTTAATCTGAATCCGCTCAGTATCCGGTGTAAATAGCCGGATTTGAATTTCACTTTTGACATCCGAATCTCTGAATGTGAATCCGATTAAGAATTAACTTAATAGATCTGATGTGGATTTAGAATATCCCATCCGATAAGAATCCGAATCCGATTAGCTATATTATGTTACTAAAATCTTATTTTTCGTCGCTAAAAGTCTCCTATGCTGTAAGTTAGCAAATTCCACATATATATACATATATATTATGATTAATAATTTAATATAAAATATATATTACTCAAAATAAATTTTATATATGCTCTAATATTATACAATAAGAATAGTATTCACACAATAAACATTTCATATATGCAATATATTATTATACATAAGAGTTATTTATACAATAAATATGTAGTTATGAGTTTAAAAAATATAAGTTTATTTTTTTAGTTTTTAAAAATAGTAAGTTTAATGTATATCTGATAGTTAACAAATTCGAATTTGGATTTCATATAGCCAATCCGATCCGAATCCGAATTCGATAAGACAAATCCGATTTACTTAACAAATGGATTTAGATTTCATGAATTCGGTCCGAATTCGATCTGTTTACAGACCTAATGCTAATGTCATGGCTGTGCACGTAGTCCACTTTCATACATACATATATATATATACACACATATGTATTTGTTTGTATGTACGGAGGGATATTATTGTTTACTTTCTTGAGTTAATTAGTATAATGTCCATTTTACTCTAGGTTTATTGCAATAGGCCCAACCTATGAAACAATTTAGTCTGAAGTCCACACCACAAATCTGCACCAAACTACCCTTTCCATTTCCCATTCATAACTGCAATTAATAACCCAACTATTTTAGGGGTTTTCAAAATTCAAATCCCAAATACCTAAATGAGAAGAAATCACATTCTATATGCATCAACAAGGTCTCTCTCTCTCTCTCTCTCTCTCTCTCTCTCTCTCTCTCTCTCTGTGTTTAGAGAGAGAAAGCTCAGGCCATATCTCAGACCATCCTCACACAGGACCTCTCTGATGACCTCACGCTAGTCGATGCAAGCCAGATAAACTCCGCAGCGAGATGCTCAATCTCCAACACGCCGCCGCGTTCCTCCCGAGAACCAAGATCATGGCCGGCGTGGACTACTCGAGGACCAAGATCACCGTCGGATCCACTCTCTGTATCATCACTACCGGTGCTAGGCAGAACGCCGACGAGTCCAGGCTGAACTTGATACAGAAGAACAAGGCCATGTTCTCGATTATTGTGCCCCAACTTTGAGAAGTACTTGCCCGATTCGATTTTGGTGATTGTTTCGAACCTGGTTGATGTTTTGACTTATGATGCTTGGAAGCTTTCTGGGTTTCAACAACAATGGCAATACTGGATCTGCTCTCTCTCAGTCTATACAATGGAACCCGATTGTATATTATGTTGTGGTTCAAAGGTTGTGATCCAAAAGGTTGTAGTGTAAAATTTAACACTCTTTTTCTTGCTTCAAAAGTTGTGATGTGAAACTGTATACTATGTTGCAGTTCAAAGGATAAGGTTCAAAAGGTTCTAGTGTAAAATTTAACACTCATGTTCTTGGTTTCACATGTTATGGTGCGAAATTGTATATTATGTGAATGAAAATTGTGATGTCAATGAAATATTGCAGTCAGTGTAAACTGAATGTGCAAATGAATTTATGATAAGACAATATTCCTTTTGTTGAATAACTCGAATATGAGTGTGAAATTTACCACTTATATTCATTCTAGTGTGAAATTTAACACAATTTGTTTTTTGGTGATGGTGATGAATGACTGTTAGATCACCCAAGAATGGTGAAATACGAAATTTAAAAAGATATGTGTAATATTAGACAGATTCTAACGTATAAAACCCTACAATCGTGGCATTTAGTAACTTAATTCCGAAAAAATATGCAAGATTTAGTAACTTCCCAATATCTATGTAAGATTTATGGGATTGAGTTTGACCGAAATATACATATCAGCATTATATATATAGGTTAGGGATAGATTAGTGTGAACTTTTGCACTTTTGCACTGTCAAATTACACTACAAACTCTAAACATTATATATATACAGTGTGAACTTTTGCACTGTCAAATTATACTAGTATGAAAATCATACTGATTTAGATACATTCTTCGATAACTTGCAATAACAGACTGTGTGTTCACTGTCTGATGAATGAATATTAGATGAACATAGAATGGTGAGATATCAAACTAAAAGATGTGTATAATATGAATCCTAAAATTATGGGATTTTGCTATTTCCAAAAAGATATCCCTAATCAATGGGATTGTGTGTAACTGAAATACTTCCTTAATATATGTATATATTTCTTATATACGGTTCTGTATATATAGGTAAGGGTAAAAAAGACATCTAATAATTCTAAAATAGGAAAATTTGGACTAATCTCTAACAACATTTACAATTATAGGGTGTATCATTGGGAAGTACCAATTGGTGGGTCTATTACAACAAACATTGGTAGAATGTGATTTTCCACTAAAATTTTCTACTTTCTTTGGTGAAGGGCAACATTTTAGTAGGTTTTTTTAAAGATATTTTCCATTATGTTATTATGATATATTATCGATCTATATGTGTATTAAATATTTGTCATATAGATGCACTTGTGCATGTCGATTAATTACACAAAGAAAATGCACCCGACTGAGTCTTTTCCTCTGGTGAATTGAAGAGTAATGAGTAAGTCAAAGAAAATGCACCATTCATCATGTTTTTCTATATATATATATATATATATATACAGCCAGGCTATAAAGAGGGTGTCATTTCTTTATTAAAGAGATGACCTCTGTTTTGGCCGTCGGGTCGTGTTTTCATTAATGGCAGTTTTGTCATTTCACAGTTTTTAAACACAATCCAACGGCCAAAATAGAGGTCCTCTCTTTAATAAAGAAAGGTGGCCCTCTTTAGACAATCTGTATATATATATATATATATATATAATGGACTACTAACAAGCTTCCAAGGTCATTGCCCTTCTTAGCCGTATATCATGGTGAAGGTAGGGGCGGACGCACGTGTAAGTCAGGGTGGGCACAGGCCCCCCCTGAACTTTTGAAAATTATAGATTTTATATGTAATGTTTTATAATTTTTAGAAATAGGCTCCTCTTGGACTTGTGGTTATTATAGATTTAGTAGTAATGTTTTATAATTTTAGAGGTAGGCCCCCATAATCATGCAATGATATATACACAAATTTAGGGGTGTAAACATGATTTTCCTTCTTAAAGTTTCTGGCTCTTCTTTTTTTAATGGAGAAAAGAGATTTGTTTAATGAAAATGTCACACCCCGATTTTTGGACAACCAAATATTCAATCCAGAGCCTGTATCCGGACTAATATTCAATTACCAAAAATCACGAGAGCGACACCCTCCCATAGGCTAACAGAAAATTTATTGAAAACAGTATTTAATACTCCTTAAATAAGGACATGTGATCTTGTGTTTAAAGAAAAACTCTTTATTATTAAACATGTATTCCCAAACATCCATTTCATTGTAAAAGAAATAAAGTTCCATTATAAATATTATATCACTTTTCAATTTAAAAAAAAAAAACATCATTTTCATAAATAAAATGTCCACATACAGAGTTGAGCGGAAATAAAAATAAATAAGAATAAAATCTATACATCCATTGGTCAGAGTAACTACAACGTTCCCAATACCCAATATACCATATTTATTGCAATTATACATACTGGCCCACAAATGCCAGAAAATAAAATACAATCAAGTACAACAAAAATAAGTACAACTCCAATAATAAACAACACAACGACCATCTCTTCACCCAAACAGAAGCTCCAACGAAAATCTCAAAAAAACTAAACCTGCGCAAATACATTCGATTACGTTTCATATAGAAACGCCCCCGAATGTATAACACACTCGGGTCAGTCACATGACTGGTATGAGTTAAACAAAACAACAAGTCTTAGGGATCCAACTTGAACCCGTAGACAACAAATTACACTACAATACTCTTGGGTCAAGACAGGTAGTTCCACACACGTATCTGGACAATAGAGTAGTTTCCATTTATGTGGTGGCAATTAGTTTCTTGCCCAAAAATCCAAAGTCACTACGAGTTTTATACTTACCTCAGATATCTATGGTGAGCCAGCCCTGCATAAAAGTTAGTGGGCCCACCATCCTGTAAATCGAATGATCACAAACCAGGCGAATAATTCCATACATAAGCCGTTCACATTCTAACTTAAACATCGTGTTCATTATTTCACGCTTATCAGTCTTATGAAATACTCCATTTTCATTATTTATTAGCATTAAATTTATCTTTGTGTTCCCTAGGTTCACCCCTTGGCCACCCTCCATGGTACAGCCCACACATATATCCCATGTGTGCCTGGACATACTACCAACACCCACTCCGGTGCCAGTTTGGTTGGGGTATCAACCAAACCAGGTATACACAACGGACGGCTGGTCAATATGCCTAGACGTCTATACAATATAAGTCGAGCATAAGGCTTAGGCCAACTTGATCACGAAGCCACTGGCAAAAAGTACACTCAACAAGTCTTAAGCCAGCTTGATCACGAAGCCACTGGCAAAAGGTTGCGAGCTACCCAAAAACAATAACACAACAACGGGAGTGGTGAACACTAAAGAACTATGTTGCAATTATCTCTTATCATTCGTATTATCCCAACAATTGTGAATTTCGCGTTTATCACATGGTTCCGTCTTATCATCCAATCACATCTCTAACTTTTAGATGTATTCCAATTTCTTACAATAAAGGGTTTTATCAATTAACCCATAACAATTCTTCCCTCAATAATTTCCAATCAAATTACAAGATTTCCAATATACTATTCAACGTATCTAATTTACTCATTTTTATCAAAATGACCACACAATAAGGTCAGTTATTTCAGGTACAATAACCTTAACCCAACATTCAAAATTAGCCTACATGAAACTCATAATAAAAATTCAAATTCTCATATCGTAAAGTATTATAACAATCGTTCCACAGTATTTTCATCGGACTCAACGTTAATGACTATCACCCATTTTTTTTTTATAGCTCAACATTATATGAGAATTCATGTATCTATAAGTAATTTTCGTTAAGTCATACGAATGAATAAAAAAAACACAACTAATCATATTTCTCAAATGTCGTACGTTTTAATATACTAAAAACTGCTACTGAAATTTAAATCTACAGCCCAAACAGTGCGGAATCAAGGAAAACTCAAAACACGAAAAGTGTGCAGAATCGCGTTTCCTACAAGCCTACGCAGACAGAATATTCAAATTCAAAACCACGATTTTCTAATAATTTTCTAAAGTTTCTGCAACTGTGTGAACTACACATAAAACGAATTTCACATATATTTTCTAACAAACTTGAATATTTCACATATAGTTTTTATCAAACTAATGATTCCCCTAACCCTTTTGAATACTCTGATTGTCACACCCGTTCCAAAAAAAAAAATTTATAGTTTTATCATGCATAATTGTAAATTGAGAGGTTATCAATGTTAATTGATAATGGTGGATTGAGGTTGACTGTGAGTCAACGGTGGGGTGTCTAGTGGGGACACGAGGAATTGGTAACACCTGTTGCATTGGCATGATTAAATGACATTTATATGACTTAAATGTTATTTGACTTTATATGGTATTTTGTGAATAGTAAATTTTACCTGTGTTTGGTAAATTGTAGTAATCTTTGATATTGTTATATATTGATTTGAGAACTGTGGTGAGAACGTGAGTGATACGTTAATTAAAAGGTAGGTTGTGTAGAGATTTCACAGAATATAGTTTTCGGACGTATTTTGGATCCAAACGAAACTTAGTCGGAAACTTTTGAAATTTATAGTTTTCACTCGTAAAGGCATAAAATGGACGCGTGCGAAGTTTCGAGAGGTAATTAGAAGTTTGAGAAACTCGTGGGGAGGTAAGCGTAATTTTCAAAACATTTGCCTATATATATATGAGAATGAGATTTCATTCTCATCCAAATTAAAATATCTAGAGAGAGAGGAGAGAGAAAGGAGATTGGTTCTTCGGACTTTGCGACGCCGTTTGACAACCTTCCGTCTGTCAGATTTTCTCCAGATTTCAGATTTGAACTCGTGGAGGTAAGACCTACGTTTTGATACCACTTAGGTCATGTTTGGCCAAGTTTTGTTAAAATCTTAATTTTGGACTTTTGGGAAAAATCAGGTAAAACTTATAGGAATCGTACCAAATTCGAAATCCGACGATTATTTAGCCTCCTAGTCAATCCTTCAAAGTTTGGAGAGATTCGCACGAGGTATGAATTCTAGATCTATGAAATATATGGATTTTCATGTTTTAGACATCACTTTTGATATTCTTGGATCCGGGCGAAATTCATGTGTTAGTTAGGCCCGTTAATTATGCACGTGAAATTATGATAAAAGCACGTATAACTGTTTATGTGAGCATGTTATGTGTCTACTTGGGTCAAAGGGGAGTTTGGTGCAAATTCATGCCGGGGTAAGCTTCTCGATGTTTGAGAATTTTGGTAGCGATGGCTACTGTGCATGGTTGTAGGCTTGGACTTGCCATGGCACTTGTGGGATGTAATGGTTGTAGGCTTGGACTTGCCATTGACATCGCGGTTTAAGGCTTGGACTTGCCGCTACCGGATGAATGCGTACCACTCACCCTAGAGACTATTTCTATGTGTTTTAGATGCTTAAACCATGAATTGTCATATAAGCATACATTTAGAATTGTACGCTCAGCATATAGCTGAGCAGTGGAGATGTACTCCATTGCAGGTAAAAAGAAAGACAAGAAGAAGTGTGCGGAGTGAGGCCGACGAACGCCGGGGAATCGCCTTTGTATATGTTTTTGTGTTTAAATCCTAAATTCGTGTAAGGATTTGAGTATTGTAATATGTTGTAATAGAACCATAGATTAGTCCTGCAGTACTGTAATCGTGTAATTGAATGTCTGTAGTTATGTTTTGAATGTTAAAAATCAGTTATGGTTGTGTTTGTGGTTGGTGTGGAGAAGCATGAGTTGTTATATTTCAATACAGGGCTGTTAGCAGGGGAGCAGTCGACTGAACCCCCTGATCAGTCGACTGGATCTCGTGTATTTGGGATACTGTAAGTGAATATCAGAGAAGCAGTCGACTGAACCCCTTGGGCAGTCGACTGAACACTGTAGAATTTTGGCTACTGATCCAAATAGTAACCAATGCAGTCGACTGGGTTCCCTGATCAGTCGACTGAACCCCTGATGAGAAATGTTAATTTTAGTTCTGCATAACACAGTCGACTGGGGTTCCCTGAGCAGTCGACTGGACCTCTTTGCAGTATGTTGTATTTTTTTGTTCTGCTTAACTCAGTCGACGGAGCAGTCGACTGGACCCTAGTGCAGTCGACGGGGCAGTCGACTGAACCTCTGTTTTCAAAACTATTTCTTTTGAATGTGTTCTCAATGGCCAAAACTTTTTATAACTCAAATTTCAATGTACTTTACAAACGCAGAGGGGAACGTTTCCTAAGTTTTAAACTACCAGGGTTGTTTTATAGAAGTTCTTTCCGCTGCGTATTATTAGATGATGTTTGGATGAGCCTTGGTGGCGTGCCACGTGTCCTATTTCCACGCGTAGTGGGATGGGTCGTGACATTTATTGGTATCAGAGCTAGAGGTAACAAAACTTTGGGAACGTTCGACGACGAGTGGAGTGTTGAGTGAATTGCCACATGTTTTCAATTGCATTCATGCATCTTAGAGATGTTTGATGCATATGGATGTTGTTTTACATACATACTACTGTTATTGTTGTACATGCATAGTGTTTATGCATTGAGAACTACAGGATTGTAATCATGAGTGACGAAGAACGAGAATTATCGCCACATACTCGTCGAATGAATGAAATGGCAGAGATGATGGGGAACATGGGAGAGATGATACGAAATATAGCGGACAGATTACCCCCAACACCTCCATTGGAGCCAGAACCGATAGTTGTAGTACATGCTCCTGAAAATAGGGGTATGAGGTCAATATCAGAACAGTTTGCCCGGAAGAAACCGATGGAATTTCATGGGACGCCCGACCCAACGCTCGCAGAACATTGGATCATGGATATGGAGAGAATTTTTCGATCGATTCCGATGACCAATAAGGAGAAGATTGAGAATGCCAGTGATGTGCTGAAGGGTGAAGCCCAGAACTGGTGGGTAAATGTACTAGATCAAGGGGCACCGATTACTTGGGAAGGGTTCAAGGCGGAATTTAATCGCCGGTTCTTTCCGCGAGCCGCCTACAACGCAAAGAAGAGAGAATTTGATAACTTGAAGCAGGGAGACCTGACTGTGACAGAGTATACTTCCAAGTATAATGCGTTGTTGAGATTTGGTAAAGGTTCTGTGCCAGGAGAGGAAGAAAGGGCAAGGAAATTTGAAGAAGGCTTAAGGGAAAATATCCGGTTGAGGGTAGAAACTTACGAACACTCGACTGTTGCAGCAGTACAGCAGACGGCACTAGTAGCCGAAAGTGGAATAGAGAGATCGAGACAAAATCACCAAGGAAAGCGAAGTCATGAAGGTGGTGACCGAAGCCAGGGTGGATCTTTTAAGAGGCCGTTTCAAAGAGGCTCTGGTTCTAGTTTTAGTGATTTCAAGAGAACGCCAAGTAACATACCATTGTGTTCGCTTTGCAACAGACCGCACTCAGGTCGATGTTTCATGACCAAACCCCAGAATAGGAACCAAGGCGGGGGTAGTACAAATTCAACACCCGACATGAGAGGCAAGTGTTATGATTGTGGAGTATTTGGGCACCAAGCCAAGGATTGCCCAAGGAGGTATTCTCAACAAGGAGCTAGTTCTATGGCTTCTAGCGGTTCGAAGCCTAAACAATCTAATGACGGAGGACAAAGGACAGAGCAACGTCAGGGAAGATCATTCCAGATGAACCCTGGAGACGTGGCTGCTACTGATACAGTGGTCTCAGGTATAGTGCTTGTATGTTCGCACTTAGCACGCATACTTGTTGACTCGGGATCTACGCATTCGTTTGTATCACATGCTTTTGTTGAAAATTTGAATGTTAAATCGGCACCGTTAGGATATGATTTGTCTATTGCTGTGCCACTTAGTAAAGCAATAATGACATCTACTGTATATAAGAACTGTGATATCAAATTAGGTGGAAAGTTGATGACCGTAGACCTTATACCGATTGTGGTGAACCATTTCGATGTGATTCTAGGGATGGATTGGTTAGCTCTTAACCAAGCTACGATAGATTGTGAACGGAAAGAAGTTAATTTTCGATCACCAGTACATGGGAACTTTTGTTTTCAAGGAAGTGGGGTTACACCGCCGCCATATTTGATTTCAGCTATCCGAGCGGGAAAGTTATTGAAAAAGGGATGTCATGGATTTCTATGTTCAGTGACTGATGTCTCAGCGACCGAATCAAGAGTAGAAGACATTCCAGTAGTACGGGAGTATCCAGACGTATTTCCAGATGACTTACCAGACGTCCTGATTGAGAGGGAAATTGAATTCACCATTGAAGTAAAGCCGGACGCAAGACCAGTATCCAAAGCACCGTATAGAATGGCACCAGTAGAATTGAAGGAACTGAAAGTTCAACTACAAGAGTTACTTGATAAAGGTTTCATTCGACCAAGTATTTCGCCGTGGGGAGCTCCAGTGTTGTTTGTTAAAAAGAAAGATGGTTCGATGCGTATGTGTGTGGATTATCGAGAACTAAACAAGTTGACAATCAAGAACAAGTATCCACTACCCAGAATTGATGACTTATTTGATCAACTTCGTGGGGCACAAGTATTCTCCAAGATAGACCTAAGATCGGGTTATCATCAGTTGAAAGTGAAGGCCGAAGATGTTGAGAAAACAGCTTTCAGAACGCGTTATGGACACTATGAGTTCTTAGTTATGCCATTTGGGGTTACTAATGCACCAGCTGCGTTCATGGATCTTATGAACCGAGTCTTTAAGGACTATTTGGATGATTTTGTGATAGTGTTCATCGACGATATCCTTGTTTATTCGCCAAGTGAGGTAACACACGAGAATCATTTGAGATTGATACTTCAGAGACTGCGGGAAAAACAATTGTTTGGGAAATTCAAGAAATGTGAATTTTGGTTACCTAGCATTACTTTTCTTGGTCACGTGATTGACAAGAATGGAGTATCAGTTGATCCTCACAAAATAGAAGCTGTATTAAATTGGCAAAGACCGACTTCCGTATCTGAAATTCGAAGTTTCTTGGGATTAGCGGGATATTACCGCCGTTTTATTGAGCATTTCTCGAAGATTTCATTGCCTATGACAAGATTGATGAGGAAGGGAGTTACATTTGAATGGAGTCAGGAATGCGAGGACAGTTTTCAAGAATTGAAGTCACGACTGACGAGAGCACCTATTCTGACAATACCCTCTGGAACTGAAGGATTTGTGATCTATAGTGATGCTTCACACAAAGGGTTGGGATGCGTATTGATGCAAGGTGGTAAAGTGATTGCTTATGCTTCTAGACAGTTGAAGACACATGAGATTAATTATCCGACCCATGATCTTGAATTAGCCGCAGTAATTCATGCTTTGAAGATTTGGAGACACTACTTATACGGGGAAAAGTGTGAGATATTCACGGACCACAAGAGTTTGAAATATATTTTTACCCAACGGGATTTGAACATGAGACAACGAAGATGGTTGGAGTTGATGAAGGATTACGATCTTTCGATTGAGTACCATCCGGGGAAGGCGAATGTAGTGGCCGACGCATTAAGCCGGAAGACGCCGAGGAATTTAGCCGACGAGCTAACGCAACGAAAAGAATTGGTAAAAGAAATGGAACGCTTAGAATTGGATGTGATTTCAGGGACCAACGATGGCTTAATGATGGCGATTGTAGCACACCCAGATATTATAAATGAAATCAAGAGGGAACAGTTTCATGATGTTTACTTGTGTAAAATGAGAGATGAGATACCTTTGGGGAAACGACCTGGTTTTGTATTAGAACAAGGAACGTTGAAACTGGGATATCGGTTATGTGTACCGAATGTGAAAGACCTGAAAGAACGACTTTTGGAAGAAGCTCACAGTACTAGATATTCAGTGCACCCGGGAAGTAATAAGATGTACCGAAACTTGAGAGAAAACTTTTGGTGGAAGGGTATGAAGCGTGAAGTCGCCAAGTTTGTATCCGAATGTTCGGCATGTCAACAGGTCAAGGCAGAGAGACAAGTACCCGCGGGGTTACTACAACCTTTGCCAGTGTCGGAATGGAAATGGGACGAGATTACGATGGACTTTGTTTCAGGATTTCCACGATCATGTAATAAGAATGATAAGATTTGGGTTATAGTTGACCGATTAACAAAGTCAGCTCATTTTCTACCGATCAAGACGACTAAACCGTCCAAGTTAGCGGAATTGTATGTGAAAGAGATTGTAAGACTACATGGAGTTCCAGCTGTGATTGTATCCGATCGTGATAGTAGTTTTACGTCAAGGTTTTGGGGAAGTTTGCAAGAAGCTATAGGTACAAAATTGAGTTTCAGTACTGCATTTCATCCTCAGACCGATGGACAGTCAGAGCGCATGATTCAGACCTTGGAAGATATGTTGAGATTGTGTGTATTAGACTTTGGGAGTGATTGGGAGCACCACTTGCCATTAATTGAATTTGCGTACAACAACGGATTTCAGTCAAGTACCGGGATGGCACCGTATGAAGCTCTGTATGGCCGTAAGTGTCGATCACCGGTTTGTTGGACCGAGGTTGGAGAAAGGAAGTTGTTAGGACCTGAGTTAATACAGGTGACTACTGAGAAAGTGAAGTTGATTCAAGAGCGACTCAAAGTAGCTCAGAGCCGATATAAGAGTTATGCGGACTCTAAGCGACGACCGATGACATTTGAAGTAGGAGATTTCGTATATTTGCGAGTATCGCCTTCGAAAGGCATTGTACGATTTGGGAAGAGGGGAAAGCTCAATCCGAGATTCATAGGACCTTTTGAGATCCTAGAGAGGGTTGGTCCAGTAGCTTATCGTTTGGCCTTGTCGTCAGAGTTGGAACATGTACACAATGTATTCCATGTATCGATGTTAAGAAAGTGTATGACGGATGCGAGTAAGATCATTGTACCTGAACCGCTGCAAATTCAGGGGGACTTGACTTATGTGGAACAACCGGTCGAGATTCTAGATCGAAAAGAACAAGTCTTAAGAACTAAGACGATTCCAATGGTAAAAGTATTATGGCGTAGTCACACGGTGGAAGAGGCTACGTGGGAAAGTGAGGAGGACATGAGGAATGAGTATCCGTACTTGTTCGACGTATGAGGTAAAGTTTGGGGACAAACTTCCTTTTTGGAGGGGAGAGTTGTCACACCCGTTCCAAAAAAAAAAATTTATAGTTTTATCATGCATAATTGTAAATTGAGAGGTTATCAATGTTAATTGATAATGGTGGATTGAGGTTGACTGTGAGTCAACGGTGGGGTGTCTAGTGGGGACACGAGGAATTGGTAACACCTGTTGCATTGGCATGATTAAATGACATTTATATGACTTAAATGTTATTTGACTTTATATGGTATTTTGTGAATAGTAAATTTTACCTGTGTTTGGTAAATTGTAGTAATCTTTGATATTGTTATATATTGATTTGAGAACTGTGGTGAGAACGTGAGTGATACGTTAATTAAAAGGTAGGTTGTGTAGAGATTTCACAGAATATAGTTTTCGGACGTATTTTGGATCCAAACGAAACTTAGTCGGAAACTTTTGAAATTTATAGTTTTCACTCGTAAAGGCATAAAATGGACGCGTGCGAAGTTTCGAGAGGTAATTAGAAGTTTGAGAAACTCGTGGGGAGGTAAGCGTAATTTTCAAAACATTTGCCTATATATATATGAGAATGAGATTTCATTCTCATCCAAATTAAAATATCTAGAGAGAGAGGAGAGAGAAAGGAGATTGGTTCTTCGGACTTTGCGACGCCGTTTGACAACCTTCCGTCTGTCAGATTTTCTCCAGATTTCAGATTTGAACTCGTGGAGGTAAGACCTACGTTTTGATACCACTTAGGTCATGTTTGGCCAAGTTTTGTTAAAATCTTAATTTTGGACTTTTGGGAAAAATCAGGTAAAACTTATAGGAATCGTACCAAATTCGAAATCCGACGATTATTTAGCCTCCTAGTCAATCCTTCAAAGTTTGGAGAGATTCGCACGAGGTATGAATTCTAGATCTATGAAATATATGGATTTTCATGTTTTAGACATCACTTTTGATATTCTTGGATCCGGGCGAAATTCATGTGTTAGTTAGGCCCGTTAATTATGCACGTGAAATTATGATAAAAGCACGTATAACTGTTTATGTGAGCATGTTATGTGTCTACTTGGGTCAAAGGGGAGTTTGGTGCAAATTCATGCCGGGGTAAGCTTCTCGATGTTTGAGAATTTTGGTAGCGATGGCTACTGTGCATGGTTGTAGGCTTGGACTTGCCATGGCACTTGTGGGATGTAATGGTTGTAGGCTTGGACTTGCCATTGACATCGCGGTTTAAGGCTTGGACTTGCCGCTACCGGATGAATGCGTACCACTCACCCTAGAGACTATTTCTATGTGTTTTAGATGCTTAAACCATGAATTGTCATATAAGCATACATTTAGAATTGTACGCTCAGCATATAGCTGAGCAGTGGAGATGTACTCCATTGCAGGTAAAAAGAAAGACAAGAAGAAGTGTGCGGAGTGAGGCCGACGAACGCCGGGGAATCGCCTTTGTATATGTTTTTGTGTTTAAATCCTAAATTCGTGTAAGGATTTGAGTATTGTAATATGTTGTAATAGAACCATAGATTAGTCCTGCAGTACTGTAATCGTGTAATTGAATGTCTGTAGTTATGTTTTGAATGTTAAAAATCAGTTATGGTTGTGTTTGTGGTTGGTGTGGAGAAGCATGAGTTGTTATATTTCAATACAGGGCTGTTAGCAGGGGAGCAGTCGACTGAACCCCCTGATCAGTCGACTGGATCTCGTGTATTTGGGATACTGTAAGTGAATATCAGAGAAGCAGTCGACTGAACCCCTTGGGCAGTCGACTGAACACTGTAGAATTTTGGCTACTGATCCAAATAGTAACCAATGCAGTCGACTGGGTTCCCTGATCAGTCGACTGAACCCCTGATGAGAAATGTTAATTTTAGTTCTGCATAACACAGTCGACTGGGGTTCCCTGAGCAGTCGACTGGACCTCTTTGCAGTATGTTGTATTTTTTTGTTCTGCTTAACTCAGTCGACGGAGCAGTCGACTGGACCCTAGTGCAGTCGACGGGGCAGTCGACTGAACCTCTGTTTTCAAAACTATTTCTTTTGAATGTGTTCTCAATGGCCAAAACTTTTTATAACTCAAATTTCAATGTACTTTACAAACGCAGAGGGGAACGTTTCCTAAGTTTTAAACTACCAGGGTTGTTTTATAGAAGTTCTTTCCGCTGCGTATTATTAGATGATGTTTGGATGAGCCTTGGTGGCGTGCCACGTGTCCTATTTCCACGCGTAGTGGGATGGGTCGTGACACTGATATCATAATCGCAAAATCACACGAAGGGGAAAAGAAAATATCTAGATTACTTCAACAATAACAACGTATCTATTACAAAGGTTTAACCCTAATAATTAAATTAAACATGCACGTACTAATTTAATTACTCCCGTATATACATATACATACGTGTATATATATATATATGAATACACAGAGTTTAACTCACTGAGTTGATAAAAAATGGCAATCACGAATACCCCACGATCCACACGTGACCACGAACCCGGGACCGTTCTCCTTCTTCTCCCTTTTCTTCTTCTTCCTTCTTCTTCTTCTTTTTCTTCTTCTCTCTCTCTCTCTCTCTCTCTCTCTCTCTCTCTCTCTTTCTTCTCTTCCCTTTTTGTTTTAATATGGGGGCTAGGGTTTTTAACATAAGTATATATGTACACTACACACACAACACATGTCAAATAAACACACACAAATATATAAATCCCGTTTTTCTTCTTGTGGGCTCACAAAAGAGACCTATATGAGTCCATAATGCAGTACAAAGTGTTAAAATGAGTAGCCCAATGGGTACCCATGACCCCGGTACTAAGTTTTAATGTTAATTACATTATTTAACACATTCGCGGGTCTATAAACACTATATAACAAAAATACATATCAACCTTTCACTTTTTTTTTTTAACAAATATAAATTAATAAAATATAACTCCCAAACTAAACGCGCTTACTCATGATTTAATTTACATGTCCACCAAACACTTAAAATTTTCCAAACACATGTCTTACATAGGCACACTCATATAATATTGCTAACTGAAAATAGTAATTAAAATAATTATTTACATAGAAATTTTAGGGTTGTTACAGAAAAGTAAGGCAAAAGGATGTCAAAGGCTAAAAAATACTGAAATATGTACTTTTTTAAAATCTCTCTTCTCTATATATGATATATTCTATTCTACAATTTAAAGGAAAGCAACTGCGCAAACAAAAAGCAAACTGCCAAACATCACGTTACACCTTACTCTTCTGCAAATTATTTTTTTTATTGATAAATCAATCTGACTCTTCAAACAACACAATAGAAACCCCTACCTCTTTCCTCTCATTATACGATTTTGCCGTTAAATCAATTACACATACAATTCTATAAATTTACACACAATTATGTATAAGTAGACCAAAAAAAAAAATCGCCTGGGGGGCGCTGCCCCCAAACCTCCGTATAGTCTAGGCCCCCCGACCAAAAATCCTGAGTCCACCCCTGGTGTGCAATTCAAAGTCAAAGCTATCATATAGTCATCTCATGATTCAATTTTCTACATAGATCACTAACAAGAATATACACAGAAAGTTCCTAGCTTCTCCACCTAAACCTTCTCACTTAGACATGTCTTATGTTCTCTTGGTTATATCATATAGTACTCTACCATTAATTAATCCCCCTTTGTGTTGTTACTAAATAGTAAAATCAATGTTAATTATCTTTCTCATGCACGTTAAGTTCACGGCAATCAATAAACAAAATTAATTACCATGTTCGATGATAAACATCCCTCTTATCGATATCATTTTCAATTTTCACATATATAAATTTACCTTCTAGGTGGAGATAATGGCTTTCGTAAACATAGTTAATTAGAAAATTTTCATTGATTGTATCTTTTTTTAAAAAAAGAATTCTCCCTTCTCCCTACTTTTGCTTATTTGATGTTGTTTGAGCTAAATCGTTAGGCTTACGAGTTTAGACTCTCTAAAGGTCTATTTAGAAATGATGAAAATAGGATCAGACTAAGGGTCAGTTTGATAAAATTGAAAACTTAAGTACCAAAAATTAAGTGTTGAATTTTAAAAATTTTAAGCGATTGAAGTTGCAATACTATAAACAATGTTTCAAGTATTGAAAGAGACTGCATTCACAGATAGTTTTTTAGTAAAATTTTTTTACTTCAGTAGATTTTTCGCTACTTTTTCATTTAAGTGGTATATTATCAAGCGCAACGAAAAAGATTAAGTGCTGAAAATAAAAATTTCAGCACTTAATTGAGTTATCAAATTAAACACATCATAAGTCTTGCTTTTATAAGTTCTTATGGGGCTGTTTGAGAAGACACACATTGAGTTTTATGATGCACAAATGAATCAGTTCTAGATACTAGGTGTTTTTTTTTGGATAAGTATATATACAAGTGTTTTTTTTTTTTTTTTTTTGACATATGAACATACAAGTTTTTTTGTCGAACTAATATGTTGTTTGTTTTGACAAGAACCAATTAAAAAAGGAGACATAGCTAGACTGAACTAGCTAGTCTTGTTCAAATAAGCCCAATGAAAATTAGGGTTAGTTTTTTTTTTTTGTATTACAAAAGTAGCAATACAAACACATAAATATTTAGAATTTGATTCTTATATATGACTGTACATCCAAACAACCTCTAAGATATCAAACATATCCCAATTCTACTGAGGATCGAGTTATTGGCTGGTCCTAGACCGTTGTCATATATGTGGTGGTCTAGACCATTAGCCACCACAGGCTGCCATATGATCATGTTATCTTCTACTAATTAGACAATATTATCATATAACAATTCTTTAAAGACTGAGACCACCACGGGACATATACTCTGAACCAACTAATAATTTTTCCAATTTTACTAAGGTAAAACGATGAAGCTAGAAAATATCGGTGGATAGATGCCAAGGGAACATAATAACTAGGGTAATACTTGGGACACAACCTTCATACAACTTTCATACAACCTCCCCAAAAGATGTGTCTATCTCTTTCCTGTGTCACTGTGGGGTTCAATGACATCACAGGAGAGAGATAGACACATCTTTTGGGGAGGTTGTATGAAAGTTGTATGAAGGTTGTGTCCCAAATATTACTCTAATAACTAACCCATGTTTTATTACTTCCAAATTATAAGTCCCACAAGGGAGAAATTTTTGGATACCCATAAAGTCGTATCACGTGGTATGCCACTTGGTACTCTGTACCCAATAAATTTGCATCACACTAATAATGAAACTTACAATAAAAAATTTAATTGGCTCCAACAATCCTGTGTGACGCTACCTCATTGAATATGTGACACCACATAAACTCTATATACCTTGAGGTACACAAAAACTTCTCCACACAAGGTGGCCCCACCTACTGCAGATAGCAGCCAACAATCTTTGAATTATCTTCTAGTACTATAATTGGAAGTTTGTGTCCTACATAGACAAGGCCAGGCTAGAGCTTGTTCACGAGTTCTTAAACGGTGTAGGGTCATTCTTCTCTTTTCTCCATAGCAGAGTTGGTAAAGACTGTAAATGAATATATCAATGTTTTTGGTCAACACGGTAATGAATAATTGAAATGGGAAGCTAAAGTGACCTAGATTTTCATGAATTCTCTAGGCCATCCCTTTTCTAACTCAGGTCTCGTAAGGAGAAATTTTTGTGTGCCAATAAGGTACCACCATGGAAAGGTGAGGTGGTACCTTCAACCAACTAAAAGATGACATGTGTCCATTTGGCAGAAAAAAAAAAAAGAGCATTGAAGAGCTCCATTTAACGTCGTTAGGTGGTATATACCCAGTTCACACTTTATACATTGTGCACAGTTTGACCCCCTTTTTCCACTTTCTCTCTCTTCACTAAACATACACATCGTTCCACTTTGCCCCTTTTTGCCTCATTTTTTCACTTTCTCTCTCTCTCTTCATTAAAGGGCTTTTCAACCTATGACCAATCAAAAGCTTTTAACTGTTATGTAATATAAGACTATAAATGTTTACATATACTGTGTATACATTAATTTTGGTAGTTGGAAAATTTATTTTGGAAAATACTTTTACTTCTTACCAACAAGTTTATTTCTATCATATTCCCTCTAAATCAACTCAGTAAAAAAAAATCACATGATCACTTTCAAAACAAGAAGCTTGTGTTTTTGAAAATTTTTGTTGCTTGATATCTATTTGGTCTCTCAAGCACACGCAAATGGCTTCGAATGGAGAAAAAGAGAGTGAAGATGGAGGTATGTCTTACAAATATGTGAATGACTATTTTCCTTGCTTTTTAATAAATAGTTTTTGTAACTAATTTTGTGTTTATTATTTTTTACACATGTAGATACCAATGATCGTGATAATTTTATAACTAGTCAAAATGATTCTAATGAATTGAAAATTGGAATGGTTGCAAATACTGACGAGGAAGAATTTGTCATGTACAATACATATGCATATCATAAAGGTTTTAGTGTTCGTAAAGATGAAAAGCATTTCAAAAAAGGTACAATTGAACTTATTCGGCGGAGCTTTGTGTGTTCAAGAGAGGGTTATAAATTAGATTATGACCCTACTAAAGATCATAAATATGACAGGTTAGACACTAGATGTGGGTGTCAGGCTCGGGTTGTTTTTAAAGTGGAAAATGGTATTTACAAAATTAGTCAGTTAATTGCTGAACACAATCATCCTTTGATTGAATCAGGTCAAAGACATTTAATAAGGTCTGCTCGTAAAATACATAACACTAGTAAAGGTGTAATTCAATCCATGGCTGATGCTGGTATTAGAGCGAATAAAACTTTTGCATACTTAGTAAATGATGCAGGGGGTTATATATGAAAATGTTGGATTTACTAAGAGTGATTGCCACAATTTTATTCAAGTTGAACGATCAAAAAGGATTCAAGCTGGTGATGGTCAAAGTTTAATAAACTACTTCAAGCACAAGCAAACAGAAAATCCGATGTTTTTTTACACAGTACAAGTTGATGAGGACAATAGAATGACCAATTTTTTTTGGAGAGACGGAGTATCCAAATTGGACTATGAATGTTTTGGAGATGTTGTAGTTTTTGACACCACCTATCGGAAAAACAAGTATAACATGATTTGTGCTCCATTTGTTGGACTAAACCATCATTGGAAGAATGTTCTTTTTGGTTGTGCATTCTTGTGTGATTAGACAACAACTTCATTTTTCTGGTTATTTAATGCTTTTCTTGAGTCTATGGATTACAAGTCGCCGATGTCACGCCCCGACGTAGCATAAATATGGAAAGCGTTTAATTTCCTTTATGGACCCGTAGGTCGCGACAGTTTGAAGGATCGATTCCGTCCCAAACGTCGAACAACATAAAACCATTAATCAGAGTAGGGCAATCAAGGCTCAAGGCTTATAAAAATTCTCTAACTTATTACATCCTATGGTACGGGGTTAACTAAGGCACAGACCGCCTTGAAATAAAACAATAACTTAAAGTCTATTACAGTCATCCTTATTACAAAACCAAATCATATCTTAAATGCACATAAACAATAAGCATATAAAAATAAATTCTCTTCTCAGCAACTGATCTCAAATAGCATAGTCATACGGTTCATCCTGATTATTACCTGCAAAGCCTGGACACGAATGTCCAGGACGCATCAACGCCGTCAGCTTCAAGAAGCTGGTGAGTATTAAAAACATAGCTTTGAATGTAAAAACATGCCCATTTACCTTTTTCCCATTTCCATTTAAATACCACAAGTTTATATTTATGATAAAGAGCTTGTTAGAAAAACAACCACAACAATAATTAAAAGATAAATTCACACATATGTGACCGTGTATGAGAACAATGCACCATCTCATCTAACCGACTCTTTTCTCTCGACAAAACCCAACAACCCTCTATCCTACTCCTGGTATCTTTGAAATACTAAGATAGCCACACTTTAGCAACGGGGCGCCAGGGAGTGTCCAGTTTGCCTCACACTTTGGTCCGGGGTACCAGGGAGTGTCCAATGCCTCACACTTTGAATACCCTAACCGCCATGCAAATACCGGGGCAACCCCCACACAGGTATCCAGACTCGAGTCATTCAGGGAGTGTCTATAGGCCACACTTTAGCACTTCCATGGGTGCCAGTGAGTGTCCAAGTTCGGCTTCACACACTTTAACGCTTCCATGGGCGTCAGGGAGTGTCCATTTTTGCCACCTTCGCATTTCAAAGACACCCTCATCCTCTTTTTCAACTCCAACCACAATCACATCCACAACCACAACCATAACCACAGCCACAATTACAACCACAACCACAACCACAACCACAACTCAAACTCATACTCTTTCCACACAATCATTACTCTTTTCCACACTATCATTACTCTTTTACACACTACCAACACTCACCATGCATGTACAACTGACTCCACATGAATGTCATCAAACTTTAAACATAAAGGAATTCACAGAATTAAAGAAATAATACGCGTACGGGGATTGAAAATTCGTAATTCATTGCCTTAATCATTTTAAACATAACTAATAGCATTCTAAAAACTGCTACTGAAATCCTCGTTTTCTGTCCAAACGGTGCAGAATCTGAGAAAATTACATTAGACGAAAAGTGTGCAGAATCGAGTTTTTCTTGGGACAACGCGGGCAGAACCTTAAATTTCATTCGTTTTCCTAACAAAAATCTGAAAACAAAATTCTGCTACTGTTAAAATTAAAAGAGAAAATATTAGATTGAATTTCTAATATACTTTTTCTGCTACTGTAATCCTCATTTTCTGCCCAAACGGTGCAAAATCTGAGAAAATTGCATTAGACGAAAAGTGTGCAGAATCGAGTTTTGCTTGAGACAACGCGGGCAGAACCTTAAATTTCATTCGTTTTCCTAACAAAAATCTGAAAACAAAATTCTGCTACTGTTAAAATTAACTACCTAAATCAGTAAATAAGGAATGAGTTACATTTTGAGTGAGTTAGTAATACTCACCGTGATGTAGATTGAAGAAGTTGTTGAGAAAGAAATACAAGAATTAAGAATCTCCAATTTCAAGCTTGGCTATGGAGGATTGAGCTCTTCAAATTCTGAAATTATTATCTCTCTATGTGACTCTCTCAAGCTCTCTATGTTAGGAGTGTAGAATGTGTAGTGTGATTGGGTGTATAAATACTCAAACTTCCACTTAGAAAACATTTGCCTAACATCCCACTCATTCTCCATTAATCTCCACTAATTACAAAGAAAGTGCAACAATGATGTGTAAATATACACTTGCAATTCATAATGCTCCATTGATAATTGAAAGGGTAGGTGGAGTTGGTGTGGGTCAAGGTGTGTTTGGGAATCAAGCTTATGGCATTAGGACAACACACATACTACAAGCATTTGCCAAACAAGGCCTAAGGGAAAACTTTAGCAATAATAATTGGGTATAAAGAAATTTGTCCAATCAGTTACTCCCAAAATTCTGTGGAAGTTTAACACTGCGCGGACAGTTTTAAACCTAAACTAGTATTTTCGTGACACGGTGTTTATCACAAAAATACAGAAAATTCATTTTAATGTTAGAAAGAGTTTTCTGATTTTATAAAAATACAATTGGAGTTTAAAAGAAATAATTCCACCGTTTGAAATACAGATTTGAAATTTAACACAGGTATTGCCAGTTTTTAGGAAAATTGCATTTTGACCCCAAAAGTAATTTCAATTATGGGATTAGTCAAGAAATAAATTTTTCACATAAGAATTTAAATAAAGGCAGACAATGTATATTTAATTTTAAATATGGCAATGCAAGAAAATGGGGGTTATTACACCCTTCCTCCCTTAAACAGGATTTCGTCCCCGAAATCAAGACTAACTAGTAAGAAACGTTATGACTCGTCTCAATATCGTCATAATTAACCACGTGCGAGGGGTCTCGTATGTACTTTCTTAGCATACTCACATGGAATACATTGTGAACCCCAGACATCTTTGGTGAAGTTGATAGGTCGAACGTTCCAAAGGCTTGTGGGGTATCAGACTGTTGGTATAGGGTTCAGAAACAATGCATGTACTGGATGGATGGGAACAACACATATGATTGTTTGCTCATGTATTTACACGATCCTTGATCGGCACAGATGAGGGAAGAGTTGCGTTCAAGGAGGAGGAGTGAATAAGAAATGAAAGAAAGAGAGAATATTTATACCCTTTTTTTTTTTTTTTTTTTTTTTTTTTTTTTTTGAAAGAGAGTAAAAGTTTTGAGAAAGTGGAGCAACCTATTGATTTGGCAATGAGATGATTTGGACAATTGCGAATGCACTAGTGCTGTTTTGGATTTGGTAATATCAATGTTCGCAGTATGGATTTGCATGTGCTGCCATTGTATCGAATTGGGCCTGAATGAAGGATTAGGAATGATCAAGCATGTCATGTCAGCCTTTGAGCTAGTTTAAATTGATGATAGCAAACACAAGTGGATCGTGAAAGTGATGGGGATTAGAACCCTCTTTTTAGAAAGTGCACTTATATTACTAACAAGAGATAGTATTTCCACAGCTGATTCTTGAACTGATAGCCCAATGTTTAGGGTACATTACATAAGAAGCGAAGATAGTGCTAAGGAGGGTTTTTTTTTTTTTTTTTTTAGATATGAAAAGTTACAATGATACAAATGTACATTTGAATTTTGCTGAGTGGGAACTGAGTCCTGCCAACGTGAGGCTTCCCTCCAGAGATCGAATGCTAACGACATCCTACACACTTTTCAGCAACCATATAGATCCTATAGTCCGTTCCACAGAACCCTGGGTTAATGTTCTTCAGGACTTACTTCTGAGGACAATACCGTCCTGGGATGCTTACCCTCCCAGTTGCCCTATAAAACAATACCCAATGATCCAAACTACATTAAGCTGGTGGAGGGACATGCATAGTAAGACATATGGGCTCAATCCCACGCACACTCGACGTACAGGGACTACCTCGAATACGGACCATGATGTTCATTCCATTTTTTTTTTTTTTTTTTTTTTTTTTTTTGAAGAAAACACAAAAAAAAGAGCCTTAGTTTTGAGGCTCAAGCCACCTCGCGACCTTTTTTCCTTTTCTTTTAGAGACACGTTGACTCTCCACCATGTCAATTAAACCCAAGAAGGAGCTTTGAGCTAAGTTATTAACAGTGAAGAAAGAGTAAGGATCAGTGGAGGGAGTAGGTGTTTTTGATGAACTTGCTTGAAGATTTGGGAGGAGATTTGGATATCTTGGGACCTCTGGTTTTTTCGTTTGCTCCAAGGGAATCCGGGACTTGTTAGATTGTGAGTGTTTAGACCAGCAGGAGCAAGTTGGAGTAACAGAGGTGGTGGGGGCAGGACGAGAGACTGGAGAAATTGCGTCGGGAGTAGCGAGATCCAGTGGTGTTGGAGAGGTTTGGTGGTTGGTGCTAGATTGTAAGGACTGGACTGGAGAAATTGTGTTGGGAACAGCGAGATCCAATGGATTTGAAGAAGTTTGGTGGTTGTTGCTAGATTGTAAGGACTGGACTGGAGAAATTGTGTTGGGAGTAGCGAGATCCAACAGACTTGGAGAGGTTTGTTGGTTGTTACTGGACAGTAAGGACTGGATCAGATTAGACCAAGGAGAGGTTGTACAAATTTGAGTGACAGGGGGAATACAGGTAGGGCTAGAAATTTCAGAAGAGATTGGAGTAGTTGTGGTGTGAGAAATGAGATTGGAACACTTTCGAGGGTTTTCTATGTCGTGATCTAGATCTATCATGGCATAGTTGAGCCAAGGATCTGGATCAGGCTCTTTGGATTGTTTGGGTGACTCTTCTTTTGATTGAGCTTGAAGTTGTGAGACTTGTTCTTTCGTTTCAAGAACTTGTTGTTCGAGAAAAAGGATGTAAGAAACACAACCCAAAATGGGATCTTGAAGCCTAGCTGTGGCTTCAAACACAAGGGATTTGATAGTTTGTAGATGATCTACCTCAGGTACCCTTTCAATAAGGCGTAGAAAATTCCTATATCCGAAAAGGCCGTGAATTGCCTCATAATCCTTCACACTCCCAGCATATTGAAAGTAGGGAGCCAAGGAACAGTCACTTCTGCACCGTCTTCTGTTATACTCGCATGCACCACAACGACTTGCGTTAACAACCTTCTTAGAAACCATTTTTGGCTTGTTTTAGCTTCCTTTTATTAAGATCTGGGTTGGGTGAGAGTTTTTTTTTTTTTTTTTAGGGGAGAGATGAGTTTCTGCCAAGAGGCAAAAAGAAGAAGAAGAGAAGAAGAAAGAGATGGGGAGGGTCAGACGGAGAAAGGCTCATGGTGAGAAGGATAGAGAGATATGGGACATGGATGGTCTTTAAAAGGAGAGAAAGAGAGAGAGAGCACGAGAAGAGTGACAGAAGGAGAGAGGGCAGGTGAGAAAGAAAGAAAAGAGAGAGAGAGAGAGGATCACTGAGAGTGACAGAGAGAGAGAGAGAGCACGTGAAGAGTGACAGAAAGAGAGGGGGCAGGTGAGAAAGAAAGAAAAGAGAGAGAGAGAGAGGATCACTGAGAGTGACAGAGAGAGAGAGAGAGAAAGAAAGAGAGATAGTGGGGCGTTGAGAGTGACAAAAAGGGAGAGAAAGAGGGGGTTAGTGAAAGGGTCATAAAGAGAGAGAGAAAGAGAGCGGGGTCGGTGAGAATGAGAGTGACAGAAAGAGAGGGGGCAGGTGAGAAAGAAAGAAAAGAGAGAGAGAGAGGATCACTGAGAGTGACAGAGAGAGAGAGAGAGAGAAAGAAAGAGAGATAGTGGGGCGTTGAGAGTGACAAAAAGGGAGAGAAAGAGGGGGTTAGTGAGAGGGTCATAAAGAGAGAGAGAAAGAGAGCGGGGTCGGTGAGAATGAGAGTGACAGAAAGAGAGAGAGAGAAAGAGAGAAAGAGAGAGGGCAGAGAGTGATGCATGTGTAGAGAGTGAGACCACATGGAGAGAGAGTGATGTATCAATATTAATGCACGTGTAGAGAGTGAGAGCATGTGGAGAGGCTGATGTCTAATAGTAAAGAGGTCGTATTCTTATTCTCCATACTCTGGGTTGTGGGCCATACTGACTGTTCTGAGATTTGACTCAGGAAGTTGGTCAGTGCCTAAGCTATTAATGAGGGCTATGGTATGCTTTAATCTCCTTAGAAACTCGGCTACTATATGTCTGTAGGGGCATCATAAGTTATGGTTATCTCGACTAATCCTAAATGGATATGTCTGAAGGTATATGGAAATTGCTATCATTCTTGTCGATATGACAAGACAAACGGGTAATCATTTCTATGATAAAACCAACTTAGAATTTTAGTTTCTGAACTAAGGGTAATCCGTACTAAACTAACACTAGAACTTGGTTGTATAGCTTAGTAAAACTTAAGGGTAACCTATGTCACTAATCTATGGCGTGAATAACTGAGCCTGGTCAATCTAGAAAACCTATGGCTCTGATACCACTAAATCCTGTCACGCCCCGACGTAGCATAAATATGGAAAGCGTTTAATTTCCTTTATGGACCCGTAGGTCGCGACAGTTTGAAGGATCGATTCCGTCCC
This sequence comes from Hydrangea macrophylla, assembly GCA_033977485.1. Classification (NCBI taxonomy): domain Eukaryota; kingdom Viridiplantae; phylum Streptophyta; class Magnoliopsida; order Cornales; family Hydrangeaceae; genus Hydrangea; species Hydrangea macrophylla. Next base: position 90,103,431 of record CM066995.1, read on the forward strand.
AAACGTCGAACAACATAAAACCATTAATCAGAGTAGGGCAATCAAGGCTCAAGGCTTATAAAAATTCTCTAACTTATTACATCCTATGGTACGGGGTTAACTAAGGCACAGACCGCCTTGAAATAAAACAATAACTTAAAGTCTATTACAGTCATCCTTATTACAAAACCAAATCATATCTTAAATGCACATAAACAATAAGCATATAAAAATAAATTCTCTTCTCAGCAACTGATCTCAAATAGCATAGTCATACGGTTCATCCTGATTATTACCTGCAAAGCCTGGACACGAATGTCCAGGACGCATCAACGCCGTCAGCTTCAAGAAGCTGGTGAGTATTAAAAACATAGCTTTGAATGTAAAAACATGCCCATTTACCTTTTTCCCATTTCCATTTAAATACCACAAGTTTATATTTATGATAAAGAGCTTGTTAGAAAAACAACCACAACAATAATTAAAAGATAAATTCACACATATGTGACCGTGTATGAGAACAATGCACCATCTCATCTAACCGACTCTTTTCTCTCGACAAAACCCAACAACCCTCTATCCTACTCCTGGTATCTTTGAAATACTAAGATAGCCACACTTTAGCAACGGGGCGCCAGGGAGTGTCCAGTTTGCCTCACACTTTGGTCCGGGGTACCAGGGAGTGTCCAATGCCTCACACTTTGAATACCCTAACCGCCATGCAAATACCGGGGCAACCCCCACACAGGTATCCAGACTCGAGTCATTCAGGGAGTGTCTATAGGCCACACTTTAGCACTTCCATGGGTGCCAGTGAGTGTCCAAGTTCGGCTTCACACACTTTAACGCTTCCATGGGCGTCAGGGAGTGTCCATTTTTGCCACCTTCGCATTTCAAAGACACCCTCATCCTCTTTTTCAACTCCAACCACAATCACATCCACAACCACAACCATAACCACAGCCACAATTACAACCACAACCACAACCACAACCACAACTCAAACTCATACTCTTTCCACACAATCATTACTCTTTTTCACACTATCATTACTCTTTTACACACTACCAACACTCACCATGCATGTACAACTGACTCCACATGAATGTCATCAAACTTTAAACATAAAGGAATTCACAGAATTAAAGAAATAATACGCGTACGGGGATTGAAAATTCGTAATTCATTGCCTTAATCATTTTAAACATAACTAATAGCATTCTAAAAACTGCTACTGAAATCCTCGTTTTCTGTCCAAACGGTGCAGAATCTGAGAAAATTACATTAGACGAAAAGTGTGCAGAATCGAGTTTTTCTTGGGACAACGCGGGCAGAACCTTAAATTTCATTCGTTTTCCTAACAAAAATCTGAAAACAAAATTCTGCTACTGTTAAAATTAAAAGAGAAAATATTAGATTGAATTTCTAATATACTTTTTCTGCTACTGTAATCCTCATTTTCTGCCCAAACGGTGCAAAATCTGAGAAAATTGCATTAGACGAAAAGTGTGCAGAATCGAGTTTTGCTTGAGACAACGCGGGCAGAACCTTAAATTTCATTCGTTTTCCTAACAAAAATCTGAAAACAAAATTCTGCTACTGTTAAAATTAACTACCTAAATCAGTAAATAAGGAATGAGTTACATTTTGAGTGAGTTAGTAATACTCACCGTGATGTAGATTGAAGAAGTTGTTGAGAAAGAAATACAAGAATTAAGAATCTCCAATTTCAAGCTTGGCTATGGAGGATTGAGCTCTTCAAATTCTGAAATTATTATCTCTCTATGTGACTCTCTCAAGCTCTCTATGTTAGGAGTGTAGAATGTGTAGTGTGATTGGGTGTATAAATACTCAAACTTCCACTTAGAAAACATTTGCCTAACATCCCACTCATTCTCCATTAATCTCCACTAATTACAAAGAAAGTGCAACAATGATGTGTAAATATACACTTGCAATTCATAATGCTCCATTGATAATTGAAAGGGTAGGTGGAGTTGGTGTGGGTCAAGGTGTGTTTGGGAATCAAGCTTATGGCATTAGGACAACACACATACTACAAGCATTTGCCAAACAAGGCCTAAGGGAAAACTTTAGCAATAATAATTGGGTATAAAGAAATTTGTCCAATCAGTTACTCCCAAAATTCTGTGGAAGTTTAACACTGCGCGGACAGTTTTAAACCTAAACTAGTATTTTCGTGACACGGTGTTTATCACAAAAATACAGAAAATTCATTTTAATGTTAGAAAGAGTTTTCTGATTTTATAAAAATACAATTGGAGTTTAAAAGAAATAATTCCACCGTTTGAAATACAGATTTGAAATTTAACACAGGTATTGCCAGTTTTTAGGAAAATTGCATTTTGACCCCAAAAGTAATTTCAATTATGGGATTAGTCAAGAAATAAATTTTTCACATAAGAATTTAAATAAAGGCAGACAATGTATATTTAATTTTAAATATGGCAATGCAAGAAAATGGGGGTTATTACAGCCGATAACCATTTTTACTGATCAAGATCATGCAATGGCGAATGCCATTGGAATGGTGTTTCCTAATACGCGACATCGCTTGTGTGGATGGCACATCTCAAAAAATGTTGCAGTCAATATTCCTAGTCTTTATCATAAACATGGTTTTAGAGATATGTTTAACTTTCTATTGTATAGTTGCGATAATGAAAGTGAATTTGAGGAAAAGTGGAATGAAATGATTAACACATGGAATTGTTATACTCAGTCTTGGATTAAAAAGTTAGATGACCTTCATGCAAAATGGGCCCCCGCCTTTAGTCGTGATACGTAACATTATGTCTAGTCAAAGAAGTGAGAGCACAAATAATGTTTTCCAACACATGGCATGTAAGACAATGACCCTTACTGAATTTGTTCATCACTATGAAAAAAATGCGGAAAAGATGCATGAGGTTGAGGTGAATGATGATTATAAATGTGCCAATGGAAAACCTCGTATTGTGTCATGTAGCAGTGGGATTTTGAAACATGCATGTAAAATTTACACGAACATATTGTTTGCAATGTTTCAAGATGAGTTCTTACAAACAACACCTTTATTGGTTGTTGACTTCATTTCCCATGAGGTGTCTCATACGTATAAGATGAGAAGGAAGGATGATAATCGAGAGTATATTGTTAAACTTAACCCATTGGAATGTTCAATTATGTGTAGCTGTAAACAATTTGAATCATTGGGATTGTTGTGTAGTCATGCACTACGAGTTTTGAATGATATTAAGAAAATCCCTGAACACTATATATTGAAGAGATGGACAAAAGATGCTAAGAAGGGGGTTATGATGGAAGGCCACAAAAGAGTGTCACTGGAAAAAAAATCAAACACCTGCTAAAACTTTGCGCCTTAATATGTTAATGCGCAAATCATTTGCTCTCATGAATCTAAGTGCCGATTCCGATGCCACTTCTGAGATAGCCGATCATAACATGGATAGTGCTTTTGAGGAAATTGCAAAATACAATGCAACTTTTGGTTTTAGAGATACTATTGAAGATGATAGTCAAAATTTTATATCAGTTTCTGGTAGTCCAATAAGGGATCCCTGTGCGATTGAGACAGAAAGGTCAAACTTATGGTAGAATGAAAGGAGTTTTAGAGAAAAAGAGAAGGAAAGTAGGAAAGGCGGGTGGGTGGAAGTGATTCTCAAACACCACCAGCTATTGTGACAGGTATAAATTAGATTTATATTATACAAATTCAATATGCAAATGTGTTACTAACATATTATTTGTGATTTTACTTTTGTGCTAGACATTTCCACACAATTGACTACTCTAGGGCCTTCAAGGTTTTACGTGCCACCGCCAAATATTCTCGTTGCAAATCCGGTATCTTTTTCCGTAGTGTAAAACAAAGTACCTATGTATTTTTTTAGTTCATAATATTTAATAGTTTTTATTTGCTTTCTGTAAATGTAGATGTTTTGACACTTAAACATGCCATTTACAAGTTTGCTGCAGTCTAACCTTATTCCTCCACATTTAAGTCGAGTAATATTTTTGTGTTTTGCAGCTCATTAAAATTATATTTTCATTTTTAATTTAGTATGCAGTCTAAGAAAAATATTAACATTTTTTGCAGGGATCTTCGAGCAAAGATGTTGGAAGTCAAAGTTCTCCCAATATGTATAACATGGGTGAATATGTTGAGAAAGATATTGAATGAAATTATGTCTTGGCTGTAACTGCTAAAGTTTGGGATAATACAAATTTTATTATTTTGTATTAACAATTTACGAATTTATGTGCTAAGTATTTTAATTTTTTGTGGATGTCTACTAAGTTGTTATACTAACTTATTATCAATTTTTTTTTGGAGAACTTATTATCAGTGGAACCGAAGAAAAAGTGGAAACAAGGGTCAAAGTGTGAAGAGAAGAGTTTATAAAAAAAAAAACAAAAAGGGGGAAAAGTGTGAACGATGTGTATATTTACTGAAGAGAGAGAAAGTGGAAAAAGGGGTCAAGCACAAAGTAAAAAGTGTGAATCGTGTATATACCTAACGGCGTTAACTAGAGCTCTTAAATGCTCTATTTTTTCTGCCAAATGGACACATGTCATCTTGTAGTTGGTTGAAGGTACCACCTCACCTTTCCATGGTGGTACCTTATTGGCACACAAAAATTTCTCCAAGGTAAGGGTATGTGTTCGTAGTTCCTTTTTTAGTTTTTTTTTAAATAATTTTAAAATTCGGTAGGTCAGTTTTAGACACCAGTGTCGTTCAATTTTGGATTAATTTAAGCTGTGAACTTCTTTTAAAAAACCGATCAATTGGTGTTTGCTTGTTGATTTTGGTCTTTTTTTATTTTTGACTTTTATAAACATCAATTTGGTCACCCATGCATTCGCATATATATATATATATATATATGTATATATATATATATATCCTAAACTGCCCTGTTCCAATATATTAGCACACTAAATAGTGACATTCATTCATTTGGAACTACCTAAATAGAAAATGCATATGTTCCATATGTAAAGCATAGCCACTTTAGTTAACCGGGGTGGACGTTATTTGGGTGGGATTCACTCCATTACATACAGGGATTCTAATGTTTGGGGGTTTTGAGGAATCGATCTTATCCTAATAACTCATCCTCATTGGTTAGAGGGTATCACATCAATATAGCACATGCATGCAACCTAATTCCATGTACAGTTGTACTAATTATAAATGTCTCTTCTTAGACGCTGCAAGTTAGGTCTATGACTCTATGATCAGTATGCACAACTTTATTCTCACATGCAAGAGGTTGTTGTTTTCGTGTTGCTAAAGCGTGTCATATATGAATGGAATAAACTCACTTTATCTCACATTCACATTTGCAACATATTAAGGTTTAGTTTGGCGCTCACTTGACTTTTTAAAAGTGGTTTATGAAATTTATTATTGAATTATTTGATAATTTTGTATAAATAACACATTACTTTAAAAAGAACATCATAAAATAAAAAGTAACATTGAGCTTTTAAAAGCCGCCGCCCCCTCCCCAAAAAAAAAAAAAAAAAAAAAGAAGAAAAAAAGAAAAGAAAAAAAAAACCTTAAGTTTAATTTTTGTAAAGCTTATAAACTAGTCACCAAATTAATTAATATAAAATTATACTTTAAACAAAGAGAAACAAATTAGAGGCCAAACTAAGACTAAATACTGCATGTACCCTTCCCCACTGTATAATCCGAGTGCAAAGAGGAATTAAGAGAGTATATATATTTAACGCCTCCCAATATAATAAATAGTTTAATGAGTTGAACACATATGTACCCTTAATTAATGGGATATTTCATGCGTTTGGTCCATCCTATGATTTCGATTACAAGAATATACAAGCATATGACCTCTCAAAATCACTACCTACACCAAAGGAAGACAAAGGTGGGCCACAACCTACTAAGGCAATGAGTCAAATACAACCACAAGTAAAAAAAATTTGTTTTCACAAGTCATTGAACAAACAGTACCCCAAGGGGAGCAATGAGTCAAATAAAACCACAAGTAAAATTTTTTAGTTTTCACAAGTCATTGGACAAACAGTACCCCAAGGGGAGCAAATTTGCTCAGGGCCAAATGCTCATGGCTTTCTCACGGAAGAGTAGAAAATGGACAAGTGTTTTTTTTTTTTTGGTCAAATATTGGAGGTTTATTTTATGCTCAAGTTGTTATAACTTTTGTTTCATAAATTCGTTTTTCGCAAAATTTTATGTTTTGAAATTAAAAAAATAAATGAGATTTATCAAGCGAGATCAATATTGACCATGAAATATTGATAAATAAAAAAAAACTAATATTATCTATCTACAAATAAATAATTTACTTGTTAGATAATTTATCTATTAGATAGATTATATTATATGTCCCGCTGATATTTTGTTGACATCAACCTCCAGTGTTTGACAGAAAAATAGACACTTGTCCATGTGAAAAACGCAATTTTTCATAGTTGTTAAAATTTTATTTTTTCTTAAAATTTTCAAAATATCAAATTTTACGAAAAGTAGACTTGTAGAACAAAAGTTATAACAATTTAAGCACAAAATGGACCTTCACTGTGTGACAAAAAAATGGACAAGTGTCCATTTTTCTACGTTTCGGTGAGGAAGCCGTGAGCATTGGGCGTGAGCAATTAAATTCTCGCTTTCCCACCCTCCAAGGCTCCAAGCCAGTCCACTATATATGTATAGGGTAGGTGCATATGTTAGAGCTATTGAGAGAGAGAGAGAGAGAGAGAGAGAGAGAGAGAGACAGAGAGAGAGAGAGATGGGTGGGATAATGAAGGAGAACAAGTCATGGGTGATTGTGGTGTTGCTAGTGGTAGTGGTGAGTGTGTGGGAGGTGAAAATGGCTAGTGGAGCTTTAAGTGCTGCACAGTGTACGGAAGAGAGGAGGGTTGGGATCAATGCTTGCAAGCCTGTTATTTATGGAAACCTTCCATCTGCCGAGTGCTGTGAAAGGGTTAGGGTCATCCACCTTGAATGTGTTTGTCCTGTTATTACACCTAGGCTGGCAGCCCTAATTGACCTCAATCGAGCCATTCAGCTCATTGAAGGTTGTGGAAGGAGGGTCCCTCGTCACTACAAGTGTGGCAGTAAGCTCTCTCTCTCTCTCTCTCTCTCTCTCTCTCTCTCTCTCTCACACACACACACACACACACAGAGCTAGATTAATATATGTATGTGATGTCACGTATATGGGATCTTGTATAGGGAGGGAGCAATTTTTGGTTATCATAAGTGATTATTGTTAAAATAAATTGTTTGGCAAACTAATTTTGCGATTTAAGTCTCAAAAAAAGAGAAAATAAATCAATTGCACAAATTTGCGAGCGGCCAAAAGTTATAACATTGGACAGCTTTTTATCTAATGTAATGCATCCTAAAATACTAAGATGATCATGCTACAATATTTCCTACTATATTGAGTTAATAGGAGAATATTGTGTTCAATTTTTTGGACAATAATCATTGAAAACTTATAAGAAGATGGCTAATTAATTATGTTATTTTACAATGAGAGCATGTAATTTAATTTTTCACTTGTAAACTTATCTTATTGTCTTCATTGTAGTAAAACGTGCACCTTTAATTAGGATATTGAAAACTTTTGGCAAAAAACAAGGATATTGAAAATTACGGTTTTTTATGTTTTTTTTTTTTTTTGTTTGTGTCAAAGATTGAAAAATGTGTATAGGTTAGCGTGTCCCTATGCGTAGTGCGTACACGTATATTGAAATTTTTTATTATTTTTTTATTATTTTTCATGGATTGTGACGCTTCAGTACACAATAGAAAATAGGGTAAATTACACAAACCTCCCCTGAGGTTTACTTTAATTACACGGACCTCCCCTCTTGTTTCAAAAATTACACAGACCTCCCTCGAGGTTTGTAATTAGGTAACAAAACGCCCCCTCCCCTAACGGTCCGTTAGTTTTTTTTACATTAGCCTCCCCTGAAAATTACAATTAGTCCTCCTAATATTATAAAATTGTCATACTAAGCCCTCTTTCTCTTATAATTTTGTTCTAATTATAAAATCCCCCCTCCCTCTTATGTTTTTGGGTTAATTTTTTTAGTATTAATTTATATCATCTACACAAAATACATATAAATAGGTCCAAATTTTTTTCCCCAAACAAATCTCTATCAAGCCCCCTATGTATTAATTTTCTAGATCCGCCCCTGTCCCTATGCTTCAAAAGTGGACACTTAACCCCCTGTGATTGTGGACTAAAATGGAATTGTTATGATTTCACTCAAAACTGACAAAAATTCTAAAATTGGTTAAAAATATAAACACTTAACCCATTTTGTGATGTTAATTTTGGAGTTAATGCTCTTTGAGTGAAATCATAACAGTTCTATTTTAGTCCACAATCACAGGGGGTTAAGTGTCCACTTTTGAAGCATAGGGACAGGGGCGGATCTAGAAAATTAATACAGGGGGGCTTGATAGAGGTTTGTTCGGGGAAAAAAAATTTGGACCTATTTATATATGTTTTGTGTATATTTTGTGTAGATGATATAAATTAATGCTAAAAAAATTAACCCAAAAACATAGGAGGGAGGAGAGATTTTATAATTAGCACAAAAATATAAGAGAAATGGGGCTTTAGTATGACAATTTTATAATATTAGGGGGGCTAATTGTAATTTTCAGGGGAGGCTAATGTAAAAAAATTAACAGACCATTAGGGGAGGGGGCGTTTTGTTACCTAATTCAAACCTCGAGGGAAGCCTGTATAATTTTTGAAATAAGAGGGAAGGTCCGTGTAATTAAGGCAAACTTCAGAGGAGATTTGTGTAATTTACCCTAGAAAATAAAGCGCTGTATCATGGTCTTCTTGTGTCTGAATATACAATATATATATATATATATATGATATATATGATATGCACGTTCACTACTAAATTGCCCTCTTTCATTGCAGGTATCACTACCCCTTGAAAGATGAACCTTCTTGATTGAATGAGAGTACTATAATAATTATATGCTTTGCTAGCTAGAGAGAGAGAACCCTTTTATGATATGCAATAATTAATAGATATGGATAATGGAGCTTATGTTATTCCACTTAATTGGGACGATTGGTTTTAGTTATATATGTGGAAGCTATACAAGTGTATGATCAGTACTGTGTTACAAAAGTTTAATAAAAATGTGATCACTTGGTGTTGAAGCCTAATTAGCATAAGAGTTGCTTCCCGGCCAGCTTGTGCTTTATATTCCATTAATTGCATACTTTTTAATGTGGTTAATGTGCAATTTATTGCTAGCAACTCTTATGCTACATTTTCTAATTTATATTCCAAGTATAGTTCTCAACCTATGTGGTTGTGGGAAACACTTAAATTAACTTATAGTGAAAATTAAGGTAGTCTCAATACAAATGATGTGGTCCTACTGTTTATTTTATAAAATTAATACTTTATAAAATAATAAAAAAACTTCGGAGATCATTTTTTAGGACACTAGCAGTTGGGCATGCCAAAGAGATTTTAGATGGACTATTCCTAGTTAAATCTTTTGACTAATATCGGACAAGTTTTCAAACTATAGAAATTACGTAAAAAGTCTTTAATATTGGATTCTTTAAGTTTAAACGTTAACCCAATTTCTAATTTTGGTCAAAAATCACTTATTAGTAATTTAATCAAATCAAATAGTTACTTGTTTCTTTATGTTTTGATGGAAATTTTACAGAAATAAAAAACAACAATGGTGGGGGTACACCCTTATCGTGGGGTGGACTAATGAGAAGATACTGACAGTGGACTCAGCAATCTCTATCTCTCTTCTCATTAATGGTCTACCTCAGAGTATAGATGCCTTTTGGGTAGTTAAAGGTGTGCCCCAAACATTACTCAATAAAAAAAAAATGAGTTTTGACTATAAAATATCTCCTTACTAATGATGTTCGTTATTCTACTAATTTGTTCAACAACAATGTTAGGGGCACAAACAAGTTTCACAAACACTTATAACACACTCTATCTCTCTCCTGTGTGGCACTGTGGGGTCCGGACAAGTGCCACACAGGAGAGAGATAGAGTGTGTTTGTGAAACTTATTTGTACCCCAAATATTACTCTTTGGTCAATGCTTCACTGTAAGTATTTAGAAATCAACAATGCTTTGGGCACAAACAAAATCCACAAATACTAAAATATGTCTATATCTCTCCTCTGTTGACCCTATAGTATTAGTGGATCTCACAGTGTCAGTGGACCCCATCAAGAGAGAGATAGACACATTATGTGTTTGTGAATTGTGTTTGTGGATTTTGTTTGTGCCCCAATCTTTATTCTTTAGAAATTTATAAGTTACGGTCGTGTTAATCAAATAATTAATGAGAAGTGAAGCGGTCATAGTAAATGTGTTCCCCGTACTTTGACAGCTCAACATGCACCCCAAGACATTTTTTGTTCTTTCAAATTAACTTTAAAATGTCATAACTTTTAAATTACAACTCAGTTCTGAATAAATTAAAAATGATACATCCGTAATTTAGAAGTAAAGATCTATCAAACAAGATCTACAGTGATAATGAATTTTTATTTTGATTTTTTTAAAAATAAAATTTGAGGTAGTAACATATTTGTTGTACCATAACGATAGTATCATGTTACTGTCTTTGTGTAATACTATCGTACTATCTTTAAAGAAATCATGATTCTGTCTTGGCGACATACAGTAACATCAATATCATGGTACTGTATTTGAAGAAATATTAGTGTCTTTGACCTAAGCAGTACCGTAAATGCAATATTATTTGCTAAAATGATCATACTTTTGCAATTAAATGTCATGGTCTTTGACGTCATATTAGTTGTGCAATATCGTTAATGTAGTAACATCTGTTAAAATGACCATAATTTTGCGATAGTTAGGCCGATTTAAAAAAAATGTTATAGTATTTGATGAGAAATGTTACTATCCTTTATGCAGTACCATGTTACTATCTTCGACGATATACAATAACATGCATGTGCAGTGCCATAAAGACTATATCATGTAAATGTCTTTGAAGAAATGCTATTGTTTCATGTCATGTCACTGTCTTTACCTGGGCAGCACCATAAATGTAGTAATGTAGTAATATCTGTTAAAATGACCATAACTTTTTGATCATTCGGCCGTTTTGGACGATTTTTATTTTTATTTTGGCCAACTTTTTGAGATCTACACAATAGAAGCGTCGATTTTATTTATAAAAAAAAAGTGAGAGAGAAGAAGATATTCGTTTTGAGCTGTAAAAGTTCTTCTTCTTCTTCTTTCTTTTTATTATATATATATATATATATATTAGAATTTAATAGTCATTATATATCATGTTCCATAGATCACAAATATAAAAAAATTATTGAAAACTGATTTACATTTTGAAATTTATGGCATTTAAATGTTAAAAACTAAAAAAAAAATTTACTTTTGGAAGCGTGATGTTAGTTAGTTAAAAATGCGGAACAAAATCACATAAATTACATTTTAAGCCATTTTGATCTTAAAAAATTGTCAGGGAGTTTTGGAGTGAATTAAAAAAAAAAAAAAAAAAAAAAAAAAAAACAACGGGGACCAAACCAATAGCTAGAAAGTGTTGCTCATAGAAACTTGCTCCTATAAATAAACACGGGTGAGATATTAATTAACATAGATTGGACTGACCTCTTCCCTACGATTTCCTATAATTGCATAAATATCTCTCTTTTTCATTAATGAGTGAATAAATAAAAAGAAAACGTCGAACGACATCTACAAACTACAAGGGGCAAACCTCAGGATATACAATAAAGCGCAAGAAACATACAAAGATCCACCACAAAAACAAAATCTTAAAGAACACTGAGGCCCTTTGTACAACAGGAAACATCAAAACAACTCAATCGCGACGATGACCCTTATGATGAGTCCCTCTGAAATTTGCCTTTGTTTCATTTTTCCTTTGTCTAGTGGGTGAATGGCTGTCAGGGGTTGGGAAATTAGACTCAAACGCACCATCAAATGCCTCTTCAAAGCCACAACCTTCCACTTCCTCATTATCATTATTATTATCGGCCCCTCTATCTTGGACTTGAGACATCCTTGCAACTTATTCACAACGTCTTTGCTGATTTGCTTCCTCATGATCGTCGATAATATCATACACATAAGGAATCAACTCGAAGAATGAGTTGCTAATCTTAATCTGCTAACCATTAGAACAATTATACCCCTTGATACACCCAAAATCAGCTCATGCCCGAGCGGTTCTATTCTGCAACTATTGACAAGTATCATCCTGAGCGGTTTGGTCCACCTGATCTCCCGAGCGGTTCATCCACGACCCGGCCAACAGGTCGGGAAGACTGCACAGGCACCTCCCACCGTAGGAACAGCTCATCTGGGCCCACAGGCATGATCCCGAGCATTCAGCGTAGTTTCCTACTCTAGCTAAAAGACTAATGGAAAGTGCATCTATTTCCTAATCTAATTAGGAAGCCCCCACAATTAATGTCAATCAAGCTCAATTAGATTATATTTCCTTATCCATATATGAGTAGGTCTCTTATATCTATAAAAGAGACCTCACACCCCCCATTGAAGGGGCCGACTTTTTAGTCTACACAGCACCTCTATAACATTCATCTACGTGCCCCGCCGGCCTACGGTAGCTCCAAACTTGTTGGTTCACCACAGGTCTCCCGGCTCTTTTACAGTATAGTGAACATGCTCAGACACACACGTGGACGTAGGTACCTTCATTAATAGGGCCGAACCACATACAAAAGCCTGTCTCTCACTCTCTCTCTCTCTCCTTAAACTGCTCTAATTCATCTTAACCAAATTTTGGCATCATCAGCTTAGCGCCGTCTGTGGGAAGCGACAAGTCTTCTCATCAACAAATCTCTTGACTGATAGCCATGCCTCCGAAGAAGAGTGAGAAGACTGCGCAACAGGGCAACTGGGATGTTCCGCCGGCCCTGACACCGGCTGTGGCAGTCATGACATCTGAGCAGATCACCACAACCCTCACACAACTCTTGGAGGGCCAGTGTCAAATACAGCAATAGATCGAAGCCCTGCTGGCCCAGCAAAGCAGTACTCTAGTGGCTGGGAAACAACCCGGGAACGTTGTGCACGGTCGGGAACCGATCTTGACCAGACAATGTGCCCGGGCCAACCCGTCCCCCGTTGAGGATACCAGAGACATCAACAGTAGGTGTACTGCCCGAGAGGAAAGGCCGGAGCATATGGCCCGGGAATCAATCCAGGGTCACTCGGTCAAGAGCCGAGTTGTTCCTAGGCACACGATGAACCAGAGTCACATCCAAGCCCGATCCCAAAGGACAGTACACTGCCATGAAGAAGAAGTCTCTTCCACCGACCCGACCAACCCCTCAGATACCGGTCAGGAAGGAGTGGAAACCCGAATCAAGGACTTGCAGAAGCAGATTGACGGAGTGGCCAAAAAGCTTGGTCAAAACCGCGCTCAGAATCAGGCCAATACCGAGACAAAGTCACCGTTCTCCAGCCAGATCACGAGGTTTGCCATTTCGCGCAAATTTAAGCAGCCTCGCCTAGATCCCTATAACTGCTCGGGAAGCCCGGTCGACCACGTCCGGACCTATAAGGCTCAAATGGCCCTAGCCACCAACTCCGATGAACTACACTGCCTAGCCTTCCCCAGCGCTTTGAAAGGCCCAGCCGTGCAATGGTTCTACTCCTTGGAGCCCCGATTGGTCCGCAGTTTCAAGCAACTCAGCAAGAAGTTCATCAACCAGTTCATCGGTATGCATGAACGGCCAAAGCCTGACATGCAGCTACTGACAGTCATACAAAGGGATAATGAGACCCTCAAGGAGTTCACCGGCCGGTTTAATCAAGAGAAGCTCAGCATCTATGATCTTGATGAAACCGCCACTATTATAGCCTTCTGCTCATGAGTTCAACACACCAAGTGCGCCACATCGTTTCATAGAAACCGACCGATAACCTTGGTTGAACTCGCAGAGAGGGTTGCAAAATACATTGACACTGAAGAATTTCTAAAGATCAAAGACCCCGGGAAAGAAAGCAACGAGTCTTCCAGAAGTAAGCGAAAGCGAGATCAGCCCGGGAGTTCTGACAGTTCTTCTAGCTCATAGCAGTCCGGGTCCGGCAGCCCTGACCCGACCTCCAGTTCACAGTGGTCTGAGTCCGGCAGCCCTGACCCGACCTCCAGTTCACATTGGTCAGGATCAAGCAGTTTCAACTTTGTCTCCAGCACCGCGAAATCAGGGGCCCGACAATCCTGATCCGACCCCCTGAGGCTCCACAGATTGTCAGAGAGCCCAAACAAAGACCTCGGGCCTAACCCCGAGGCATCCAAAGACCTCGGGCTTAACCCCGAGACATACAAAGACCTCTGGCCTAACCCCGAGGCATCCAAAGACCTCGGGCCTAACCCTGAGGCATACAAAGACCTCGGGCCTAACCCTGTAACGACCCACCTCCCCATCTAGCAACAATATTGTCCGCTTTGGGCGTAAACACAAAGAACTTCCCAGGGGGCCACTCATCCCTGATACTGCTCTGGCAGCAGCACGCTTAACTGTGAAGTTCTTTCATGTTTAGCTCCCTCACGATTTTAAAAGGCCTTGTTGCATATAGAGGGGCGATTAATCTTTATAAACTAGTCCAAGAACTTCACCCCAGGCGATGTGGAACAAGTCCCCACACCTGACCTCACCTCATCCATCTTGGCCATCCTGCCTCAAGAGTATTGACTCTTGGTCGTCACAATCCACCCTCCTTAAGGACCACACGTCCTCGTGTGGGACCTGCCCCCACATTTTCGGCTGGGTTTTCGCTCTGATACCATTAAATCCTGTCACGCCCCGACGTAACATAAATAAGGAAAGCGTTTAATTTCCTTTATGGACCCGTAGGTCGCGACAGTTTGAAGGATCGATTCCGTCCCAAACGTCGAACAACAATAAACAATAATCAGAGTAGAGCAATCAAGGCTTACAAATAATTTTCTAACTTATTACATATTACAATACGGGGTCAACTAAGGCACAAGCCGCCTTGAAACAAAACAATAACTTAATATCTATTACAGTCATCCTTATCACTAAACAGCTTAAACTTAAAACATGGAGTATAGATAACAGTCTTTCTTCCAAGCAGTCATTCTCAATTAGCATAATCATAATGTTCAGCCTGATCATAACCTGAAAAACCTGAACACGAATGTCCAGGACGCATAAACGTCGTCAGCTTCAAGAAGCTGGTGAGTATTAAAAACATAACTTTGAATGTAACACATACTCCTTTACCATTTTCCAATTCTTATTTAATCCAATAAGTTTATATTAAAGCAAGGAGTTCATTTTAGGAAACAAGCACAATATTTGTTAAAAGATATAATTCACGTACATGTGACCGTGTATGAGAACAATGCACCATCTCATCTTATCGACTCTTTTCTCTCGACAAAACCCAACAACCCACCACCACACATCAGTATCTTTGAAATACTCCGATAGCCACACTTTAGCACAGGGGTGCCAGGGAATGTCCAGTTTGCCTCACACTTTGGTTCGGGGGTACCAGGGAGTGTCCATAGCCTCACACTTTGACTACCTAATCCGCCATGCAAATACCGGAGGAACCCTCACGCAGTATCCAGACTCGGGTATCAGGGAGTATCCGTAAGCCACATTTTAGCACTACCATGGGTGCCAGGAAATGTCCAAGTTCGGCTTCACACACTTTGACGCTACCATGGTCATCAGGGAGTGTCTAGTTTTGCCACCGTCACATTTCAAAGACACCCTCGCCGCAATCTCAATCACAACACACTTTGGTACTCACTTACCAGGGAGTGTCCACAACACAATCTCAACCGCACTCACTATGCCACACTGACGATTACTCTTTTTCATACTAACCAAACTTCACACTCACCATGCATGTACAACTGACTCCACATGTATGTCATGAAACTTTAAAACATGGGGCAATTAACTGAATTATATAATCGCCGTGCGTACGGGGATTGATAAGTCGCAATTCATCGTTTTAATCGTTCAAACATAACCAATTAAGATTCTGATTTAATAAATTTCCCAAACAGTACCCAAATCGTGTATAAATTTTATCCCAAACTGTCCCTTATCACAAAACAAGCAAAACTAGAAACTGCCAAAAGTCGCGCGCGCGGGCCGTTCGCGCGAGGGGTCGCTCGCGCGATATGCCCATTTTTCCTTTTCTTTTAAAACCTTTTCTCTCTGCCAGAAAACACACAGATCGCGCGCGCGGGCCAGTCGTGCGAGGGGTCGCTCGCGGGGGCCGCTCGCGCTACCTGTCTATTTTTCATTTTCATTATATAAAATTTTCTGTCTGCCTGGAAACACACACCTCGCGCGCGTGAGTCGCTCGCGCGAAGTGTCGCTCGCGCGAGTTAATCCTGAGGCTTCTTCTTCCTCGCAGAAACTGCTTTGTTTCAGATATTCAGGGTCCTTTTGAACAATTTTCAATTCTGTAAGTATACATATCATGCAATATATGATTCTCTTTGGTTTTTCACAAGGATTAAGAATCCACAACTACTTTAACATGAATCAAACCATATCTCTCTAATTTTATGAAAAACTAAAAGATGTTAAAATTTGATTTCTAATATACTTTCTCCTATGAACAAATTAGGCCTCAATACTTTAAACATAGCCTGTATATACCATAATCTTTCATTGTTATCTATAAAAACGTATTTTGGTTAAGTTTGAAAATCTTGATTTTTCAAGCCATGAAAAATCAACGTAGAAGTTTCAATGGGAAATCACATAATAAGTTATATACACAGAAAGTAGGCATGAAATTACATTCTTAGTGAGTTAATAATACTCACTGTGATTGTGATTGAAGTAATTTGTTGAGAAATAGATAAGATATAGATATTCCATCACAAGCTTGGCTATGGTGATTGAGTTCTCTCTCTCTATAATTTTGAATCACTCTCCTCTCTCTGAAACTTTCTCTATAACTATCAGTTTGCTAAGTGCAGAATGAGAATGTGTGTGTGTGGTAGTGTATATATAGAACTCCACACCAAGCTACTTGGAGCCCAAGAACAACCTCCCATACTCAACAAATGAATTCTTTTCTAATTAACCCAAAATCCTCCATAAACACAGATATGTATATCCGTATATGTGAATCACCAGCTGTAGGAGTTTTGAAAGGGTAGTTTATAGACTAGTAGGGGGCAATCTTGAATTGTTTGGGAAAAACAACTTATGACATAAGAATACACACACACACAAAGCATTCCCAAACAATGCCTTAACCAATAATTAGTTTCCATAAATGGAAAGTAAAGTGTATGTCAAATCTAACTTTACATCACTTCCAAAATCTGTGAAAGTTTAGCACAACGCGGACAGTTTTAAACACAAACTGGTATTTTCAGGGCGCAGTGGTCACCACAAAAATACAGAAAATTCATTTTAACTTAAGAATTGATTTTTCGGTTTTATAAAAATACTGATTGAGTCAAAAGAAAAATATTTTCACCGTTTTGAAATACATATTTAAAATTCAACACACACTAAAGTTCATATAATTGCAATCTGGCCCCAAAATTCTAATATGAAATAAAATAAATAACCAGATTTAACACATGAGAACAGTAATTAAAATAAAAGCAAACAATGTATATTAAATATGACAATGCAAAATACAGATAAATAAATAAAAATGTAGGTTATTACAAAAATGGTTTTTAATCCTGCAACATTTTAGAAGCAAATCCCAAACACATTGGGAACAAAATTTTTGACTGCATAGTACAACCTAACCCTCGATTTACATTTTAGCCACAAAAAAAAAAAAAAAAAAAAAAAAATCGTATAACACGACTAGGGGTGTCAAACGGGGCGAATTGCCCCGCCCCGCCCCGCCCCGATTCGCCATTTGGCGAGTCGCAACTCGTCTCGCCCCGTGGTTGAACCCAGCTCGTGACTCAATTCATTGGGTATGGGTCCGGGTCGACTTCCATTTTTACAACCCACAACTCGCCCCGTGACCCAGCTCGTCTAACCCACCGACTTGTCACCAACTCGCCTCGCCTCGTAACCCGCCTCGACTCGCGGACCCACCCCGCCCCGCCTCACCAACCCGTGAATAAAATATTTTTATTTAATTGTTTTCAAATAAACAATTTATTAATAAACAATTTTTATTAATCTTTTAAGTAGAAAATAAATTTTTTTTTAAAAAAAAAGTTTCCAAATACTTTTTCAACAAACAATTTTTAAATAAAGTATTTTTTAAACTATTTTTTAGAAATTTTTTTAATTAAAATTAAAAATAAGTTTTTGCAAGCAACTCGCGGGCTAACTCGCGGGCTAATTCGCCAACCAACCCGCGAGTTAGCCGCCCCGCCTCGCCTCGCCCCGTTGACCCACGAATTAGTGGGTTGGGGCGAATCACCCTATATCCCTTACCGAGTCAATTCGCCCCGCCCCGTTTATTTCGCCAACCCGCCCCGTGACTCGCCAAAATTCGTCCAACTCGTTAAGGTGGCGGGGCGGGGCGGGGCGGGGCGGAGCGGGCCGCCCCGTTTGACACCTCTAAACACGACGTCGTCTCTCATGATTCCTTGTCTCCCTCACAGTCTCACCCCTTCGAACAAGATAGACACAGTATACATTAGTTTCCTCGAGCTTAATTTTTCGCCTCTGATTCGCCTCCTCAAGGATTCCTACTCATACTCACAAATCCATTAATAATAATTCTCATTATATATATATATATATATATTTATATATTTTATTACTATAAAAGACGTAGACTTTAAATTCAGATTCCTCTGCTTCGCAGGTCAACGACCCCCAAAACTTCCATAAACAGACTCAATTCGAAGAACCCAGAACCATATCTGGGTTTCTCTCTTGATTCCTCAATCTCAAATGGGTCGGAAGCCAAACGAATCCGAACCCACCCGTTGGGCCTCTCTGGTCCTCCTCTTGATGGGTCTCGTTTCTTGTTCTATAGCTTACATGTTCTTGTCAGTGGCTTTGAGACCCAACTACAATCCTTCAATTTTAGAGCTTGAATCTTTGGAAATGGTTGAAGATGGTGGTAATGGTGATTTGGAGAGACAGAATGGAGAGTGCTGTAGAGGGATCGAGAATTTTGAGCTTTGGGGTGCGGCTGTGAAGTGGGGTACGGACTTCAAGTTCAATACTTCTATGGAGTGTTGTAAGGCTTGTAAGGCCATGTGTACTGGTAATGATGGGCCTTGTTTGTGTGATACTTGGGTGTTTTGTGGGAATCGAGAGGCTTGTGGGGCAAAATTTGGTGAGGTGAGTTGGAATTTGGTTTCTGTTCTTCCATGTTTTAGGTTTTCAAGTGATCTGGTTTAATGGGTTTTGTATGGTTTCTGGTTTTGGTGGTTTAGTTGAACTAATTCCTTGATGGTGCTACTTTTTGATTGGGAAAAGCTTATTGGTTTCTTGTTTGATTTCATATTCAATTGATATATCTATACATATACACAATTTACACGTCCATACCTATAAGACTTCCTTAGTTACAACTCGAACGCGTATACCTTCTATGTCAATTCAACTCTGATTTGGTTATCTAAAAGGATTTCGAAGTTTACACATTAGATTTACTCTAGAAGATGTGATTGTTGAAAAAATGACTCAAATTCTTGTGCTTTCTGGGGACCGTCTGCAGCTACCGTTCGAACGGTGGGGTACTGTTCGAACGGCGGACGGTAATATGGTGATTTGGTTTTCGGAAAAGTCAGTAGCGACCGTTCACAAGCCATTCGCAAGGTGTGTGAACGGTACCTTTCGGACGGTGTGCTGTGTTCAGCAAGGATTAGGGGTTTATTTAAGGGCTGGCCGTTTTGGGAAGTTTAAGGACAAGTTGGGAGTGACCTAAACTTGTGTGAGGACATTGTTGAGGATATCTAAGAGAGATGTGAGCATTGTAATCTTTTAATTCATAGTGGAACCTTGCCATCATCTTGGTTGTGGATGTAGGCATCAAGTGGGCCAACCGCGTTATATCGTTTTGTCTTTCATTCATTGATTGTTTTTTGATTTTTTGGTTTCTCTTTGGATTCGTTTCTTTGGTACCATTCAGAGCAGTTCTTAGATCCTTGTTACAACAGTGATTCGAAGAATGATTGGTGAATTTTATACCGATGTAGTACATCACAAAGCTACTTATCAAATCCGTGAAAGATTGATCTTCAAGCATTCAGTTCCTCCTTGATCTCTCTAAATAGTTTTGACCGATTGAAGTGTTTTTTTTTGTATGAAGTATAGAACTAACATTTATGCATGTTTGGGAGTGGACCGTATAGGCAAAATTCATAAGTTGCTGATTCCATTTCTAGATGACCCGTATAATATTATTTGTTGTGTATATCCTTGGCTGTCAATTGATTATGGATCATGTAAGAATATGTTTCGTTGATAATTTTTACTGTCAGTTACGTGACTCATAATGTCGTTTCTTTCATTTTGTTCACATAGTGCTGGTTGAAGAAACAGAAGGATACATTGGTTCCTGACCGACAGGACGGAGGAACCACAGTCAGTTGGACTTCTGGCCTTATTTTTGGAAAAGGAGAGGTATGCAACTCTGCTGAAAGTTTTCTATAATTTTTATGCCATTTCCACTATTTTAATTTGTTAAACGTAGCAGAATAAAATCTAGGCACTATAGACAATCAACGGGATTGATTGGACTTATTAAACCTCTTGATAGATTCCATCACGTAAAAGTGTGGGGATGTCAATATCCT
The DNA here is from genome assembly GCA_033977485.1 of Hydrangea macrophylla. Classification (NCBI taxonomy): domain Eukaryota; kingdom Viridiplantae; phylum Streptophyta; class Magnoliopsida; order Cornales; family Hydrangeaceae; genus Hydrangea; species Hydrangea macrophylla. Next base: position 90,124,240 of record CM066995.1, read on the forward strand.
CATACAAATACACTTATGATTCATTCTAACGTGTTGAAAATTTATTTTTATGTTATACTTAGCAGAAGAGATTGAAATAGAATTTGTAAAACTTCGTTATAGCTTTGGCTTAATGGTATTAGTGTATTACCATCATATGCGAAGTTCTTGTTCTTTCTGTAATGAAATTTGAATATGTGCATAGCCTTTCAAAGTGGATATTCTCAAGTAGGTACTATAAACTTGAAACTTGAAAGCATTGCAAACTTTTCTCAAGTAGGGACAAGAGTGTTGAAATTTTCTTTGTTCTCAGAAATATTTCTGACACGTCATTCAAATACTTTGTTCTCAACTGTGAATGATGCACTTCATTGTTGTTTCCCTTGCAGTGTTGGACTTTATGCAGTTGAGAGAATTTCTTTATTAGTGTTTTCTTTTTTTCTTTTTCCTTCCTTGCAGGGTATTGTTGGCTTGGAAACGGAATATGGTACTCTTCATATAAAAGTAAGTGCTGGAACTATTAGATTTTATGCTATTTGAACTGCTGAATTGAGAATATATATCCTTCTCTGCTCAATTATCGGCATATCTGATGTTGTAAGGTTATTTGGTGCATTTGGAAGCATTTCCAATAAAGAGTGACATAAATCTCTCTCTCTAAGAAATCTTTAATGGGATATGTTTACACATGCATGTTTACAGATATATACACCTTGATATCATTGTTGACCTCATCTTGCATAATGAAATAAGATATGGCCATTAGTAGTCAATTTCATGAATTCCAACTGCATTTTCTACTTTATCTCTGTCTGTGCAATCTGGATTCAAGGCCACATAATGTTTGAACAAAAGCTAATTAGTGTTTCAGGCTATGTTACCTGGACTCTCCTACTACCCCCAAGTACCCGATCCCTGTGTCCGACCCCCGTACCCAATTCGGACACTGGGACACTCCACAGGTGATGTTGAAAAGGTAAGAAGAAGCTCAAAATTGTGGGCAAAGAGGTTTCTAACTATTTATATCAAGAAACATGCGCATACCCGTATCCAATGTTTAGACACATGTCCCCGGATCCTAAGATTGGATTTAGAGGAGGTCCGACACCTAGATACACACACACACCCGACACCCATACCCGAGTCTGGGTAACATAGGTTTCATGACCAAGAATGGGGCTAGATAAAAGTCAGTAATGTACATGTCTTGCTCAATGTAGTAGTGGGAATGCATAAGCTCGAAATCGTACCTATCTGTGTTTTTCAGACTAACATAAAAGAGGGGTTTGTTTCCTTTATAAATGACAGAAACAAATTTGCGAGCAGGGGGTTGATTTATTAACTCCTTTTAAGCTCTTACCTTCGATTTTTTCCGTATAAATTCGTAACTTCAATTCAAAGGGAGCTTGGATTGCTCAACATTGGAAATCCGAAAAAAAGTGTAGATTTTTTTTAGTGAATTCTCTCCTATACCCCATTTGTAAGCGCATTATATAATTGAGGACTAGAAAATTGCTATTGAGGACATCTTGGAAATTTTGAAATAAAGTTAGTTCTGGGTAGATTTATAGCAGATTAGCAGGTTTTGATTATTCGAAGTTTTGTGTTTATGGTTTTGAAAGGTAGAAGAGGAATAGCATTTGAGTGTGGAAGGCAATGAGTTGGCTTAGATTTGAAAGCAACAACTTGCAGGATCTTGGGAATTTTGGCTGTAAGAAGGGATGGCAATTGATGATTTAAGGTTTTTTATGTTCAAATAAAGGCCAAAGTATAGGGTGATGGGTTATTGGTAAATTAGAGATTGATAGAGTAACCAAAGTGCATGGAGGATTAACTAAACTCTGGATTTACTGGGGAACTTAATATTAGATGTGACCCAAAGGATGACCCATGGCCCATGTGTCGTAGTTTACAAGATGAAGTCTATATATATTTGATGCCCTTTTCTCCTACAATGTTTGGAATGGTTAATCCCTTTCACACATTTCTGGATTTCTCTTCTTTTGGGGATTGGCGAATCCCATAGCCTTCATAGATAGAGTAGAGATAAATGTTACACACCGGCAATCATACACGTATTCGTGAAGTTATTTTTCTTTCTTTTTGTCTGCCACGTATATACTAAATAAAAGATTCATTCTTCATCAATATGGACAATCTATATATTTTCTTTTGTTCAACACGTTATTATTAATTTTTTTTTTAAAATATTGAGAAATTATGGTTTGGTCATTGGTGCAGCTTTTGCCTGACTGTGCTCCACGTTCGGTGGCCTACATTCTTGAGTTGCTGAGGATGAGACACTGTGCGGGTTGCCAATTTTATCGTGCAGAAAGTCGAGGGGAATTTTGGGATTCAGAAGGGAACCACATAAAAGATGTAAGCTTTCATGAATTCCTCTATCTATGGATTCAAGAACATGCAATATATTAATTTGCTCACAAACAGCATACATTCTCATCGAATGTTGTCATGACCATTTTCCTCGTAATTCGTATCAATTTGAGGCAATGCTTTATGGTCTAGTATCCTTTTGGTTTTATTGAAGTTTAGGAACTCTTTCACGTTTTCAGTTGTTCACGCTATTGTATGTGCTCTATATTACTTAACACCAAATGGTGCAAGATTTTAGTTCCTCACTCAGATCCTTAATATTTTTCATTTGGAACCCTTTTGGCATATCACGTTTTCATGCACTTAATGTATTTTCTTTATACAAAAAAAAAATGGAGATTTGGTTTGAAGCCTATGCTACTTCTACCATCTTACGAATTGGTTCACTTCTCATTCTCTCCTTTCTTGTTTTACCACACATCCATCTCGGCACTTGCATTTTTGCTACATTCATTCAAAGGAAAAAAGCCTGACCGCAATATCGTGTATGGTGTATCTTGCTGTCTTGATTCATTTACAGAACAGAATATGTGGTAACAAAGATAGTTTTCCATGTAACAATGATAGTTATTGTGTAATTTTAGTCGCATTAACACGATCAGTGCTGATATACAGATATAGTATCAACAGACATGAACCATGGGATAGTGAAATGGCCTTTGGATTGTGAGGATAATGAACTTTTTTCTCATTCGTTGTCTTCTTCGTTTGTTATGTTTAGTATAAATGAATGGTATATTTCTCTCTCCCACAAACAGACACGCACATTCTTGAGTATTAAGTCTGTGGAGAGATCAGAGATGAGAAAAATATCAATGGTTCCTACCCCTTCTCATGTTCCCCTTAGTTTTTTGTTCCTTTTTGGATGCTGATCTTCTAAAACAATTTTTGTAGTTCTTATTCATTTTGAAGAACTCAGTTGTTGTGTTATTTCTTTTGAAATGCATATACTGTCTGAAAAATCGGGAAAAAAAAAAAAGAAGAAAAACATCATTTATCTCCTTGTTATACTATTGGTCTGTTTGATTCATGGATTTTGTGTGGGAAAGTAAAAGAAAATAATGAGAAAAATATTTTTCTTTGTTTGGCTAATAAGAGAAATGGTAGGACAGTAGGAAGGAAAAGAAAAAAAAAAAAAAAAAGGTGAATGATAAATTAATTTTTTTTTAATGTTGCGAGTCATTTCTGATTTTCCTTCCTGTGTGGCTTTCCTCTTTTCTCAAGTTACTATTATATTTTGGGATTTTCAATTTTTAAAATTATTTAAGCATGAAGAAAAACACTATTGACACTTTTTTTTTTCATTTTCTTTTCCTTACCTAAATCCGCAAATCATACAGAGCCTAAAGTGTTCTTATCTTTAACTATTTGCAATTCTGTTTTACAGTTCCAATTCAAAACACCATATATATATATAATTTTTTATTTTTTTTTTTCACTTTTCCAGGCTCCATTTGGTCCTCCATTCGCACTGATTCAAGGAACACTTGAAGCTCAAGGGGCCACATTCACTAAAATACCAACTGAAGTCTGTCCCACCCTTAGAAGAGGTTCGGTCGCCCTGGTTGGTTCCGGTCCAGAGTTCTTCATAAGCCTCGCAAACCACGAAGAGTGGAAAAATGCTTACACCGTGTTTGGCTATGTTCTCCCTGAAGACATGGGAATTGCAGAGAGAATCGCTCAGCTCCCCACAAAATCGGATTCTTGGAACAACATTAATGTCTCGGTCTTGGAAAAGCCCGTTCCTTTATGGTTTCGAAGAATTACAACGAATCTTGGAGACCTGAATATCAGTTCTAATGGACAATCCATATGAAGTAGTGTTTTTTTTTTTTTTTTTTTTTCAGTGATGATAATTTGTATATCACTGTATGAGTTTGGAACACCTCCTTTTATGTACTCAATTTTGCATGCCTTTGAATAAATATGAATTGTCCATGAAGTATAAATTTTGTTATCGGCTCAATATCTATATCATGGCTTCCCATTATAAGATGGAAATCATAGAACAATGAATTGTTTTTAAGAGAATAAGATTTTAAACTTTCTCGGGTGTGAGCACTAGATTTTGATTAGAATTTTAATTTTTGGTCTTTTGTTTTCATTAGAGATTTTAAATTTTGTTTTAGTGAAATTATAGAATAATGAAATGGTAACAAAGTTTTTTTCTTGGATAAATTACAATAACACCCCTTGAATTATGACCATTTTTCACTAACACCACTTAAACTTTAACACTGAACAAACTCGTTCCTTAAAGTCTTAAACTATCATTTGTTAATACTAAAACCCTTCTTAAGGGGGTGAGTTTATTCATTTTGGATAGTACTAAAACCCCTTCTCCAGGAGGTGAGTTTATCATTTTGGATAGCTCAGGGGTGAGTCTGTTTAGTTTTAAAGTTTAGGGAGATGTTAGTGCAAAAATGATAATAGTTCAGGGGGTAGAGCTGTAATTTACCCTTTTTTTTGTTTCTGAAATTCCAATTTCTCTTTCGGAAGCAGCAATGGTTGAATTTTTTTTTTTGGTAACCGTAGGTGTCCGGGCCAATTTGCGCGCACCTAGACTAATCACACGAGGCCAGGGTGTCCGGGTGAATCACCTGTGGCCACCCCCTTGAGATTCGAACTTGAGACCTCTGGGTATAACACCCAGAGACCTTGCGGTCCTTGCCATCCAACCACGAGGGAAGTGGTTACAATGGTTGAATTATGAGTGGGGGACTTCAAATTTTTATACGTGGCGCAACTGTACTGGTTCATGCAATTGAAACTGTACGGCACTCGTCACACTGAATTTAAAACATCACAGTCCGAATCAAACCCGTTAACCCGTTGAAATAGTTCCCCAAACTGCCCCTCGATATAAACTCTTCACCTTCAGCTCCATGGCGCCTCTTCTCTCTCTTCCCGCCACCATTCTAGAGAGAGAAACTGATGCACCCAAAATGGTACAGTTCCACGAGCACATCATCACCGACCTCCTCGAGGACCCCCAAGGCGGCCTCGTCGTCATCTCCTCCGGCCTCGCCGTACACAACCTCATCGCCACCCTCCTCCTCCTCCACCACCCCTCTCAAGGCACCCTCCTCCTCCTCTCCGCCACCCCTTCCCAAAAATCCTCGATCCTCTCCTCCCTACCAAACCCTAACCCTAACCCTCTCTCCGAGATCACCTCCGATCTACCCGCCCACCACCGTCTCTCTCTCTACTCCTCCGGTGGCGCCTTCTTCATAACCGCTCGCATCCTCATTGTTGACCTCCTCACCTCCCGCCTCCCAACCACTGCCGTCGCCGGAATTATCATCCTCAACGCCCACTCTCTCGCCGACACCTCCACCGAGGCATTCATCGTTCGAATCCTCAGATCTTCTAACCGTAACCTCTACATTCGTGCCTTCTCCGATAAGCCCCAATCCATGGTCTCTGGCTTCTCCAAAGCCGAGCGAACCTTAAAATGCTTGTATTTGCGGAGATTGCACTTGTGGCCGCGGTTTCAGGTGTATGTATCGCAGGATCTGGAGAGAGAGCCGCCGGAGGTGGTGGACGTTAGGGTTCCGATGACAGCGCACATGAGGGGGATTCAGAAGGCGGTGATTGAGGTTATGGACGCTTGTTTGAAGGAGATGAGGAAGACCAATAAGGTCGATATAGAGGATTTGACTGTAGAGAATGGATTGTTCAAGTCGTTTGATGAGATTGTGAGGCGACAGTTGGATCCCATTTGGCATACTTTGGGGAAGAAGACGAAACAACTTGTTGCAGATTTGAAAACATTGAGGAAGTTGCTGGATTACCTCGTCAGGTATTGAATTGAAGTTTCTATCTTCTATGTTTCCATTAACAACTAACAAGTTCATAACTTTTGAGGACATTGTTGGGTAGAAATAAAACCTCTGGTGAAGTAGTTGCATTAGTTTTAATTCAAAGAAAATGGCTTTTTTTTTTTTTTTACTAGGGTTATCTATGGTATGATTAATCACAATAGTATCTATATGTATTAATTGAGGACCTTTTTTGGCATTATGCTATAAATAAATAAAAAATTTGGTATTTCTTGGGGACCTTTTATGGTGTTCCTGATTGATATACAGATACTTTGTCAATGTTGAATTGCATTGTTGGATTGTATGTCAGCTGAAGAACTATTTTGCTTCTTTGTATGCGTATAGGTTTTGGGTTTGGAGGTAAATTTTGACATGTTATGTTGGTAGGTATGATGCAGTGACTTACTTAAAGTATTTGGATTCACTGAGAGCATCAGAGAGTTTTCGGTCTGTTTGGATATTTGCAGAGTCGAGTTATAAGGTTTTTGAGTATGCAAAGAAGCGTGTTTATCATTTTGGGAGGTCGGCTGGTGGGGAATTGGCTGGGCAGACCAAGAATGCAGCAACAAAGAAAAGAAAATTGAAGGATAGAAAAAAGGACAAAGAAGGTGAGGATTTTGGCTATAATGGTATTTCATATATTGTTTGTGTGTGAAAGTTTCTTCTCCGTTAATGTTTTATTTTAACATGTATTGGTACTGTTGTTTATTCATTGACTGATTCGTTTTGATAAAACTGAAAATTAAGTACTGAAAATTAAGTGTTGAATTTTAAGTACTGAAAATTTTAAGCGATTGAGTTTGCAGTACTGAAAACAGTGTTTCATCCATTCAATGATTATTTTCAGAAAAAAATTTTCACTCAAGTTTTCAGTGGATTTGGCAGCTTTTTCAATTAAGTGGTACATTATCAAACGCACTGAATAAAATGAAGTGCTGAAAATTTTCATTTTTACCATTTAATTGGGTTATCAAACACATCCATGGTAATATTTTAAATTAGTCTAGTTTGGATTAGGAGTTAGGACATGTTTCGTTGTTTCATGATCAAAGGGAAAAGAATTTGAACTTTTGGAATGTGCATGCTTGATATTTGTTATTTTTATAGCTACAAAGAGTAAAAAAAAAGATAGAAAGAAAAGAAGAGAAAAATAACTCAGATCACTTACTGGAAAGTGCAAAGCCTCTTTAACTTTTTCTTTCTCTACTTGCATGTGTAGGTTCTTTGCCTACAAGTACGAATAATGGAGTGGTTTTGGAGGTAGACTTGGAGGAGGCACCAAAGTGGAAGGTGTTACGTGTGAGTCAGTGAGTCCAACTTTTCTTTGAAATCCTTGGGTTTGCATTGGTTATACCTAAAAACAACATTGACTTTATCACTCATTTCATACTCTGTACCATTAACGTTGCGTACTTGCATCTTAGTCTTCTAAGAACAAAATTGTGTCAGATTGATCTCTGTGAGCTTGTATCATTTTCTTTTTTATGTCCATTTAATGGGTAAATTTTGGTTAAGGATTTTACCAATATCTGGTCACTTCAAGCTCAATTGACTTTTGAAGTATTAATTTCAGGATGTTCTTGGAGAAATAGAAGAGGAAAGGGAGAAGCAAGCCTCTTCAAAGGAAGAACGTATGGTTGAGGGTGAAGAGGATAATAATGGCATTGTTTTAGTAGCATGCAAAGACGAACGCTCCTGCATGCAGCTTGAAGATTGCATCATGAACGGTCCACATAAGGTTTTCGCGTTGTCCAATGCATGTTTTTTTCTTGCTTGTGCTCTTTGAAAATTAAAATTGATGTAATTGGATGTTTGGAAATAATTTTGTTTTTATTCCATCCAAGTACTGAAATTAATCTAGCTAAACAACAGAAACACTAGAATTGTAGTAATCATTCCTTTCTTGCATCTTTCCATGCCGCAACCAAATGGTGCAATTACCGTTCTATTCCTTTGTCATTTGCAATCCATTCACTTTATTGCATCTAATATAAACCAAATCTAACCTTACTGCTTATATACATGCTATTAAAGATACCTGTACTATGGACTCTTCGGTGGTATTTACACCCACCCACTTCTCTCTCTCTCTCTCTCTCTCTCTCTCTCTCTCTCTCTCTCTCTCTCATTGTTTATTGATTTCAACTTTCCCCTTATATATCACTTCACGAATTCTGGTCATCTAACAAGAATGTCACTACAAGTTTCATGAATAGATTCACCTCGATTTTCATTATTGGTTGTATGATATTTTCCTTTCTGTTTTCATGATGTGTATGCTTATCTAACATCTTAGTGTTTTCTTATTGTGAAGGTAATGCGGGAAGAATGGGAAAAGTATTTGCTGAGCAAGATTGAGCTGCATAGCTTACCAAAACGTAATAAAAATAAAAAGAAACCTCAAGACCCTAAAGGTTTCGGGATACTAGATGGAATAACTCCTACAACATCAGGACAGAAAACAGAAGCTAGTAGCATAAGCAAGCAGGAACACGATGCGCTGCTCGCTGCAGCATCTGAAATAAGTAAACAAGCTAAAATGGATGTTATTAAAGATAATCCTCAACCTTCTGATTCCATCGAAGGTCGTGGAAAAGGAAGGAACAAAAAGAAGTCTCCAAATGTTCAGAATTCTAAAAATGATGATTCTGAGGTATTAGCTTCTGAAAGGGAAGGCCAAACAAAGGAAATCAATTCGGCGAAAACTGGGAACAAAGGGGTTGTGCTTCGGAAGCATTGTCAAGGTGTTGATGATACACCATTAAGAAATGCTAAGCAGGTCCCACCACTGCACTTTCATGCTCTGGAAAGCGATCAGCATATACTTGATATCTTGAAGCCCTCCGTGATTATTGTTTACCATCCTGACATGGCTTTTGTCAGGGAAATTGAAATCTATAAAGCTGAGAATCCCTCAAAAAAGTTGAAAGTCTATTTTTTGTTCTATGAAGATTCTACTGAGGTGCAAAAATTTGAGGCCAGTATACGTAGGGAAAATGAAGCATTTGAGTCCTTGATTAGGCAGAAATCATTGATGATGATCCCAGTTGATCAGGTTGGATCTTCCGTACTTCTCATTATTCTTGGTTTTGGGCTGTTGCCTCTAAAGTTTTTTTTTTTTTTCCCACCATAACTGCACAGTGCACACACTGTGAGGCTTCAAGAAATTAATTACCGTTTTACGGGCTGTTGATTTTTATCAGGATGGGCGTTGTTTGGGACCTAATTCTTCTATTGAGCCAGAATCAATTACTTCTCAAAATTCAATAACCAGGAAGGCAGGTGGAAGAAAGGAAGCTGAGAAAGTAATGCAGGTATATGATTTCTTCCTTCTTAATTAGGAGTCATATACGCATACATATTGTATATATTATATTCTGTTGTTGTTTCACAGGTCATTGTGGACATGAGGGAGTTCATGAGCAGCCTTCCAAATGTGCTCCACCAGAAAGGCATGCGCATAATACCTGTGACCTTGGAAGTTGGAGATTATATACTTTCACCTTTAATATGTGTGGAAAGAAAGAGTATACAAGATCTTTTTGGTAGTTTTGCGTCAGGCCGCCTTTACAATCAAGTGGAAACAATGGTGCGTTATTATCGGATACCAGTTCTTTTGATCGAGTTTTCACAAGACAAGAGCTTTTCATTTCAGGTAATATATGAGACATCTCATTTTAAGGGCCCGTTTGGATTGGATGTAGCTTTTACATTTAGGCAGAAATAGAAGTCCTAGTCAAAAGAGCACAGTGGGAATTAAGGAAAATTCATTTAAGTCCCCTAATTTGCTTCCCCGTCAGGTTTGGGCTGAAGCACCTCCAGACCTGCTTCAGCCATAACGTGCTTTGGGGGCGCTAAACTTCCTAAAATTAATCTAAAAAGGCTAATATATGCCTTTTGGGGTCTAGAAGCACGTTTGGACCTGAACATGCGTTTGAGAAGTGATTCCAAACTGGTACTAAATGAATCAAGAAGTTGTAAACATTGTCTGTTTGACACACTGGTATGTTTTTGTAGTCTGTGAATGATTTAAGTGATGATGTCACACCAAATAGCATCATATCGAAGCTGTCACTGCTCGTGCTGCACTTTCCCCGCCTGCGCATTGTTTGGTCTCGGAGTTTGTATGCTACTGCTGAAATATTTGCTTCACTTAAAGCAAATCAGGATGAACCCGATGAAGTGAAGGCTATTAGAGTTGGTGTACCTTCAGAAGAAGGCATTGTGGAAAATGATGTGAGGTAAGACAAACATTCCTTTGTCCTTGATATCACTGCTTAAAAATCCTCGGTTTGCTTTCATTTAATCACAAGAGGGTGAGGGGAAGCTGCAGAAGAACTTCTAGTGTATCCACTGCCAAGTAAAGCTCTATAAGCAGGGGCGGATCCACAGTGGGGGCGAGTGGGGGCAGCCGCCCCCAATAAACTTTCGGGAAAAAACAGGTTATATATCATAGTTTAAAAAAATGTGGACTTTTATTAAGATTTTATGTTAATTCGGTGGCTTTTTGTAAAGAGTAATGATATACTTCCCAAATTTCTATCCCAAAAGTGTTTTCCAAATGATGTGGCAGTGGGCCAGGTCAAATGCAGTGGGACCAATTGAATTTTGATTGGAATTTGTTTACCTCGCCCCACTGCTAGGTCATTTGGGAAATACTTTTGAAATAGAAATTTGGGAAGCATAGCATTACTCTTTTGTAAATTTTAAAACTGAGAAGAACTTTGACACGGTTTTAATTGATAACTTCTTGTCACTATTAATTATTTGTATTTATATATTGTATGTATATATGTATATGTTATATAATAAAAGACCAAAAAGCAAAACAAAGACCACCTAGCTAGAGTCCCCTAGTGTCCCACAATGCATTTTCTAAAAAATAAAAATAAAAAAATGTTTCCACGCAGCTGAAGTTTGAAATTTCGCAGAAGCCCTCAAAAGACTCAAAGACCTCATATCCACCATTAACCTCCTCTTTGCTCCTGTTTAGCAAAAAAAAAAAAAACCCTTTCCTCTTGCTCCTTTTCCGTGAGATAGACAAAAAAACACACATAATTTCCAACTCCCTGTATATACACGAAACTATACATGCCCGAAAAAATGGAAATGAAATGACCATTAATTTTTTTTTTTTGGATCCACTATGGTTCTATTGGGGTCAAGGACAAGGAAAAAGGAAAGAAAACATTGGGAAAACACTTTTCTTCGTTTGCTTAATAATGCAAACAGTGTGGAAAAGAAACTATGGTGAAAAATAAATTAAAATTTTTTAATTTTGTGAGTCAGTTCCCTTCCTCTTTTCTTGAGCTTCAATTATATATCTTGAACATTGCAATTTCTAATATAATTTAAGCATTGGGGAAAAGTATTATGGATTTGTTTGGTTTATGGATTTATTGAGGAACAAGAAAAGTGGAAAACACAAGGAAACCCCCCTCACCCCTCCTTTTTTCTTTTTCTTTTGCTTTTCTTATTTTTTTTTGGTTTGTTTAATAAGGATAAGGAAAATAGTGAGGTAATAGGAAGGAAAATAAAATATGGGAGCAATTTTTGGAATTTTGTGTCACTTCCCTACCTTCCTTTTCTTTGAAGCTACAATTGTATTGAAAATTATTCATTTTTAATTTTATTTAAGCATGAAGGACTGAAGGAGAACACAAGGGAACTAGTTTTTCTTCTTGCTTTCCTTTCCTGCTACTTTCCTCCAAAAAAAAAAAAAAAACTGCAAACTAAATAGAGCTTAAGGGACAACGTTATGGAAATAGTTTTCCTTCTCTAAATCTGCAAACCAAAGGGACCCTAAATGGCCGTGCGAACTTCGTAAATCATGGACTTTTCACATATATGAAGGCTATGAAATTTTAAGTACATGCTTCCCGGTAGAGAGCAAGTTAACTACTGGTTTCAGTCTTACGGCTTAGTAGGTTTGCTGATCACTAAAGGAAAAAAAAAGGGAAAGGAAATCTAATTTTGCTTTTCTTTATGCTTAAATAACGTTAAAAGCTAAAAAACTTTACAATATAATTGTAACTTAATACAAGTAGGGGTGGCCATCGGCCGTTGGCCCGCCCAACCCGACCCTAGTTTTACAGGGCTTGGACAATGAAGTTGGTCCGTAGGGATGGGCTTGGCTAATTATTTAGGCCCGAACAATTTTTCGGGCTGGGCTTGGACATTACACAAGAGGCCCGCCTAGGCCCGTATATAAGTGTCAGTGTTTTTTTTACATTTCAATATATGATTGTTCATTAAATGCATGCAGTGTGTGAAAGAAAATGATGGGTCCTGAAATGGACCATCAATATCTCTTGGTATTGCCTGTGGAAAGGGTAAATGTCAAACTTTGTGTTTTTTTGAATCAACAAATGTCTGGCTTGCTATGGAAAACTATCATTCTGTTGTTTTTTTTTTCTTCAAGTTTAGTTTGTGGGCTTTTGTGCAGAGCCGGGTTTTATACATTTTTCTTAGGGCCGGGATTTATACATTTACAATTTATTTCTCACTATATTTTCTGTTAGTTCCTATTTTCCTCACTATTTTCCTTAGTAACCTCCCACCAAAAAAAAAAAACCGTTTTCCCCTGTGTTTTCTTTTCACTCACTAATTCCATGAACTAAACAGACCCTAAGGAGGTGAATTGTTTCATATATTTAACAGCTGATTTTTCTCTTGGATAGAGCGGAGAATTACAACACATCTGCTGTGGAGTTCTTGAGACGACTTCCAGGGGTGACAGATTCAAACTACAGGGTCATAATGGAAGGGTGTAAAACCTTGTCGGAACTTGCTCTTCTTCCCATAGAGAGGTTAGCGGAACTTATGGGTGGTCAGAAATCTGCTAAAACCTTGAGGGACTTCCTCGATGCCAAGTACCCAACCTTGCTATAACATATATACTGGTTTCCATTTCTGTCATACACGCAAGTGGTGGTATATTTTATCCGGGCATGGCATTCTTTCCAATACGGCTGTCGTAGCAACATTGTTGTTGAGAATCCAATTCCTCCATTTCATATTGTTGTTTGTTATTTGTTTGTAATTCTTAAGTTAAATTTAGGAGCTTTGCCATTTGTTGATAGGACATTGTATTACTATGAAAGAATGTTACCATAATTTAGCGAAAATTCTGATCTTTGCATCTGAGGGGTGTGTGTGTGTGTGTGTGTGTGTGTGTGTGTGTGTTTGTCCGGTTTGCTGGTGTAGTTTATAATCGGCTTAACTATATTTTACACCCTCTTAGATTGTTCTTTGTGTCAATTTGGTCCCTGTAGTTTAGAAAGTGTTATTTTAGTCCCTGTAGTTTCATAAGTGTGTCATTTTAGTCTTTAAAACACTTTTTGTGACAAGTTAGTTACTTTCAGTGACAAAATTATCCGCCACTAAAGGATTTATTGGATTTATTTGACACACTTGCGAAATTACAGGCCTAAAGTGACACTTTCTAAATTATAAGGACTAAATTGACACATGTGACAAACTACAGGTTGTAAAATGTAATTATCCCTTCATATAATCTATAAAGGTGGTTTCAAAGATACTCTCTCTCTCTCTCTCTCTCTCTCTCTCTCTCTCTCTCTCTCTCTGGTGGCTTTAAACTATTAAAGATTGGCTGCAGCATGTAAGTTCTAGTGGTAGCTTGGGAACTTGCTTTACAGAGTTGTAGATTTTTACAATTGATGTAAACTACTGATTTTTGCTGGTGAGTGGTGAGTCATGAGTATTTCTGAGAATGTATACTTGTTTTGTAGAGAGATGGGAGGTTTTGGATGAACTTGTCACAGTTGCAATGAATAATAAGGCACAAAAACACCCACCCGTCCATGGTTATGCGAACACAAACATTCCTTTATTTTTAATCATGTGTTTTGGTTGAGTACTTTTATTTGTTTTTTTTCTCGTTTCAAAACAAAAAACGAAAAAAGTAAAAATAGTGTAGAGTAGAAATCCCAATTTTTATAGTATCCCGTATAACCTCACATTTGCCCTTTTTCAATCGTGTAAGTTTCTTATAACCCTAATTGCTGATTGAATATAACAAGAAGGAAGCTGCTTTTTTTTTTTTTTTCAACCAAGTCCCTTGTGGTCGAGTGGTAAGTTTATTGGGTGTACTACCCAAGAGGTTTAGTGTTCGAGTCATAGGGAGCGTGGCTACTGGAGTATTCACCCGGCGCCTTGAGGTCTCGGGGGATTAGTCGAGGTGCGCGCAAGCTGGCCCGGACACCCCCGATTACCAAAAAACAAAAAAGAAGGAAGCTGCTTGTTATTAATAATTAGTTGAGATTGTTGACAGTTGCGAGAAAATATTTGGGATTATTCGATAAAAACTTCTAAACCTCGTATAGGAAGAAAAAAAACCAAAAAGATATACTGTTTTGATAACTTCAAACATATCTTAGGTAGATAAGTGAATATCTAGGATCCGTGGCGCAATGGTAGCGCGTCTGACTCCAGATCAGAAGGTTGCGTGTTCGATTCACGTCGGGTTCAAATTCCCTCTTCAGGATTCATATTTTCTTTTCTTTTTTATCCCCCTCTGTTTGACTGTTTCTTTCTCTTATGTGCTAATATAAAATTGACTAATGTTTTGTTATTGAGTAACACAAGAGTCACAAAAGACCCACCGTGGACATCCTTTTATAATTTTTTTTTTTTTTTTTTTTTTTTTGTGACTTTAGCATTACTCTTTATTATTTTCCCTTGTATTATTACTTTAACTAGTTTTGTACCCGTGCAAATGCACGGGATAACTTTTTTATATTTGAAATTTTGTAAATAATATATATTATATTTAGTAATAATGTTAAAAATTTTAAAAAAAAAATTAGTGAATACATGTGCCTTTAAGCTAAATTATGATTAGCTTTAGAATATATAACTGTGTAAGCATATAAAATAGTTGTCTATCCAAGGGCGCAGGACGCAAGTATGCAGCGGCTCAGCCGAGCTGTAGCCCCCAAAATTTCGGAAATTTTTTTTTTTTGTTGCTAGAATCGGAATTTTTTTTAGATATGTGATATTCTAGCCCAATTGGAGTTTAGTTCCCCCTCAAAAAAAAAAAATTGAAAAAAAAATTAGTACATGTGGGATTTTAAACCCAAATGTTGTCTAGCTCACTCCAAAATAAACTCAATTTGACACTATGCATTGTTGATAAATAGACCCCAAAATGTATAAATATTACCCCAAAAGATAATAATATTCTTAATAGAACCAATTCGACACCATATCTCATTATCAAATATGTATAAATACACCAAAAAAACAAAAAAAACAATTCGGGAGCGCTGCACTGTACTGTAAGTTAACATTTTTCATATATATATATATATATATATTGTATAGAATTGAATATATGTCAATAATTTTTTAAAAGAGTGCCACGTGGCAGGAACAAAAGAACATGGCGCAATATATGTTTTTTTACAAAATTACGTTTATTGTATTAACTTTGATAAATTATATTGATACTTAGTATGATACTCAATTACTCATAAAACATTAGTGAATGCATGTGATGGTCATGCTAGAAATTTGAAACTGTCAATTTCTAAATCTACACACACACACACACACATATATATATATATATATAGGTATGTAAAAATTACTTTTTAAATTTTAATTAGAAAATGTGTAGATAAGCTTTTACATATAAGTTATCAAAAATCTACATCAAATTTACCCGTATCTTATCCAATAACATAAAAATTAGGGTAAATTATATTTCGCACTCTTATAGTTTGGGCATAATTCACTTTGGTCCCTGCTGTTTCAATTTTGTCAATTTGGTCATTACAGTTTCAGTTTAGGTTCAATGTAGTCCATTCATGAAAAATTTCTACAATTTTCGACAAAAATATGTCATGTGATGCACATGTAAAGTACCATTAGGGGTATAATGGTAAATTTACTTTGAGAAATTACACTTTACACACCTATATTGAACCTAAATCTGTCAAAAAATGCAAGAAAAATTGATGAATGGACTACATTGAACCTAAACTGAAACTGTAAGGACAAAATTGACAAAATTGAAACTACAGGAACCAAAGTGAATAATACCCAAACTATAAGGGTGTAAAGTGTAATTTACCCTAAAAATTAACTTTTTTTAAAGCAATTAAAAAAACTTTTCCTAAAAAACTGCCACAATTTTTACCTATTTTAAATGTCATCAATATTTCTCAATATATTTATCTATTGATGAAGCTTAAAATAGATAAATACATAAGTAAATTTTTTTGATAAAAAATATATAAGTAATTAATTGCGCTTATACACACACACACACACACACACAAAAATTAGTGCTTAACAGTTCTCGTGTATAACAATTTGTTTTAGAAGTCAAAAATTGATTAAATTAGTTATGCAAATTTCCCATAAAAAAAGGTAATGCAATATAATTTTTTAAAACTTTCACCTTCTTGCCTAATACTTTCCTGGTTTCACTCTTTTACCTCCAAAAGGGAAGAAAAAGCACATGATTTTTTATTTTTAAATATTAACCAAAGAAGAAAATAGGCCCATTAAAATTTTCGAGAACCTAACTAATTCATCTTTCCTTATTTCACTCTCTCAAATGTTGAATTCATATAGCATAAATGAATAGTGTATTGGAATTGATGAAAGTTACTTCCCGCAAAAAGGAAAAAAAAATTGATAAAAATTACATCATGAGGGGAGAAATTTTAAGAAGATATACTTAAAGACAGTGGTATACAAATGTCACAGGGGTAGATAAAAGAAATTGAGTAAAATGTGTATAATGAGGTGTTTGATTTTATGAACCATGAGGTTTTTGGAGTTATATGAATCGGTGAAGAGGTCTGATATAGGATGTGCATTTTCATGCAAAAAAAAAAAAAAGGTGTATGTTTGGCATAAGACTATAAGCAAATGTATATGCTCCCTCACTCCCTTAAAAATGGTCCATTCTTGGAAATTCAACTTTTTAAGGAGACAAAAAGAATTTACACTTACTTTCCACAATTATTCCTAATCATTACAACAACTTTTTTAGTTTTGTCTTGGTATAGATTTTAAGGAAAGCTAGTTTTGAAAAGTAAGTAAAAATTGTATATCAATTTAATAAAGTGGACAATAATTTTGGGACATCTCAAAAAAGAAATGTGAACTATGTTTATGGGATCGAGGGAGTATGTGATATCTAATTAGCAAAATAGAAGAAAAGAAAAAAAAAAAAAAAAAAAAAGAAAGTGAAAGCTCACTTTTATATTAGACATAGCACCATAGTTACTAAAGCTAAGTAGATTACTGCTAGTTGAAGTGTGTAACAAAATTTAAATGGGCATACCTATTCATAATACCATTTGTTAAAGTAATGCTATGGTTCTCAAATTTTCATCCCAATTTTTTTTACAAACATGTGATAATAGGACCACCAAAACAACTTTTAATGAATTTTTTTTTAGAAGATTTCCACGAAAATTAAGAAGTCAAAGTGAATGTTATCTTACTGCCACATGTGTTGTAAAACATATTTGCAATAAAAATATATAATCATACCATCTTCTTTTCAAAATTATTAAAGCAATGATATACCCCAACCATAAAATAAAAAATATAAAAAAAAATACTTAAATATTCGATTTATCGACTGAGAGAATCCTTTTATCTCGTTAATGTAAAGTAACTTGCTCTTTCTATTTCATTTAATTAAAAACCAAAAGTTATAAATACAATACTTGTTCCCACTCAAGCAAAAAAGTATGAAGTCAAATAAAAGCACAATTTATGCATATATGCACATATTGTTCATCTAGGATTCATATATACATGAGTTTGTCAATAAATAAAGAAATTAACTTGCCTTTTAAGTAACTAATCAAAGTGAGAATGACCGAAGTAAAGTAAATCATGTCACTTGTGTTCTTGAACTCAAAAGCACATCAAGCAAATATGAGTCAAGTTGAGCTATGAGTAATATTTGGGACACAACCTTCATACAACTTTCATACAACCTTCCCAAAAGATGTGTCTATCTCTCTCCTGTGATGTCACTGGACCCCACAGTGACACAGGAAAGAGATAGACACATCTTTTGGGGAGGTTGTATGAAAGTTGTATGAAGGTTGTGTCCCAAGTATTACCCTTGAGCTATTTGGGTGTCTGTGCATGTGCTGAATATATATATATTATTCCAAATACATGGTTGATCAATGAATAATCAAAGTCTAGGAGGAAGTCTAGGAGTAGATAAGGAAACTCCTAAACTAAACAGATGCACATTCCTAATCCAATACACAATCTGAAACCAAGATTTATTCTTCTAAAGTTTAGGCTAAGCTCTCAATCAGGATTTAATTTCCTGAATTGTAGCAACCGTTGTAGACTTTAGTAGGGCTCTATTTTAAATTTTCAGTTATTAAAATAAAGAATTCCTTTGTAAACTTTAAATTAGGGAGAAATAGAGGAGAGAGCAACGTGTGATTGAGCTAAAGTTTAAATTTGCATTTATGAACTTTAAATTTCATATATTATCAATATATATAAAAATCAAAATATGCATTTTTTTTAGAAGGTGACACGTGGCAAACAAAAAAGTTTTTGTTTTCATATATGTATATTAGATGGCCCGTTTGTTTCACGGATTCTTTTAGGTGGATTCTGATTACTAGGAATCATAATACCAGTAATCACTTTACCAGGAATCTGAATCCCTGCAAAATGTTTGGTTTACCAATAGAATTTTAGCTGGATTTAGAATCCAGTGTTTGGTTGGGTCAATGAAAATGAAATGGAAATATTGTTAAATACCTAAGATACCCTTGAAGGCTAAAAGAATGTATGAGTTAAAATCAAATTGTCAACCCTCTAAAAATGGAAAGTGATTGAAAAAAAATAATGGTATAAATCTAAAAATCAATGACACATAAATAATGAGATAAATAGAGTAATTAAGACATGAACATGAGTCTAAACTATTACATGTAGTTAAAACATATTTGAATAATAACAAATAATATATTATATTTTTAATCTTAAAACATGTATAGGCCTAACAAACAAATGACAGTATGCCAAATAAGTAGTTATTGTAATATCATATTGACTTTTCAATCATTAACAAATAGCAACCCAAATTTGAATTCAGTCATTAAACTAACATCAAATATAATGTTTCAAGCATAAGAAATCATCATAAACAATCTCATCTACCAATCTCTCCATTTTAGAAAATAATAATAATTATAATCATAAATTTCTTCTGATCACATTATTTATTTGTTTAATAGTCTAATAAAGGCTAGTTTAGGTATTATGAAAATAGTAAATCAAAACCCCAGTAATCCTTAGGAATACCACCTCTAAGCTAGGATTTAGAATCCACTCTATTTTTCACCTTTGGGTGGATTCTAAATTCAATGGGACCCACAATTCTTTAAATATTCCATGAACCAAACAAAGATATATTTTAAGATTAGTAGTAATCTTCGGGTGGAATCAAAATCCACCCTAAAAATCCATAAACCGAACGGGCCGTAGATAATTTTCTACGAGCCTTACTCAATTTTCACAGGCCCATATTAGGTGTTAGATTAGAATGAAAGCATTTGCTCACCCGCTCACCCAAGTTTTTAATGGGGACACGTGTTCTATAATATTTCTATTTTATTTATATATTATTAATATAATTATTAAAATATGTATTCCATTTTAAGCCTATTTGAGAAGTGCTACACACACACTTTTTGACACCCAATTTCAAAGATATGTACTTTGTGCTATTTGAAATTTATATATATATATATATATATTTTTATACACATTATTCAAATAACACAAGATACATGTGTTTAAAACATAATATGTCAAAAGTATGTTATAAAGCGTGTGTGCCAAATATTCCTTTTCTTATTTTACATTCTATTCTCATTTTACTCGTATACTATACACCCAAAATCAGCCTATGCCCGAGCGGTTCTATTCTGCAACTACTGACATACATCATCCCGAGCGGTTTGGTCTACCTGATGCCTCCTGAGCGGTTCATCCAAGACCCGGCTAACAGGTCGGGAAGACTGCACAGGCACATCCCACCGCGGGAACAGCTCATCCGGGCCCACAGGCATGATCCCGAGCATTCCGGGCAGTTTCTTACTCGAGCTAGAAGACTAATGGAAAGTGCAAACTATTTCCTAATCCAATTAGGAAACCCCTACAATTAATGTCAAATCTATATCAATTGGATTATGTTTCCTTTTCCTTGTACGAGTAGGTCTCTTACATCTATAAATGAGACCTCTCACCCCTCATTGAAGGGGCCAACTTTTCAGTCTACACAGCACCTCTATAGCATTCATCAACATGCCCGGCCGCCCTACGGTAGCTCCAGACTTGTTGGTTTACCACAGGCCCCCGGCTCTTTTACAGTATAGTGAACGTGCTCAGACACACACGTGGATGTAGGTACCTTCATTAACAGGGCCGAACCACATACAAAAAATCAGTCTCTCTCTCTCTCTCTCCTTAAATTGCTTTAATTACTTTAACCAAATTTTGGCATCATCAGCTTGGCGCCGTCTGTGGGAACAACAAGTTCTTCATCAACAAATCTCTTGGTTGATAGCCATGCCTCCGAAGAAGAATGAGAAGACTGCACAGCAGGCCAACCGGGATGTTCCGCCGGCCCCGGCACCGGCTGTGGCAGTCATGATATCTGAGCAGATCACCGCGACCCTCACACAACTCTTGGAGGGCCAGTGTCAAATCCAGCAACAGATCGAAGCCATGCTAGCCCAGCAAGGCAGTCCTCCAGTGGCTGGAAAACGACTCGGGAACGTTGATGTTGTCAATATCAAGATATAAAAAGTGTACTTTACTTTTCTAAGGATTTGTAGTAGTGAAAGCAAAGGTCGAACCCACAGAGATTGAATTACTACGACTCTTAATTTTAAAACCTAAATCTAATTAATTATGAAAACGAGGTTTTGATTTTGAATTTAATTAAACTAAGAACAATAAAATAAATCAAAATTATGAAAGCGATTTAAAAGTGTTTTTATAAATATTTAGAGGGAACCTAGGATTGCAAATCCACCACTAGCTCCATAATAGGAATATTTATGAATCACTTTAGCCTATTAAGTTGGATGATAATGGGGAATTGTAGCTACAAGCCCAATTCCTCCGTCAAGAAAATAACTATGGTTCAAGCACCAACATAATCCATCTTCGGTTAGCACGAATTATCCCACACTAAACTAGGGTTGTGGTATAATCCGTCTAATCTAGGCATGGACTATTCGGATACTTGATAGCACAATTCAATAAAGCATCATTACATGTAAATAATCTAAACAAGCACAGCAAGTATAGATCATTGAGCACATCACAGTCAAAATAGATCTAAGACAAGAATAAACTTTGAAAGTAATGATTTAATCAATAGAAGTACGATTTTATTATAAAAAAATCCTCTAAACATGTAATCATCATCCATACATAATAAATCTAAAATAAAAACATAAATAAAACCCTATTACTTGGCTAGGGTTTCATTGAAACCCTAGATCTAGAGTCTAGTTGGCCATAGAATTGATGAATAGCAAGAGGTTGATGGAGGAGGCCATGTGAATCCTTGGTCTTCTTCTTCTTCTCCTTGCTTTCTTCTCTTCAAAATGACTGAAAATAATGTATAATATGGCTGTATATAATGTTTTGTAATGATTTGTATATCTAAAGTTGATTTAGAATAGGATTTGTATAGAGTTTGGAAGGATTTAGGAAGCTTTCTTAAGTCAAATCGCGCTAAAACAGCTGTTTTTACGTTTCTGGACGTATTTAACCAAATCGGATCGCACAGGGCTCTTTAGGGCTTCAAAATACACAAGTTTGACTTTTTCAAAGGGTCGCTCGCGCGGGTCGCGCGAGCGGGTCGCGCGCGCGGGTCGCTCCAGCGACCTGGGCTTTTTCCAGAATTTTCTCAGATTTTTCGCTGCTCTGCACCACTTTCGTAGAATTGCGATAACTTTTGACTCGGACCTCGGATTGACTCACCATTTACGGCCACGCGTCCGTAACTCGAAGATCTACATTTTATGTCTCTGGTAAAATTTCTCAAATCTGAATTAATCCTTGTCAAAAATACAATTTTCCGAGGCTGCTACTGCGTTCATCATTCACCGGAATCATCTTTTAAGCCCAGAATGACTTCCAAAGCCACTAATCATTGGATTTTTGTGCATTTTCATATTAAAGCTCCAAAACCTACAAAATATAGAATACTTATTAAAAAACAACTAATAACTACATGAAATGGGCTAATAAAGCGTATTTTTAGGACTATAAACGTCAACTATTCGTCGCCGATCACACCCCCAAACCTACTCTTTGCTAGTCCTCGAGCAAAAAGAACAAAAAAAAAAAATTACTACTACAAATACTACTCCATTTTCGTATGGACCACGATCGCATTTAGCATATGCAACAAGCCTTTTAAACCCCTAGGTGTCCCTAGTAGGACGAGTGAAGTCTCGTGAGGGTTCTCGTCAACAAGTCACCCACAACCATCTTTATTAACTTATAAATTTAAAAAGTTTTATTAAAACGAAAAATAAAACAATCAATACTCCTTATCATAGAACGATGATTTGAAATAGAATAACGAATATAAAGAAACGGAATCAAACGTTCACCTACGTCCTGAAAAACAATCCCAAGTACATGAATCGTATAAATCAATAGAATTTCTCATAAAATTACACGTGTGTGATATGGTAGTCAAATGAACACACGCATGTCATGAACTTGGAATATAACTCGGATAACCATCCAACTATGCTTCGACTACGAATCTCACAATGTCAATTACACTCTAAAATGAAACACTCAGAAACATGTGTAATTTCTCTAGTATACGTGAGCAAAGGAATTATGTTTTCAAGACGAATAACGCTCACATACGACACGAAAAAGACGCATAACACGAAAGAACAATAGTCTCATGGATAGGATGCCAATCAATCAAGAAAAATTAATCATTACCATGTTTTAATCCCCCTCCCATCGTTTTCATATCCGAACCATGTTTCCTAGGATCAAATAGGACTTTTCAAAGGTTGTAATGTGGCTCAGGCAATGAAAAAGGATAGAAAGGATTAATTGGGTAGATTTATGAATGGCATTGTAAGGCATGTTCGATCTCTTTCATTCTTCTTCTACAAACTTTCATCTTTTCTTTCTCTTCATTCCTTTTCATTCATTTTTCTTCTTTTCTTTCATTTTTTTTTTAATCTTCCTCTTCTTTATTTTGTTTCTTTTCCTTTTTCTTTTCTTGCTTCTCAAATGACCATGCATTGAATACCAAGCAACTACCCCAATAGCATCTTGTCTTCTTCTTCTCAATCACACATCGCCTTAACACCACTAAAAGTTGACAAATCTCTCAGTGGTGAACTCCAAGTTTGTCAAGTCGGAGCAAAAACAAGGATAATGGTAATTAAAGAAAGAAATGGCATTTTAACGGCTCAAAGGGCGAACTAAGGAAATTTTTCATTTATCGGTCGGTAATAAACAAAGAAGGCCTATAATCATGTCATATGGTTATATGGTTCTTCAACATGTACGACAGAAGATTATTTAGCATGGTAGTAACTATTTTAACTTGACTATCAACCAAAATAAGAATAATGAGACTAAACAACGAGTTAATGCGCTATTTCAATGAAATTCGATAAACACAATATGTACATATAACCCTCGAAAAAGAAAAGATAGGCTCAAAACCTCACCGGGTCTAGTCTCCACAATGTGTTATCTAGAAATCCAAATCATATTATAGTTCACATCAAACACGTATTCAAGCGACTACGTGCAGTGCATAGGTTTGTGTGCAAATCTATGATATAAAACTACGATTCGAACGATACATAACTTAAAACATTATATCATGACTTCAGCAAATATTTAACCACATATTCTATTATTTACCATTCTATAACAATCCAAGTTACATAACAAGATGTATCGAATCATATTGCAAAAACATCGGTAATCATCGTTTATTTAAACACACTTATTGAAAAATTTTCAAAATTTTGCATAAAATAATGTGCATATGTGCATACCCCCAAACCTAAACCTTTCATTGCCCCCAATGAAACAATAAAACGAAAGAAAGGAAAGTAGGTAAGGAAGGAACGATAGTACCTCAATATCGGCAATGACACACAGGTAAATGTATAAAAATATGGCGATAAAGTTCAAATGTACCTGTTAATACTAGATAAAAAGAAACTAACAAAAGAATATTAAAAGTAAATGAAACCAAAATATAAAATATAAATCTAAAAACTAAGCTAAACTAAACTAGCAAATGGAAAAGAAATAAAACGAAAAAGTATAAATGTAACAAGGAAAACAACGAACACGAACTAAACTGAACCAAATAAACAAAAACAGAAAAGAAACACAAATAAAATAGGTAGGGGGAAGGATATAGAAAACAAAAGGGAAAAAACAGGAAAATGGGGAATCGCGCGAGCGGTCCGCGCGAGCGGCCGTCGCGCGCGCGAATTCCCAATTTTACTTTTTTCTTTTTTTTTTTTTTTTTTTTTTTTTCAATATCTCGCGCCCGCGAGCTACCTCGCGCCCGCGAAATGAGGCGCGAAGAGAACCTGAGGCATCATATAAGGAAAAAGAAAGAAAAAACACTAAGGCACATTCTCGCGCCAGCGGGCCGCGCGAGCGATGTCTCGCGCGAGCGGGCCGCGCGCGCGAGATTGGTGTTTTTCACTTTTAGGCTAAAATAATGTATATACTATTAAAATAAATTAATTCCAACCCCCAAACCTATCCAGAATGTCCAAAACAGACCAAAACGACTCCAAAGCGACCAAAAACAAAGAAAACAGACGAAATTAAGCTTGGGTTGCCTCCCAAGAAGCGCTAACTTTTACGTCTTTAGCTAGACCATTCTAGCTCAAGATTCATGGAGGTCGTAAATCAGATTTTGTACCCTCTAGGGCATTAGGGAGATTCCAGTGAAACGTCGAAACAAGGTCGCTATGTGTTAATTCATTTGACGGCTCACCTTTATCGTTATTACATCGATTCCTTACCTTTCGAGTAATTTCTTCATTAGGGTCCGAGGTATTAGGGTTCATCCACTCATCATCCATTATATCTTTGTCGTTACTCACATTTATTGCTTTGTTAGGCTTAGTATACCCTCTTACCTCACCTTCCGCCTCACATAGGTAATCGTCGTCTTTAGGAGGTTGATCAACAGCATTAGAAACATTTAATTTTAAGTTCATGTTCCCAAACGACACTTTCATTACCCCCGTCCGGCAGTTAACACGTGCGTTAGCGGTTGCTAAGAATGGACGGCCTAAAATGACAGGTGTGTGTTTCCTAGCATCTAGCACGGGTTCAGTGTCAAGGACCATGAAGTCGACAGGATAATAGCATTTATCAACCTTAACCAAGACGTCCTCGACGATTCCTCTAGGTATTTTAATAGAACGATCCGCTAATTGTATTGTAGCGGCCGTAGGTTTCAGTTCACCTAAACCTAAGTGTTTATAGACGTGATAAGGTATGAGATTAACACTAGCTCCTAAGTCAAGGAGAGCCCGATGAATGATAGTGTCACCTATAACACATGAAATCGTAGGCGTACCAGGATCCTTATACTTCGGAGGAGCGTGTTGGAATATAGAGCTTACTTTTTCTGTGAGAAAGACCTTTTTAGGAGTATGACTACGTATTTTACGCTTTTGAGTACAAAGGTCTTTTAAACATTTAGCATACGCAGGAATTTGTTTAATAGCATCGAGGAAAGGAATATTGATTTTAACTTGTTTAAACACCTCGAGTATATCTTCCATTTTTGACCCTTTCTTGGGCAAATGTGACAGTCCCTCAACGTTTGGTGGATATGGCATTCTCGGAATATAGTTCATTGGGACCGCTTCTTTATCTTTTTTATTTTTATCCACGACCTCACCCATCTTATTCGAGTTAGTATTCATATCTTTCACATTCTCATTCGGAAGTTCAACATCTTCCTCTTCCCGAATAGTCGTCCTAGTCGATACGGCGTTTACTTGTTCACTCGACCCCTTAATCTCATACTGTCCCTTAGGGTTTTGAATTGTTTGCGCAGACAACTTCCCCTCGTTTCTACGACTCATTGTAGTAGCTAATTGTCCCATTTGGGATTCAAGCTTCGCAATGGATTGTGTGTGAGAGTGCACTATTTGTGCTTGTGCGTGGACTTGAATTTCAATATTTTTAAGAGATGCCAACACCGTTTCCTCAAAAGCGTTAGTCCGTGGAGGATTAGGGTTAGGAGGTGGGTGTTGGTATTGATTTTGTTGATATTGGGGTCGATAAGTATTAGGAAAATTGTTCGACCTAGGAGTATAATTATTTTGTGGGAATTGTTGCATAGCATTTACGTGTTGCTCCACAAATTCCGGATATTGAGATGCAGAAGGACATGCAAAGATATTATGGGACGGTTCGGAACATAATGCACATACTTCTGAAGAGGGTGGATTAGACGTTTTGTTCATTTGCATCAGTCGGTCAAGTTTTCTATTTAATTCTTGTATTTGCATTGACTGACTTGACTCAACTGTCACCTCTCGCTTAGGTTGAAGGTATCCCTCAGAACGGACAGACACCGCTTGGTGCATCGAATTCTCGCTCAAAGTTTCAAAAATTTTCCAGGCCTCGTCGGCGCTTTTGTGTAGGAAAGTTCCCGCACAAACGGCATCGACGGTATTCCTAACAGAGGGAATAAGCCCCTCGTAGAAGACTTGAACCAATTGCCACTTGGGAACCTGATGGTGTGGGCATGAGCGTAACAATTCTTTAAATTTTTCCCAAGTGTCATAAAGAGTCTCCCCATCTTGCATCACAAAATTAATTATATCTTTTCTTATCTTATTTGTACGCATAATAGGGAAAAACTTTTGTAAAAAGGCGGTGTGTAAGGCTTCCCATGTTTTTATTGTGTTTGGCTCAAGTGATTGAAGCCAATACTTCGCTTTGTCTCTTAAGGAAAATGGGAAGAGCCGCAATTTTAATTCATCATTATTTAGATTTTGTATTTTCAAAGTAGAGCATATACCCTGAAAATCCCCTAAGTGTTGGTAAGGGTCTTCATTTAGACGGCCATGGAATGATGGAAGTAGCGAGATCGTAGACGACTTTATCTCAAAGTGAGATGCTGTCGCCTCCGGTAATTCGATACCAGCTTGTGGCGTGTACGTCGTAGGAATAAAATAGTTTATAAGTGGAGGAGGTGGCGGTATATTAAGATTATTCATATTAGCTCCGTTGTTATTTTGGTTGTTATTGTTATTTCCAATGTCTGCCATTTTAATCGGTTCTATGTTTTTAAAGCGTGGTTTCTTTAGTCTTGTAATAGTACTACGTATTTCGGATTCAAATAAAGACGTTGGTTCTGGTGTCAAATCGTCGTCTATTAAAAACCTTGTTCCAGAATTTAAGTTTGAAGACTTGTTGAGTCTTAAGGTGCGTTCAAGTTCAGAGTCGAAAGGTTGTAATTCCGGTTTATTTGAACGCGTACCTAACATAAACTAAAAGAAAGTAAACTAAAAACAAAAACTGACTCAACAAAAAAAACAAATAGCAATCACGCAACTAAGATAACAAGCACTCAACTACTGTGATGCATGAATATTATCCTGTAATGCAATGACCGCGTCAAGCCCAGCGCCCCGGGTTTCCTAGCTAATGCAGTGCAATTAACCCTAAACTAATGCAAATAGTGCGTCACAGCGCCCTGACTTACCGTGGTTTAAAGCGAGTTTAAAGGAAGCGATTTATTTTATTTTATTTATATTTTTATTTGCGTAAGCTCCTTTGATGTAATTAGCTGCTCCACTCGGAAACGTTGGAATTTGATGTCCTAAGAAATTACAAAAATAAAAGAAAAGTTAGTAACTTAAAATAAAACGAAAAATAAGAAGACTAAAATTAATCTAATATTTACGAATTAACTAAACTAAGATTATAAAACTAAAGGTAGTAATGCAATCCCCGGCAACGGCGCCAAAAATTGATGTTGTCAATATCAAGATATAAAAAGTGTACTTTACTTTTCTAAGGATTTGTAGTAGTGAAAGCAAAGGTCGAACCCACAGAGATTGAATTACTACGACTCTTAATTTTAAAACCTAAATCTAATTAATTATGAAAACGAGGTTTTGATTTTGAATTTAATTAAACTAAGAACAATAAAATAAATCAAAATTATGAAAGCGATTTAAAAGTGTTTTTATAAATATTTAGAGGGAACCTAGGATTGCAAATCCACCACTAGCTTCATAATAGGAATATTTATGAATCACTTTAGCCTATTAAGTTGGATGATAATGGGGAATTGTAGCTACAAGCCCAATTCCTCCGTCAAGAAAATAACTATGGTTCAAGCACCAACATAATCCATCTTCGGTTAGCACGAATTATCCCACACTAAACTAGGGTTGTGGTATAATCCGTCTAATCTAGGCATGGACTATTCGGATACTTGATAGCACAATTCAATAAAGCATCATTACATGTAAATAATCTAAACAAGCACAGC
The DNA here is from genome assembly GCA_033977485.1 of Hydrangea macrophylla. Classification (NCBI taxonomy): domain Eukaryota; kingdom Viridiplantae; phylum Streptophyta; class Magnoliopsida; order Cornales; family Hydrangeaceae; genus Hydrangea; species Hydrangea macrophylla. The sequence continues at coordinate 90,153,028 of CM066995.1, forward strand.
AAGTATAGATCATTGAGCACATCACAGTCAAAATAGATCTAAGACAAGAATAAACTTTGAAAGTAATGATTTAATCAATAGAAGTACGATTTTATTATAAAAAAATCCTCTAAACATGTAATCATCATCCATACATAATAAATCTAAAATAAAAACATAAATAAAACCCTATTACTTGGCTAGGGTTTCATTGAAACCCTAGATCTAGAGTCTAGTTGGCCATAGAATTGATGAATAGCAAGAGGTTGATGGAGGAGGCCATGTGAATCCTTGGTCTTCTTCTTCTTCTCCTTGCTTTCTTCTCTTCAAAATGACTGAAAATAATGTATAATATGGCTGTATATAATGTTTTGTAATGATTTGTATATCTAAAGTTGATTTAGAATAGGATTTGTATAGAGTTTGGAAGGATTTAGGAAGCTTTCTTAAGTCAAATCGCGCTAAAACAGCTGTTTTTACGTTTCTGGACGTATTTAACCAAATCGGATCGCACAGGGCTCTTTAGGGCTTCAAAATACACAAGTTTGACTTTTTCAAAGGGTCGCTCGCGCGGGTCGCGCGCGCGGGTCGCTCCAGCGACCTGGGCTTTTTCCAGAATTTTCTCAGATTTTTCGCTGCTCTGCACCACTTTCGTAGAATTGCGATAACTTTTGACTCGGACCTCGGATTGACTCACCGTTTGCGTCCACGTGTCCGTAACTCGAAGATCTACATTTTATGTCTCTGGTAAAATTTCTCAAATCTGAATTAATCCTTGTCAAAAATGCAATTTTCCGAGGCTGCTACTGCGTTCATCATTCACCGGAATCATCTTTTAAGCCCAGAATGACTTCCAAAGCCACTAATCATTGGATTTTTGTGCATTTTCATATTAAAGCTCCAAAACCTACAAAATATAGAATACTTATTAAAAAACAACTAATAACTACATGAAATGGGCTAATAAAGCGTATTTTTAGGACTATAAACGGCAACTATTCGTCGCCGATCAAACGTTGTGCACGGTCGGGAACCAATCTTGACCAGACAACGTGCCCGAGCCAACCCGTCCCACGTTGAGGATGCCAGAGATATCAACAGTAGGTGTACTACCCGAGAGGAAAGGCAGGAGCATATGGCCCGGGAATCAGTTTAGGGTCACTCGGTCAAGAGCCTAGTTGTCCCTAGGCATACGATGAACCGAAGTTATCTCAGAGGATAGCACACTGCCACGAAGAAGAAGCATCTTCCACCGACCTGACCAATCCCTCGGATACCGGTCGGGAAGGAGTGGAAGCCCGAATCAAGGACTTGCAGAAGCAAATTGACGAAGTGGCCAAAAAGCTTGGTCAAAATCGTGCTCAGAATCAAGCCAATACCGAGACAGAGTCACCATTCTCCAGCTAGATCACGAGATTCTCCATCCCGCGCAAATTCAAGCAGTCTCGCCTGGATTCATACAATGGCTTGGGGAGCCCGATCGACCATATCCGGACCTACAGGGCTCGGATGGCCTTGGCCACCCAAGCCGACGAGCTGTACTGCCTGGGCTTCCCTAGCACTTTAAAATGCCCGGCTGCCTAATGGCTCTACTCCTTGAAACCACGAATGGTACGTAGTTTCAAGCAACTCAGCAAGCAGTTCATCAACCAGTTCACCGGTATGAATGAACGGCCAAAGCCTGACATGCGGCTACTGACGATCAGATAACGGAATAATGAGTCCCTCAAGGAGTTCACCGACCGATTCAACCAACAGAAGCTTCAAATCCGCAAATCTGAATGAGACAGTCACCAATATAGCCTTCTGGTCGGGAGTTCAACACACCAAGTGCGCAGCATCGTTCCACAAAAACCGACCGGAAACTTTGGTTGAGCTCTCTGAGAGAGTTGGAAGATACATCGACACTGAAGAATTTCTAAAGACCAAAGACCCCGGACAAATGGACGACGAGCCTTCCAATAGTAAGCGAAAGCGAGATCAGCTCGGGAATTCTGACAGTTCTTCCAATTCACAGCAGTCCGGGTCAGGCAGCCCCGACCGGACCTCCAGCTCACAGCAGACAAGGTTCGGCAGTCCCGACACGACCTCCAGTTCACATCGGTCAGGATCAAGCAGTTCCGACTTTGCCTCTAGCACAGAGAAATCAGGAGCCTACGATCCTGATCCGACCCCCTGTCTCCATCATTCTAGATGAGCCCGACTACAGTGGCACTTGCCTGATCACCACATGAGGCTCCACCGATTGTCAGAGAGCTCTAACAAAGACCTCGGGCTCTGAACCCAGGCACTAAAAAGATCTCGGGCTCTGAAACCCAGGCACTAAAGACCTCGGGATCGCACCCGAGACAAAAGACCTCGGGGTCACGCCCGAGGTATCGGCTTCGCTTAGGTCCAACCTATGATGGAGGGCAAATCCCCCTAGGTGGCTGATGATGGCAAGCTTCAAAAGACCCTACAACCACCATGTTCCAAGTCGGTTACCTACAGTCATAGCCTCTGTAAGACCCTCGTCTTAGTGAAAACTTGGGGGGCAAGACGGCGCAATGAACTAAACAGGCAATCACACCGGGTATTTACAGGCCTCGCGGATAACCAAGTCAAAATCTTGGATAACTCGAGCACCTACAGTACTCATAGGCAGTAGCTCCACTTAGGTCCAAACCGACGATAGAGGTGACTAAAGTCTCTTAGGTTGGCCCACGACAGAGGAGTAAAAAGAATCCTAAAGCAATACGCTCTAGGTCGGCTCCACCAACATGGTCAAGCCCTTCTCCCAACAGTCTTGACGAAGACTGGCTGGGCGGAAGACAACCATCCTAGGGAGTTAACATAAAAGGATACGTCGGCTTTTCCAACATGGTAAGATTCTTCTACCCACAACCTTGACGAAGGTTCACGGGCAGAAGATAACCATCCTGGAAGCTAACTCAAGCAAAAAGACTCCGAATTAGGTCGGGTCTCAACTCCCGGTCAGTTCCCGAGCACTTAAAGGTTCCGAGCTAGGCTGGGTCTTAAGTCTCAGCCAGTTCTTGAGAATTCACCAGGCTCAGAAACCCCGAGGCAGCTTCCCCGAGCACCCAGACTGGTATCAGGAAGATTTCCAAACTTGCCCCAATGTAGCATCCAGTCAACCTTGGAAATGGGGGGCAACTGATACACCCAAAATCAGCCCATGCCCAAGCGGTTCTATTCTGCAACTACTGACAAGCATCATCCCGAGCGGTTTGGTCCACCTGATGCCTCCCGAGCGGTTCATCCACGACCCGGCCAACAGGTCAGGAAGACTGCACAGGCACATCCCACCGCGGGAACAACTCATCCGGGCCCACAGGCATGATCCCGAGCATTCCGGGCAGTTTCCTACTCGAGCTAGAAGACTAATGGAAATTTCAAACTATTTCCTAATCCAATTAGGAAACCCCTACAATTAATGCCAATCTATATCAATTGCATTATGTTTCATTTTCCTTGTACGAGTAGGTCTCTTACATCTATAAAAGAGACCTCTCACCCCCCATTGAAAGGGCCGACTTTTCAGTCTACACAACACCTCTATAGCATTCATCAATATGCCCAGCCGGCCTACGGTAGCTCTAGACTTGTTGGTTCACCACAGGCCCCCGGCTCTTTTACAGTATAATGAACGTGCTCAGACACACACGTGGACGTAGGTACCTTCATTAACATGGCCGAACCACATACAAAAAACCAGTCTCTCACTCTCTCTCTTTCCTTAAATTGCTTTAATTTACTTTAACCAAATTTTGACATCATCACTATTAATATAATTATTAAAATAAGACACATGTTATCCAACAAAAAATCAGAGTGACTAATGAAAAACAAAACATGGGTGAGAAAAATACTCCCTCCTCCGTCCCATTTTGTGAATCCTGTATTTCATTTTGTGATGTTCTAAAATTAGTGTCCACGTTCCTAATTTGGTGTATATAATTTTTACTTATATTTCAAAACAATCCTTCATTGAAATCTACACCAAGATAAAACTAAAAAAATAATTGTAATAATTAGGGTCAATTATGGAAAGTAGGTATAAATTCTTCTTGTCTCCTTAATAAATTAAATTCCCAAAAATGAACTCACATTATGGGACGTAATGCCAATTAGAATTTGAGTAATGCTTAGAAGCACTCTTAAATGCACAACTAAATGTACAACCCTGTTTAAAATTGTTGGACTTCGTACTGAAAAGCTTGCACACCATGTACACTCCCTTTTTTTGTGTACAGACTTTTCAGTACGATGCCCAATATTTTAAAATAAAGTTATACATTTGATTGTGCATTTAAGAGTGCATCTAACATTTGCTCTTAGAATTTAGATCTTATCATATATAAAGTCAAAGTCACCTAACTGTGTACATTTTTTACTAGTTTTTAATTGCATTCATCATCTCTCTCTCACACTCAGACACACACACGCGACCCAGTCACCACCACATCAAAGCTGTGGGCAACCAACCCCACCTACCAAACCCAACGCAGCCACTAATCCATTCGTACACCCTAGAGAGAGAGAGAGACTAATCTTTAGAGAGAGAAACAGATAGAGATAAAGAGTTAGCGGTATAGTTCTATAGAGAGAGAGAGAGAGAGAGAGTATAGTGGGGGAATGATGGGTAAATGGTGGGGGGAACTAGTAGTAGTAGTAGTGTGGTGGAGTAGTTGTCCGTGTGTGTACACTGCACAACCTCGCGCACGCTAGCATCCCCCACCACCCAACCAACCGGTCACCCACTCCCTCATTCAAATATTACTACTTTATCATGATATCCTCCTCCTCCACCACCACCACCACCACAACCACAATTCCGTTAATCTACGCCTCTCTCCCAAACCATCACCACAACCAATCCTTATCCTCCACCTCAACCACCACTCATGTCAACGACCACCGAAAAACCTCGCCGGAAGTTCCCTGCCCCTTGCTGGACCCAAGAGGAAGCCCTAGCCCTAATCGAAGCCTACCGCGAGCGATGGTACGCCCTCCGCCGCGGTTACCTCCGGACCGCCGACTGGGAAGCCGTCGCGGCCGAGGTCTCTAGCCGCTGCCCCAACGCCACTCCTCCGGCAAAGACCTCCGCCCAGTGCCGCCACAAGATGGAGAAGCTCCGCCAGCGCTACCGCACCGACAAGCAACGATCGATCGCCAACCCTGGCCGCTTCTTCTCTACGTGGATCTTCTTCGAGAACATGGACGCCATGGAAATTGGAGCCTCCCCAGCCGTTGGATCTGTTCAAGTTAACGCTGGATCGGGCGATCAGGTAAAACAAAACCTAATTGATCGAAATTATGTGCCTTTAGGGTTTAAATCTAAGAAATCTAAGAAGATCGATACAGATTCAAACCCTAGTATGAATCGAAGTGGTAGAAATGGGAATTCTAACCCTAATTTAGATTCCGGAGTATTGAATGGCCATTCATCTTATATGGATGGTGGATCTGATCAAGAAGCAGATGAGGATGTTGGATTTGAGTTTAAGAACCCTATTCATGGAAATTTTGTACCTCCTGGGTTAAGGGGAAATAAATTTGGCAACTTTCATGGGAATTCAAAATCCAAACTTGATTCAGATCATGAAGTTGAGGATGGTGATGGGTTTCGTGTGAAAATCGCAATTGATCAAAATTCGATACCTACAGGTCTTAGGGCTAGAAAATTTAGCAAGTTTGAGGGTGTATGGAACTTGAACTCCAATGGTGAAATGAATTCAAATGGAGGTTTCAATGGGAAGAGCCCCAATGATAGGAATCCGGTACCACCAGGTTTTAGAGCAAAGAACACTGGTAGGACTGAGGGGAGTTCAAACCCTAACTTTGATCCAAGGGTTTTGAATGGGTTTTATTCGTCAAGATCAGGGTTTGGGAAGAAGAGTGATGGTAGAGGAGTTAAGAGGGAGAGGAGTGGAGTTGCAGAGATGGTTTCGTCAATTAAGCTTTTGGGTGAAGGTTTTGTGAAAATGGAGAAGATGAAGATGGAGATGGCTAGGGAGATTGAGCAAATGAGAATGGAGATGGAGATGAAGCGTAACGAGTTGGTACTTGAGTCGCAGAAACAGATTGTCGATGCTTTCGTGAAGGGGTTGATGGAGAAGAAGCAGCAGAAGATTAAGACCGTGGTGGCACCCGAGTCATAGATACGAGAAAATATGTATAATGATGGTATTGATGACGTGGTATCTCAAGCCAATAAGTTCTCGGTATTCAAACACTATCCTACTATACTGGAGAACATGTTTATATATAAGCACCATATCAACTTTGTATTAGTACGGTGATACAGATAACATGGATTCACCTGAATCATAGTTAAGAATGGAGATGGAGATGACATGTAATGTGTTGATAGCTAAGTCCCCGCAACAAGACTGTTGATGCTTTATTGAATGTCTGATCAATAATAAGAAGTAGAAGATAAAAGATTATGGTATCACGTAGTCATTATTGCCAGAAAATATTGTTAATAGTAGTGATATTGTTGACGTGTTAAGACAAGCCAATCAATTCTCACTATTTGAGCACCATGTACCCAATACTACGAATAACATGTTTACAGATTAGCGTCTTATGTATCTTAACATCGCTGTTGCATTGAATATCTCCGTGCTGGAATCAGTGGGAGCCCTCTTCCAACTTTTGTTGGAAAAGATGAGATACGTTTCGTCTCCGCTGAAGATGACTAGTGAGATTTGGTGTTCCTGCTGGTTAGATCATGTAAGTTATTGATTTTCCACTTTCTTTTTCCTTTTCTCTTGACTGTTTTTAAGTTAAATTTGTATTTAGAGTGTTCGACTTTGTAATGATATATGTTGTATGTAGCTTTGTTCTGTAAGTTATTCTTTAGGAAGTTGTGCAACTGTAATAGATGTTTTCTTCTTGAATATATAATCATTGATGGCAATCTCAATTATCCTTTGATACTGAATAATGAAATATTTCTGATGTATGAAACATTTGCATTCATGTTGATGATTCCAAGTTTCTATGCTTCCCAACTTTGAATCCCAAATTTGGTTTACAAATCCTGTCAATTGTACCAGATGCAGTGCCGTGGTAGCACCAATTATTGCCATGGCATGTAGTACAACTATTACGCCATTTGGGAAATAAATTTGGGATGAGTAATGCTATGCTTCGCAGATTCCAAATTTTAAATTTTCATTCCAAATGATGTGACACCAATTAAAATCCACTGGCTCACTTCAACATTTTTCAATCAAAATCTAGTGGACCTACTGTCACATCATTTGGGATGAGAACTTGAGATTTGGATTTGGGAAGCGTAGCGTTATTCATTTGGGAAGCATACCAGGATTGTTTTTAAATTGGATAACAAGAAAAGATTTTAAGCATATGCCTGGTTTTATCTTTCAGTGACTGGTGGTTAAACCAGAGATTTGGGGGTGTTCATTTCAAACATGAATACAATGCTCAGCAACATGATCAGACTCTTCCTTAAATTCCCTAATCTCAATTTCTCTCAGGTCTGAAAAGTGTAGAAAAGGTCAAGATGGTTCATTCTCAAGCCTTTTTATGGTGTCTGTGGTTAGAAAGAAACAGGAACAGGAGAGTTTTTTAGGTGTTGATCAACCCTTTTATAGTTTAATAATGGTTTTTTTTTTTTTTTTTTTTTTTTTGCGAGGATTGTTCATTTTCTGTTCTTGGGTAAGCTATTGAGTAATATTTTTGTCTAAAATAAAATTCTCAAGGCTGATATTTGTAAACCAGGACACACACCCACCCTCTCTATATGTACGTATTGATATTCTGCATTTAAATATGATAATGCTAGGGATACAAAAGGGTTACAAAGACATTTCATTTTGTTAATGGAATTTGTTCGTAAATTTTTGTGCCGAAAGCTTTATTGCATCTTATGTGGTAGTAAGACTCACCACACTTAACTCAACTCACAATAATAGGATCTACTGTTACATGAGATGCCACATATTTTTGTGAGCATTGTTTTGTGACTCTTTTATGTCTCAAGCATTGCCCTTTTAAATATATCCATGAAGGTGCTGGCACTGTACCACTCTCGTAGCATATAAAAATAAATAAATAAATAAATAACCATATCATTATTCTTATTTTATTGTAGACTCTACAGGATAGGAGCCTCATCTTCACTTATTTGCTACCGAAATATTTGTGCATTCCAAACTAGAATGAGCGGGTTGAGTCGGATTTGGACGGGGTTGTATGTGGGCTTGTCATAAGAGGGAATATTGAATATAACTTTATTATCACGTCACCAAGTCTTTATGGTGTTGCCAATTAATTACCTCCTCCTAATTAACCAATTGAAACTAGGGATACGCATGTGATTGTCACACCTGTTCTAAAATTTTATAATTTTGTTATGCATAATTGAGTTTTTGTGAATTATCAATGTTATTTGATAATGGTGAATAAGGTTGATTGTGGGTCAACGGTAAAGTGTCAGTGAAAACATGGGAACACGAAATTTCATTTTGCATTGGCACGATAAAATGACATTTATGTAATTTAAATATTATTTGACTTTTTGGTATTTTTGATGAATAGTAAATTTATCTGTGTAGAGTAATTCTGGTAATCTCGATATTGTTGTATATCATTTTGAGAATTGTGGTGAGAACGTGAATGACACGTTATATAAAGGTAGGTTGTGTAGAGATTTCACGAAATTTAGTTTTCGGACGTAATTTTGGACCCAAAGGAGACTTAGTCAAAAACTTTTGTAATTTATAGTTTTCACTCGTAAAGTCATAAAATGGACGTGTGCGACGTTTCAGGAGTTAATTAGAAGTTTTGAGAACTCGCGGGGAAGTAAACGCGTTTTTCGAAAAATTTGTCTATAAATAGTGAGGGTGAGATTCATTATTCTCACAAAACTTATAGAGAGGAGAGAGAAAAGGGAGACTTGTTACCACGAGCTTTGCGACGACGATCGGCGGCCTTTCGTCCGTCAAATTTTCTCCAGATTCTAGATTTGGACTCTGGAGGTAAGACCTACTTTTTGATACCTCTTAGGCTTCGTTTGGCTAACTTTTATAAAAATCTAATTTCTATATTTTTAGGGAAAATCCAGTAAAACTTGTAGGAATCACTTGAAATCTGAGATCCGACATTTAATCGGCCCTCTAGTCGATCCTTCAAAGTTTGGGAGAAATCGCATGAGGTATGAAGTTCTAACTTGTGAAATATAGGAATATACATGTTTTAGATTTTGACGACGAAATTGAGATCCAGACAAAATTCATGTGTTAATCTTAGCCCCGTTAATTATGCTCGCGATTAATGTGAAGCATGTCCACTTTTGTGCGAGCACGTTGAGTTGTTTATATGGGTCAAAGGGGGGATTTATGCCATTTCAATCCGAAGTACGCTTCTCGATGTTTGAGAATTTTACTAGCGACCCTGTGCATGGTTTGGCACTTAGGGATGCAATAGTTGATAGACTTGGACTTGTCATTGACATTGCTGTTTAAGACTTGGATTTGCCGCTACTGGATGAATGCGTATTTTTCTCCCTAGAGACTACTTGTTATGAATTGTGAAATTAGAGTATGTTTTATAATATATATACATATGTTAGAACTTGTGCACTCAACGTATAGCTGAGCAGTGAAGCTTTACTCTATTGCAGGTAAGAAGAAGAAGGGAAAGAAGAATCGTGAGAAGTGAGCCCGTTGAGGAACGCCGGGGAATCACCTTGTTTATATTTTTGTTCCTTTTCCTAAACTTGTATAAGAATTTGGGGAGTGTAATATGTTGTAATCAAATCTTGTTACGAATGGATTAGTATTTGTAATCCTTAGTAAACGTTTTTGTATATATGTGTTGAATCGTGGATTATAATCGTGTTAATGTTGGAAATTGGTTTAGAGACCCTTGGTTTAGAAGCTGCAGAATTGGGCATTTCTGAGGGGAATCAGTCGACTGGACTGGATTTTAGTCGACTGGACCTCTCTATTCTGGAGTTATTTCCTTTCAGTTTTCGGGGGCTCAGTTAACTGGAAGGGTTATCAGTCGACTGTTTCCTGCACGAAAACACCACATTCTGCATGCAAAGTGCCCAGTCGACCGGATAAAGCTCCGTCGACTGAAAAATTGAGGGCCCAGTCAACTGAGGTCCCGACACAGTCGACTGGACTAGGCTGTTAATCTTTAAAACTCACTGCTTTGATCTTTAGTCGACCAGAGCCCCGACCCAGTCAACTGAACCTCTGTTTTCAAAAATGAATTATTTGGAAGTGTTCCAATTGGTCAAAACTTTTTATAACTCTAATTTTAATGGATTTTACTTATATTTTCCGCTGCTATTTTTACTTTAATAGAATTGGATGAGTATTGGTGGCGTGTCACGTGTCCTATTCCTGCGCGTAACGGAATAAGTCGTGACAATGGTCTAGATTAAAATGTCACACCACATTAGTGTCCTGACGTGGTGTGATGGTTGCACTGAAAATTTCTCTTGAAGACGTGACAATTTCTCATTAGATTATTGTGACGTGGTATCTTTGTGATATTCAATTTTTTTTAGTCATAAATGGGTTCAACTCATATTGAACACACTAATTCCGAGTAGAATATGGGGGGGGGCTTCCTCTACTATTTTTACCGACGAGGGATAAATTCAATATTAGATCATCAAAGACGATTTTTACTTGGGATTAACTTTCCTTTTTCAGTTCTTATTCCTAAAAAAATAAAATAATAGATAATTGTTGGAAAATCCCTCAATTAACTCTCAAAAGTTTTAAACTTCAATTGGTTTGACCATTTTTTAAAAAGGACAAAAGGAATCTAATCCAGTGCTCACACGGTACAACCGTACAAGTGCATGCACTATAGAAAATCCAACAAGTCCCCCCATCCCTCACACCCCCGCATTTTCTTTCAGCCACTCACACCGTGTGAGTGGCTGTACCATATGATATCCATTTCGAAAATATTTTTTTAACCTTTAAACCTCCATAACTTTTGATCTACGATTCTGTTTCATACAAATTTTATACCGTTGGAACCGTGTCGACGAGAGCTACAAAACTAGTACCATTGTTGATACCTTTTGAGCAAAAAAAAAAACTCTTATTTTTACATAGCATGTTCTAGACGAACCTAATATAATTTTCACATAATATTCGTGTATGAGTTATTGAATTTTCACATAATATTCACGTATGTCAAGTTGATATGTTGTAAGAGAAAAAAAACCGAATGTTCACTTTGTTCTTAATGAGAGTTTTAGTGAAATTTCACAAGAATTTTGCATTTGTTTGGGTCGAAAAACTATGCTTTATAATTAATTTGTGAAATTTGATTTTTTTTTAAACGAAATATGCATTGTTTAATATGAAAGAGGAAAAAAAAAAAAAAAAAGATAGAGTGAAATTTCATGTTTTTACATACATAAATGTAAGTGAAATTTCACTAAACTTATACATGAATATTAAGTGAAATTTTACTTAAATTGACACTTGAGGGACTTTTTAACAAAGTAAGTATCAAATTAGACCTTAAACTCTAGAGAGTTACTTCTAGTGACTTTTGGGATAGTTAGTGAATTTTCACTTAACCTACTAAGTGAAATCTCACTGAACGAGTACACGAATGTTAAGTTTAACTTCATGTTTTTTTAGGAAGAAAGCATGTACGAGTTCAGTGAATTTTCACTTAATATTTATGTATGCCAAATTCATATGTATAAAAAAATTTAAAAAAGACGAATTGCAATAAAGCCATTGATACCTCATTAAGGCTTACTTTGGCCCCCATTTTGGTGCTTCTCCTTTTTTAAAGCACAATTTCATGTTAATTCATTTGGTAACTAGTTTATGAGCTTTGCAAAAATTGAACTTAGGGCTTTTTTGGAGAGAGCTTTTTATATTTTTCATGTATTCAGTGAAATTTCACTTAACATTTTATGTATATCAAGTGAAATTTCACTTATTATTCATGTATGTAAAACCATGAAATTTTTTATGTATTGAGTGAAATTTCACTTAATATTTTATGTATATCAAGTGAAATTTCACTTATTATTTATGTATGTAAAAACATGAAATTTGCATGTTTTGAGAAGAAAAAACAAAGGACGAATTTTAACAAGAATTCCTACACTTGTTTTGGTTGAAAATTGGTATTTTATAATTGATTGTGAAATTTGCTTCTTTTAACAAAATATGCATTGTTTAATATGCAAAAAAAAAAAAAAAAAAAGAAGAAGAAGAAGAAGAAGAAGAAGAAGAAGAAGAAGAAGAAGAAGTGAAATTTCACCATGCATATATGAATATTTAGTGAAATTTTGCTTAACTCATACATGAACATTAAGTGAAATTTCACTTAACTTTGCATTTAAGAGACTTTTTAACAAACTATTAATCAAATTAAACTTTAAAATCTAGTCAGTTACTTCTAGTGAATTTTACCTGACATACATGAAAGTCAGTGAAATGTCACTGAACGCGTACACAAATATCAAGTGAAAATTTAAGTTTTATAGGAACAACTGAACAAGGCAGGTAAATGTCAATTTTTTTTTGCTCAAAACATATCAACAATGGTACTAGTTTTGTAGCTCTCGTCGACACGGTTCCAATGGTATAAAATTTGTAAAAAACAGAGTTGTAGATCAAAAGTTATGGGGTTTTAAAGTTTTAAAAAACTTTTTCGAAATGGATTTCATATGGTATAGCCACTCACACGGTGTGAGTGGCTGAACCAAAGAGAGGCGCGCGTGAGGGCTGGGGAATATGTGGAATCTCCTATGGTGCGTGCACTTATAACGTGTGAGCACTAGTTTAGATTCTTTTTGTCCTTTTTAGAAAATGGTCCAACCAATTGGAGTTTTAAACTTATGAGGGTTAATTGTAGGATTTTCCAATAATTCCCCCATAAAATAAATAAAATTATATTCCTTTTTTTCCTTAAATCAACAGAAAAAACATTGATGAGAATAGATAATTTAAATGGGGTTAGAAAGAGATGAACCAAAAGATTAAATTTAAACATTGCAAGTAAGGGTGTATACGAGTCGAGCTCATGTGTTCGCGAGCTTTCTCACGAGTTTAAATGAGCTGAGTTTTTAAATGATCGCGAGCTTTTTGGCGCGCCCTTTAAAATTACATAGTTTAATAATAAACTAGGTCATTATCAAGCATATTTACAAGATTTGTCATATTTTCACTAAAGTTATATTAGTTTTATAATTAAAATATATATATATATATATACAAAAAGAATCAATATATAAGCTTTTTACCAAGCCTATTAACGAGTTTTTTCACAAGGCTACTCACGAGCTTTAGTCAAATGTGTTCACGCTTACAAGCTCTGTCGAGCCGAGCCGAACCTTTATCGAGCACAGCCACGAAATCTTGTTGAGTAGCTCAGCTTATGTATACCCCTAATTGCAAGTGTAATATAAGTACAGAAATATAAAACGAATAGATAATTAAACAAACGAAAATAGATAATATCCAAACTTGTATCTATTCATTATTATTATACACAAAAATATATAAAAAGAATCAAAAAGCTGAATGGAAAACCCATATGCAAGAATCAAAAAACTTGTGTCGGTTGCTCCAGAATGGGAGGTTCAAAAACCTATGAAAGAATCAACAAGCTTGAAGAAAAATGGTAACGAAGATACATGAGAAGAGATTTTGCGTTGAAGAGAGAGAGGAGAGGTTATTGAGGGCGACGAGAGAGAGGGGGTGTTATGTTTCTCATATTTTGAATATTGAATGCTTTTTCAAATTCTTCCTGTAGTGGGCCCACAGCTCATTGAATTTTCATTGAAGAATGTTAAAATGATTCTATCATAAATGAATGTGATCTCACTGTCACATCCACATAAATTTAACACATGTATTTAGAAAGTATTTAAAATGAAAAATTCATTACTAGCAAAAGAGAGAATGAATGAAAAAGTGGACGAGGGAGCTAGGTCGTAAATGGGTCTACTAAATCCCATTACTTTATAGAAGATTTATGAGCCAACCTATTTTGGAACCCATATTTGAAAGGGTTCTTTAGATTTCAGTCCTTCATTGTAGCCTTTTTTAAAAATAGATCTATTCTACAAGTCAACTTAGAAATTAGTCCCTCACTTATTTTGATGACTAAAATACCCCCACCCCCACAAATCAGGGTTTTTAAATTTAAACCTATATAACCATATATATATATATATATACCAAATTAGGATTTTGAAATTCAAAACCCATGTAATACATATATATATATATATACATATCTTATAGAAATCTAAAAATAGACCAAACCCAAGATTGAATTAATATGAATTTTGATTCTGTAATACAAAAAATAAAAGACCAAAGACAATTTATGGAGCAAACTTGAATAAACAATTCAGTGATAAACATACAACACCACACATATTATATGTAATCGAAAGTCCATATATTTGAAACCCAGATCGCATACAACGCCCCCTATATGCTAATCTAAACATCATGATCTAACAAAAAAACAGGGTAAATAATCCAGTTTCTCGTATATATATAGAGAGAGAGGAAAAATGTGAGAAATTTCTTACTTTTAAAATTCATCACAAACCATAAGTGACAAATCCTTGATAACATAATATTACATTCTGTATATAATATTGAGAAATTACTCACTTTAAAAGACATCATCGACTAAATGTGAGAAATTTCGCAATAACATAATGGTGAGAAATTATCACTTCTAACTATAATGAGAAATTCATCACTTTAATACACATCACTGACCAAAAATTTTCCACAATAGCATAATGGTGAGAAATTTCTCACCAAAAAGAAAAATAAAAATTACCCTTCTTGTGATCACCACCATCTGAGCCAATGTGAGAGGCGGCGCTCTGTGGTGGCACCACCACCTTCTCTTCTTTGGCCGCACCGGAGGCCAAGGTACTCAGATTCTGAAAGTCTAGCATGAAAATCGTGGCCCACCCTATTCCTATAGGCCTTGAATTAATCTTAGATATTCCAATATTATTCATGGCACTATAAGATGGTGGTGTTGATGATGGTGAGAAATAGCGTTGACCAAATTGCTGTACTAGCAATTTTGACATCTTTGTTGTTGCCCTTTGATTCATTTGTGATTAGATCTCATTTGTGATTAGATTTCAAATTAAGAAAGCGTTGGGGGATTCGAAGAGGGCACGAGAAGCTAAGATGGTTTTAGAGCGAGAAACGATTGTTTTAGAGAGATAGAGGATGTGGTGGCGGATTGGTGACTGGGGGCTATGGCCAATGAGATAAGAGATGAAGAAATAAAAAGAGAGAGAAAACCAGAGAACCCATTTGAAATATCTGTAACAAAAGGAGGTCTTCTCCGTTGATTGATGTGGAAAATTTGAGAAGATTTAATGATTTTTTTTCTTGAACTTTGTTGGCATAGGATGCTGATTGAAGATATTATAGGGTTCTTATTGAAATTCCTGATTTTATGGGGATGTTATATACACATGTGTATATATTTAATGAAGGACAATGTTGTCCATGAAAAATACAGATATTTGGGGGAAGGGACTGATTTTTATGTTTTTTAATGATTAAGGATGAATTTAAGAGATAAAAAAGTCAAAATAACTAAATATATGTTGACCAAAATCTGAAGGACTAAATTGTATAATTCTATATTTGAAATGCCTTCAACCCGAATATGTTTATTTCCAGGTCAATTTGGGTTTGGTTCAGGTTGATTGGCCTATTTTAAATTTGAAAATTTCTCATTGAAATAATACACTACAGTTTTTTAGCCAAAAATTTCTCAGCAGCCCTCTTTAGTGGTAAAAGTCCTTTACGAGAATTTCTTAAGGGGGACTTCAGTTATAATTAGCTCAAATAAAATTCTTTCAAGTTAAAATACATGTTACTTTTCTTAACCTGTTAAGTCATTTTTATGTCTAAACAAGTTCAAATTGCTATAACTTATGTTCTACAAGTCTGTGTTTCGTAAAATTTGATATTTTAAAATCAGCAAAATGAGATCTATCAACCGAGATTAACATTGACCATGAAATACTGGGGAAAAAAAACACTAAAAACTAAACAAATATAAAAAGCTATATTTTTTTTTGCCTAAATATAACAAATACATATTCCTTTCATAAAAGTAGCACCATAGGTGCATAGATCTCGAAAAAATACTGAGAATTAAAAAAAATCACTCAAAAAGGCTAAAAAAATGAGTGAGTTATGGTAGTTTAAAATTGACAAAATAGATAATATCATCTGTTTTGACAGATAAAATCAAAAAATGAGATTCCAAATTACTTTCTTTTGTATATTTTTCAACTTCATTGCAGATCTAAAAAAAATACATGAAAAAAAAAATACTCAAAAATGCTATAAAAAATGAGTGAATTATGATGGTTTAAAATTGACAGATAATATAATCTGTTTTGATAGGTAAAATCAAAAAATGAGTTACCAAATTACTTTCTTTTGTATAATTTTTACTCCATTGCGTAGATCTCAAAGAAATACATGAAATGAAATTTTTTTTTTTAAATCACTCAAAAGGCTAAAAAAAAAAAAACCTAATGAGTTATGGTGGTTTCAAGTTAACAGAATATTAATATCATCTATCAAAACATATAATATTATCTGTCAAAACAGAAGAGAAAAAAAAAATCAAAAATTGAGATTCCAAATTACTTTCTTTTGTAAAATTTTCAACTCCATTACGTAGATCTTGACGAAATACATGAAATCAAAAAACAATCACTCAAAAAGGTTTTAAAAAAACGAGTTATGGTGATTTAAAGTTAATAGATAATATTAATTAATATTATCTGTCAAAATAGATAATATCATCCGTTTATTTTGACAGATAAAATCAAAAAATGAGGTTCCAAATTACTTTCTTTTGTACAATTTTCAACTCCATTGCGTAGATCTTGAAGAAATACATGAAATACAAAAAAAATCACTCAAAAAGGCTAAAAAAAAAAAAACCGAGTTATGGTGGCTTAAAAATGACAGATAATATTAATATCATTTGTCAAAATAAATAATAGGGTAAATTACACAAACCTCCCCTGAGCTTTGCCTTAATTACACGGACCTCCCCTCTTGTTTCAAAAATTACACAGACCTCCCTCAAGGTTTGTAATTAGGTAACAAAGCGCCCCCTCCCCTAATGGTCTGTTAGTTTTTTTACATTAGCTTCCCCTAAAAATTAAAATTAGCCCCCCTAATATTATAAATTTGTCATGCTAAAGCCCCCTTTCTCTTATATTTTTGTGATAATTATAAAATCCCTCCTCCCTCCTATGTTTTTGGGTTAATTTTTTTAGCATTAATTTATATCATCTACACAAAATATACACAAAACATATATAAATAGGTCCAAAATTTTTTTTTCCCCCGAACAAACCTCTATCAAGCCCCAGCCCCCCCCCCCGTATTAATTTTCTAGATCTGCCCTTGTCCCTATGCTTCAAAAGTGGACACTTAACCCCCTGTGATTGTGGACTAAAAAATTTGGACCTATTTATATGTATTTTGTGTAGATGATATAAATTAATGCTAAAAAAAATTAACCCAAAAACATAGGAGGGAGGAGGGATTTTATAATTAGAATAAAAATATAAGAGAAAGTGGGTTTAGTATGACAATTTTATAATATTAGAGCGGCTCATTATAATTTTCAGGGGAGGCTAATGTAAAAAAAAAACTAACGGACCGTTAGGGGAGGGGGCATTATGTTACCTAATTACAAACCTCGAGGGAGGTCTGTGTAATTTTTGAAATAAGAGGGGAGGTCCGTGTAATTAAGGCAAACCTCAGGGGAGGTTTGTGTAATTTACCCTAAATAATATCATCTGTTTTGACCGATAAAATAAAAAAAATAAAGTTCCTACTTTGTTTTGTACAATTTTCAACTCCTTTGCGTAGATCTCGAAGAAATACATGGGAAAAAAAATCACTCAAAAAGGCTAAAAAAATGAGCAAGTTGTGGTGGTTTAAAGTTGACAGATAATATGTAACACCCGTACCCTGAAAAAGGGTTAATTATTTATTTTAGTATGCATTAATTATCATGATTAGTGTATAAATATGGATTAAGGGGAGGCTTGGACTCGCCCGTGGAAAGTGTCTAGTAGAGGACACAGTTGAAAAGCTCCTAGTAAGGTGTGATAGGTAATGAAGTGGGACCTAGTGAAGGATCCGATCAAAAAATAAATTGCATTTACATGATTAAGTGCATTCATATGATTAATTGGGAATATGTGTATAGCTTTCATATTACATTGATTAATATGTTAGTTATTAAAATGTTTGTTTGGTTGGTGTCAATAAGGGCATAAATGAAAAAGATTCATAATTAGTAGGTCTGATAGCAACATCACAAAATATTTAGGACAACGTGTGGGACTCGTATGGGACTTAGACAAACACTCACTTAGATAATTGGGTAGTTAATGAAATATTTGGAGAATTTATAATAAGAACTTGAGAAATTCCAGGGGTGTAAATGGAAATAGAAAAAAATTAGGTGATGACACCTCAAGCATTGATGCATGGGTGTCAAGAGGTGAAGGAACCTCAAAATTTACAGAAAATCTAAAAGGGAAAGAGAGAGCTCGGAGAAAGAGAAAGGAGAAAACGTCACCGACGACGTTAATTCGTCGTGCCGTCGCCGCCATTCGCTCCAATTCGCGAACCAAACCCGTATTTGGACTCGTGGAGGTAAGACGATCGTTTTATACCTTTAACTTACGTTTTAATCGTCGTAATGTTGGTAGCTTACACTAATCAGCGACACGCGGTTGCCAAATTCGTGTAGGATTTACTCCGGAGAGAGAATTGAGCAAGAATTGTTAACGAAATTCTGCATTTCTAGCTTATTTGGGGTAAAAACTGTGAGAGGTGAGTTTTCTAACTTAAGCTTTGATGTGATACATGTCTTGTGCTTCAATTGATAGTTAGGAAATGACAATTCTTGAAGTTATGGTTGAATTCATGCTAAATACTATAACTTTATGTTAATTTGGTATGAAATTATCATGTTTATGTGGTTATATGCTTATATGTTAAGTGGTCAATGAATAATTGTGAGTAATGGTTCATTGTTGGGAGTAATAAGGAAGGATAAAAGGAATAATCCGATAAATACGGAAGTCCAAGAAATAGAAGTGACTGCGCAGCTAAGGAAGTGGTGTTCTGGTCTAAATTAACCATTAACCCATGAATTATGCGATTATATATGCTTATGCGCTTAAATTATTGCATTATACATGTTCACGACATCCAATGCATGTTAGTTTATTCACTAAGCGTAATGCTTAGGGAAACCGTTTTCCTATTTCTGTTGTGGTAAATAATAACCATCACAGGTTCGGAGCAATACCCGGAGAGAAAATGACGTGCGTTGAAAAAATAAGAGAGATTTGGGGCTTGTTCATGTTTTCTTCTTTGTAACTTGTAGAATGTTGTAAAATGTGGTTCCTTTAATGGTAGTGTTAGTACTTTTGTTGAAACCATGGGACTTAAACTCTATAACTTGTAATTTGGTAGTTTTGGTGTTAAGCTTAGAAAGTCTTATGTAAATTCCTATGCTTTAGTTGATTATGCGAAAGTTGTCGTGTTGAGCCGATCCGGCAAGTTCGTATCGTTCCGCTAGCATTCTGGACAAGTTCCTTGTATAATTCATTTCCAACAAGTTCCCTTTGATGTTGGTTTGATAAGAGATGAAAGTCAAGAATGTGTTTTGATTCAAGGAAGGATGAGTTCATAGTTTGTTTTGATCCTAAGAGCATCCACAGTGAGCTTCTTAAACTTAAAGAAAACTTAGCCGAAGTTGTTGTATAGAGCAGAGTGTGCTAGCAGTGGGGAATAAGGGGACGACATAGTTTGTGCCGTGTAAAGAATTGGGCGGCACACATTGTGACGTGTGGCTTTTGGGCGGCACACATTGTGCTGTGCAGATTTTTTGGGTGGCTTTTAGGCGACACACATTGTGCCATGCAGAGTTTGGGCATCACAATTTGTGCCGTTAGTCCCTACATTTGCTCAAACTTAGTGGTACCACAAAGTTAAGTTTGACTAAGTTCTCGTATCTTATACTATCCTATACATTAGCTGAAAGCTACACATTGTTAATGGATTTTCCTTAAGCTTATTGGAATATAAGGAAAGATATTATATCAATCCCTTAAATGGTAGATCATTAAGTTATGGAAGATGGATAATGACAATTATGGAAATTGTTTTTGATATGATTTATTTGAAAATATTTCACCAGATTATCAGTCGCATTCGTGATTATCATTGGTAACAAACATTTAGTTTTACAAAATGAAACGTCAGTGATATGATGTCATCCTTCATCTAAATATTTGATCACGTTATAAGTAATTTCCCAAAGTGTTAAACTTCAATGGCAATACCACGATAGTTTTCAGAAATTTTTCCAATGTGTTAAATTAAATTGTTGCTAATTTGAGTAATTCCTAAAATGTATTGAATTGTTGTTCTGTACTAGAATACTTTTGAGAAATTCCTGCAACATTGGATATTGGGACACTTCTCAAGCAATTAAACTTAATGTGTACTAGACACCTCAAACAAAATTTTTGAGAAAATCCCAAAATAGAACAATTAGTTTTGAATAATTTGAAGGAAAAAAAAAAAGACCAAACAAGACCATACGAAACTAGAAAAACAAAATGGAAAATTCTCACTCCTCAACTGACAATACCAATACATACGAAAATAATCTCAAGACTATCATTTGATAGTTTTTGGAAGTTTCACAATCTAGTTTCGAGAAATTCCACAAAACTAGTTATGAGAAATTTCTCAAAACAATCAGTTTTGATAGTTTTATGGAGTTTCACAAACTAGTTTTGATAAATTTCTCAAAACTATCAAATTAAATAGTTTGATAAATTCATCAAGTTTCACAAAAAAACATTTCTCAAAAAAAATTATTCATGCCTATTGCAAACTCAAAATTCTCAAAACAATTTGTCAAACAAAGTCCTAATCTCCAAATCTCTTCTCCACTCAAAATCAAATTCACGAAAACAATCCCTAAGAGCTTCAAATTAATTGCTCAAGTCCATAAGCCGTGTCGGTGATGACATGGTGGTTTGGGCGCACCATTAATGTCGATCTAACACAAACTTCGACAACACCAATCATGAAGTGGTGGTTCCGACGATGGCATTGTGGCTTCGACGATCCATTACTTTCAAGATGAAAACATATTAAACAATCATTGTCTTCTTCTATTTCTTCCTCGTTCACTTGGATGCTTAGAAACCCTAATTGCATCCAGAAGGATTCCTCCAAATCGCCGACAACTGGTAGGTTCCTTCGTGATACTTAGACCTGCAATCAAAAGAGAGGAAAAAAATATCGACATTTGTTTGCACCATAAAATTAAAATTAAAATGGACCCACTAAATCTAATTGGGAATTACACATGGAGAGGGCGTGAAAGCAGACTGATGGGAAAGGCAGGCTGATGCGACATAACAAATGCCATAACCCAGTGCGTCTACCACGTCAATGGCAGAACGATTATTGCCAGTTATTTCTACACAGGCCAATGACACGTGCAACGTGAAGATCGTGATAGGTGCAGTTATGGACGAAGACCCATTATGCCCAAATCATGGATATAGTGGATCGTGTTCTCAACTACCAGGCTGCGGTTACTGTTATTTCGATCTATTTAAGGAACTGAAAAGAGAGAGAAGGATCCCTGATCAACAAAAACACTTAGCACTTTCATATCTTCGTGTTGTTGTCTTTCCCTTATCATGTATTTCCACTTCTATACCAGTTTTAGGAGTAGATTAATAGTTAAATTCCAGTTAGAAAACGGATTACCACGTACTTCTAATTGAACCCTGTTTTGTAAGAGATTTAATAGAAATCCATTTATATTATTTCGGTGTTTCTCATATTTGAAGTCTTTAATCTTTGGTTAAAGCAAGTAGAACCTGTTTGGAGAGATTTCGTTCCTCTTTCTCTCGGTTCGTTTGATTTTGTCAAATTGTTCACAATATTCCAAGAGAACATTTGTTTGGCACGCCCGCATCATTATATTTGCAGATTTCTAGCCATATAATGCTAGAGAGAGAAGAAAGGAAGTGAGATCGTTGAGCGAGAAGAGAGACGAAGAGAGGAAGAAAGAGATTTTTTTTTGGGATTTGGGGATTAATCGCTGATTGAGGAGAGCTCTTCTTCTTCTTCTTCTTCTTCTTCTTCTTCTTCTTCTTTGTTTTTCTTTTTGATACTATGTGGGGAGCTTCTTTAGGGATTTCATTTTTTTGAATTTTGACTTGCTGATAAATCGCATATCATGCGCACGGGGTATATTAAGGGTAGTTTTGACAATAAAATATGATATATGGACTTGTGACTGAAACTGTTTAGAAGAACCTATGAATCCAAAAGTTCCCTAAAAATGTCTTATTACTAACTAATCCTAATATTAAATCAGCGCCATGGAAATTTTTTGTTTTTTTGTTTTTTACAATGCCAAATTTTGGAGTGGTGTAAGTGGGCTTTTACTATTGGGCCTGTTAATGATTGTTTAGCCGACTTCTAGATTGGGCCAGGCTTTTTTAAACGGGGCAAATCTATGGACCCCCTTTTTTTTTTTTTTTTTTAAAAGGGGATTGTCGGTTGTCCCATGAACATAGATGATACAAGTTTGCCTTTGTATCTAAAGCCGGCAAGTGCATTTGGTAGTGAGTTTTGGGGCAAATTCTAAAACTAAAAGCATTATCATTTGAAGGATAAGTTTTTGTGTATCTTCAAGGCAGTGCTTATTTGGTGTCTTATATCAAATGATGATGTGCCACATAGGATTGTTAGGGTCATTCAATTTTTTTGTGATGGGTTCTATTATTAGTGTGGAGCGCTTCTATTAGGTACAGGGTACCAAGTGGTATACCACGTGGTACCTTGGAAGTACCCAAAATTTTCTCCATTTGAAGGGTGAAATTAGGTTAATAACAATATAGCATTTATCAATTCTGCATGCGTAATATATGGTTTTTAAATTTAAAATCTCAAATTTAAATTGTAAATATTTTGACAATTATATCATATAAGAAAGACCAAATACTGATTGTTCAATTTATTAAAGGAATACACAAGTTGGTTTTAAAATGAAAAAAATAAAAAATAAATAAAATAAAATAAAATAAAAAATGACCGCTACACCAGTATTTGATGGTGTTCGTCGCACTACAAACCGTTGGATGTGGTACCCATTTTAGGTAGAGGTGTCAATCGGGTCGGGTTGGCCCGGCCCGAGCCCGAGCCCGGCCCGATTTTTCCGGGCTAAAAGCCCGGCCCGGTATAGGCCCGATCACTTTTGTCCGGTCCGGGGTGGACACCTTTAGTCCCGTCCACGGCCCGGCCCGCTCCTTGGCCTGAAACCCGGCCCGACCCGCTAACCCGTTAGCCCGGCCCGCTAGCACGGTCCAAAAGCCCGGATAAACTAGCCGTTGTGGCCCGGCCCGAAGCCTGGCCCGGTAGGCCCGCCCGAGCCCATAACGGCTAGTTTGGCCCCTTTTCAAATATTTTTCCATTTTTTACCCCTCTAACGGCTATAAAACGGCTAGTTTTGGGGGTAAAAATGTGAATGTGCTTTTTGACTTCCCAAAATACCCCTTAGCCCATTTTCTATAAATACCAAACCTCCCACAACATATTTTCTCATACAAAAATCAATTATCTCTCTCTATTCTCTACTTTCTCTATACTACTCCATAAACTACAAGTCTACAAGCACTTCTACTCTACAAGTTGGTGATTCAATTATCAAAGCTCTAATTTGTAAAGGCACTTCTAGTCTTCTACAACTTGAACTTACAAGCTCTCAAGTCTCAAGTCTTATTATAATTTATAGTTGTTCACTTCTTCTTCTACTACTATAAGTTGAGGAAAATTTATTTATTGTTTCACTTCTTGCTTTATTAGTTGCTTATTTAATTGTTAGTATTTTTAATCTTTTATATTTCTTTCCCCTCTTTTTTTTTTTTTATTTTAAAAAAAATGGTATATCACTCAAGATCTTCAAAAACTAGGGAAGACCCAACTTATGACTTTGAAAATTTAGATTATGGGGAAAGAAATGAGATTAATGATTTGGAATTGGAGGATGATGACGACGTTGAAATTATGGGGTCTAATCCATCTGAACCATCTCCTTCAAATTCTAATGATCCAAGTCCCACCACTGAAAGAAAATTAAAATCACATGTTTGGTTATTTTTTAAATTAAATGACGAAAAAAATGATGCTATTTGCAAAATATGCGGACTCAAATTTTCTTACAAAGGTGGAGGAAATAATACACTTAAAAGGCACATCATAAGCAAACATAAAGGTGCATGGGAAGCAGGTACCGCTCAAGCGGGCGGCCTAGTACAATCCCAAATTTCTGCTTCTACTGACACAAGTGTTGGAACTTTTCTTTATAATAAAAAAAAATGAGGGAAGGCTTGGCAAAATTTGTTTGTGCATCCGATATGCCTTTTACTTTAGTTGAAGAAGAGTGCTTTACGCGTTTTATTCAAACTTTTTTACAACCCGCCTACCAACCTATTACTAGAAATACTCTTAGAAGTGATATACAATCTGTTTTTCAACAAACCAAAAAAAAATTAATTGAGGATTTTTCTACTTTTAATTGTACAATTGCATGCACTTCTGATTTGTGGACTGGTTGTAATAAAACGGGATATATATATGTATAACGGCGCATTTTGTAGATGAAAATTGGAATATGAATAAAAATATCATTGCTTTTCGTGCATTAGACTATCCTCATACTAGTGAAAATATATATAACTATATAATCAATGTTTTTAATGAGTATGATATTATGAAAAAAATTATAAGCATTACTTTTGACAATGCTAGTGCTAATACAAATGCTATTAATATGTTTAAAGATCTTATGCGCCCAATGTTGAATGGAAAATTATTTCATGGTCGTTGTGTATGTCATATCATTAATTTGATTATCCAAGATGGATTAACAAAAATTAATGATCACATACTTAAAATTAGAGAGGCAGTGGTCTTTTGTTGTTCAACGCCTAACCGTCTACAAGCATTTTATGGTGTTTGTAAACAAAATCGTCTTAATCCAAAAAAATTGCAAACTGATATTAAAACTCGTTGGAATTCTACTTATCTTATGATAGATTCTTGTAAAAAGTATAGTAATATTATTACTCAATTTGTTAATGTTAATTATCCATCACTAAACTTGACTTCAAACGATTGGGATATGGCATTTGACTTTCATGGATTTTTAGAAGTATTTTACAATGCTACAAATAAACTTTCCGGTGTTTACTATTCTACTTCTTGTTTAGTTCTTATGGAATTATATAATATGGCTCATACATTTCATAGTTATAAACAAAAAAAATGACATTTTTATTGATATTTGCGAGAAAATGGAAAAAAAAGTTTAAAATATATTGGTCTAACATTCCACCTGTATTTTACTTATCTGCAATCTTGGATCCTAGAATCAATTTTGATGGTGTTTGTGAAATGGTTAAACAAATATCTGAATTGATGCAAGGACCAGATGGTGAGCCTGGTCTAGAAATAACTACTTTTGAAATGGAAAATACTTTGGAATCTTTATTTCGTATTTACTATGAAAAATATACAAATAAAGAAAGTGCTACTTCTTCTTCTACTTCTAAAATTGAGTTAAGTTCGAGAGCGTCAGGTGGTTCTTGGGCGAGCCAGTTTCTCAGTCGAAAGAAACAAAAGGGTGTTAGTCAATCATTTGTAAGTAGCTCTAACATTCTTGGTGAATTAAATAATTATCGAGAAACCGAGTGGGAAAGCCGATTAACCAACGAGGAAATGGTCGATTTAAATCTTTTGACATGGTGGAAAGAACATGTAAGAACTTTCCCTGTTCTTTCCATCATGGCTCGTGATCTACTAACTCCTCCGGCTTCCACAGTTGCATCGGAGTCTGCTTTTAGTGTAGGTGGAAGGGTGCTAGAGGAAATGAGGAGCAGATTATCTCCTGATATGCTTGACTGCTTGATGTGCTTGAAGGATTGGGACCGTGCACAATATCGAACTCAAAACTGCCAAGATCCTATTCTTGAAGACTTCGCAAATTTGGAAGTTACGGAAGAAAATTGAAGAATGAAGAATTGAAGAATGAATATGAGAGTTGAAGATCATTTAGTTCCAAACAAATCAGTTGTAATACTCCTGGCCCGCATGAGTATAAACTGTGAACGGCTTTTAAAAAAAAATCCAATTATGTAAAATGTAATCTTTACTTTTTAGTATACAAATTAATGATAAGTAATCTTTATTTTTTATTAGACTATAATTTTAAATATCAAATACTAGTAATCTCTTTAATTTTTATTGAATAATAAAAATTCTTTACTATTTTTTTTTAATGAACTTTTTTTAGACTTTTAGTAATCACTAATCATTAATAAATAAATATTTACTTTTTATTATACAAATTATTGAAATTAATGATAATAATCTTTATTTTTTATTAGACTACAATTTTTAAATATCAAATACTAGTAATCTCTTTAATTTTTATTGAATAATAATTATTCTTTACTTTTTTTTTTTTAATGAACTTTTTTTAGTAATCACTAATCAATGTAATCATTAATGAATAAATCTTTACTTTTTATTGTACAATTTATGATAAGTAATCTTTATATTTTATTAGACTATAATTTTTAAATATCAAATAATAGTAATCTCATTAATTTTTATTGAATAATAAATATTGTTTACTTTTTTTTTTTTGTTAAACAAATTTTTTTTAGTAATCACTAATCATTAATGCATAAACTAAACATATAAAAAAAAAAGAGTAAAAGTAAAAACTCCCTCCAATTCCCAAACATTAAACTTTAAAAGTTAAAATTTTCCCCCCTCAAAACTCCGGCCCGGCCCGTCTACGAACCCGTCCATGAGCCCGTCCACTAGCCCGGCCCTAAGTTCGGCCCTAGTGAGCCCGGGCCACCGGTCCGGGGCGGACATCCCCCCTCCCTTCCCAAGCCCGGCCCGGCCCAGCCCGATTTTAGGTGAAGCCCAGCCCGGCCCGGCCCGCTAGCCCGGTTAAGCCCGCTTTAACCGAGCCCGGCCCGGCCCATTTGACACCACTAATTTTAGGTACCCCAAATTTGAGAACCATAGCATTTAGGTACTCATTTCGATCTGGGAGAAGTTATTTAGTGAGCCTGTGACCATTTAATCCCAACCACCTACTTCCCCCTTCCCTTGGTCTCAGTTTAAACCTAAATTTAGTTCCCAAATATTTTATCGTTGTACCACATATAGTGGCATGTGGTACAACTGAATATTATACAACATGTGGTAAAACTATTAAGCCGCTTGAAAACCAAATTTGGGAAGCATAACATTATTCTTCTAGCATAGATATGAACAATGCTATACTTTCCAACTTTTAATCCTTGTATTATTCTTCAGGTAGATATCGATATAGGTATTTTTATGCTTTCTAAATTTGAATGTCAAATTTAATTCTCAATTGCTTAACAATTGTACCACATACACAATGATCAATAATAACATGCACCACTGTATGTGGGACAATTGACTAAATATTTAGGAATCAAAAAAAAAAATTAAATTTGGGAATGAAACCATATATATATATATATATTTACTCTATATACATTGTAGGGAAGAGATTGTTGGCAGCACCAAAGAGGTGGAATGAATCCACATTTTTTGTTGGACCATCAGTACTTTTCTCATTTTCAATTTTATTAAAAAGCAAAAATTAAAATTTTGTTGTGCCGGCAGCACCCGAGATGGTAGACCTTTGGGTGTTGCCAATGATCCTCAACCTACATTGAGTCCGTTTGTCAAAAATTGAAGATTTGGGTGCCAAAAAATAATTTGTAGAAATTATGATGGACACACTCCGAAAAGGGGGGGAAGAGGGGGAGAGATATGTTCGAGGGCAATTCATTCAATGAAAATAAATAGGATTGCACTTTCTTTCTTTCTATCATCATCCCACTTGTGTCTTTTCAAAGTCAATCCTCGATCGATCTTTCTTCACCAATAAGACTTTGCAGACGTTTGTTTCCAGAAATTGTGATGGACAAACTCCAAAGGAGGAGGGGGGGAGATTTGTTCGAAGACAATCCATTCAATAGAAAGAAAAGAAAGTGCAAAAAATTAGAAGTGCACCCTCTTTCTTTCTACCATCATTCCACTTGGGTCTTTTCAAAGTCAATCCTCTACCTTCATGAATAAGACTGTGATCGATCATGGTAAATTTGACCCACTGTTCATTGTTTGTGATCATTTAAAAAGTCTCATCATCAGTTTTGTTTGTCATCGAATAATAATGACGTGGCAATTGTGTCACATGATCAATCTTATGCAAATCAATTAATCACTAAAAAAAAAAAAATTGGGATGTACCTTTATATCATTTGAGTCTTGAGATGTGCATTTTACAATTTATTTTTGTGTGACAAATATACCTTTTGGTAGTTGTTGAGAGACAATTATGGCATTAAGAAAAACCCATTTTGTTACTTAAAATTATTTCTTTAAATGATTAATTGCCCTTAAATCCCCCATTCATGTACTTTTATGGATGGAGGACACCTAATGTTTTTATTTAATACTAGATCTCCAAGATTCTAGTTAACACACCTAATCATGGTTAAGTAATTTTTTATGTCCTAAATGCCCTTTCACATCTTTATTATATGCTCTAAATGCCCTCTTTACATATATGGTGAGGGTTGATTTGATATATTGACTAGCATTAATATCACACCGTTGACTCATTTATGAAGAGGAATAAATGGTAGACAAAATTTATTTTGACATTTATCTATATACAAATTTACATATTTGATAGCAATAATGGATCCTCTCTCTCTCTCTCTCTCTCTCTCTCTCTCTCTCTCCCTCATCACCTAGATTTGCGATGGGGATGATGGTGGCTCAAGAAGATGAAGATGGGGATGAGATGAATGAAAGCGATGGGAGCGGGAAAGAGATTAAGAGCATTGGATATTCATATAGTCGTGTTACTCCACCTCTGTGGGTCGTACCAACCTTTTAAGTGCATTCGGTTTGAAATTTCTTTTAATTGTTATAGGCTTTCAAACATTTTTGTGATGTTTCTTTTATTTATTTACCTTCTGTGTAGTGATTGATTTCTTTAGTGTTCGATTTCTTAGATTTTGTGTAGTCTGGATGTGGTTTTAGAAGTCTTTGGCATAGTGCTTTATATAGGAGATGATGGTGGTTAAGATTAGTGGGGCATACGATGGTGATGATGGTGGTTAACAATGGTTGTGGGGTGCTAGGATGCAATGGTATTGCCTCTCTCTCTCTCTCTCTCTCTCTCTCTCTCTCTCTCTCTCTCCCATTTTTCAAAACATGTTGTGAGATTCACAAATTATTTTATGACTCTCTCTTTTATTTTCATTTTCCAAAACATGTTGTGAAATTCACAAATCATGTTATGACTTTATCTCTTTCATTTTCGTTTTCTAAAACATGTTGTGAAATTCACAAATCATGTTGTGACTCTCTTTTTGTCATTTTCGTTTTTCAGAACATCTTGTGAAATTCACAAATCATGTTATGACTATCTCTTTCATTTTTGTTTTCTAAAACATGTTGTGAAATTCACAAATCATGTTGTGACTCTCTTTTTGTCATTTTTGTTTTTCAGAACATCTTGTGAAATTCACAAATCATGTTGTGACTCTCTCTTTCTCTCTCTCTCTCTCTCTCTCTCTCTCTCTCTCTCATTTTCATTTTTCAAAGCATGTTGTGAAATTCCATTATCATTTTTTCCAGAACATGTTATGAAATTCACAAATCATGTTGGGACTCTATCTTCCATTACCATTTTTCTAGAACTTGTGAAATTCACAAATCATGTTGAGATTCTCTCTTCAATTCCCATTTTTCCAAAACATGTTATGTCTTTCTCTTCAAATCACGTTTCATAAATCATGTTGGACATGATTGTGGTTAAAAATGACTTTCATTATTAATGATGATGACTTTCAAATTTTGATTCCCTTAATTTTTTATTCCTTTAATTTTTAGGGAGAATTAAATTTTGGTAGAAAACATTAATGGAGGGGTTATCATTTTAAAGATTACCAAACTTAATGAGGGAGGGGTATTTTAGTCCCTAAAAAATATCAGGGACTTAATCATAAACATGTTTTAACTCAAGAACCTAAAGTTATGTAAGTGCACTATCTAGGGATTTATCACTAATTCACCCTTCTTTAAAAATGTACATCATGTAGTAATTTGGGATTACAGTATCCACAACGCGTACACGAACTTAAATTTAAATTTAAAATAATTAGTTTTTATATATGAGCATGAACGTACACAGTGGTGTAGTTGATGAAACGACACATTATATGTCGTGAGAGTACCAGGTGGCACATCATGTGCCATGAGAGCACCAGGTAGCACATCATGTGCCGTGTGAGAGATTAAAATGGCACAATGTGTGTCGTGTGGTATGGGACGGCACTCCTTGTGCCGTATGGCCGAACTTAGCAAAACTTAGTCATACCATAAACTTAAGTTCAGCTAAGTTTACTATCATACACCATAGTTATAACTACACCATTACAAGCGTTCTGCTATCTTATACCACAATGTTATCCCAAGACTTAAGTTCCACTAAATTTGCCCCCTATTGTTGATGCTCTTATAGCAATGTCAAATTGGGGTGAAAAAAAATACTACACCCTCTGTCCCTCTTTTTGAGTCCACTTTTGGGAACTCAACTTTTTAAGAGGACAAAAAGAATCTACACCTACTTTCCACAATTGCCCCTAATCATTACAATAACTTTTTTAGTTTTGTCTAGGTGTAGATTTCAAGTAAGGGTGGTTTTAGAAAGTAAGTAAAAATTGTATACCAATTTAGAAAAATAAATACTAATTTTAGGACATCTCAGAATAAAATATAGTACTAAAAAAAAAGGAAACGAGGGAGTAATAAGATTTATCATTACAAAAGCTCTAATAATATTCTAAACAAGCAAAAGAATAGCTAGAAACCACGTCATTCTCGCGCAAAGCTATGGAGGGAGACAGAGAGATGACTACTAAATAGTATAAATAAAGAGAAATGCTACACACATTCTAAACCACACTCCAAACCACACATCTGCTTTAAATGCATGTACCTTGTGCTGTGTAAGTGGTACACAGAAAAGTGTGAAAAATTCAAACAGCACAAGGTACATGCATTTAAAGCAAGGGGTGTGGTTTGAAGTGTGGTTTGGAATGTGTGTGTAGCATTTCTCATAAATAAATTCAGAAAATGGTAAATTCAAGGAAGTTCAGTATCATGGTCATCATTACCTAATATGGCCCAAGATGTCCTCAATCATCTTCACCACTTAATTGAAATTGTCTTGCCGCTGACCTATATTATAGGTACAATTCATGATGGTATGATCACCGTATGAGAGAGACTCAGAGAGAGAGGGCCGGAAAAAAGAAAAAGCAACAAAAAGAAAGTAGTGAATGAAAATCTCTCTCTCTCTCTCACACACACACTGAAAAGAGTCAAAACACTTTGTTTTACTTGGTTGGGAACCTTTTTGCTTATTAGGAATTCCATGAAATCTACATTTTTGTGACAACCCTAAAAACAAAAAAAAGAGATCACTTGTGTCTCTATTCATTGTGAATTTCTTTTTTTGCTTACTAGGAATTCCATGAAACCCACACTATAACAACCCTAAAACCCAAAAAGAAAGATCATAAAGCAACAAACAAAAAGATATACATCAACCAAAAAAAAAAAAAACACAAACTTTTTTCATTAAAGCACTTGGATATCAAGCTTAGACTGTTGGGTTGATGAGTTTGTGTTCACACCATCAACACCCATCTCCAATATCTCTTCTTCTGCTTGATAAGTTGAGTGTACACCATAGAGTACATAAAACAAAGTTATCAAACAAGCCCATATACCAAATCTTTGGTATGAAGGTTTCTTTAGTGTAGTCATGAGGAAAACATTAAGAAATATAGACATAGAGGCTGGCCATGGCATGAAGGGCACAGACCATTCTGTGGGTTGGCTAAGGCATGGAACCATGTATTGAAACAAAGCAGTGATGGTGACCATGGTCCCACCAAACAAGGGTAGACCCCACCATTGTTGCTTGAGCTTCCATGATAGTGAGAAGCCAATTGAGCTACATGAGAGGAAGAAGAGGAATAATAGGGTGTGGTGTGGTGGATTGTTGTTAGTGATTGCGTACCGTCGATAGATTAGAGCATTGGCCACTAGATAGAACACCAATAGAGTGCCAATGGAGATCATTTCAATCACTATTTCAAGCTCAGTGAAGAGTGCTATTGAGGCTGTGCAAACACCTGCACCATGGATAGATACATATATTAGGATTCAAGGGTTGATTTTTTCTTTTCTTTTTTTTTTTTTCCTTTTTTTTTTATTTTTAATTTTGTTCTTATGATATGAAGAAATTAATATCCAAGAAACAATTATATCACAAAAAGAATGATTAGCAAAGAGAGAGAGAGGAGGAAATGTGTAAAAGGGCAAGATACTTCCCTTTAGTTGACAAAGTTTCTCAAGAGTGAACTAGCTAGTAGATTCTTATCATCCAAAACAACAATAATTAAGAAGGAAAAAGTATTACTCTCTCCCTTCTTAAATAAGTGTTCATACTTTCTTTTTTGGATGTTTTAAATTAAGTGTTCATTTTTCAAAGTTTTTTTTTTTTTTTTTTTTTTGAACAACCAATTTCATTAAAGAAATCAAGGAACTAAGAGTCCAATATTTACATTACATCACATCCACTCGTATACCCAAAGTACCCCCTAAGCCTTCATTTTTCAAAGTTAAGTACAAAATTTAGTAAACTTCCTACATTAATATTCTTATAATAAAGACAAAGTTGTATTTATGTGTGGTTTAGTAAGTCAAACACCCATCACATCCAAGAGTAAAAGAGGAAAGTGACAATGTAGTGGACCAAAAAAATTGAAATAATATATCTTTCTTAAATAATGTGCAAACTAGAAGTGTACACTTATTTTGAAGCGGAGGGAGTGCAAGTCTTTTTTTTTTTGTTGAGTGAGGGGAAAACAATTTGTGAAGAAATAATTTTCCAACTTAAGTCACTGTTTTCTCTTTTTCCTTCGTAGACATTAGGGAATTTTTTTAAAGGGAAAATTAGGGTTTTAGTCAATTTTAAGATTTTTTTTAAGTATTAGGTTCAATAATAAATTTTTTTTACTAAAAAGGTCCTCAATATAAAACTGGACAAAAAATTCCAACAATTTAATTAGTGAAATTTCCCTAAACTTTCACTAAACTTTTCGGGATTTTTTGGCCCATCCGAATTTATATGTGAGGATTTTTACTAAAATAGTTTTCATTGTATCTTTTAATTAATTAATAAATAAATAAATAAAAATTAACCGTTACATGAATATTAAAAAGGTGATACCAAAAAAGGTTAAAAAAGTTAAAATTTGAATTCTTTACTCCCCCTTGGACATGTGGTACTATCAGGGGACTGTCAGGGGCGGTTCTGAGTATTTGGATACCCGGCACGAATTATTAAAAGGGAGGCTCTTACGGGGGTTCGGGGGCAACACCCCAAGGCAAATTTTTTGGGGTCTACTTATATATACATAATTGACAATTTTTTTAGAGTTTACTTATACAGAATTGACGATTTTTTTGGGGTCTACTTATAATATGAGTCTATTTGTGAAACTTAAACATTGTATGGTTATCTTTTAAAATTCTAGAGAGGTCTATTTCTAAAATTCAAAAAATTCTTACACTAAAAATGTAATTTTCAAAATTTTATGGCGTTTACTTTTGAGTTTTATATACATGTATATCGATATGTATGTAGTTGATGACACTAAATTGGGCATTGGGAGAGGCCTTAATGTAAAATACTAAAAATCTCAAAATAAAAATATAATTATGAAAATTTCATGGGAGCCCTCAAAATTTTGTGAACTTTAGTGGCCCGAGGCGATTGCCCCTTTTGCCCTCCCTTTGGGACGGCCAGGGTACTGCTCTATTACTCCACCTATATATATGCTATAAATGTGTCGTGTTACATCCATTGATCAATTAAAAATGCTATACCCATAACCTTTTTCATAACTTTTTCCACAACTAACAGATCTTGGCCTTTGATTTGTCGATCTTGTGTGGGACCCATATGAAACCCTCATGGGGTCTACTGAAATCAACAGTCAAAATATATTGTTATAAAAAAGATTGTGAGTGTAGCATTACTCTTGATCAATATATATATATATATATATCAAAACAAATGTAAAATTTACTCTTGTTTTTCCCACTTAAAATTACTTACGTACCCAAGAATAGAGTTGCATTCAATGGGGTGCCTGTTGAAGGATGGACCTTGGCTAACCAAGATGGCACAAGCCCTGCCCTTCCAATAACACAAAGATACCTAGCTTGGCCAAGCATGGCTACAAGTAGAGAAGCCACAATCCCCAAGCTTGCACCAGCTGCCACCACATTGCCACCCCATTTCCAACCCATGTTTTGGAAAGCAATTGGAAATGATGCATCACGCGAAATCTGCAGCACAATCATTTTAACAATGCTTATATGTGAACAAGGTGCACGGAGAGTACTTGTTTGTCAACAACTTTTAGACTTTATAAGTAATTTTGAAACTCTAGAAGCTGAAGCTGAAGCAGAAGATTGAGATTGGTCAAAAGTTGCAATAAAGTTTAGTGCGATAAATCAACCGCAGAAGCACACGCTGTTTCCAAATGGACCCTAAGTTATTTATGAATTAGTTAGTCTAAAAAAAAATTATCTTCCACACTACTATATACTATATATATATATATATATATACATGTATGTCCATTTGAATTTAGTCTAACAATATTTGAAGCACAGGCTGTTTTCGAAACAGACCCTAAATTCTATCTTTCACCCTTCAACTATACATCTATTCGCATTAAGTCCCTAAATAATTAAAAACAAAAACAAAAACAAAAATATAAATGGTTTTTATACCAACAAAATGAAGCATTTAGCACCTCCTGACACACATAGTCATCAATATAGACTGAAAATTGCATTTGCACCTCCGAAACTATTTCTCCCCGTGCTAGTCGTGTGACGTCATATGACAATTTTCTAGTACGCAGCAACCCCCCCCCCCCCCCCCCCCCCCCCAACCTTTTGGTTTTAATTTATAGTAATAATGTGTCATTTTATTGTTCATTTGGTGTCAAATTACTATCTTCATCCGTTCCCCCCTACAACCTTTTGGTTTCAATTTGTAGTAATTATGTGTCATTTTATTGTTCATTTGGTGTCAAATTACTATTTAAATTCTTTCATCCGTTCAAAAAATATGTATACATAAACTCAAAAAAAAAATCGCATCATGGCCCCGTAAACTCGCTACCTCTTCACCCTACCAAGTCCCCCCAGTACTCCAATTTCCTACATCCGTCCCTAATAATACATACGGCTAAATGTACGGAGGGTGCTAATTAAATGCTTCATTTTGTTAGTTTATGAACTATTTTGCCAGGTTTTTCAGTTTAGGGATTAAAGTTCAAAATAGGTATAGTTGAGGGGTGCAAATTAAAATGCATTTATACAACTTAATTAAGTCACTGACCTCGTTATAAGGTACCATCACACATAGAGACAAAGCCATAAGGCAATAGAGGCAGGAGACGATAATAACAGAACCAACTATGCCCACAGGAAGACTCTTTGAAGGGTTTTGAATCTCTTCAGCCATTGTTGAAACTGAATCATAGCCTATATAGCTAAAGTATACTATAGCAGCTCCATCAAGAACACCTCTGACTCCAAAAGGAGCTATGCCTTGTGGCTTTACCAAGTTCTCAACACTCCCATTGCAAAAGCCAGCAATTATGATAAACCCAAAGAAAATCACATGAAACACTGTCATTACAAGGTTCAATGTTGAACTTCCCTTTGTACTGCACAAACATAATTAAAAAAGGAACACCCATCACTTTCAAAACCCACTAGAACCAACAAAAAAAAAAAACACATTACTTCATTGTCCAATAACGAAAAAAAAAAAAAAAAAAAAAGAGAGTAATTTGCATGTTGGACCCTCATCTTTCAATTGTAGCAATTTGGTCATTTAGCTTTTAGTTCACCTATGAATTGTCATCCTTCTGTCCGAAAACTTGTAACCTAAAAGGTTGACATTGCACCACTTGCTGAGTGTCCGTCACTCTTTTTTTTTTTTTTTAATTTACATTACAATTGGTCGAAAAGATAAATTAAAGACCGAATTGCTATAACCGAAAGATGAGGGACCAAACTGTAAATTAATCCATATGTAGTCCAAGGGTTCAAAGTACATATTCATGGCTTTAAACATGGTGATTAAGTTTAGAAAACACAAATCCATATATGTACTTAATTATAACATTATCAAAGAAAATTTTGCTGATAAAACAAAATAAGTTGGGACAAAGATAAAAAGTATTTTTGAGAGTCAAATTGAACCTATGGCAAAGACAAAGAGTGAGAAGAGCAATAATAGCAACAGCTGGGAAATCCAACATGTTATAGCCCTCTACTAATCCTTCTACTTCAACTCTCCATGAGCTTGGATTCACTCCAAAGGTACAACACAGATAATTAGTGAAACTTCTCGCCACGGCCGCGTTTGACAGTACATACTCCATTAGAATGTTTGCCCCAGCAAAATAACCCACAAATTCCCCTGCACCAATTACCCAAATAAAAAAAGCAAAATGAAGAACCAAAGAGTGTTTGACAATTAATGCTCTTTATTACACAAGTTTGTGTTAGATTCAAAAAAACTACTAAAAGAAGTTCTTTGTCAAAATGAGAACAAGGCAAAAACTGATCTTATTTTATGAATCTCCAAGCATTCCTTTACATCTATAAATTAAAGGAATGAATGGAGTTTTATATTAGCTTGATTGTTCCTACATAAACTGCATAATCACATAGTGCATGTATAAATTCGTAGGATGTCTGCGAAATGCTAGAACCGGTTCTTCTGACTTCTTGAGTGTTTGCTCATGCTTTTATTACACATGAGAAGTCTGTTTCAAATGTAAAATTAGAATTAAAATATGTTCTCTGTCAAAATGAGAACGGGACTGAACCTGATCTTGTTTTATGAATTTACAGACATGCCGTTCAGATAGGTGAAATAAAAGAGTTTTAGCATACCAAAAGTGACTCTTAGGTAGCTGAAGGCACCTCCGGCTACAGGAATTCCAATGGAGAATTCAGTGTAACACAAGGAAGAGAGGAGAGCCGATATACCCGCGATTATATACGAAATGAAGATCGAAGGGCCTGAGGTATCACGAGCCACAGGGCCAGTTGTGACAAAAACTCCAACACCAAGCATACCTCCAAGGCCAAGAGAGACTAAATCATACCACTTGAGCTTTCTCTTCATGTCTGCACCAGACCTTAGTCTCACTTGGTTGAGCTCTTGGTCTGGTGTCCATGTGGCTAGCATTCTCTTTCTGAGCCTGTGAGGTGTTTGGGAGAGAGAATGGAAATAAGTGGAGGGGAAAGTCATGTTTTTGGATGCAAGTTCAATGGCTTCTGCCTTGTTTTTCTTTGATTAATTCACTAGTTGTGTTTTGGCTTCCATAAGAAGGTTGAAGAGAAGGTTTTAAATATGCATTGGGGGAATATATTTATAATATATCTGTAATGTTAGATTCTTTTCCTAAAGGGAAATTGGGAAACCCAATGGCAGAAATTGTTTTATATGATCCTGGACCATCAGCTCAGTCATCTGATATCATGTTCCGGATTATATTAAGGGTAATGCTATTGTAAGAAGCTTCTTACATGAGAAGGCGGGTTTTAATCGTTGGATGAGCATCTGGCCTTAAGATTCCCAGGAATCTGGAGAGAATCTTAAGACCAGATGCTCATCCAACGGTTAAAACCCGCCTTCTTATGTGAGAAGCTTCTCACAATAGCATTGCCCTTATATTAAAGATGTCAAATAAACGAAAAGCTGATTAAGGCTTAGTTTAGCTTCTACGTTGCTTTTTAAAAGGAGCTTATGAAATTTATTATTAACTTATTTGATGATTTTGTACAAGTGACATATTACTCTTCAAAACAAATTATGAAACCAAAAAGCAACATTGAGCTTTTAAAAGCTCCATTCTAGAGCTTTTAAAAGTTCTCCCAAAAAAAGCCCTAAGTTCAATTTTTGCAAAACTCATAAACTACCGTGTAGCATGAAATTACGCTTTAAAAAAGGAGAAGCCGTACCAAAATGGGGGCCAAACTAGGCCTAAGTCAACTCTGTAGCATGGATCTTTATGCTATGTTTCTGGACTTCTGTGTTCAGAGCTGATTTGGTCTTTTTTTTTCTTCCCATTTGGCATGAGATGGTGCTCCAAGACCACACAATAGTTTTTCGGATATGCTATATATGTTTCCTAAATTTTGCATCTCAAATACTTTCAAAATACATGTGGTAGTGAGCCCACTAAATTTTAATTGGAGAATGTTAAAGTGACTCCATAAAAGTGGTCCCACTGTAACATGTATTTGAGAAGTATGTGAAATGCAAAATTTGATAAATATAACATTACTCTAGTTTTTCTCCCCAAATGGGTATCCCTAAGTTTTGTTGAAAGTACCTAGTTGTTCTTTGTGTGTCTCTAAAAATTATCATTTTGCCCTTTACACACTCTCTCTCTGTGCCCTTTTTAGAGGCCCGAGACTCCAAAGGGGTTGTTCTGTTAGAGAAGCATGCAGAAAAGAGAGAAAAGGTCCCAACCATTTTTGAAATAAACTTTGTAAGAGGAATCACAAAGATAAGAGGGGACTTTGACCCAATATTTTGGCAATTCTTTGAAAAGATGTGACAGGCATCCCACACTTTGTTAAAGCAAATTAAAGATTTCTTCCCCAATTCTTAAGAACTTGGACTTGATTCCTAAGCATTATATCACAGTTGAAGCTGATATAGATACATATTTCTGTATGTAATGCCTGCTCCCCTGAAATTTTTAAAGAATCCAAAGGGAGAAACATTTGTAAATTGTAAGGGCACTGAGACTAGTCTTTGGTGCTGGTATTACTTAATTGTCCCAAACAGCATATCATAACAAATCCAGAACAATAAATTAGTTACATAACTATGTTTGAGACTTGCAAGCATTCAATTTGGGGAAGTCCCACCACGGACTTGGTAGCCCGAGTTGGCATGGGGTGGGGCTTCCCCGATTTGGGGGTCTCAGGATTGAGTGTTGGTAGTAAGATATTATTATTCATTATCCGTGCTCGAGTTCTCTGGCTCTTTCCTACTTGCACGTTTGTGGTGACGCGCTCGCCCCTCCAGATAATAATTATGGCTCAAAGCAAATATTTCACAACCTGTGGGGACATGCCCAAGGGGATTGCTAAGCTAGTTGCCCATTCCCACAAATTTATTAGGAATATATAAAAATAAAAATAAATAAATAAATAAAAAGAAGGAGAAGTCCTTATAATTATAAAATGTCAAATTCATAAGAAAAGTTAGAGTTTATTTGATAACTCAATTAAATGTTAAAAATGAAAAGTTTTAGTATTTATTCTTTTTCGTTACGTTTGAAAATTTACCACTTAATTGAAAAGGCAGCAAAAAATCCACTGAAAGCTTTAAGTGAAAATTTTCTCCTAAAAATAATCACTGAATGCAGTCTATTTCAGTACTTGATATAGTGTTTTTAGTATTGCAAATTCATTCACTTAAAAATTTCATTACTTAAAATTCAGAAAATTTCTACTGAAAATAATCACTGAATGCAGTTTATTTCAGTACGTGAAACACTGTTTTTAGTATTGTAAATTCAATCACTTAAAATTCAGCACTTAATTTTCAATTTTATCAAACGAACCCTTAGTATAGCATTTACTCCCTTAGTGGCTGTTTGGGTAACAACGAGAACTGGCTATGTAATTCTAAGTAGTTATATGTTTGTAATTTGTATAGCTACTTTTTATACTGGAGTTCGTGTATGACTCAAAAATGATCAAAGAACTAGTTGTTTATCAAACCAACATAATATTGATTTTTGTAAAAACCAATAAAGTGAGAGTTAGTTTGAACCTAATCCTATTTTCATCGTTCCCAAACAAATCCTTCTGTTGTACATTAATATCATATATAGTTTATGAGTAATGCTATGCTTGTCAAATTCTCATCGCAAATAATGTGGCAGTGGGCCCACTAAATTTTGATTGAATGATGTTAAAGTGGTCCCATGATTATTGAAGGCGGTCCCATCGCCACATCACTACCATATCATTTGAGATGAGAATTTGGAATTAAGATTTGAGAAGTATAGCATTACTCGTAGTTTATATTGGGACCATAGAAAAGAGAATGGTGTATATATATATGTATAATTTACTCTTATATGTCTTATAAAAGAGTAATAATGCTAAGGGTACAACTATTTTTTACAACTCATTTACAACAATCTCTATCTCTCTCCTAAGTGACACTAAGACCTATTGAAATTTAGCCAGACCTCACTCTATCTCTCTCTTAATTTGCACCCTTGTAGTTTATATATACTTGGTTCACTTTGTCCTCTACAGAGTTTACAAGTTGATAAATTAATTGGACCCTGTAGTTTATAGTTTTGTCAATTTGTACATTCTATCAAATTTTGTTAAACACATCATAAACTGTTAAAATTCTTCAGATTTCCGTTAACAATTCTGACAATTTTTTTTGACGAAAACTACAAATTGACACAAAATAAAAATTTTAAAATCTAGAAAAATCTAGTTAAAAGTCTCATTTTACCTACGTTTTGTGTAATAGGTCCACCAATTTGTACTCCATAATAATAGGCCCTATAATTGTAATTGTTGTTAGAGATTAGTCCAAAATCTCAAATTAGTGATAGATAATTTTACCATTTTACCCATAAATGATATATATAATGTTAATATGTATATTTCAGTCAAACTCAATCCCATAAATCTAGCATCTATTTTGGGAAGTTACCAAACTAAATCTCATAAATCTTGCATATATTTTGAGAAGTTACTAAATGCCATGATTATAGGGCTTTATACATTAGATTCTGTTTAATCTTACACAGATCTTTTTTAATTTCGCATTTTCACCATTCTTGGATGATCTAACAGTCATTCATCAATATCACAAAAATAAAAATAGTGTTAAATTTCACACTAGAATGAATATGAGTATTAAATTTTACATTAGAATTGTTAAATTTCACTCATATTCAAGTTATTTAACAAATGGAACACTGTCTTATCACAAATTCATTTGCACATTCATTTTACACTAACTGCAACATTTCATTGATGTCACAATTTTTCTTTACATAGTATACAATTTCACACTACATCATGTGAACGAAGAACATGAGTGTTGAATTTTTCACTATTACCTTTTAAACTACAACTTTTGAACTACAACATAGTATACAATTTCACATCACAACCTTTGAAGCAAGAATATGAGTGTTAAATTTTATACTACAACATTTTGGATCATAATATAGTATACAATTTCACTCCACAACCTTTGAAACAAGAACACTAGTGTTAAATTTAACACTGCCTTATCACTAAAAATAAGTCTACAAATAAATTCATATGAGAGTAGCTTTTCATTTCATGCCTTCGCCTTCGCTGCCGCCACCAACATCCACCACCCTTCCTACGGAGGACAACACCTCCACAAGAAAACCTCAACGTCACTTCTCGATTTCATCAACAATATTGCCGAAAAATCTGCCAGAGACAAATAGTTATGTCGACGAGATTAGAGTGTATAAGAACAAATCAAACAAAACTAAATCATCAACAAGTCATTCTATGGATTAGAAAATATAAGAACAAATCAAAGGATATAGATAACAAATCAATAAACTTGCGATTAAGCCATAATTTGTCAGGCTTTCGAGATTTAGATCTGCGATCTTCGAATCCACTTCGAATCGTCTTCGCATCGTTTAAGAGCCCTACTTCGCCGGAAGTGGTGGTTGCGTTGGGCTGAGAAGATTGTGAGAGGGGCGATGGTGAGAAGATGACGTCTGAAGTGGTGGTGGCCAAGAGAGAGTCACGACCTCTGTGTGTGTGTGTGTATGTGTGTGTGTGTGTGTGAGAGAGAGAGAGAGAGAGTAAAATGGATATAAAATGTGATTTATTCTCATTTGGGTATTTGGGTTTGAATTTTGAAAATCTCCAAAATCTTGGAGTTATTTATTGCAATATTGAATAAGAAATGAAAAGGATAGTTTGGTCCGGATTTGTGGAATGGACTTCACGCTAAAATATTTCATGAGTTGAATCTATTGAAAGAACTTAGAGTAAAATGGACATTATACTAATTAACTCTAAAATCTAATGTGCTAGCTTTTAGATTATCGGAACAATGTGCCACGCAGTATAAATCACAAGATTGCAAAACCCTTGGAAAACTATCTCATGCTTAGGTGGCATAATTTATGCACGGCATAACGGTTCTTTTCCTTAGGAAAATGACTTCTCCTCAAGAAACACTGGTTGGTCTGAGAATGAATTCATATAATACTCTCTGTAAAGTTCAATCATCCATATATCAAACAATTTTCTTTTCTATACCCGATAACAACTTCTCACAAATGCGCATAGAGGTTAGTTATGATGTCCAAATTTTTTTTAAAAAAATGTGTCATATGAATCTTTTTAGGACAAATGAGATGTTCATGACTGTTAACCAATAGAACATTGGAAGTACAAAAGAAGACTTAGAGGAAGCTCATTAAAATAAATAAAGTGTATATATATATATATATGGGGTGGGTTTAAGACGGATCGACTTCTAGTAATGAAATTTTTCGTCGCTAAAAAATGCATTTTTAGAAACAAAAAAGTGATTTTATCGTCGCTAAAAATAGGTTCGTCCCAAACTCGCTTTTTCGTCACTAAAAGTCAGTCCATCCCAAAACCGCCTCTTGAGGTTCACTTAAGATACGGACTGTATATATATATATATATTGCATCACAATATGTATATGTATATGCCAAGAAATTTGAAATTAAGACAACAGTGTTTTAGATTAATCTTAGTTTTAAGAAAGTCATTGCTTTGTCCATCAAGGGAAAAGAACATGAACAAAGACATGAAATTTGACCAAATTAATTAGAGCCCATTTAGTAAATAATTATTTTAAATTATTAAAAAAAGTTGAATCCATTTGACAACTAACTTTGTACAATTTTCATAATCAAAATTTTAAAAAGCTGACAAAAAATATTACTGTAATTTAAAAGCAACAAATTAAAGCCTTTTTTTTAAAAAAAACTTTAAGAAATCTCTAATTATTTCCACTACAATACCAAATGCTAAACAACTTTTTAAGATAAATGTCCAAAAAAGGTTTTTTATAAGTTGGTTACCGACCTCAAGTACGGCAAATTCAAGTGAAGTTACCCGAGAGATATATGCAAAGTGAATGTTTCTAGAAATCAATCCAGAATCAAATCACCTTTGCATATACCACTTTGGTAATGAATGGTTTTAATCATATAAAATTTATACTATCATGAAGATCTAACCAAGTCTCTCTTAATGGACTTTTCTAGGCCTAATCTACTAGAATGTACCCTT
Source organism: Hydrangea macrophylla (assembly GCA_033977485.1). Lineage (NCBI taxonomy): Eukaryota > Viridiplantae > Streptophyta > Magnoliopsida > Cornales > Hydrangeaceae > Hydrangea > Hydrangea macrophylla. The sequence continues at coordinate 90,196,750 of CM066995.1, forward strand.
TTTAGTCTTAGCTAGCTAGTAAATCATTATAATCATAGCTCTTACAAGGCATATACCTTGATATTATAGCTAGCCACATACTCTGAAATCACTAACATGGTTCTAGGCCATCCATCCCACTTTCTAAATAAGTCAATGAGCCCTTCAATGAAGGATCGAGTCTTGTCTTTTGGTGGGTATTTAAGTCATTACACAAAAATCCACTACAAACAACCTGTTTAAACAACTTTATGTAATTTCAATTGAAGAAAGGAAAACAGGAATCGGTAATTGGACTAAAATGTGGTCATTAAAACACAAGTGGGAGATGGTGGTACAACATCATCAACATTCAATATTATCTTATGCCGCCCATTTTTATTTTATTTCTTTTATTCACATTGATAATTGGAAAAAAAAAAAACTAAAAAAAAACTAAAAAAAACAAAAACTAAAAACTAAAAAACAAAACAAAACAAAAAACAAACAAAGAAACAAAAAATAAAGAAGTCAATATCACTCTCTCAAGCACTGTATATTCGTAATTTGGCGCGAATCAAATCAAAATATTTTGGCAGCCATAAAAAGAAGAATAAAATGAAGCCTCCTTTTAAGTGTTGCTTATTACTTTACACTTCGGAAATTTTGGAGAATTTGGAGATTTCCCATTTCAATGAGAGATTTCGATTACACTTTTTGAAAGAAAACGAGTATATATATCACGCTTGAATCATGGTCATATGCGTGTATGTACATTTATATATATATATATATATATATGTGTGTGTGTGTTTGCGTGTGTGTGTGAGCATATAACAACAATAAACGTTATTCTAAAGTGAAATCATGAGAATTGTGAAATAAATAAATAAATCAATAAAACAGAGAGAGAAAAATCAAATCCAATCAAAATGCTAAAGTAATTAATTGTGTTCCTCTAGTGTTGATTAATGTCTCAGGCACACCCTTATCTAAATGTTACCGCATGTATCCCTTAGTAAACATAAATAAGTAAATGCTATTGTATCTGCCTACTTGTATTTTTCTTTACAACTAATGACCATATAGTCTTTGGAGATTTCCCATTTCAACCACCAAATTATAACAGCCTCTTGAAAAAACTTGTATATTCTGAACCCAAAAAAAAAAAAAAAAAAAAAAAAAAAAGAAAAAGAAGTACATAATCCTCATAATTTTTTATTATTATTAATTAGGCAGGTTGAGTAATTGTAAATAATGGCGGTTGGCATTGAGTATTTCATACAACCTTCCCAAAAGATGTGTCTATCTCTCTCCTGTGATGTCACTGGACCCCACAGTGACACAGGAAAGAGATAGACACATCTTTTGAAGAGGTTGTATAAAAGTTGTATGAAGGTTGTGCCCCAAGTATTACCCTTTCTAAATAGTCCTTTTAGCCTCTTGAAAAAAGTTGTACATGATGCTCATATTGGTCCTGCACGCAATTCAATCACAAAAATTGCTTTTCACCGGTAGCGCGCTACTCAAGGTAGCTATTGACATATCATAAAATTTTGTGATTGATACATATGTTTTGCGATTGAAAATAATTTTATTTTAGCTCCTGGAGTTCTATAATCACTTATGGATTGCAAAAACTCTTACCAAACAAGAGCATATTTTAGTTGAATAGGGGTCTCCGTTTTGCAATTTTTATGTCATGAACTTCAACATAGTATAGAATAGACTTTGCAACTTGCAACAATACACACACCACAATTCACATTCTAATTTCTCAAAAAGTTGAATTTTAAGTTTACCATTTAGCTTTAAACTAAAGCAATTAGAGTCACAAATTGCACAAGTTAAGAACTGAGATGATTGAGATTGGGACAAATTTGGTGCCATTAGGATGTATTATTAAAACCATATATATCCACACTAGTAAGCATATTCACATAATTATTAATAGAAAAGGCATAAGGAGAGTGGAATTTTTTTTGTATGTGATTGGTAGTTAAGTTGCACTGAGGGAGGGTAGTAGCTAGCCTTTTGCTTTTGATTTTCTCCAAATGGGGCTACCAAATTTTCAATTGACCTCATCCTCCCCTCTTCTCAAATTTAGTGACTTATATATGCATCTACATATAAATAAATGAGATGTTTTCTTTTGCTAAAGGAATCCTTATATAGTGTCAATTCATAAGTGAAAAGTGCTTTGTTTTGTTTTGAAGAAGAGACAATGGAGTAAGAAAGGTGGGGAAAAGGAATAGAGTCTTCTGTGGAGGAACAATAAAATGTGTGTTATAAAACTAATAATAAACATGCATGCAAATAAGCAATTAATGACACCAATATTTTCAGGTGGTTCGGCAATTTGCCTACGTCTACTGCGGAGGGGGATCACCTTTGATTATTGATTGAACCTTTACAACCCAAGCACTAATTACACAAGTGATATTTGTAACTCTCTTTTCTCTCTTTCTTTCCTTCTTCTTTTCTTTTCTTTCTTTCTCACTCTATGGATCTCTAAGTCTTCTCCTCTATCATTCTTCATTGAGTTGATGCTCAATTTATAGATACATGACTTAGTGGCCATTAACCCCATTACAATCACCAAGCATTAAATGACTTAGTGGCCATTCACCCCATTACAATCACCAAGCATTAAATGACTTAGTGGCCATTCACCCCATTACAATCACCAAGCATTAAATGACTTAGTGGCCATTCACTTATTTTACAACACTCCCCCTTGAATGTCCATCTAAGAATAATACCATTACCCATCAATTACTCCCCCTCATTGTAATATGAGAAAATTCACAAGGAAACTTCTTTGAGTTTGCGCATTCCAATGTTGTGTACTAGCTTCTTGAATGTTGCAGTTGGTAGTGCTTTTGTGAATAAATCTGCGAGATTATCAATAGAACGTATTTGTTGAACATTGATTTCACCTTTCTTTTGGAGTTCATGTGTATAGAAGAATTTTGGTGAGATGTGCTTGGTTCTGTCTCCTTTGATGAATCCCCCTCTGATTTGTGCAATGCATGCAGCATTATCTTCATATAACGTTGTCGGTTTATCTTTGATCGAAGATAAGGCACAAGATTCCTGAATATGCTGGATCATTGATCTCAACCAAATGCATTCACGACTGGTTTCATGTAGTGCAAGAATTTCAGAATGATTTGAAGAAGTGGCAGTCAATGTTTGCTTTACAGATCTCCATGAGATTGCAGTATCTCCACAAGTAAATACATAACCAGTTTGAGATCGACCTTTGTGCGGATCAGAAAGGTATCCAGCATCAGCATATCCAATTAATGGTGACTTGGATCCTTTAGGATAAAATAACCCAAGATCAATTGTGCCAGAGAGATAGCGAAATATGTGCTTAATACCATTCCAATGCCTTTGAGTTGGGGCTGAGCTAAATCTTGCTAGCAGGTTAACAGCAAATGCAATATCTGGTCTTGTACAGTTTGCAAGATACATAAGAGCACCAATTGCGCTCAAATATGGTACTTCAGGACCGAGAAGTTCCTCATCTTCATCACAAGGACGATAGGGATCCTTCTTTACATCAAGGGATCGGACTACCATTGGAGTACTCAATGGATGAGCCTTATCCATGTAGAAACGTTTCAAAACTTTCTCCGTATATGAGGATTGATGTAAGAGAATTCCTTCAGGGAAATGCTCGAGTTGCAACCCAAGACAAAATTTTGTCTTTCCGAGATCTTTCATCTCAAATTCCCTTTTCAAATAATCAGCAGTTATTGTGAGCTCTTTGGGAGTGCCAACAAGATTAAGATCATCAACATATACTGCAATGATTGCAAAATCGGAGTCTGATCTCTTAATGAAAACGCATGGACATATAGCATTATTTATATATCCTTCTTTCAATAGATATTCGCTCAAGCGATTGTACCACATGCGTCCGGATTGCTTTAATCCATATAGAGATCTTTGCAATTTAATAGAGTACATATCTCGTGGTTTTGACTTACATGATTCAGGCATGTTGAATCCTTCGGGGATCCTCATATGTATATCATTATCTAGTGATCCATACAAATATGCTGTAACCACGTCCAGTAAGCGCATATCAAGTCCTTCAGACATTGATAGGCTTATCAAAAATCGAAATGTAATTGCATCCATTACCGGGGAATATGTTTCATCGTAATCGATGCCAGGTCTCTGTGAGAAACCTTGTGCTACAAGTCGGGCCTTGTATCGCACAATCTCATTTTGCTCATTACGTTTCCGTACAAATACCCATTTGTACCCAACGGGACTTACATCTTCAGGTGTAGGGACTACAGGCCCAAACACTTCCCGTTTTTCTAATGAGTTTAACTCAGTTTGTATGGCCTCTTCCCACTTTGGCCAATCAATTCTATGTCGACATTCTTCCACATTTTGTGGTTCAGGATCCTCATCACTTTGGGTGATGTCTAGTGCTACCGTAAAGGCAAATATGTGATCAATGACCGTGCCATTACGATCCCACATATTTCCAGTGGACATATAGTTTATCGAGATCTCTTTATTCTCAAATACTTGTGCCTCTTCATGGGCTACTTGTTCCTCTCCAGGGGAACCCTGTTGACCAACGTTGGATTTATCAAGTATTTCTATAGCGCCTTTTGAGATCTCTGTATGAGTTTCCACTTTGTTAATATGTCCTTTTATTTTCCTCTTCCGAGGAACCTTATCCTTTGCACCACTAGGTCTACCACGTTTCAATCGTGCCGTAGACTCATCTACCGCTGCACTACCAGATTGTCCTCTTGGGACTTCAATTCTTGCTGGAGTGTTTACAGCCGGTATATGTGATTTTATCACTTTCTTTGCATCAGTGAATGCATCAGGCAATTGATTTGCAACCTTTTGCAAATGAATGATCCTTTGAACTTCAAGTTCACATTGATTGGTGCGAGGATCAAGATGAGACATTGCCAATGTATTCCAAGAAATTTCATGCTGAGCTTCAGGTTTCAGCTTTTCTCCCCCTAATGGTGGGAATACGGTCTCATCAAAATGACAGTCTGCAAACCGTGCAGTAAAAAGATCACCAGTTAGGGGTTCAAGATATCTTATTATAGATGGTGAATCAAAACCAACGTAAACTCCAAGGCGTCTCTGAGGACCCATTTTTGTGCGTTGTGGGGGTGCAATAGGAACTTGCACAGCACAACCAAAAACTCGTAGATGGGAAACATTAGGTGGTTGTCCAAATACAAGTTGTAAAGGGGAGTATTCATGATAAGAAGTTGGTCTAATCCGAATTAATGATGCAGCATGTAATATGGCATGACCCCAAGCAGATGTAGGCAGCTTTGTTCTCAAAAGTAAGGGTCTAGCAACCAACTTGAGACGTTTGATAAACGACTCAGCTAAACCATTCTGTGTATGCACGTGAGCAACGGGATGTTCAACATGAATTCCTATTGACATGCAATAGTCATCAAATGCCTTGGATGTGAATTCCCCAACATTATCAAGACGTATAGTTTTGATAGGAAAATCAGAAAATTGTGCTCGTAATCGAATTATCTGAGCAAGAAGTCTGGCAAATGCAGCATTACGAGATGAGAGTAAACAAACATGCGACCATCTAGTTGAAGCATCTAGTAAGACCATAAAGTAGAAAAATGGTCCAGACGGTGGATGAATAGGTCCACAAATATCCCCTTGGATACGTTCCAAAAATACTGGGGATTCAATTTTCACTTTTGTTGGAGATGGTCTCACAATCAATTTTCCTTGTGAACAAGCAGTACAAGGATTATCACGAGGTAAAAGGATTTTCTGATTTCTTAAAGGATGTCCATTTGAGGTTTCAATGATCCTACGCATCATAATAGCTCCAGGATGACCAAGACGATCATGCCAAAGTCCAAACACTTTTGGGTCAGAAAACTTTTGGTTCACCACAACATGTGATTCAATAGCACTTATCGTTGTCTGATACAATCCAGAGGAGTGTGCATGAAGTTTTTCCAAAATATGCTTTTTGTTTGAAACGACTTTAGTGATGCAAAGGTACTCAATATTACCCTCGTTAATGGTTTCAACGTGGAATCCATTTCGGCGGATATCTTTGAAACTGAGCAAATTTCTTCGGGATTTGCTAGAGTATAGAGCATTTTCTAAATGAATCGTTGTTCCTTTTGATAAAATAATGCTTGCTTTTCCAGAGCCTTCAATGAGACTGGTAGTACCAGATATTGTGCTCACATTAGCTTCTGCTAATTTCAAGTTCCAGAAATATCTCTGGTCTTGAAGAATGGTGTGTGTAGTTGCACTATCAACCAGACATATATCTCCATCTTTCATCGTACAATCTATCAAGTAATAAGATGCATATATTATTATAACCAACAGAAACTGTTTATACATTATTAAGAAAACAAAGATACAAGCGGAGTACAATAAGGCAATCTAATACATAGCATAGTTGTTCAGCCCAGATTCGTTGTTGTTTAAGCAATCAATATTAGCATTAGGGTCGACCAAGAAATCAGCAACATCCAAGTGGGTTATATCCAATGGGTCATTATGGTCTGCAAAATGTGTCTCTATCTCTTTTTCTTTTCCTTTTAGTGATGCTTGATAGAGATCTACTAAGTGTTTTGGTATATGACATTTACGCGACCAATGCCCTTGCATGCCACATCTGTAGCAACCATCTTCGTCTTTCTTGACAGCTCTTTGTACACCTTTGCCTTTAGCATTTTTGTTCCACTTCGGGTGGTAAGGTGTGTTGTTCTTGTATGGATGATAACCCTCACGATGCCAATGGTTATTCTTTCCTTGGTTACGGCCACGATTCTGACCACTACCATGATTACGACTATGATTATTTCCACGACCACGACCATATCCATGATTTCCCCCACGTCCATGCCTATGTTTATTGTGTGGAGTTGTATTCACTTCAGGGAATACGGTTCCATTTGCTTCGGGCAATGGTGTCGAGCCAGTGGGGCGCATATTATGATTTTTCATCAACAATTCATTATTTTGTTCCGCAACAAGAAGACATGAAATTAATGCGGAGTACTTTGTGAATCCTTGTGCTCGATATTGCTGCTGCAGGAGCACACTTGAGGCATGAAATGTTGACAATGTTTTTTCTATCATTTGAAGATCAATGATAGTTTCCCCACACAACATCAGTTGAGAACTAATTTGAAATAAAGCAGAGTTATAGTCTCTAACTGATTTGTAGTCCTGGAATCGCAGGTGGATCCAATCATATTTAGCTTTTGGCAAAATGATCAATCTTATGTGTTCAAATCTTTCTTTTAAATTAGTCCAAAGGATAAAAGGATCCTTGACCGTAAGATACTCATTTTGTAAACCTTCATGGATATGGTGGAGAAGGAAAATCATTGCCGTGGATTGATCTTCCTCTAACTTATCTTGATCTTGTACTAATCCATTATTTTCTTCTACAACAATTTTCCAAAGTTTCTTTGACTTTAGTCGGATTTCAGCCTGGTGAGCCCACAACAGATAATTGTTCCCAGAAATGTCCAAAGCCACAATATCAAGTTTGGCAAGATTTGACATATTGTAGAACACTATATATATAAAAATAATAATATTTAGAATCTAGTAAATGCATATGCATGTAAATAAACATGTTAATGTCAAGTAAATAATGCAATACTACAATATAAGAATTTCCTCTTCGGGAGGATAATTAGTTTGATTCTCCATAATCTCTTTAAGAGACTAACTCTTCAAGAGTATATGCATCTACAAGTAAAAATAGATATATCTGTATCTCTTCAGGAGTATAATAAGTACTTCTGCAGAAGTTTTATCTATTACCTCTTCAAGAGGTTCAATTTTTTTTTTTTTTTTTTTTTTTTTTTTTTAACTCTTCGGGAGCATTTAAAATATTGCCTCTTCAAGAGGACTGTCTAATTACTTCTTCAGGAAGTTTGTAATAAATTCCTTTGATCAAGAGGAGTTTAAATTATAACCTCTTCAAGGGTGCACACACATATATATATATATATATATATATAAAGAAAACTAAACAGATATATATTATCTATATTAATATCTATACCATTTGATATGAGGAGCCCAGTTGGTATAGGCTCGTGCTGATAACGTGTTATAAAACTAATAATAAACATGCATGCAAATAAGCAATTAATGACACCAATATTTTCAGGTGGTTCGGCAATTTGCCTACGTCTACTGCGGAGGGGGATCACCTTTGATTATTGATTGAACCTTTACAACCCAAGCACTAATTACACAAGTGATATTTGTAACTCTCTTTTCTCTCTTTCTTTCCTTCTTCTTTTCTTTTCTTTCTTTCTCACTCTATGGATCTCTAAGTCTTCTCCTCTATCATTCTTCATTGAGTTGATGCTCAATTTATAGATACATGACTTAGTGGCCATTAACCCCATTACAATCACCAAGCATTAAATGACTTAGTGGCCATTCACCCCATTACAATCACCAAGCATTAAATGACTTAGTGGCCATTCACCCCATTACAATCACCAAGCATTAAATGACTTAGTGGCCATTCACTTATTTTACAACAATGTGGCCTTTTTTGGGGGAAAGGAATCAACAGGGATAATCCTTAATTACAAAGTGCCTTTTGGATTTTTCCTTCTGTGAGTAGAATCAGCATAGTGCTCTTGAATATAGTTAGATGATCATGATCTTATTAAAAATTGCCATTATATAATTTTTGTAATATTCATTTATGAAGTCATGCTTGACATCTAGTGTTAGGTTTGGTTACTTGGCTAACCATACCATGTAGTATAAATGAACTACACATAACTTTCTTTTTTTGGGCATGTTTGGTAATGCATAAAACATAGGAGTATTAAGTTTACTCGCACTTTCATTATTATAGAGTTATAATTATAGTTAGGGTTAATTACACTTTACACATTTGTGATTTGATTCGATATCACTTTACTCCCTGTGGTTTAAAAGTGACCACTTAACCCCTCTGTGCTTTCGAGTAAAGTGTCACCGCTAAAATTAGTGACTACTTTATCCCACTGTGGTGTGGTTTGATAACACTTTACCCCCTTATGGTTTGGCCCGATAACACTTTAACCCCCCTGTGCTTTCGAGGTAAAGTGTCAACTTAACACTAATTGTAGCCGCGACACTTTTAAACCACAGGGGGGAACTTAACATTAATTGTAGCGGCGACACTTTTAAACCAAGGGAGTTAAGTGGTCACTTTTAAACCACAGGGGGAACGTGATATCGAGTCAAACCACAGGCGGTAAAGTGTAATTAACCCTTATAGTTATACCCATGTGTTGCTAGTTTGCCCCCATATAGTTCCCCTGTGGTTTGGAATATTAGTGTGAAAACTAGGGCTATTTTACGGATGTAGAAATGATTGTTTCGGAAAAACTTTAAAATTTTCAAAAAATAAATCGCCTTTTCAATGGCAATTCCGAAATTTCAATTTTTTGGAATTTTCATGTTATGTTCCGATTCCGAATTTTAGGAACTATCAAAATTTTCGGACAAAACTAATAAATAAACATATCATTGTTTCAAATTTGGTTAGTAGTTTGTCGTAAATTTGATTTTAGGACAAAAGTTAAAATTATAGTCAAACCATTATTTTGATGTAGAATATATATGCATTATTATATATACCATTAAAAAAGTTAGAATATGGTAGTATCAGAAAATGTTTGGAGTATTTTCGGAACTTCCAAGTTCATTCCGATTCCTATCCGATTTTTTTTTCCAGAACTTTGAGATTTCAGAATTCGAAATTACTTTTATGTTGCCAAATCAGAAATTTTTCAGGTCAAAATCAGAATGTCCATTCCACCTTGCACCCCTAGTGCAAAAGTTAGTAAATCTGCTGAATTTAACAAGACTTAAGTCTGCATAGCCATTTCATTCATGTGTTACTAACAAAATGCACCCCCTATGGTTAGTGCAATTTTTTTTAGATAAACCCCTTATGCAAGCATTGTCCTTTACATTTAACATATTTACTAACAATTGCATATTCGTCCACGTTTGAAAATATAGGGGGCAAACTGTTGTGCAAAAGCACCCACAAAGACAAACAAACGAGAAAAATGAATAAAACAATCACACAAGAGGACAAAAGATTTATGCATGGTTCAGTGTTGTGCCAACGTCCACACCCTGGAGCAAGATCAATTCGTACTGATGATGGTGAGACAAATCTCGAGAGCTTATAATGCCTTTCATGGCTCTCTAGTGCAAAGGAAAAGATACAAAGTATTCCAAATAACCTTGTTATAGTTTTATATAGTAGTCTCTTCCAAAAACGAATTAGGAATCCAAATCTAAATAGGAAACTTAATTTCCGTCAACAACAAACACCGTGCTCACTCAACCGGGTCGCCGAACAAGTTCCCGCTCGGGCAATACTGCGATCGAGTGGAATTCTAGTTCCAAAACATTCCAAGTTGCTTGAAGCTTGCTCGTTAGGCTTGCTCCAGCGAGACTCGCCTGAGCCAGTCACTCGGGCGAGGATGCGTTCTCCCAATTCCTTTCTTCTACCATCAAATTGAGCCACTATGCCATTACAAACTAAAAACCATGGTAACCACATGGGGTGTATGTGTAATACCCTATTTTAAATGACTTTTATGAAATTACAATCATGCTACTTTGACAAAGAACCGGTATCATGTTGGTTTAAGAGTGAATTCAGAGTGAGCACTGACTCCTATTGAATAAGAGCATCAATTAAACACTTGAAATTAGGGATGTCATAGGTTCGATTTAGTCGATTTTGGTGAGGTTTCAAAATCGACAAATAGGTTTCGGTTTGGTCGATTTTGTCAGTTTTAGGGGTGATTTTCAGTTTGGTTCGATGTTTGCATTGCATTATTTTGGAAAAAACCAACCGAACCGATCAATTATTTCGATTTGTCAATTTTCTTGACACCCCTACTTAAAATGATAATGTAGCAAAGAACTAATTCTGAGCCTTTACAAACAGTAGCTTTTAGGCTTCCCCAAAAGTAAAAGATCCACCCTCCTTCTATCCAATGGATGTATGTGGATAGGTTTTGGACAATTTAGTTGCTTTATTGCATCAATGATTTTTCACTAGAATTTAAGAGTGAGAAATAAGTTAATCAACAAGGTTCCTTTCCTTACCAAAGCATTACTCTAGATTAATTAGCATCTGTGTACTTTTCATTTAAGCTCAAATCTTTCCTTTAATAATTGTATACAAGTTGATTGTACAAGTGTTCTAACATGGAAGCATCATAACAACCCTATCTTTGCAAAAAAAAAAAAAAAAACTAACAATATTAATATTAAAATAACAACCCCTATGTATGATTTCCCCATTTGTGAAATCATCATCTAAGACCCACTACCAAAGAATAATAAAAAATATATATATAAATAAAAATAAAAATAAAAAACTTTTGGATAAATATCACCTAGACCTCCTGAGGTTTGCCTCGATCATAGACGCCACCTTTCATGTTTGAAATATCACATCTACCACCCTTCATATATACGGTATATATCATACGCATCCCCTCCGTTAAACCGACGTTAGTAAGTCTAACAAATTTGTGCTGATGTTAGAACTTATTAGACTAAATGCCAGAATTGCCCCTCCATCACTCCATCTTCTCTCTCACCCCAATACGTATATATAGATACCATATATATACATATCTCTTCCTCCACCACCCGCCATTACTAGCCTTTACATAAATTACCAACCCACCAACATCCCCTAATTAATCCTCCCAATGACACTCACAACAAGTGTCATGCCCCATCTTGTTACGGGTGGAAATAGGACATGCGGCACGCCACTAAGGCTCATCCAATTCATTTGCAATATCATAGCAGCGGAAAAGAACTTAAAACCAATATTGAGTATACAACTCTTTTGAAAATAATACCCTCTGAATTGTAAAATCTATATAAATTTGAAAACGTAATTACATTTTGAAACATATGAATTTATGTTGAAAGGGGTCCTAAAGATACCTTGAGAATCAATCAAAATATTTAAATAATTTCCGGAAGTGGTAGAAAGAGTAAACATGCTGACCATATTTCGACCGGTCGAGCTGCCCCCGCTTGTCACACCCCAATTTTCAGACAACCAATTATTAATCGAGGGAGAACCCTCAACCAATATCCAGATGTCCAATCATCAAAGGTTGTCACACCCCGATTTTTGGACAACCAAATATTTAATCCAGAGCATGTATCCAGACTAATATTCAATTTCCAAAACACCGAGAGTGACACCCTCACACAGGCTAATAAATTATTTATTGAAAATAGAATTTAATACTCATTAAATAAGGACATGGGATCCTGTGTTACTATAAAAACTCTAAATTATTAAACTTATATTCCCAATCGTCCATTTCATTATAAAAGAAATAATATTCCATTACAAATATAGTACCATTTTAATTTACAAAAGGAATACAAAGTTCATTAAATAAAATTTCTTACAAAGTTCAGCGAGAAGAAAATAAAAAATAAAATAAATTCTATACATCCGGTGGTCAGAGCAACTACAACGTTCCAATGCCCAAAGACTCCACAGCCAAGCACAACGGTCACATCATCAACAGCAATATCCTGCACATGTCATCCAACTACGTTTCAAACAGAAACGCACCCGAATGCAAAACACACTCGGGTCAGTCACATGACTGGTATGAGTTAAACAAAAATAACAAAATCTGAGGGCTCCAACCTGAACCCGTAGACTACAACCCACATTACAACACTATTGGGCCAAGACAGATAGTTCCACACACATATCCGGACAATAGAGTAGTTTCCATTTATGTGGTGGCAAGTAGTTTCTTGCCCAAAATCCAAAGCTACTACAAATTTCATACTTACCCATCTACTTATAGTGAGCCAAACCTGTAAAAACATTAGTGGGCCCACCATCCTGCAAATTGAATGATCACAAACCAAGCAAACAACTCCGTATACAAACCGTCAACATTCTAACTCAAACGTCGCATTCATTATCCCACGCTTATCAGTCTTATGAAATAATCCATATTCATTACCTATTAGCTTTAAATTTATCTTTGCATTCCCCAGCTTCACCACTTGGCCACCCTCCATGGTTCAGTCCACACATATATCACATGTGTTCCCGGACATATTACCAACATCCGCTCTGGTGCCAGTTTGGTTGGGGTATCAACCAAACCAGGTATATACAACGGAAGGTCGGTCAATATGCCTAGAAGTCTATACAATATAAGCCGAGCATAAGGCTTAGGCCAGCTTGATCACGAAGCCACTGGCAAAAGGGTACACTCAGCAAGTCGAGCTACCAAAAAAATATATCACATAACGGGGAGCAGTGAACACTAAGGAATTATGTTACTATTATCGTTTATCGTTCGTATTATCCCAATAATTGTGAATTTCACGTTTATCACATAGTTCTGTCTCATCACCCAATCACATCTCTAACTTTTAGATGTATTCCAATTTCTTACAATAAAGGGTTTTATCAATTAACCCATAACAATCTTTCCTCAATAATTTCCAATCAAATTACAAGATCCCCAATATACTATTCAACGTATCTAATTTACTCATGTTTATCAAATGACTACACAATAAGGTCAGTTATTTCAGGTACAATAACCTCACCCCCAACATTCAATATTAGCCTACATGAAATCCATAATAAAAATTCAAATTCTCATATCGTAAAGTATTATAACAATCGTTCCACAATATTTTCATCGGACTCAACGTTAATGACTATCACCCATTTTTTTTATAGCTCAACATTATATGAGAATTCATGCATCTCTAAGTAATTTTCGTTAAGTTATACGAACGAATAAAAAAAAACTCAACGAATCATATTTCTCCAATTTTGTACATTTTAATATACTAAAAACTGCTACTGAAATCTTTAATTTCTGCCCAAACGGTGCAGAATCATGAAAAATACCATTAGACAAAAAGTGTGCAGAATTGCGTTTCCTACAGGCCATGGCGAACAGAATTCCATAAATCTAAGCCATGATTTTATAATGTTTTTCCAAAGTTTCTGCCACTGTTAAAATAAAAATAAAACGAATTTTCTATTATTTATTCATTATCAAAATAATTCCCCTTTGTGTATTCATCAAATTAACTATCCACGTGATCTATCCAAGTACACCGAGATCACATTCATAAAATCATACGAAGAAAAACAAATATTTATATCATTCAATAATAACGAATGGGGATCAACACACAATTTAACACCAACCACAAAATTAACAAGAAATGATTGGATTCTCTTGCACACACACACACACACACATATATATATATATACACATACGTGTATATATATACCCAAATATAAATTTTAATTCACCTAGTTGATCAAAAATCGACAATCACGAACACCCCGCGATTCCACACGTGACCACGAACCCAGGACCCTTCTCCTTTCTTCTCCCTTTTCTTCTTCTTTCTTCTTCTTCTTCTTCTTCTTCTTCTTCTTCTTCTCTCTCTCTCTCTCTCTCTCTCTGACACACACACACACACAAACGTTGTTCTCTCTTCTTCTCTCTTTTCTTCTCTTCCCTTTTTGTTTTAATATGGGGGCTAGGGTTTTTAATATAAGTATATATGTACACTACACACACAACATATGTCAATAAAACACACATAAATATATAAATCCCATTTTTTTGTCTAAGGGCCTCACAAAAAGGATTTATATGGGCCCAAAAATGCATTCTAAAGTGACAAATGATTAGCCCAATGGGTACCCATGGCCCCGGGCACTAAATTTCTATGCTAAGCACACTACTTAACATACTAACGACCCGTACACGCTACTTCAACATTTTTTTTTTAATTAGGTGTCACTAAGATACATACACATAGTTAATGCCTAATACTTCAAAATAATAATACAAAGATTACTAAAAGCACGTAGAAAATTAGGGTTGTTACAAAGGTGCTAGCAATATAAAAACAACACACAGTTTGTACCGAATAAATCATTATTCACATGTGCTAAAGGAACGGTCAACATCCAACCATAAAAGTCAAACCAAGATTTAAATCCGACTCCAAAACATAATAAATATCTAAAAAGAACACTTCACTAAAATAAAATCTTAAATTGTTAAATGGCCCACAATGCCAGAAATTATTACTAAACTCTCTAAAGTGAAATAAAAATGAATAAGGAGAAACAGCATAAAGACTTCATATGCCTCCTGCTGCCAGGTGCTATGACTCCCTATTAGCCCTGCAAATTATGATCGGCTACACTCCAACAAGAACGCACCCGTGAGAAAACTCAACGGGTCAGTCACATGACTGGTATGAGTTAAACCACACACATAGTTTCGGGATCATACGTTGACCCTTTAACTACCACTCACAACATTAACTCGGGCAAGAGAGTAGTTCCACTTCACATATCGGGACGAGCGGTAGTTCCCTCAATGTGGTGGCCATGCAGTTCTCACCCGAATTTAAATAAAATAATACTTACCTTTCGTCACATGGTGAGTCAATACCTGCAAAATGTTAGTGGACCCACCATCCTGCAATGTCACGCCCCGGAGCAGCATAAATAGAGAAAAATAAATTTCCTTTATGGGTCCATAGGGAATGACAAGTGAAAGTCACTGATAATCCACACCACATAGTACTAGTCCAAACAGGAACAGTAAAACAACAGAAATATAAACACGGTTCTATCTATTACAAACATCAGAGTACGGTCCACAGGATCACAACAGGTCTGGAGACAACATATGCCCAAGTACCCGTTAACTACAAAGTACAACAGTAAAAGAAAAGTAGTAACATAAACTACTATCTATCTTCAGGTCTTCAGCTGGCGTACGAATAGTCATCAGCCTGACCGGCATCAGTGGGGCCATCCTCTGCGTAACTCCCTTCAGGATAATAGTTATTACCATATGTTCCATCATCTGCATTGTAAAGGACAGAGTAGTCTGGACGGGGAATGTCCAGGCAATAAAGGCCGTCAGCTTGTTGAAAGCTGAGTGAGCACTAACTAACACAGTCTCATAGAAATGACATATTTACAGTTATGAACAATAGATGACAGTGATACTAAATATATTCCTCACTCTTGTATTCAGACATATCATAAATCGATTCTTATCGACTCCCACTCTAAGACTGATTTCACAATACCCAACTGACTATCTCGAACTGATTATATCAGCACAACATACCAGTGCTCTTGTTCACCGCTATACCGCTTTTAAGAACTCTTGCGAGCACCCATACATCGTTCTCATATAACGACTGGTCCATGGATGTACCCATACTCTTGTTCACCGCTTTTAAGAACCCTTATTGTTCACCGCTTTTAAGAACGCTTGCGAGTACGATACATACACAGCTCTGGTAAATATAAATCATGGATGTGCCACAATTACTCTTGTTCACCGCTTTTAAGAACTCTTACTGTTCACCGCTTTTAAGAACGCTTGCGAGTACTGTGCACCCATAATTCTCACGATCCTGATCAAATCCTTGACATACACTTATCGGATTTAACCTGAGCGAATCATCAGCTCGACACACACAACTTTAACATACAATCTTCTTACTGACTCATTTCTCACTTATCCAATACTACCCAGTATTATCATCTCAAACTTACTACGTTATCGCGTCGTACTATTACTAGCGTTCCGAACCCGACTACGTTACTCACCATGTTATCTCAATCTCATTATCGTATCCCATTACCTCCGTAATCCATAATATCGCATAATAGGAACATGGAACAGCAATTAAACAACTACGCATTATGAATTATAAACTGAAAGGAATACATTCATGTTCTGCTAGGTTCGATCGATTGAGGTCATCTCGATCGCTCGAAGAAAGTACTGTTCGATCGATTGAAGTCTTTTCGATCGATCGAAGTGAAGGTAGTCTCGATCGATTGAACTCAGTTCGATCGATTGGGGCTCTGATGTTCGATCACTCGAACTCAGTTCGATCGGTCGAACTTCGTCTTCTACAGATTCTGCCAGTGAACGTGCAGAATGTGCTAGGGGTTGTTTGGGTTATAATTAATACGTCCAGAATATGTAAAACATCATAATTACGATACCGAGTGAGTTTGGAACTCACCACAAGTCGTAAGGGCGCGTTTGGGTAAGCTTTATCTCCGAAGCTTTAATGGCGGCCTCTCTTTCTTGCTTGTCTCTGTCTCTCTCTTTCTCTGTCTCCTTCTCTCTCTTGTTTTCCTTCTTCTTCTCTTCTGTTCTTCTTCTTCTCCTCTGCTGAGTTTATATATATATATATATATATAGATATGTGTGTGTATATATATATAGATATATGAAGGTATGTGTATATATATGTATACCAACACACAAGCACACACTCTCAACTCTCTCTTGTCACAAGGGTTCAGCAAACCCACCACACACACGAATGCAGTGTATATATAGGAGAGGATGGGGTGCAGGTGGCTGCATTTGCGCAGAAACTGGAATTCTGATAATTACATTCTCGATCGATCGAAGGATGCTCGATCGATCGAACTCAGATCGGTCAGTTAGATCGATTGAAAGAGGGTTTGATCGATTGAAGTGGGGACCACGTATTAAATTTATGTCGGTAGGGTTTCGATCGCTCGAAAAGGGTTCGATCGCTTGAAATGAAGGGTCTCGATCGCTCGAACTAGCTTCGATCGATCGAAGATGAAATTTCTTGAATGGTTAAATGAAGTATATAGAATCTCTCTGCATTAAATATTTATTAAAAATATGGGGTATTACATCATCCACCACCCAACAAAAGATTTCGTCCTCGAAATCAGAAATATACAGGGTTAAAACAAAAACGGAAACTTCTCACGCATCTCTGACTCTAGTTCCCATGAAGCTTCTCCTTCATCATGATGCTTCCACTGAATCTTGACTAATGGAATCTCCTTATTCCTGAGCTTCTTGACTCCACGATCTAAAATGCGAATTGGTCCTTCGTTGAACGTAACATTGTCGTTGACTTCAATATCCTCAAAGTTGATCTCGTGCGCTGGGTTATGAATACATTTCCTCAGCATACTGATGTGGAAAACGTTGTGCACTCCTGACATCTTCGGGGGCAATGCTAGGCGATAAGCAACTTTTCCCACACGCTCTAGAATCTCGAACGGTCCGATGAATCGTGGCGATAATTTGCCTCTCTTCTGACCAAATCTGACGATGCCTCGAACAGGCGAAATCTTGAGTAGCACATGATCTCCAACGGCAAACTCTAAATCTTTGCGTCGCTTGTCAGCATAACTCTTGTGTCGGGTCTGAGCTGTCTTCATCTTCTCACGTACAATCTGAATCTTCTCACTAGTCTCTCGTATCATCTCTGGCCCAAGAAGTTGAGTATCTCCGACTTCAGTCCAACATAACGGTGATCGGCAAGGTCTTCCGTACAAAGCTTCGAACGGCGCCATTCCTATGCTCGAATGATAACTGTTGTTGTAAGCAAACTCTATCAGAGGTAAGTGTGTCTCCCAAGAATTCTCAAAATCAATGACGCAAGCACGTAACATGTCTTCCATTACTTGATTAACTCTCTCCGTCTGTCCATCGATCTGTGGATGAAAAGCTGAACTCAAGTTCAAAGTTGTTCCCATCGCTGTCTGGAGACTCTTCCAAAACTCTGCAGTAAAGCGCGAATCTCGATCTGATACAATAGAAACAGGTACTCCGTGTAACCGTACTATGTGTTGCAGATACATTCGGCTCAATCGTTCCACTGGATACGTCATACTGTAGGCGATAAAATGTGCTGTCTTCGTAAGTCGATCCACGATTACCCAAATAGCGTCATGAGTCTGCTGCGATTTTGGTAATCCTACCACAAAATCCATGGTGATGTGTTCCCATTTCCATTGAGGAATTGGTAACGGCTGTAGAAATCCAGGTGGTTTCTGATGTTCTGCCTTTACTTGTTTACAAGTAAGACACTGAGAAACATATTCAGCCACTTCTCGCTTCATTCCTTCCCACCAAAAATTTCTCTTCAAGTCCTTGTACATCTTTGTACCTCCAGGATGAATCGTCATCCGTGATTTATGAGCTTCATCCAATATGTCCTTCCGGAGATTTTCCTTGTCAGGTACACAGAGTCTACCTTTACATCGTAAAGCTCCATCTGTACTAACACTCCAGATCTCAGGTTCTTTTGCTGTCATCTTGGTGAACCATAACTTCAAATCCTCTGCTGTCTGTTGAGCTTCTATGATACGGCTGATCAAAGTGGGTTGTACCATCAGACATCCAAAATGTTGTCTTTCCATTGGTTCCACTGGCTGAAACTTGAATTCGGCTAAAACTTCCAATGCTTTCCATTCTCGAATTAGCAATGCAGCGATCACTAGTCGAGGTTTACGGCTCAAAGCATCTGCTACGATATTTGCTTTACCCGGATGGTATTGCAATGAAAAGTCATAGTCTTTGAGTAACTCCATCCATCTTCGTTGTCGCATGTTCAACTCCTTTTGAGAGAACAAATACTTCAGGCTCTTATGATCGGAAAACAGATCAAACTTTTCTCCATAGAGATAGTGTCTCCAAATCTTTAAGGCAAACACTATTGCTGCCAATTCCAGGTCATGCGTCGGATAATTCTTCTCGTGTACCTTCAATTGTCTTGATCCATATGCGATAACATTCCCGTCTTGCATGAGCACACAACCCAATCCCTGGTGCGATGCGTCACTGTAGATCACATATCTTCCTCCACTCTTAGGTATCGCAAGTACCGGTGCAGAAGCACCCTCATGCTTGTCCGTCCATTCATACTTTGTCTCCTTCCTTGTTAAATTCGTCAGTGGTCCTGCTAACTTGGAAAATCCTTCTACAAATCTTCTGTAATATCCTGCTAATCCAAGAAAACTTCTGACCTCTGTCGCATTGGTCGGTCTATTCCAGCTTAAGACTGCATCAATCTTAGATGAGTCCACAGAAATACCTTCCTGAGATATAACATGTCCCAAGAATTTGACTTCCCGTAGCCAAAACTCACACTTGCTGAATTTTGCATACAACTTGCTATCTCGAAGTGTCTGTAAGGCAATCTGTAAATGCTTCTTGTGATCTTTTTCCGTCTTTGAGTAGATCAGTATATCATCGATGAACACTATAATGAATTGATCCAGATATGGTTTGAATACACTATTCATTAAGTCCATAAATACTGCTGGCGCATTCGTCAATCCAAAAGGCATAACTAGAAACTCGTAATGCCCGTATCTTGTCCTGAATGCAGTCTTCGATACATACTCTGGTCGAACTAACAATTGGTGGTATCCTGAACGTAAATCGATCTTGGAAAAGATCCTAGATCCTTGTAACTGGTCGAATAGGTCGTCTATCCGAGGAAGTGGATATCTATTCTTGATCGTAACCTTGTTCAACTCCCTGTAGTCTATACAGAGTCGAAGTGTTCCATCCTTCTTCTTTACAAACAGAACTGGTGCTCCCCAAGGTGACGTACTCGGGCGAACGAAACCTAAGTCTTCAAGCTCTTGAACTTGCTTCTTTAGTTCTAACATCTCAGTTGGTGCCATCCTATATGGAGTCTTGGAAATCGGCAATGTACCAGGTACTAATTCCACACAGAAGTCTATTTCTCTTTTCGGTGGGAGTCCTTTAATATCCTGAAATACATCTTGAAAGTCTTGCACACTAGGAATCTGATCCATCGTGAGCTCTGTACTTGTACTCCCAATCGTAGCCAAACTACTCGTAAGAAACATGTCGCTCGTCGGCTGACACTGAAATCTAATCGTCGGCCTTCCTTGTCTCGGAAATACAATCGTCTTAGTAGGGCAATCCAAATTAGCACTATACTTAGTCAACCAATCCATTCCTAGGATAATGTCGAACTCTGACATCGACAGAACTACCAAGTCTGCTGGAAGATTCCTATCTCCCAAAGTCAATGGGCAATCTTTACACACTTTACTCAACTTAACTGTCACTCCCAAAGGTGACACAGCATTCAGTGTTGACTCAAGTGTCAGGGGTTCTAAACCCAATCGACGCACAATCTTAACAGCAATAAATGAACGTGCGGCTCCAGTATCAAATAAAACTTTAACTGGACTACGAAAGAGTACAAGCGTACCTTCCAAATGTTGTTGCTCATCAGTGTTAAAGCCTGCTTCTCTTGGAATGATAGCATTCATCCTTGTCTGATCTGGAGGTCCTTGTATCCCTTGAATTGATGTTCCATAATATCCTCCTTGTGGTGCACGACAATCCTTGCTCAAGTGCCCTGGCTTGTTGCAATTCCGACAGACAATATCCATTCTGCGATTAACTCTAGGGGCTGTACAGAATCTGGCAACGTGCCCTGGCTTTCCGCAATTAAAACATCCTCCGCTATTGCTTGGCGGCGCTGTCAGTAGTGCCTGCGGTTGTGATCCTTGCTGGCGATATTGTTGGGGTCGAGTATAGCCCTGTTGTGGCTTTCTGGTTCCTTCCCGGTTTCTCTTGTTTCCTTGGAAATTTCCCTGTGGTCTCCAACCTTGGGTGTTCCTTGGTGGCAAGTTATGGAAATTCCTCTGTTGAAAACTTCTAGATGACTGAGATCGATTCATCTGTGGTTGTTGTGCTGGATAAGCATCCTTCTCTAATCCTGCAGCAAATCTGACAATCTCTTCAAAGGATTGATTCAGATGACCAATCATCATATGTCTGAGATGGGGATTCAATCCTTGGTGAAATCTCTTCACCTTCTTCTGTGGCGTGTCTATCATATGCTGAGCAAATCTGGATAGACGCTCAAACTGTGTTGTATATTCCCTGACATTCCATCCCCCTTGTACCAAATTGAGAAAGTTCCTTTCCTGTTGATCTCTCTCATCCTCTGGGAAATACTTCTCCAAAAATCGTCCTTTGAATGTCTCCCATGGCATAGCTTTAGCAGCATCGATCCCAATAGTGGCTCGCTCGGCTTCCCACCAATCTGCGGCGGCATAAGTGAGCTGAAAAGTAGCAAGGCGACGCTTCTCTTGTTCGCTGCATTCCAATGCTTCAAATATCAACTCCATTTCTCTTATCCATTGTTCCGCTTTCCATGGTTCTGTTAGTCCATCGAACTTCTCTGGACGTAACCCACGAAAATTTGCTAACAACTTATCTCCAGTCTGTCTTGGTGGCGGGGGTGCAAAAGGTCTCTGGTGGGTGGAGTGATTATAAGTATCCCCCACATGCTCCATCCTCTGCATGAAAGCTTCGAAAATTCCCGTCGGATCCATCCCTTCCGGAATAGGTGCTCCATTACGCGCTTGGTGATTTCTCAAGGGTCCTACCATGATGATAACGAGTATTGCCTACAAGAGACATATTGATCAGCTGAAAGTCTTCTCGTAGAAACGAAACCAAGATAGAACGAAAAGCAACAAGAACTAACAGTTCTACAAAGCAACACATCAAACAACCAACAATCAATATCAAAAGTACTGCTCATATATATATAGATATCAAAAGATGTACCATGGAGTACACAGTAACCATACCATGTACCACGTGGGACAAGGCTAAAACAGTACTAAGGTCAACTACTACTGTCTATACAAAGCTATGGTCAAATAGCTATCTCTCAAGCTCCCAAAAATCTAGTGGACAACATGTCCTGATAAAACTAACAAAAACTAAGCCCTGCAGGTCCTGACTCAAAAGTCGTCAGCGTCTGATCCTGCTGGTGGTGCCTCGTCCTCTGAATAAATCTCCATCTCCTCGAGTGGGTCATCCTCAACTGGTGCAACAAGATCTCCGACTACAACTCCTATATCCCAATCCTCTACTATCTCTGCATCATCATCCTCTATACCGTCTGCTATCGCCTGGTTGGCGACATCGACTGCTACTGCGGCGAATCCATCAGCTATATCAAGAGCTCCCGCTATGGCTGCCTCTCCCATAACAAAATCTGCTGGTTGTGCGACCATCTGAGCTATCCATCCTACTGCCATATCGGCCATAGCTTCCATATGCATAATGGGTCCAGCTGGTATCTGAAGCACAACTGGTGCCTCTGGCACAACTACCTCCTCATCGGGCGCATCTTCATCTACTACTATGTCTGCCTCAACAGCCTCTGGGTCGGGTACTGGATCCTCTGGCTCAAACTCTGGCTCCTCGGGGTCATCCTCAGGCTCATCATCATCTGCATCATCTGCATGCTCATCCTCTACTATCTCTGCATCATCTGCATGCTCATCCTCTACTAGGTCCTCGTCATCTATCGGCTCCTCCTCTCCATCTCCGTCTATGTCCTCATCGGCATGCTCATCCTCAGGCTCCAGGTCCTCATCCTCCTGAATCGGCTCAGGCTCTGGAACTGGTACATCGGGTATCGGCGATGGTGGTGGTGTTGCTGGCGCTGGTGCAACTACAGGCTCTGGTGGACCGGCTACAATAGCTCTCAACTCAATCTCATCCATCTCGGGCTTACTCTGAACTAACCGTAATATCTCCTGGCAAATGTCTCTACCAATCCTCGCAATATGGTAAGCATCCATACGCATCTGCGTCGGGTGAGTCCTCTCTGTCACATAAAGTGCTCTCCATATGTCCTCCTCCAAATGTCTATTAGCTATCTGGCACACACGCTCACGATAAAACTCTGGGTCAGCTGGCTCCACGGTATCCCCATGGATCACGTGTCCTCCATAAGCATCGGTAACAAACTGATGAAACTCTGGATCCATGCTATCCTGCAAAGGAAAACTATCTATCGTCAGGAAGACGATCTTATCTTATACTCATATCTCATCTCAAGAAAATCTAAAATACTAGAACCAGATGGTGTGGAATCCATCAGTGAACGACAATATCAGAACCTAACCGTAATATAACCAGGTGCTCTGATACCAAAAAAAAACCCTGTCACGCCCCGGAGCAGCATAAATAGAGAAAAATAAATTTCCTTTATGGGTCCATAGGGAATGACAAGTGAAAGTCACTGATAATCCACACCACACAGTACTAGTCCAAACAGGAACAGTAAAACAACAGAAATATAAACACGGTTCTATCTATTACAAACATCAGAGTACGGTCCACAGGATCACAACAGGTCTGGAGACAACATATGCCCAAGTACCCGTTAACTACAAAGTACAACAGTAAAAGAAAAGTAGTAACATAAACTACTATCTATCTTCAGGTCTTCAGCTGGCGTACGAATAGTCATCAGCCTGACCGGCATCAGTGGGGCCATCCTCTGCGTAACTCCCTTCAGGATAATAGTTATTACCATATGTTCCGTCATCTGCATTGTAAAGGACAGAGTAGTCTGGACGGGGAATGTCCAGGCAATAAAGGCCGTCAGCTTGTTGAAAGCTGAGTGAGCACTAACTAACACAGTCTCATAGAAATGACATATTTACAGTTATGAACAATAGATGACAGTGATACTAAATATATTCCTCACTCTTGTATTCAGACATATCATAAATCGATTCTTATCGACTCCCACTCTAAGACTGATTTCACAATACCCAACTGACTATCTCGAACTGATTATATCAGCACAACATACCAGTGCTCTTGTTCACCGCTATACCGCTTTTAAGAACTCTTGCGAGCACCCATACATCGTTCTCATATAACGACTGGTCCATGGATGTACCCATACTCTTGTTCACCGCTTTTAAGAACCCTTATTGTTCACCGCTTTTAAGAACGCTTGCGAGTACGATACATACACAGCTCTGGTAAATATAAATCATGGATGTGCCACAATTACTCTTGTTCACCGCTTTTAAGAACTCTTACTGTTCACCGCTTTTAAGAACGCTTGCGAGTACTGTGCACCCATAATTCTCACGATCCTGATCAAATCCTTGACATACACTTATCGGATTTAACCTGAGCGAATCATCAGCTCGACACACACAACTTTAACATACAATCTTCTTACTGACTCATTTCTCACTTATCCAATACTACCCAGTATTATCATCTCAAACTTACTACGTTATCGCGTCGTACTATTACTAGCGTTCCGAACCCGACTACGTTACTCACCATGTTATCTCAATCTCATTATCGTATCCCATTACCTCCGTAATCCATAATATCGCATAATAGGAACATGGAACAGCAATTAAACAACTACGCATTATGAATTATAAACTGAAAGGAATACATTCATGTTCTGCTAGGTTCGATCGATTGAGGTCATCTCGATCGCTCGAAGAAAGTACTGTTCGATCGATTGAAGTCTTTTCGATCGATCGAAGTGAAGGTAGTCTCGATCGATTGAACTCAGTTCGATCGATTGGGGCTCTGATGTTCGATCGCTCGAACTCAGTTCGATCGGTCGAACTTCGTCTTCTACAGATTCTGCCAGTGAACGTGCAGAATGTGCTAGGGGTTATTTGGGTTATAATTAATACGTCCAGAATATGTAAAACATCATAATTACGATACCGAGTGAGTTTGGAACTCACCACAAGTCGTAAGGGCGCGTTTGGGTAAGCTTTATCTCCGAAGCTTTAATGGCGGCCTCTCTCTCTTGCTTGTCTCTGTCTCTCTCTTTCTCTGTCTCCTTCTCTCTCTTGTTTTCCTTCTTCTTCTCTTCTGTTCTTCTTCTTCTCCTCTGCTGAGTTTATATATATATATAGATATGTGTGTGTATATATATATAGATATATGAAGGTATGTGTATATATATGTATACCAACACACAAGCACACACTCTCAACTCTCTCTTGTCACAAGGGTTCAGCAAACCCACCACACACACGAATGCAGTGTATATATAGGAGAGGATGGGGTGCAGGTGGCTGCATTTGCGCAGAAACTGGAATTCTGATAATTACATTCTCGATCGATCGAAGGATGCTCGATCGATCGAACTCAGATCGGTCAGTTAGATCGATTGAAAGAGGGTTTGATCGATTGAAGTGGGGACCACGTATTAAATTTATGTCAGTAGGGTTTCGATCGCTCGAAAAGGGTTCGATCGCTTGAAATGAAGGGTCTCGATCGCTCGAACTAGCTTCGATCGATCGAAGATGAAATTTCTTGAATGGTTAAATGAAGTATATAGAATCTCTCTGCATTAAATATTTATTAAAAATATGGGGTATTACATGCAACCACAAAGATTTATAATAACAAAATAACACAAGATTATGCGGAACTACTTGTACTTAGAACTCGCAAGAATTAACATCATAATTTACTCAACTACACGTCCAAAATAAATATATAAGCAAAGAATAGAAGTCCAGGAAATCAACATTTTAGATCCATTAACTTATCGGAAATTTTATTGACAATAATCCTCTTACTTATATAAACGATTCATTATTAAATTTCCTAGGTTCACCACTTGGCTACCCTCCATGGTACACCCACACATATATCTCATGTGTGCCCGAACATACTACCAACATCCACTCCGGTGCCAGTTTGGTTGGGGTATCAACCAATCCAGGTATACACAACGGAAGGCCAGTCAATATGCCTAGACGTCTAACAAAATAAGTCGGGCATAAGGCTTAGGCTAGCTTGATCACGACACTGGAAAAAGGTACACTCAGCAAGTCGAGCTACCAAAAACAATATCACAACTGAGAGCAGTGAACACTAAAGAACTTGAAATAATTTTGCATTTTCGGAATTATAAAATTTAATCGGACTTAACGTTAATGACTATCACCTATTTTTTTCATAGCTCAACATTATATGACAATTCATGTATCTCCAAGAAATTTTCGCTAAGTCATACGAACGAATAAAAAAAAACGAATCTTATCTAGCTCGTACATTTTAATATACTAAAAACTGCTTCAGAAATCTTCAATTTTTGTCCAAACGGTGCAGAATCAGGAAAAACTTAAAATACGAAAAGTGTGCAGAATCACGTTTTACATAAAAATACGCGGACAGAATGTTCAAATTCAAAGCCACGATTTTCTAATAATTTTCTAAAGTTTCTGCAACTATGTAAATTACAAAAAACGAATTTCACATACATTTCTTAACTACCATGAATATTTCACATATGGTTTTATCAAACTAACTATTCACCTAACCCTTTCGAATGCCCTAATGTCATAATCACACAGTCACACGAAGGGGAAAGAAAACATCTAGATTATTTCAACAATAACAACGTGTATCCATTACAAAGATTTAACCCTATCAATTAAATTAAACATGTACTAATTTAATTTACTCCCGCATACATATATACATACGTGTATATATATATATACTCGGATACACAAAATTTAACTCACCTCGTTTGGAAAAAAAAATTGGCAACATAGTGTATACGCTCCGCGATTCCCCACGCGTCTACGCACCCGAGACCCTTCTTCTTCTTCTTCTTCTTCTTCTTCTTCTTCTTCTTCTTCTTCTCTCTCTCTCTCTCTCTATTGCAGCTGTCAAAGGTTCCCTATTGTGTACTACTAACTAAACCTAATATAATAATATAATATGTATTACATGATGCACACAAAACCTATTGTTATGTTAACACACACACACCAACACACTACTAACACAAACACGACACACATCTACCCACACCACACACGACCCACACTCCACACACCCATTGCCCACACACACTACAATTAAGACATTATAACATAAACACTAGAACAATAAAATTAATAAATAAATAAAAATATTAAATAAAGAAATAACACATGAAAAGCTAAGGTTGTTACACCGCTCGACTGGTCGAATGACCCCTTGGCAATAATCCTTCATAGCAGAGGGCACTTAGACCAGTCGAGCTGTTCTTCGACCGGTCGAATGACCCCTTGGCAGCATCCCTTTTTGTACTAGGATATTGCCTAAGGTCAAGCGACCCTTGCGATCGTAAAAACCTCAATCATTAAATCAAAACATGAAATCGATAAGTAAAACATATAAAACCATTTATATCACAACCATACCTCGAATTACAAGTACCAAAAATACAAGTTTTACCCGCCTCGGCAAACTAGGTCCTAAGGTGAACCAAATGTCGTACTCATATATCAGGTCTTATTACAAGTTGCACGGTTTAACAACCGGTGCAAGCTAAACATATATATTACAAACTAAACAACCATTTGATTACAAAACTATGAGATAAACATGATGAGTCGCCTTCTAAGTGAACTCCCACATCACGTGATCACTTCTCCGATTCCTTGTCGGCATTACCACCTGCAATGGTTATTTAAATAACCACACATACTTCGATTCGTTTAAGCTAACGCTTAATGAATAAATCAACGATGCATATGAATGATAAACATGCTCGCATTCACATCATTACATTTCATACTAGTCTCTAGAGTCTCATGTGTACGGTCCACATTCCTAGTCCACAACTCTTCGCAAATAAGTCCACACGACTAAGTAAGACCCATGTTTCTTTTCTTCAAATGTGCGACCTCATGCCTAGAACAGCTCCACAACAATGGCTTGGTACACGCACTCCTTTGACTTAAATAACAACTAAACATGCTCAAATACATTCCACCATGCTCTCGACATAAGTCAAACATTTCATCATACGATTGGGCCTACTTATCAATATAATCGCCCATTATGAACTAAACAACATATAGCTATGAATTGAAACATGCTTTTCGTACAAAACATGAATACATGTCAAGAAATCATTCCAAAACACATAGTTGAATCATTCACCTCCAATTAACGCTCATAAATCCCTTTCTAAGGAAAATTCGAGCATGAGAAACGTGTAGAAGTCCGTCTAATACGATTCCTATGGATCAAAAGTTCGATTATCATCTTTTAAATTCCCAAAAATGAGCTTTCAAAACTTATCCAAACAAGACCTATTGGATATCAAAACGACGACCTTATCTCGAGGAGTCCGAATATGAAATTTGGTGAAACACTGACAGATAAAAGTTCGTCGATTTGCGTCATAAAGTCCGAAGCTCCCAAAATTCCCAAATCTCCCAAGCTCTCAACTTTAGGTTTTGAGATATTTTGAAAAATATCTTACCTCTTTCAGGCAACACTCTTGGAAATTGTGTTTACCTCCCCACAAGTTCCCAAAACTTCTAATTATTCCCTGGAAACGTCTTACACGTCTAATTCATTGCTTCACGAGTGAAAACTATAAATTATAAAAGTTTTCGTGTAAGTTCCGTTTGTTTGCTAAAACACGGTCCCACATGATTTTACAAAATTACTAATTAGCCAACCAACTATGTAGCGTGTTAATTCGTCATCACAAGAATACTAAAATTAATGACAGAAATATATTCTAAACCACATAATAATACAGATAGTGAAATACACAGGTAAATATTTATTTTCAGATAAATATTTAGGGTATTCCACAATGACGTTTCAAACTCGGAGAGACTTCGCAACATCAAAACGTCTATTCTATACTGTCTCAGAGGGTTCTCTTATATAGACACCCAAAACGGCTCATGAGTTACAACTCATGAACACATGTGCCACAATACACATCACATCACATTATTATGCATGATGTAGATAATAGTCAACAACTCGTATACTTTGACTATACACATCACCAACGACTCGACGTGTAACAACATCATTATTGTGGACTCCACGTGTAAGACTCCAAACCGCTAGCCCACTTCAAATGGGCCCACCCGTAAAGCCCACTGCAAAACTTCACAACTAAGAAACTCGCCCCGAGACCCACTTCAATAAGCCCACTCTGAAGGCCCACTCCGGATGAGCCCACTCCAAAGCCCCCACCACGGTTAACTCCACTCTGAAGCCTTATTCTCCAAAGGCGCAAAGTAGCCCACTCGCCCCGAGACCCACTTCAATAAGCCCACTCCGAAGGCCCACTCCGGATGAGCCCACTCCAAAGCCCCCACCACGGTTAACTCCACTCTAAAGCCTTATTCTCCAAAGGCGCAAAGTAGCCCACTCCAAAGCTCCCGGTTAACTCCACTCCGAAACTTTACTCTCCAAAGGCCCAAAGTAGCCCACAAAGGAAGAACACTCGAAATATGCACACATTCACACTCGGACACCTACCCTTGGTTTGGAAGCAGTACCTAAGGGTGGGCAAGTCTGCTGGGATCTCGAAAACTCATGGTAAGGTGGCTAGAGCCGAAGGCATCTCCTTAACCTGCGCCCCATGGGTAAGGTTAGGGTTGGTCCCAAAGAGAGAGAGAGACATGTGACTTTCACACGTGCCTTACCCCAATCAACCCACAACCAATAAGCGAAGCTCATTACTGCAAAGCTTGTCAGAACCTTTGACCGTCTACGCTTAGTCGTGTCAAGATTGCTTAACCAATTGCACCAATAGAAAATACCTCGGTTCCCTCCCTCGCTGAAGCCATCTGTACACCTCGACACTCGCCCTCGCTTAACCTCTCGGAGCCAATAGCAAAAGCCTCGGTAACCCCTGATTCGTGTCCAATATTGCTTCTTGAACTTCATAATTTTATCCGTATTGGACACAAATTAGTACTCAACCCGGAGATTTAATGGATAAAAATTGTGCTTTCTTTTGTTCTTGATGTTACTCTCTCATAGCTGATTAAGGTCTCTTTTTGTAGGTTTTGGATGTTGGGATATAGTGGAACTCAACTCTCTTGACACACTTGGAGTATATAGAAGCAAGAAAAAGATTTCAGTAGAGGCGGATCGATCCGGCCCTCCGAGGGGATCGATCCGCGTGTTTAAATAGGATTCTCTATCAGTCTCGGAAAAGGCGGATCGATCCGGCCTTCTGAGCGGATCGATCCGCGTTTTGGTAGGAACATTCTGCGAGAAAGACATCTAAATGGATCGATCCGGCTGTTTCAAGCGGATCGATCCGCGCCTCTGCTGAAGGTTTCCTTTGCTTATTATATGTTTGCCACTTTGTATACACTATATATAGTTAGTGTATGTCTTTTTTTAAGGTTATGTTGTTTTCTTTAGACTATTTTTAGTAAGTCTCTCTTAGGGTACCAACTCTCTCCCTAATCCCCTCATCTCTCTATTCATTACTCATCATCTACCCATTATCTACCTCCACTTAGTGTTAGAGAGAGAGAAGAGGGTGGTTGTATTGACTTTTTGGAAGCTTTTAATGAAAGATTTCATTCAATTTTTCCATTTACAAACACTCCCGAATTTTTACTTAAACTCCACATTGTTTAAAGTTTCTCTCCATTTTCTAAATGCTCATTGTAGTTTAATTTAACACCAATTGAATCAAATTCATAGTCAAAAAGACTCGTTTTCTTTCCGTAAGTTAGTTAATTGCTCTTTGCATTATAATTGGTTTTTAAGCATCCACCAAGCATTGTTGCACTCCAATCCCTGTGGACTCGACACCCTATTTCCACCATACTACGTTTTTATAGGGTTAACAAAAGAACTTGATTTTGACGTAATCAAAATGGCGTCGTTGCCGGGGATTGGCATTGGTAACAACCTTAGGTCGCTTAGTATCTAATTATAGTGCTTTTACTTTTAACCTTCGTTGCTTTCTTGTTGAGTGTCTTTGAAGGAGTAGCCTTTAAGTGAAAATCAACAGCTTTGCACAATGTCAAATCCGAGCAACGCATGTATGACTAACCCCTTTGCAGTGAATTCTAATGTCAGTTCTTCTAGTAGTAGTAGTGGGTCATTTTGGCGGCCCCCTACCACATCCTCACCATCATTCACTCAAAATTCGCACAGTACCAGCCACCGAGAGCCGGTAGTTGATGCATTTTCGGATCATGCCATGTTTGCCACTGAGGGCGAAACTCCCATGGATCGATTCCATCGGGAGCAATGGGATCAACATAACCCCGCTCCTCCACCTAGGTACCCGCCGCATCAACCACCTCCTTATCAACATCCTTACGCCCCTCCACCTCCTCAAATGGATCAAACCTTTGGGAGAACGATCGGGAATTACCTTCAACCCGAGACCGTGTCTTCCCCATCTTGCATAACATTCCCGTACAATGCAGGGGTGTTTCGATTTAAACCAGGAATGATCAATCTCTTACCCAACTTTCATGGGAGAGAGAACGAGGACCCCCTACAAGCATATTAGGGAGTATGAGGACATATGTGGGACATTTGAATAACAAAGATGCACACCCGAGCTCATAAGGCTCAAATTGTTCACATTTTCCCTCAAGGATAGGGCGAAAGATTGGTTGGTGACCCTACCCCCAAATTCCATAGGCTCATGGCCGGAACTCCAAAAGCAATTCTATAAGGAGTTTTTTCCCATGCACAAAACACAAGCTTTGGTCAAACAAATTCAAAATTTCTCTCAGGGAGAGCATGAGACCTTTGCTGAGTGTTGGTTGAGATTTAAGGATCTCCTTAGGAAATGCCCGCATCATGGCTTTGACAAATTCCATCAAATTTCCATTTGTTATGGGGGGTTGCAACCCAACACAAAATAATTGATCGAAACCATGTGCTCCGGGAGTTTCTTAACTCTAGAAGTCGAGCAAGCCGAAGCCCATTTAGAATATGTCTATGAAACTTCGCGTGGGTGGGGTACATCTAACCCTCATGACCGCACACCACCGGTCACTGTAGCCCCTTTGAATCACAACCTCTGTCAAGTGTCTAATGAAGCGAGCTCCATATCCAAACTCACTAGAAAAGTAGAGGCTTTGGAATCTCAAAAGGGTACCATTGGAACCAATCCTCTCCCGATCCTAGCACCGATCAATCCTTTGCATTGCTACTTGTGCTATGATCCGGAACACTCAACCAATGAATGCCCCGTCCTTCCTATCCTCCAAGCACAAGCTTTGGAGCAAGCATGTGCACTTGGGATAAACATTAGGCCTAGATTCAATCCTTCCCAAAATGATGCCTACAATCCTCCCGGAAGGTGGAGTGCTCCGGGGCACAATTACCACAACAACAAAGGGGCAACGGTAGTACCAAATGCTCCCCCACAACCATACTATCCTCATCAACCGCATCCACCACCTTATTCCCCTCCGAACTTTGGCCCACCAAACCTTCAATCCCAAGGGCCACATTTCACTCAAAATCAAGGGGCGCATCAACATTCAACCTCTTATGTGCCCCCTCACAAGAAGAGTTTCGAAGATTCTAATCATGGTGGCTTGTCCCAAAGAATGAGCCAACTTGAGCAATCTATCCAAGCGATGCAATCATCGCACGCTCAAAGCATGCAAGCGTTGCAAGCTCAATTGGCTCAATTACTCCAAAATCAACAAGTTGTTGACAAAGGAAAGCTTCCGGCGCAACCATTTCAAAATCCGAAAAGTCAAGGGACTACTGGAGCCTCAAATTCCAATGTCGAACATCTAAAAGGAATCACCACTCTTCAAAGTGGAAAAATTGTGGACAACAAGGTCCAAAAGCCTCCCCAAGAACCACAAGTGAGCTATCTCCCGGATAGAGGAGAGGCCGAACTCAATGAGGGGGACTCATCGCCCCCTAATGTTGAAGACTTGGAGGGGGACTTGTCAAAGGCCCCCGACTTCATGGACCAAGAGTTTCTGAATCCCGCTCCCCCATTTCCTCAAAGGCTTAAGAAAAAAATCGAGAATAACAAGAATCATGAGTTTTTGGAATTGTTTAACAAAGTTGAGATCAATATTCCTCTTTTGGAGGCCATCAAACAAGTTCCGGCCTACGCAAAATTTCTCAAAGATCTTTGCACTGTTAAAAGAAAACTCAATGTTAAGAAGAATGCCTACATGGCCGCACATGCGAGCTCCGTTATACTTAACGAAGTTCCTCCAAAATACAAGGACCCCGGTTGTCCTACCATTGCTTGTGTGATTGGACAACACCATATCGATAGAGCACTCCTTGATTTGGGGGCGAGCGTGAATCTACTTCCTTACTCGGTATATGTCCAATTAGGCCTCGGCGAACTTAAAGAGACCCGTGTCACTTTACAAATGGCCGACCGCTCGGTCAAGATGCCACGGGGTATAATAGAGGATGTTATTGTTCAAGTTGGTAACTTCTACTATCCGGTGGATTTTATCGTGCTCGACACGCAACCCGTGGTCAATGAGCAATCACAAATTCCAATCATCTTAGGGCGGCCGTTCCTTGCTACCGTTAATGCCTTAATCAATTGTAGGAATGGTCTCATGCGTTTAACTTTTGGAAATATGATTGTGGATGTAAATATTTTCTCTCTCTTTAAGCAGCCGGATCTCGATGAGGAGGACGGGGATGGCATTTATGAAATCTCTCTCATTGATTCGTTGGTGCAAGATTTTTTTTTGTTTTTCTAGTGATTCCGAGGTTAATGATTCTTGCATCACTTCTTCTCTTGACCAAAATTATGTGCTTAATGACAATATAACTCACATTGACCATGTTGAGGAATGTTTAGTTAGTGACACTACCTTTGTTGGGTGTTCTCATGAATTCGAAAGAAAGAATGAGTTGAGTGATGAGGAGAAAAAGAGCGAGGACGGGGTAGGTGTTGTGGGAACCGTCGAGGAGGCCAAGTGGACCTCCAATTTCGAGAGATTACCCCTGAGGGATAGTTTCCCTCTTCCTTCTAATGTCGTTACGCCAAAGCTCGAGCTCAAAGTTTTACCAAACGAGCTCAAGTATGTTTTCTTGGGAGAGCACGAGAGCTTTCCGGTGGTGATTTCTTCCCAACTAGACCCTTGTCAAGAAGGGAAATTGATGACGGTGTTGAAAGAGCACAAAAGTGCTATAGGGTGGTGTATAGCGGACTTGCGGGGCATCTCTCCGAAGATTTGCACCCACAAGATCTATCTAGAGGACGAAGCCAAGCCTTCTCGCCAAATGCAAAGGAGGCTCAACCCTAAAATGAAAGAGGTGGTGATGACCGAAATCATCAAGTTGTTGGATAATGGGATCATATATCCCATTTCCGATAGCGAATGGGTGAGCCCGACCCAATTGGTCCCCAAAAAGTCGGGGATCACGGTTGTGGAAAATGAGAAAGGCGAGCTAGTACCTACAAGAACGACCACGGGATGGAGAGTTTGCATCGACTATAGGAAGTTGAATACGGTCACACGAAAGGACCATTTTCCGCTACCCTTCCTAGATCAAGTCCTTGAAAGAGTGGCCGGCCACAAATTTTATTATTTCCTTGACGGGTATTTGGGATACAATCAAATTGAGATAGCCCTCGAGGATCAAGAAAAGACCACCTTCACATGTCCCTATGGCACGTTTGCCTATAGGAGAATGCCTTTTGGGCTATGCAATGCACCCGCGACCTTTCAACGGTGCATGCTTAGCATTTTTAGTGACATGGTGGAGAAGTTCCTTGAAGTCTTCATGGACGATTTTAGTGTTTTTGGCAATTCTTTCGACAAGTGCCTCGAGAACCTTGAGAAAGTTTTAAAAAGGTGCATTGAAAAGAATCTTGTACTTAACTGGGAAAAGTGTCACTTCATGGTGACACACGGCATCGTCCTAGGCCACATTGTCTCGAGCGAGGGGATGCAAGTTGACAAGGCTAAGATTGATGTCATCTCCAACCTCCCACCCCCAAAAACCCTTAAGGACATTCGGTCATTCTTGGGACACGCGGGTTTCTACCGGCGGTTTATTAAGGATTTTAGCGCAATATCGCGGCCCATGTGCCAACTCCTTGCGAAAGATGTCGCTTTTGAATGGTCCCCCGAGTGCCAAGAGGCATTCGATAAGCTTAAGGAGTCGCTTACCACCGCACCCATCATGCAAGCCCCCGATTGGAACCTTCCATTCGAGCTCATGTGCAACGCTAGTGACTATGCGGTAGGGGCCGTGTTGGGGCAACGTAGAGACAAGAAGCCCCACGTCATTTACTACGCTAGCCGGACCTTAGATGATGCCCAAATCAACTACTCCACGACGGAGAAAGAGTTGCTAGCGATAGTGTTTGCTCTCGAGAAGTTCCGGTCATATGTGGTAGGATCACCGATCACTTGTTTCACCGATCATGCAGCTCTGAAGTATCTATTCTCCAAGAAAGATGCTAAAGCACGCCTTATTCGTTGGATCCTACTTCTCCAAGAGTTTGACCTCTCCATCAAGGATAAAAAGGGGGTGGAGAACGTTGTCGCGGATCATTTGTCACGTTTGACATTTGATCACAATCATACAAACCCCATACCCATTCAAGAATGTTTTTCGGATGAGCAATTGCTTAAAGTCTCCACTCTCCCGTGGTATGCGGACGTGGTAAATTTCCTTGTCACGGGCCAATTGCCTCAAGAATGGTCCACTCAAGACCGTGAGAGACTTATGTTGATGGCGCGATCGTTCTTTTATGATGACCCTTATGTCTTCAAATATTGCGCCGATCAAATAGTCAGACGATGTGTGCCGAACGATGAAATACCGAGCGTGTTGTCATTTTGCCACGACCAAGCATGTGGAGGACATTTCTCTTCCCAAAAGACTGCTTTCAAAGTGCTCCACAGTGGTTTGTACTGGCCCACAATATTCAAGGACGCACATGCCTATTGCAAGGCATGTCCTCGGTGCCAACTCCTCGAAAAAATCACCAAGAGGAACTCCATGCCTCTAAACCCCATTCTTACCATAGAAGTTTTCGATTGTTGGGGAATAGATTTCATGGGACCCTTCCCTAAATCCAATAATTTCGAATACATCTTGGTGGCGGTCGATTACGTCTCCAAATGGGTTGAGGCCATACCGTCTCGGACCAATGACCATAAAGTGGTTTTGAAATTTCTCAAAGAACATATTTTATCCCGGTTTGGCACTCCGAAAGCCATAATTAGTGATCAAGGGGTACATTTTTGTAATTCCCCTTTTGCTCGGTTGATGGAGCACTATGGCGTAACCCACAAGGTCTCCACCACTTACCATCCTCAGACCAACGGCCAAGCTGAATTGGCCAATAGGGAAATTAAAGGAATTCTTGAAAAGACGGTCGACCCGTCGAAAAAAGATTGGTCCTCTAGGCTAACCGATGCGCTTTGGGCGTATAGGACGGCCTATAAGACAAATTTAGGAATGTCCCCCTATCGGTTAGTCTACGGAAAGGCTTGCCATTTGCCGGTCGAACTTGAACATCGAGCTTATTGGGCAATTAAGAAGCTCAATTTCGATGTTGACGAGAGTAGGGAGAAACGAAAGCTTCAACTCGATGAGTTGGAAGAACTTCGAAGTGAACTCTATGAGAGTTCTAAAGTGTACAAGGCACGCGTCAAAGCGTTTCATGACAAACGAATCGTTCGAAAACAATTCGTTATTGGTAACAAGGTGCTTTTGTATGATTCACGGCTCCACATTTTTCCGGGTAAGTTGCAATCTCGTTGGATTGGCCCTTACACGGTGCATCAAGTTTATCCTCATGGAGCCGTGGAAATCCAAGATCCCAAAGATGGGACCATCTCTAAGGTCAATGGGCAACGGCTCAAACCTTTTCTCGAGGGATTTGACACCGAGTTGGTGTCAATTCCGTTGGATGACCCCAATGTTAGGGGTTGAGTAGGCTCTAGTGAGCTATACTCCCTGTTTTTTTTGTATGCCCCATGCTCCATTCTTGGCATAATTTTTGTTCTTAGTGATGACCATTGCATCCATTCTGAGAATCTATCGCTTAAGCTGAGTTCCAAAGCTTAATAGTGGAAAAGCAAAGGGGCGGATCGATCCGGGTGTTTTGGGGATCGATCCGCATGTTTCTGGAGAAGATATTAACCAAACTGGGCCAAGACGGATCGATCCGGCCTTTTGGGCGGATCGATCCGCAGATTTGAGAAGAGTTACTGCCACAAATGTTTGAAAATGGATCGATCCGGCTTTTTTCAGCGGATCGATCCACGTTTTTAAGTGGAGATTCTGCTAGCAAAATGATAAAATGGATCGATCCGGCTTTTTTTTTCAGTGGATCGATCCGCGTTTTTAAGGTCACAAACTGCTAGAGCCAATAGTAAATGGATCGATCCGACTATTTTTGAGCGGATCGATCCGCGAAGTGAAAAGGGCACAATAATACCGTTTTAAAATTTCGGATCGATCCGGCCTGAATTCGGATCGATCCGCGGGAAGGCAGCGACGGTTTATAATTTGAGAACTTCTCATTTTCTTTCAAACTCTCTCAAGCCTTCTGCCCATAACTTCTCCAATCACCCCCATTGCTCATCCATTTTCAAGATCTCCCTTGCCATTCATCCAAGGTATGTTTTTATCATCACTCATCGATTGATTTTCGTGTGTATAGGATGAATGCACCCTAGGTTGTGTTTAGTTACTCATTTCTCACTTGATTGAAAATTTCAACCTTAGGGATCAATTCCTCGCCCTTTTCTCTGTATTTTGGGTTGTTATCTCTTGCATATTGGTTGTGTTGCATGCTCAAGCCACACTGTGGTTTGTTTGGGATAGATCCATGTATCTCATCTTGTTAAACTTTTAGAGTTTTCATCCTGCCCACAAGGTGTTCGATAGAATGCCACATTGAAATTCCTCCGTGCATACACCCAATCCACCCGTGCATTTTTCAAACCGTCACGTGCATTGTTCTTAATTTCTCATTTTCGGTGTATGACTTCATTTTCGTGGGTGGTTTTCACTGTAAATTTCTAGACTTGGGGCACGCGCCGCTTGACCATTTCACTGCATGGCGACCGTGCACGTGCGATCGTGTCCATCTCCGGTGCATTTTGCCTGTGTTCTTAAGGTTATCATGTCTTTTGTCTTGAACAATTCATTAGCGTCGAGTTTACCGTCTTATTGGTTACACTTGCTCTTGTTATTTGCAGGCACAATGGTGAATCCACTTAAGTATGACAAAACCGAGTATTCTCCGGCCCGCGGCTATGAGCGCTTTCGGTCCAAAACTGAGAAGCAGTGGTTCGTGAATTTTTTTAAATCCAAAAAGACCATCCTCCCTGAGCGGCCCATCGCCATCTTCGATTTCCCGGACGACGTCGTCCAGATCTTTAGGAGTCGTCGCTGGATCCCCCAGTTGGAGCATTCAGAAGGATACAACGAGACTTGGGTTAGGATTTTCTTCGCCAGCATGGTCACCACCGGCACTCGCACCTTTGAGGCATATGTTCGGGGTGTCCGTATCCCGGTCTCCCCGGCTACTTTAGCCATTTTCATGGGGGTTCCTCATGAGGAGAACCCCGAGCCGTACCTGGAGGATCTGGAGCAGCGGCCTCACTACGATACCTTCGCTACCCGTTTCACAGGCCGACCGACTGAGTGGATCGGGGACCAGATTGCCCCTTCTACATTCACCAAGATCTACCGGTGCTGTAATATCATCGTCACCGCAGCGGTGTGGCCCACTCGCCACAAGACTGTCAGGGGGGATCACGGTACCCTCCTGTACGCTATTACCGATCCCACCGCCCGGGTTGACCTCGCGAGCACCATCATTTCCCTCATGATAGCGGCGTCCAACGACACCGCTGCCACTGCCAGTCTCCCATTTCCTACCCTAGTCACCCGGCTTTGCACCTCGCATGGGTGCGATGCCCTAGCGACTGATGTTCTCAAGCCTGCGCCGTCCCCAATCGATGGGACGACGATCGCTCGTAGCGACGCACAGGTTAGATCTGCGTCCAAGAGAGCTAGAGAAGAGGAAGGACCGTCTGGAGCACGGGCTGAGGCGGCAGAGGAGCCACCTGCACAGGGCATGCTCGATTTGTACCGTCGATTAGAGACGCTGTCCACCGAGCAGAGGCAGCATGGTATGGAGATTTCCGGGATTCGGACTGATGTGCGTAGCTTGCGAGGAGAGGTCGATGCATTTGGTATGAGCTATCGGCGAGACATGAGCATGCTGATACGCTTCCAGACCGACTCGTTCCAGATGCAGTACCCCGGCGCCGATGTCCCTGATTATTTTCGTGACCCGTATAGCGGCACAGGCGGTCCGGGCTCGTTTGGCGGCACTGGAGGATCTGATCCTTATGCCGGAGGTCCAGGTTATTATGGCGGTGCTAGTGGGTCTGGTGCGTATGGTGGCACTGGTGGTTCGGCCCCTTTTGATGGTGGCGATGGAGATGGTGACGAGTAGTTTGGGGGAAGGTGTATTCAGTTTTTGTGTTCTTGTGGATGCTCTTTTTTTTTATTTATCTTGGATGCACTTGCTATTTACCCCTTTTGGAGTTGTACTGTGGGTTGTGGATGTTTTTAGTTTGGATGTTAGATGCTTTTGGATATTGTGTTTGGCTTTTGCTTAGTTCCTTATCTTTTATGCCATGCCATTGTTTTTCTTTTTCTTTCTCTTGCGTTGTGGATTCTAACCTTGCAGGCACATTTTATTACCGGTCGCTCCCTTTGCTTGCCTCCGGTAATATTGTTCTCCCCCTTGTACTTGCTTGTTTCATTGAGGACAATGTTCCGTCCTAGTTGGGGGGTGTGAGAGCTTGCTAGCTTCTCTCTTCGCGGTTGTTGTCTCGTGTTCAAAAAAAAAAAAAAATCCAATGACTGTAGCATAGTTACCCCATTCTAATGCCGAGCAATGACGCGTGTCTTGAGAAGTTTCTTCTAATTTTAGTATGTGACACTTTGTAATCTTACTAGTTCCATAACTATCTTAATTATAGTGAATTTCACGAAGTTTAAATCCGGGATTATCAAACACATTGCATGACTACTTTTGTTAGGATGGGGGGTTTAGTGTAATTGTTATCCGGAAATCGTTCGAGACATATGTGGAGACGATACCTTTGTGAGCTTTCGATCCCTTGTATCTTCCATTGCTGAGTGCTACAACACATCAACCCTCTATTTCTGAAAAACTTAAAAGTCGTAGATAATCTCATCTCCTTGTTTGATCATTCATTAGAGAAATCACTTTTGTGGAATGAAACTCGTGACTACTTGTCATTGTTGTGGAGAACAAAGAAGCACACTATCCGAAGAATTGATCTTAGGGCCTTAGCTTGTCCATCTCTAGCCGCCACCACATATACCCATATTCCCCTGACCTTACACCTTCCATTTTAGCGTCTGAATTACATTTTGGGATATCTTCGCATGGGATCTTGTTTATAAAGTTGTAAAAGAGATTGAATCGTGTTGTTGAGGGAGCCAAAAAAAAATCAATTGTACTCCTCTCTTTGAGCTTCAAATAAATACTTGTGAATGATTCATCTCTTGTAGCCATCTATGACCATGCATTCCAATAAATCCCATGCTTGTACCCAAACACTCCACTTCACTTTCTTTCCCCTAGTCTTTCACCTTATAACACTTTCCACGCTACAAAACCCCCTTAAGGTCCTAGTTGATTCTTAGGATTGTGTGATACAGAGTTTGAAACGCTTATGATAAGTAGTTCGAGTGTTCCACACCCTCTAATGAATGATATCTTCCCTGAGATTACTTTTACTCGTTTTTCACACTTACGTTTTTCACTTGGCATGTGCGTGGTTTTGATTCCTATTTCCATTACTCTTTTACCCGCATGCCCCGAGTGTATTACCAAGTTCGAATGATTCATTTTTGAGTGTAATACCGGTGAGAATTGAGTTGAAGCGCGTTTTGATCGAAATTCGGATTATGAAAGCATTACCGCCCTCTTGATAATTGTAGTTTTGCATGTCACACCACACGCACACCCAAGATCGAGCTTAATGGAATTTATCTCATGATTTTGATAGTTTGATAACTGGTTGGATTTGAGTGTCATGTACTAAAATCTTTTGAAAACTCTTGGAACTACGTTGAGTGTCAGCATTAGATTGTGGGCGTCTATCATGAGGAAACAAAATGTTGTGGGTATCATTCTGAGAACCCTCCGGAGACAACACTCCGCCTTTACGGGTAACCCGGAGGTTTCACGGCTTGTTGCATATGCTCAATGCAATCGTATCCCCACGAAAGCGGTATTTCTTTCATTTTAATAAATTGTGGTGCAAGGGTAGTCTTGATTCTCTTTGTTTTCAGCTTTGTTGCTAAGGGACTAGCAACATGCTAGTTGGGGGGTGTGATTCCTGTCCAATATTGCTTCTTGAACTTCATAATTTTATCCGTATTGGACACAAATTAGTACTCAACCCGGAGATTTAATGGATAAAAATTGTGCTTTCTTTTGTTCTTGATGTTACTCTCTCATAGCTGATTAAGGTCTCTTTTTGTAGGTTTTGGATGTTGGGATATAGTGGAACTCAACTCTCTTGACACACTTGGAGTATATAGAAGCAAGAAAAAGATTTCAGTAGAGGCGGATCGATCCGGCCCTCCGAGGGGATCGATCCGCGTGTTTAAATAGGATTCTCTATCAGTCTCGGAAAAGGCGGATAGATCCGGCCTTCTGAGCGGATCGATCCGCGTTTTGGTAGGAACATTCTGCGAGAAAGACATCTAAATGGATCGATCCGGCTGTTTCAAGCGGATCGATCCGCGCCTCTGCTGAAGGTTTCCTTTGCTTATTACATGTTTGCCACTTTGTATACACTATATATAGTTAGTGTATGTCTTTTTTTAGGGTTATGTTGTTTTCTTTAGACTATTTTTAGTAAGTCTCTCTTAGGGTACCAACTCTCTCCCTAATCCCCTCATCTCTCTATTCATTACTCATCATCTACCCATTATCTACCTCCATTTAGTGTTAGAGAGAGAGAAGAGGGTGGTTGTATTGACTTTTTGGAAGCTTTTAATGAAAGATTTCATTGGATTTGCTATGGTTTTTATGGTGGTTTGCTCTTATTGGTATACTTTCTTTTCCCCTCTCTTTAACATTGTTGTTATTATGTTCATGAGTAGCTAAACTCTGAAGATTGGGGATCATAAACCCACCTTTGGACCCATGAGTGTTTTATTGTAAGACTTCCACACTTTGTAGCACACCTAGAGTTCATGGGAGTAGGATTGGAGTTTGTGAGACTTCACTTCTAATGTCAAGCATTAGAAGTGCTTGAATCCCCAAACTCTAATCTTACACCCATGTGTTGCATTGGAACATCCATCTAGCATGTTGGTCGACTACCACATGTTTGATGGTATGTCTCAATGGGATTTCCTACTCTGGAATGCGCTGCGAGTGTGTAAGCCACGGGTTGTTTGGTCCAAGGTGGGGGAATGCTCCCCAATCTCAATTTTTCCATTTACAAACACTCCCGAATTTTTACTTAAACTCTACATTGTTTAAAGTTTCTCTCCATTTTCTAAATGCTCATTGTAGTTTAATTTAACACCAATCGAATCAAATTCATAGTCGAAAAGACTCGTTTTCTTTCCGTAAGTTAGTTAATTGCTCTTTGCATTATAATTGGTTTTTAAGCATCCACCAAGCATTGTTGCACTCCAATCCCTGTGGACTCGACACCCTATTTCCACCATACTACGTTTTTATAGGGTTAACAAAAGAACTTGATTTTGACGTAATCAACCCCACTCACTTAAACCTCTGCACCAGTAGCATCCCCTAGCCTCCCTCCCTTGACCAACCAATGATATCGGTTCACAACCAAACGACAAACATTTTTCTCTCATTTGTCTGCACCAGCTCAGTATATGCTTAGTCTACATCCCATTTAATGACCTCAACCACCCTAAATAGGAGCATTTAAGCCACTCACCTACCTTAAACAAACAACCCAGTAAGAGGATGCCAACTCGGCCTCGCTCTATCATGTCAAAACTTTGCAAATACACTACCGGCTTCAACTATAAATAAGCACCCTCATTTACTGCACCCAACAACCCAACTCGATTTAATCCGGCACTAGAGCAAAGGATTAGCAGTTATTCTTATGCCCAACCATAAACAAAACATTCCCATTGTCTCTAGTCCACTTTGACCTTTCGCCTCCGCCAGCACCTTCGGTTCCCGACACCCTCCGCTCGACTAATACCCTCGACTCTAGATATCTTTTGTATTAACGAGACCTCTCACTTTGTCAGAGCCCTCGTCTTACTCCATTTTTGATACTTCCCCATCGCTTTTCGATACTTCCCCATTACCTTACGACAAGATACATACTGCTTTCTCTCTCTCTCATTTGAGGCTACTTCGGTTCTCATCCAAACCTAAAGTCTCTCCGGATCCTATTATCCTTATTATTATTATTATATTTCATATACTCTTGCTTATATCTCACATATTGTTCCACGTGTACTAATCCAGGCTTGCGTGTTATATCTCTCTATATCTCTCACATACACCACAAAAAGAACTCAC
Source organism: Hydrangea macrophylla (assembly GCA_033977485.1). NCBI lineage: Eukaryota > Viridiplantae > Streptophyta > Magnoliopsida > Cornales > Hydrangeaceae > Hydrangea > Hydrangea macrophylla. The sequence goes on from CM066995.1 coordinate 90,240,829, forward strand.
ACACATGACAAATGAAATTAAATATGATATACCCGTACACAGGTGTTATAACAAGAACATGTATAGCAATACTTCATTTTGCAGAAACCCTAGATACTTCATTAAATTCCATACTCATTAAGTTAATTGCAATTCCAAGCATTCATTTTCATCAGATTAATTAACGAGAGAGAGAGAGAGAGAAGTGGAGAGGAAAAAATTTGAGGGCTTTGAGCATAGAATGAATTAAATGCCATAATCATGAAATTAACTGAAATCCCAAGCATTCATGCTTCATCAAATTAATTAGACAGAAAGATATGGAGTATAATTCTACACTATGTTTGGGAGTTTAAAAATCAAGAGAAAATGAGACAAAGTACCTCACTTTCTCTAACTTTCTCTCGTTTGGGAGTTTAGTAAAGAGAGAAAGGGAGAGAAAATGAAAGAAAACTAACACCGGCCCACTTTCTCTTAATTTTTTTCTCTTCAAATCGGAAAGAAAATGAGAGAAAAGAAAGTAGGGATTAATGAATATTTCTTAATACCCATAATACCCATTATTTTATGTCCTAGGGCACCTACAAGTACATAATATATGTTACTTATGGTAAAAAAAAATGATACATCTCTTCTTACCAGAAGATCCATCTTTCTCCTTTCCATTGATTTTGTGTTAAAAGAAGAGGCATTAGAGGCCTCATTACTAGAAGTTCTCGATGGGTAGAATTATAACTTTCTATTTTTTTTTTCTTCTCAACTTGCAAACAAGAGGAAAGAGAGTACTCCCTCTTCTCTCCTAAACTCCCAAACAAGGTGAAAGAAACCAGCATCATTTCTCTTCTTTTACACACACAGGTGCACACACACACATATATATTCTACAAATCTAAATTCGTATATATGTACATACAGTACATATATATAGCAAAAAATGAACACAATCAATTTATTATATGTCTATACACACATGTATATATATATACACATATATTTGCAATAGGGCAACAATGGTGGCAGGTGGTTTTGGTGATGGTGGTAAAAGTATTGGTGGATTAGCAGGGAGGGAGAGAGTGGATTAGCAGGGAGACAGAGAGAGAGAGAGAGAATAAATGGAGGAAGAAGAAGATGAACAGTGATAATATTTGGGAGTAATATTGTGTTGGCCATTTGGCGCATTTTCCATTAACTCCGTTTAAGTCTATTAAACGACAAGGGTGCATGGATGGTAGGTGTGATACGTTAAACGTGAGGGATGACGTCTATGATCGGGGCAAAACTCAAAGAGTCTATGTGATATTTACCCAAAACTCTTTCCATGAGATATAGGTCTTACCTTGATAGGGAAAAAAGATCATTCTTTCATCACTCAAAGATCTTTTAGGGCCCATATGCAATTTAAGCCAAAAACATCATGGATTCCAGCCCTCAGTGTAGTTGGAGTAATATGACAACCCCTCACATGACACTCATATGTTTGGAATATTAAATTGTAGAAAAATGAGTATTGCATTTGTTAGGAAATGATTATAACTTCATTACCCAATTCATCATTTATTTAAAAAGCAAAAAAGCCATTATTCATGGGTGGGAATGGATTGAAAAAGTTGAAAACCACAGGCCTCGTACATTCCATTCCTCATATTCACTTCTTTTATATTTCTTCTTTAAAAAAAAAACAAGAGACAATGATGCCAATGACTATGAAGATCATGGGCTTGCATTTAGGCTTTGGGAGTAAATAAATGTGTATGTGTATGTTTATATATATATATATACAAAAGTTATTTGGTATAAAGAAAGTTGAGTACTTCTTTCATTTGTGGTTCCAAATCACTATAATCCATCCGTAAGAAAGTGGATTTGTTAGATATTGTCTTTTCCTTAATCTCTTTCAACCACTAGATTTTTATTTTTATTTTTTAAAAGAAGAAAGATATAATTTTTTGGTTTTTTGTGTGGGTTTTCTGATCCCTAGATGAACAAATTTTTGACATCACATTCTTCACCTAATGGAAGGTTTCTGGTCATTCTTGGTCATGGACACATGACTTCTTAACTTCTTTCCTTAGTGTTTCAACTTATAGGCTCTCATAACAATTTTCTAATCACCAAGTCAAGTGTGTGCACCACAAACAAGGAAGAGTTCATTTTATAAGAAATGGTGCTACAAAAATGAAGATTAGTCCCAAATGAAACTAATAACATATGAAATCAAAGAAAAGTGGCTTGTAAAAATGTCAAATACAAAGCCAATAAAATCAAATAAGACAAAAAGGGTACATTCTAAAAAGAATGCAGTTAAACCTCTGTCCTGTTATAAACTGCTTTTTTTTTTTTTTTATCGCCACCAAATCTATAAAATAAAATTCAAGAAAATTTATTCTAAATCAACTGAGATGGTCTGCCATCAATAAAAAGAAGCAAGCCATTCTACAGAGACAACAAAACCAACTTGACAAAATAGTATTACTATGACCCACATGGCCAAATTTAAAATATGTAGCACTAGTACAAAGTGATCTATGTGTATATTAATTGTGCATGAAAACTCTGTATTTAACATAAAGAAATAGATTTGGTTTGTTGCATAGGGAAAAAAAAATAGCCAATACTTTCCAAGATTTCAACAAACCAATCTAGTAGGCTCTATTTGGTTCATGAATTTTACGAGGGTAAAAGAAAAATAAATAAAGGAAATTTTTTTCTAATTTGTTTGTTAAGTAACGAAAACAACTACAGAAATAGGGAGAAAAAAAAATTAAAGTAGAGAAAAATAAAACCAAAATATTTGAATTTGGTGAGTCAATTTCCTTACTCTTTCATCTATTTACTGTTATAATTCAAATAAATATAATTTGTAACGGTATATAGTCATGGTGGAAAACAATAGCGAAAACATGAAAGAAATAGTTTTTACTCAAGTTTTTTTTTTGTTTCCTACTTTGTCTCACTAAATTTGCAAATCAAATAGAGCCTTAGAGCTAGGACCTCTATCAAGAGAGATAACAACAACAACAACAACAAAATAAAAAATAAAATAAAATAAAAAAGGAAAAGAAAGAGAACAAAATAGAACCATATTTACATGGTTCACCCAAAACTAAGGCTACGTACATCACAGAAGACTTACAGATAAAACTAAAGAGTACATTCCATATCCATTATCCGCCCTTAAGTAACATAAATTAGGATTAGATATAGCAGGTAAAAAATTACCAAAATACCCCTGGTAAAAATTCGAAACTACCTATCGCTATGTGTTAAATAAGGCTTAAAAGGTGGTAGATTGAAAATCTACATTGGGGAAAAATAGACATCATAATTGGTCAGCATCACCAAAGAGAGTTCTTTCGGCATCCCTCTACTTTTAGCAACTAGTAAGAGAATTTTCCTTTGGTGTTTCATCTTCCTTCACATGAATACCACCTAGATCAAATTTTTCACTTCCTTGTGAGTTGTGACTTTTTTCCATCTCTGTGGAGCATCTGAAAAGAAATTTCTGGGAGATTTCATATCTATCAGGTGCCCAAATATTCTCTCTCTGTCATTATCACTTTCCTGAGTACATTGAGCTTATATATATCATCAAAAGTGCATTGGAAAATTGTCATAGATAGAATTGGAATCGTGCTATATTATTGGTGAAGTGGTCAAGATTAAGTGATATATGACATTCCCCAACTTATATCAACTGAAAGTAGACTATATTTGGGTTAGATCAGAACCATATGGTTCCAATTCCCAATGCAAATGCAACTGATTGTGCTGTGATGACAGTGATAGATTTGAACCCAAACATGTCATAATAACTTGATGAGTAATGCTATGAATATTCCAAATTTAGAATATCTCAAATGTTATGAGTGGTACCACATGCAGTGACCACTGTTGCATCACGAGTTACCAATGTCAAAGCAGTTGGGATTCAAATTTGGAAATTATGGCACTACTCATACTAGATAATTAGTTATCTGTTTCTCCAAGGATAGATATGAATGCATTAAAAAAAAAAGACTTCAATCAGCACAATTATAAGGCTTCCAAATTCTTTGATAATGGAGGAGAATTTTTATGTCTTTAATTACCTTATACCCTATATTTCTTAATAACTCAGAAAATTTAGGCTCTACTTGGTTGTTGGATTTAGAGATGGAAAAGAAATTTATCTTTTAGGTTTAAACATTTTTCTATGTTTGGTTATTAAGGAAAACACCGAGGCAAATAGGGATAAAAAAGAATAGGATGAATAAAGAACCAATTTTCAATTGCACAAATTACTTTCCTCCCTCTATTCTTGATTTCCTTCTAGATTTGACCCCAAAAAAATTTTTATGTTTGTTAATAGTTTTTATGCATGAAGAAAATGCTAGGTAAGCGGTTTCCTTCTCATTTATCCTATTTTATTTTCCTTATTTAAACCCCCAAACCAAGCATAGTGTTAGTATAATTAGGATAAGAAACCAAATAAGCCTTATGAACTAACTTGTCAAGTTTTAGAACTAGAGTTCCAAGAAGACTGAATTTATTATATAGGGGTAATAATTGTGACACGCTCAAAGACAATAAAATGTGCCTTTAGGTGTGCCCCAACTCTAACTAATTATATAGTTATCTGCAAGGTCACCATAAGTCCATTCAGGAAAAAAGAGACCTTTACTTGTAAAGCTGCAAAACAATCATTTGTCCTAGGAATAAAATACCACATACAATGAATCAAAATATTGAACAATGATGTGAGTCAACTTGCTTCCCATAACACCTAGTGATGAGATACAGTGTCTTTGATGGACCAAAAGAATTAGTAGTAGAAGATATATAGCTAGTGGTGGAAAGAATGATGATAAATGTATTTAGGAACCTGTTAAATCATTAGCAAAAGCCTTTAATTTAGATCAGTTGGCATTAGGGCTACCCTCCCCACGAGGGAGGCAGTTTTGGGTCTGACAATAACACCAGTTTGTTTGGAAAGTCTAAAAGAGAACGCGGTTTAGCACAAGTTCAATTTTTATTTAGTTAATTTTTGTCAGAACTTAGTTTAAAAAGTATTTATTTTTTTATATAGGAGTTCATATCTAGTGTAATAAAAATTTTAAAACAGGTTCTCTGTCAAACCTACAATTAGTTCTTATAAAAATCAGATAAAAAAAAAAGTAGACTATAACTGCAGTATATCCTATTTTAAATAATATTCTCATATAGGCAAGAATTGAACTGAAATGACTTTCATGCCAGTTGATGTCATTATCATATCACTCTCTTCATCTTCAATTTACATTTTATGCACTTTTTAAGATCTTTAATGAATTCAACCTTAAAGAATCTAATGTCAATGTCATGAAGAAAAAAAACATTCTTCCCAACTCATTTTTAAGTTGGAGATGGTACTTCTCCTACGCTATGTTTGATTAATGGATTTAATGAGAAAAATGAAAAGATATAGAAAATCTTAGTGGATGTAATTTTTTCTTTGCTTGGTTAATAAGAAAACCGAAAAAGAAAATAAAATAGGATGGAAAGTAAATTTTAATTATTGTGAAATTTTATGAGTCAGACTTCATTTCTACAGTACTTTTCTTGATCTTTCTACTATATTTTGAAATTTTATAGTTTCTATTGTTATTTAATTAATAATAGAGGAAAGCACTTAGGAGAACACTAGGAAATTCTGTTGTCTTCTGCTTTACTTCTCTATATCGATCCATAAATCAAAGGATGAAACGAACCCTACAAAATTGAATAAAAGTCAATAAATATTCTGAAAAAGATTCACACATAAATTCATAAAATAATTGCATCTTATTATTGTAATGTGAAATTAGAATGAGGTCCTTGGAAGGGAATTTCATGACCCAAGAAGAAGCATAGGGAAGGGAATTTAGTGACATCTTAGTGGCACTAATGGAAAACTTTACAGAATTAAAATACTTTTAAAATCATAGACACAAATAAAAAGATTAAATACTTTGTAGTATAAAAGTATATGTAATGTAATTTATCACAATATTCCCATTTAGGAAAGGCTGATATAGAAGAAGCATCCCACCAAGGGTCATGAAAAAACGAGGGAAAATAAAGGAGTGGTGAAGGAATGGTCGGCGTGGTGGTGGTGCTGGCGGCGGCGGAGGTGCTCTGCCTCTCATTTTTATTATTTTGTGGGGACACCATATATGTCTTAAATCTGCCACGTGTAACTCTTATCAACCATTGGTTTGATTCCCCATGGTATTAATGTTGGGCTGCTAGGGTGTTGGCCTTGGAAAGTTAGTACACATCTCATCATGTGGTTGTTATGATGATGATGATGACAAAGATTTTGAAATGATAATGATGGAGGGCGGGCCATTGTGGAACCAATTGGGTTGCATTATAGTCTTATAGCTAGATAATGTGATGCAAGAAAGCTGCCATGGATATAGCTTTAAGCCTGTGATTTTACCACCTCACCATACACATGTTCCTGCGTGGGCGCTAGCAGGATTATACGATGGTCTTTTTTTTTTCTTTTTTTTTTTTTTTTTTTTTTTGCATTTTTAAAAAATTTCAAAAAAAAAAAAACACATCATGTGGTCCTGTCAATACTACATAGGCGCTGCCAAGGCGCTACCCTAGTCACGTGTTGCCGAGAATCTTGATCATGTTTCTGCCTCTGTGAGTCAATTGCAAATTTTTACGATCGACATAATGTTTTTGTGATTGAATTTTGCAAACGAGTTTGCTAAACATTTTTATTTAAGCTTTTGGAGCTCTATAGTTAATCTCTTATTTACTCGAAAAAGCCGTTTTCATACAGACGTAAAGGCTTTCAAACGTTTTGTGTGGTTTACATTACAACATCCACAATGGTGTGATGCATTCAACAACTTAGGTTAACTTTAAAGCAGGCCCCCTTGCAATGGTGTAGCTCATGCAATAACTTATGCATGATAGGATAGGATAGTTGAACTTAAGTTTGTGGTATGACTAAGTTAATTAGCTATTATGTAGAGAAGTGGTGGAGAGTTAACCATTTGATAACATACAGCAAAGGCGCAACTATTTGATAACCAAACAGTTAACCTTTTATCGGTTGGAAATTGGACACAATACAGTCAGTGGCGGACTCAGAATTTTATGTTTTAGGGGGGACAAGTTAAATGGATTTGAGTTCTCTAGCAAACAAGTTATATGCGGGGGTTCAGGGGCAGCGTCCCGATGTGAATTTTTTTTGGTGTATTTATACATATTTTTGGTGCGAGAAAAAAAATTCAAAAATTTTGAGGGGAACCATGGCCCCCTTTGGCCCTTTGGCCTCCACATGGTCCACCCCTAGGTACAGTGCCGTTTGACATAAGGAGTGAAACATGATATATAATCTAGTGTGTTCTAGTACATTGTATAGCATGGAGGAAACGGCTCACAGAGAGCTGTTTGGTGATTACAACATTGCAATACAACTTTTCTTCATATCACAACTTAGCTAAATTTGTCCTAAGTTTTCCCCACCGTCCACGCCATTATGGATGCTCTTAATTTGAGAAGGAAAAAAATTCCCAATTTTTAAAAAAAAAAAAAAAGTATTATAAGAAAAAAGAAAAAGAATAGGGGAAGTGACCAAATAAAGAACAAAATTTTCTCACTTTTTTTATTTTAGTTTCTTTCACTATAAAACTGAAAATTTTAAGTTACTGAATTTGCAATACTGAATATAATATTTTAGATATTGAGGTTGACTTTATTCAGTGGATTTTATTATGTACAACTTTTTCACTTAAAGTCTTCGGTAAGTTTTTTGGCTACTTTTTCAGTTAAAAATGGTACGTTATATATCAAACGCACTATAAAGGATAAGTGCAGAAAATTTTCCACTTTAACACTTAATTAGGTTATTAATCACACCCAAATCTGAGCAACGACTTAGTCTAGCTGGTTGGTAGCCTGCTCCCCCAGACCTTGACACTTATATTGTCGTACGAGAACCAAATTATTAAAAAAGAATAAACAATAAAAAAATCACAACCTTCAATACATCAATGGACCAAACAAAATTTTCTTACGTTGGAGCTGCTAAGCAGCCCAAAAAATGTTGCATCTGCCGCCTTGTGATATTACGGTACCCAAGTAGCCCAACCCACAATAGAGAGGGGAATGCATGCAGACCAATCTCTTAATTGGCTGGTGAAATAACTTACAAGAGTGTCATGAACTTACTTGTGTACATACATATACACACCAACACGTTCACACACTCCGGTGAATAGTTCATACCATGAAAATGTGATATAAATAAGTATAAAACTCTCATATTTAACATATTATTGAAGTTGTCTCGTTATCTTCTTCAATTAATGACATTCAAATAGCGGTTTCATTTTCTTTCTTTCATCTTATTATCTATCTAATAGTATACTTAAAAATTGAAGGTGGCTAAGACCTTTGTGGTCTAGTGGCATTATTCACCCTCTCTCAAATGGGAGGTTGAGAGTTCCATTCCCCCCTTAGGGGGAGTAGTTTGAGGGGTTTTTCCCCTCTTTGGCCCATATGCTTAAGTGTGTCGTATGAGCTTGCTTTCGTATGTCCTAGTTCATAGGGTTTGCATGGGTGCGTGTGTTCTTGCATACAGTCAAAAAAAAAAAAAAAACTGAAGGTGAGATCGAGAGGGGAATAATACAGTGTTGACACGTGTTATCATTAAATATATTGTCTATTTGCATCCTCTCTCTCTTTCTCTCTAGACATAGATAGCAGCCAAACAAGGCTTTGACTACCAGTAACTCCATTGGAAATGGAACGGTACTGACGTGTTGATTTTCATTGGATATCAGGCTTCAAAAACGAGTTATTAAGTGATTCTTAAATTTATATATCAAATGTATTACCCAACACACATGATAGTAGGCCCATTCATTTTTCATTAGAGTATATTGAAAAGGTCTCATTATTATTGAAGGTAGTCTCATTTCCACATTTGTTGGAACCACATTAGGATATAAAATTTGGGAAGCATGGCATTACTCCTCCAAAATTGTACCCATATCACAAAGAGGGTATATCACAAACAGCGTACCCATAGTGGTATTGTTTATGTCTCAAAAAATTGTACCAAAGTCTCAAAATATTACCCAAAATGATTTTGATTAGGCCTCCAAATATTATACCCAACTTTTAAAATATCGTAGCCATAGTCGTTTTGTTTAGGTCGCAAAAAAATATTCCAGATCTCAAAACATTATACCAATAGTGGTTTTGTTTAGGTCTCAAAGTATTGTACTCAGGTTTCAAAACATTGTACTCATATTTAGGTCGTATCATAAAATTCTTCTATTTTCTATTTCTCTTATTGAAGGTAAATTTAATAGTCATTGATTTAATATGACTAACAGTACTATGATTCCTAAAATTTATCTCAAATTTGGTTCTCAATACATTTGACAATGAGACCACACTCTAGATCAATTTATAAAGAAGACGAAGGTGTGCCTAATTATCTGGGCATTTTTTTTAATTCATTTTCAGTTGTTGATTTTAGGGTGTAAATATAATTTGTCAAGTAAAGCTTCAGATATTTTAGCAAAACATTAGATGTTTGATCGAAACAATCACACGCAAACAATATATGAAAAACAGAAAGATTAAAGAGACACAAAGAATTATCACGTGGTTTAGCAATGTGCCTACGTCCACATCGGAGAGCCTGAAATTTCCACTATCAAAAACGATTTAGGGTTACATCATATATATCTCCTATAGGTACATGGAAAAATCCCCAAAATACCCATACCGTACCGAGGGGGGCACCCCACACCCGACTAGTCCATACCGCACATAACTCTTGTCAGCATTCCGTGAGGACCCGACTCCATGGCCACGCTTCGCTCCGCCATGGGCCATAGGACCCTCCCCTTGACTCTTGGGTCTAATGTTACGGACCCATTACAAAATGAGTCATACCCAACAATCTCCACCTTGGCAAATATCAAGCCACCTTGAAGATCACACTTACATGCTCCACCTTGAACTAATATAGGGTTGGGGTTACTCCTCATCTTCAACAAGAAGAGACATTGATCAAGTCCAAGCAATGCTTGAACTTTTCTGTAGTAATGGGCTTTGTCAACATATCAGCAACATTGTTTGTCGTATAAATCTTTTCCAAAAGAATATCACCAGTAGAAACCAATTCCATTATCTTGTGGAACCTCATATCTATATGCTTAGTTCTTGATGATGATTATTTCATTTTCTTGATGTTGTATGTTGATGATATGTTAATTGCTGCTAAGTGTGTGAAAGAGATTGTCAGACTGAAATCATTGCTTAGTAGAGAGTTTGAAATGAAAGACCTGGGTGCAGCCAAGAAAATTCTTGGCATGGAAATTCGGAGAGACCGAAGGGCTGGAAAGTACGTGAAGAAGGTGCTGGAAATGTTTAGTATGAGTGATACTAAACCAATTGGTACACCATTGGCCAATCACTTCAGGTTGTAATTGTTGGATCGAAACAATCACACGCAAACAATATATGAAAAACATAAAGATTAAAGAGACACAAAGAATTATCACGTGGCTCGGCAATGTACCTACGTCCACACTGGAGAGCCTGAAATTTCCACTATCAAAAACGATTTAGGGTTACATCATATATATCTCCTATAGGTACATGGCAAAATCCCCAAAATACCCATACCGTACCGCGGGGGGTAGCCCCCTGCACCCTCCACCCGACTAGTCCATACCGCACATAACTCTTGTCAGCATTCCGGGAGGACCCGACTCCATGGCTACGCTTCGCTCCGCCATAGGCCATAGGGCCCTCCCCTTGACTCTTGGGTCTAATGTTACGGACCCATTACAATATGAGCCATACCCAACAATAGAGATTATAGATTTGTATATCGGTCTTCCGTGGATGCCACTTTTATGTAATGTTTATGAATGTTTATGGTTCACTTTTATCTAATGTTTATGGATGTAAATCTCTTGCATGCTCGGACAATTTGATTTCACAGAAATCTAACATTAGTATACATAATGGATTTCTTTTATGGGTGCAAATCGGTCGTGATTTAGGATATTATTATCACCGATCAATGACGTTCAGACATATCGGTTTCTTCGTTTTATTGGGGTTCTTTTTGGTTTCGGTCAATTTTTAGGCAATGTTGATCTTAGTAAATAATTTGTTAATCGGTATGGTCGGTCGGTCTCAGTATCACAGTGTTTTCTTACACCTCTAATTTCTTTTCTATGCTTAAACTTTTTCAGCTTCACTCTAAAAAGACTATTATTTCTCATAACTTAATGGAGCACATCAATCATTATTTCGTACTGTTTTTTTTTAATGTAGATATTGAGCTGCGGATATGTCGTTCGTTATAGAATTTATGAATAGGTCAATTAGATATGAGTAGTGATTCGTGCACATAAAATGTGCACATAAAGATCTAGGACATTCATTTTGGTGGGTCCCATGTGTGTAGGGATGGACCCCACCAAAATGAATGGCTCAGATCTTTATGTGCACACTTTATGTGCACATTTTATAGGCACGTTGCAAATACCATTAGATATAAGGACATTCGATTTTAAATATGTTAGTTTAAGGATAACTTAGAAAAACATGTTTGTTTAAATCCCTCAATTTTTTTTTTGGACATATATACCCTTCCGAGCTTGCCAAAGCCACAAGCGCGCGCCACTTGCAGTTTATCATTCGGCGACACATGCGTGCCAAGATTCCCGCTTCACTCGTACCTTGTGAGTTTGCACACAATAGCAAAGTTCATTTCTATTTCTTTTTTTAAGTTTAAACTTCCATAATTTTTTATCCACAAGACCACAACTACATTTGTTGAAATTTTATATGATTGGATTTGTGTCGACAAGACCTACAAAACTAGTATCGTTGTTGATATGTTTTGAGCAAAAAAAAATGCAAAATTTTACATACCTTTGTTTTTGGAGAAAATTTCACCACTGTCTCACCACATTTTGAACGTAGTGAAATTTCACCATTGTATTATATACACTGTTTGAACACATTTTAATACAGTGGTGAAATTTCACAACTTTTAATCCTAGATGTCAAAACTTGTGAAATTTATGAAAATTTTCACCACAATCATAATTTCACCACTGTTCACCACAATTATAATTCGGGTGTTTGATTTGTCTAAGGTGCAGTTTGATATCATGGTGTATTTGCACTGTTTTGTGGGATGGTCAAGCATGGGATTATTGGATAAATATGTGTTTTGGCCATGTTTAAGGGCTAATAAAAGTGGGACCCACTTAGATTTTGAGTGGGGTCCTTGTGGATTTGTATTCTCCTCCATGAGGAGATGAAGTTTGGATATTCACATGTCCAAAACTATTGATGGGTGGATGAGAAATTAATGATCAAAAGTTGCCCCTTACAAGGAATTGGTGAAATGAAAAAGGTTCACAAATTGCCTTGTCCCACATAAGAAAAATAGAAGTGGTCTTTAGTGTATTTATAAGGCTACTTCATGTTTTTGGTTTGGGCCCCAAGGGGTACCCAGTTTTGTGGAAGGGGAGGACCTAAGGCCCTTTGGGTTTACTCTACACACGTGCGCGCGCGCCGCTACCGTCCGGCCGGGTCGAGTCTGGGGTGCGGGTGCGGCTCGCACAGAATATTTCTTTTTGGACCCCAGAATTTTTCCAAAGTTGCGTTTTTGTAAAGTCTAAGAGTTACAGAACTCCAAAAGGTTGTTGTTACAACCTTTGGAATTTCTGAACTGATTTGGATTAATCCATAGATATATTCCAACTCTCCTTCAATCTATACACACATCCAACACAGTTTTACATACTGTTCATCAAAGAATTCCTTTTTCTTGTCCCAGTTTCAGAGAGAGAGTCACAGAATATAGTTGGTTCGCCGGAGCAGTTGTACATTGTGCAAGTACACCATTATAAGAAGCCGTTGTATCCTGGGAGACAAACGCCGACGATTTCCTCAAGCATATCAGGTGAGGCGGCGAATCTGTTTTAAGGAAACTGTGAAATTTCACAGGCCTCGGTTTGATCAATTTTGTTTTAGTTTCTGCTTTGTTTACATAGTCTGTAATTTTCCTGTTTTTTTTTTTTCTTGAGTTGTAATTCAGTATAATTTTTGTTTTCCAATTGTATCAATGGAATATTTCCAACAATCTTAAAACAGATTTGATATATTTTACAAAACAAAAACAGATTTGGATTTGGAAAAACAAAATTATTTTTGAAAACAGTCTTTCAAAAAACTGCTACTGTAATTCTCGTTTTCTGCCCAAACGGTGCAGAATCAGGGAAAATTGCATTAGACAAAAAGTGTGCAGAATCGCGTTTTTCTTGGGATTGCACAAGTAGAATCTTAAAATTCCTTCGTTTTTCTAATAATTTTTTGAAAACGAAATTCTGCTACTATTAAAATATAAGAGGAGGGAAAAATAAAATATTAGATTTAATTTATTTTCTCCTTTGATGATATTTTCAGAAATGGAAAATCAGAATGTGAACACTGCTGCAAACCCACCTATTGCAACCGACGGTGCTACTGGCTCCAACACCGTGGTGATTGGCTCCATACCTATGAAGGTTCCCTCAATCCAAACAGTTCTTGTGAACCACGGGGAAAAACCCGAGAAGTTTAATGGTGTGGATTTCAAGAGGTGGAAGCAAAAGATGCTGTTCTACCTTACCACCTTGAACCTTGCGAGGTTCTTGAAGGAAGAGGCTCATGTGCCTAATGAAAATGAACAAGTTCGAGAGGTTGTGCTAGCTATTGATGCTTGGAAGCACTCAGACTTTTTGTGCCGAAACTATGTATTGAATGGCTTACACGATACACTCTATAATGTGTATAGTGTTAAGACCACTGCTAAGGAACTGTGGGAGTCCTTAGGCAGAAAGTACAAAACTGAGGATGTCGCGGGTCAAAGAAATTTGTAGTGGGGAGATTCCTCGACTATAAGATGGTGGATTCAACAACTGTGATCAGTCAAGTTCTAGAGCTGCAAGTAATCTTGCATGAAATCCATGCTGAAGGGATGACCTTGAACGAAACTTTTCAAGTTGCTGCTATAATTGAAAAGCTACCCCTCGCTTGGAAGGACTTCAAGAACTATTTGAAGCACAAGCGAAAGGAGATGAAAATTGAAGATCTCATCATCGGGCTTCGAATTGAAGAAGACAACAAATGGGCTGATAGAAAATTGGGGAATTTTGAAGCCAAGGATAATATGGTTGAGCATGGTCAAAGTTCTCGTGGGAAGAAGAAAATTCCTTCTGGAAAAGGGTACAAGATGGGGCCAAAAGGTGGTGTCGCCAAGAAGCCTAAATTCCAGTTTCAAGGAAAGTGCTACAACTGTGACAAAACTGGACATCGTGCTTCTGATTGTAGGTTTCCACCAAAGAATGTCAAGAATAATTAGGCTAATATGACGGAGTTAGATTCTATCTCAAGGGATGTCTCTGACATTAATCTGTCTGCTATTGTCTCTAAAGTGAACATGGTGGATTCAAACCCAAGGGAATGGTGGATAGACACTGGTGCTACTCGCCACATATCCTCCGACAAAGTTATGTTCACTTCCTTCGAACCAATTACAAGTGGTGAGAAGATGTATATAGGAAATTCTGGTTCCTCAGATGTTGAAGGTCAGGGGAAAGTAATTTTGAAGATGACTTCAGGAAAGGAGCTAACTCTCAACAATGTCCTTTATGTACCGGAAATTCGCAAGAATTTGGTATCCGGATCTCTCCTAAGCAAGCATGGCTTCCGAATGGTCTTTGAGTCAGACAAGGTGGTGTTGACCAAAGCGGGAATGTATGTGGGGAAGGGGTATATGTGTAATGGGATGTTCAAACTGAATTTAGCGACTGTATTCCCAAAAGTTAATAAAATGAGTACCTCTTCTGTTTACTTGCTTGAGTCTTCCAATTTGTGGCATGGTAGACTAGGACATGTTAATTTTAATTATCATGCCCCAAATTTAATTAAAGATACCAATATGGTTATGATATATAGTGAAATTAATGAAGCTATGACAGTTTTGATATTTTAACTTACCAAATCCTGAGAATAAAATACTTATATTTCATATTACAGCTTCCTAAAGAACATCCACTTATTGCATTGCTTTTTATTACAAACAGAAAGGAAAGTAAAATAAAATAGATGATCTTGGTCTTTAAGCAGCCATTCTCCTCAGTTCTCACCTTCTGTTCTTGTCCCTGTAATTTTTATTTATAAAAATAATGAGCTATGGGCCCAGTAAGGATATATCTTTATTTTTGAAAATAAAACATTGTGTCAAGATTAGTACATATATATATATATATATATCAACATAACCCTTCTTATGAGGGATCCCTCACTTTGTTAAAGTGAGGACTTCTTTTTACAGCTGTTGGATCTAGTTTTTTGTCTGTAAAATTACTTCAATACCCTTAATGAAAACTGGATCCAACGATTATAAAAAGAAGTCCTCACTTTGTTAAAGTGAGGAATCCCTCATAAGAAGGGTTCTGTATATATCAATACAAGTTAAATAAATTACAGAATTAATAATGCATTTACCAGTTGCATATATTAATTATACCCGGGACTTACAATCCTGCCAAAATGAAACAAATTTAAAGATTATATTAACCAAGCACATAATGTTTATTATATCAAGGCTACAACACCACAGCCCAGCTTGAAAGGTGTATACCACCTATCAGCCCAGCTCGAAATAGGCAGTAAATTAGTGCACTAACTATAGGACTATCTCAGTCCCTAGCCATCCCGACTTGACTATCTCAGTCTTACATTATTCAAGGCCTCGGCCTTAACTTTAACAATTATTAATAAAAAATTTATAATAGTTTATCATAACCCACAGTTTATTTTGAGTGGGGACAAAGTAAAGCTCTACCTTCTAATTTTTTTTCTAAATTCAAAATTTGGTCTTACCAAAAGTTTTAATCCCAAACAATTCGTAGACATGAGTTTCAAAAATTCAGAAGGAATTTCGTAATTAGGCAATTTCGAAACCAAATGACACTGAGCAATCTTAGCATTGGACTCTACTAATAAGACAGGCTACTAGGTATATCCACTGAGACATCTTTGAAAGAATGGCAATCAGGCGGGATGGTTTTATGGGAAGTTTTTAAATGTGTTGGTTATGGGTTCAAGTCCTATTGAGTGCAAATAGTGAATAGAATTTTTTTTTGTTTTGTTTAAAAAAAAAAAAAAACCAATGAAAAGGAAAATAATATTGCTTTAACCTGGTCTTGAACCCATAGCCCAGAGCACCCATCTTGTGGGTCACGGCCTGGATATAAAAATATATAAAACATCAGCTAGCAACCAGGCTTGATACCATGATCTGTTTGGACAAAACTATAACCAAACCCCAATAAGCCAAGCAAACTTATTGTAAGCATGTTACGCAAATATAAACTTATTCACACTAATTGAACTACCCAGTTCCTAAGAAAAATTTCCACCGCCTCCAGCAACGTCGTCGGCGATAGTTACTCTGAAATTTTAACATTTCTTGCCCATTTCTGTTCCGTTTTCTGTGTCGTATCTTCCAAATTGCCCGTCGGAACCTACCAAGCATATCTAAATGCATAAAATGTAATAAAAACTTAATTTATCTAAATAATGACCCAAAAATTCAAAACTTCATATGCTAATTAAGAGACAGAGAGTTTGAGTTGATATTATATTCCTTACCACTTTTCTTTTTTTTTTTCTTTTTTTTTGTGGAACCTTGATTTAGCAACTATACAGTCCTTCCTTCTCCTTCTTATTGTCTCTTCCTACTATCTACTTTTTGAGTGTTTTTTTTTTTTTTTTTTTTTTTTTTTTTTTATGTTTTTAAGAAACTCTGCTGATAGTTATTTATACAGATTTTTATCATCATTACCAATAACAGAGTTTATCTACAAGAACCTTCCACCTCATGCTTGGAATCTCTCTAATGATCTCAAACGTACTCACTGCCTTATCTCCAGCCAACTTGATACAACCTGTTAGTCACCCATTCTTGCCACCTCCTACTTGCTTTGAGTATGTGGTGAAAAAAATATTTCCAATCACTCCCTAGCCTTACCCCCCCCCCCCCCCCCCCCTACCTAGTATTTGTTTCAATCCAAATTTTACCATCCTTGGCCACCTCATGCTTGGAGCATGCAGCCCAAATCAGTTAGCCAAATATGATATACATACATTATATACATTTATCCAATCCCTTTTACCATTTATGTGTATGATATATTGTGTGTACGGTGTATAGTTTCTTTTTTTTTTTAATTATTTTCACCCCCAAACTTATTTATTATTATTATTATTATGTCAACATTGTATATATATATATATATATACATATCTTTAAGAATATTACATTCTATCCCCCTTAAAGGATTTTGTCCCCAAAATCAACGTACCTATTCATTGAAGACATGCGAGTATTTTTCTCGTATTTCTGACTCTAACTCCCAAGAAGCTTCGTTTTTGTCATGATGGTTCCATTGAACTTTGACCAAAGCAATCTCCTTTGTCTGCAATTGCTTCATTTGATGATCGAGGATTCGTACAAGTCCTTCTTTGTATGTGGCATTGTCATTTAACTCGATATCACCAAAGGCAATGACATGTGGCTCATCATATACGTACCTCCTAAGCATTGACACGTGGAAAACGTTGTGTACTCTTGTTAATTTTGGAGGTAGTGCAAGATGATATGCCACTTTTCCAATTCTTTCTAAAATCTCAAAGGGTCCAATAAATTGTGGAGATAGCTTTCCTCTTTTCTTGCCAAACCTCATAACTCCTCGAATCGGGGATACTTTTATCAGCACATGTTCCCCAATATTGAATTCTAAATCTTTTCTCCAATTATCTGCATAGTTTTTCTGGCGGCTTTGTGCTGTTTTTATCCGATCTTTAATTATTGCAATCTTTTTGGTGGTTTTCCGGATCATGTCCGGACCAAGGAGTTCACTTTCACCTACTTCAGTCCAACAGATAGAAGATCGACATGGTCTTCCATATAAAGCTTCAAATGGGGCCATACCAATGCTGGAATGATAGTTGTTGTTATAAGCAAATTCGATCAAAGGTAAATGAGTTTCCTAAGTGTTTTCAAATTCCAAAACACACGTTCGCAACATGTCCTCCATAACTTGATTAACTCGCTCGGTTTTTCCATCAGTTTGCGGGTGAAATGCGGTACTCAGACTTACTGTAGTTCCAAGGGCCTTTTGGAGACTTGACCAAAATTTTGAAGTAAACCTTGCATCATGGTCCGATATGATAGATACGGGGATCCCATGTAATCAGATTATTTGCTGAAGGTACAACCTACTCATTTTCTCCACTGAGTCTGCCAGGCGATAGGTAAGAAAGTGTGCAGATTTCGTTAAGCGATCCACAATCACCCATATCGCATCATAACCTTGTCTAGTCTTTGGTAGCCCTGTAATAAAATCCATTGTTATATGTTCCCATTTCCATTCCGGTACTGGTAGAGGTTGTAATAGTCTAGAGGGTTTTTGATGTTCAGCTTTGATTTGTTGACAGGTAAAACACTTTGACACAAATTCTGCCACATCCCGTTTCATACCTTCCCACCAATAACTCCTTTTAAGGTCCTTGTACATTTTTGTACTAACTGGGTGTATGGTTAATCGTGATCGATGTGCTTCTTCTAGAATTTCTTGTTTCAAGCTATGTTGGTGAGGTATGCAAAGTCTTCCTCAAAATCGAAGTCCTCCATCAATTCCAATAGTCCATGTAATGGGTTCCTTCTCCATCATTTTCCTGAATTTTATCTGCAGCTTTTCATCTTTAACTTGTTCCTCCAAAATTTTTACTATCAATGTAGGATGAGTTGTTAAGTTATAAAGACACGGTGCTCCTTCTAGGAATGATAATTGTACCTCATATTCTGTTAATGTTTCTAACATCCGCCACTCTTTGGCCATTAAAAATGCAATCGTTCCTCGAGGTTTATGACTTAAAGCATCGGCTACAACGTTGGCTTCACCTGGATGATATTGAATAATGAAGTCATAATCTTTGAGAAATTCCATCCACGTTCTCTGTCTCATATTGAGATCCTTCTGCGAAAATAGATATTTCAAACTTTTGTGATCTGAAAAGAGATCGAATCTTTCTCCATACAGATAGTGCCTCTAGATTTTTAAGGCAAATGTGACCGCTGCGAGTTCCAGATCATGGGTTGGATAATTAAGCTCATGGGTTTTTAATTGTCGGGATCCATAAGCCACTACTTTGTCGTCTTACATCAGAACACATCCAAGTCGTTGGTGTGAAGCGTCACTATAAATGACAAAGTGACCACCATTATTTAGAATTGTAAGGACATGCGCTGTTGTCAATCTTGTTTTTAGTTCCTGAAATGCTTGTTCACATTTTTCATTCCACACAAACTTTACATCTTTTCGAGTCAATTGAGTGAGTGGAATAGATATTCGTGAAAATCCCTCAACAAACCTTCTATAGTATCCAGCTAATCCAAGGAAACTTCTAACTTCAGTGGGTGTTGCAGGTTGGTTCCAATTCATCCCTGCTTCAATTTTAGATGGATCTACAGATATACCTTCCTTGGAGGTCACGTGTCCAAGGAATTTAACTCGTTCTAACCAAAATTCACATTTACTAAACTTGGCATATAACTGGTATTCCTTGAGTGTCTGGAGTGTAATTCGCAGATGTTGTTCATGTTCTTCTCTTGTTTTTGTGTAAATCAAAATATCATCAGTAAAGACGATAATGAACTGGTCCAAATGTGGTCGAAAAACTCTGTTCATTAGATCTATAAAAATAGCTGGGGCATTGGTTAATCCAAAGGGCATTACCAGAAATTCATATGTCCATAACGAGTTCTGAAAGCGGTTTTGGAGATGTCCTCCTTTCTTACCAGTAACTGATGATATCCTGACCTTAGGTCAATTTTTGAAAAGACTGTTGCACCTTGAAATTGATCAAATAGATCATCAATTCGTGGTAACGGGTATTTGTTCTTGATTGTTACTTTGTTGAGTTCTCTATAGTCAATACACAAACGAAATGTCCCGTCCTTCTTTTTCATGAACAACACTGGTGCTCCCCAGGGTGATGAGCTCGGTCTTATGAACCCTCGCTCTTCCAACTCTTGAATCTGCTTTTTCAATTCTTGCATTTCTAATGGAGCCATTTGGTAAGGGGTTTTAGAGATAGGGATTGTGCCTGGAGCTAAGTCAATGCAAAAATCAACTTCTCTAGTTGAGGGTAACCTTGGGATATCCTGAAATACTTCTTTGAATTCACGTACCACCGAAATTGTTGCAATTGATGATTCTTCATTTACTACCTCCATGTGTGCTAAAAGTCCAGAGATAAAAACATCATTGGACTGATCACAATAAAATGTGAATGGTTCTTGCCCCGGAATTGAGAAAGTGATGGTTTTCTTGAAACAATTGAGACTAGCATGAAAAGTTGTGAGCCAATCTATTCCCAAAATAAGATCGAATTGACTCATTGTCAACACAATTAACTGGCCAGGCATGTTTCTATTTTCCAAGCTCACCATGCAATTCTTACATATATGTTGAAGGTTTAAGGTAACTCCTGATGGTGTAGCTACTGCTAGAGGGGATACTTAATCTATCAGGTATTATTCCTAATTCTTTTACTCTATTAGTTGAAATAAAGGAATGTGTGGCACCGGTATCGAATAAAACTTTAGCAATACTGTTAAAAAGAGTTACAGTATCTTCCAGTCCAGCCTGTTCTGGCACCATTGTATAAATGTTTGCCTGATTGTTCTGCTTCTGAGATAGTGGAGGCTTATTATTTTGTGAGCGATTCCAATCATTTTTTCTTGGTTTTGGGCAATCTCTGCTGTAATGTCCTTTTTCTCCATAGTTTTAGCAGATCACGTTTGATGCTCATGGTTTACTACATTCACTTGCCCAATGATTCACCTCTCCACAGTTAAAACAGGTACTTCTGGGCCGATTTAGGTGTAATACCCTGTATTTTGGTATATTAATAAGACCCGGTATTTCTTTTTCTATACTCGTATAAACTTTCTCTTCCTTTTGGTGAAATTGATACCAATCGATTGACATATTCCCAATCGATTGACACTTTTTGATACCAATCGATTGATAAGTTATCCCAATCGATTTACATTCAACCGACTAAAAGTGATGATGTGTCAAACATTCCAATCGATTGCCATTCATCTCAATCGATTGACCTTGTTTCCAATCGATTGACTACAAATATCTGTTACCAATCGATTGACTGGTGTCTCAATCGATTGACATAACCTGAGAAATGTTTTCTTCTTTCCTTCAGCTTTAAACGCGTGGCACTCCCTTATGTCTATATATATGTTTCATTTAGTGGCCTTGGGGCTGTTTTTCAGACCTTGGGAGAGAAATATACATACCTCTTGAGTTATACATACATATATCTATATCTATACATATATACACACCCTCACACACACTCACTCCTTCGGCAGCTGGGAGAAGAAGAAGAAAGAAGATAGAAAGAAGAAGAAAGAAGAAAGAAGGAGACAGAGAGGGAAGACAGAAACAGAGAAGAGGAAAAAGAGAGGAAGCTTGAAGTTTTCAAACTTAAACACACCCAAACGCACCCTAAGTGAGTTCTAACTCACTTGGTCTCTTTATATGAAGTTTATATAAGCTATTATGATGTTTAGATGGGTTAAATGCATGTAGTGCACGTTTATATATGCTGTTTTGACAAACTGCTGGAGAAGACGTAGTACCAATCGATTGACATAAATCTCAATCGATTGACATCAGTTGCTTCCCAATCGATTGAATAGGATTTTCAATCGATTGACATTCCAATAGATTGACATGTTTCTCAATCGATTGACATAACTTTTGTTCCAATCGATTGAACTTTTGTTCCAATCGATTGACATGATCAGTACATGGTTTCCTTTGCCTATTTATTATATAAGAAGTTCGGTTGTTCGATTTCTGATTTGGGAATTCCAGTATGCGACTATGGGGTAGACAGGGGAAATGTGACACCAAAGATTTATGGATAATGAATAAAAAGTAATGTTATGTCGTGGGTTGACGTGTTGTTTCTGATATGAGTTCGATATCCGTTTCTTTTAATCCGAGTAGTCAGGCCACATTGGGAATTGTCATGTGTCGATGTTAGAATGGAACGTAAGTAGGTTTGGTAAGTTCCGGGAATGGTACGTGGATGGATGATTGGTCATGATATGCTCTTAAAAGCGGTGAACCGGACCATGGTTCTTAAAAGCGGTGAGCTGGACCAAGAAGTCTTAAGATAGACTGGATGATCTGTGATATGCTCTTAAAAGCGGTGAACCGGACCATGGTTCTTAAAAGCGGTGAGCTGGGATCACTAGTAGATGACGTTAAGTCGTTGCAATAGATTGATATGCCTTGTTCGAAACGTTATATCCCTGAAATGCGGTGAACAGGACCATTGTTCTTAAAAGCTGGGGACAGACTGACGTGGAGTCCATGACATGCGGTGAGCAGGACCATTGCTCTTAAAAGCGATGGACAGAATAAGGGTGTATCCCTAGAGTTAAACGATTGAGTCTGTTCATGGAAATCAGAGTATGTTGAGTTCGGTATTTGAGTAACAAGACGATAAGGGTCGGTTTACAAGAATGAATAGAGGAACAAGATAGTGTTATCTTTATATATAAGATGTTAACTCGTGTTTCATAAACTTGTGTTTACTTCAGATAACTGGTACCTCGTTAGTTTATGCTCACTCAGCTCTCAGTAAGCTGACGGCCTTTTTATTGCCTGGACATTCCCCGTCCAGAATATCCTGCCCCTTGTTTTACAGGTGATGACCAGTACACTGACGAGTGTTATCCAGAGGAAGGCCCCACCGATGATGGTTACGTCAGGAAGGATTATCCTTATGCCAGTTAAAGACTGAAGATGTTATAATTAGATTTAATTTCAGTTGTTCTGTAAATCTTTTGTTAACGGGTACTTGGGCAATTGTTGTCTTCAGACCTGTCGTGATCCTGTGGACCATACTCTGATAGTTTGTAATAGTTAGCACTTTGTGCTATTTTCAGTTGATTACTGTTGCTTTTCTTTTTGGACTAGTACTGCGTGGTGTGGATTATTAGTGACTTTCACCTGTCATTCCTTATGGACCCATAAAGGAAATTTATTTTTCTCTATTTATGCTGCTCCGGGGCGTGACAGGATTTTTGGTATCAGAGCCTAGGTTCGGTACTCTAGGTTGTGACACTTTTGTTCACTAAGTATTTCCACACCATCTGGTCCTAGTATTGTTAAGATTCTTTGAGATGAGATATGAGTATAAGATAAGTTCGTCTTCCTGATGATAGATAGTTTCCTTTGCAGGATAGCATGGATCCGGAGTTTCATCAGTTTGTTACCGATGCTTATGGAAGACATATTATCCATGGAGATACCGTGGAGCCAGCTGACCCAGATTTTTATCGTGAGCGTGTGTGCCATATAGCTAGTCGACATTTAGAGGAGGACATGTGGAGAGCACTTTATGTGACCAGGAGTACTCACCCGACACAGATGCGCATGGATGCTTACCATTTAGCGAGAGTTGGCAGAGACATTTGCCAGGAGATGTTGCGACTAGTTTTGAGTAAGCCAGAGATGGATGAGATTGAGTTGAGAGCCATTGTAGCCGGTCCACCAGAGCCTGTGACTGCACCAGCAGCAGCTCCAGCAGCCCCACCATCACCAGTACCTGTCCCAGAGCCAGAGCCTGAGCCGATTGAGGATGAGGAGGATCTAGAGCCTGAGGATGAGCATGCAGATGATGATGAACCTGAGGATGACCCCGAGGAGCCAGAGTTTGAGCCGGAGAATCCAGTACCAGACCCAGAGGCTATTGAGGCAGACGTAGTAGTAGATGAGGAGGATGACCCCGAGGAGATAGTTGTGCCAGAGATACCCGTTGTGCTTCAGATACCAGCCGGACCGATTATGCATATGGCAGCCATGGCCGATATGGCAGTAGGATGGATAGCTCAGATGGTAGCACAGCCAGCAGATTTTGTTATAGGAGAGATAGCTATAGCAGGAGCTCTTGATATAGCCGACGGATTCGCTGCAGTAGCTGTTGATGTCGCTAACCAGGCGATAGTAGACGTGATAGAGGACGATGATGCAGAGATGATAGAGGATTGGGATATAGGGGTAGTAGTTGGAGATCTTGTCGCACCAGTTGAGGATGATCCACTCGAGGAGATGGATATAGACCCAGAGGACGAGGCACCACCAGCAGGATCAGATGCTGACGACTTTTGAGTCAGGATCGGCAGGGTGTAGATTTTGTTAGTTTATATTAGGACATGTTGTCCACCAGATTTTTGGGAGCTTGAGAGATAGCTATTGACCATAGCTTTGTATAGTATTAGCTGACTTTAGTTGTTGTAACTCTTGTCCCATATGGTACATAGTTTGACTAGTGTGTACTATACGGTACATCTTTTGATATATATATACGAGCAGTACTTTTGTTATATTTTCGGTTGTTGCATTGTGATGTGTTGTTTAGTAGAATGGTTAGTTTTACTGTTCTTGTTCTATCTTGAGTTCGTTTCTATGAGAAGACTTTCAGCTGATCAATATGTCGTTTGTAGGCGATACTCGTTATCATCATGGTAGGACCCTTGAGAAATCACCAAGCACGTAATGGAGCACCTATACCGGAAGGGATGGATCCAACGGGAATTTTTGAAGCATTTATGCAGAGGATGGAGCATGTGGGGGATACATATAATCACTCCACCCACCAGAGACCTTTTGTACCCCCGCCACCAAGACAGACTGGAGATAAACTGTTAGCAAATTTTCGTGGGTTACGTCCCGAAAAGTTTGATGGACTAACAGAACCATGGAAAGCAGAGCAATGGATAAGAGAGATGGAGTTAATATTTGGAGCATTGGAATGCAACGAACAAGAGAAACGTCGCCTTGCTACGTTTCAGCTCACCTATGCCGCCGCAGATTGGTGGGAAGCTGAACAAGCCACTATTGGGATCGATGCCGCTAGAGCTATGCCATGGGAGACATTCAAAGGCAGATTTTTGGATAAGTATTTTCCAGAAGATGAGAGAGATCAACAGGAAAGGAACTTTCTCAATTTGATCCAAGGAGGATGGAATGTACGGGAATACACAACACAGTTCGAGCGTCTATCCAGATTTGCTCAGCACATGATAGACACGCCGCAGAAGAAGGTGAAGAGATTTCACCAAGGACTGAACCCCCACCTTAGACATATGATGGTTGGTCATCTGAACCAGTCGTATGAGGAAATTGTTAGATTTGCTACAGGATTAGAAAAGGATGCTAATTCAGTACAGCAATCACAGACGAATCGACCTCAGTCGTCACGAGGGTTTCAACAGAGAAATTTCCCTAATCGACCACTGAGAAATACCCAAGGATGGAGACCTCAGGAAAATTTTCAAGGAAACAAGAGAATCTGGGAAGGAACCAGGAAACCTCAGCAGGGTTATAATCGACCCCAGCAGAATCAACAGCAAGAACTACAGCCACAGGCATTACTAACAGCCCCACCCAGCAATAGTGGAGGATGTTTTAACTGTGGAAAACCCGGACATATTGCAAGGAACTGCACCGTCTTCAGACCTAATCGCAGGCCAGATATTGTCTGCCGCAACTGCAACAAACCAGGACACTTGAGCAAGGATTGTCGTGCACCATGAGGAGGATACTACGGGGCACCAGTGAAAGGAATTCAAGGACCTCCAGATCAGACGAGGATGAATGCTATTATTCCAGAAGAAGCAGGCTTTAATGCTGATGAGCAGCAACATTTGGAAGGTACACTTGTACTCTTTCATAGTCCAGTTAAAGCTTTATTTGATACTGGAGCCGCACGTTCTTTTATTGCTGTTAAGATTGTACGTCAATTGGGTTTAGAACCCCAGACACTTGAGGCAACACTGAATGCTGTGTCACCATTGGGAGTGACAGTTAAGTTGAGCAAAGTGTGTAGAGATTGCCCTTTGACTTTGGGAGATAGGAATCTTCCAGCAGACTTGGTAGTTCTGTCGATGTCAGAATTTGATGTTATCCTAGGGATGGATTGGTTAACTAAGTACAATGCCAATTTGGATTGCCCTACTAGGACGATTGTATTTCCAATACAAGGAAAGCCGACGATCAGATTTCAGTGTCAACCGACAAGCGACATGTTTCTTACGAGTAGTTTGGCTACGATCATTAGTACAAGTACGGAGCTTACGATGGATCAAATTCCTATTGTACGAGACTTTCAGGATGTATTTCAGGATATTAAAGGACTTCCACCGAAAAGAGAAATAGACTTCTGTGTGGAATTAGTACCTGATACATTGCCTATTTCTAAGACTCCATACAGGATGGCACCAACTGAGATGTTAGAATTGAAGAAGCAAGTTCAAGAACTCGAGGATCTAGGATTTGTTCGACCGAGTACATCGCCTTGGGGAGCACCAGTTCTGTTTGTAAAGAAGAAGGACGGAACACTTCGACTCTGTATAGACTACAGGGAGTTGAACAAGGTTACGATTAAGAATAGATATTCGTTACCTCGGATAGATGATCTATTCGACTAGTTACAAGGATCTAGGATCTTCTCCAAGATCGATCTGCGTTCAGGATACCACCAGCTGTTAGTTCGACCAGAGGATGTATCGAAGACTGCTTTCAGAACAAGATACGGGCATTACGAGTTTCTAGTTATGCCTTTTGGATTGACGAATGCGCCAGCAGTATTTATGGACTTGATGAATAGAGTATTCAGACTATATCTGGATAAGTTCATTATTGTGTTCATTGATGATATACTGATCTACTCAAAGACAGAAGAGGATCACAAGGAGCATTTACAAGTTGCCTTGCAGACACTTCGAAATAGCAAGTTGTATGCAAAGTTCAGCAAGTGTGAGTTTTGGCTACAGGAAGTCAAATTCTTGGGACACGTTATATCTCAGGAAGGTATTTCGGTAGACTCATCTAAGATTGATGCAGTCTTAAACTGGAACAGACCGACGAATGCGACCGAAGTTAGAAGTTTTCTGGGTTTAGCAGGATATTACAGAAGATTTGTAGAAGGATTCTCCAAATTAGCAGGACCATTGACGAATTTAACAAGGAAAGAGACGAAGTATGAATGGACAGACAAGCATGAGGGTGCATTTCAGGAGTTAAAAGAAAGATTGACTTCTGCACCAGTACTCGCATTACCTAAGAGTGGAGAAAAGTACGTGATCTACAGTGATGCATCGTACCAAGGACTTGGATGTGTGCTTATGCAAGATGGAAATGTTATCGCATATGGATCAAGACAATTGAAGGTACATGAGAAGAATTATCCTACGCATGATCTGGAATTAGCAGCAATAGTGTTTGCATTGAAAATTTGGAGACACTATCTCTACGGAG
Organism: Hydrangea macrophylla; assembly: GCA_033977485.1. Classification (NCBI taxonomy): domain Eukaryota; kingdom Viridiplantae; phylum Streptophyta; class Magnoliopsida; order Cornales; family Hydrangeaceae; genus Hydrangea; species Hydrangea macrophylla. Next base: position 90,268,287 of record CM066995.1, read on the forward strand.
AAAAGTTTGATCTATTTTCCGATCATAAGAGCTTGAAGTATTTGTTCTCTCAAAAGGAGTTGAATATGAGACAGCGAAGATGGATGGAGTTACTCAAAGACTATGACTTTTCTTTGCAATACCATCCCGGCAAAGCAAACGTAGTAGCAGATGCTTTGAGCCGTAAACCTCGATTAGTGATCGCTGCATTACTAATTAGAGAATGGAGAGCATTGGAAGAAATTGCTGAATTTGATCTTTAGCCAGTGGAGCCAATGGAAGGACAACATTTTGGATGTCTTATGGTACAACCGACTTTAATCAGTCGTATCATAGAGGCTCAACAGACAGTAGAGGATTTGAAATTATGGGTTGCCAAGATGTCAGCCAAGGAACCAGAAGTCTGGAGTATTAGTACCGACGGAGCTTTACGATGTAAAGGTAGACTCTGTGTACCTAATGAAGAAAATCTCCGGAAGGAAATATTAGATGAAGCACATAAGTCACGAATGACTATTCATCCCGGAGGTACAAAGATGTACAAGGATCTGAAGAGAAATTTTTTGTGGGAAGGAATGAAGCGAGAAGTGGCTGAGTATGTTTCTCAGTGTCTTACTTGTAAACAAGTAAAGGCAGAACATCAGAGACCACCTGGACTTCTACAACCGTTACCTATTCCTCAATGGAAATGGGAACACATAACCATGGATTTCGTGGTAGGATTGCCAAAGTCACAGCAGAATCACGATGCCATATGGGTAATCGTGGATCGACTTACTAAGACGGCACATTTTATTGCCTATAGCATGACGTACTCAGTAGAACGTTTGAGCCGAATGTATCTACAACATGTTGTACGATTACATGGAGTGCCTGTATCTATTGTGTCAGACAGAGATTCGCGCTTTACTGCAGAATTTTGGAAGAGTCTCCAGACAGCGATGGGAACGACATTGAACTTGAGTTCAGCTTTTCATCCACAGACAGACGGACAGACGGAACGAGTTAATCAAGTGATGGAAGATATGTTACGAGCTTGTGTCATTGATTTTGAGAGTTCTTGGGAGATACACTTACCTCTGATTGAGTTCGCCTATAATAATAGTTATCATTCGAGCATAGATATGGCACCATTTGAAGCTTTGTACGGAAGACCTTGCCGATCGCCGCTATGTTGGACCGAAGTCGGAGATAGTCAACTTCTTGGGCCAGAGATGGTACGAGAAACCAGTGAGAAGATTCAAGTCGTACGTGAGAAGATGAAGACAGCCCAGACCAGATACAAGAGTTATGCTGACAAGCGACGCAAAGACTTGGAGTTTGCCATTGGAGATCACGTATTACTCAAGGTTTCACCTGTTCGAGGAATCGTTAGATTTGGTCAGAAAAGGGGCAAGTTATCGCCACGTTTCATCGGACCATTCGAGATTCTGGAGCGTGTTGGAAAAGTTGCTTATCGCCTTGCGTTGCCACCAAAGATGTCAGGAGTGCACAACGTTTTTCACATCAGTATGCTGAGGAAGTGTGTTCACAACCCAGCGCACGAGATCAACTTTGAAGATATCGAAGTCAACAGCGACGTTACATTCAATGAAGGACCTGTTCGTATTATGGATCGAGGAATCAAGAAACTCAGGAACAAGGAGATCCCGCTAGTCAAGATTCAGTGGAAGCATCATGATGAAGGAGAAGCTTCGTGGGAACTAGAGTCAGAGATGCGCGAGAAGTTTTCGTTTTTATTTTAAACCTTGTTACTTTTGATTTCGAGGACGAAATCTTTTGTTGAGTGGTGGATGATGTAATACCCTGTATTTTGGTATATTAATAAGACCCGGTATTTCTTTTTCTATACTCGTATAAACTTTCTCTTCCTTTTGGTGAAATTGATACCAATCGATTGACATATTCCCAATCGATTGACACTTTTTGATACCAATCGATTGATAAGTTATCCCAATCGATTTACATTCAACCGACTAAAAGTGATGATGTGTCAAACATTCCAATCGATTGCCATTCATCTCAATCGATTGACCTTGTTTCCAATCGATTGACTACAAATATCTGTTACCAATCGATTGACTGGTGTCTCAATCGATTGACATAACCTGAGAAATGTTTTCTTCTTTCCTTCAGCTTTAAACGCGTGGCACTCCCTTATGTCTATATATATGTTTCATTTAGTGGCCTTGGGGCTGTTTTTCAGACCTTGGGAGAGAAATATACATACCTCTTGAGTTATACATACATATATCTATATCTATACATATATACACACCCTCACACACACTCACTCCTTCGGCAGCTGGGAGAAGAAGAAGAAAGAAGATAGAAAGAAGAAGAAAGAAGAAAGAAGGAGACAGAGAGGGAAGACAGAAACAGAGAAGAGGAAAAAGAGAGGAAGCTTGAAGTTTTCAAACTTAAACACACCCAAACGCACCCTAAGTGAGTTCTAACTCACTTGGTCTCTTTATATGAAGTTTATATAAGCTATTATGATGTTTAGATGGGTTAAATGCATGTAGTGCACGTTTATATATGCTGTTTTGACAAACTGCTGGAGAAGACGTAGTACCAATCGATTGACATAAATCTCAATCGATTGACATCAGTTGCTTCCCAATCGATTGAATAGGATTTTCAATCGATTGACATTCCAATAGATTGACATGTTTCTCAATCGATTGACATAACTTTTGTTCCAATCGATTGAACTTTTGTTCCAATCGATTGACATGATCAGTACATGGTTTCCTTTGCCTATTTATTATATAAGAAGTTCGGTTGTTCGATTTCTGATTTGGGAATTCCAGTATGCGACTATGGGGTAGACAGGGGAAATGTGACACCAAAGATTTATGGATAATGAATAAAAAGTAATGTTATGTCGTGGGTTGACGTGTTGTTTCTGATATGAGTTCGATATCCGTTTCTTTTAATCCGAGTAGTCAGGCCACATTGGGAATTGTCATGTGTCGATGTTAGAATGGAACGTAAGTAGGTTTGGTAAGTTCCGGGAATGGTACGTGGATGGATGATTGGTCATGATATGCTCTTAAAAGCGGTGAACCGGACCATGGTTCTTAAAAGCGGTGAGCTGGACCAAGAAGTCTTAAGATAGACTGGATGATCTGTGATATGCTCTTAAAAGCGGTGAACCGGACCATGGTTCTTAAAAGCGGTGAGCTGGGATCACTAGTAGATGACGTTAAGTCGTGGCAATAGATTGATATGCCTTGTTCGAAACGTTATATCCCTGAAATGCGGTGAACAGGACCATTGTTCTTAAAAGCTGGGGACAGACTGACGTGGAGTCCATGACATGCGGTGAGCAGGACCATTGCTCTTAAAAGCGATGGACAGAATAAGGGTGTATCCCTAGAGTTAAACGATTGAGTCTGTTCATGGAAATCAGAGTATGTTGAGTTCGGTATTTGAGTAACAAGACGATAAGGGTCGGTTTACAAGAATGAATAGAGGAACAAGATAGTGTTATCTTTATATATAAGATGTTAACTCGTGTTTCATAAACTTGTGTTTACTTCAGATAACTGGTACCTCGTTAGTTTATGCTCACTCAGCTCTCAGTAAGCTGACGGCCTTTTTATTGCCTGGACATTCCCCGTCCAGAATATCCTGCCCCTTGTTTTACAGGTGATGACCAGTACACTGACGAGTGTTATCCAGAGGAAGGCCCCACCGATGATGGTTACGTCAGGAAGGATTATCCTTATGCCAGTTAAAGACTGAAGATGTTATAATTAGATTTAATTTCAGTTGTTCTGTAAATCTTTTGTTAACGGGTACTTGGGCAATTGTTGTCTTCAGACCTGTCGTGATCCTGTGGACCATACTCTGATAGTTTGTAATAGTTAGCACTTTGTGCTATTTTCAGTTGATTACTGTTGCTTTTCTTTTTGGACTAGTACTGCGTGGTGTGGATTATTAGTGACTTTCACCTGTCATTCCTTATGGACCCATAAAGGAAATTTATTTTTCTCTATTTATGCTGCTCCGGGGCGTGACAGGATTTTTGGTATCAGAGCCTAGGTTCGGTACTCTAGGTTGTGACACTTTTGTTCACTAAGTATTTCCACACCATCTGGTCCTAGTATTGTTAAGATTCTTTGAGATGAGATATGAGTATAAGATAAGTTCGTCTTCCTGATGATAGATAGTTTCCTTTGCAGGATAGCATGGATCCGGAGTTTCATCAGTTTGTTACCGATGCTTATGGAAGACATATTATCCATGGAGATACCGTGGAGCCAGCTGACCCAGATTTTTATCGTGAGCGTGTGTGCCATATAGCTAGTCGACATTTAGAGGAGGACATGTGGAGAGCACTTTATGTGACCAGGAGTACTCACCCGACACAGATGCGCATGGATGCTTACCATTTAGCGAGAGTTGGCAGAGACATTTGCCAGGAGATGTTGCGACTAGTTTTGAGTAAGCCAGAGATGGATGAGATTGAGTTGAGAGCCATTGTAGCCGGTCCACCAGAGCCTGTGACTGCACCAGCAGCAGCTCCAGCAGCCCCACCATCACCAGTACCTGTCCCAGAGCCAGAGCCTGAGCCGATTGAGGATGAGGAGGATCTAGAGCCTGAGGATGAGCATGCAGATGATGATGAACCTGAGGATGACCCCGAGGAGCCAGAGTTTGAGCCGGAGAATCCAGTACCAGACCCAGAGGCTATTGAGGCAGACGTAGTAGTAGATGAGGAGGATGACCCCGAGGAGATAGTTGTGCCAGAGATACCCGTTGTGCTTCAGATACCAGCCGGACCGATTATGCATATGGCAGCCATGGCCGATATGGCAGTAGGATGGATAGCTCAGATGGTAGCACAGCCAGCAGATTTTGTTATAGGAGAGATAGCTATAGCAGGAGCTCTTGATATAGCCGACGGATTCGCTGCAGTAGCTGTTGATGTCGCTAACCAGGCGATAGTAGACGTGATAGAGGACGATGATGCAGAGATGATAGAGGATTGGGATATAGGGGTAGTAGTTGGAGATCTTGTCGCACCAGTTGAGGATGATCCACTCGAGGAGATGGATATAGACCCAGAGGACGAGGCACCACCAGCAGGATCAGATGCTGACGACTTTTGAGTCAGGATCGGCAGGGTGTAGATTTTGTTAGTTTATATTAGGACATGTTGTCCACCAGATTTTTGGGAGCTTGAGAGATAGCTATTGACCATAGCTTTGTATAGTATTAGCTGACTTTAGTTGTTGTAACTCTTGTCCCATATGGTACATAGTTTGACTAGTGTGTACTATACGGTACATCTTTTGATATATATATACGAGCAGTACTTTTGTTATATTTTCGGTTGTTGCATTGTGATGTGTTGTTTAGTAGAATGGTTAGTTTTACTGTTCTTGTTCTATCTTGAGTTCGTTTCTATGAGAAGACTTTCAGCTGATCAATATGTCGTTTGTAGGCGATACTCGTTATCATCATGGTAGGACCCTTGAGAAATCACCAAGCACGTAATGGAGCACCTATACCGGAAGGGATGGATCCAACGGGAATTTTTGAAGCATTTATGCAGAGGATGGAGCATGTGGGGGATACATATAATCACTCCACCCACCAGAGACCTTTTGTACCCCCGCCACCAAGACAGACTGGAGATAAACTGTTAGCAAATTTTCGTGGGTTACGTCCCGAAAAGTTTGATGGACTAACAGAACCATGGAAAGCAGAGCAATGGATAAGAGAGATGGAGTTAATATTTGGAGCATTGGAATGCAACGAACAAGAGAAACGTCGCCTTGCTACGTTTCAGCTCACCTATGCCGCCGCAGATTGGTGGGAAGCTGAACAAGCCACTATTGGGATCGATGCTGCTAGAGCTATGCCATGGGAGACATTCAAAGGCAGATTTTTGGATAAGTATTTTCCAGAAGATGAGAGAGATCAACAGGAAAGGAACTTTCTCAATTTGATCCAAGGAGGATGGAATGTACGGGAATACACAACACAGTTCGAGCGTCTATCCAGATTTGCTCAGCACATGATAGACACGCCGCAGAAGAAGGTGAAGAGATTTCACCAAGGACTGAACCCCCACCTTAGACATATGATGGTTGGTCATCTGAACCAGTCGTATGAGGAAATTGTTAGATTTGCTACAGGATTAGAAAAGGATGCTAATTCAGTACAGCAATCACAGACGAATCGACCTCAGTCGTCACGAGGGTTTCAACAGAGAAATTTCCCTAATCGACCACTGAGAAATACCCAAGGATGGAGACCTCAGGAAAATTTTCAAGGAAACAAGAGAATCTGGGAAGGAACCAGGAAACCTCAGCAGGGTTATAATCGACCCCAGCAGAATCAACAGCAAGAACTACAGCCACAGGCATTACTAACAGCCCCACCCAGCAATAGTGGAGGATGTTTTAACTGTGGAAAACCCGGACATATTGCAAGGAACTGCACCGTCTTCAGACCTAATCGCAGGCCAGATATTGTCTGCCGCAACTGCAACAAACCAGGACACTTGAGCAAGGATTGTCGTGCACCACGAGGAGGATACTACGGGGCACCAGTGAAAGGAATTCAAGGACCTCCAGATCAGACGAGGATGAATGCTATTATTCCAGAAGAAGCAGGCTTTAATGCTGATGAGCAGCAACATTTGGAAGGTACACTTGTACTCTTTCATAGTCCAGTTAAAGCTTTATTTGATACTGGAGCCGCACGTTCTTTTATTGCTGTTAAGATTGTACGTCAATTGGGTTTAGAACCCCAGACACTTGAGGCAACACTGAATGCTGTGTCACCATTGGGAGTGACAGTTAAGTTGAGCAAAGTGTGTAGAGATTGCCCTTTGACTTTGGGAGATAGGAATCTTCCAGCAGACTTGGTAGTTCTGTCGATGTCAGAATTTGATGTTATCCTAGGGATGGATTGGTTAACTAAGTACAATGCCAATTTGGATTGCCCTACTAGGACGATTGTATTTCCAATACAAGGAAAGCCGACGATCAGATTTCAGTGTCAACCGACAAGCGACATGTTTCTTACGAGTAGTTTGGCTACGATCATTAGTACAAGTACGGAGCTTACGATGGATCAAATTCCTATTGTACGAGACTTTCAGGATGTATTTCAGGATATTAAAGGACTTCCACCGAAAAGAGAAATAGACTTCTGTGTGGAATTAGTACCTGATACATTGCCTATTTCTAAGACTCCATACAGGATGGCACCAACTGAGATGTTAGAATTGAAGAAGCAAGTTCAAGAACTCGAGGATCTAGGATTTGTTCGACCGAGTACATCGCCTTGGGGAGCACCAGTTCTGTTTGTAAAGAAGAAGGACGGAACACTTCGACTCTGTATAGACTACAGGGAGTTGAACAAGGTTACGATTAAGAATAGATATCCGTTACCTCGGATAGATGATCTATTCGACCAGTTACAAGGATCTAGGATCTTCTCCAAGATCGATCTGCGTTCAGGATACCACCAGCTGTTAGTTCGACCAGAGGATGTATCGAAGACTGCTTTCAGAACAAGATACGGGCATTACGAGTTTCTAGTTATGCCTTTTGGATTGACGAATGCGCCAGCAGTATTTATGGACTTGATGAATAGAGTATTCAGACTATATCTGGATAAGTTCATTATTGTGTTCATTGATGATATACTGATCTACTCAAAGACAGAAGAGGATCACAAGGAGCATTTACAAGTTGCCTTGCAGACACTTCGAAATAGCAAGTTGTATGCAAAGTTCAGCAAGTGTGAGTTTTGGCTACAGGAAGTCAAATTCTTGGGACACGTTATATCTCAGGAAGGTATTTCGGTAGACTCATCTAAGATTGATGCAGTCTTAAACTGGAACAGACCGACGAATGCGACCGAAGTTAGAAGTTTTCTGGGTTTAGCAGGATATTACAGAAGATTTGTAGAAGGATTCTCCAAATTAGCAGGACCATTGACGAATTTAACAAGGAAAGAGACGAAGTATGAATGGACAGACAAGCATGAGGGTGCATTTCAGGAGTTAAAAGAAAGATTGACTTCTGCACCAGTACTCGCATTACCTAAGAGTGGAGAAAAGTACGTGATCTACAGTGATGCATCGTACCAAGGACTTGGATGTGTGCTTATGCAAGATGGAAATGTTATCGCATATGGATCAAGACAATTGAAGGTACATGAGAAGAATTATCCTACGCATGATCTGGAATTAGCAGCAATAGTGTTTGCATTGAAAATTTGGAGACACTATCTCTACGGAGAAAAGTTTGATCTATTTTCCGATCATAAGAGCTTGAAGTATTTGTTCTCTCAAAAGGAGTTGAATATGAGACAGCGAAGATGGATGGAGTTACTCAAAGACTATGACTTTTCTTTGCAATACCATCCCGGCAAAGCAAACGTAGTAGCAGATGCTTTGAGCCGTAAACCTCGATTAGTGATCGCTGCATTACTAATTAGAGAATGGAGAGCATTGGAAGAAATTGCTGAATTTGATCTTCAGCCAGTGGAGCCAATGGAAGGACAACATTTTGGATGTCTTATGGTACAACCGACTTTAATCAGTCGTATCATAGAGGCTCAACAGACAGTAGAGGATTTGAAATTATGGGTTGCCAAGATGTCAGCCAAGGAACCAGAAGTCTGGAGTATTAGTACCGACGGAGCTTTACGATGTAAAGGTAGACTCTGTGTACCTAATGAAGAAAATCTCCGGAAGGAAATATTAGATGAAGCACATAAGTCACGAATGACTATTCATCCCGGAGGTACAAAGATGTACAAGGATCTGAAGAGAAATTTTTTGTGGGAAGGAATGAAGCGAGAAGTGGCTGAGTATGTTTCTCAGTGTCTTACTTGTAAACAAGTAAAGGCAGAACATCAGAGACCACCTGGACTTCTACAACCGTTACCTATTCCTCAATGGAAATGGGAACACATAACCATGGATTTCGTGGTAGGATTGCCAAAGTCACAGCAGAATCACGATGCCATATGGGTAATCGTGGATCGACTTACTAAGACGGCACATTTTATTGCCTATAGCATGACGTACTCAGTAGAACGTTTGAGCCGAATGTATCTACAACATGTTGTACGATTACATGGAGTGCCTGTATCTATTGTGTCAGACAGAGATTCGCGCTTTACTGCAGAATTTTGGAAGAGTCTCCAGACAGCGATGGGAACGACATTGAACTTGAGTTCAGCTTTTCATCCACAGACAGACGGACAGACGGAACGAGTTAATCAAGTGATGGAAGATATGTTACGAGCTTGTGTCATTGATTTTGAGAGTTCTTGGGAGATACACTTACCTCTGATTGAGTTCGCCTATAATAATAGTTATCATTCGAGCATAGATATGGCACCATTTGAAGCTTTGTACGGAAGACCTTGCCGATCGCCGCTATGTTGGACCGAAGTCGGAGATAGTCAACTTCTTGGGCCAGAGATGGTACGAGAAACCAGTGAGAAGATTCAAGTCGTACGTGAGAAGATGAAGACAGCCCAGACCAGATACAAGAGTTATGCTGACAAGCGACGCAAAGACTTGGAGTTTGCCATTGGAGATCACGTATTACTCAAGGTTTCACCTGTTCGAGGAATCGTTAGATTTGGTCAGAAAAGGGGCAAGTTATCGCCACGTTTCATCGGACCATTCGAGATTCTGGAGCGTGTTGGAAAAGTTGCTTATCGCCTTGCGTTGCCACCAAAGATGTCAGGAGTGCACAACGTTTTTCACATCAGTATGCTGAGGAAGTGTGTTCACAACCCAGCGCACGAGATCAACTTTGAAGATATCGAAGTCAACAGCGACGTTACATTCAATGAAGGACCTGTTCGTATTATGGATCGAGGAATCAAGAAACTCAGGAACAAGGAGATCCCGCTAGTCAAGATTCAGTGGAAGCATCATGATGAAGGAGAAGCTTCGTGGGAACTAGAGTCAGAGATGCGCGAGAAGTTTTCGTTTTTATTTTAAACCTTGTTACTTTTGATTTCGAGGACGAAATCTTTTGTTGAGTGGTGGATGATGTAATACCCTGTATTTTGGTATATTAATAAGACCCGGTATTTCTTTTTCTATACTCGTATAAACTTTCTCTTCCTTTTGGTGAAATTGATACCAATCGATTGACATATTCCCAATCGATTGACACTTTTTGATACCAATCGATTGATAAGTTATCCCAATCGATTTACATTCAACCGACTAAAAGTGATGATGTGTCAAACATTCCAATCGATTGCCATTCATCTCAATCGATTGACCTTGTTTCCAATCGATTGACTACAAATATCTGTTACCAATCGATTGACTGGTGTCTCAATCGATTGACATAACCTGAGAAATGTTTTCTTCTTTCCTTCAGCTTTAAACGCGTGGCACTCCCTTATGTCTATATATATGTTTCATTTAGTGGCCTTGGGGCTGTTTTTCAGACCTTGGGAGAGAAATATACATACCTCTTGAGTTATACATACATATATCTATATCTATACATATATACACACCCTCACACACACTCACTCCTTCGGCAGCTGGGAGAAGAAGAAGAAAGAAGATAGAAAGAAGAAGAAAGAAGAAAGAAGGAGACAGAGAGGGAAGACAGAAACAGAGAAGAGGAAAAAGAGAGGAAGCTTGAAGTTTTCAAACTTAAACACACCCAAACGCACCCTAAGTGAGTTCTAACTCACTTGGTCTCTTTATATGAAGTTTATATAAGCTATTATGATGTTTAGATGGGTTAAATGCATGTAGTGCACGTTTATATATGCTGTTTTGACAAACTGCTGGAGAAGACGTAGTACCAATCGATTGACATAAATCTCAATCGATTGACATCAGTTGCTTCCCAATCGATTGAATAGGATTTTCAATCGATTGACATTCCAATAGATTGACATGTTTCTCAATCGATTGACATAACTTTTGTTCCAATCGATTGAACTTTTGTTCCAATCGATTGACATGATCAGTACATGGTTTCCTTTGCCTATTTATTATATAAGAAGTTCGGTTGTTCGATTTCTGATTTGGGAATTCCAGTATGCGACTATGGGGTAGACAGGGGAAATGTGACACCAAAGATTTATGGATAATGAATAAAAAGTAATGTTATGTCGTGGGTTGACGTGTTGTTTCTGATATGAGTTCGATATCCGTTTCTTTTAATCCGAGTAGTCAGGCCACATTGGGAATTGTCATGTGTCGATGTTAGAATGGAACGTAAGTAGGTTTGGTAAGTTCCGGGAATGGTACGTGGATGGATGATTGGTCATGATATGCTCTTAAAAGCGGTGAACCGGACCATGGTTCTTAAAAGCGGTGAGCTGGACCAAGAAGTCTTAAGATAGACTGGATGATCTGTGATATGCTCTTAAAAGCGGTGAACCGGACCATGGTTCTTAAAAGCGGTGAGCTGGGATCACTAGTAGATGACGTTAAGTCGTTGCAATAGATTGATATGCCTTGTTCGAAACGTTATATCCCTGAAATGCGGTGAACAGGACCATTGTTCTTAAAAGCTGGGGACAGACTGACGTGGAGTCCATGACATGCGGTGAGCAGGACCATTGCTCTTAAAAGCGATGGACAGAATAAGGGTGTATCCCTAGAGTTAAACGATTGAGTCTGTTCATGGAAATCAGAGTATGTTGAGTTCGGTATTTGAGTAACAAGACGATAAGGGTCGGTTTACAAGAATGAATAGAGGAACAAGATAGTGTTATCTTTATATATAAGATGTTAACTCGTGTTTCATAAACTTGTGTTTACTTCAGATAACTGGTACCTCGTTAGTTTATGCTCACTCAGCTCTCAGTAAGCTGACGGCCTTTTTATTGCCTGGACATTCCCCGTCCAGAATATCCTGCCCCTTGTTTTACAGGTGATGACCAGTACACTGACGAGTGTTATCCAGAGGAAGGCCCCACCGATGATGGTTACGTCAGGAAGGATTATCCTTATGCCAGTTAAAGACTGAAGATGTTATAATTAGATTTAATTTCAGTTGTTCTGTAAATCTTTTGTTAACGGGTACTTGGGCAATTGTTGTCTTCAGACCTGTCGTGATCCTGTGGACCATACTCTGATAGTTTGTAATAGTTAGCACTTTGTGCTATTTTCAGTTGATTACTGTTGCTTTTCTTTTTGGACTAGTACTGCGTGGTGTGGATTATTAGTGACTTTCACCTGTCATTCCTTATGGACCCATAAAGGAAATTTATTTTTCTCTATTTATGCTGCTCCGGGGCGTGACATTAGGTTGACTCCAGCAGAAAAAGGAAGAGGGTGCCAAACATTTGTTGTATTAGTTTTGCGTCTTTTGTTCATCTGTTCATTCCTCCAATTTGAGTTTCTCGATTGTCCCACTGACACGACTTGAAATGTGTTCTCTGAAGAGTACGTCCAAGTGTAGACGGTCGCGTCGAGTTAAAACCGGTAAGACCGGGTCGAATCCCAAAGGACGGATTGTAAAGGCGGAAGAATCTAGATTGAACCCTAAAATGAAATAAAAGATGATTTCTTGTAGAAGGGGATTCTAACAGTCCTATAGAATAAGTAAAAGAAACAAAATATAGTGAAGCAAAAACTTAACTAGATAGAATTAAAAACTGTAATATCAAATATGAAAAAAAAATATTGGGAACATGTGAGTCCACAAAGTGCCAGCCACTACCATGATTTAACAAGAATGAACAGCTGGGGTTTTATCCTTAGAGTATTCCTTATTTCAAAATGATTAAGTTAAGCATTCTAGTCACTAAGTATGTGAATCTTGCATAATTAGTGGTTCGTTTACCTCACTTATTTATGAAGAACTGAAATAAGTAGTTAATTAAAACTATGAACAATAACTAACAAATTGAGTATGGAGCATTCGAAGTGTTTGTTATGGGTGTTCATTGAGTTAATTATTCAAAAGAGCTCTTATTTCAAAATCAGGTTGCAATTTGAACTAGGAAGATCAATTTGGACTTAGTTTCTGAAACAAAAGTTACTGGAATACAAAAAGGAGTAAACCCAAGTCATAAACATACCAATCGATTGCCATAATGTCAATCGATTGATAAGAAATGACTCTCAATCGATTGACTAGTATATCAATCGATTGACTTGGAATCAATGTCAATCGATTGAATTCTGTATTCAATCGATTGACACTGACTCTTTCACAGAATCATGGCAGAGGGCTGGGAACAATGTTTCTTCACATTATTCCCAACCAGAATCTACTCAAACATGTTTAATCTAATATAAACAGAAGTATTTTTAAGAAGATGATAACGAAAAGGCTTGGATAAAATTATAAAACAAGAAATTTTAAAAATCAACTTCAAATCAAACAAAGGTATCTCACAATCATTCATGCAGCATAACCAAAAGGAAAATAGACCTGAATTTAAACTGAATTCGAAAATACAAATCCTTCAACTTGAGCTATTAATCCGAAATAACCATGAAATTCCTACAAAACAATCCAAAATGAGCTAACCCCCTCTCCTTCTCACTCCCCTCTATATATAATGTCAAAAATACAAGCTAGAGGCGTCCAGGTTCATTCCATAACGGCTGGTCGTCGCCTGATTGCTGAAATCTTGCGCCATTAAAACAGACTGTTTCCAGTTTAAGTCAATCGATTGACAAAGATGTCAATCGATTGACAAAGATGTCAATCGATTGACTAAGGTGTCAATCGATTGGTAAGGAAAACATGTCAATCGATTGATATTATGTCAATCGATTGGTATCAAGACTTCATCAATTTGTTTCTTGAGTTATTCCTTTCAACTTGTTATTCCTTTTAACTTCAGAACCTGCATTCAAAGAGCTAAACACAACAACATACCACGAAAAATACATCATTGTGTAAAGAAACAAATTAAAACACAAGTGCAGGTAAAACTAGAGAAATGAGGTTAAATCTTGTCAGTTTTTACTCCTTATCGAGCTAATATTAAACTAATATCAGCTCTCATCACCCACCCTACCCTGATTTCTTGCCTCTATTTCCTTTTTGTATTCTTGATTATCCTCTTCCAAGGCTAGAGCTTCTTCCACAACCTCCTGATAGGTTTTATGTTTGTCTGCGATGACCATTCGTCGAATTGAAGAAGTCAGCCCTTTAGAAAATTTTCGGGCACACCTTTCAGGGGTATCAATCAGGTGAAGACCAAATTGAGATAATTCTTCAAACTTATTCTCGTATTCCATGACAGTCATTTTTCCTTGAGTCAAATCCATAAATTCCTTTTCTCTTTTTTCCCTCTCGGTGTTTGGAAAATATTTTTCAAAAAAATTTGTTTTAAAAGTTGTCCATGTCATTACTTGAGCAATTTCTTCCCCAACAGTGCTTTTGACTGAACTCCACCAATTCTTGGCTCCCATGGTTAATTGAAAAACTGCAAAAAAAAATTCTACTTCGTTACATTCAAGTATTTCAAAGATATCTTCTAAATGTCAGATCCATTGTTCTGCTATTCCTGGTTCAGCATTTCCAAAAACTTTTCAGGTTTAGTGCTCTAAATCTACTGAGTAGGTGATCATTTGTTTCTGTGGATTTCTTTGCATTCATCTGTTCCATTTGTTTCACAAATGCACCTAATGGCCCGGTGGGATCAATTCCTGGTGATGCTTCATTCTGACTGCTAGAGTATTCTGCCATTTTGTTCTTTTTCTTTTTCAAAAGAAAATACAAATTAGTTTATACATTCCCAACACAAAAGTTATAGAGTTCAAAATGTAAAACAAAAAAAAAAACTAGAATATTTCACATATCTTTATTAGATAACCGAAAAATATATTACATACTTAATATCCGTTTGTGTCCTATACACAATCAAAATTGGGTACTCACTACTTATATATATTTATCTTACATTATTTATTTACATTCAAAAACCATTTCCCCCCTTCCACCACTACTCATTTTTTTTCTAAAGAAAACTATGGTTCCTTTGCTAGAGAACCATGTGTCGAACCCTCGGAATCCCTATGGTACAATTCGCGTGCTAGATCAAAGGCCCCTTCCGACAGATCCTCTAGAGGTGCTACCTCTAGGACTGCTGATGTTGTTATTGGTCCTGGGTTTAGAATTGGGACCTCTTCACCCAGTATAGGTAGCTCTGGAAATAGTTGAAGTTCGGTAGTGGCTTCGACCTGACCTTCTGGAAATGGATTCCAGGCCATGTTTTCTTGTTCGACATAGTCCCTAACCTACCTATAAGATTCTCGATCAGCTGCCAAGTCTAAGAAATGCTGCCAAGTAGCCCTTTGGTTTTGGCCCACATACGTTACTACTTGTCTTTGTTGCTCTTCTGTATAAACAGGTAATGGTCGGTCATACTCCGCGGCCCGTACCTCTTGTATTAACAACCCATACGCAATATTGTTTATTGTTTCCTCATGGATTGTGGGGTTAGTGGGTGTGATTGTTCCATTCGGAGCTAGATAAAAACCTCCCCACTCATCAAAATCTTCAATTCCTGCCATCTATACAGGTACAAGAAAAACATTAAAAATGCAAGATTTAAAGAAAATAAATAATTAATTAAGTAAAATTTTAACAGGGAGTAATACTAAGAATTACCTTATAATCTAAAGTTAATCTAGAAATACAACCTAGGTTCTAATAATCTTCAAAACAACCTAGACTCTGATACCACTTTATTTGTCATGCCCCAAATTTAATTACTGATACCAATATGGTTATGGTATATAGTGAAATTAATGAAGCTATTACGATTTTGATATTTTAACTTACCAAATCCTGAGAATAAAACACTTATATTTCATATTACAGCTTCCTAAAGAACATCCTCTTATTACATTGCTTTTTATTACAAACAGAAAGGAAAGTAAAATAAAATAGATGATCTTGGTCTTTAAGCAGCCATTCTCCTCAGTTCTCACCTTCTATTCCTGTCCCTGTAATTTTTATTTATAAAAATAATGAGTTGTGGGCCCAGTAAGGATATATCTTTATTTTTGAAATTAAATCATTGTGTCAAGATTAGTACATATATATATATATATCAATACAAGTTAAATAAATTACAAAATTAATAATGCATTTACCCGTTGCATGTATTAATTATACCTGGGACTTACAATCCTGCCAAAATAAAACAAAATTTAAAGATTATATTAACCAAGCACATAATGTTTATTATATCAAGGCTACAGCACCCCAGCCCAGCTCGAAAGGTGTATACCACCTATCAGCCCAGCTTGAAATAGGCAGTATATTAGTGCACTAACTGTAGAACTATCTCAGTCCCTAGCCATCCCAACTTGACTATCTCAGTCTTACATTATTCAAGACCTCGGCCTTAACTTTAACAATTATAAATAAAACATTTATAATAGTTTATCATAACTCACAGTTTATTTTGAGTGGTGACAAAGTAAAGCTCTACCTTCTAATTTTTTTCTAAATTCAAAATTTGGTCTAACCAAAAGTTTTAATCCCAAACAGTTCGTAGACATGAGTTTCAAAAATTCAGAAGGAATTTTGTAATTAGGCAATTTCGAAACCAAATGAAACTGAGCAATCTTAGCATTGGACTCTACTAAGAAGACAGGCTACTAGGTATATCCACTGAGATATCTTTTAAAGAATGGCAATCAGGCGGGATGGTTTTATGAAAAGTTTTTAATTGTGTTAGTTATGGGTTCAAGTCCTATTGAGTGCAAACAGTGAATAGATTTATTTATTTTTTTTATAAAAAAAAAACCAATGAAAAGGAAAATAATATTGCTTTAAACTAGTCTTGAACCCATAGCCCAAAGCACCCATCTTGGGGGTCACGGCCACTCCACCTATAAACACTTATATGTATATCTTTCCCAACATATATTTATATACCATTTAGAAAAGCTTCTGGATATAAAAATATATAAAACATCAGCTAGCAACCAGGCTTGATACCACGATCTGTTTGGACAAAACTATAACCAAACCCCAATAAGCCAAGCAAACTTATTGTAAGCCTTTTATGCAAATATAAACTTATTCACACTAATTGAACTACCCAGTTCCTAACAAAAATTTCCACCGCCTCCAGCAACGTCGCCGGCGATAGTTACTCTGAAATTTTAACATTTCTTGCCCATTTCTGTTCCGTTTTCTGTGTCGTATCTTCCAAATTGCCCGTCGGAACCTACCAAGCATATCTAAATGCATAAAATGTAATAAAAACTTAATTTATCTAAATAATGACCCAAAAATTCAAAACTTCATATGCTAATTAAAAGACAGAGAGTTTGAGTTGATACTATATTCCTTACCCCTTTTCTTTTTTTTCTTTTTTTTTTTTTGTGGAACCTTGATTCAGCAACTATACAGTCCTTCCGTCTCCTTCTTATTGACTCTTCCTACTATCTACTTTCTGAGTGTTTTTTTTTATTTTATTTTATTTTTATGTTTTTAAGAAACACTGCTGATAGTTATTTATACAGATTTTTATCATCATTACCAATAACAGAGTTTATCTACAAGAACCTTCAACCTCATGCTTGGAATCTCTCTAATGATCTCAAACGTACTCACTGCCTTATCTCCAGCCAACTTGATACAACCTGTTAGTCACCCATTCTTGCCACCTCCTACTTGCTTAGTCACCCATTCTTGCCACCTCCTACTTGCTTTGAGTATGTGGTGAAAAAAATATTTCCAATCACTCGATCCCTAGCCTACCCCCCCCCCCCCCCCTACCTAGTATTTGTTTCAATCCAAATTTTACCATCCTTGGCCACATCATGCTTGGAGCATACAACCCAAATCAGTTAGCCAAATATGATATACATACATTATATACATTTATCCAATCCCTTTTACCATTTATGTGTATGATATAATGTGTGTACGGTGTATAGTTTTTTTTTTCACCCCCAAACTTATTTATCATTATTATTATTATTATTTCAACATTGTATATATACACACATATCTTTAAGAATATTACATTAATTCTTTGCGAAGATTAATTAAATTAGACCACATACCAAACTTTCATATTGATGCAAGTTATAAATGTGAAACTTGTGTTTAAGCAAAATTAACAAAGACTTCATTTCAATCAATTGAAAGAAGCACTGAACCTCTGGAATTAATCCACACTTATGCATGTGATTTAAAAATGGTTCAATCTAGAGGTGGCAATAAGTATTTTATTACTTTTGTTGATGATTGCACTAAATATTGTTATGTGTATTTGCTAAAAAGTAAGGATGGAGCTTTGGATAAGTTCATTCTATATAAGACAGAGGTTGAGAATCAACTAAGTAAAAAGATTAAGGTGTTGAGAAGTGATAGGGGTGGTGAATATGTAGCGCCATATGGTGAGTTTTGTGCACAAAATGGAATTATTCACCAAACCACCGCACCTTATTCGCCTCCATCAAATGGAGTTGCTGAAAGGAAAAATCATACCTTAAAAGAAATGATGAATGCTATGTTAATAAGTTCTGGATTGCCACAGAACTTGTGGGGGGAGGCAATTCTCTCTGCAAATTACATTTTAAATAAGATGCCTCGAAAGAAAGTTGATCAAACCCCTTATGAACAATGGAATGGTCGAAAACCTTCCTACAAGTTCTTACGAATGTGGGGGTGTCTTGCAAAGGTTCTTGTACCTACTCCTAAGAAAGAAAGGATAGGTTCAAAACCTGTTGATTGTTTATTTATTGGCTATGCACATAATAGTGGTGCGTATCGATTTCTTGTACATAAATCTGAAAACCTAAATATACACAAGAACACGATCATGGAGTCTAGAAATGCTTCGTTCTTTGAGAATATATTTCCTTGTAAAGAGGAATATAGTCCTAAAAAAATGCACATTTGAGACTGCTGTGGAAATTAGTAAAACCCAAGAAGAGAATGTTGATGTTGAGCCTAGACGTGAGAAACGAGCTAGGACCTCAAAATCTTTTGGTCCAGACTTTCTAACTTATGTTATAGAAAGTGAGCCTCAAAGCTGTAATGAAGCTATTAGATCACCAAATGGTCCATTGTGGAAAGAAACAATCAAAAGTGAAATTGATTCTATCCTACAAAACCATACTTGGGAACTGGTAGATCTTTCTCTTGGTTGTAAGCCGTTGGGCTACAAATGGATTTACTATTGATAAGTATAAAGCAAGGCTTGTCATTAAAGGGTATAGACAAAAGGAGGGTCTAGACTACTTTGATACATATTCCCCTGTTACGAGAATAACATCCATTCGTATGATTATTGCGATAGCAACTTTGCGAGATCTCGAAATACATCAAATGGATGTTAAGACTGCCTTCTTTAATGGAGATTTGAATGAAGAAATCTACATGGAACAACCTGAAGGATTTTCTGCTCCAGGGCAAGAAAATAAAGTTTGTAAGCTTGTCAAATCATTGTATGGGTTAAAGCAAGCTCCAAAACAATGGCATGAAAAAATTGACAAAGCTATACTCTCTAGTGGATTTAAAATCAATGAGTGTGATAAATGTGTTTATGTCAAAGACACAATTGAAGGCTATGTCATCTTATGTCTTTATGTTGATGACATGCTCATAGTGGATAGTAATGATAAGATCATTAAATCTACTAAGAAAATGTTGAATTCTAAATTTGATATGAAAGATATGGGACTTGCTGATGTTATATTGGGCATCAAGATCTCTAGATATACTAATGGACCTGTTCTATCACAGTCACATTATGTAGACAAGATTATAGAGAAGTTCAACAAGTCTGATACTAGTGTAGCCAGGACGCCTATGGACTTAAGTCTACACCTATCTAAGAATACTGGTGAGAGTGTTTATCAACTAGAATATTCTCGAGTGATAGGAAGTTTGATGTACTTAATGAGTTGTACAAGGCCTGGCATTGCTTATTCTGTTAGTAGACTAAGTAGATATACTAGTAATCCTAGTGCTGAACATTGGAAAAAGATAGTAAGGGTACTGTGGTATTTACGATATACACGTGATCAGGGATTGCACTACATGAGATATCTAGTTGTATTATAAGGATACAGTGATGCAAACTGGATATCCGATATGAAAGATTCAAAATCTACAAGTGGATATGTTTTCACACTTGGTAGTGCAGCTGTGTCATGAAAATTTTCAAAACAAACTTGTATTGCTAGGTCGACAATGGAATCTGAATTCATTGCACTAGACAAGGCAGCTGAAGAGGCTGAATGGCTTCACCATTTTGCAGAAGGTATTCCTAGATGGTCAAAACCTGTGCCAGCTATTTGCATACACTGCGATAGCCAATCTGCTATTGGAAGGGCACAAAGTAATATGTATAATGGTAAGTCTAGACATATTCGTTGTAGACACAATACCATTAAACAACTACTCTCAAGTGGGATTGTCACAATCGACTATGTAAAGTCAAAGGACAATATTGCGGATCCGCTAACCAAAGGGTTAAATCGAGAGTTAGTTAATAAGTTATCTAGAGGAATGGGACTAAAGCCTATGACGTTACAAGGAAATGGAATGGAAACCCAACCTAGTTGACTGGAGATCCCAAGATCTAGGTTCAAAGGGACAACCTAGTTTCATGTACCTTAAGAGAATCACTGAGAACAAATGTTCTTCTGCCCATTTCTATGATTCAACAGTGATACTTGCATAGTATGAGGGTAAGCTTAGCTTTTAATGACTATGTGCGTTGGTATAACCAAGCAGAGTATAGCAGGATACTCTAAGTAGTCACCTATGTGAATGTGAAGTGGGGCCACTTCTAAAAGAATTTGAGAAAGATAAAATTCTTTGATAAACATTCACCGAACCAGGCGAGTGTTCAAGGCCAAAATGAACACAAGTGTAAGAACTAAACTATGTTTGGAAAGCTCCTGTGTGAAGTCTGTCGGTTGTTTACACTAATGGCAATCAGTTCAAGACTACGTTCACTGGTCAGCCAGTAAATTTGATAGATTATCGCAAGGGAAGGTGCAAAGCCAAAAGCTACCCATCCTTTGCAAGAGTGATCCGTTGTGCTCTGTCTTGTCGAGTCGTCTCACATCGTTTCGATTAATTTCATTCATATGGGGGATTGTTGGATAAATATGTGTTTTGTCCATGTTTAAGGGCTAATAAAAGTGGGACACAATTAAATTTTGAGTGGGGTCATTGTGGATTTGTGTTCTCCTCCATGAGGAGATAAAGTTTGGATATTCATGTGTCCAAAACTATTGATGGGTGAATGAGAAATTAATGATCAAAGGTTGCCCCTTACAAGGAATTGGTGAAATAAAAAAGGTTCACAAATTGCCTTGTCCCATATAGGAAAAATAGAAGTGGTCTTTAGTGTATTTATAAGGCTACTTCATGGTTTGGGTTTGGGCCCCAAGGGGTACCCAGTTTTGTGGAATGGGGAAGACCTAAGGCCCTTTGGGTTTACTCCACGCGCGCGCCGCCACCGCCGTCCAGCCGTGCCGAGCCGGGTCGGGTTGTGGTCGTGGGTGCGGGTGCGGCCCACACAGAATGTTTCTTTTTGGACCCCAGAATTTTTCCAAAGTTGCAAAAGACCTTTAGAATTTCCTCACACTTAACATGTGACAGAAATGTGTAAAGTCTAAGAGTTACAGAACTCCAAAAGGTTGTTGTTACAACCTTTGAAATTTCTGAACTGATTTGGATTAATCCACAGATATATTCCAACTCTCCTTCAGTCTATACACACCTCCAACACAATTTTACATATTGTTCATCAAAGAATTCCTTTTTCCAGTCCCAGTTTCAGAGAGAGATTCACAGAATATAGTTGGTTCACCGGAGGAGTTGTACATTGTGCAAGTACCACTGTAAGAAGCCATTGTATCCTGGGAGACAAACGCCGACGATTTCCTCAAACACATCCGGTGAGGCGACGAATCTGTTTTAAGGAAACTGTGAAATTTCACAGGCCTCGATTTGATCAATTTTGTTTTAGTTTCTGCGTTGTTTACATAGTCTGTAATTTTCCTTTTTTTTTTTCTTGAGTTGTAATTTAGAATAATTTTTATTTTCCAATGGTATCAATGGAATATTTACAATAGGGATTCCTATTTCACATCACTTTTTCTTTTCACAAATATTTCATAGCTAGTTGTGTGAAATTTCACATAACTAGTTGTGTAAATTTTCACATCACTTTTTCTTTTCACAAATTTCACCAAAAAAAAAAAAAATCAAAGTGGTGAAATTTCTCAACATTTAAAGTGGTGAAATTTCACCAGTTTTTTCAAGAACAAGGCCGTCAATGCATGTAAATTTTTTTTTTTACTCAAAACATATTAACAATTGTACTAGTTTTGTAGATCTTATCGATATGATTCTAATGGTAAATTTGTAAAAATTAGAGTTGTAGATCAAAAGTTATGAAAATTTAAAGTTTGAAAAACAATTTCAAAATGAGAGTTACTATTGTGTGTCACTCACACGGTGTGAGCGGGGATGGTGAGTGAGGCGCGCGTGAAGTGAAGCCAACCGTGAGTGATTGGGTTGGGAATTTCTGGCACGTGACGCGATCACATATTAAGTTAGCTGTGATTCCTTTTGGAATTTCTGGGGTGCGTGTGTGTGAAAGGATAATGTTGGGTTTTTGATTTTATTTTGTCCTTTTGTGTAGGATATTTATTTGGTAAGGGACCTAAATCAAAGTGATATAATAGATTGTACTTAAACCACTATATTTTCCTAACTAGGGATCGCCATCTAATTTTCCCTTTATGAATTGCCCTTGCGTTACAAACAAAGCCTAAATAGGCTATTGATTACAAGTAATGTTTCTACTTAGTAGTCAAATTTATGGTATTATTTGTAAAACTAATTACTTTTTCAATTTCAAAATCACCACTTATTCAAGCTATTTTAATTTTGTAGAATGGGCTTATTATTATCACAAATAACATACCCGCGAATTGCACGGGTTCTAAGCTTGTATGGTTGAAAGTTAACTTTTTAACTTGTCTTTTGTTCTTTTATTATTCCTCTTAATATATTTATTGTACTACACAAATATTGTTGTACTTCACTGCACTTTACACATAGGACTACTCTTGTCCCACTCGCACATCGCTTAGCTTTAGCTTTCTCTTATTTCTCACAAGCCAATAAATAGACTTCCTTGTACATCTCAAATCACACCATTCAATATAAAGCTATTCATCATACCATTCAATATAAAGTTATTCATCATACTCTCTCCCTCTCTTTCTCTTATATCTATACTATACTATAAAAGAGCCTAAAATAGAATATTCCCTAGATGCCAAATTAATTTGGCCTTAATGCTCATTTTGGATTTATAATTTGGTTATTTGGTAATTTCACATCACATCACATTTATCTATACAAGTTACTATTGAATGGTCCTTGAGGCTTGTTTGGCAAGGCTTGTTTGTGTCTCAAGACATCTTTCAAGAAACCTTTAAAATTACCAAACAAGCCTTAAGTTAATATTGACACATTACACCTTAAGTTACTATTGGCACATTACATCTATCTACATTCAGATACTATCCAATAGTAACTTAAAATAAGGCTTGTTTGGTAAGATTGGTTTGAGCCTTAAGGCATTATTCAAGGAATCTTTGAATTACTAAATAAGCCTTAAGTTACTGTTGTAAATTAAGGGTTGTTTGTCAAGGCTTGTTTGAGCCATAAGGCATCTTTTAATAAATCTTTGAATTACCAAACAAGCCTTAAGTTAATTTTATAAATTATCATTTTCTCCATATGTATATATACATACACATATACATATTATAATTTATTATTATTATTACTATTATTTATGTATTAAAAGTGTGTATGATTATATATTGAATTAACAAAAAACCCTTTTGTTAAATTGAATTACCAAATTACCCATTTACGTTTTGTAATTGCCCTTGTGTGTGTGTGTGTGTGTGTGCGCGCGCGCATATATTATTTTATTTTGTATCATATAAAATTACAATTTTGCCTTTTGTAACATTTTGTTAAAGTTTAAAGTGTGTAATAAATTGAATTACCAAATTTTCTTTTTGCCTTTTGTAAATTATCCTTTTGTATATATGTGTATATATATGCTATAATTTATTATTATTGTATATGTATTTAGAGTGTGTACAATAGTAAGTTAAATTACTAAATTACCCTTATATTTTTATTAGATATATATATATAGAATATATTATTAAAGAAAAGAGCATTAAAGTTTCAAGTGTACACAATTATAAATATACTCTCGTTAATTGGAGTTACCAAAAATCCTTCTCCCTTTTGTAAATTACCATTGTGTGTCTGTGCGTGTGTGTGTGTATACTTGTATATTATTTTATTCTATTATGATATGTGTATATATATATATATATATTGCACAACCAAATTACCCTTATGCCTTTTACAAATTACCCTTTTGTTAAAAAGAATTACTAAATTACACTTTTGTATGTATGTGTATATATATGTATATATTATTTATACGTTAAAGAAAATAGCCTAAAAGTTTAAAATGTGTACAATTATAAATTGAATAACCAAATTAACCTTATGCCTGTTGCAAATTTCTCTTTTATTAAATTGAATTATCAAATTACCCTTTTGTCTTTTGTAAACTATCATTTTTGTATACATTAGAGGAGTGACACTCACTCTGCGAGTGTGAGAGAAAAACTGTGAGGGTTGGTAGTTGAGAGAAATTGTTATTTTTAATTATTTTTTGAAATGACATTTTAATACTTTGTGAAATTATTTCCATTAGCAAAATTGTGTAGGTTTATTGTAATTATGGTGTGAGGAATACTTTTTTGGCACCCCTTCCTTTCTCTTTCTATATTAGTGTAGATATTTGTATATATATACACACATACATATTATCCATGTGTTATGTTATATGTTAAAGAAAAGAGCCTTAAAATTTAAAGTGTGTACACTTATAAATTAATTACATTTTTATCTTGTGTATAGTACCCTTCTGTAAAAGTGTAAACTGGATACAATTATTGAATATGAACATTATTCAAATAACTCAATTCTTTTGTCGGCGGTGCATGTTCAATACATTTAGGGTTTAATATTTGATTTTATTTGTTTTTCAAATCACAAATCTGATGAAATATATCTGCAATAAACGCAACTAAATTTTATTTCTCTACTTTGACTCAAGATTTTTTTTTCCTACGAATTTTGAACACAAGTCAAAGAAATAACAAGTAAATGTCAGTCTATAAAATTCCTCATTTTGAATTTTTGAATTTTTTTATTTGTACTATTTATCGAGCAAGAAATTGTAAGTTTAACATATGTTAAATAGATGTTGTTCAAGAATATTTTTTCTAACATCATCTTAAGAATTAATAGATATATTTCTCTTTCGTGTACACATTAACAAAAAAAATATATTACATTTTCTCTATCAAATCCAACGCCCGTGCCTTGCACGGGCCATCCTCCTAGTATTTCTAATAATTTCGCTCTTGATAAAATATTCGAAGGGCAATTCAGATATATAGTGGTTTGGATTTATTTCAATTGGTAGTTGAAGTTTTGTTTGCTGTAATTGTTGTTCGGGCGTGCCAGAGCCTTGTGAGGTAGACCCAAACTTAAAACACAAAATTTCCTAAGTCACTTGTGTGAGTGATACACAAGGTTTGGAAATCTGACTTCTATCAAAACGATTGTGATGGCCAAGTAGGAAAGTACCCTTGGCCTAAGGTCCCTAGACAGTACTGAAGCGCACAAGTCTAGCAAGTGATGAAAGCGAGCAAGAGGAATTAAATAAAAAGAGCATTTTGATTTAATTGAAATAAGAAAGAGAAAATTACAAGGATGTAATTGTAACTAAGAAAGCCTAGGAAAGTAAAAAGAATGCTAGGAGCGCTATTTAGAATGTATTGGGATGCTTTTGTCGAAGTGACGCGGAGTGAAGTGATAGCTTGGCCTGCCTGCTGATTTATAGCGGCCATGGAGGTCTCCTAGATAAGGTAGGAAATATCTGATCAATCATTATCTGGTAAAAATTACCAGTTTATTTCCATAAACTGATAATAGCTGCTATATCTTGAAACCTCCCATATCTGCGAGAAAATATATACACCCATATATATATATACAGCTTGAATCTGGTCTCAATATAGGCTTCATTCGGCTGACTTCCCCCCCCCAAGTAAAAGATATATACTTCCTAATCAGATAATATTATCTCCCAATATAACATAATATTCCATAAGTGATAATATTAATATTATCTTTCCATATGTGATAATATATTCCCAAAGCTGATTGATATTATCTCTAATATAATTTCCCTTAATAAGATCATATCAACTAAGAGAGTTTGTAGGGACTGATACTCTTCCCAAATTGATTAGAATACTGACTGCATAGAATAAGTTGCCAATTTGGAACAACTATGTAGTGGCCGGCTCACTTTGATATGTGCAGTGAAATGAGGTGGCAGCCCGATGGTGCAAGCATAATGGAAGCCCGATATTATCACATACACAGTCCGATGGCACTGAACTGCCAAATAAGGCCTAGCCAGACTGAATTAATAAATACCCAAAGCTGGTCAGTCTGATCACAGTGATGTCCGATCAAATGATGATCAGCCCGATTTAACAGTGGTTAGTCTGATCTCATGGTGAGTCCGAGTGAGCAAAGGTGCTAGCCCGATGGCGATACAATACAGCCATATTGAAGCAGGGCCCACTTTGTGTAGCAGCCCGATGAAATGGTGATGAGCCCGATAGAATGAAGCCCGATCAAATAATAATCAGCCCGATGGCAAGAAACCAGTCACTTAGCCGTTAATTTTTTCCATCGGTCTCATGAGTCCGATTAAATATCTCAATCGGCCTCTACCAATTTTATAATTTAAAAAATGTATTTTTTTAGGTGCAAACACTGAGAAATGTTAGTAAACGAAAATAAATCAAAATTTTGATTTTTCAGATTCCACTATCCCACCACTCCATTCAGCCTAAACGATAATCAAATAAATTAACATACCCATTAAATTTTGAAAAGGTAATCATATTTTGTTGGAAATATTTATATTGATATACTTGGAAACAGAAACAGATTCTTGATTAAAAAGCCGGAAAATAGAACAGAAACAAAATTACAATATTTAAACAGAAAGCAATAATAGGAAAATCAAAAAATAAGATCAAACCGAGGCCTGTGAAATTTCACAGTTTCCTTAAAACAGATTCGCCGTCTCACGGCATGTCACACCCGTTCCAAAAATTTCATGGTTTTAATATGCATATTCAGATTTTTGTGGATTATCAATGTTAGTTGATAATGGTGGATTGAGGTTGACTGTGAGTCAACGGTAAGGTGTCAGTAAGGACACGGGAACATGGAAGTTCATATTGCATAATCATGAGTAAATGACATTTATATGATTTAAATGTTATTTGACCTTATCTGGTATTTCTATGAATAGTAATTATACCTGTGTAGTATAATTCTGGTAAATTTGGATATAATAGTATCATTTTGAGAACTGTGGTGAGAATGTGAGAGATACGTTAATTAAAAAGGTAGGTTATGTAGAGATTTCACAGAATATAGTTTCGGACGTTATTTTTGGACCCAAACGAGACTTAGTCGGAAACTTCTGGAATTTATACTATTCACTCGTAAAGTTGTAAAATGAACGTGTGCGAAGTTTCATGGGTTAATAAGAAGTTTTGAGAAACTTGCGGGGAGGTAAACGTAATTCCCCGAAAGTTTGCCTATATATAGATTGGGATGAGATTTCAATCTCATCCAAACACTTGCCAAATATCTAGAGAGAGGAGAGAGAAGGGAGATTTGGAGCCAACGGGCTTTGCGACGCCGATCGACGACCGTTCGTCCGTCAGATTTTCTCCAGATTTCATATTTGAACTCGTGGAGGTAAGATCTACGTTTTGATACCACTTAGGTCATGTTTGGCCAATTTTTGTAAAAATATTAATTCTAGACTTTTGGGAAAAATCAGGTAAAAACTTGTAGGAACCGTCCCAAATTTGAAATCCGACGATTATTTAGCCCCCTAGACGATCCTTCAAAGTTTGAAGAGATTCGCACGAGGTATGAATTCTAGATCTATGAAATATATGGATTTTCATGTTTTGGACATTACTTTTGATATTCTTGGATCCGGGCGAAATTCATGTGTTAATTAGGCCTGTTAATTATGCACGTGAAATGATGATAAAAGCACGTATAACTGTTTATATGAGCATGTTATGTGTCTACTTGGGTCAAAGGGGAGTTTGGTGCAAATTCATCCGGGGTAAGCTCCTCGAACCTTGAGGATTGTGAATTTGATGGAATTGGAATTTTGGTTGTGTCTGGATTGGAGGTGGGCCCAACCAGGACACGGTACCTGGTATGGAGGAAGGTCCAACCAGTGTACGAGATGCGTGGGAGAGGTGGGCCTCCTACGGCATCGACCGGATGAATGCGTACCACTCACCCTAGAGACTATTTCTATGTGTTTTAGATGCTTAAACCATGAACTGTCATATAAGCATACATTTAGAATTGTACGCTCAGCATATAGCTGAGCAGTGGAGATGTACTCCATTGCAGGTAAAAAGAAAGACAAGAGAAAGCATGAGGAGTGAGGCCGTGGGATGCCGGGGAATCAATGGTTTATATTTGTTGTTCTACTCCGAACTTGTAGTGCAACCTTGAAATTTTTTGTGATTTAATTATATAAAATAAAAAAATCAAAATAAAAAAACTGCCAAATAGTCCACAAGGGGTACTTTTGAGCTCTTCGATAAATTTATGTCTTATATTGAGCTTTGCTACTTGTTGAAGTGTGTTGTATCTCTTCATGAATTTTTTTATGTCTAATAAAACTCCCTTTGCATTAACCAAAAAATAAAGCAGGGGACAAAATTAAAAGGTCTTACTATAGGGGGTGTATATGTAATTAAAATAACTTTTTCCGTCACTTTTAATGGCTAAAAGTGACGAATGTGGCAAACTGCCAGAAAATGTTAGTTGAGAGACCAAAACGAGAAAAAAATTTATTTAGGGACTAAAGTACAAACATGGTATAGTTTTGTTGGGTGGTCTTGGGTTTTCTCAACCCCAAAAGCTAGCTTATGAGGTGAGGCTTTCCCTCACACTTATCAAACGACCACGAGCCCGCTCCACATTTGATGTGGGAAACCCCAACAATCTCAACAATTTCCCCCTCGCATATCGGGCCTTGATCGGCAAACCCTCGACCAGTCTCTCTCTTGTGACTGTTGGGCCGAGATGTTGTAACCTGGGCTCTTATACTAGTGCTGGGTGGTCTTGGGCCTTCTCAATCCCAAAAACTAGCTTCTGAGGTGAGGCTTTCCCTCACACTTATAAACCGACCACCAACCCCTTCCACATTCGATGTGGGAACTAACAATCTCTTTCTCACACACCGGGCCTTTGATCGGCCAACCCTCGACCAGTCTCTCCCTTGTGACTGTTGGGCAGAGATGTTGTAACCTGGGCTCTGATATCAGTGTTGGGTGGTCTTGGGCCTTCTCTGTCACAGCCCGGTCCCACAATAGCGGAACCGGAGCCCGTGGCACGCCACCGAAGCTAAACCAATTCATTAACGTTCCCAAAATTAGGTTTGAAGAACACACGCAGCGGAAAAACAAAACACATTTTAAAACCAGAGGTTCAGTCGACTGCTCAGTCGACTGCTCAGTCGACGGGAGAAGGCAGGGAGTTTTCAGAATGTTTAATAACAATTCCAGTCGACTGAGGCTGGGGGGTCCAATCAACTGAGACGGGGACACATATTTCGATTTGTTTAAGCTAATGCTTAGTGAATAAAACAACATATGCACATGAATGATAAACATGTCCGCATTCACATCTCTACATTTCATACTAGTCGCCGGAGACTCACGTGTCCGTCCATACTCCCAATCCGCGACTCCTCGCCAATAAGTCCACGCGAAAGGGTAAGACCCACGATTCTTCTCTTCAATCGTGCGACCTTAATGCCTATATCGGCTCCACAAAATGGCACGGTGACCACGTGCTCCTTCTGACCCAAATAAGCAACTTAACATGCTCAAATACATATCACCATGCTCGCGGTAATCAAAACATATCACCGTACTATTGAGCCTACTTATCAATATAAATGCCCAATATGAACTACACAATATATCTCTAAGAATTAATACATGCTATTCACACAAAACATGAATACATGTCAAGAAACCATTCCAAAGACATAGTTGAATCACTCACCTCCGAATAACGCTCCTATAATTCAATCTGAAGAAAACCCGTGCACAAAGAACGTGCATAAATCCGTCTAGTACAATTCCTATGGATCAGAATTCCATTTATCAACTTTTATGAAAAATTCTAGAAAATAACTTTTCGGAAAACTTAGCCAAACAGGCCCTAATAGGTATCAAAACGAAGCTCTTACCTCGAGGAGCTCGAATATGAAATCTGGGAGAAAACAAACTGACGGAAGGTCGTCGTTTGGCGTCGCAAAGCTCTAAGCTCCTAAATCTCCCTCTAGCCCCCTTTTTGGCCTCCTTTTGGAATTAGGTCAAAAACTTATGAAAAACCTAAAGTCATCACTTCCTATATATAGGCAAGACTATTGGGAATTACGTTTACCTCCCCACGAGTTTTCAAAACTCCTAATTAGTCTCTGAAACTTTCTATACAGCTTATTCATAGCTTTACGAGTGAAACCTCAAAATTATAAAAGTTTTCGACTAAGTTTCGTTTGGTCGCTAAAACGCGAATTTCTATATGACGTTTTCGAAGTTGCTAATTAGCCTACCAAATTAATAGCGTGTTCATTCGTCCTCACCAGGATACTAAATCTAACAACAGAAATAAATTCTAAAACAGAAAATAATACAGATATTGAAATACACAGGTAAACATTTATTTTCAGATAAACATTTAAAATGTTCTACAGT
The DNA here is from genome assembly GCA_033977485.1 of Hydrangea macrophylla. Classification (NCBI taxonomy): domain Eukaryota; kingdom Viridiplantae; phylum Streptophyta; class Magnoliopsida; order Cornales; family Hydrangeaceae; genus Hydrangea; species Hydrangea macrophylla. The sequence goes on from CM066995.1 coordinate 90,299,203, forward strand.
GACCGTCTCATACTCGGAGAGACTTCACAAACAATAAATCTTCAATCATAACAGTTTCAAAGGGTTCTCTAATACAGACACCCAAATCAACTCGTGAGTCAAAACTCACTCAACCATGTGTCATAAGACACACCACATCACATTATCATGCATGACAATGTAATGCAAATGAAATAACACAAATGTGGGTGTTATATTCTCAACCCCAAAAGCTAGCTTTGAGGTGAGGCTTTCCCTTACACTTATAAACCGACCGCCAGCCCCTTCCACATTCGATGTGGGATACCCCAACAAGTTTGAGGGTGCAAAATGCATTTTAACCTTTAATTTAGCCACAATAACTTTAAGGGTAGTTTGATTTGAAAGAAGTGGTTAGAAGAGAAACTCGTTAAAAGAAGAGATGTGAAATGAAAGTATGATTCTTTCCACCATGTTCTAAAAGGCAAAAGTTTATACGATTAGCTTTCATAAGAGAGAAGGAAAAAAAAAATAGTTAAAATCAATTTACCACTTTATAAATATGACATATTTAGGTATATGTTTGTAGTATAAAAGAATGTTTTGTTTGATCCGTTCTCTTCTATTCTTCCCGAATCTCTCTATATTGGAGAGAAATAAATATTGGATATTTTTCTCCTAACTTTCGCTCCATCAATAACATTCTTATCTCTCACAACTCAACTTACCAGGTAAAAAAACACGTACAGAAAAAAGGTTCAATTTATTTTCTCTTCTCGACACTTCTCTCAAACTAAACAGACTGTAATTAAGGAAATATTATGATGTATAACATATATATGAGCCTTATTTCTTGCTTTTATTTTCCATTCCTTCAAATAGAGAAAATCTTAGCAACTCCATTAGGCATCTCATCTTGAGCCGTTGAGTTTCAACTTTGGACTAATATGATAAGTGCAAATTTAATTTTAATCAATTCTACCAAGATGCTAGGTCATCTTGAGTTATTGAGTACCAGTTAATTTGAAGACTATTTTATTCAACTCAGTCAAGTATGTTTGATACCATCAAACATGGTGTAGAGGCACTTGCATTCCCCCAAGTTGTTTGATGGCTAGTCGGTCCTAAGTTTGAATCCCACAATAGGAGTCACTGAGGATTATTGCTAACCCACCATGGGTGTCCACTAGCATTTTTGGTGGGTCTTGAAGCGCCTGCAAGCAACTTGATTTACAACCTATCTAGGCCGCTACCTTCATTGGTTCCTAGCGGCTAGCTATTGGCTACATACTTTGGTATAGGGATCACCACTTTTGGTCACGTCCTCTTATCCGTTTTTCCCCATAAAACAAGAAATTAAGTATGTTCGAACAATTTTCTCACGGAGTATAGATTCAACAAGAATTTGGCAGTGTGCTATCTTTTTAATCGTATTCTCCATAACCTGGAATTTATCAATAATTTGACACAACCATTATGTTTTTAGGTCTAAGACCATCTCGAACCATGCATGAAATTTGATGTCACAAATTATAATTTTGTTACATCAAATTTCGTATATTATTTCATCTTGCATCAATCCACACTCTCTCTTCTTCATTTCTGTATTATGCTCAATCATATGGATTTCACACAAGAATTTGGGTTAGAGAGATTCTCTCTCTAGTTTTTCTAGAGAGAGAGTAAGGATGATGTTTTATTTTGTGACCTAGCGTAGCACCGCTTCCCCCCTCTCTAGTTTCCTGCGACCTCCCTGACCCTTTTAGTTCTCTCTCTCTCTCCCTGACCCTTTTAGTGCCATGTTTTGTCCCAGTCCAAATAAGGGTCTATTTGGCTCCTCCGCTTCCTCTGTGAAGCTTCTCCCCTTCCTTTGTGAATGTTGTTTTCCTTTTCTCGTATGGCTTCTCCTTGGGTTCAAGATGGTGGATATTGCCCAGACCAATCTTGCAACAGTAGATTGACTTTTTGGTCTTCATTGGGTTATGATTGGTGGCTTTGGAGCTCTCTTTTGCAACTGTGTTGCTTTCCATGGTGCAACTCTTGCTATCATGGAAGTTTTTCAAGCAATTTCGGTTGCCCCCTTTGGTGAAACTTCTTCACTAGTTTGGACTTGGCTTTGTGCCGTCTTCTTGCTTTGGATGGTCTCTATCATCTACAGTTTTGAATTTGTTATGAGTTCTGGATCTCTTTACGCTGTGGTTCTTGTGGCGCAGTGGTGGATTCCTCATGTAGATGATGGAATTTTTTCTCTAGTCGCTTATGCTTGCTTTCTAATCTATTATACCCTTGGTTGTTTTGCATTTGCTTATTCTTTTATTTTATTTTGTTGTTTGTTTGATTTTCTTTGTAAGCTTTATTTTTCATTAATGATATTTTAGTTATTCAACGGAAAAAGAAAAAAAGAAAAAGGATTTCACAGTACGTGTTCTTTTGTCCTAGAAGAAATAATAGAATAATTTAAAACAATATTTGTCGTATCTCTCAAGATATAACAAATTTGGTGCAGGAAATGTGAAAGTCAAATTTGATGTTCACTTTAGGGACATTTTTGTTCACCCAAAAAATAATTTATTAATGCTCATCCAAGCATTTTATTAGTCAATACAGTAGGACTCATAATTAAACACCATTAATTTGAGGGCTCGCATGGTAACGTTGTGGTTTTTGGTTTTCAGTTTTGGTTTTCATTTTTTGTATTGAATTAGAGGCAATCATCAATACAAAAAATGAAAATAAAAACTGAAAACCAAAAACCACAACGTTACCATGCGAGCCCTTAGTACTCAGTCCTACTGCATTGACCAATGAAATACTTAGGTAAACACTGATGAACCATTTTTGGGTGAGCAAAAATATTTTCTATCACTTCAATATATGGATTGGAACATTTTCATTCTAATCGATACAATATATTCAGTTTTGATGCATGGCTAGAAAGAAGTTCAAGAAGAAAGCCCATCAACATATGATTAAGTGAAAGGTGATTCATTAGTTGACAGTTGCCACTATGCCTTTTCAAATCTTGTATCTTAAATGAGTTCATTTGATTTTTATTAGAGTATGTTGAAGTGGTCTCACAATTATTAAAGGTGATCTCATTGCCACATATGTTGAAAACTTTATTTAAGATACAAAATTTAAAAAGCATATCGTTACTATTTAGCATAAGTTATGGACCAAAGTAAGCATAAGAGCATCCACAATGGCGGAGTTCATACCACAACTTAGGGCAAATTTAAGTTTTTGTGCCACAATGGTGTAGTGTACACCACAACTCACGATAAAGTTAAGGTTGGTAGGATATTGAAACTTAAGTTTGTGGTGCGCGTAAATATTGCTATTGCACGAATAAACGATTCAAGCATAGCTCTTTGATGATCAACGGTACCGTTTAAAAAAAAATAATGCACAAAGCCGTTTTCACAAAATCGTTTTGCCACCAAACGGTTTTCGTAACACCTTTTTTATATTTCTCCTTCAAACGGTTTTCTGTGCATCGTCTCCAAATCTCTACCAATACCTACGGACTCCTAAATTTCTATGCCACAAATTAACTTAAACTTAAGCTAGATTGAATCCCACCATTGTGGATGCTCTAATATGGAGTCTATTGTAAGAAATACTATTATCATATTGGGGGAAGCATCATAAATAAGACAAAAATATGGGACACCTTTCAACTAGGGGTGAAACAATAAATCTAAAAATTGAACCATTCGATCGGTTTTTTTTGATAATCGTGGGTGTTCGGGCTAGCTTGCGCGCACCTCGACTAATCCCACGAGGCCAGGGCGTCCGGGTGAATCACCTGTGGCCACCCCCTTGAGATTCGAACTTGAAACCTCTGGGTAAAACACCCAGAGACCTTGCCATCCAACCACAAAAGAAGTGGTTATTCGATCGATTTTCATTACATGTAAATATTGTAAAATTAAAGTCGAACCCAAAAAAAAAAAAAAAGGCTAAACCGACAAAAATGAATCGAGCCAAACCATCCAATCGGTTGAAAAACTCCTCCAAAACCGACCGAACTGGACCGAACCGACTTAGACCTTACTTTCAAGTTTCAACTTTGTTCAAAACCCTTCACTTCTAGGGTTTATCACAGCACCCTTTGAACTGAAACGTATTTATACATTTTCTTTGAACCAGAGACCTTTCTCTCTCTCTCTCTCTCAGCCTGTGAGTCACAGGTAAGATGGCCGCATTGGAGACCAATTCAATGGATGGTGTCGTAGCTTCATTATCAAACAGCTTCCGGCAGGTTGCTCCGGCGGCTATCCCGGCGTTGTTGGACTGTATCATAGGCTCAACTGGCTTATCACCACCCTCACTTTTCTCTTCTCTGATAAATGCTTTCCCCAAACTCACCGAGGTACCACCAATTCTATAAAGAAACCATTTTGTTTTTGTTTAAAGAATCATCAAAGCAATCTAAAACAATTAGTTTCGTTTGTTATACATAGAATATCAATCTTTCATTGAGTTATTGTGTGTGCATAGATATGTATAGAGTAATGCTATGCTTCCCAAATTTGAATCCCAAATTTGGTTCCAAAATGCTTTGTTAGTGTGGTACCACATGCGGTGGCATCCGGTACTACGGATCACTGCGGCATGTGGTACAACTCTTAAGTCATTTTGGAATCAAACTTGGGATTCAAATTTGGGAAGCATGGTATAAATACAACATACTAAACCATAATCTTTCAATTGAGTTAGATGTGTGTCTATACAAATATATGCATATATATATATATATGTATGGGGTACTACTAGATAGCTATATAGTTAGATGTTTAGCTCTTAATATTTCCCCCCTTAATTTTCCTGTTTTACCAAGCAGAGTGTTAATTTGAGTTCATGTTCGATTTTGGTTAGATTATTCTGTATAGGAAATTACAAGGAAGAGACATTTGAGTTTGTTTAAAATATTTTGTATAGGACATCACAAGGGAGAGCGGGAAGTTGGATTCTGAGCAGTCTAACTACATTAAGTCGTGTGTGGCTGCACTCTGTTATCTTCTAAAGAAATCTGGTATGTTCCTAGCCTAGTTCAATTGGTGAAGCACATTTTCTTTTCGATAATCAGAAAGTTGAAGGGGGTGTTTGATAGCCCAATTAAGTGCTGAATTATATTTATTATATATATGTATACACGTGTGTATAATTTTTGTGTTTGATAATGTTTAAGGGCTTACCACTTAATTGAACAAGTAGGCAAAAACATATTGAAAACTTTGAGTACACATTTCTATTGGAAAAAATCACTGAATGCGATCTGTTTTCCATCTTAGATAATCTGCTTGTTGACTATTACACCCTTAGCTTATTTTTTTAGCTATGTAGACGGATACGATACGACACGGTCACACGGAGACGGTGAGAGGATTATTCGTATATCTGTCTAGTCAAGATTTTGAGAACTAGGCTCCTCTCTCTCTCTGTGTCTCTCTCTCTCTCTCTACTTCTTCCTACAACACAATTAAGGCTGTAACTACTCAACCATCTAACTTGCATTCCGTACGCAACAGTTTTCCTCAAGTTAGGGCTAAATCAAGACCTTAAACCCCTATTGCTTAGAAAGACGTAACAAAATTGAAACTAATTTTGCTTTATGTCTGCTTATTAATTTTTGGTTTTGTAGTTTTGGGTATCTATTTCGTTTTTCTTCTATCTATTTGTTTAAGACTATGGATAGTTGGTTAGTGCCATGACAAAATCCTATAAATCAATGGTTCTTAAGTTCAATACTATCATACTTGGGGCTAAAGGCTCTTTATCTCATTGGTTGTATCAGAATTTTTTTCTTCTACAGGGGCAAATTTTGATGCATTACGATTGTTTATTTGGAAAATATTTATTCCACTGGTGAATTTGGTACATGGAAATGATCTTGAAATAATTAATGAGGTAATGAAAATGCTATTGTAATTGTATATAAGCACATTTTCCATTATTTTGTGGCTTTTATGTGATGCTCATGGCCTATTTAGTTTTTCTTTTGCATGATTTTCAATAGACTGCAGATTCATTCTTTGATGTTGTGATTGAAACAAACACCTGGGAGGTCTTGGAAATGACTTTGGTGCCCTTTTTTCTAAGATTGGCTGGTTTATCAGTGGGGATGCTTCAAAGTGAAGAATTGGCCATATATGGATGGAGTAGGAACACATTTTTCATGGGTTTTGATGACCAGTTAACTGAGTTTGATATGGATAAAGAGTCCAAATTCTTTCAAACTGCTTCCGTTCCATTGAATCTGTCGTGCCAAATTTTGACCTCGATATTGGATGCTGCTCTACAAAGTCGACCTGTAAATGGGTGTGGAGAAAAAATATCTGGAAATTTGCTTTGGGATCTATGTAATATGACCATTAAGATGCTTTCACAAAGTTTAGAATCTCGTTCTACTGCAATAGGCTTACTTATCCCGTTCATATTGAGAGTATTTGTTTCTCACTCGTCATTTGAAGTCCCATTGCATGGGGTGGCATATACTCTTTTCAGGTAGAACCTTTTTTTTTTTTTCCTAATAGTTTGAGTTTAACTAATGTTAGTATGGAGCAGTGTTCTAAAAATCGGCCTAGGCGGAGCCTGGCAGCCGCGATTTTGCCTAGGCGTTAATAAAAATAGCCCAGGAGATTAGGCAGACCTAGGTGCTAGGCATGACCTAGTTTCATGGACTTAGAATTTTCTAACACCTTCCCGTGCGGCACTTAGACTTACACCCCACTACTGTAAGCTAAGTAAGCCTTGTTAGCACTCAAAGTAGAGAAGAGATAGAGAGTTGGGATGGTTTACACTCTCAAATGCTTTACAACTCTTGAATGGTTTGACCAAAAGAGGGCCTCACCTATTTATAGGAAACTAAGAATACAATGGACGGTTTAGATCATTTCGATCTAAAGGTCCTCATCAATCATCTAGAATACTCCTAGGAAATATTTAGATATTTACAAGCTCTATCATCTTCTTGAATTCTCTATAGAAGTCTACAATGTACACAGTATAAAAGCACATAGGAAGTCATAGATTCTTCTAGAATGTACAAGTCCTCCAATGCACTGGAACTTTCTTCCATGGGATGCACACCAAATGTTTGAGGAAATGCCATGCCGTGACACTAGGCGGGTCTTTTCTAAAATATTTTATAAAATGTGGGGGGTGAGATTGTAATTTTAGTAAAATGAGATTAAATTAAATCAATGATGTTTTTGAAAAAGATGAAAACTTTGATGGATTAAGTTTTATGAGGAGTTAATTTTGATGAGGAGTATGAGTTTGTGTCCGATGGAGAGAGAGTATTGGAGAGATATGGAGAAGAAAATTAGAAACTTAGTTTGTTGATAATGTGAATTTTGTTTATATGAGAATTGTCTCTATATTATTAATTTTGTTTACAAATAAATTTTCCGCCTGCCCCTAGGCACTAGGCTCCCCTTCCACCGTCTGCCTAGTGATTTTCGGAACATTGGTATAGAGCCCATTTGGGTTAGCTTTTAAAACACCCACTTTTTGGAATAAGAGGTTCTTTTTTGATAGATACGTAGGGTAGAGTATTTAAACCACACCATATGTGCAATAGTGACGACACTTTGGCGTGCAACAGTGACGACACTTTGGCATTTTGGTTAGGACCTTAGTCCTAGAATAAGAGGTTGGTTATTATTTATTTATTTATAATACTTAAATAGGAATAAGATTTTTTAAAAAGCTATGAAAAAGTTAATCCAAATGGTCACAGCTTTCTAAACACTCACTTTTAAATCTTGTAAGTGATTGTTGGCCCCGAAAAAGCTACCCCAAATGGGGTCTTAGCATGCTTGTCACCATTCTTTTCTTTCCCGTACTAAGCACAGTTGGCTTACAGGGAGGATTTCTTTATGGAATTATGGAAGTGCTGCAGTCTACTATTTTCTATGGGATCTTTGGAGAGAAGAGATGCATACCGTGTATTGTCTCTATTTTTCTCGTATATTGGTGGACATACAGGTGAAATTGTGGGTGAAAGGGATGCAGTATTTGATATAAGAGCGAAGAAGGAATTTTGGGACGAAATCACAAGAGGCTTGGTACTCGAGCACTATCTTTTTTCTTCGGGTAAATATCACTGACTTGCCTTGAGGTTTGTCATTATATCAACGACCTCCCTGTGTTTTGAGTAATATGAGGGACTTCCCTAGCAAGTAATGGTTCCTAAACACTTTTAGATGGGTATACAAAATACGGAATACCCGTACGTATATGTATTTATAATTTATAATATAAGCTAATAATTGAAAGTGATAGAAAAAGACGATAATTCTTTTTTGTATATTTAGCAAGGACAAATTGATCTGTTTAGGGTAAAACTTACGAGGGCATACTCATCCGTTTAGCTAATAGAGATATCATTGTCAAGCAATACACACTTGAGGGCAAATTTGTTATCAGAAAGAAGGTTACAGGTGCAAAGTTCTAGTTCTAAGGGAGGTTGCTTATTTTAATCAAAACTCAAGGGAGGTCAGTGATATTTACCCCCTTTTTTTTAACTAGAATCTTTTATGATGCTCCAGTTTATGGTATTTAGTAGTTCAGGTTTATGATAAGTTTCCTTACTTATCATAGTTATTTTTTAGTTATTAAACATCCTTGGCGGGAATTGCTAGGTTGATAAGGAGAGCTCAGTGAGGAAACATTCATTACACATATTGAAGATTGCGCTGCACATAAGTGAAGGAAGGCAATTCGACTCTGGTGCTTCAGAGATGATATCAAGTGGGAGAAGTTTAGCCAATCGTGGTATGGCGAAGAGAGAGATATGGGCTGAGAAGGAAGCCGAGTCATTGGGTGTAGGTAAAATAGGCAATTCATCGGAATCTTGGTTGAATATTCGGCAAAAATGGGGGGCCTTCCTACTTCTGTACGAAATGCTTGAAGAGTATGGTACTCACTTGGTTGAAGCAGCCTGGAATCACCAGGTTTGTTTTCATATTTTGTGGTGCATATAAAAAATGATCTTACCAGAAATTTACTACTCCCTCTGTTCCAAAATAAGTGTCCACTACACTTTTGCACAAACTTTAAGAAATATGTATTATGTTCATTTTTATCGTCAATTAAATGCTACTTTCCTCTTTTACCCTTGATGTGATGGGTGTTTGACTTTCCTACTCATTTTTGGACCACATATGAATGCTACTTTGTCTTTATTATAAGGGTATTTTAGGAAGTTTGTGTAAATGTGCATTGGACTTTTCAAAATGGACACTTACTTTGGAACATCCAAAAAAGGAAAGCTGGACACTTATTTTGGAACGGAGGGAGTATTATTATGATATATGTACTCAATTGTCACATTAGTTGTTATAGGAAAACTCTGATAAGGTAACAGATTTGGCATTTTTACGAGAATTAGAAGTGCTGTTAAATACATGGTACACCCACCAATTTTCTTTGCATCCACATTATGCAGTAAGGATTACATGCAGCATCTCATGTCGGAAATGTGGGTGTGGAGAGAAATTTGGTGGGTTCATTTAGGCTCTCCCAAGTCACGGAAGACCTCAAAGCGCGAAAAATTGTCACGAAGATTCTCAATATCTGATAAGAATGGGTAATTGTGGTTGAATGTCCTACCATTGTATCGTTGGTGGAGTAATTGAAGATTCAAACCTCAGTAAAACCCTAGAGTGTAAGCGTTTGTGAAACATAAGGTGCATCTGAGATGGAAATGTATGTCACAATTGAAGCAATTCCATAAATTTAAATGTGGGCTTTTATGGGAATATCAACAGAGTTGATAAGCTACTTTGCTGTTGTTTTTAGTCTGAATGTTAATCTATATCTTCTGTATACCTGTTTATTAAAAGATTCACAATCACCAGGCATCGAAAAACTTCTATCTTAGCAACTATAAGTAATTTAATGTGCTAATAATTTTTTTTTTCTTCTCTTTGTAGATAAACTTGTTGCTTCGATTTTCTTGGCCAACTGATGCCTCTTTGAAACCCAATAATGATGAACTTTTCCAAGATCAGATTGGGACATTGGAAGGAACGTTTAAATGGTTATCGGTCTTGTGGGATAGGGGCTTTTGTCATGATAACCCTCAAGGTACCAGGAACTTCTTGGTGAACTAGTTAATTTCATGGTACAAGGTAGGATTCTTGTACAACGTGTAAGAGTGACTGAGTCTTGTTTGTGTTGCAGTAAGGTGCTTGATTATGCAGTCATTCTTGGGCATCGAGTGGAAGAGCTATGGAAACTGTGCAAAATTGGTGCCTGAAGATTTTATACTTGGTCCATTTATACAAGGGTTGAATGATCCCGTGCACCACAAAGATTTTGGTTTGTTCTTAGTTAGATTGGTTATCTATGCACTTATTCTAGTTTTGAATGATTTCTCTCTCTCTCTCTCTCTCTCTATATATATATATATATATTCATAGGGAGATTGTATGATGGATGTATCATACATTGTTGTCAAATCGTCATTCGGTTGCCAAAATTATAAATCATGAATCGTACGATTCATTTTTTTCCCTCTAGAAAGTATATATAAATATATATTTTTAGAAAATAGATAATAACATATCCACTGTATGCTAAGTAGCATGGGTACGGACACGAGTACCCAACGACACGGATACGAGGATTCGGCAAATCCAAAAAATGTAGGACACTGGTACGGCTAGGATACGTCGAATAAAAAATACTTTATATAATACTAATAATAAATAATGCTACATAGTTACATAATACGGACCATATCGTATTACAAGATTGTTTTACCATTAAAGATCAACATTATTAATCCATCCATAGCAAGATTGTTTTACCATTACAAAATCATTTACAAGGACCATAAGCATTACAAGATTGTTATATAATTAAACATCATTAAATCATCCATATCATTACCAAATCATAAAAACCACAAGTCCAAAAACAAGAAAAGAAAAGATTCATCCTAAAGGGAACAAAACCACAAAATATATATGATACGCCCAAAATTGGCTCTACTCTACTACCGAGCAGTTCTACTCAGCAACCGGGTCCTATCCCGACCGAGGCATGTACAACTGCTTGGGTGAGCATCATCCCGATATCCCGAGCGGTTGCGGGCCCCCCGGGCCTCCTGATTCTGTAGTGCGGGGCTCTACCAGAGGAGAAGCCCGACCCTTGGGTCGGATAGTATCGTCTAGTCACAATACAGCTCGGGAACAACTCGGCTAGCCCAGAGGCGCGTCCAAACTGCTCGGACCCAGTAGTTTCCTAAGCCAGTTAGGAAATCTTCCAGATACGCATAAACAGTTTCCTAATCTGATTAGGAAACCTTCCGGATGTGCAGTTATCAGGCTGTCAACAGTTTCCTAAATAGACTAGAATGCCTTGTAAGGGAGGACTCTTCCTCTTATAAAAGGGTCCTTCCACCCCAATTAGAGGGGATCCCGATTTCGATAGAACCAACAATATTACGTTGTCTAGCCTCTCCCAAGAAACCCTAAACGCACACCCTACACGGCAGACCCTTGGTAGTTCCAGTCACCATTGTTGGATCACCAAGGTCCCTGCAGTAGTTTTACTTCATATAGTGGAAGCGCTCAGACACACACGTGGACGTAGATTTGCTTCATTAACAGGGCCGAACCGCATACAAACCCGGTCTCTCATTATCTCTCTCACTATTTCTCTCTCCTTGATCTGCTCTAATTTAACTTACCCAAAAATTGCATCATCAATATATATATATATATATATATTCTCATCATTCATCATTGGACCCAACTTCAACCGCCTCATCGTCTCCCCTAAGTTTTCAGAACTTTTAGTTTATTACAATACTAACACAATTTTCAAATCATTTACAAAATAGCCACTGTGCCATATCCATGCCATGTTCACGTGTGTCTGTGCCTTACCCACTAACAGAGTATTGATTTAAATAATTGGACACATTTTTAGGAGTGTCGGGTACGTACCCTGGCTTGTTCAACGCGTGTAAGTGTCCGCTACATGCCCGGTATAGGTACGGGAGACTAAATGAAGTACCCATGCGTATGCATATAAAAACACATGTACTGTGCTTAAAATAAACAAAATAACAATTTAACACAAGTTTCATGCAGTATCAAGGCTCAAAATGTTGAAACTTTTCTACTTAGAGTCCATTTGGGATAGCTGTTGGAATAAGGGATTCTTTTTTATTTTGTTTTTTATTAAAACTAGGTTCATTCTATGGAGAATTAGAGATTTTTTAAAATGCTGCCTTTTCATTTGTATAGCTGTAGCCTGTTGGAATTAGAGACTTTGTAAAATGACAATTTTACTGGACACGTTTTTAAAGGTTTGGGTCAGCTCTTTGAAAAAAAAGCTTCAATTTGTTGATTTTAAATTAATATATTTTAGCTTTAAAATAACTTGGTTTTTGAAAAAGCTGTAGAAAGTTGGTTGCCAAGCAGACACAAATATTTCAATCATTGATTATAATCTCAAGTAATCTCAAACAATTGGATAAACAAAGGGCACTTAAAGACTTAAAATTTCAAAGTTCAAAATAATGGATCATGAGTCATATTGGGTTGTATGAAACTTGAGGCGACTCGTATGAATCGACTGATTTTGACAGCCATTGTATCATATATAGGACAGTTTTTTCTTTGCGTTGTGTTGACAAGAGAATGTGGGCAAACTGCTAGCTGTGGGGTACAGCGACAACAATAATATATAACATACAGTCTCCCACAGCTGGTGGCTGAAAGAAATTTCTTTCTGCTATGGTTAATGTGGAATTTTAGTTTAGTCTGCTGAAAAAAGTACCATAAGTACTATCCGTTTCATTTTTCTATAGTTCCTGAAATCCTTCACAATGACTCACAAGGCTGTGAATTTTTAAATTTTGAAGAGAATGATTTTATGTTTCTTCATTCTTTAAGACATGCTTATATCTTTGTGTTATAGGAATAAAAGGAGTTTACTCTTCAAAGATAATGGAAGGTGCAGCCAGATTTTTGCGCCAATATACGGCTTCTCTCCATGCGAAGTAATGTATCATATGTTTAAAAAGCTTTCTTTTTAGCTTTAGTCTAATAAAAAGAGGTCTAAGAAAGAATTTAATGTCTTTGCATGAAAATATTTCTATTTATACCAACCAGCCTGCTGAACAATTTACATGTCTTTAGAGGAAACTGCAAATTCCACTATATTTTGTATTATGCTAATGTCAACGAAATTAGCTCTTATCCATTGTTTCACGCACTTGCGTTGGATTGAGAGTGTTACAAGTGTGGTCTTCTTCAATCACCCATGGTCTTGAAAAACGTTCCTCAATTTGAAATTTCCATAAATCTTGGCATGAGAAGTTATGCCTTTTTGCAACTTTTTCTCTTGTAAATTAGGAGAATTAATTGAATGTATTAATCATGAGTGTGAAATTGCACTCTGTTGCAACCAAATGGAATTGGGTTGCAGATGCACTCTAGTTGATATGGGGTCGATGAGAAAGTGATATCGGCAGATATATGTTTTGGTTCTTAGTGTCTTGGTGTACCGTGTATTTCACATTTGTTGCGCTTGCCTTTGATGAAGCTATCATATTTCACCTTGTTTTAGAACGAAACTGTAGTAAGTGTTCTGGACATCAATAATCTTGAACCTTTAGGGGCTGTTTGGGAAGGCAAAACGATTCTATGGTTCGTAAATGAGTTGGTTCTTTGAATTCAAAGTGTTTGGTGAATGTCCATTTCTTGACCAAACGCCCTGCCCAGTCTAGTATCTCTCTAAAAAAAAATAAAACTGGCTTTTTATCAAATTAAAATTAACATAACCTTGGTTCTCATAAAAACCATGGTGACTTGGTGAGACTGGGACGAACCATATCTTATTTTAAGCATTCCCAACCAGACCTTAGGGATCTCCAAGGACCAAAGTTAGAGAACTGGGATAGGCTAAGCATGGTGATCCATCAATTGGAGTGATTAAAATATATTCCTACCAAATTTAGAGATTATTCTAACTTCGGCCTACAAACTCATGTTTGATGACGTGAATGATAAAATCGGGGCTATAAAAAATATGGATGGACAGTGTCATTTGTGCTGTGTTTCTGAATTAAGTAGTTGCCTATTTAATGGTTAGGATCTGTTTGGAATCACTTCCCGAACGCACGCTTGTGCCCAAAATGCATATAGTAGCCTAATTGGATTAATTTTAGAAAGCACTTTAGAGTCCCAAAAGCATGTTTTGGCTGAAGCAGGTCCAGAGGTGCTTCAACCAAAATGTGATGCAAGAAGCAAATTGAGGTTTTAATTAAGTTTTATTGATTCCCATCGTGCAATCTAATGGGTTGCGATTGGTAGGGCTTCAACTTTTGCTTCTGCCTAAATGCAAAGGCCAAAGCCAATCCAAATGGGCCCTCGGGTGGGGATTCATTGAGCGCAATCTAATGGGTTGTGACGTATTATTTTTCCTTCTTTGAAACAGTTGGTGCTCAGTGTATTTTTTCCTGGTGATAAATAAACCTATCGACGAGGAGTAATTCTTCCTATAAAGATCAGTGTGTTGATAATTACTATTGGGGGTAGAAAGTAGTTGAGTTAGTTATACTTGTATTTACAGGAAACACATAGCATTTTTGAACAATCTGGCATGTGTTCCTAAGGAGCAGTCTTTTGGACGAGCTGGATTGATGGGTCTTGCAGAATGTATTTCCTCAGCTGCTTGTCGATTTCAAACTCACAATGGCAATGGAGTCCAAGTGGAGCCAGATGCTGAAAGTTCTTCTCAATGTGATAAAAAGGATTTACTCGATGCTTTGAGATTTGTTATTGAGAGCAGCAAACAACATTTCAATCCTAATTATCGTCTCCGAGGTCTAATAATTAATCTGGTTTGATGTTTCATTCGTTTACTAACAAATGAGAATTCAGAATTGCAATCTGAAAATATCAAGAGGATGGCTATCCTGAAACCTTCTTCTTTTTTTTCCAATGATGACCAGTTTGTGAGAAAGTCGTGGATGCTGCTGCTTCAGTAATATGTACGTCCGACATATCTCTTGAGGCGCTGCTCCACTTCATTTCAACTCTGCCACGAGAATTTACTGATTTTGGTGGTATGTGAAATAACCATGGCATGTTTCTGCATATTTTTGTATTCGTGCTTGCTTGACTGAGGTCAATTTCTTCTTATTCATCTCTCTCTCTCTCTCTCTCTCCCTCAATTGTAGGTTCATTAAGAGTGAAAGTACAAGAATGGCTTTTGGCTTGCGGTCAGAAACATAGTGCATTGAATTTTTGTAATTCTAAGGTGGAGCTTTTGAAGGGTCTGTATGATTTCCCTGGAAGTTTCACAAATCATCATCATTCACTCGGTGCTTCTGGTACATATGATGATGAAGACTTGGATGCATGGGGATTTGAAGCAAGAAGGTGGGCTAGAGTTTTATTTCTTGTGACCAAGGAGGAACATGATATAGATACTATATTGACGGTTTGCCTTCTTTCTTTCCTTTGAATACACATATTTGTGGTGCTTGGTTTCTTGGAATTAGCAGTTAGTTATTCTTTAGTTGATGATGTTGCTGATTTAATTTCTTGAACGTGCGAGTCATTCTTATCACTTCGTAGGCAGTAATTTTTGACTGTCAAGGCTGAAACTCTATGATTCTCATTGCATAAGGGCATAGTTGCTCAAATTAATGCTCCATTTGGTACGAAAGTGACTTTTTTCCCCCTGTTCTATAGTACATGTATCATTGTATCAATTTTGATACATCTTACACTTAGAGAGAAATAAAAAACCCGAAAGAGAAGTAGAAATGGTGGGAGGAACATTACATAGTGAAAGTTATTTGCTATAGAAGTTGAAGAGCATGGGTTCCCGTCAACCCCCAACTGCCAAACACCAACTCCAACTTAGAAGCAGAAGCAAGTAAGACTTGCTTTCTGGAAAAGAAAGAGAGTTTTAGAAGTGAGAATGCATTTCACAAATGTCATTCCTAAAATACCCTTATATGCGGATCACTATATTCTTCTGATGACTCTATGTCTGCTAACTATTTCTGCCCTCAGGAGGTTCTGACATTTTAAATTTGTCGTGCAGTTTATTCAAAATCATGGACTTGATGTCTCCAAACAAAGCAAAGATTTGGAGTGGTTACCTGTGAAATTTCTCATCCTTGTATTGAGCTTAATTCAGGAACTTAAAATAATGCAAGAGAGAATCACTGACTGTAGGATCAAAGGCAGAACCAGATCAGATCTTGGATTGCCCGAGATAGTGGATCATTTTTCAGCAGAAGCTTCCATTGTCATTGATAAGTTTGCCAAATCATTTCTTTGTATACTGGTATAAGAACCAATCTTAAACTTTCAGCTGGATATCTATCGTCTCTCTCTATATATACATCAGTTACTTGATGTTCCCGCATTTGGGAATTTGTCTGTTTGTTTTCAGGAGGAATTAGTCTCATTTGCCAAGTCATCTTGTTCCATATTCTGGTGTAATATGGTGAAAGAAGACACAGGTCTGCCATGTTCCATTAGAGGAAAGCTTGGGGGCCCAAGTCAGCGTCGATTGTCGTCCTCTACAACTACTACTGTGCTTCAAGCTGTACGATTTTTTGCAATTTTTTCTTTTCGTTGGTTATTTGATGCGACGCTTTGGTAAATTGTGTGCAAATCCAACTTAGAGCCCATTTGGGATAGCTTTTTTGGGGATTGTTTAAAAATCTGTGACCATTTGGATTAGCTTCTTCTTCTTCTTCTTCTTCTTTCTTTTTTTTTTTTTTTTTTAAATCTTATGAATTGTTGTGTTGTCCAAAATTTATAGTGAATCGTACCTGTTACAGCACTGCTCTGGTAATTACTATATCAAATTGTAGTTTCAGTAGTTTCTTTGCATGTTTCTGCCGCCGCAAGGTTTCTGAAATATTGCAATTGATTTTCCTCTGTTTATTCTTAGGTACTTCACATAACTAATTGCCTTAAATATACTTATCGCTGTTGTAATAAGAGAGACTTTCATGAATGTTTGAGGTTGTTCGTCTTTAAGTTGCTAAATCTTATCAGCTCTTTCAGCAATGTGACATTCAGTCTTTTAGCAATGACTCTATCGTCGTTCTACTATTTTTTTTTTCCACACCAGTGCTATCAATTCATGCATATTGCTCCTATAAAATTCGTAATTTTCCATCTTCCATCCTATGAATGAACAGATAATGTCTGTGAAGACTGTTGCATCTATCTCATCTTGGTGTGCACAGTTTGGAAGTGATGTTTTGCTGCATTTTGCTTTCAATTTTTTGTGGGAATTCTTCTGCAAAATTGTTTCATCTCCAACATATGATTCAGAGGTATGTTAAAGGTGTATGATTTGCTTGTCAGAATAGTTTGAATTTATTTGTCACAGTGGTTTTAATTTCCTTTTGAGAGCCTGTTTGGATTAGCTTTTAAAACAATCACTTTTTTGGAACAATTTTATTATTATTATTAATTTTTAATTGGAGCTTTTTGAAAAAGCTAATCCCAACGGTCACAGCCTCTTTAAACAATCGCTTAGAAGTGATTGTTGGCCCCAAAAAGCTGTCCCAAACTGGCTCTGAATTGGTTAGTTTGTTAAGCTACTTCAATTAATTCGTTTAAATGTCCCAGAACAGATTGAAGCAGAAATATGTCTGGCAGCATATGAAGCTTTAGCTTATGTTTTGAAAGCCTCAGCATCTGCCTTTTCTTCCTTGGCTCTGAGTCTTATTATGGAAAATGATAAACCGTCTATACCAACAACAGAAAGACGAACTTTGCTAGATTCCTTAGTTCTGACTTTTCTTAAGAACATCAATAATCTCATTGCAGTGGGAAAGTTGGTGCGAACAAGACGGGCAATTTTAATGAATTGGAAGGTGATTTCTTTTCTAGATTCATTGGATTTCTGTTTCTTACATGGGTGTCCGTAAATGCCTACACATAAGTGTAGGTATATATGTATAGTTTGGAACTTTTTGTTGGACAATATTTCCACCAAAACTTAGAGAGAACTATCGTTACTCTCTATCTTTTATTAACACAGAATTAGAAAGAACAAAATAAAATATTACAAAGTAGTCCTCTAAATCATACCCAACTATATAAAACACCCAATACTAAAATAATAAAACAAGATACTCAACACTCCCCCTCAAGCTGGTGCGAAGATATCCCTTATACCGAGCTTGCTAAGAATAAAATGAAAAGATCTACTAGAAAGACTCTTAGTGAGAACATCAGCTAACTGTTCTCCGGATTTCACAAAGGGAGTGCAGATATTCCCACTACATAACTTCTCCTTGATGAAGTGACGATCAATTTCCACATGTTTAGTTCTGTCATGCTGAACAGGATTGTGAGCAATATCAATAGCAGCTTTGTTGTCACAGTACAACTTCATTGAGTCTTCAGGCTTAAACCCCAAATCAGTTAGAATAATCTGAATCCATAATAACTCACACACTCCTTGTGCCATAGCTCTAAATTCTGCTTCAGCACTAGATCGAGCCACTACGGGTTGCATTTTGCTTCTCCATGTAACCAGATTCCCCCCAACAAAGGAACAATAACCCGTGGTTGACCTTCTGTCTGTCACTGACCCTGCCCAATCTGCATCTGTAAAGAGTAAAGACTTCAACTTGAGTGTGCTTATGCTTACCAAAGAACAACCCTTTCCCTAGAGCTGACTTGAGATACCTCACAATACGAAAGACAGCATCAAGATGAATCTGTCTAGGAGAATGCATAAATTGACTTACCACACTCACTGCGAAGGCAATATCTGGCCTTGTGAGACAAATAAATCAATTTACCAACCATTCTCTGATATCTTCCCTTATCAACTGGTTCGCCACTTGAATCATCCCCAAGTTTCAAATTCGGATCCATGGGTGTATCAGCTGCTCTACTACCTAGCATACCTGTTTCTTGTAGCAAATCTAACACATACTGC
Organism: Hydrangea macrophylla; assembly: GCA_033977485.1. NCBI lineage: Eukaryota > Viridiplantae > Streptophyta > Magnoliopsida > Cornales > Hydrangeaceae > Hydrangea > Hydrangea macrophylla. The sequence goes on from CM066995.1 coordinate 90,318,121, forward strand.
CTCTGTGATATAAATATTCCATCACTGGATCTTGCTACCTCTATTCCCAAGAAATACTTTAAGTTCCCCAAATCCTTAATCTCAAATTCCTTAGCTAGGTAATTTTTTAGCTTCCCCATCTTCCAGATCATCTCCAGTGAGAACAATGTCATCAACATAAACGATCAAAGCAGTGACTTTACCTTATGACGAATGCTTAAAAAAGAAAGTATGGTCACCTTGGCTTTGTCTAAACCCATACCTGAGCATCGCCTGTGAAAAACGATCAAACCACGCTCTAGGTGACTGCTTGAGGCCGTACAACGACTTCCGGAGACGGCACACTTTTCCTCTTGTCTTTGTATCTTCAAAGCCTGGAGGTACATCCATATAAACCTCTTCTTCTAAGTCACCATGTAGGAATGCATTCTTTACATCAAACTGATGCAATGGCCACTCCAAATTTGCTGCGAGAGACAGCAAAATTCTGATAGAATTCATCTTGGCCACCGGAGCAAATGTCTCTTGGTAATCTACCCCATAAGTCTGAGTAAATCCCTTAGCCACCAATCTGGCTTTGTACCTCTCAATTGTCCCATCAGCCTTGTGTTTCACAGTATACACCCACTTGCACCCTACCGTTTTCTTCCCTCGAGGTAGTTCTGCTAATTCCCAAGTGCCATTTTTCGAGAGTGCTTTCATCTCTTCAATCATGGCGGACTTCCATTTAGGATCAGACATAGCTTCCTGCTATGTAGTACGGATACGGATACGCGACACGGATACGACACGACACGATACGGAGACGGAGAAACGGCAAATCTAAAAAATATAGGATACGGAGACGGCTAGGATACGTCGAATAAAAAAATTATTATTTTTAAATATAATTTAATTTTAAATTAAAAAAAGGGTTAAACATCAATATTACATGTTAAATCTCCTGAAAAAAATTACTAAAAAACATGACACAATTCAAACATATTTTATTATATATATATATCAGCGTCAATCCATATTTATTTATATATATATATATAATATAATATATAAATATATAAAGAAGACAAGAATCCTAATCAGTTATCGGTCCTAGTGCTGATGAGCTGGAGCCTTGCCTCTTCAATTTTTGAAGAGACACTAGAAACTAGGAAGAAGACAAAAAAAAGTCCAAATCACTAAAGGCGGAAAGCTTTTACATACCTATCTACTGCAGTACATATAATATATAATAATAAATTAATACTAAAACTGTAATAAAAGGAAAGAAGCAACATGAAGCAGCGATGTGAGAAGGAGAAGAAGAAGTAACGAACCAGTCGAACAAAGCTTCCAAGCCCTCTCCTCTGCAGATAATCAGCTGACGGTCTTCGAAGAAGTCACGAAGTCCTCTCGCCTCAACGAAGGAGATGAAGTCCTCTAGCCGTCATCACGAAGCTGTCGCCCTCAAGAAACCCTATCTTCTCCCTCGCAAAGCTGTCGTCGAAACCCCACGAAGCTCTTGTGTTGGTCTCTCTGTGTTTTTGGCTTGGATCGCTAAAGGTTAGGGTTGTTTATAACTTATTTTCTTAAGTACTGTATTTCTTTTTAAATACTCAGAAAAATGATTTTTTTTTTTATATGTATAGAAAGACCACTTGGCCGTATCCTTTAAGAGTGTCTTAGAAGTGTCCGCGCGTATCCATGGAGTGTCCGTGCCGTGTCCAATATTCAGATTTAATTTAATTAATCCAGACACGGAAAATGCCGTGTCCCGTACGTATCCCGCCGTGTCCCACGCGTGTCCGTGTCCGACGAGTGTCAGAAACGCAAACGGCACCTAAAATGGAGTGTCCATGCTACATAGGCTTCCTGGACATGATTAGGAATAGAGACAGAGGAAAGTTTGGACACAAAAGCTCTATAGGATGGAGATAGACGAGTGTATGACACAAAATTAGAAAGAGGATGTTTAGTACATGCCCTAGTGCCCTTTCGATGAGCAATAGGAATGTCTAAATCATCACTAGAATCAGTAACAAGAGTTGGAGTATTTGAAATACCTGGATCATCATCACTAGAAGTAATTGGCTGTAATGAAGGGAAAGAAACAACCTCCATATCTGATGCCCCAAACCGCTTCCTCTCCTTGTTCTTTGAGTAAGTTAGCAACTCTTTCTCTTTCCCCCTTTTTTCAGTTGGTACGCTTTCTCCCTTCTCTCCCTCATTTTCCTCTTTGTTTTCTCCCTCACTGTCTCTCCCTTCTCCCTCATTTTCAACTCCCTCCTCCTCATTACATATAATAGCAATTGGCATCTCTTCCTCACACTCTCTCTCCCCCTGAAGAGGTGACTGTAGAGACTGTGGCGACTGAAAGTAAGGGTGAGTCTCATGGAATGTGACATCCATAGAGACATACCATTTACGAGTAGGAGGGTGATAGCACTTGTACCCCTTTTGAGTAGGAGAATAACCAAGGAAGACACACTTAAGGGCTCGAGGATCTAACTTTTTTCGGGACTGAGAATGGTTGTGCACAAAACAAACACACCCAAATACTTTAGGAGGAATGACAAACATGGAGGACGGATTAAGGAGAATTTGAATAGGGGATTTTTTATCTAGGACACGAGTGGGTAGTCTGTTAATGAGGTAGGCAGCCGTTAAAACTGCCTCCCCCAATACGACTTTGGAACTTGCATCGAAAAAATCATTGACCTAGCAGTTTCCAACAAATGACGATTCTTTCTCTCTGCAACTCCGTTCTGTTGAGGAGTGTTAGTGCATGAGGTTTGGTGAATCATGCCATGTTCTGAAAAATAGGCTTGAAGACCACCATAAATATATTTTCCTCCTTTGTCAGAACGGATAATTTTGACTGTAGTACTAAATTGAGTGCAAATCATTTTGTGAAAGGTCTTAAAAATAGAAAACACTTCATTATTGTCTTTTATCAAATACACCCAAGTAGTACGTGAAAAATCGTCAATAAAAGTAACAAACCACTTGTAACCATTCAATGTAGAAATATGAGATGGACCCCACACATCAGTATGAATAATCTGAAAAGGACTAGAGCTTTTATTCAAACTTAACTTAAAAGTGGCACGATGATATTTGCCAAGTTCACATGCCTCACAAAAAACATCAGAAGTAGTCTTATTGTTTATTAAAGAAGGAAATAAATGACTAAGAAGTGAAAAAGGAGGATGTCCTAGTCTCTGGTGCCACAGCCAAGCCTCGTTAGGAAGAGTCTCCCTCAATGAATGATGAGCACTCCTGGTTAAACTTCCATTCTCAGGTTCATTAGGCATCAGATAATAGAGTCCATTAGATTCCCTACCACTGCCAATCTTCTTCTTTGTGGAGAGGTCCTGAAAAACACAGTGAGACGGGAAAAAAGTTACACAGCAATTAAGATCGCGAGTGATTTTACTAATGGAAAGAAGATTTGTTGAAAAATTAGGAACATGAAGAACGGAAAATAAAGACATTGAGTTAGAGGCATGAATGACACCTTTACCAGAAATAGAAGAAAAATTACCATATGCGGTTCTAACTTTATCTTTACCTGAACAGGGAGTATAAGTAGAGAAAACAGAGGACAGACCAGTCATATGATCAGAAGCCCCGGAATCAATAATCCATGGTTGTTGAGAATAAGAATGTAAGGCACTTGTAAAATTAGCAAAATTACCTGCTTGGGCAAAAGAGGTAGAAGATCCTGTAGGAGCATCCAATTGTGCCATAATCCTCCTCAGTGTCTCCAAATCAGAACTGCTAATACTCCCAGTGGTAGGAGAAGGGGACGGTGACTCCTCTGGGTAACTAGGATCCAGTCCAGAGGTCAAATTAGCCCGGGGTCCACTTCCCCTGCCACCGTTTCGACCACCAACCCGGCCACCCCCCCTTCCTTTCGCCAAGGGAGGACGGCCATGAAGCTTCCAGCATGTTTGACGAGTATGATAAGGCCTATTGCAGTAATCATAGAACTGCTTACTCTTGTCTTCCACAGTCTCATCATTTTGGTTCTTTGGAAGATACGGACCCTTACCCCATCGCTGGTTGGAGGAAATCAAGGCTGACCTATCAGTAGTGGTGGAAGGAAGCATAGCTGATTGACGACTCTCCTCATTCTGAATGTAAGCAGACGCTTCCCGAAGATTAGGTAATGGTTCCATTCCAAGAACTCGACTCCTCACCTGATCAAACTCGGAGTTGAGGCCAGCTAAAAATTTGAAAATTCTCTCACTCTCAAGATAATCCTTAAAGCTAGCTGCATCGGTGGGACAAACAGGATGGTAATTCTTCAAATGATCAAGACGTTTCCACATCGTGGACAGTGAGGTATAATATTGGAGTGTAGTACGCTCCCCTTGAATTTCAGCCTCAATACTTCTACGAAGTTCATAAACTTGAGCAACATTACCTTTTCGAGCATATGTCTGAGCGAGAGTATCCCAGATATCTTGTGCAGTTTCCATCTCTAGAAAGAATTCGGCAATTGTAGGTTCCATAGAGTGAACCAGCCAACTCATCACAAGATAATTATCGGTCTCCCACTTGGCATAAATGGGATCCTCACGACTAGGTGCCTTGAACGTGCCATCAACATAGCCAAACTTTGCTCTACTTCAGAGCCAAAAAGTGGCAGACTGAGACCAAGAGATATAGTTTTCACCATTGAATAGAACAGTGATGATTTTTGAACCTGGGTTCTCGGTGATGAGGGAATGCCTCTCATTCCCTATTGGAGAACTCACAACTCCTGTATTGGTTGTTGAGGACTTTCCGATCTCCAAATCTTCTTTCGACATGTTGAGAACAACTCTTGGTCTTAACAACAACACACGGCTGAGAAGGTAAACCTAGTCGTCAAATATCCAATCTATGGACAGATCATTTGTCCGATTACGGACTTAAATACAAACTCTGGAAAGGTCAATCAGCACTGCAGATTGGGCAGCTTGTAGTTAATCCGAAGAAAACAGATTTTATGGAGTGAAGATAGAAGATAAAGTCAGTCCAGGGCTGACTGATGAAGATTTATTGGATTGAGAGAAGTCAGTCCAGCCTGGGAGGCCTGGTGAGGGCTTGGCGCAAGTGTTGATGGCTGGGTAAAGTGGCGGCGCAGGCTGGAGGGTGGTCTGTTAGGGTTCGGCGCAGCCTGGTGGTGGTCTGGATGTTGCGGCGCAGTTGTGGTGGGTCTGGTAGGGCTCGGCCTGGTTGTGGTAGGGCTGGAGATGGTTATGATGGTGGTGATGGTGGTGTTTGGCGATGAGAGGAGGTTATGATGGTGGTGATGGTGGTGAGAAACCCTAGTTAGGGTGGCTCTAATACCATGTTGGACAATATTTCCACCAAAACTTAGAGAGAACTATCGTTACTCTCTATCTTTTATTAACACAGAATTAGAAAGAACAAAATAAAATATTACAAAGTAGTACTCTAAATCATACCCAACTATATAAAACACCCAATACTAAAATAATAAAACAAAATACTCAACACTTTTGGCATTGCCCAGAACTGTTTGCTATAGCATCAATATAGAGTAGCTTATAATGGTTGTATGATTGTATCATCTTTATGTTATACTGTTCTTTATTTGTCATTCCTAGTAGTTCAGTAATTTTCTTAACTAAAGATTTAACATCAATCTATTGTGACTAATTCAGTGGATCTGCCTCGAAGCTATACTGTCAATTCCTTTCTTTGCCATTGAGAATGGAGTCCGTTTAGAAAGTGGTGTTTCTTTCTTCTCGGATGCTGCACTCCACTGCGTTTTCAGTGATCTTGTTGATAGGTAAGTCACATGATCAAAATTGTTTCTACCATTGAAACTACACGCTTCCTGTGTTACATGGACTCGTGTACGGGTGTCGGGTGGGGGGGTACGTCTTTGGAACTCCCGTTTTCATGAATGTAAGGACATGGGAATACGACAATAAATCCACTTCTTCTTCTGCTTCTTCTTCTTTTTTTTTTAAAAAAAAAAAAAAAAAAAAAAAAACTTTCCCAGAGAAAATACTATTTTTATAATAAGACTTTAACATGAGCATCTCGTCCATTTGACCATACTTTTGTACCACTAGGAATTTAATTAGACTCTGTTTAATATTTCAACATATAGCTAACATGCTTCTTAGTGTATTTCCAACCAGAAGTGTTGGACACACATCTCGTTCCCCTTTCCCGGGTGTCCAATGTGGACTGGTACTTCAACTTATCAAGAAGAGTCCATGGCCTCGTTTGGCAAGCCAGATAAAACTGCCGGATTGGACAAGATATGGCAGGATTAGACTGTATTAGTAATTCTGTCGGATAAGCTGTTATGTTGTCCTGTGTTTGGAACGTGCTAGATAAAACTGTCGGGTAAGCTGTTTTATCATAATCCTGTGTTTGGTCGTGTCGGGATATAAGTTCCGGATAATAACTAAATTATGTTTTTTAAGACCCAGAAAAAAAAAAAAAAAAAAAAAACTGAAAAAAGGGAAAAAAGAGTTGCTTTAAAAAAAAAGAAAAAAAGAAAGTGGAGCTGGGAAAAAAGGGAGCTGAAAGGGAAAAAAAATTACAATTATGGGAATTTTTTTTAAAAAAGAAGCTAATATGAAAAATAAATAAATAAATAAATGAATAAATAAATAGATATGGGAAAAAAAATATGAAAAAAAGAGAAGCAATTCTGGGAAAAAAATAAAAATAAAAAAGTTACAAAAAAAGGGAAAAATCTGGGAAATTTTTTTTTTGAAGAAAAAATTTCTGAAAAAAAATTTCTAAAAAAAGACAAAAATTTGAAAAAAAAAATATATGAAAAAAAAATTTCTGACAAAAAAAAAATAAAAAATTCTCCAAAAAGTTATTCCAAACTCCCTTATCCCACCTAATACCAACCCCCCCTTGGTATAGAGTTATCCCAAACTCCATGGGATAAAATGGGAGTTTGGGATAAAATACTCCTTATCCAAGCGTGCACCAAACACTAGATTGGATAATTTTTATCCAAACCGACCCACTTATCCGGCGCGCCAAACATGGCCCATTTATCATAGCATGTGCCCGTGATTGAATAATATTTGTTGCTATAGTATGGTTTAGTTGGACAATACTTATTAGGCACCCTTCTGGATCCACCATTTCTCGTCCAAAATGAAATCGATTGGAAAGGGAAGAGGCTTTCCTCACATCCATCCTTCTGACATGTATGGTTACAATTATAACGACACATAACATTTCCTTCTTGTTGCTGATCCTTTCCTTCTTATTTAGCCAAACAAAAGGAGAGAAGATCCCCCTCCTTTTGCCAGGGATACCTCTTCCCTTCCTTCCACTTTTCCATCCCATCTACCAAACATAGTATAAAGGTTTGGCTTTGGACAATTGTAATAATATTGTGTACTCGGAAAATTGTTTACTTGTGTGCTCATGCCCAATTCTCTTATAAATAAGTGTAGCACAGAGTCTCCCACAACCCTATGTGTTATTTCTGTTTTAGTTTCCTATTCTCTAAATTTGGCTCAAAACTGGGATTATTGGTAACTTAGATTTTTTTAATTCCCATCGTCTTCCTCTTGAATTGACTTTCCAGCCTTGAGAACGCTGGGGAAGGGTCTGTTTTGCCCATGCTGAGATCTGTCAGATTGGTATTGAAGCTGTTTACTTTAGGAAAAATGGGATCAGTTGTTTCCTCATGTCAAGGTGTGGATTCCCAGGTTTGTCCTATTCTTCCTCAAAAAAATAATGCATGTGTCTGTATATCTGTTCCTTTATCTATGACAAGGTAAAGATGGACGCGTTCATGCGTGTATCTATGAGATGAATAAGCACCCAAGTATTATGATCATGCTCCTCATGTTTATATATCCACTGTTATCTGATCAATAATGACTCCAAAGCCATTGTTTCTGATTATTAAATGTTAAGTTGAATGATCTTTAGAAGCTAGCTTGGTGGCACTGGCACACAAGGACTCATAGCCCAAGTGGCAAAGGGCTGACACTTGGTGCTCTCTTGTGTACCCAGGTTCTATGTTTGAACCTTCCCCCTCCCCATGTAATAAAAAAGAAAAGAAAAAAAGAGCTAGCTTGGTGGCTTGAAGATGTGCAGTACTTAAAGAATAAAGCAGTTGTGCTTCATTATCTTAGGTACCGTATTTACTGTAAAAAAAAAAAAAATCTTTAACATAGGGAAGAAAGAGCAAAGGTAGTGATTAAATTAAAGTTTTAGGCATCTCCTTGACATTTTGGAGTTCTCCTTCATAATTTGAATGACAAAACAATCAAAACCATGTTGCATTTTCTCATTTTGATTGTGAGAATCATGGGTGTATACTGTATATAGAAAATTTTGGCTGATATGGTGGAATAGATTGTAGGTTTTTTCCCTAGGTTGTGGTTGTGTATTATTTGTTTTTGTTCAATGAAAATATGGAACTCCTCTGCATAACTTATTCATGACTACTTATATCTGTGTAGATGATGTGGCATTTGGTTCGTGCTTCTTGGATATTGCATGTAAGCTGCAACAAGCGTAGGGTTGCACCAATTGCTGCCCTTTTATCATCTGTCTTGCATTATACAGTGTTTGGGAATGAGATCATGCATGAAACTGACAATGCAACAGGGCCACTGAAGTGGGTATGTGTTCTCTCTCTCTCTCTCTCTCTCTCTCTCATTCTAAGAAAAATAGTGTGATTTGAGTTTGTCATTATTATTGATCATGGTTATAAATTGTGAATCCAATTGTGACTCAGTTTGGCAAAATTTGAAACGTGGATCACATTGATTCGCGGATCATCAGATTCAAAAAAAAATTCCCCCCCATAAAGGGAGCTATAATGTATATGTATGTACAGTAGATATAAAAACACATGTACATTGCATATAACTATAATATAACAATTTAATTCAATCTTCATCCAATTCCAAGGCTAGAAATGTCGAAACTTTTCTACTTTAGACTTCAAAATTCAAAATTATAATTCATAAATCATATCTGGTTGAATGAAACTCGAATCGTCTCGTATGAATTGACTAGAAAATTGACCGAGTCTAAGAACCCATGTTACTAACCACTTGCAGTTTGTTGAAAAAATTCTTGACGAAGGAACAAAGAGTCCGCGTACTATTCGTCTCACAGCATTGCACTTAACAGGGCTGTGGCTCTCTAATCCCAGGACTATAAGATATTACATGAAAGAGCTCAAGCTGTTAACGCTGTATGGTTCTGGTATGTCCCAAAATAGCGCATACATCACTATTACTCCATGCATAAATTTGGTTCTCCTTCTTTTAAGGACTATACGTTTAACAACTCTAAATTCTAATGAATTTGTCACCAGTTGCATTTGATGAGGATTTCGAGGCTGAATTATTTGATAATCATGATGCAAGGAGTGAATTGTTAGTATTGGCCAAAAGCCCAGACTCTGAGCTGACTGAAGTAAGCTAAATTGTTTCAATTTTTTTTTTTTATATGTTTATTTAATAGTTGTTTCTTGATAACTATCTTTAGATAACTATCTTTACGGGGAACGTTTCATTGAAGAATAGCTGATTATATAACTATCAGTTTATCACCACTTCCTTTATTCCGTGACTGTATATATTGTAAATTTATTTCAAAGTCTTGTTCTAATTCCTGTAATTTGGACCATAATCTGTATAAAAAAATGCCGTGATCATCAATTAGTAAGTGAAATGTGTTCTGTGCATGAAACACAAGGTTATGAAAAAACTTTACTTTGTCTTTTAGTTAGGGCCTGTTAAAATACGGCATTTGTTACCAATCTAATCTTAGGACTTCCTTCGATATTAACAATTTATCCAATCAATCTGGGATTTTCTTAGAAATCAGTAAGGTTGACTACATTTGCTAGTACGTACTATGCTTTTCAAGTGGTAGCCCTTGTCTGCCCTGTCCTTATAATTGTTTGTATCATAATCCAAAGTGGATTTCAGCGTTGAAGTTGGAATATAAGTGATATACAATGAAAAGTTTCCATGCTTGATTGGAGGACAGCAGTGCGGCTGACTGGGGCATAAGTTTCAGGCAAAGGTTTCCATTTGGTGGCCTGTTTGGTATTTAAGGGTGGTTTAGTCAAGCCCATCTCAATGTTAGATGAAGTGTATTACATCGTTATCAAAGTGAATGTTCTTGAAGGAAAACAAGGTGCGTGTATCATGGCACTCTCTTGAAAAACTGTCTCATTGGTTTTGGAGTACTGAAGCTGAAAGAGAGTTTCATTTGCCTGTATGACTTTGTAAGAGTGTTTGGAACTACATTTTTGAAATGCATTCTTGGGCATCGTAATTACTTCATCTTCTGCATTTTCAAATTAGTTAATGGAGCCATTCCGATACAAGGTCTACTTTTTTAAAAGCGCAAGTCTTTCTTGCGCTTTTAAGTTGGGGAGGGTATTTTGTATATGAGACATTAGTTCGGGGATGTAACTCCATTCTCCTCAACTTCTATAACAAATAACTCGCACTCCTTTATGTTTCTATTTCCATCTTTACCGCTTCTTCGCTTGTTTTCTCACTGTATATCTAATGTATATCAATATTGATACATGTAATCCGTAGAAAAGTTACGTCCGTTCCAAGTGCAGCATAATTTGATGCAACAAAGTCTACCGGGTTTGTTAAGCATTCCGGGTAGTGTGTTTTGGAAATATTCTGGTTACAGCGACTGTAATTTAGTGTACATACAGCTCTTTCTGAAAGTATTTTGGGACGCTCCTCAGTGTATGCTATAATTTTGCGGCTTCTCATGGCAGGTATTCATCAACACTGAGTTGTATGCACGTGTATCTGTTGCTGTTCTGTTTAACAAGCTTGCAGATTTGGCTGACATGGTGGGATCAATCCATGAAAATGAAAACTGCATTGCAGCCCTTGAATCTGGCAAGATGTTTTTGCTTGAGCTTCTTGATTCTGCGGTATTATATTTGTACTCACACCAATAGAACTTACTAATGAAAGAATACGATAGAATTGCATCGTAGGTGTTGTTAAAGAATTGTTAGTGACGTGATTTTGTCTGTGCAATGTTTTATGTTGTAATTATGCACCTTACCGAATCCATATATTGTACAAATAGCATATATGATTTGTTACTGGAGCAACTGAAGTTTGGTTTCATCATCTGCTACTAATCACGTCTTGTTTACATTCAGCTCAAATAAAAGGGTTGGGAGACCACATGTTTCCTAGTGTGAACTTACTATTGAAAAGCTCTCTTTTTGTGTTTTCTAATACAACCATGCTTATTTCATTAACCCCCATTTTGTACACTCCTTCCAATGGTTACTCACCATTTATGTCAGGATTTGTAATGTGTGCGTGTGTGGTTTTGAACTTCTGTGCATTCATAAAAATATAGTATTAAAATGATTGATTCTCTAGTGTCTCACATAAAAGCTATTACGTTTATGGATAAGTGCATAATTTTTTTACAGAAATTTGTAAGAACTAAATATTCTTGTGAACAATTTTATATTGTGCACCTTTGCATCACTAACTAGATTATAATTGTCCTTTGCTATGCTGCAATATTTCATCGTATTACGGAATTATTGATGCATATTCCTTTCCCTCCATTAGATAACCAGTTACTCGAAATGCTTGAACTGTTAGATAATGGGCGCAACTATGCATATCAAGCTGAAACACCCTCTATTATTTTTCATTTACCGTTATTATGTTCTATAGTCTTGAGTTCAATATTTTTCCACGTAGGTAAATGACAAGGATATTGCAAAGGAGTTGTATAAAAAGTACAGTGGGGTGAGTGTTGTTTCCTTGTGATCGAGATAATATGGCTTGCTATTCTAACATTATATTCGAATGTTTATTAATTTCATTACGCTGGCGGGGAGCTTCGAAAAGAATACTAGCTTTTGTCTTGTTTATCATTTCCCGACCATTGTCCTCATTTGTATTTTTTTGGTCTTTGCCAGGTCCATAGGCGCAAAATTCGTGCGTGGCAAATGATATGCATTTTGTCACGATTTGTTGACGAAGATATATTGATGAAAGTTACAGATAGCCTGCACATTTCCATCTATGTAAGTAGAAGTTGCTTGTACTTCGTAAATTTGTTCGGTTATCTTTGTTTTTCCATTTCAAGTCAATTTATGTTTTGTAATAAAACCTATAAGGCAAATTGCTGTAAGGATTGTTTTTATTTTTATTTTTATTTTTAAAGTCTTTCTGTATTAGTACTAGATATGCATTGATTCTGGAGGAAGCTTCATAAGACCACTTTTTCAAATTCCTATATGTTAGCTCTCTCTCACTTTCTCTCATGTAAAAGGTCAGATAAAATCTTGTGTATGTTTTGAATTTTTCAACCTAGGATTGTGTATACCTATGTCAATTTTTTTTTTTTTTTTGGGATTGGGACAATGATGTTTATACATACTTTTCACTTTTTATTCTTTATTTTCCCGGATGAGTGAAGTATCATTCAAAGCACCAAAGCGGTGATGCACCCGACACCTGTGTACACATAATATATATACCAAAATAAAAAAACTATTCTTAACTTGTCTAAGAGCTCCACAAAAGAATTAGTAGATCAAATTTACTGCCTTCAGTCCAAAGAGGAAGGTAGTTCAAAAATAGATATTTTAACCTTACAATAAGAGATTCCACCCATTCGAAAGATCTACAGTTTCTTGTATGGTTTGGATCTATCAGTCATTGCTTATGCTGCTGTATCTGAGACACCTGATGCTTTCTAAAAACAAAAATGAGAAAAGAAATGTATATGATGCTAATATCCTATTAATAATTGTTAGATTTTCTTCACCGGGTTATTGTTTTTGGCAGTTTAATTCCTAACATTTTACACCTTTATTTTGTTGTAGCGAAACAACTTTCCAGCTGTTCGCCAATACTTGGAAACATTTGCAATCCATCTATACTTGACGTTTCCATCATTGGTAAGAAAATCTCCTATGTTGCGAGTGTGTGAATTGAACCAATCCTCTTTATGGTTATGAAAGTCAATGAAACTTTTTTTTTTTGGGTAAAAATGAAACGTTCATTTTAGCATTTTTGTATGTTTATATTCTGCTTTCTTCTTTTTATTTTTATTTTTTCTTTTTTTTGGTTATCCTCCCTCTTTTTATGTTTGAAAAGTTCAATCTTGTTTTTGCATTAGCAAGCTTCTTTGAAAGTAATTGCTTATCATGGTCATAACATAAAGATATTCAAGAAATCCAGCCCAACGATACTTTTACTTCCCTTAATACACGTTGTTTCCTAGGTTGTGTGTGCTATGCTTTTAGGCTACTATTAGAAAGGTGTTCATAGTGCTGATGAAACTGTGATCAACATATATAAACTCGTGTGGGGTAGCCTTAGGCTAAGTGGTCCAATGGGAATGTAGAGACTATGAAAGGCCAGATGAATGATGATGCATTTTGGGTCCGGTTCATTGGTTGGTAATTTTCATTTATTCTCAAAGGAAAAAGTTGGAAAGTGATACACAAACTGGGAGAAGCAACATTTTCTTTTGGGTGAAAGAATTGCTTTATTCCATCCCATTTTCCTATATTTTAACTTTTTATCTTAAGGACGCTTACAAAGGTAACTATTATTCTGATAATTTTTAGGGGAGTGGAAAAAGAAACGACTCAGAAGAAAGAAATTGAGGTCCCCATGCTTCTCCACTTGATAGCTATTCCCTTAACTGATTTCTTAAGTAAGGTCATTCTGACGGAGGCATTAGATTGGGGATTAAGAGCCCGTTTTGGGTTACCTTTTTAAATAACCACTTTTTCGAGTAAGATTTTTTAAAAGCTACAAATTGGAGCTTTTTTAAAAAGCTGTTTTTAAATTTAAAAAGGAAACATATTTTTGAAAAAGCAGTGAAAGAAGCTAATACAAAATTACAAACTGTGACAGTTTTTTCAAACATTCACTTGTAATATAAATATCACTTGTATTGTTGGCCCGGACCATATCCCAAAGAGACTCAAGTACAGCATATATAAAATAAAATTTTTCGTCACCCACACCACTCAACCTTTAATTTTTGCTCTTGGTTTTGCCTGACTCGAACTAACTTAACCAAGTTTCAGCCTTTGTCGGATTTTAGACTGAAATAGCAAACTGATCCTTGTCTCCTATACGATGGAGGTACAGATTGCACGTTTTTATGTTACTCTTTGTATTATAATTTATGCGTAGTTAGTTAGCAAAGATTTCTGGATTTAGGTGCTCGGATATTTTAACTAATAGGGAGTTAAAATTTTTAAGTTAGTTCATTTTCACCTTACTTTTAAACCACAAGTTGTAGTGTCTAGTTAGTTGATTATATGATGTTTATATCGCAGGTTGGAAAGCAGTTAGTTCCTATGCTTCGAGATTATGATATGAGGCCTCAAGTGAGTATTAAGTGACTTGGCTATTTGTCGCCTCAATTCTGTTCTTATTTTTTTGACAAGTTCAGGTTGTGTTTAAACTTGACATCAGGTTTTCACGATCAAGAACTTGTACCTTTTTCATGTTTAGATTTTTATGTAGAAATCAGAGACAACTTAAATAACAGACTGCTGAATTGAGTTCTAGAAAGTTTTAACTGATAGATACTTAATTCTTTCTTTCTTTCTTCTTCTTCTTCTTCTTCTTTTTTTTTTTTTTTTTTTGGTGAAAAAACATTTTACACCCGTAATGCATTAAACATTTTATATCCTTGTCGGTGAAAACAAGTCATGCTTACTGACTTCCGTGATAGCTTTTTATTTATTTATTTTTCCTTCTCTCACATGTATTTCAAGTTTCAACTGACATGACCGCTCCATTTTTTTCGATGGATAACATTTTTGGGAAACGTTTCAGCATGTCCGGTGTTTGCTTGGCCGTAAAATGTTTTTCAAAGATTTTCAAGAAAATGAAAGTAGCTTAAAATGTTATATTACAGAAAAGTCATTTCTGAAAGAATAATTAACAGTTAAATACTGTACTAATCAACATGGATGTAGACACATACGTATATGTGTTTATATATATATATGAGTGTGTGTACAAAGTTATGTACGTGCAATGCATATATTACTTCAAATACAAGTGTCAACCAAACAATGGAAAATAAGAACGAAAACGGTAGTGAAAAATGTTTTCTCGTGTAAAACGTTTTACATGAAAACAAACTGATTAGACATTCTTGTTAGCATTAGTTATTACGGTTAGATGAAATTTTAATGTCTGATGTATTCTTTGAGAGAGGTAGAATTCCTAACGTGAATCGATAAACAATTATGAATTTTGGTATCAGAATTCAAACAACACTTACAGTTCTGATATATTTTGGGTGTTAAATGCAGGCGCTGTCCTCATATGTATTTATAGCGGCTAATGTCATCCTCCATGCATCCGAAGCTTTTCAGACTTCGCATTTGGATGAATTACTTCCTCCTATAATTCCATTATTAACCTCACATCACCACAGCCTGCGTGGTTTTACCCAGGTGAAACTATTTTGAAACTGTTTGTTTTGGGTACTCTGTCTGAGTCGGGCACCCGAAAAACCGTGTATCAAATTATTGTTTTACATGACCGACACGGGAATGGACACGGCTCAGTGGCTCCTTTGAAAATCTTTATTTAAAAATTCTGTGCCAAGAACAGTCTTAATATGATAAAATCATAGATAAGTAATGGGATATTTGAAAATTTACAAAACGGAAGTGGACAAGGCACGGTATATTGCAAAATTAAGTAAAGTTAAATTTTTTTAATTTGCCGTGCCTATCCGTGTCTCAATCCTGCATTTTTAATGTTTGTCATGTCATAATGTCTATATCGTGTCCGTATCCATGCTACATAGTATATGCAGCTCCATGGTAATTACTTTGCTTCCATTTTCAGTTATTGGTGTACCAAGTCCTTCGCAAGTTGCTGATCCCTCTGGATTCCAGTACGTTTTCAACCTTGCCTTTAGAAAAAAGGTGTTTCGAGGATTTAAAATCATACTTGGAGCAGAACTCTGATTGTGCACGGTAAAGTATTTATTTGGATTTTCAAGGACCTTATCCAGAACTTTGATTTGTTTTAATATTTTTGTGATTGTCAATTCTAGTGTAAAAAGTGAAAATGGGACATGCCTCGTCTGAAAAACTCATGACACCTGATAATAGAATGCTACTACCCAGAGTTGATCCCATCTAAACAGGTGCTGAGAGGAGAAAATGGATCTAATTTTGGCATTATTAGGTTGCAAATTTTGTAGCAACCTGTATTTCGCGTCCCTAATAATAAATAAAATGCCAATTTTATTTTATCACTGTGTATTGTTTTTAGTTGTGGTATTATTTGAATAAATAATTTGTACTCGAATTATTAGTTGTTATTTATTTTGTGACCCTTAGGAATTTTAGTTATATTAATAATGCTTAAGACTGCGCCCCTAAGTTACCCTATGATTTGGGATAAAAACCATTTATAAAATATAGTATCACATTGCTTATATTTTTGTCCCTAATGATTATGTTTGGGATATTTTCCTAAAGCTAATCGGACTAACCTAACTGAACGAACCAACTAACTAATTGAAAGCAATCAGCTAGCTGAACTTTTGTTGCCTACTGATTGAGTACAAATGTACAATCATATCAAACTAGTGGCTAACATTATGTGTGTGTTGTGTATCAATTTTAAGCCGCTTGCCTGTTTGAAACTTTCAAAAGCCATGGGACTTGCCCTTTTAAGACTTTCAAAAGTCATGGTATTGGTATAAATATAACACAACATGATGAGATTGTCCCACTTCGGGGACTTATAACCTTGCTACTCAATATATAAATTCAAGGGGCTACTCCACCCATTTCCAATTGGTTTTGGGTTGGATGCTCCAATTCAACACAACACAAGCTTAGCATTACAAACAACACACTCTTAAAACACTCTCTGTTGCTTTCCTTCAAATCACACACATAGCAAATACATAAACACACAATTTGGAAATTCAAGGAAGAGAGAAAGATCACACAGTGAGTTCATAAAGAAAGAAGCTCTCAAGAAGCCATAGCCAAAGCCAAAGCTTGTCCTCTATATTATTTTCTTGGGAATTAACTTCATTTTTAGGTACGGGGTTGTGTACAATATTCTCTTAAATCTCTGGAGTATTTTCCTTGTCATCCCTATTTGTAAACTCTTTACTTTATGTTGTCTTTCTATTGGAATTCATGTCTTTTTGGTTAAATGTTACTCCCTCCGTCCCATTTTGTGAGTCATGTATTCCATTTTGGAATGTCCCAAAATTAGTGTCCACTTTTCTAATTTGGTATATAATTTTTACTTACTTTCCAAAACTACCCTTCATTGAAATCTACACCAAGACAAAATTAAAAAGTTGTTGTAATGATTAGGGGTAATTGTGGAAAGTAGGTGTAGATTCTTCATGTCCCTTAATAAGTTGAGTTCCCAAAGATGGACTCACAAAATGGGACGGAGGGAGTATTAAAATATTATTTTTGGCTAAATGTCATGGAACTAATGGGTATATGAGCAAGGACCACCTGCCAAGATCCAACAGGCCTTAGGGGCCGAGATTAGTACGGGTGAGGTGAGGTTGGTGGCTCTTGCTATGTTACCACAAGGAACGTGGTATGATGCTCCTGGGATGAGCGGGGTAATTTGTGTGATGGTTCAATTTCTATTTGAGCATATCAATTGTGTATATTCACAGTCATTCATTATATTACGAGCAATTATTATTTCTGCCATGTTGTATACTTCCCCATGTGTTATTTTAGATGCAGGTACCACTGGTAGCAATCAAATTGGAGCACCTTAGAGTACCATGTGGGCTCGAGTTATTTGGGTCCTAGTCGTGTAAAGGAATTTAATTGTAATTTTGGGCACTCAAGTGTAATTATTTTATTCGTTTAAAATACACTTGTTATTTTCTCATTTATTTTTGGAAGTGGGTCCGGGGCGTTACAAAATTGATGCTAGTAGACTTTAAGCCACATTCTCTGTGTCTTTGACTATACCACTCCAACGACGACCTTACTATTATGGTTTCCCAGATATATATCCAGTAATTTACGTAGTACCTTTACGTGTACGGTCTACTAAAAACACTGACTGGTAACATAGGAACTGATTTTTGCCATTTCCAGCATACTGAACTTAAGATTTCCCTCGTCACTAAGTTTCTTGCAGGGGTATCAAAGCTTTCTATGAGTTGTAAGTCTGCTTGTTTCGTCTCTACCGTAACATGTTCTAGCATCCATACAACTGAATCCAAAACTTGGGAAACTTGTATTTTTTGCCCCTCATTCTTGAGATAGAATAGGGGTATTTAGTCTCAGAAGCATGTATTGACATGTTGCCTAAAATGTTTTAAAGAACTGTCATTTTGGGTGTTGTTTAAGGGTTTTATATCTACTTTTCTATTTCATGGTGTGAAATCTTGAGCAGATCTTTGTTATGGCTCGGAATGTTTTAATCCTTCTTTATCTTGCTCTTTGTTGTGATAGGGCCATCTCAATCCCAGTACTCCTTTTCAAGTCTTGCCTTTTAATTTCTTTTATGAATCGACTTCTCTCATAATTCTATGAAGATTTATTTTCAACCTTACTATCCATTTTTGTTTCTTTACATCGTATTGCATTTCTTCCTTGTTTGGTTTATTCATTGTGTTAT
The DNA here is from genome assembly GCA_033977485.1 of Hydrangea macrophylla. Taxonomy (NCBI): domain Eukaryota; kingdom Viridiplantae; phylum Streptophyta; class Magnoliopsida; order Cornales; family Hydrangeaceae; genus Hydrangea; species Hydrangea macrophylla. The sequence continues at coordinate 90,336,738 of CM066995.1, forward strand.
TTTTTTTCAGATTAGGAACTGAGTATCTTGGGTTTCTATTTCTGTTTTGTAATTGAGCGTAATTGTCTCATCTGTAAACATCTGGTTCTTTATCTCTTGGTTTGCCGCTATTTTGGTTTTGTAGAGATAGTTAATTTCTATTTCCTTGTTGGTTTCTTGTTCAACGAATGAGACCATGTCTTTCTTGAAGATGTCTTTGTTTGGTCATAGTGGGTTGCTTAGATTCTAAATGCAGGAAAAAAAATAATGTAAACAAGATGGAAAGATTGAAAGAAATTTTACATGATATATAACCGTTTTGTTATCGTGGGCTAAATGTTTCCCAAGTATTTAAAATACTTCACTAATAATTTCATTGGATCTATTACAATGCTTTGTATGTGCTAATTTGGTTTCATTCGGTTGCAGACTACGCGCATCAATGGAAGGCTACCTTGACGACTTTAGTCCAAAGGACTCTATCACTCCTGCTGGGATTTTCACTAATCGAGTAGAGGTCAGAGATATATAAATTTATCTCTGTTAAGTCTTACAAGTCAGTATTCTGGGAATGGAAAAAAAGTATAGAACTTTTTGCAACATGTCATTATGGCTTAATTACTGTTTACACCCTTGTAGTTTATACTCTTAGTTTGAGAGATGACACATTAGACCATCAAGTTTCTTTTTGCGTCAATTTGCATCCTCCAAAATCTGTCAGTTATCTCAGCAATTTTGTCAGAGAGTAGATCTATTAAAATTTGTTAAAATTTTGTCAACAATTTTGACAGATTTTGAATAGTTGATATAGCCAAAAAAGCTCATCTTATTAATAGTATAGTCAGCGGCCGAGGTTTATCGTTTTTCCAAATATTTTGCTAGAACGATTTCTGATATCTGAAAGGAAGTAGTACTGTAGTACTACTACACCTTGCTTCCATACTCATCCTATGCAGATTTTGAAAATTTTAAAATTCAAGAAAACTTGCAAGCAACCAAAAGCATTTTAGGGACGGTAATGTCCTAGTTGTACAATTATTAATTAATAGATGCTTTCCTCAAGTGCTAAAAAAGTGAGAAACCCTATCAGGAAAAGGAAGGAAAACCATCGGTGATAGTTCCACCCAAAAATCTTTATACTTTTGGTCTGAACAGCACTTCTTTAATTTGATTCAAAGGATTATGTAGCCAAATGTTTAAAACGCGATTGCTCTCTTAAGTCAAAGAAAAAGATGCCCAACTCTAAAAGGACAGTTCACTTCGATGTTCCAGACTCTTAACTGAAAATTTCTGCATTAATAAATAAGTTTTTCATTTTTAGAGCAGCATTTGAGCTATCAAATTAGTCAATTTTTTTGAAGGTAAAGAATTTGTTGAAGTTACTAAATCTTTTTCAAACAGCTTTGAGTTTATTATGGTTTTCTGATGCATAAATTGGTAATCTCATTTTTTGGCAGCTCCAGTGGGGATAGGGGCATTTTGTTCCATTCAGGAAAACTTTGGAATTATCCCTTAGCGTGTCTAATTTCTTCAATCAAGTCTTATAATAGATATTTGTAGTTTTCGATACTAGTAATCGTAGACATTTCCTTATACAACAAGAAGCTTCTATCCTAAACTAATTAGTGAACTATGTTATGGTTATTTTTTGCTGCCATGAAATACCGAGTGTTCATGTTATTTAACAAAACAGGACATCTCATAATATTAAATAGTTTGAATTGGGCTTCTATGTTATCTTTATTCATTTTCTTAATTCTGATTTAGTTTTGTTTTATTTGCTTATATTATTTTGTTTTTCTTACAGGAACTTGAATTTGAATGTGTTCCAATATCCCTTATGGAGCAAGTCGTTGCCTTTCTAAATGTAAGTGCTCGATCAAATCCTTGTGCTTATATTTTGTATGGTACGTATCTCATTACGGAGTCTTATAGGATGTTAGGGAAGACCTTAGCTAGATCAAGTCCTTGTGCTTATATTTTGTACGATACGTATCTCATGACTATGTCTTATAGGATGTTAGGGAAGACCTTAGATGTTCAATGGCCAAGGACGCAGTGACTATCAAGAATGAGAGCTTAAAGATGGATGAAGATCTCAATTTCTCGAAAATTTCACTAAATTCAAGTGAAGAGAAAAATATGGATTTTCAGAAAAAGCTTACATTCACCAAACATGAGGGACGAGACACCGGTTCCAATTCTTTCATGGGCGGGCAAGAAACACTCAAACCACTCTTGGGTATGTAAACTATATCATTCAAGAAGAGAAGCATATGCATTGTAATTTAATTGCAATCTCTGTTACATGACCCTTTGCTCCAAAGCATGGTTCAAAGTCGCAGTATCTAACACTGTCTCGAGGTTTTCCGAGATGACTTGGTCACAGCGTTGAGGTATGGGGCAGTATGCAACAATATACTAGAAGTCTAGAACTAAAGATCCAAAAATTCTGAAACAATCATGAAAATTTCAGGAAGTATAAGAACATCAAAATTGGTCCACCAAATTAAGAAAATACACCATTACCCACGTATGATATCGTCTATTTCTTCAAACAACCATTGATATCGTCGATAGGTCCTACATATTTTCAAAAGGCCAAAAGTGTGTGTATATATATATGTGTGGGTATTGTGTTTGTATATATTGGCCTAGCTTGAAATTCATAATTCAATGACTTTCTTTGTTATTCTTGTCATCTGTAACAACGTTGTGTTCCCAAATACTATCGTACTTCTGCTATTATCATTTTCACTCCCATTCTCATTTCTATTATCCTCGCTTTCCATTATAAGAACATGATTTAAGAATGAGTAAAGAAAAGAAATATTATTACTAGCTGTTAGTATTCAAGTGTTAGCTTGGGATAAACTCCTACACTAGGGCTTAGTTTGGCTCCCATTTGGTGCTTCTCCTTTTTTAAAGCACAATTTCATGTTAATTCATTTGGTACATAGTTTTTGAGCTTCTCCTTTTTTAAAACACAATTTCATGTTAATTCATTTGGTTTCATGATGTTTTTTGAAGAGTAATGTATCACTTGTACAAAATTATCAAACAACTTAATAATAAATTTAATAAGCTATTTCTAAAAAGCCATGTGGGGGCCAAACTAAGCCTAGAACTTTAAATTTGATTTATTACTTAAAATTAGTTTGATATTACAATTACAGTCATCAATTATTTCACATGGGGGTTAATTTTTCCTTAAATTTTATTTTTATTTTTCTTCTTTTCCTGCATAAAGTGTCTAAATTTTGTTTCCCTAAACAGAGGCGAGAATGGCATTATCTCGTGCAACGTTTCACCATATCATAGTAAGACATAACAGTCACAATCCCGACGGATGTGCGATTAGAGTCCTTTTCGCTAGGTCCAAATCGGTAGAGTCCTGTCGGTGGTGACCTGGTACTTTCAGTCATGATAGGCGCAGATAAAACAAATACTACCTCAAGGTTCATCAATATGGAGTTGGGCATGAATATTTTTCATCTTGTGCTTGTGTAATATGTATATTTCTGTATTATGTTGTAATCTGATTTGGTGGTGGTGTGGGTTGCAGAAATGGAGAAGGAAGATCAGCTTCTTGATCAGTTGTTGCATTCGAGAAGTCTAGCGATGGAAAAGATAAGAACGAGTAGACAACACTTCATCCTTGTTGCATCACTACTTGACCGCATACCTAACCTTGCTGGACTAGCACGGACATGTGAGGTTTGTAGTATGGGTTCACAATGACCTTTTTTCCTTTTCTCTCTACCTTTGTGTGCATGTGTATGTGTATATATAGATGCAACTTGTGTAATAATCACGTGCTCTGACATTTTGATACCTCCTTTTTTTTTTCTTTTTTTTTCTTCTTTCTGTTTACATCAACGATGGTTCGTATCAGGTATTTAAAGCGTCTAGTATAGCCATTGCTGATGCAAATATATTACATGATAAGCAGTTCCAACTCATCAGGTTTTACATCCTTCTGATATGTATAATGGGTGTTTTATTTAATTTGTGACGTTAATTTACTTTTTTTCATAACTCTTAGCTTCTCTTAACAAGCATTCTTTTGTTTGCTAGTGTGACAGCGGAGAAGTGGGTTCCCATTATAGAAGTCCCAGTAGGTAGTGTGAAAACTTTCTTAGAGAAAAAGAAACGGGAGGGTTTTTCTATCTTGGGTCTTGAGCAAACGGCAAACAGTGTACCTCTTGACCAGTATACCTTTCCGAAAAAGACAGTAAGCCATCTCTATAACGTTCATATCATTTTATAGTGCCTAGCTCCTGTCTTGTGCTTTCTGTGTTGCTGCCATGGTGGTTAGAATCGGTTGGTTTACGAGCCGATTTGAATTTCATACAACCCGATACGATTCACGATTGAATACAATTCTCAATTCAAAAATTTTGAACCCCAAAGTTTTAAGTGAAATAATCTCAGTCAGACATTTTGAGCCTTGATATTGCACGAAACTTGTGTTGAATTGTTATTTTGTTCCTTTTAAGCACTAAGCACTGTACATGTGCTTTTATGTGTTATATATAAAAAGGTGAATCTTATGATTCAGGATTCGATGCGTTTCATAAATTTGGAAAACTGATTCACAATTTGACAACCTCGGTTGCAGCTTTCTGTTAATTAATGGAATTATAGCTCCAATCGGCCATTTCTGGTGTTTGATTCTTGTGTTGTCTCACGGAACTTGGCTTATTGCTTGATTTTCGCAGGTTCTGGTTCTTGGCCGTGAAAAGGAGGGTATACCCGTGGAGCTAATACATATTTTGGATGCTTGCATTGAAATCCCCCAGCTGGGAGTCGTTAGGTCACTCAATGTTCATGTCAGTGGTGCCATTGCACTCTGGGAGTATACTCGACAGCAAAGATCCCAATAGCCTTTCTCGGTTGTACAATATTCGTGTCGGAATGTATGATCTCATTTTTGGCCTTTCTCTCATTGTTGCCTTTTTGGTTATAAAAGAATGGAATGTGGCCTTGAGGAAGAACCGGGTGGTATTCGGGGTTTTATCCAATTCAAGCAATTTGGTTGGTTTGATAATATATGTGTCAAATGTGGCTTGAAGATGACATTTTTCTGTTTAATTAGTGGCATGAAGGATGATGTTTCTGATTTAACGGAAGCTAATCGCGGACTCCATGATCGATCCGTGCTTAATTAATACAAATGTGAAGATTTTCTTACTCCATTTGGGGGGTATTTATTATATTTATTTCTAGTTTTCACATGAGGTTTTTTCTTCTCTCTCTTTTTTTTTTTTTGTTTGAAGAGACGGTAATATCCATGAAAGGTTGTTCCCCAGAGTTGTTAATGAGATGTAAAATTATGCAGTAAAAGAAGTGTAATATCACCATCATTCACCATACATGCTATATGTTGTTTTTTTAATTTCAGTTTATTATTTTTATTATTTTTATTGTTGGGCTCACTTGATACTATGTTGTCACTTGAATCAAATGGATTACCAAAAGATCTACTACTTTCTACCAACTTTCAATTGATTTGCAAGTGTATGATGTCAATTTTCATGCATTTTATTGCTGGAGCTCAAGTTTGACTGTTGGAAATCGAAGGGCATGAGTTGTGAATGCCTTGGAATAATGTAAATTTGGTTGGACACATGGAGTGGCATTCTTGCAATTTGATCTCTTATTCGGGGGCATATTTGTCCTTTTAAACTTGTACAAATCATTGAAAGGGAAACTTTGGCATTACAGGGGCTAGCCGAGTAACCGCACATATAAATAAACCGGGTAATACTTGGGACACACTCAATGACACAACTTTTGGGACACAACTCAAGAGATGTGTCTATCTTTCTTCTGTGTCACTGTGGGGTTCAGTGACATCACATGAGAGATATAGACACATCTTTTGGGCTGTGACCTAAAGTTGTGTCTTTGGGTGTGTCTCAATCTTTACTCAAATAAATCTCAAGGATATGAATTAGGGGGTACAGTTTGGGATACCTATTCACACAACTTTTGGGATACAACTTAGAAGATGTGTCAATCTCTCTCATGTGATGTCAGTGGACCCACATTGACACAAGAGAGTCTTTTGGGTCGTATAACAAAAGTTGTGTGAATGGATGTATCCCAAGTATTATCCTATGAATTATTGTTAGACGACTTAGACTTATTTGCTTGCTGCTATAAAGCCAAACCTCGAGAAAGTATAATTTATCATAAAACATAGTACTTGTTTTATTTTTATTTTTATCGTTTTTGTGTAATGATCTTGCGCGAGGACATAAGAAGCGGAGTGCAGGGAGAGGAGGCGAGGTTCGAACCGCGTTATGAGTGTGGCATGATGTGCCCTTTTACCAACTGGACTAAGACATTACTCAGCCTAGCTAAAATCCATGAAATAGGTTTGTCAAAGAGGGAGGCAACACGAACATGAACCTGGGTGGTTTGTGAATGAGAAAAACATGCATGGTTGTGACACATGAAACTAGCTAGCTTCACTATTTTGCTTCTTTACCTAATCAACCACAAACTAAAAGGTTCCTCTTAGAACATATCAAAAGCATCAGTTAAGTCAGATAACTTCAGGCATATCCATATGCTAGCATTATTGCTTCTATCTCTACATTATCATCAACTTAATTATCAATGGAGTCCATCTTCATTTTGATTCTTCTAATCCCTCTCATCAACATATTGGATTCACACTTGATAGAAGCCAAGGTCTTCATGGTTCTAATGGAGGAAGAACCTATTGTTTCTTACTCAAGCAAACAAGCTAACCCAAGGTTTGATTCTACTCATTTCTTTTGGTTTTGGGTTATTGACTGAGCTATAGTTTTTATGTGTAGGAGTGATGAAGAAGACATTGCTTACAAAGAGAGGTTGAGTAGTGGGCATGACATTTTCTTAGAATCTCTGCTACAAAGAGGCACATACACCAAACTCTACAGCTACACTCATTTGATCAATGGATTTGCAATTCATGTCACTTGTGAAAAGGTAATTGATCAATGCAAAAAGTTTCTGGGTTGCATAGGGTTAGCATTCATACTCTAGATAAATAGCATGAACTACATTATGTGGGCTGCTTGGGATGGCTCAACATCGGTTCTGTGGTTCATAAGTGAATGTTTCTATTTCTTTTTCTTCGAGTATTTGATATATATATATATATATATATATGTCATTTTATTGCCTAATGGTACCAGGTTCAGTCACTCTCATTCTTTATCTGGTTTTTTATGCAGACCAGTATCGATCATGTTAGTTTGATAACGAGTGTTGCAAGTGTAATTGGGTAATACTTGGGACACACCCAAAGACACAACTTTTGAGACACAACCCAAGAGACGTGTCTATATCTCTCTGTGATGTCACTGTTAAACAAGGACTCTTAAGAGACTTAGATAATAAAAGGTCATCTACCAAACATTTGAATTTGCAGAACATAGCTATTCAAATATAAACCACGTAAGCGGTTCCAAGCCTTCCCAAATTATCTCTAAGAGTTCATGCATGATCTAATATCACGCTTAAAACACATTTTCTCTGTCAGACCAACATGATGCTAGTTTCTGCCAAAAATCGGACAGAAAATGAGAACATGATTGAACCTGATCCTATTTTATGCATTTCCAAATAGCTTCGTAAACCAAAATTGAGAAGAAAAAAAAATTCAGTTGAATCTTTCCTTTGCAGTCTCTTAGTACTCTTCAAAACACAAAGGGAGTTAGATCAATCCATGAAGACATCAAAATGGAGAAGTTAACAACACACACACCGGATTTTCTTGGGATCCCAACCCGCGTTTGGCCAACGTTAGGAGGAGCTAGGATGTCCGGTGAAGGAGTGGTGATAGGTGTGATCGACACTGGAATCAATCCCTACCATCCAAGTTTCACTAGGCAGCAAAACTCATCCCAAGGAAACAAGAATAGCAGCAAATTTAAAGGGAAGTGCGCCACAGGGGATTGGTTCCCTGCAGGGGCGTGCGATGGGAAGATTGTGGGGGCACAGTACTTTGCACGCGCTGCAATTTATGCCGGTGAATTCAATGCCACACGCGACTTTGCATCCCCCTTTGATGCTGATGGTCATGGAAGGCAAGTAGTAAAAAGCTCACATATATATATATATATATATATATGAGATTACACAATACACATATACAATATACTATACAAAAGATGGTGAAGTGGTCGTTTCTTTATTTTTTGATAAGGGTAAAGTGGTCATTTTACATTATATTCAACCCAAAATTAATTTTTCCGTTTGGTCAACTGCCCGTTGACTTAAGGGTGGTAAGTGTTAACTAAACGGAAAATCCCATCAGGGGAGGTCAATGTAATTCACTTCTATGCAACTTTGTTATATATGCTGATTATTCATACTCATGTGTCACAAAATGATGTTATGAGACAGCCACACAGCCTCAACAGCTGCTGGGAATCATCACATTCCAGTGATGGTTAATAACTTCAACTATGGAAATGCCAGTGGCATGGCTCCAGGAGCTAGGTAATTAACAACTTTTTTTTTCCCCTTTTTTTTCAAATCTCGTAACGCTAGTTTATATTGTTTATTCCTTGATCTAAACTTAATTATTCAGTAATAGTTTGTTGATGTTCAAGATCTGCCATCACTATGTGAATTTTGAGATATGCACCTATAAAAATATAGAGTTTAGACAATATTTTCTTGACAACCGATATATAACTTTATGTACACAATTTCTTGTTTATATAGGATTGCAGTGTATAAAGCTCTCTATACTTTTGGAGGATATATGTCTGATGTTGTGGCAGCAGTTGATCAGGTTTGGGAAAAATATACTGTAAATAGATTTAAAAAAAAAAAAGAAGAAAAAAGATATGTACAAACATATACATTCACAAGATTATATTGCTTGATCATTTTGTGAATATTTGCTTTTAGGCAGTGGAAGATGGAGTTAATATACTAAGCCTCTCAATAGGGCCATCTAGTGTGCCTTCTGGTCCTGCTGCTTTTCTAAATGTGTTAGAAATGCAGCTTTTGTTTGCTACAAAAGCTGGAGTGTTAGTAGTTCAAGCTGCTGGCAATGGCGGTCCTTCTTCTAGTTCCATCCTCTCTTTTAGTCCGTGGATCACAAGTGTTGCTGCCTCCATTACTGACCGAAAATACAGTAATTCAATCATGTTGGGCAATGGACTAACCTTCACTGGCACCGGCCTTGCACGTGAGCTCAATCAATCTAGTTTCTTCCCTTTTATCGATCCTTTTTTTTTTTTTGGTGGTGGTGTTGTTAAAACCCAATTATTTCACTTCAAAATGGGACATTTTTTTTGGGTGTAATTTTTACTTGTGACATGTAGGTCCTAATTCTATGTTACTTAAGGGCGGTTATCAATGCACTCTGTAACTTTCTTTTTAGTCGTTTGAAGGAGAAACTTTTAAGGGTGTTTTTGTAATTTACCCTTGTAACTTGTAGATCCAATTCTGTATTATTTAAGGACTCCCTAACTGTCCTTCGGCATTTTGAACGTTTTGAAAACAGTATCAATTCCGTAGACGTGCCTTTAATTTTGGGTGAACCACGCAGATCTGGTGTGCTTGTTTTTCTATCTTTCTTGTTTTTCGTCTCAGTTGTAAACATAGTATCCTCAATTGTCACAGCTCCAACAATGGGGGAAGTGCCATTTCCAATAGCAGCTGCAGTTGACGTCAGTCAGAGGAACTCGACAACCGGTCTCCTAACCATTGAGAGCTGCCAACAGCCAGAGTCATTCATGCCATCATTAGTCCGAGGGAAGCTAATCATTTGCACATATACCTTTGACTTTGAGTCCGAGGCTGCAAGTATTGCCACGGTTGCAGACACCATCCAAAAAGTTGGGGCAGCTGGGTTCATACTTGCAATGGATCCTGATATTGGCTCTGAACAGATCAAGGGTACCACATTAACCTTTCAAGTCCCCGGCATTGTCCTAAACAGTATGCAAGCTTCCTCGGTAAATAGCTCATTATCATCTGGTTGTTTTTGTCATTTCGCTAATTATTTATGTTTTAGCTTGTCATGCTTTCCATCTCAGTATCATGAAACAATTCATTACAACGGTTATTCGATGATATGGTATCACAACCAATAGAATCTCAGTATTCAAACACTTGTCAATCTTAGTTTCATGGATAATCATATTTACACATAAGCACTACATCCACGAGTATCTAAGTGGCGATACAGATGACATGGTACTAGTAGTGTATTGAATGTTTTCTTGTGATCAGTGCGGGTATCATTTTCTAAAAAACTTCATGATTAAAGTTACACATTTGGAAAATGACAATTTTACCCTCACAATCTAGCCGAAGTTCGAGGCATGACTTTTCACATTCACACTTCCATTTGCAGTACTATGCATTTCTGCGTGAACATTAGTGTGACAATGTTGTTAAAATTTCTCAAAGGTCTTACTTCCACCATGATTGGACCATGTTCAAGACGATATCTCAATATGAAAATTTTCTAGATATATCCAAAAGATGATCCCAATTTTCATAACCTACAATTGTTACTAAAATTCAAGATCATTTTCTTTCATAGGCTTTATGGGAATACTACAATTCGAATTCTATAAGGAGTAGGAGTGGAAGAGTGGTGGGTTTTACTGCACGAGCAAGGATATTGGATGGAAGGCAAGCGATTTTTACAGGGCAGGCACCAATTGTCGCATCATACTCATCGAGAGGTCCTGATGTGAACAATGTGCTTCTTGAAACTGCTGATGTCCTAAAACCGACTATCATGGCTCCAGGATCCTTAATATGGGCTGCTTGGAGTCCCAGCAGTGAGGGGGATCAACACATCAGAGGTATAAACCACCACTACATATTCATTTGATGCACAAATCTTTTGATATAAAACATGGTTCAAGTATCATAAACATCCTATACATTAAGGTACTAAGCAAATAATTGGTATACATAATGGTAAAAAAAAGAAAAGAAAAGAAAAAAGAAAAAAAGAAGAAGCTGAATTAGTGCGAGTATTCCATTTGATGAATCAGTCTTGTTATAATTATCAATAGGAAATATCAAATATATGTGATCGCCAAATTCCTGAGCCGGGGCTTGAAGATTTTGAAGAAACCACTCTGTGTGGAATTTTTTTTTTGTTTTCTTTGAATTTGTTGCTTGTTTAGAGGTTATTTCTATAATTCGGCCTATTCTTAGGGGCCTGTTTGGAAATGCATAAAATAGGATTATATTCAATCATCTCTCCTTTTGTATATGGTTTATATGAAAACCACCGTCAAATTAGCTTGACAAAGAACCTGCATAATTTTAAGTATAATTTTTTTATCAAACAAGGACTCCTACACAGTATAAGAGCATCTACCAAACACTTGAATATAAGGAACCAGTTTGCTTACGCATCATAGTACCAGTTTTTTTTTTTGTTTTGGGGAGTGTTTTTCATGTTAGTGAAGCTCCAAATTCTATGTAATTTCAAGGCTAAAGGTCTCTTTGCTCTCTCCTTGCATCTAGAGAAGTGAGAGTTGTTTTATGATTTTGATGAATCTACTTGCATAGCTCTCAAGAAACACAAAATTTTGAAAACTCTGTTCTCGCTTTCAGGACAAAACTTCGCGCTAGTGTCCGGAACAAGCATGGCCGCCCCTCACATAGCAGGCATTGCTGCCTTGATCAAGCAAAACCACCCCAACTGGAGTCCCGCTGCCATCACCTCCGCGATGATGACAACCGCAGATACAACCGACCGTTCAGGCGCCCCAATCCTAGCCCAACAAGCCAACCAACTCTCCCCTGCCACCCCATTTGATTTTGGATCCGGGTTCGTCAACCCATCAAAAGCCATTGATCCAGGACTTGTATTCAAGACCAGTTTTAACCACTACATAGAATTCCTATGTGCTGTTCCGGGCGTCGATGACATGTCGATAAGACGATCTGTTGGCGTGGGGTGCCCGGTTAAGAGAAAGGTGTGGTGCTCGGACTTGAACACGCCAAGCGTGACAGTTTCGAATTTGATTGGATCAAGAAAGGTGATTAGAAAGGTTACTAATGTGGGTGATGAGGATGAGAAATACAAGGTGATTATGAGGAACCCATTGGGTGTGAATGTTACTGTGTCTCCACAAGGTTTTAGGATTAGTGTTAATGCTTCAAGGGCTCTTAGGCTTCTTTTGGAGGCAACAGAGGCAACAAATGCATATACATTTGGTGAGATGGTCTTGCAGGGCAGTAAAAAGCATGTTGTTAGAGTTCCTATAGCTGTTTATGTGAGTAGTTCTTTGGGATCTTGAGTTTCTTTTGACTTTTAATTTACCTAATCATGATGTGAAATGGTTACTTTTTAAATCAAACTTTTAAGGTTCAATGTGTCACTCTTTTTCAGTTCAACCATGTTGTGCTAGTAAAGTGAATCATAACATTTGTTATAATGGAAAGGGAGGTCTCTTCAATTGATTTTTGTTTTCTATGATTGGAAATGATTCATGATCCTTTTCAAAATCCTATGGGTAGCATGAGTGGAAGGGATTCACAAGAAGTCTTGTGAGGTCTCTTGCTTGATTGTGGATGCAAGTATATCAATTAGTCCACACAACTGCAGAGCAAGCTGTGCGTAAAGTCAAGTGGTCAAGACTGTAGAATCAGGGCTGGTCTTGACCCAAGGCAACCAAGGTGGTTGCCTTGGGCCCCCAATTCTATAGGGCCCCCAACCAAATAAAACTTTGTATATCATGTATAGCATGTGTAGAATATCATATATATATACTAGTGTGGGTGCACGTGCAAGGCATGTGCCCGTCGGATGGTTGTATTCCTAGATTTATTGTGTATTAATCTTGACATTAGAGGTAATAAGATGTTAAAACAGTTAAATAGGAAATTGTAAATGTAACTATTTAATTTAAAACTCTTCTGACGGAAGAAGTTGATAATTATGTCTATCTTATACATGAGTAGTAAAAGTAACTAATAAAGCGTCACTAAAAATATATGACACAAGTAGGGTATTTCCTCTAAAAAAAATGGCATGAACGTGTTTGTAGGCTTTAATTGATATTCGAATACAATCTATAAATCTCGAATTTGAGGGAAGAAGTTGACCAAAATGTAAATATTAGTGATCAATTCATAATAGCTACTAAAATAACACATTTTAGATATACCAAATTTAATTTTTAGAGAAGAAGTTGACCAAAATGTGAAATTAGTGACCAATTCCTAAATAGTCACTAAAATAGCCACTTTTTAAAGTTTTTAAAGTGAATAATAAATATCCCAAAACTTGCTGACTTAAATGCAATTACACATATTACAATATATGAATCCTAAATTTGAGAGAAGAAGTTGAGCAAATTGGAAATATTAGTGACCAATTCCTAAATAACCACTAAAATAGCCACTTTTTTTACTTTTTATGAATTGAATAATAAATATCCCAAAAATTATTGATCCAAATTTAATTAGACACAAATTGTTGATTGAAACCTCATTTGAGAGAAGAAGTTGACCAAATTGTAAATATTAGTGACCAATTTCTAAATAGCCACCAAAATAGCCACTTTTGTTGACTTTTTTTGAAGTCAATTATAAATCTCCCAAAAATTGTTGACCCAAATGTAATTAGACACAAGATTGTTGATTAAAACCTCATTATTATATTAAATAAAATTTCAAAAGCTGACTTGAATGTAATTATTTGTCCTAAATGACAGATATACCCTCACACAAATCAATATATCCTTACGATGTATAAATAGATATATGAGTAATTATGATATAATGAAGGGCAAAAGAGGAAGTTCATATTTTTTGACGTGCTTGCTTAACGGGCCTGTATTCTTATTATATAGTAGTAGATAATTATGATATAATGAAGGGCAAAAGAGGAAGTTCATATTTTTTGACGTGCTTGCTTAACGGGCCTGTATTCTTATTATATAGTAGTAGATATATATATACCCCTCAACCAATAGTGTTAGTAAATGTCTTTTCTTTTTACAAAAATGCATGAAAATGCCCCATCTTTGAAGTTCGCTTAGGGCCGCCAAAAAGTCAAGGCCGCCATTGTGTAGAATTTGCATGTTGACAAAACTAGAACAATATTTAATTCGTGGATTCAAGTCTTAGTGGAAGCACATATCTTGGGACCACCCCAGGTCCCAGCACAATGCAAGCTGTGCATAAAGGCTGGTGGGAACCGAAGAGTTTACCTGTCGATGAAACTAAAAAATAAAAATAAAAATTTAAAAAAACAAAAACACAACTTAAAGCTTAATCTAAGCTTTTCCACTAAATATGAGCATTTGTTTCTCTTATTTATATGGATTTTCACATTTAATTGTACATTGAAAACTCATAATTACATAAATCCATATCATATAGCCAATCTTGATGTTCCCAAAATACATAAGCCTATATATGCAAATAATCTCCATTTTTTTTTCATTCTCGTTTTATTTTTGAAGTTACAAGAAACACATTTATTGAAATTAACATTAGATAAATAAATGAATGAAGATTTACCAATGTTTTCGTAACGCCGCTATCAATTTTGAAATGAATCCTTTCTTCTTTTGCACCTGAAAAGAATGATAAAACTTAGAGTGTGTTTGATAACCCAATTAAGTGGTGAAAATGAAAATTTTCAGCACTTAATTTTTTTCAGTGCGTTGGATAATGTATCACTTAATTGAAAAAGCAGCAGAAAATCCACTGAAAACATTAAGTGAAAATTTTCTGCTGAAAATAATCGCTGAATGCAATCTATTTTAGCTCTTGAAACACTATTTTTAGTTTTGCTAATACAAATCACTTTAAATTTTCAGCACTTAATTTTCAGCACTTAATTTTCAGCACGTAATTTTTAGTTTTATCAAATGCACCATAATGTCAAAACAAATAATTTATTTCCACTACAGCAAGAAAAATAAATAATAAATATACAAAACTAAATATATCTGATCACCGGAAAGCTTTTCATGATAGCTTTCATCTTAGTGGTTGTGGATACACTGTTTTTCTTCAACTTCTTCTTCTCTTTGTTAGATTTGGACATACTCAATGGTCTGAGAAGACATGGAACTAAGATTTTCCAGTTTCCCAAACAAGTTGGACTCCTTGCATGTTTTGGATTTCTTTGAACAGCAATTATCTATCAAATAATTGGTTAACAATGTTACATAAAAGATCTTAGACCCAAAAATTAAAGAATATTTGAAATGGTCGTATTAATAGTCTATACATATGAATTTTTATTCATCATGTTCTGTTGATAATTTGTGTGAAAAAGACTTCAAGTTCAATGGCAGCTACATTGACGAGAATCCTCCAATTAGGGGTTGTTTGGAAACACTGAGAATAGTTCGTAAGTGAAGCTCGAATTCTCATGTATAAATAAAAATTGAAAAGATATATTATTAAAACAGGTTCTTTGTCAAGCGAATTGGTTTCATAAAAATCAGATAGAGAGTGAGACTGAGAGTGAATTTAATCTAATTTTTTAATTCCCAAACAGGCGTTAATCTTGACAAAAACCAAAATTTTAAGTAAATTTTGCTAATTCAATTAACCTTTGGATTAAACACAAGTACTCTGTATATTGGCATAATTATTCTTTTCCTACATATAAGTTATTATTAAGAAATTTTAATAATCGAAGAGCCTATTTGAGAAAGTTGAAAACATATTGATCAGTTCACACCAGTGGCGGATACAGGGGGCAGTGGCTATCCTACTTTTTGGAAAATTACACTTTTATACATATATTTAGGAAAATTACACTTTTATACATATGTAATATGTTTGCCTAATTATAATTCATAGGAAAAAAAATTGGACCTTATTATATGTAATCTATTGGCCTAATTACTGATAGACCCAAAATATTTTTTCTCAAGAGCGCTGCGCCCCCCATGCGACTATACAAGCATCCTAGCCAAGATTTCTGGATCCGCCACTGGTTCATACAAAATTGGTTTGACAAAGTACGAATTCTTGTGGGATTTTTTATATACTGACAAGTACTTGTATATAATTAAAAATTAATAACATAAACATAAAACTATTAAGAACATGTTCAATATTAAACCACAGAACCAGCTCTTATATATATTACCCATAAAGCCTCTAATTAAATATAAGATTGCATATTTAAGAATAAATTTAACCTGTACCTGGGTCATAGGTTGGGGGTTGTGGGAAGGAACAGGCTTTGGTACAGAGGGTGTAGATGATGATCCAGACTTAGCAGACTCTCGTAGGCGTCGCGTGTAGTTCAGAAGCTCAGCTTTCCGGTTGTACCCTCCGCTGCCACCCTGCCTTGGTCTGTGAAGATAAAGGTGGTGGTAGTGATGATGATGGTGGTGGTGGTGTTTGTTATTTGATAACATCCTCTTTCTTGGCCTCTCCACATACACAGCCACCAACACAGACTTTTCTCTGCAGCATGTGCCCTGTAAATAAAAATTGCCACCCATATTCAGTACCATAGAGAGAGGAAGTGAGAGCCCGTTTGGCATAATTTCTACTTCTGAGGCTTTTGGCCAAAAGCTTTTGACTGCTGATTGCACATTTCTGCGATTGATTCACATTTTTTTTAAAAAAAAATTTCCTATTGAATTACAGAATCTGGTAGAAGGCCAAACAATTTTATGTTAGCTTTTAGAGTTTCATAATTACTTATGAATTTCAAAAGTTGTTTGCGCGCTAAACACCACTTACTGTTTTGGTTGGCATGTTGATCACAGAGTGAGGGGAGGGAGAGAGATGGAGAGGGACAGATATTTGGTATATAAGAATACCTACAGAGACATGAATGAGAGAGAGAGAGAGAGAAGGAAAAGGGGTGCTATGTTAATTTTATTTATAGGAAGGGGTACGCTGGCCAAAGAAAATGACAAATTTCCATTGGGTAGACCGAAACCAAACACATTTGAGTATGGCATATATACATAGTTCCAAGTATGAAGTCCAATTAAACTACGTAGGATCATAGGACAAACATATATATCGATGTTGTGAGATATATATATATATATCTATAAATGTGTATATATAATATAGTAGGAGTATATGTCTATGTCTAGCTATGTGTTTATTGACCAAATCTAACATCCTCCCATTGTCAATTTGGGGGAGACATTATTCAGTGAGTACGTCACTCCACATCATCATATTCATGCATGTGGTGTGACCTTCCAATTATACCAAGATATATGGTTGTTTTTATAAAAAGTAGAGATGAATTATAGGGAGGTTGAGCCCCCTCAAAATAGGGGACATGATTTTTTTAAAAATCTCTAAGCAACTATGTCATGTTCACTTTTTTTCAAAGGTCACATATCTTTGTATAATTAAGAGGTCATGTTGCGTGGTGTGATAGGCTCACCGAATAGCTTCTCCAATTTGGGACCCTTCCACATCATGTTGCCGTTTCAAACAACTATGATACCATTGACTTAATCTTAGTTACAGTTTGACTCTCTAGTAATAAATGTTCAATGAGTTACTAATTGTAATTAGTAGGTTTTCAAAAACGTTTGTAATATTAAAATGGAAAAAATACATGATATAGGAAGGACATTTTCAAAGAAGTATTCGGTTTTCACTTTTCAGTTAGGAAATAACAATATTCACACTTTTCTGGATATTAATTATATTCTAGAAAAATTAGAAATAATGTTTTTTTTTCTTGCAACAATCGTATATATGGATTACCTGGTTTTACGGATCATAATACTAAAAGAAGAGTGATACTTATTGCTTAATGATTTTCATCTTTCATTATTACTAGTAATTATTTGGGAGTAAAAATAAGAAACTTCAATCTTGAAGCTTTCACCAAGATCAAGTGAACAATGATATATTTACAATTTTTATAAGGTACCAAATATAACATCCATTTGTTTAACAAAAAAATATAACATCCATTTAAGGAAGTTGGCTTGTCAAAGTTAGCTACAGCTATTGGCATTCTTAAGGGAGGTTAAATGTTCAATAGCTACAGGGTGGGTTCGATGAATAGACCTCGAGTACCTGGACAAACTTGTATTCAGAGTTTTGTGTGGGTTCAAATAATTCTATCACTCACTTGCCTTCGTGACTTACCTGGTGCGTAGGTTGTGGGGTCGGTGTACGTGTATATAAAGTTTGCCCCCCTATCCTACTCCTATTAGACGGCAATATGAATTAATCCCGAAGTCACGGAGAATAAAGTAACCTTAAAAAGAAGAAAACATCCATGATGATGTGGCACTCATACCGTGTTAACAGCTGGACAGTTGTGGCATTTGCAACTGTTCTTATTGTATTGTAGTTCTCCCTTCCAAACTCCTCCTTCTCTCTTTTCTTTATCTTTTTTGTTTTTTTTTTCCCTACCAAATCTTGAGAGGGACCACTGCCCACCAGCAATTTCAATCCATGAATTGCGATTAGTATTTACTACATAGTTTTACCAACCCTTTGATGCATACATTTTCAAGTCTCAGAGGATGTTTGGCAAAAAAATTTGGAGTTCATACTTGATTATGTATTTGGCAAAACAAACTTATAATGTGAGTCAATACCAAACAAATGTCAATCACAGAAATTTGCGTTGGGCCAAAAAGCTAGCTTGAAAAGCTTTGGTCAAAAGTAAAAAATTTTTTTTGAATCGCAGAAATAAAAGTTGTGCCAAACAGCCCTCACCTGAAATGATTGAGGGGTTTTTTTTTTTCCTTGCAATAAGGTATGAAAGCCTATAAAGTAATTAGATACTCTGTCATGCTTTGGCATTTTCGATGTCTCCATATTGTTGGATGCACAATTACTTTTCCTTCCTAGCTAAGAAATATAAGATAGACATTTTTGATGTCTCCATATATATTGTTGGATGAACAATTGCTTTCAACACCAAGTTTATGCGAGTAGTTGAATTTTTTTTTTTTTTTTTGACAAGTTGGAAAAATAGAGAATAACTTTTTTATTTCATGCATATTTTTTCCTCCATTTTCCCCCCTTCGGAAGAAGATGGCAATTACCAAAAGCACAATGTGTTCAGTGCGTCTAGAAAGAAAATGGTGCTGATTCCAAAACCTGTGCTTAAAGTAGAAACTTTTGCCATTTCAAGAAAGAAAGAAAATGGTGCTGATTCCAAAACTTCTGCTTAAAGTAGAAACTTTTGCCATTTCAAGAAAATATTAACAATAACCACATAACAGAAAATTAACAGGTAAACTCTTATTATAGAGAGAGAGAGAGAGAGAGAGAGAGAGAGAGAGAGAGAGAGAGAGAGAGAGAGAGAGAGAGAGAGAGAGAGAGAGAGAGAGAGAGAGAGAACATGGTAAACAAGTCTTGTTATTTGTTTGATGGCTTTTTTGAATTTTACCTCTTAAATTCTACTCATAAGATCTTTGCGCAAACAAAAAAAAAAAATCTACATAAGATTGTGAATGATCGGGACCATTCAAATTCACATGACAACTAAACATATTATAAAGATGAAAGTTCTATATGCACACCAGTTTTCTCTCTACACACCCATATGATGCATTGAAGAGTTGTACATATGGCATGCTCTTTGTACACGGAAAGAGAAGAAGTGTATTTAGTATTTCTCTATTAAGATTTTGAAGGGAAAATTTGATAGGTTATTGTCCAAGTTACCCTTAGTGGACACCTGTAAGGTTAAGAGACCCATGGAGATACTTAGATTTCAATCACCTAGATGTGGTAAATTTAGAAGTCAATCAACTACTTTTTTAAATTAAAAAAATGTCAACAATAATTAGAAAAAAAAATTAAAAAGTCATCAACAAAATTAAAAAAACATCAACTTTAGAAGAGTTAATTTTTCTTTCAATTTACTTTTTGTTCGTGTGTTAACTTGCACGGAAACGTTATAAAGAGTCGCTCCTAACGTTGTGTAAACTTGATGAATTTTAATTCTACTAAAAAATTGATAGTTTTTTAATTTCGAAAAAGTAGCTGACTGACTTTTGAATTTTACAAAAAAAATGCTTTCCTTTGGATCATGGGATTAGTAAGGGAAAAGAAAAGAAATCACAAAGGAAAAACACTTTCCTTTGGTTGATTGATAAGAGCAACTCCAACCATGTTATGCATCTTTTTATGCAAAATGCATAGAAATCACCCAAAAATTATTTTTGCAGCATGAATTTTGCATAACCACTCCAATCATGGTATGCATTTTGGTTATCTATCAATATTTTATAATTTTTCATCACTATTTGGAGTCTTGGTAGCCGTTTGATTTTTTTTGATGGAATGTTGATGGCCATTGGATTTGCATAGGGCTTTTGCATCATTATGCAAATTTAATAGTTTTGATGGCACTTGTAAATATGCATAAGCATTTTGCATAATGGTTGGAGTACCATTTTTTTACCACATTATGCATATCTCACCAAAATATGCATATGCATAATGTGGTTGGAGATGCTCTAAGGAATACAATGCAAAAAACAGCGAGGAGAAAAAATAAATTGACAAATAAACTAAAAGATACAGAGTCACTTCCCTCCTTTTTTCCTTGAGTTACTATTATATTTAAAAAAAAAATTTAATTTCTAATGTCATTTTACATGGAGGAAACACAAGGGGAAAACGTAAAAGAAAATGTTTCCTTTCCCTTTTATTTTATTCTCTAATTCGCAAACCAATCAGAGCGCCTAAATAAATGAGAAATCAAACACGCGTCGAGCTCTATGGTGGAAAGATTTGAACACCACCACATATCATGTTGAATTTTCTAGGATGACTTGCACTCAAAAGTCAGCACTTGGATTGGTTTATTGATCACAAACTCTCAAAACGTTGGTACACAATAATATCCATTCCTGAGCACATAATATGAAGGTTGGACTATATGGAACTATTTCCAAGTTCAAATGGTAAAGGAATTGCACAAAGTAGTGAGACCTAGGTGGATAAACTCCTCAAGCAAAATGAAGTTAGTCAACCCAGTCATAGTTTTTAACCGAAATTCCACAAAAACAAACACCCGAATAGCATTTCAAGTAATCTGAACCGCAATCTCCGTGTACATATTAAAAAAAAAAAAAAGCACAAGCTACAATGATACAGGTTGCCAAGATAAAGAGGTTAAAAGAACAAACTTATCTGCAACTTCACCTAGTCCTTGGAACTACTAGAGGTATCATCCTGCCAAGTCGCTTGCCACTGCTTGTCGTAGAACGTAGTTTCTTCCAGAAGTTTCTTTAGGTTTCCTACGTCCTCATTCTTCCGGATAAGAAGTACTCCCACTACAGCTACAAATAACAGTGTTTTGCAGAAGAAGTTGTTCGTTTGGTCTACAAGACCTACCCCGGTCAAGCTATCAACTAGGTAAGCCATAAAGAACCCAATCATTGCAGCACGTCCTGCATACATAAAGTAAGGATGTGTTTGGAATGTGTTACAGTAAACTATGTTGCATGGACTCATCTTAATGGATTGAAGTACCAATGTCGAACACTCACACATTCGGACAAGGGTATGAGACATGTGTCCGACACTTCTGGTAGGTACACCTAGAATCATGTTACCTAGTTGTATAACATTATACTAGTAAATTCTCTAGATTTCTCAGACTTTCTCTTACTACAATGTTCTTATGAAATGGATGAAATGCTCATGTTAGCCTTATATTATGTAAAAACGCTTTTTTCTCTTAATACAAGAAAACATAAATATGTTTTTTCAAGTCCTTGTGTCCTTAGGTTCATGAATTTTGGAAGTCCAACTCTTAGCCTTGTGCCTGCACCCAACACCCATAACGCACTCCATGTGCCAACAATCAACATGAACTGCAATTATGTTTTCCTTGCATTTTCAACTTATTTTAAAGATGCATTCTAATACATTATTTTACTTTTTTCAAAAGAGTAAATCTTACTTTCACTTTTAAGTTAAAGATGGTGTTTGAATACGAGGATAAGACTTAGGGGTGCACAAATTACTCGGGGCCTGAAGACCCAACCCGAACGGTTCGAGACGGTTGGGGTCTGTGAGTATACCGATTCGGGTCTTATTGAAAGAAGAAACATTGGGTCGGTTCGGGTCTGTGAGTATACCGGTTTGGGTCTTATTGAAAGCAGAAACATTGGGTCGGTTCGGGTCTGGATCTTGGGTAAACGGAACCAGACCCGAGAACCATGAATATATAGAAATTATACAAAACACACATTTGACCCAAAAGTCCAAACTCTCTCTCCGTTCAGACTTCAGCCTAACCAAAACCCAAACCCAAACCCCTTAAAACATCCTACATTTTTTTTTGGATCGAAAAACACACATGTATATATGTGTGTGTGTGTGTGTGCACTATGTAGCACGAACACTTTACTTTGGGTGCCGTCTCCGTATCGTGTCCGTGTCAGACACTAACACTTGTCGGACACGCATCACCACGTGTTAAACACGCTAAAAAACGTGTCGTAAATTTTCTAACATCGAACACACCTTGAGCACATGTCGGACATGCGGCCGACATGGCTGGGCACGCGAGGGAACACGGCATGGTGACCTCTCATTAAAAATGCTTTTAAAGTTGAGGCATTAGTCTTAATATAGTAAAATTGGGGATGATCAATTGGTTTATTTTCAAATTATGGAAACAAGAATGGACACGAAACTACAAATTGTATATTAAACTCAAAGATATAATTATTTATTTGTCGTATCCTAGCCGTGTCCGTATCCTGCATTTTCAGGATTTGTCATATTAGTGTGTCCGTATAGTCACTACCGTGTTGTGTCCGTGTCATATGTCCGTATCCATGCAATATAGTGTGTGTGTAATATGAACGATACTCATTTCAAAACATACCACCACACAACATTTTTCAAAAAGATTTGAGTTGTGAATTTAGAGTTTTGGGATTGTGTACACGTGTGTGTCAATGTGTTTTTTTTTTTTTTTGGTATGTATATATATAAACATATATAGGTGACTACAAAAGAGGAGGGAATTATGCCAAAATTAGGATCTCAGTTATTGACTTATTTATGTAAATCACTATTTAAATCAAGCAAAAAATCCAGTGCATATATAAGTATATATAGATATTTGACATTCAGGAAACTCATATACTATATATACTAGATTTATAACCCATGCCGATGCACGGGAGGGATGTTATAATTCAAACATTTAATAGATACAACCCTACAAAAGTGTTGAAATCTAAGGACCCTTTTGATAAAACTAAAAATTAATTACTGAAAACTAAATGGTGATGTAAGTATTGAAACTTTCAGCTACTGATTTTGCAATATTAATTGATTAGATTATATTAGATTATTCTTGTTTATTTGTAAGTTGTTTTTTCGGTCCAAAATTATAAGACACACTAAGTAATAATATTAGGCATATGTGTGTAATAAAATTAAATTTATAAGCCTGGGTGTGTAAAGTATTTTTATGAGCATGTGTTAAAGTAAGTAAAACATTCATTTGGGATGGACCTTTCCAATTGTCATACTGAAATTTATTTATAAGATGATTATTTGTTTTTACAAAAATCTAAAATCATTATTTTTCTCTTTTGGAGTATAAGATTTGAATTGTGTTGTTTTTTGTGTGGATTTGGTTCTACAATTATAGGTTATATCAGGCATATGTGTGATAAAATTAAATTTATAAACATATGTATGTAAAGTATTTTTATTAGCATGTGTTAAAATAAGTAAAACATTCATTTGGGATAGACCTTTCCAATTGTCATACTGAAATTTATTTATAAGATGATTATTTGTTTTTACAAAAATATAAGATCATTCTTTTTCTTCTTTGGAGTATAAGATTTGAATTGTGTTAAAAGCTCTAAACATTAGCATATGTTGTAACTTGTGTGTGTAAATTCAATTTATAGGTATTTGTGTGGGTAATATTAACATATGCAATTCTCATATGTTGTGTGTATGAATTCAATTTATACGTATTTGTGTGTGTAATATTAACATGCGCAATTCTATGAAATTAAATTTTAAAAAATTAAAACACGATGCTAATTTGTGGTTTGAACTTAGTTTAAACTGAAGCTAATTTGCGGTCTGGACCCCAGTAGTCAAAAATAACCTTGTGATATTAAAAAGGCATAGAATGACTTCTAATTTCAGGGTTTAGAATTTCGAGTATCAAAATAAGTATTTTTATAAGCATGTGTAAATTAAATTTATTGCCGTGTGTGTGAATTAAATTTGTTGCCATGTGCGTGTGTACTATAAAAATCAGTTTGGAAATAAAATGAAAAAGGGAAAGGGGAAAAGCCAAAAACACACAATATGCAAAACCTACATTACAGGGGAAACGTTGACCGAAATGTAAATATTAGAGACCAACCAGTAATTAGCCATTATTATTGACCCAATTCTTCATGTAAATGTAATTAAACATAATACAATATGTAAATTCTAAATTTCAGGGAAAAAGTTGACCAAAATGTAAATAGTAGTAAATATTTCAAAAGAATCTGTTATTGTTAACTTCTATTTGAAGCGAATTATAAATATTCTAAAAAATGTTGACCTAAATGTAATTAGACATAATATTATTGACTGAATGCTCATTGTTATATTAAATAAAATTTCAAAAACTGACCTGAATGTAATTAGTAGGTTGAAATGACAGAATAACCCTAACACAAATCAATATATGCTTGTGTAGGTATACACATACGAGTAATTATGGTGTAGTGAAGGGATATTATGGTAATTAGCTAAGGCTTGATGTGACACATGATAATTAGCTAAGGCTTGATGTGACACATGAACAGTGTTTTCTCAGCATCCTCTTTTTTCTTATATAGGTAGATATATGTGGGTAGTATATACATACTCTCTATCTAACTTAATATCAATTTCAATTTTTAACTCCCATTAAATTCTCACACCAATCTGGGCACACACACACACATATATGAATATATATAGGTAGTATATACTTACTCTCTCTCTAGCTTAATATCAATTTGAACTTTTAACTCCCATTAATTTCTCACACCAATCCGAAAACACATTTTTCTGAAAAGAAGAAGAAGAAGAAGAAGAGCATGGGAAATCAGCAAATATATTCTATATACATGTATACATATTTTTTGTTTTGTTTTTTTATTTTTTTTTTCAAAGAAGAAGAAGAAGAGGAGCAGCCTGGAATTGGGACCCGACCCGAACCCACACAGACCCAGTTTTGGGTCAGGTCAAATCGCTGCCTATCGGTTTCGGTTCAGGTCTAAGACAATAAGAACCAGTTGTGCTCGGTTCGGTTCGGGTTTGGCCGAGACCCGACCCAACCCGGTCCATGTGCCGCCCCAATTGACATTACCCCATAGTACTGCTCAACATTTGTAGTCAATAACCCCTACTCTTATCATGTTTCTATCTTTATCTCTATCCATCTATTGGTTTCTCTCTATCTATAATATCAATACTTGTATATGTATCACAAGGGGGAAAAAATAAAAATAAAAAAAATTTACTTTTGTCCCGAATGCAGCATAAAACAGCATATATACTGGATCAGCATAGTCCACTGCAGAGATGTTTCTAATATGAAGTTCAAAAAGAGAGATGTGGGGCCAAACCATTGAGCAGTTCAGCTTCAGGAAGATGGAACCTCTTCGTCCATGCCCACCAAGGAATAATAGAGGTGTCGAAAACTACAGGATCATCATTACTGGATGACTCTGGGTTGTCTTCGAGCCACTTCCTCCTCTTAACCTCTGCAAAGGATTAAACAAGGGGGTAAATCAAAAACCAAGCAAGAGTAAACAGTATTTCAATGTTATCTTCAATTCACCAATACAATTCTACTTGTTGATAAAGAAAATAATGAAGCAACGAAAACTAGGGGTCACACCATTAAAAGGTACTTTCCAACATGTTTCATTAAGAGTAAAATTGTCAAGTGGGAGTTCAGGAATCCCATGCTAAGTGCTTAATGAGATACGTTTCATTTTTATTTCATATAGAAACTGAATGTAATATGCTCGTAACTAAGTCACTGAACTCAATTGTAGACTGAGAAGCACCAATACGGATACGGTGACACAGACATGACACGACACGACACGAAACGCCGATACGGAAAATCTTAAAAAAATGCGACACGATACGGCGGTGACACGGAAACATAATATATATATATATTTTATATGTCACCATGTTAGATAAAAATAACAATATCTTACAATAACTAAGAACTAAGATTTTATATAAATTACCTGCGACAACACAACCTTTTTCGTCGTCTCGTAGCAGGTGATCTCTTTCGTTCTCTCTGTCTCTTTTGCTTCTTTTTTATTTTAAATCCTTCAACTTTTTAGGATTCCTTCTATTTATCATAAAATGTATTCACTTTTCAAGATAAGCCCCTCTTTTCCAACCATATTTTACATATTAAGACTTTTGCACCAAAATTCAAGACTTCTCATAAATATATATATATATATATATATAAACATATTGTGTCGGGAAAGTGTTGGAACCGTGCCAATGATGTGTTGGTGCTGTGTCGACTACGTGCCGCATTTCAAAATAAATTTAGAAAACTCCGACACGTTTTTGGTGTGTCCGACACATGTCGGAGGCGTGTCGCCCCAGTGTCGGTGTCGGAGGTGTGTCGGACACGAATACGGCACTTCATTTGAAGTGTCGGTGCTTCCTAGATTATAGATATAAGGTAAAACACAATATAGAGGCTAAAATTTCCGAGGAGCATTTACATCCTTTGTAATGTATAGCAAGAACAAGAGCTGTATCATCTACGAAAAACTAAAAGAAAGCACCAAATAGTGTGAGGTTGCAACTTGAGCAATCCACACAGCAACAACCACCACCAAACTTTATTGCAAACTGTAAGGATCGGCCACATGAATCCTATTTCTCCATTCTACCATGTCTGAAACCATAGACTCATTTAACCTACATGATATTAAATCTTAATCTACTACGTCAATGTCCTCAACCCATGTCAAATCTGGTTTTCCCTACTCCTAACATTAACTTTGGTATAAAACAATATCAATCTCCGATTTATACGACCATAGTTAAGGAGTTGGAAATCAGAGAGGTTGGTTGGCCATTACCTCTTCCAAACATATATACACAATAAATACATGCAGTAATTTCAGCAACACTGATGTTAAATGGACAAACAATAATGGACACCAGCCAAGTCCAAAGTCCTCCAACAAACAATCAACTCAATTGTTAGACATGCCTTTCCTAACTCTTATTTCTTCCAATTGGCAATTGTTGTGACAACCTTAAATAAGAAAAGCTCACAAGGGATGAACAAAGATGAAAGCCACCCTAAATGTTCCAACACACACACTCACAAGTCACGTGTAGTCTGGGGCCAAGTTAGTCACTTTTTAGTCAATAATTATTTGTTTTGCCTAATCATTTACTTTAGATTCACAATAATAGGAAAGTAAATCCTGTTTTCAGTTCCAGCAATACTTGTAACATTTTCAATTACCCAGATTGTTGTATCATCTCAAATATATCAATTCATTCTCTGATTAATTCCTCTTGGTGCAATCAGAAGAACACTAATGCAACAATCAAGTTAAACAAATCTTGCACTAAAAGTAAAATTTTGAGTAAAAAAACAAAGAAAAATATCACAACATGCAAAGAGAATTGAGAGCTCACAGACACACATAAATTGGCAAACAAAACTCACCAGCATTTCAAACACTCTTTTCCTCCACTCAATCCCCCTTATTACCATCAGACCAGCATTATGCAACAATCAATTTAACAAATCTTACACAAACAACCAATTATAAGGAAGGAAAAAAAAAAGTATTCAATTATCAGTACACCAAAGAGATTGAGAGCTCACAAACACATTAATTGTCCAAAAAATAACTTACCAGCATCAATGACAGAATCCCAATCAGGCTTTCCATCTTTCTCAAACTGCTTCAAATCCCAAGTCCCACCAACCCACTTGGGGTTCTCAAACTTAGCCACCGTATCAACCACAGACCCATTCGGACCCAAAGAAACGTCACCCGACTCCGATTTCGGCTCCGGAACAGTCACCGGAGCTTCGGGAACCTTCTTCTCCTCCTCTACAACAACAGCAGAACCCACCACTCCAGACCCATTATCAGTGGCTCTTGTGGACACCAAGAAAAGGTGTCTTTTGGGTCTGAGAGAGAGATAAGACTTGTGGGTCAAGTGAGTTTTTGTAGAAGAAGAAGGGTGGGGAGAGAGAGTTGGGAGGTGGGTTGAGGGAGATGAAAACAAGGCCATGGACATGATTGTAGTTTGGGAGGGACACAAAAAGAACAGAAGCTCAGAACATCGATGGTGTCGTGAGCTATTCTGAGCCTCAGAATTGGGGGTTTGCTATTGCTATTGCTATTGCTATAGGTGATTTAATACTGTGTTAATATTTTGACCCAAAAAAAAAAAAAAAATTACTGTGCTAATATGACTTGTACACTTGGCACTTTGCACGTGGCAGACACGTTGGTTAATGAAATATTCCAGATAAAATGTGTAGGGTAATTTACAGCACTATCCCTTCAACTATGACCATTTTTCATTAACATCCTTTAAATTTTAAAATTGAACAGACTTACACTTTAAATTATTCAACATGAACAAACTCATCTCTGAAGAAGGGGTTTTAGTGTCAACAAATGATAGTTTAGGGATGAATTTATTCATTTTTAAAGTTTAAGGAATGTTAGTGAAAAATAGTCATAGTTCAGGCGATATGACTGTAATTTACCCTAAAACGTACTTTTAATTGTCAAGTGTCAACATGTATTTGGGTTGAACTTGCTAAAACACACACACATACACACACACACATATATATATATATATATTTGAACTTGGGTATTCGTTGTTTCGTATGGCGGTCTCGTGCAATAACACAAGTGCCGAGAGGAGGGATTGAACTTCAGTAATGAATATAGTATGGAGTATCTTTTTACAATTAAAAGAAAGTTTTCAAATGCTTACTCCAAATGCTATTTCAGAATACCTTTCACAAGGATTTAAATTCTTACATATTGGAATGGTTCAAGTAAGTATTAAACCAATGACCCTTACAGGGTTAGATACCTCGCTGTTAGCATGCTTAAGAGATGCTAGACATTTAAACTTCTTAGATTCACTCATAGCAATGATTGAATCAAGTTTATGTCATGGTCCTGTTTATTTTAACAGTTTCCCAAATTTCAGTGTTAGCTTAACTGATGCTAATATTTTAGATGTTCTTACCTTAAATATTCATACCCAAAGGTATAATATGAAACAAGGAAGTGAAAATATCCTTATAGGATATCGGGTATACTATAAGGTAATGACAACTTTGTGTCCAGAGTTTAAAACTCTAAATATAAAAAATAATCCTGATCAGGCCACAGTTTTAATCCAAGCTAACATGGATAAATCATCCATAACAGCTCCAAGAATGATTAAATGGTCTGAGATAACTCCTCCCACAGAATGGATATTAGAAAATCCTCATCCACAACATTCATTAAAGAATTTTGAGCCACAAGAAGTGATACAGGATGAGAATGGAAATGTAATTCTTAAATGTCCATCTAGAATATCCATAGATGTGTCTTCTATGTCTAGTAGTTCATCCTCACGATTGGTCAGAAGAACTAATAGTCTTAGAAGAAGGCCGGGGAAGGAGCCTGTAGTACCTGTTTATGAAATGCCTTTAAAAACAAGTGCATTAATTGATTCAGAAAACAGTTACAAGTTACCAAGTGTACAGGGTATTAAACTTACTGAGTCTCAAATACCCAAAGTTATCTAGTTCCTGTTGAGACATTGTTCTGTTTATTAGGACATAGGATTCTCCAGAGTTGCATAGGTTGCATAGGTCGAATAGGTTCGCTGAGCCAGGTAGGCGTTTAGGACTGGAACTTGACTGGAACGTGACTTGACTGTAGCTAAAGAGAGTTACTATTCATAAACATCTCAATGAAGACAGTAGCTAAGTTATTTGGAACTTATACTTTTAATGAACAAGACTTTCTTGAAAAGAAGTTTGACTTCAGTAATATTAAAAATATGGATGAAGTTTCTATTGATAATTTAGAAGAAGCATTAAAGAATTGGAAGATGCCTTCTATGCCTATGAATAAATTATATCATAGACCAGCTTTTATTCTAAACAAGTCTTATAAGGTAAAGACTGTTGAAAGCTCACATCAAATTCTTAAAGAAATAGATATAGTTGCTTTGGAAAGTCAGTTTATTAATTCTACGGTTAAATCCTCTACCCAGAATTATTATCCTAGACCAACACCCATTGATCTTCAATTTGAAGAAAGAAATGTAATAAATCCAATGCAATACAATGGTAATTCCATTTATGAATGGAATATTGATGGTTTATCTGAACATCAGACTTTAAAAGTCCTACAGCATATGGCTATGGCAGCAAATGCCATTAGAGCTAGAATTGAGGAACCCAACTCTGAACTTACAGTTTTAAATCTTTTAGTTGCGGGATTCACAGGACAACTAAATGGTTGGTGGAATCAGTTCCTTACAGAATTCCAAAGGACTGAAATAATAGGTGCTGTTAAAACAGATGAAGAAGATAACCCTATCCTTAATAGAGATAGACAACCTACTCCTGATGCAGTCATAGCATTAATTACTGCTATAACTTTCCATTTCTTAGGAGAAGTCTCTCAGATAATGGAAAGAGGGAAAGATCTTTTAATAAATCTTAAATGTCCCACACTTTCTCATTTCAAATGGTATAAAGATGTCTTTTTATCCAGATTATATTTCAGAAATGATGCAAACCAAGATTTTTGGAAAGAAAGATTTATTGCAGGTTTGCCTGGTCTTTTTGCTGAAAAAATAAGGATAAGATTAAGACAGAAGAATAACAATCTTCTTCCTTACCATTTATATACTTATGGAGAGTTAATCAGTGAAATAAATGCTGAAGGATTAGCTCTTTGTAACGACATAAAATTAAAGAAACAAATGAAAAGAGAAAGGAAATCTGGTAATAAAGAATTAGGAGATTTCTGTAAACAACTAGGTTATGATATGGGATCTTCAGAAAGAAAAGCTAGAAAGCCTTTTAAAAGAAAGACTACAGCAAGATCCTATACAAAACCAACAGGTAAACCCAAGGGTAAACCTACAGGTAAACCGAAAGGTAAACCTAAGGGAAAACCCAAAGGTAAGCCTAAGGTTCCTATTTGTTTTAAATGTGGAAAACCTGGTCATTATAAAAGCCAATGTAAAGTAAAACAAAAGATCAATGCTCTAGACATTGAGGAAGATCTTAAAGATAAATTAATCTCTATAATGCTCCTAAGCCAAGAGGAAGAGGAAGCATTAGAACAAGAATATGGCTTCTCAGAAGAAGAAGAAGAAGAAGAAGAGATTAATGAAATAAATGAAGAATCAGAACAAGAAGATTCAAAAGAAGAATGTTCTGATCATTGCAGAGATAAAATTGATTATTATGAATCCATTTTAAAAATGAATGGCATGAGTATTAATACCATCTCAAGCAAAGAAAGTTTGATTTTAAAAATCATTGATAAAATTCCTAACCTTGAAGAAAAGAAAAAAGTAATTCAAGAATATATGAAGTCCCTAGAAGGAGAAGAAGGTACTTCACAAGATCAAGATCAGGAATTAGAAAAACCTAAACCCAAAGAAATTTATAATTTCAAAGAAGTTGTTTCTAGAATAAATGCTAAATCCCAAAGATCTAGAGATAACCTCCCTTCTGTAAAAGATTTACAAGAAGAAATAAATGATTTAAAGAAATCAGTTAGAGAGTTAAAAGCTAGAGTAGATGCTCTAGAAACAGAAAACTTTATTCCAGAAGAAGTTTTCAATCCGCTAGAAAATCCTCAGGATAAAGGAAAAGGAATAAGAATTGAAGAATATCCATAAGGATTTGTAGAAGAAACAGGAATATTTTCTGTTGAAAGGTTAATTTACCAAAAGTGGTATGCTAAAGTCTCTATTGTAATTGGAGATGATTTTATTCTTGATAACATTGCTCTTATAGACTCTGGTGCTGATATGAACTGTATTAAAGAAGGATTAGTCCCTTTTAAATACTTTGTAAAAACCACCCAGACTCTTACAGCAGCAAATGGTCTTAAACTTGATATCAAATATAAGATTCCTTTAGCTTATATTTGTAATCAAGAAATTTGCATTCCAACCACTTTTATCTTGGTTAAAACCTTAAATCAACCTATTATATTATGTACCCCTTTTCTGTCTCTAATCAAACCTTTTACAGTTACTAGAGAAGGTTTGAAAGCTAAATTGCTTGATCAAGAAGTCTTATTTAGATTTCTACATCAACCAATGGAAACAGAAATTCATTCTTTAAAAAAGAATATTGTTTTAAAAGAAAAACAAATTTGCATGATTAAAGAATCTTTGGTTCATCAAAGAGTCAAAGAAGATCTTTCGAAAACAAGTCTTAAATTAAGAATTGAAAAATTCCATAAAATATTGGAAGACAATGTGTGTTCTGAACATCCAAATGCCTTCTGGCATAGGAAAAAACATATTGTCAATTTACCATATGAAAAGGACTTTGATGAGAAAAATATTTCAACTAAAGCACGTCCTATTCAAATGAGTAAAGAGTTAATGGAATTTTGTAAAAAAGAAATTGAAGGTTTGTTAAACAAAAACCTCATTCGAAAGAGTAAATCTCCATGGAGCTGTTCTGCTTTTTATGTCAATAAAAATTCAGAAATTGAAAGAGGAGCTCCTAGACTGGTTATTAATTATAAACCTCTTAATAAGGTTTTAAAATGGATTAGGTATCCCATACCTAATAAAAAAGATTTACTTAACCGACTTTGCCAAGCAATAATTTTTTCAAAATTGGACATGAAGTCAGGTTATTGGCAAATTCAGGTGGCGGAGGAAGATAGGTATAAAACTGCTTTTAATGTTCCTTTTGGACATTTTGAATGGAATGTTATGCCTTTTGGACTCAAAAATGCCCCTTCAGAATATCAAAATATTATGAATGATATTTTTAATAACTATTCTGAATTTTGTATAGTCTATATAGATGATGTTTTAATCTATTCTTCATCTATAGACAAACACTGGAAACATTTGGATTTATTTTATAAAATTATCCAAAAGAATGGCTTAGTGGTTTCTGCCAAGAAAATAAAACTTTTTCAAACTAATATCAGATTTCTTGGGCACCAGATAAATCAAGGAACCATTATTCCAATAGACAGGGCTATTGTCTTTGGAGAAAAATTTCCAGACATAATCAAAGATAAAACCCAGCTTCAGAGATTTCTTGGAAGTTTAAATTATATCTCTGAATACTATAAAAATCTTTATAAAGATTCGGCAGTCTTATATGACAGACTGAAAAAGATTCCCCCTCCATGGACAAACATCCATACTGAAGCAGTAAGGAGGATTAAGGCAAAAGTAAAAGTTTTACCATGTTTATGCTTGCCTATTCCTAATGCTTTTAAAATTGTTGAAACAGATGCTTCAGATTTAGGATATGGTGGAATCCTAAAGCAAAGAATTAATAATTCTGAAAAATTGGTTCGCTTTACTTCAGGTGCTTGGAAACCAGCACAGAAAAACTATTCTACTATAAAAAAGGAAATTTTAGCAATAGTTTTATGTGTTACAAAATTTGAAGGAGATCTACTCAACCAAGAGTTTTTGATAAGAGTAGACTGTAGAGCAGCCAAAGACGTTTTAACTAAAGACGTTAAAAATATTGCTTCAAAACAGATATTTGCCAGATGGCAAGGGATTCTGTCTGCCTTTGATTTCAAAATAGAATTTATAAAAGGAAGTTCAAATTCTCTCCCTGACTTCCTTACACGTGAATTTTTGCAGACAAATCATGAGGCCTAGCTTCAGAGGTTATTACCCTGAGCGTAGAGGTGGAGGTAGACACCAAAACTACCATAATACTAATAATAAAGGCAAAGGTAAGGTTCAGAATAATCCCCCTCCAGAAAGGATCTTAAATTATTCCGATCCTATAGACAAAGTTAAACTTTGGCCTATTCTTGTCTTAAATGACAATTCAGAAGCAGTTAAACTGCCCAGTGATGTTGCATCCCATTACTTGGATATTCCCAATTGGTATTACCCAAAGACATCCAATGGTAATTCCAGAAAGTTCTATGAGGACATCCTGATTGAATCTGGTTTTGTAGATATCAAACACAAGTATGCAGCAGGCAAGCCAGCTTTTTCTCAGATGCTCATTCTTAAGATTATTTCCTCTTATGAATGGGGTCTTGATCTTTTCAAAGAAAGGAAATTAACAAGTTCCTCTCCAAGTGATGCAAAGTCATATAACTATTATGACTATCAGAAGGCATGGGATAAAGTTCTCCTCATGCAGAACCCATTGTATAAACATACATGGTATTTTCAGTTTAAAAGGAATTTTAATTTCGATATTCCTAACTGGTTCCATTCATGGATTTTTAAGCATGGCCCTGAGATTGAAATCCTTCCTTTTGAAGTTAGTTGTTGCTTCCAATTATATAAAAATAAAAATCTCCCAGGCAGAAGTGACAGTCCTCTCTTCTACTTCTTTTTAGAGTTTTCAATCCCTTGGATCTTAAAATGGGAATTTGCATTAAATAATTCTCCCTCCCATTTATGGTCTCTTTGCCGAAAATATCAAGTATGGTGGTGGGCTCGATACAACAATCCCGACCTAACCACTACCAGAATGGAGAAGCTTCTCGACATTGACCTTCCTACAGTTTCCTCGAAGAAAGATGGTTCATGTTCTTCTCCAGATCTATTTGAGATTAAATCTCAAGTAAAGTCTGATTTAAAATCTAATTTCCCTAATTTAACTCCTTCAGAGTTTAAAATAAAATTTAAAGAAGAGTTATTTAAGAAATTAAAGTTTGATTCAGATAGTGAAGATGATACTATCACCCCATCTGATGCCTCAATGCAAGAAGGCCAAGGGGATCCATATGAATGTGAATATGCTGAGAATAATGATGATTATGGATTCGAGACCCAATTTAATCATTAAAGTATTCACATAACCGACAAATTACTTTAATAAAGTAGTTGTCCAGATTAGCTTTAAAAAAGCAGATTCGTTCACGTGATTAAAGTAAATCACTTTTGACCAAAGGACAGACAACTGGTCCGACAGCTTTATTTAAAGTTGCTTTTCGTGGATTAAAGATTATCCATCTAGCTCATTCAGATAAGAAGGAATCTCTTTTGCTTTACAGCTGGCCTTCCACTAACGCGTCTTCAGTCTCCATGGCATTCTATAAATTCAGACCACTCCCTCAGTTGGAAGGCATCGAGTTCTAGAGTCCTTCTATGATCTTCACTCTCTCCTTTTCTTTTTGTATATATTTGAGTGTATGTAATATAAGTGTGAAAATACAAGTAGCTTGTAAGATAAGTGTGAGTTTGGTGTGAAGAAAGCAAAAAGCTCCTATAGCTGAAGCTTGTGTGCATTGTAGCAGCTTCGCTTTCATTGTAAGTATAATGTTTAATGTTTATTTATGAGTTTGCGTAGCATTCTTTATCATATTGTATTTCTGAAAACAACTGTTAGACAAAAATATATTCAAGTTGTTGAAAGATTAGAATCTATTAATGCAATTCCTGAAATAGATCTTCAACCCTTGAGAGATAGAATTGAACAGTTACAATCAGAAATTAATGAGTATAACAATTTGTTAAGACAAATTGCTTTTTGAATGCTTGCTAGATTTGAATTAAGATTACAGATAAATACTCTGTATGATCTAAAAGATATTTATTCCGCTGCTTTATCTAATCTGATTAATTCTAGAAATTTCCATCCAGAACGGTATACAAGACTACAGTACTCTTTAGAAAGTACTATTGTAGAGATTAAATCTCTTGAAAGAAAACTGTTCATCCTTGCTTGTTAAGACTGTCTCCCGTTCCCCTTTTTGGTATCAGAGCCGAAGTTATTTGGTTCCTGTTGAGACTTCAATAATGAATATAGTATGGAGTATCTTTTTACAAACTAGTCTAAATCGTTGCTCTTGTTAATGCTCAAATTCTTTAAATGTTAACCTTCCATTAGTATATATGTTTTAAAAATGTGATAGAAAATAGTAACAATGTTGACAACGAGAAAATCGGATTAACAATGTTGGAAATTTTGTTAATAGTGAAAAAAAAAAAAACATGAACACTTGAAATTGCCAATAAACTTGAAAGTGGTAAACGTCTCCAACTTCCGAACAAAATCTCAACTTTTCATTCCAAATTTAGTTCGAAACATCTAATCAATATAATTTGACAATGAATTTTTTAAACATTTTTTAATTATGTCAAATAATTAGCAAAATTTCATAAAAATTTGATTAAAAAATCCCTTATATTGGATTAATTTTTGAGTTTAATGTATGATGTTAATTACCAAAAATCTGCACATCTTGGAGATTGCAATTCGATCACTTCGCATGGATGATTTAATGAATCGACATGACTCCCTCACTAACCTAATCACCTGAAACATAAAAGTAAAGACTTAGGGGGTTATTTTTCCCCTAAGCCTCCTCCGCCGATTAAGTCAATAAGTTGGAGAGTACGAGAAAATGTACATAAATGGAGAGAAAAAGAAAAGTGTACAAGGCCAGAGATCGTCCCCCCTCTCTCAAATGAGTCAAATCCCTGATGCCCTCTTTTTATATCTCCAGGGAGTTGTTGATAGAGTTACCCATTTCATGGGCTATGATCATGGGATCATGGGGAGGTGTTGAAGGCTGATCATGGTTAGGATCATGGAGGGTGCACGTGTTGGTATTTACCTTTTATTTACATGCATTTCAACCACTTTATATAAAAGAGGCTATCTTTCAACCACTTTATATAAAAGAGGCTATCTTCAATTGAAATTGTCCAATTTGAATATTTTGGATTTGTTTTAAATGACAATTTCACCTTTATTTTTCTTTTTGGTTCCACTTTCCTTAGTGATTACTTTGAGTTTTTTTTTGTCATTTTGTGAGGATAGGTTGGTCATTTCACCTACAAATGAACCCTTATTACTATTAGGTCAACTTTTAAAATTTAATTAATCTAGAAATGATGATTCAATCAACTTTTTAAATAATAATCAATCAACCACTTTATATAAAAGAGGCTATCTTCAATTGAAATTGTCCAATTTGGGTATTTTGGATTTGTTTTAAATGACAATTTCACCTTTATTTTTCTTTTTGGTTCCACTTTCCTTAGTGATTACTTTGAGTTTTTTTTTGTCATTTTGTGAGGATAGGTTGGTCATTTCACCTACAAATGAACCCTTATTACTATTAGGTCAACTTTTAAAATTTAATTATCAACCACTTTATATAAAAGAGGCTATCTTCAATTGAAATTGTCCAATTTGGGTATTTTGGATTTGTTTTAAATGACAATTTCACCTTTATTTTTCTTTTTGGTTCCACTTTCCTTAGTGATTACTTTGAGTTTTTTTTTGTCATTTTGTGAGGATAGGTTGGTCATTTCACCTACAAATGAACCCTTATTACTATTAGGTCAACTTTTAAAATTTAATTAATCTAGAAATGATGATTCAATCAACTTTTTAAATAATAATTACAAATATTTACAATTTGGTTCAACTTTAAAATTAAATTAATCTAGAAATGATGATTCAATCAACTTTTCAAACAATAATTACAAATATTTACCATTTGGTTCAAAAAACCCAAAAGTCAACAATTGTAGGTTGTGCCTTGTTTGGCACAACCACTTTTCGGCTTTGTGGTTTGTGTGTTTTTTCGTTCTTCCCAAACAAGTCACTAATTTGTTTTGTTTTGTTTTGTTTTATTTTTTGTTTAATTTGTTTGGTTTGGTTTTTATTTTTTTGAGTTTTGCCAAGCAAACCACTAACACAAACAAGACATAACCTTGTTTAGTTTTGTTTTGTTTGGTTTTGTTTTTCTTTTTTGGGCTTTCCCAAATAAACCACTAACATTTGTTTGTTTTTTTTTTGTACCGTTCTTTTTTTCAAAAAATTTCTTCACTTTAATTTTGTACACATACCTTAGAAATTTAATTTTATTACACACATACATACTTTCATTTACACACACATACAAATTTAATTTCATAGTACTCTATTAATTACATTGTACAATTCGTCTAACCCCCTATATCGATGCTATTATATAAAAGAGGCTAAAATGAAATGTTCTTTAGATGCCAAATTAATTTGGCCTTAATGGTCATTTTGGGTTTAAAATTTGATTATTTGGTAATTTTACATCAATCAATCTACCTCAAATTACTATCCAATAATAACTTGAGACTTCTTTGGCAATGCTTCTTTGAGCCTTAAAACACCTTTCAAAGAATATTTGAATTACTAAACAAGCCTTAGATAACTTTAATTTAATGTTTATTTGGCAAGGCTTGCTTGAGCCTTAAGGCAACTTTTAAGGAATTTTTGAATTACCAAACAAGGCTTAAGTCACTTTTTTAGACAAGCCTTAGGTTACTTTTGAAATTTAAGGCTTGTTTGGCAAGGCTTGTTTGAGTCTTAAGACAACTTTTAAGGAATCCTATAATTACCAAGCAAGCCTTAAGTAACTTTTGTAAATGATCTTTTTGTATATGTGTGTGTAGTATATATATATATATATGCATACATATTATATGTTATTATTATTATTGAAGTATTTAAAGTGTGTACAATGATAAATCGAGTTACCAAATTACCCTTTTGTTAAATAGAATTATTATATTACTCTTTTACCTTTTGTAATTACCCTTGGGTGTATAAGTATGCATATATAATTTTATTATATTATTAAAATTACTATTTTACCTTTTGTAAAATACCCTTTCATCCAAGTTTAAAGTGTGTAAAAATATAAATTGAATAACCAAATTATCATTTGGTTAAATTGAATTACAAAATTACCCTTTTATTTTTTGCAAATTAACCTTTTGTATATACATGTGTGTATATATACATATTAAATTGAATTATCAAATTACCTTTTTTTTCTTTTGTAAACTACCCTTGTGTGCATATATGCATATAGGGAGAGGATTTTAAGCGCACTCTACCCAGTGCACTGGCTTTTTAGTCTAAAAAATCTGTGGGTCAGCGGGGTGGCAAGACGGGGCGTGGATCAGTGAGGCAGCCCGCAGGTTTTTTAGAATAAAAAGCCAGTGCCCTGGGTAGAGTGCACTTACCCAGTACACTTAAGATCGTCTCTTTATATATATACATAAATTACATTATTGTATTTATGTATAAATTGAATATATTATATACCAAAATTGAATAAAAGTGTGTACAATTATAAATTGAATAGTCAAATTACTCTTATGCCTTATGCAAATTACCTTTTTGTTTCTATACCTTAAAGAAAAGAGCTTAAAGTTTAAAGTGTTTACAATTATAAATTTTCGTTTGTTAAACTGAATTACCAAAAACCCTTTATTACATTATGATATATATATATTCAATAATCTAATTACCCTTATAAATTTGGCAAATTACCATTTTTGTTAAATCGAATTACCAAATTACCTTTTTGCCCTACATAAATTACCCTTCTATGTATATGAGTGTGTGTGTGTATATTTTATCTATACGTTAAAGAAAATAGCCTAAATGTTTAAAGTATGTACAATTACAAATTGAACAATCAAATTACCGTTTAAGCATTTTGCAAATACTCTTTTGTTAAATCGAATTACCAAATTACCCTTTCATTATTTGTACGTTAAAGAAAAGAG
Organism: Hydrangea macrophylla; assembly: GCA_033977485.1. NCBI lineage: Eukaryota > Viridiplantae > Streptophyta > Magnoliopsida > Cornales > Hydrangeaceae > Hydrangea > Hydrangea macrophylla. Next base: position 90,376,476 of record CM066995.1, read on the forward strand.
TCTTAAATTGTAGGTTGACATCAATTAATATAGTTTTTGTTAAACCATCTTTTTATAATACCATCTTCAAAATTAATAAAACTTATTTATCTTTCTTGTCCACGTTAAAAAAATATACATTGCATTTTTTTTTCTATAAAATCCAACGCCCGTGCATTGCATGGGTTGTCTTCCTAGTTTATATAAAAGCAACTTAGTAAATGCGACTATGATCAGGCCCAAATTCAAGCGCAATTGGTTGTTGGCCCTTGTATTGTATCTTCCTTATAATCTGGTATGGTACTCACACCATTACTTGTATGTAGACCTGACACATGTCAGCATATAATTAGGTAGTATTTTTGGGGCATATCAATGTACAACTCAATTATAATTTTTAGGATAAATATCACATGCCTCCCCTGAGATTTGGTCTTAATACATGTATTTCCTGATTTTCCTCTCACGTTTTAGGAATCTGACTTAACTCCCTTATTTTTAAATTTTAGTATCAGTTTCTCCCTCCCTTTAACAAATCCTTAGAAAATTTAAGGGAATCTAACACTAAATTTCATAAATAAATGAGGTAAATGAGATTCTTGAAACGTGAGAGGAGGTATGTGCATTAAGGTCAAACCTCAGGGGAGACATGAGATATTTACCCTAATTTTTATCAAAAGTCCTTGATGAAACTTAATCAAATCAAATCATTGTGTAACAAAATTAAGGATAACTAGTAATGTAATGAGAGGTCGAGCGGGTTGTACCCCAATAGCCTCTCTCTTTCTAGTGGGAAGGGAGATGGTTCAAATCTCCATAGGGGATTCTATATGCTTGCCCCAAATTTATTCTTCAGTCGAAATGAGTGGCCATTGTTAAATTTTGTTGTGGGCCAATGTGGGGCGTTGGAATTGAATTGGGTTGGGGCTGGTGTGTGTGTGTGAATGTGTGTGTATCCAATCCGGATCCGTAATGAAATGACGGGCTAAAAAAACCGAGTTAGACCAAAAACCAAACAAGTCTATTTTGTAGGATTTTTGACTATTCCTATATTTTAAAACAAAATTGTTAATAATTTGATCAAAATAATACACAAAAACTTATCAAAATTGTAAATGAGTAATGCTAGGCACACTTTGAAATCCACACTGAATTTGACATTTTATATTTTAAATACATGTACCTTGTGTTGTGTGAATTTTTTATACTTTTCTGTGCACCACTTACACAGTACATGGTACATGCATTTAAAGTTGAGTGTCAAATTCAGTGTGAATTTCAAAATGTGCCTAGCATTACTCATTTTAAATTATGAATGCGCTACAATTTCAACTCTGGGCTTTATTCGTGATTGGGCCCGGACCCATAACCCGAAACCCTCAATGGGTCGGAGCACCAATTGTTATTTGACCTCTGATATGGATATAGTAAAAAACCACTCTCTCTCTCTCTCTCCTCACACCAGCTATGGAGGTCGCCACCATAGCTTCTCACTTCTTCCCCACCACCACGCGCACGTTATGTTCACCCACAACCTCACGAACCCTAATTCCAAACCGAACCCCAACTTCCTCCTTCTCCAAAACCTCTCTCTCCACTCAATTTCTCTCTCCGTTCGTCGGAGGCAGCGTCTCCGGTGACTTCGCCGGCCAGAAGGTCCGACCCACTTGTCTCAACCCGAATTCCTCTTCCTCGAACTCTCGTGGAAAACGAGGTGTTGTCACCATGGTACTACTGCCTCAAAAAATCTGGATTTTTTTTGTTCATTTGCTGCTTTTTTACATTATCTAGGGCTTGCAATTTGTGAATATATTGTATATATTTATGTGCGCTTTATTGTCAGTATTTGACTATCGAAGTGACGAGTAATGCTACGCTTCCCAAATAAAAATCCCAAATTTGGTTCCCAAACGCTTTATAGTTGTACCACATGCTGTGACAGTTGTGGGTGATAAAACATACCACTGCGTGTGGTACATCTGTTAAAGCAATTGGGAAGAAATGGGATTTGAATTTGGGAAGCAAAGCATTACTCTAACGTGACAGGAGCTTGAGTTACTTGGAAATTGGACCTAGATTGAGATGAAATATGATGAAAATTAGTGATACTGTTTGAAATTTTCTGGTTGATATGGTTTTGAAATTTAAACTAGCATTTATGGCTTTCTGATTCATTTAGTTCTTGAAAGTTATTTTCTTGTGTTAATGGATTTTAATATTTCAATCTCTCACTTCTTTTAGTAGAACTGTAGAAGTTATGGTATAACCTTTGTCAGTTTTTGAGCTGAGCTGTTGTCAATATCAAGGAAACATTTCCACCATTTGTATGGTTTTCACCATGTTTAGGCGGAGCAACTTCCCTTCTTTGGAAACAAGTGAAAATTTGGATATTAACACCCATTTTTCATATCGATTCACTATGAAGCGTACACAATTGGATTTCAAAGTAGTACGATCTAATTCAAAAATTTCACTAATTGAGCACATCTAGCATATTTTTCACAATCCATTGACTTCACCACCGCAGAAGTCAAGAGTTTTTCATATAATCAAGAAAAAATCTGATTAATTTTTTTTATTCGTACCTTTTGCTCATTGAGAAAATGGGTCAAATTCTACATGATCAAACCTATGGGACTTAGCAAAATGATGGAAGGGAATAGAGAAAGAGGGGGAAATGATCCCATGATCGTGAACCTTTCTTACCTCGCAAATCCCAATTTTGTCTATTAAGATCAGATCTAATCGTGTTAATGTCTAATTGATTTCCTCTGCGTAATACTAATAACAAAGGGAAGTTTTGTTTATTGAATGTGCAAATTATTAATGTTGTATTCATCCATAATGATCTAGAAATATTGTTGAGAATGTATGTAGTGAATGAATACATCTTAATATGCAGTAACCTACAGTTCTCTTCTTTATTCAATGTTCATTTGTGATACATTCCATCTTATTTTGGATTCCAGTTCAATGATGGTATTCCTTCAATACTGCAGATAGAGTGCTCTTACTTATAAGACTATATTTTCATTTCATAGAACTTTTCCGTGTATGAATTGTGAATACCTAGGTTGGTGGAATCACATTAGCATCTAGGCCATTCAATCCTTGTTGACAACCTTTTTGTTTTGTTTGGGCTTATTAATAATGATTGCAGGTCTAAAAAATTGTTTATGCTCTTCTCAAACAAAGTGTCATGTAGTTGCCCACAAGCCACAAGCCTTATTATAATGACACTACAGTACTTCTGTCCTAATTATTTGTTGTCCTACCTATGTTAACAGGTCATTCCTTTTTCAAGGGGAAGTGCATGGGAGCAACCTCCTCCAGATTTAGCATCTTACTTGTATAAGAATCGTATTGTTTACTTGGGGATGTCTCTGGTTCCATCTGTCACAGAGTTGATACTTGCAGAATTTCTTTACCTCCAGTATGAGGATGAGGAAAAGCCAATTTACCTTTACATAAACTCGACAGGAACAACCAAGGTTAATTATGTTACGCTATTTCATCTATGTGCTGCATAGTTTTCCCTCATATGATTTTAGTGTACAATCCAAATATTAGGGCTTCTTTGGGAATGCTTAGAATAGGATATGGTTCAGTCCAGTCTCACTTTCTGCCTAACTTTTATGAGAACAAAAGTTATATTAGTTGGATAAAAGACCTTGTTTTTAGAGTGATATTAGATTGGGCACGGACTATTTTGCAAGAAATGAATTCACCAAACACTTGAATCTATAGAACCACCAGTACACTTATGAACCACAAACCGACTCTTTACCTTCCGAAACAGCCTCTTAGGGCATGGCATAATCTCGAATATCCAGGTGAACAGCCTTTTGTAATGGGTCGGGGTGATCACCTTAGTGCAGGGGCAGAGGGAGGAAGGGGCGAGGGTAGGCCCATGTCCCCCCTCAAATTTTGTAAATTGAATTTTAGGCTTTAGGATTTTATGATTTTTAGAAATACCACCCACCCCCACCTCCGCCTCCCTCTCTTAAATTTTAGAAATACCCTTTAATGTTTAGGCCCGTTTCACCAAATAGGCCCTGATTAAATTTCAAAACATCACATTTTAGATTTTAAAATTACATACTTTACTCCAAATGGGGGTGTAAAATTAATTCTCTATAGATCGTTTTTCCCAACTTGATTATTTTTTTCCTTAAAAAACTCTAATTCTCTCTCCTTGGTCTCCTATATGGCGACCCAACTTCCTTTTTTCTGTATAAGTCAAAAGACCCACATGATCACCTCTCTCTCTCTCTCTCACTCTCTCTCTCTCCCCTCGTCTCTTCCTCCTTTCTCTTTTAAGTTATTATTATTATTATTATTATTATTACTCCCTCCGTCCCATTTTATGTGTCCATCTTTCCTTTTTGGAATGTCCCAAAATTGTTGTCCACTTTCCTAAATTAGTATACATATTTTACTTAGTTTATCAAACTACCCTTCCTTGCAATCAATACCAAAACAAAACAAAAAAAAAATGCAATGATTATGGGCAATTGTGGAAAGTAGGTGTAGATTCTTTTTATCCCCTTAAATAGTTGGATTCCCCAAGATGGACACATAAAATGGGACGGAGGTAGTATTATTTTTGCTTGGATCTCCTTTCAAACTTTAACTTTCCCTAAAAACTCTCTAGTCTCTCCCTCTATCCCTGTATCACAATTCACAAGTCTCTCCTTTTTTTTTTTTTGCTGAAACTATGTCACATATCACAAATTAAACGAAGCCCAAATCGCATTTTATACCTAATTAGTTGATATTTGATTTGATTTGATACCTAATTATGAATAATGTTGATTATATATTTGTTACAGTTTGTAAGTTGTATTTCAACTGTTAGAACATTTTTCAAGTGTGACATAAAACCAATTATACCCAAAATTGGCTAAAAAAAATCGTCTCGTGGGCGCTGCCCCGAACCACCGTATAGCTTAGGCTTCCCCTTACCAAATTTTCTGGCTCCACCCTCGCCTTAGTGTGGCTTAGGAATGTGTTTATTTCTCCTTGATTGGTCCCTGATTTTCTGTTAACCATTGTTATGGCTGCTGCTTTTATAAAGCTATCATAAAGGGATTGTATTGCCTACAAGCCACAACCCTTATTATATTGCTTTAGTTTTCTCAATAGCTTTGTGCGTAACTATGTCATGTATCTTCTTACTCTTATGCTCATATAATTTATAGAAATTTCCTTTAATATTATGATTCAAAAGAATCCATTCAATTCCATTATGATGATTTTTACATTGTATTTTTTCCAGGGTGGCGAAAAGTTGGGTTATGAGACAGAGGCTTTTGCAATTTATGATGTTATGAGGTTATATGTCTTTATGCTCGTCATTAGTATGTTATCATCACAATTTGCATTCAAGTAGTTATAGTACCAATCCTCTGCATATGTTACGTGGTTAAAGTTTGAGATATATTTTCAGAATGAAATGAATGATTCTCTTTGATGGCAAAATGGTTTTGGTAAGCCTGGTTTAGAAATTGAAAATCTGAAGCATAATTCTGTTGGCTGTATGGATTAGAGCAATTACTTGTTTAAATTCCATACTTGAACGAGGAACTATCTGCCAATATATTGTTCACGTGGCTATATATGAAGTTGCCTAGCAAAAAAAAAGTAATGCAAAAGAGTGGCCAGTTAGTCATGATTAGAACATCCAATTTCTTGTCAATGATTGACTATTTTGACATGAGTTCCTTTCCTAGAACTCCTTTGAAAGGGGCATTTCGTATTTTCCCTCTTAAGTATTCTTACCGAAACATAAAATCTTGTCGGCCTGATGATTTCATTTTTTTCCTATTTCTATCAAAGATTTTTCTCCGGTTCCTGAATAATAACCTAGTATTTGATATATTTCCTCTGTCAAGATTGTATGGGAAAAAAAAAATTCTGTTTTCTTGTTGAAATTTAAAACCTGACCTCTCCATGCTACCTTCTTTGAAATGAGCTGAATAGTATGCATATGAACCGATTTCATTTATTGGAATGGGATAAGGCAAAGGCTAGAAGTCACACTACACAGACTTGTGGCATCAAGGCTGTCATAAAACTTTCAAAACCTCAAAAGGCTTAAGTGAATTCAGAAACGCTAGGGTCCGTATGAAGGGAAGATATTTTTAACATAAATGGATAACATAACGAGGCCATAGAAGGATGGGTGGGACTTGATAGATACAAAACCTCGTACGGAAGAATTTCATGAACTTGCTCTGTCGACTGGAAGAATTTGGAATACATGTTTCTTAAGGTGATGGGGATTGCGTTTGGTAAACATAAAACCTCACATGGTCAAATTTCATTAGCATTCCTAGTAGGTCTGGAGTATTTGGGCTACATGTTTAAAATGTGTGCACATATTGAGGATTTTGTATTACTTTCTCTCTTCTTTTTTTTTTTTTGGCTATGTGGCACTTCTATTGAAAAGTATTTTGATATCTTTAAACTTTATCTCAAATGTGCGTATCTTTGAAACACGGACTCTTCGAAAAGGCCACCGCACCCACACCTAGCGCACATCCGTACTTGGTGCTCCGTGGATTCTTTGAGTTCTTTTGGAGTGTGGTTGTAGCTTTTTTGTAGCGTTTTTTTTTAAAAGAACACAAGTTCTTCATACAATTTTGAAAACTTTGGGGGTTTAAAAGATAAATAATAGAAAATAATAATAGCAATTATCTAGGGTATACACTAATGCACTAATAGTTCTAAAATAATTTGTATATACTACTATCTAAAAGTATATTTTTAATATTTAATCCAAGTACTCCCGCCGCACCCACACCCTTACTTTTTGGAAAATTGACGAATCCCTCGCACCCACATCCCTGTACCCGAACCCCCGCACCGGTGCTACCTAGGTGCGTATATATATACATATATATTTATATAAGATAGATTTTGTCATTGAAATTGTTTCTAAATATCTAAACTTTATTTTTAATCCCTCTAAATCCTATCTTATACAATATAAGCATATGCAAATTTACTTTGAATTGCCTTATAAACGTTTAAATATACTGCATAATCACATATAATTTCATACACCAAGGAAGAAGCATCATTTGTCTGATTTAGTAGATATGCCCAAGTGATAACATTATTTTTTTGAAAATTTTATCCCGTGCAATGCAAGTGCTTGCATCTTCTAATAAATAGTAGTCCACACCGTATTTGAATATACAAGGAAGAAGCATCATTTGTCTGATTTAGAAGATATTCCCAAGTGATAACATTATTTTTTTGAAAATTTTATCCCGTGCAATGCAAGTGCTTGCATCTTCTAATAAATAGTAGTCCACACTGTATTTGAATTTTGCAGTGAAAATAATAAAAAAATATATATTAATGTCTTCCCACTGTGTACCCTCTTGTTTTTTCTTTCAATGGACTTTATGAATTATTTCTATCTTCAAGACCTATTTATTCTTACTTCTATTCCACTGCAGGTATGTAAAGCCACCTATTTTCACTCTCTGTGTTGGTAATGCTTGGGGAGAAGCTGCTTTGCTTTTGGCTGCTGGTGCAAAAGGAAATCGGTCTGCTTTGCCATCATCAACAATTATGATAAAGCAGGTTATTCATCCGTACCTTAACTGGTGCTTGTGTGTTTTATGAATTCTTGCTAATGCTCCATTTGGTATGGAAGTAATTTTTTTTTCACATCATATGAATAATTTAATATAGTTTAGATATAGAGAGGGAAAAAAGATGAAAGAAGGGTAAACATTAGGATGGAAACACTATAGAGTGAGAGTTCTTTATTATCAAAGTGAAGGAGCATGGGGTTCCATCAACCCCCTATCCATGTCCCTATATGCGAGACACCTCCTCCAACTTAAAAGCAGAAGCAAGTAAGATTTGCTTTTTTGAAAAAGCAAAAAACGGTATTAGAATGCATCTTGGAAATAAGTTGAAAATGGAGATGATAAATGTAATTGTGACTGGCGAGAATGCATTATGCAAATGCCATTCGAAACGGACCCACACATAAGTTCTTGCAAGGCAGAAAACAAATGGTTTTAAATTTCAAAGACATCACATAATGAGCTAAAAATATTCATATCTTATCCCTGTCTCTGCAGCCAATTGCAAGGTTTCAAGGTCAAGCAACGGATATCGAACTTGCCAGGAAAGAAGTGACAAGTGTGAAGACAGAGTTGGTAATATTAGAATCCATTGTGTTGCATACTTGCATGTTTTCTCCCTTTATAGTCCATTTTCACTAATGTCTTCTAGAGGAAAAATTAAAGCTGTGGTGTGGGTGGTGTGAGTGTGTATGAGCTTCCTTCAATTAATCGCAATTCCTTATGTGGCCTAAGGCTTTGTTTGGTTCATGGATTTAGTGTGGTAAACACTTTTCTTTGTCTGGTTAATAAGAAAAATAAAGAGTAAAATAGAAAGGAAAGGTAAATAGGATGAAAATAGAAATTTTGATGTCAGTTCCCTTCCTCTTTTCTTAAGTGCATATTATTATGCAATTTTCTTGCTTCAAATGTTATTTAAGCATGGAGAACAACAACATTGAAAACACTAGAGATTTTATTTTCCTTTCCTTCTTTAAATCCGTAGTTGCCAATTCTTGAATCCCAAGATCACGAGTCTCTAAGGTTCAAGTTGAGGTCAAATACTGGTTAGTAGTCGGTGGAAATAAGTCGGGAATTTTTACAGCTGACTTGGGCTCCATATGGCCTCTACCAACTATACGGTTGGACATTAGAGCCTGTTTGGTATTGCTGTGGAAATGAGATATATTTTCACTAATTGATTTGCAAAGAAGCAGCAAATTGTTTCTGATTCAAGCTGTTTTTTAGGCTTTAAAGTAGACTCAAGCTGTGAAGAAGGTTTTGCCAAACAGGCTCAAATCTCTCAATAATCCTCAATAAGTGATTGTTGGTCCCAAATAAGCTAATCCAAACAGGTTGTTAGTGATATGACAGCTGAAAGTTGTGTTGTTATGTTGAAGGTTAAACTCTACTCAAAGCACATAGGAAAAACAACTGAGCAGATTGAAGCAGACATAAGGCGTCCAAAATATTTTAGTCCAAGTGAAGCAGTTGAATACGGCATCATTGATAAGGTGACTCCATTTGAAAAAGTTTAACATATTCTTTTTGGCTTTTGAGTGATATAATTTGTGTTTTCTTTATTCTGCAGGTTATTTACAACGAGAGGAGCACTGAAGACAGAGGAGTTGTTTCTACCCTGAAAAAGGCTCAACTTATATAAATGTATCAAAATCTGAATTACTGATTGTAATGGGTATTCAGGTAATTTCATAGTGTTCTCAAAGAATTGTTGTCTTGTGAATTGTTTGATGTTGAATTTTCTTCATATATGACAAAGCAAATTTGTTTAATATCTTACAAGGCGAGAAACAGTTTCCCCTTTGTCCATACAATTTTTGCAAGGAAGAATTTTTTTTTTCTGTCAACTCCTTTGTGGTGCTTAATATTTATTTGCGCTCGACTTTATCATGCTGTTCAGAAATTTGACGGCATTGTAGCTATGTTTCAGGGCCTCTTTTTAATAGGTTGAAGTACCCATGCTAGACACTACACTCGAACAATGGTACGAGATATGTGTCCGACACTAATGGTTACTGGCTAGACACACACCAAGAAGCATGTTAGTTACTTTCTCGTAGAAGTGTGAAAATTATATATTTATTGACATGTCATCGTATCCTTAGATTCATGAATTTGAGGTGAGGTTTGACGCTTAGACACATGCCTGCACTCGTGCCTGAGTCTATGTAACATAACTCCAAAGTGTGGCCAGTTGTTAGTCATTTGGGCCAAAATAATTTCTTGGAACCCGCGCCCCTTGAGTATATTTTATTCTTGAAAGTTCTACTTTTTGAAAATGCAGCTTAAACCCCTTGACATTGATTGTCTAATACTGTACACTGTTGTGGAGAAAGTTGTTTTCCCCCCTACTTCCTTGACCTCTGTTCGGTTCATGGATTTATTAAGGGAAAAGAAAAAGAAAACATAGAGAAAAGTATTTTTCTTTATTTGGTTAATACGGGAGACACTGAGGAAATTGGATTGAAAATAAAACATAGTGAGGAATAAGTCAGCGATTTTGAATTTTGTGAATTACTTTCTTTCCCGGTTTCTTAAGTTCAATAGTATTTTGAAAATTTTTAATTTTTAATATTATTTAAGGACGAAAACACAAGGTAAGTAGAATTCCTTTACATTTTCTTTTCCGTCAATGAAAATGCAAATCTAGCAAAGCCTAGTCTTAACTGTGGGACACAGTGATGCACCAAAGTAGTAGAGGGTAATTGAAGGCGCACAGGAAGCTTTACCAGAATTGAACTGAAGCCTTTGGATGTGTTTTTTGTCTCTGCAGTTTCAATCATTTGCCTCTTTGCCATTTCCTTTCAAATGCGCCAGTTTTATTCTTGGGTTAATTCTATTTTACCCCTGTGATTAGGTCCATTTTCACTTTACCCCTGTACTTTAAAAGTGGACACTTACCCCTTGTGATTTCAGACTAAAGTGAAACTGTAAAGATTTCGCTCAAAATTATCCCACACAAGAATTAATGTTAAAATTAGCGTCACAAAGGAGAGGTTTAGCGTCAAAATTAACTCCACATTCGCAGTTAACCCCAAAATTAGACCATAAAGTGGTTGAGTGTTAAAAATTAGTCCCAAACTCTCAAGTAGCTAGGTTAAATGGCAGCACTATCCCAATATACGGATTAATTCCAAAATTAACCTCACAAGGGGGGTTAAGTGTTAATAGTCAATTTTAGAATTTTCATCCGTTGAGGGAAATCTTTATAATTTTACTTTAGTCCGAAATCATTGGGGATAAGTGTCAACTTTTAAAGTACAAGAGATAAATTGAAAATTGGCCAAATCACAGGAATAAAATATAACTAACCCTTTGTTCTTTACTGGTCCATTACCCTGACTATGAGCATCTGAGGATTCCAGAAAAGTAAATGCTGGTCCTTATAATGCTCAAATCATCTTCACCATTTGCTCTCTCTCTCTCTCTCTCTCTCTCTCTCTCTCTCTCTCTCTCTCTCTCTCTCACACACACACACACACACACACACACACACACACACACTCTCTCTCTCTCCACACATTTGAGGCAAATAGATACCTGAAAAGCAGTGAAGTAACTGATTTGAACCTCAGGTAAAGTTATTGGGAGAAGCTTAATCTCAGGTAAAGTTATTGGGAGAAGCTTTTCATATGAGAAAGCATCTTATGACCCTGGATGAGAAAGCAGTCATTGGATTCCTGAGGATCTCGAGATATATCTATGACTACTTTCTCATTCAAGGGTTATACAAGTTTTTTTTTTAAAAAAAAAAAACAAAATAAAAAATGAGAATTGATCAACTCTTATGCATTTCCAAGCCATAAAAAAGCAACAAAAGGTATAATCTATCATACCAGCCAACCAACCAACAATGCCTATTCTAGGGCCAATCAACTGTCTAGCCAACAATTATAACAGAACAATCTAGAAAAGACAAGTGCAAGGTGTAACCCAAAATACCATGAATTCAAAGGTAAAACTATTGTGAGAAGCTTCTCATATGAGAAAGCATCTTATGACCACTGGATGAGAAAGCAATCATTGGATTCTTGAGGATCTCGAGATGTATTTATGACTACTTTCTCATTCAAGAGTTATAAGGTGCTTTCTCATATGAGAAGCTTCTCACAATAGCTTTACCTTTGACTTCATGGTATTTTGGGTTACACCTTGCACTTGCCTTTTCTGGATTGTTCTGTTATAATTGCTGGCTAGACAGTTGATTGGCCCTAGAATAGGCATTGTTGGTTGGTTGGTATGATGATTATACCTTTAGTTGCTTTCTTAGGGCATTGGGAATGCGTAAGAGTGGATCAATTCTCATTTTTTATTTTGTTTTTTTTTTATAAAAAAAAAACTCGTATCGTGTAATCATGTTGGTTTGACAAAAGTGTATTTAGATCAATAAAACAGCATTTACCAAACACTTTAGTGGAGTATATGAAACCAGCTCACTTAGGAATCTGTTGGGTGTGACTCATATTATAACGGATCCGTTTCACTAGTCGGGGGAAGGGTGTACAATATGGGGATTTTACCATGTACCGGGGTAGAAATCTCTATGTTTTCATCTTTCTGTTATTATTTACGTGTGTGTTTCAATCCAACAGAACAACACCTCATTCTGAGCCTCAACAAACAGCCCATTAGTCCCATTTGTATCCTCCACCACTTCATCTTATGTCCCTCTCCCTCTCTTCCCAACATGACAAGCGCAGGAAGGAGCTATTGATGATTAAGTGTTGACGATATAAACTTTGTTAGTGCTTGGTCCCTATTCCAAGAGTAAAGATTGGGACACACCCAAAGACACACTTTTTAGGACACAACTCAAAAGATGTGTCTATATCTCTCATGTGATGTCAATGGATCCCATAGTGACATAGGAGAGAGATAGACACATCTCTTGGATTGTGTCCCAAAGTTGTATCTTTGGGTGTGTCCCAAGTATTACCCCTATTCCAAATAGTGCTTCTTCTACATATTTTTCTTCAGTGGTTAGAACCCAGTAAAGAATGAGGTAGTAATTGGAGACCAGTAATGTCCATATCTGTCTCTTGCTATCTCATATATATTCATGTTGGTTCAGTTCATAACTTATGAATAAATTTCTCTCTAATAGGTAAAAATTGTTTATATTCATAGAGATGTGGTAGGGGCAGACTTTCCAATGCACTGGGTAAGTGCACTAGGCGAGTGCACTGGATTTTTAAACCTATAAAACTCGCGGGTAAATTTTGTAATTAAGCTAGCCTTGCTAGCAGATTGTTGTGGAGTTTCTTTCCCTAGGGGAAGTTAGCTCCTCCTCTTTATCTGTTAAACCCAAAAAAAAAAAAAAGGAAAAATTGGTGAATAGGGCATTAAAACAAGTTATATTGAAATTAAGGACACTTAATAAAACACATTAGCCTAAGGTCTTTAGAATATTTTTTGACAAAAGTACCCTCATCATCTTCATCTAACCTTTCTACTAAACCCTAGCCACCATTACCACCATCCCTACCTGACCTCCGGCCACCACCACTACCACACCACCACTACCACCTCCGGCCACCACCACTACCAGCTCTGGCAACACCACGACAACCTTCGGTGACCCCCACTCATCATCCCACCTATGATTCACGACTCCTCTTGCAAAAACGACTGAAATCATCAAACAAAATGATAAAAATCCACCACAAAATCACTGAAAACTAACTATGAACAACAAGTTTTGAAGAAAATCAGACGAGTTTGAAGCAATAATTCATCTCCTCTTTTCGTCTTGTCAAGCTTGAAGCTCTAGCTTCATCATATTAGTGGAGATTTCTTTGAACAACTCTAAAAAAACTCAGTTTCTCACATCTATTCATCATTCTCTATCATTATTTCCTTCGAACAACTCGTTGTTCTCTAAGAAAACGAAGTGAAATTTTACTAAACTGATTTGGCTATCATATGAGAAATTTCTCTTAAGATCACCTATTTTCGTCTTCTCAAGCTTGAAGCCCTAGTTTCATCATAGGAGTGGAGATTTCTTTGAACAACTATTAAAAAAAAAAACCGCAGTCTCTTATATCTATTCATCATTCTCAATCCCTATTTCCTTTAAACAACTCGTTCTTTAAGAAAACAAAGTAAATTTTCACTTATCTGCTTTGACTATAATAAGAGAAATTTCTCTTACGATCACCTCTTTTCGTCTTAAGAGTGAAGCCCTAGTTTCATCATAGAAGTGTCTTTGAACAACTCTAAAAAAAATTCAGTTTCTCACATCTATTCATCATTCTCAATCCCTATTTCCTTCGAACAACTCATTGTTCTCAAAGAAACGAAGTGAAATTTCACTTAACTGATTTGACTATAATAAGATAAATTTCTCTTAAGATAAATCTTAAGAGAAATTTCACTTAAGAGTTTGACATTCTACCAAGCCTATGGCCTTATAAGGCCAATCACCGAAAAAAGGAAAAAATAACTTGCTTGGAAGGTGGTGGAGGCTCAGGATAGTGGTGGTGGTGGCTCATGGTGGTGGTCAAATGTAATTTCTATGTTTTGAATATCAAATGTAAAAATCAAAGCAACACAAAATAATGAATTGTGTTGCCAACAAAATCAGATCTAGATCTGTTTTTTGCCGTGGTGATGGTGTTGGTGGTGGTGGAAATGGTGTTGGTAGCCATGGGCGACCTAGATCTATTTTTTTGTTGGTGGTGGTGGAAATGGTGTCGGGGGTGCTGGAAATGGTGGTGGTGGCCGGCGATGGTGGTGGCAATGGTGTTAGTAGCCGGTGGTGGTCGTTGGATGTCACCGGCGGTCGCCAGAGTTGGTGGATGGACGTCAGGAAGGGGTGGTGGTATTGGTGGCCATGGGAGGATGAGATAGAGAGCTCACTGTTTTTTTTTATGGGAAAGATGAAATGGGGTCGTTTGGTAAGATAAAAATATTGAAATGGACTTGAAGAATGAAATGTTGATGTAATGGACTAGGGGGCTAAAAAATTAGCTGGGCTTTTGTCCTTATAGAGGTTATTATTAATGGGCTATTGATACGTGTCCAATATTGCATTTTTAACTTCATGATTTTTCGCTTAGTGGACACGAATCGTTACTTAAACCGGAGATTTAATGGATAAATTGTACTTTTAATTATTCTTGTTGTTGTTCACTTATTGCTAATAAAAATCTCTTTCTTGTAGTGTTTGGGAACTTATTCAAAGTGAGAACCAACTCCGTTCGGTTCTTATATCATAAAAAGGGAAAGGAAAGGACTTCAGCAAAGGCGGATCGATTCTGCCCAATGAGCGGATCGATCCATGTGTTTTAGAGGAGCCTAATATCAGTTTCAAAAGACGCGGATCGATCCGGCCTTTTGAACGGATCAATCCGCGATTCCGAAGGAGCATTCTGCCAGAAAAAACCCAAGATGGATCGATCCACCCTAATGAAGGGATCGATCTGCGGCTTTTCGAAGAGTTATCAACTGCCCAGATGAATGGCGGATCGATCCGGTCCAAAGAAGGGATCGATCCGCGGTTGCTGTGTTTTGCCCCCTTTTTAATTACAAGTTTGCCATTATGTGGGTTTTGTATAAATAGATAGAGATAGGGTTTTTGTACCAGAGGATCTTTTGGTGTTTTTCTCCCAAATTCTTCTTCTTCTTCTCTCATTTTTGGGAACCCACTTGGGTTCCCTTCCATTTCTTCTTCATTTGTATAAACTTGAAGCTTGGATTAAAGTTTTAATGGCTAGGTATATTTTCTATCTCTTCTCTTTTGATGATATTGCTATGCTTTCTATTATTAGTTAGATTTACTTAGGTTGTGGATCATGAACTCTTGAATTTAGTGTTGTAGCATTTCTAGGGTTCATTTGTGTAGGATTCAAAACTAGGGGCTTCATCTTCTTTGTATTGCATTTTTTATGGTCATAACTTAGACTTTGAATCCTACCCTATGTATTTCATGTGGAATATTATGTAACCTTGTGTTTCGTACTCCATGTGTTTAATAAATGTTGTGTGTGGGATTCATAACTTGGGGTTTTCATCTTTGATGTCAAGCATCTTTGATTGTTCAAGCTCTTGGGTTTTAAATACTATCTTTTGAAGGCTTCATAGGTGATTTGTCCACCAAGTAGATTAGTTAGTGCAGGGTGGACAAATCATTCGGATTAGAAGCCATAGAGGCTTCATCTTGTATGTCATGCATCCTTGATAGTCAAACGTTAGCTTCAAATCCGTTTCTATGGAAATCTCAAAGCTTCCTTCATCTTTCACATAGATGCACTCCTTGTGTTTGATAATATGCTACAATGAAGTGTTACCTTAGAATGTGCTTGAAACACTAGTCCATTTCATCTTGTTGTGACCCAAGATGGGGGGAATGATCTCAACCTATTGCTTTTTAGATTAGTATTTATTTATCATTTTCTCCTCCAAAAATCAAACAAAAAGCCGCAAGACGCAAAGTCATTTTTATTCCTTTTCATCATCTTTTCTTACTTCTTTCTTTTGAGCATTATAATTAGTTACTAAACTTCCCAAACGTTGTTCTTGTATCAATCCCTGTGGACTCGACACCCTACTTCCAACATACTACGTTTTTAATAGAGTTAAATAAGAACTCGGTTTTGACAACATCAGCTATCCTTTAAATCAATGTTGCCCAACCTTAGGGGCCTTAGGCCAAGCCTCCCCCAAAAAAAAACGTGTTTTTCTCTTTAATGTGGTCAAAGTGAGACCAATGGGCCCCATTTGAAGAGCTTCTGTTTTCTGTTTGGGTAATGCTATGGGCACTAACAACTTTCACAAAAAAAAAAAAAAAATTGTTAATAGTCTATCTCTCTCATGGATGGCATTGCGAGGTTTACTGAAATTAATCGGACCCCACAGTGGCGCCTAGGAGAGAGATAGATTATTAGTGAATTTTGTTTGTGAAAGTTGTTAGTGACCCAATCATTACTCTTTCTGTTTTCTGTGATTGAGTTGTAAAAAAAATGTTTTTCGCCAAAGTTGTTCAATGTAGCTTTTGTTCAATCGAAATTTACAATTGACTCACACTTTTTTTGTATTGAATAGCAAGTTAGTTTGCCAAAATATTTCATTTTAGCTTTCAGAGTTCCATAATTGCTTATGGACTTCAAATTTTATTGCCAAACGGGGCAAATGTTGATTGAATTGGGTTGGCATTTCTCTGTCTTTGCTTACAAGATCTTTTGAGAATAGTAATTGACTCAACAATATTTCACTACCATAAACTATCCTCAATGCTATAAGGTTCTTCTCATTTCTACCAGCACCTTCACTTCAAAGTCTACAAATTGAAACTGCTATACAATGAGTGCTTTTGCCACTATAACCCGTTTGGTTAATGGATTCTAAGGATGGATTTGATCCATTCTAAGATTACTAGTAATTAATAATAGGGTTAATTACACTTACACCCCCTGTATTTTGGGTCAGTTTCACTTAAACCCCATGTAGTTCAAAACGTGACACTAACACCCCTTATACTTTCATGTAAAGTGTCATAGTCATAAATTCCGTCAAATTTAACGATAAATGGCTTGTGCAAGAATTTTCCCACCAAATAAACTTGTAAAATACCAAAATGCCCTACAAATCCTGATCTTTCTC